>OY728120.1:1865769424-1868269424 GCA_963277665.1 Viscum album | reverse complement strand
ATTAATGTTATTCTCCATTTTCTGAAACACTACGTTATTTGGTTTATATATCCTATCGATGTGGTTTTTAATATTTGTTTTTCTTAGTTGAATTTTTTTAAATCATTGATATTATTCTCCACTTTTAAAAATAATGTGTTATGTTTTTCATATCCCACGATGGTGGTTTTAATTTCTTATTGGTTTAACTTGTTTTAAATCATTAATATTATTTTCTATTTTTTTAAAAAAAATGTTATTTTGTTTATATATCCCATGGTGTTGGTTTTATTTTATTTTTATAAAATTAGTATAAATAATTATATGAATACTTTCTGAATATAAAAGAATGTTACATCATTGAAATTTAAAGGTGATAGAAGTTTCCTTATTATATGTTTGGATCAGTATAATAAATGTAAGAGTAATAATCATTTTTTATCATATTATACTATTTCTCTTAAATTCATATTTTATTTTGTTACTATACAACATACTATATTTAAATTTTAGGTACATATAGACTAAATATTAGTTTACTATATATATAAAAATATATTTAAAAACTATATATTAATAATATTGAAAATAAAGTTTTATTTTTATCATTCATTTTAGTAAAAAATTTGTAGGCATGTCTCTGGCCAACAAGTAAAGACCACACCCATCTTTGAATTTTGTTTAAAACTAATTATGATTAAATTATAAAGTATCAGTTATGTGTCTTTTATTTTAATTTAGAAAATTATTATTTAGATAACATTTTTTTGATATATGTTGTTATATTATGTTTGTTTTTTAAGAGTTTTTCTCTACTATATATTATATTTATCCACTATATATGATGTTTCTTTTTATATGTTCCCATATTATTTTTGGACATAAGTTTTTTTATTCTCTTTTTTTAAATTAAATTTATACATCAATTTCTCTATAAAAAGGCATGAAATCAAAATAATTGGAATTTCAATGATCTTTATAAGAATAAAAAGACATTTAAATTCCTAAGAAAAGTTTTTGACTCATACTTTAAATGTATGTTTTTTCCAAAACTGATATTGAAAGTATAAGATAATTATTCATTGTTAATGTAACATTACTTTTATGTTAACTTTTTTTGGGAAAACAACATTTAAAATTATTTGTAAACTTATCCAATTCATTTTTTCTATAAATAAAATGTGGAAATATATTTTCAACATATTTTTATATAAAAACCAAAGTTGAAACACCAATTAATTTTATTTTAGTTAATGTTAAATGATAGTTTTATTAAATACAACATTAAAACTAATATTTGTGGCATCACCTGCATAAAAGTTTGTTAATAAATGATTTTAAAATGTAAAACAAATGATTTGTAATTTTTTCCACCATTATCATATCCTTATTTTACTATCACTAATTTTCAATTTTGGTTCCACATTCCATTCATATGAGATTTTTTACATTACTAAATTTTTATTTATAAAAAATCCACCCCTCCCAAATAAAAAATTGTCACTCCACAACACTTTACAAGAAACAACTAAAATTCATTTTTTCCCTATATAATGTGATATTTTCATCATTATTAATATTCAAAAGTTTGGTAGCTTATGATATCACATCCACGAAGAAATGTGATTTATTTTTTGTATGTGATAACTTTTTATTATTGTTTTTCATTTATATTGATCAATGAAATCTCCAAAATATGATATATCTCATTAAAAACATTTAAATGACATCATTATAATTTTTTAATGATTATATTTTTAAAAAATAAATTCATAATCACACTCATTCATTGATTATATCATGTTTATTTTTGGTCATTATACCCACCTGCATGAACGATGCTATATTTTTCATCATCAATGGTTATGGAAACTAAATTTCTAGTAAGATATGATATTAATATATGATTAATGTTTTTTGGGGTCTATAATAGTAAAATTATTATTTAACTCTTCATTAGTATAACAAAAAATATGTGTTAACAATTACTAAAATTAGCATGTTATGAATATCATCTTGGAGAAATCTCATGGAATTAAAATGGAACATCATAACTAATTATGGAACTTATATTCCTATATTATGACTATTGTAGATATTATATTATTATTTAATAACACTTATTTCCATGCTAAAATAACTGATTTAATTTTGGAGAAATTGACCAAAAAAACCCATTTGGACGATGAGAGAAAAAAGTATACAATAAATGAATAAAATATAATAATTATTAAAAACTAAAAATTACATATACATAATTGTTTTTGTAGAAAAAAATTAATAAACATAATTTTCTTATTCACGGGGTAGGTTTCATGTACGAAGTATGTCCGGACTTGATACAAGGTAACTTATGGACCACTATTTTTTTCATTGGGTTGTGAATTTTTTCTCTATAACTAACTTTAATTTTCTATTATTATCATGAATTTATAATATATCATATATAAATATACTTTTCTTACATATATACCAAGATTATTTAGGCATTCCTTTATTGGGTAATACAATTTTTATTGTTCCCTTCTAAATCCATCTTTAATGAATTTTTTAAGTGTACTCTTCTATTCAATATTCATTATCATATAAAACATTTTAATGTTTATTCCCATCCATGATTTCCAAAAATAATTTCTATTTAATTAATAACCATTTATTTTTAATGGTTTCATGGAAAAAAACTTTTCTAATACTTATTTAGAGTCTTTTTGCCTATCCCTTCAATAGATGTCTAAGTATTTCAATTTTTTACCCACTTCTCCACTCCATTATTAAGAATTTTTAACATATGAAATTCATATTTAAAACATGGTTCTAATTATTCAAATAAAAACATCAAAAAACTATTTAATTAATCTCTTTTTGATCACCATTAAGATATATCCTTTGGTTATTGTTTTGGTAAAATTAAATAATCCTTCATTTTTTCAAAGGGGTTTCTTATGCTTATGACTTATTTTTTAATTATATATATGTAAAACCTATTCATGTCCATATTATGTTACGATATGCTAAAATATAATTATACAACACCCCAATGTATTGGTTTACGTTTTAATTTAATGAGATACCATATACAATGTAAGGGTAATAAACATATACCACTGTATTATAGAGCATTGGTAATTAGCCTTGACTTATTCTTATGAAGTCAAGGTTTATATTTTTGACACATTATTATAATTAAATGAACATATGATATCTAATGTTTCATTCCATGACTGTATGTGTGTATTCTTTTTTATGATATCACATTATGTCTATTGACTCTATTATTTTATTTCCAAATCATGTTCCATTATAGTGCTTTATAGATGTAACGCCCCGACCCCAGTTACCCAGAGTCGGTGCATTATTGCGTAACATTGTCATGATCACAAAAGATCAAGTCTCGAAAGACCGATTAGTTTAGTAGCCTTGGAAACACTAGATAGATTCATAATTTGTACATTACATCATAAAGTAAAACAAAACTACAACAACATCTTGTCTTCATATCCCCTCATACTATCCCTGCAGGTCATTCATAATATACTTTTTCACATGCTGGAAAAAGTAAAACATTGGAAGGGGTGAGCTCAGATGCTCAGTAAGGATAACAATATAACGGAAGCTTTTATAAATAAACATAAACATTTAAGGCAATGTATAACTAAAAAAATCCTTTTAAACAAGAACTTCAACATAATATGGAAAATTTAAAATGAGATAATTCCATTTACTTATTCACATGGATATTCTACTGGTCGAATAATCACATGCAATATCAATAACCACTTTCATAATGATGGAATGCATAATACCAGACTATCATAACCATGTAGCCAAGGCCTCGTGCCAAGACCATAAATAAGATTTTGTCAAGGCCTCGTGCCAAGACACTAGTTTTTCTCATGAGACTTACCGATGCATCGAGGAGCTATAGCGGGCTCCACCCGTCACTTATTACGTCCAATGCATTCCTCATATGAACAGGTTTAAACATATCATAAACCATAACATAATCGTATCACATAAAACATTCATAAAGGAAACATAACATTTCCACATTTCAATCAAAAGACATCAATACAACACATTGATATAATAAAAACACTTTCAAAACCATTTTCAATACCAAAATAAAAGAAAATTAAAACTTTGTATTTATTTTTCATTTAAAAAAAATTATGGCTTGTAGAGGAAGCCGAAACTCAAATAATGGTCATGACGGCGGAGAAGTCGTTGTCGCCGTATACGTAAGACAAAAAATTCCTTTTGTCGTTTAGTAAAATTTCTTCGTATAAAAATATTCCTTTTTGAATAAAAGTAAAATTCAAAGGGGTTTATACACCGTATAAATGAAAGTTGTGTATAAAACCAAATATGCCTCAATGAAAGGAGATTGAGACGAAGTCCTTACAAAGATCATTTTTAAAATAAAATAGATCTGTTATGTGTATTCATTATAAGTACACATAAAGAAAGTAAAAATACAAGATATGATATAATAATATCATGACATAATTTGAAAGTAGGAGATTAACCCAAAGAATAGAAATTGGATTAAGAAGTTCCCTTACCTCGTGTCCAACTTGACTCGATCATTCTTTAATCTCCTGAATAATAAACTAGAGTTAATTTCTATTTTCTTAATAACATTTTTCATGTTCATTATTCCTTTTATATCACTTATTACCATGTTATGAACATTATGTAATTATTTATGTTAATAACAGCCGTTTTGTCGATCTTTAGTACTTGAGTCAAAAATATACTTCTTATAATTACAAGTTGTTCATGTGGTGAAATATCCATTATATCCAGAATTATATTCATGATGTAGATATCATATATAACATATATATCCAGTGTATACATGCATTTATAATATTACATAACATTTAGAGGTAAGAAATGAAATTCACCGTTCATGGAGACGGTAAGCCGTACGTACACATGAACGCTACTTTCATTTCTATTTTGTATTTAATGGGATGAAGTTATAATTATATAAAGGTATAATATAATTCCAATATAATATAATGTATAATACCATTTACTCCATCCTGTATAGATCCCACATATGGTATTAACGATTCAAATCACTTGGAGGGGGCGGTAGTCCGCACTTCCTAAAATGAAAATATCGTGTTTACCCATAATGGAAACCATAAAGGTATACCATAATTGAAAAATACAGAATCTTAAGTAAAACATAAACATATTATATATCATATATAAATATAGTGACATCTTAATGGCCACCTTTGGAGGTGTTATATGAGTGTTGAACAATCATCGTTTCGTGAGGCAGAAATTCGCGATCCACAGAAATTGTATGTTCTTTAACCATTAGATGTAGGTGTGTGTAAGTGTAGCTAGAATAATTATTATAAAAAAATCATATTATATTGAGGAAACTGGTTTTGTTACAAAATAAATGGATAAAAAGAGTTTAGGGGGTTGGAGAATCAAATTAAAACAAAATAACATAAGAGAAGACATTACCTTAAAATCGGGTAACTCTTTTTTTGATTTGAGCCAAAGTCTTCCTTGGGAAGAATTATGCCCAAAGTGAGGCTTCTAGGAGTAAGAGAGGAAAGTTGGGAGTTTATTTGGTCAGAGTTTGGCCGATCCAAAAGGCTTTGAAGGTGTGATTAAGGTGGTAGTGGTGAGGGCCTTTTATAAGAGGAGAGAAGGGGCACTCTTGGAAAGATTGAAATGTTACTTTATTATGAAATTTTTTTTCGGATTCTAAAGGTCCCACACTTATATATTTCTAGGATAAGGTGATAAGGGTTCTAAATATACTCATCCAATTGGTTTTTGACAAGTGTAAGTCTTATATTTTACATTATCTTTTCATTTTATTTAAATTGTTAATTAATGAGGTAATCGCTGCATCATCATGGTGTCATAAATAATTTAATTTATTTAATGTCTAAAAATTATAAAAAAAATCTTGATGTAGGAAATCTTTTTATCTTTCTAATGAATATTTATAGTCAAATATATGACTTGTATAACCCCATTTAAGAATTGTTTTAGTAAAATAACTCTTTTTTGTGACATTTTTATTTTAACATTAAATAAAAAGTTTTTAATGTCATTTCCTACCAAAGTGGCTCCATGGGGTCCCCAAGTTGAACCATGGATTGTCTTGGTCGGCCATGACTCATCCAATAGGGGTAGGACAAGTGTAAATGTATTTTCATATTTTTATAATATCATTTTTACCTTAAATTTCACTAATTACCTTTAATCGCGATTAATTAAACTTAAAAGTTACTATTCACCAAAAAATTATTTTAATCCCATTGAACCACATTTTACTTCCTAATGACAACCATGTATGTCAGATTTTTGAAAATCAAATCACAAAATTGGTAATGTTTCATTTAAATGAAAAATCAGTTTTTTAACTACCACTTAGTGGTTTCACTATTCATCAAAAATTTGAGTTTTTCAGAATAGTGCCAAAATTTCACCCTTAGCTATAATTGATATTCCGAATTCAAAAATGATGTCTATTTTACAAAATTACAAACATATAAGTAGCATTAATTAATTTTATAATTAATTCCCGCTGTTACAACAAATAGCGTGTTTTTAAGAAACAATATATATCAAAAGATTGACAATTGTTTATGTCCAATTTCAAAGTGAAATTAATTCTAATGAACCACATTGTATAAAATGGTAAAAATATATTCTAATTATACTTTAAAACCACTGAATAGTATAATATATCACTATAAATTATTTTGATTAAAAAAGTTGTTTTTAAGTATTTTTCACTATTCATAAAAAATTGGAAGTTCTCCGAAAATTACAAAAAAGTCAACATAAGATAATTTCGATATTGAGAATCCAAAAATGAAGATCATTTTGAAATATAAAATATATATAATTTCAAAAAGAGGGTATTACTATTCATAATGGCTATTTTCATTGGTCGCAGTGCGTTAGAATCTCGAACTTGCGTACAATGCAAGCTATTACATTATTGAAAGAGAAGCGTATCGTGGAAGCTCAAGGTGTTACAATAGATCACTGTTTTCATTATAAATGTCAAGAGGGTATCCTTTATATAAAAAAATAACAACAAAAACATAGAAGCAATGTATAAATATTGAAATATTTTTTATGTTTTTCTATATTGATTCATTTTGAATCTAATCTCCCAAATAAACTGGGACACTATATTTATAAGTTGTGTTTTATGATATTTTATGTTAAAAATATTAAAATAGTATATTTATGGGACTCAAACTACTATAAATAACTTCATGATAACAATCATGATAGTAATAATTCGGAATTATTTATTTGTGATTAATAGGGAGAACAAAACAATTGTGAAGTTCCACTATTACCTATATATCCCCCCAAAACCTCCAAAATTTCTAAAATAAATAAAAAATTTAAATTGATTAAATAGTAATCTGATATTACTCAAAAGTGCTTGCTCAGTTTAACTTGGTTAGTCATCCATTAAAATTGTACTGTGAGATCAAAAAACATATTGGATGATTTCACACTCCATAAATTGAAAATAAAAAAAGAGTCCTAATCACTAAATTTAAAATAAATATACAACATAAAATAACCTACACTAATACTACAAGATGTTAATATAAAATGTTTATAATGGTTTCAAAGGAGAAATATTTTTTTTATAGGAATCGGGGGTTTCTTCATCATCCAAGTGAAAATATGTTCTTGTGAGATACTCGTTCTGGATTACCTGAATGTGGAACAAATAAGGGGTATAATTTCTATAAGAAAACACATCCCTTGAATCATCACTACTTCCCTACTATTAAATACTTCCACAACTTTCTATCTAGTAATTTAATGAATTAAATATGGAATCCTTGAATGGAGATTTACTAATTTTTGGAGCCAAGAAGAATGTTTAATTCAATTAATGGTCAAACCCCATAATTTTATTTGTGCCTTTTGGTTTAATACTACATAGGAATTGATATTTCAAGTTTAATCTAACTTATGAAACTTGAAGAAATAGTTTAAATGTTATTTAATATCAATTTTTTTCATTTAAATATCATGTAATATCTCTTTTATTCTCATATAGTGAATTTTCAGTTTCAGTAAATCTCTACATGGTGACTTGGCCATTGACTTATTCAAATGAAAAACATATATTTTTCAATTTAATCATATAAATCTACCAAAAAAATTACTTTAATAATCCAAACATTTTTTATTGATCCTAAATCATTTTAAATTCACAATTAATCATTTATTGTGATATATTTCACTTGAAAATCATAAAATCTAGTTCGAATTAATTAAAATAATTACAAAATTAATTAATTTTATATTTTAGTCCATTCATAAAAGAAGATTATGTTATTAAAAAATATTAAAAATCTGTTTTTTCTATTGTTTAATATTACATATGTGCTAAATTAATAATGAAAAATGGGAAAATTTGGTTCTCATCATTGACACTAATGTACACAAATTGGCGGGGGGGGGGGGGGTTGTGCTTTGTATGGTATCTAATGAAGTGAATTATTTCTCAATGGAGATTTCATGTGAGCATCGATGTTGTATTTTCACACCATAGATAAGTCTAATGACAATATAATTTTAGCGAATCATGGCTTAATATAATTCCAAGTCATCATATTTTCTCTGTCCAATTCTCTAACCTATCCAATTGATTTACATAAATAGCATTGATCAATTTATCCTTCCTCTTACTCTATTATATATACGTTTCACTCTTATATGGTATATTAAAATTATTATTAATCTTAAAAAGCTTGTTATCTAGTCTAACATCACATTATAGTGATCAAGCATAATATTATGGTAGATTTTATTCCCTTATAGGCAACACATGATCCAATTTCAAATAATTATTACACAATTTCAAGGTTAAAAAATAAAAATTTATATAAGAATATAATTAAAACATTAAAATAATTTTTTTCAAACATTTTTATATTATATCTATTTATTCTGATATCATTGAAAGTGAATTAAATTACCTAAAAAATGAATAATAATAGGGTTGTTCACATTTAAATTAAGTATAGAAAATATGTACAAATATTCCTTGTTAATTACCTAACACATCACATGTGTTGTTGGACCAGCTCCCTTAGGAGGTGTGCATATATTCCTAAATGGTGATATCATCTCCACCAAAGCCACCAAAATCTACCGATAAATATGTGGTCATATCCTCAAAGATGTCCTAACATATATCATTAAACGTGATAGTTTTCATACATCATCTCTAGCCCCCATATCCCATGATCTGGTAACTCCAAGAACCTTATACATTTTATTATAAAATGCTGCAGATTATTATATCATACTTAGGAACGATTAGCCTCAGTTATGTTATCCTCTCCACCCATTCCCAGTGATGTTTATTGATGATCCTCATCCAAATGTCTTTTGGATTATTTTTTGTCTCATGATAAGATCCTTGAATTTACTAGGGCTATTTCCAAGCATGCCATGTTTTGATTATTTATGTCCCCTTTTTGAATGGTCATACCCTTAGTGCACATATCAAAATAGATTACATCTCTACTGATCCTATCAACAGAAACACATGTCTGATAGATATACTAGAACCAAAAAAATATCCATCCAAGATAGATATTTTTTCACATAAACTAAATATGATTAATTAAATTCATGCTAAACCCTGGAATAATAACACTTGGATTTTCTAGAAATCCGGGATTTTAGTGGACATTATCACCTCCTCCAATCAGTTTGTAACCAATTTTTTTTGAAGGAATTAACTTATTTCTTTTCTCCTTTGTGTATGAAAAATTAAAGGCTCATGAATGGGGGTCCTTTATATGTATTTGGAGTCATTTATCTCAATAGGATTACTGAGGCTTGTGGGTGGGGATTTTAATATATTTTCAGATCCTTCAATGAATAATGGAGGAGGTCCTTTCCCTTCTAAGGCCATCCGATAATTTTCCTAGTTTATGCAATGCATAGGTATTCAAGATATGTTTTATATTGAGGACCGGTTATCTCAGTGTAGTAACCAAATAAAAAGGGGTGAAACTAGTTCCATCCTAATATATCCCTTTCTAAATCTCTTACTATCTACTTGTTTCTGGATGAAAAGTTTTCCAAAATGGTCTGAGAATTATTTTATCACTCTCTTATTCGGGTTGATCTTTTTACTAAACAAGGGAAAGGTGACCATTTTCTATTTTCTCAACATGGGATAAATACTCTTGGATACCCATAGGTGGTGGAAATGTCTTAGTCAGGTACTTTAAAAGGTTTTTATTATATATTCCTTCATAAAAAACTCATAATACCACAAAATAATCTTCAAGAGTGGGTCAACACTCAACCTCCTAGAATACAAGATTTAGTGAAGCTTTTTCCTAAGATAGAAATTGTTGAATCCAGTCTCGAAAACAATTGGGATGAAGTCTTGTTTAGAGTCCTTGCTCTCAAAAAGAGGTTATGGATGATTTGTTTCTGAGACATGATGTATTGTCTTGTGATCACTCTTAGGTAAAATGGCTTAAATAATTCTGTTGGAATTAATATTACTTCAAAGAATAAATTAAGGAAAAATTTGAAATATCAAACCAAACATTCTACTAGATGATGGCTCATACAATGGGGATCAGTATGTGGAATGTGGTATGATCAAATATCATTTTAGCTCTGTACTGGATGGTCCAAATTCATGCATAAAAGGAGTCTACCCAAGGGGTCAAGATGATCTATTCAATACTATCCCCCACATGGTGTTAGATCAAGAGAATAGTATTCTTGAGTATGTCCCTTGTACTGAAAATATTTTAGAGTCTATGAAGTGTCTTAAATTTTTAGTGCGTCCAACCCTGATGTATTTCTCAGGTTATTTTATGTTAACTATCGGGGGTTTGTTGGTAGTGACTTTGTAAACGTTTTTTGGGAATTTTTTGATGGTGGAAACCTCCCTAGGGTTTCTTATACTACCACTATTTTTTTCATTCCTAAGATCAAGGATCAATATGCATTACATCACTATAGACATCTTAGTTTGTGAAACTGTACATACAAGGTTAGGGATAGTGTTTTAATTGGAGGTTCGCTCTGCATCTTCACCAGTGGTTCTCAGAGGAACAACATGGATTTGTCAAAATAAGATCAATACAAGGTGATATCAGTCATTCTAGTGAAATTGTGTGTGGAATTTTCAAAAGGTTTGTCAGATCTAACAATTAATTTAAATAAGAAATGGATAAAGCATTCAACATAGTTGAATGGAGATATATTATTAATGTGATACCATGGTTGGGCTTCTCTACATGGTTATTTGATCTCATTTTCTTGTGTTTTAGTTCATAATGGTTTTCATTATCTTTAATGGGGAGGAATTGTGGCCTTTTCAAATCCATTCATGTCCCTAGGCAGGGTGATACACTCTATCCATGTTTGTTTATCATAACTTAAAATTCCCTATTCTGTTTCTTGAATAAATAATTATTATGATGATTATGGCACCATAAATCCTTTATGTTTTTTATTTATTTTGGGTAGTATCTCCCAAAATATGTTTGTTTATGAATCGATCACCTTTTCTAATTCTAAAAAAATTTGTATCTATAGAATCAATAAGGTCCTTAATGTCTATATAAAAGAGAGTGGAAAACTTTTTAATTTGGAGAAGAGTAGTTTTTTTTATTTCTTATAGGTTATCGGTCAGTTGTGTAGGCTCTATGGAAAACAGTCTACAAATGCATAGGAGAAGCTTTTCTATGGATTCTCTGGGTACCCCAATCTCTTAATAGATCCTCGGTCTTCATCACAAAGATTAGGTGGTTTGTAAAATCACTAGGAACATCCTAATCTAGAATAACAGGTTCAATTCCTTTGGAGTTATAATCACCTTAGTTAACAATGTTCCCTCTTCCATATCCATGCATGCACTCTGAACTATAAAGGATCCCAAAGGTGTGATTAAATGTATTGATAAAATTATGTATTTTTTTACATGGGACACTCACTCAGTGGTAAAGCATTATTGGGTGTCTTGGAATAGGTTGAAAATACCAATGAGTGAAGAAAGTATTAACTTTTAGAGTTTCCTCGATGTTACTCAATGTTTTCATGCTAAGATTACTTGAGAGGAGATTAATGGGCATACGATCTAGGGAAAATTTACTACTCCTATGTATGGGAGTAAAATAGATGAGCTAAGCCACAAGGAATCTCCTATATTACGATTGATCAATTATCATATTTTGGAACTCCAGGATCATACCAAATGGATCATTGGTTAAATTGATATTAGTTTATGGTTACACAATTGGCTTGGTTTTATGATGGGATTCACTGGATTCTCTATACGAGACATTACTGTTAGATAAGCATGCATGAACCTATGTTTCATTCAGGCCATCCTGGACAATAGAAAAAATTATATTTTTAATAGTATTGTAATGAACATGGAATATGAAATGATCATGTTTATGGTATCTTCATTGATATTTTTTGTAAAGGATTATTAAAGAGATATGGTAGATTATAATTTTCTTGAAGAGTGCGATGAACTTATCTTCTAAAAGGAGTACCCTGTGAAACTCAAATTTATCCTTTAGTGGTCCATGAATTGTGCACTCCCTACTAATAATAATGTGAGGTGTTCATGTATATTTTTTGTTTCTAAATGTTATTTTTGAATGGTTCATCGAGAATAAACATTAAATCATTTGTTTTTTAATGGTGAATGGGTGCGTATGGTTTTGAATTCTTTAGGTGAATTCGCTAGTATATCCTCTTTAATAGATGCATATACCCCTATCCTAAACTATTGGTTTTAGGGTGGTAATATTAGTGGAATTGAGAAAAAGTCAAGAGTTTGTATTCTCAAAGAGGGGTGTTGGTGGATTTGATAGGAAAGGAAAAATTTCCAGTAAGAATAACATTCTAGCTCAAAATTGACTATCATTTTTAATAAAAAAGCTTTCCCTTATACATAACTCACTGGATTAAAAATTGGGAAGAGGAGCCATATATTTTCATTATTTTTGATTGCTAGAAACCTCACCATGGTGTCAATAGATCACTCTAGGGACATTGGGTTTGTAGAGACCCGAATCCTGACGTACATGGACATTACATTACTTTTGTGGAATACTTAGTACATAACAAAAACACACACACAAGGACCGTAATAGTTTAGTGTCTTTGGAAACTTGGAATATAATCTTCTAAACGTGGTGAAAGATCTTCAACATCTCCCATAAAGATCTTCTTTTTTTTTTTCTAAACCTAAATCCTTTCTTTATGTCCTGGGGAAAAGAAAACATAAAAGGGTGAGCTCAAATGCTCAGTAAGGGTAAACAAAAGAAATATCAATCACGTCATATTCATAAGAACATATCTTTTGGAAATCTTAACCTACAAAAGAGATCATAATTTCATAACATGGGATAAATCATAGTAGTGAAATTTAATACCAATAATCATAACTTAAAACATGAAACTTTGTGGCATACACACATAATCATAGAGAATAATTTCTTGTTAGTAAAGACTTATTTCCAAGACTATCTTAGTGGACAAAGTCCATTTCTGAACCGATTCACCCTTGTTTCAGTCCTGTTTCACTGAACCGGTATAACCTACCATTCCAGCCATGTCTATCTCATGAGATATTAAATCTTTACCCAATGCATTGGAGGGAGATATAGGTCCCACCAATCTCATAATGATACCATTCTTATGTGTGCCTCAAAATCATAAATCATTCATCATTGCATAACCCATGTAATAAAAATGGGAATCTTAATCATCATGACATCATAAAACAATTCATATAAGATGAAGGAATTCATAAAAATAATTCCATCACAACATAGTCAAATCAATGTAATAATAGGGATAGAAACAGAACCCTTTATTATCTTATATGGAAATTTTTTTTGATAAAACACTTGAACTCCATTCTTGAGAAAATATCCTTTCTTCTTCAAAAACACTTTTCCTTTCATAACATGTCATACAATTCTAAACTAAAAGAAGTTGATTAAAAATAAACTTGAAAACTTTTAAAGGAAGCTTCTTGGAAATAATGTTTTAAAAATCCATTCATTCCGTATAAGTTAAAAAAAACATTCTTCTCGTACTTTTGTCAGAAAATTCAAAAAGTACCTCGTATGAAAAACGACAAAAGATTCATTTCATATCTTTTACTAAAAACTCACCAATGGGTAAAATAGGTTTTAATCAACTGTAGGTGGATGGGAATAATATTACATATTGAGGGAACATGGATGTGGATGATAAAATACACCCCATTAAATAAAATAGTATAAGCAATCTCAGATAAAAATGAGATTGTGATATTTCCCTTACCTTAAGTCCAATTTTCATCGTAAGTGTCCGAACCTCCTCTTTTTGACGCGCCTTTTATTAACCTCCACTTAAAGAACTAAATATGGTATTTGAAGAAGACCAGGACCTCTAGGATGATACTAGGGAAGTGGAGAAGAGATTTTGGCAGGGGTTGGCCGAGATTGAATGCTCAAATTGGTGTGAGGAGGAGAGGGAGGAGGTGCCCTTTTATAAGGGAGGAGAGGGGGACCTTTGGGAAAACTAAACATATTATTTTATTATAAAGTCAAGTTCGGTTTTAAAAAGCTCCAAATTGATATATTTCGAACCTAAGGTGGGGATGGGTCGAAATCCTATCATCCAATATAATTTAGTCAAGTTTAGGTATCAATTTTAACCATATCATTTAGATTTTACTTTAAGTTAGATAATTTAACTTTTACCGTGTCTTCTTGTTTTCTTACACTATAAGGTTAATAAACTTACTATAACAAGACAAACGAACCCAAAGTTGTTTATTATTAATATATATAACCTTATCTAAGTCATTTGGCTGAACCTTAGATTTTTAGGAATAAAATAACAATTAATAATATAATATTTGTTTTAAAAGCTATTTTATGTCAATTTGGACACTATTTAGTAATTGATTTTTGTGAAAATCATAACAGAATGATTTGTTCGAAAAATGTTAAATAAATCAATACTAACATTTCATAGTAACCTAGAAAATTAGTTTAATTACTAAAAAGTCTCAAATTACATTAATTTGGGTATTTATAACATCAATTATGTCAATATTTCATTAATAAGATAATTAATGCATCATCTTCGTGTCATAAATAAATTAACTTATTTAATGTCTAAAAATTACAAATAAACTACCATAATGTAGTAAATATTTTTATCTTTCTAATGAATATTTATAGTCGAATTTATCTTATGTATAACCCTATATTAAAAATGATTTAGTTATTAAACTTTGATTTTAACTATTTTAACCCTTCTTTAAATAAATTAATAATAAATGTCCTAATCTAATCCAAGTGGGCCTAAATGGTCATATTTTATTTATAAGGTTGTTTTAGGCTGAATTACACTTATCCAATAGAATTAGGACATGTGTTAGGGTAATAATGATAACATTTTTACCCTTAATTACCCTATTTACTTTTAACCATGGTAAAAAAAGTAAAAAGTTACAATTCACCAAAAATTATTTTCATCTCATTGAACCACATTTTACTTACTAACATTAAACGTGTCTCTCGGATTTTTGAAATTCCACTCACAGAAGCGGTAAAATTATGTTTTATGAAAAATTCATTTTTTTAAACTACCACTTAGTGGTTTCACTATTCATCAAAAAATGAAAGTTTCTAGAAAAATACCAAAACTTAGGCCTAAGCTATATTTGATATTATGAACTAAAAAATGATGTCTATTTTACCAAATTCAAAATATATCAGTTGCATTAATTAATTTAAAAATTAATTTCCGTTGTCAAAACAAATAGCGTGTTCTTAAGAGATAATAACTATCAAAAGATCGACACGTGTTTATGTCTGGTTTAAATGTGAAATTACATCCAATGAACAACATTGTATTAAATTGTAAAAATATATTCTAAATATACTTTAAAACCACTCAAATTAATAATTTATCACTATTAATTATTTCGATTAAAAAGGTTGTTTTTAATTAAAATTTAGTAATTTTCACTATTCATCAGAATATGAAAGTTATCCTAAAAGTACCAAAATTTCACCTTAGGCTAAATTAGATACTCCGAATCCAAAAATGAAGTCCATTTTGAGAGATAAAATTTCTAAAATTTTAAAAGGTGGTTATTACTATTCATAATGGCTAGTTTTAATAATATTTTAATAGCATATCGTTGTTTAGTGAAACTCGTTATTGCATACTACACACGCTATCGAGGAAGGTCGCGATTGCGTGAAAGGCAAGTCAAGGATGCGTGTTGTGCAAGATCATTTTGGTGTAGCGTACAACACAAGAAATTAATGAAATTAAAAAGAATATTTTTCATAAAATCTTGGGGTGTTACATTCTACCCCCCTTAAAATGAATTTCGCTCTCGAAATTCGTCGGGGTTATAAATGGTTTACTATTCGAAAGTTTCTTTAATAGAAACCCACATCGTAAAAAGGAATAACAAAACAATCTTTAAAAACAAAAGTATGAAACGTAACGGTTACCCAAATAAACTAATCACTGGGTTTCCACATAGGTGAAAATATGGATATGGAAGAGAAATCTAACCATCATGTTCTGATGGAGAGTGGTAGAGAACATGGCTATGGAAAATCCAGCAATCACGAAGACATAGATTTGTGATGATCTAAGGTACCATCTGATTTATCAGATATAAGAGCACTAGGACAACATTTTTGGTTTTCAAGATCGTTTCCCTAAAGTTGATGAAATTGGAATTAGAAGAAATACTTTCGTGATTTCGGTATAGTCTCACTGTTGGTCGTTCTTTGGACAATTTCCACTTCATCTCTTAAAGAAATGAAGTTGAATTTGTCATTCGTGATGTGTTAGCAGATCATGTGATAGAATGATGGGTCATTCCATCTGTCTCAAACAAAAGGTTATAAAAGTTATCAAAAAATACATAAGTCCATCTATAATGAGATTAATGATATATGGTTCCTAAAATGGACTTATACTTCATATATCATACTGGTTAATATAATAAAACTAGTTTATACTAAACAAGGACTTACTGTAGGCCAGTGGTAGGAGATAAAGGCTAGTCGCACTTCGGTTGTGGGTTCGATTCCCACGGCCTTGTCCGACGCGATGGGTTGTCGCCCATCCTGCAGGTTGTCCTTTTTATAAAGCTATATTACTATAAGATCCCATCAATAATATCGAAAAACGTTCTATCCTAACTTATGTCCAACATAATCTATTCCAATATTTAGGATTATCTAAAATACTTCGGTCCAAGCTCATAGTATAAAGAAAATGATCACGTGAATGCCATCATTTATCCCACATATATCTTGTTCGTCACATTCCAGTCATGTGAATAACATAATCATGTAATCTCTTGAAAAATGAATACCCATTGAACCTTAGTGAAAACAGGAGTGCTATCAAAAGATAACTCTTTCCACATACCAAAATCCTCAAAATTATATATACTTAGTCCTTATATCAATCATGAGATCATGAATACAATCAAACATCTCTTTTTTTCCTTATCCCTTCATTATGCGCATATCATCTTTTTTCTAAAAATATCTCAATCACTTTCCATGGTTACCGGTACCATAAAATTATTGAAAACCAAAATAGACTAATACAAAAATATTCTAATAAGCCATAAAAGTACCTCAACAACATTATTCTTGAATAACAATACATAAACACTTCAATCCATTCTCTTCAATGATTGTCTTGGAATAATTCCTTCCTTGATTTAGAAGTAACTTTTTAGGTCAGGGAATTGAGTTGGGTAATGCCCATGTTCTCCACAAATAAGACATTGAACTCCATAACAGTCTGTCACTCTATGACCCTTTTCTCCACACAGATAACATATGTCCCTCCATTTGAGGTATTCCTCGAGGTTCTTCTTCCCTTCTTTAGAAATCTCAATATTCCCTTCTTTATTCTCCTCCACATGCAAACATGTTGAAAAGTTTATATTCCTCTTATTTAATGAATTAGGCATACCACTAAATTTCACCTTGTTATTCATATATCGCGATGACTGATTCAGCATAATCACAATATCTTTCTCTCTAGGCATTACACAATTTTTTTGCTCATAGACACCAATTTGTCCATTGGATTCAATGTTAACCGAATTCCTTCTGGTTCCCTCCATTAACTAAAACACAAAAATAATTCTGTGAGAGG
This sequence comes from Viscum album, assembly GCA_963277665.1. Lineage (NCBI taxonomy): Eukaryota > Viridiplantae > Streptophyta > Magnoliopsida > Santalales > Viscaceae > Viscum > Viscum album. Next base: position 1,868,251,214 of record OY728120.1, on the reverse strand, counting down.
AAAAAATCATGCTAGAGAAAACAACATAGTAAAGGGGGAGTAACCTCAATATCTAACATCTTAGGTTAAATTCTAAGATCGTTACCGTAGTTCGTATACTTATCCTTAGGGACATCCCTAGACATACCTTAGAAATATCTCTAGGGATCTCACTAACGTTTTCACATCCAAGTTTCCAAAGGTTGACTAAACCTTTCCTCTGACACCAACTGTAGAGACCCGAAGCCTGACGTACATGGACATTACATTAATTTTGCGGAATACTTAGAACATAACAAAAACACACACACAAGGACCATAATAGTTTAGTGTCTTTGGAAACTCGGAATATAATCTTCTAATTGTGGTGAAAGATCTTCAACATCTCCCATAAAGATCTTTTTTTCTTCTAAACCTAAATCCTTTCTTTATGTCCTAGGGAAAAGAAAACATAAAAGGGTGAGCTCAAATGCTCAGTAAGGGTAAACAAATGAAATATCAATCACATCATATTCATAAGAACATATCTTTTGGAAATCTTAACCTGCAAAAGAGATCATAATTTCATAACATGGGATAAATCATAGTAGTGAAATGTAATCCCAATAATCATAACTTAACACATGAAACTTTGTGGCATACACACATAATCATAGAGAATCATTTCTTGTTAGTCAAGATTTATTGTCAAGACTATCTTAGTGGACAAAGTCCATTTCTGAACCAAGTCACCCTCGTTTCAGTCCTGTTTCACTGAACCGGTATAACATACCATTCCAGCTATGTCTATCTCATGAGATATAAAATCTTTACCCAATGCATTGGAGGTAGATATAGGTCCCACCCATCTCATAATGATACCATTCTTATGTGTTCCACAAAATCATAAATCATACATCATTGCATAACCCATGTAATAAAAATGGGAATCATAATCATCATGACATCATAAAACAATTCATATAAGATAAGGGAATTCATAAAAATAATTCCATCACAACATAGTCAAATCAATGTAATAATAGGGATCGAAACAGAACCCTTTATTATATTAGATAGAAAATAATTTTGATAAAACACTTGAACTCCATTCTTGAGAAAATATCCTTTCTTCTTCAAAAACACTTTTCCTTTCATAACATGTCATACAATTCTAAACTAAAAGAAGTTGATTAAAAATAAACTTGAAAACTTTTAAAGGATGCTTCTTGGAAATAATGTTTTAAAAATACATTCATGCCGTATAAGTTAAAAAAACATTCTTCTCGTACTTTTGTCAGAAAAGTCAAAAAGTACCTCGTACGAAAAACGACAAAAGATTCATTTCATATCTTTTACTAAAAACTCACCAATGGGTGAAATAGGTTTTAATAAATTGTAGGTGGATGGGAATAATATTACATATTGAGGGAACATGGATGTGGATGATAAAATACACCCCAGTAAATAAAAAAGTATAAGCAATCTCGGATAAAAACGAGATTGTGATATTTCCCTTACCTTAAGTCTGATTTTCTTCGTAAGTGTTCGAACCTCCTCTTTTTGACGCGCCTTTTCTTAACCTCCACTTAAAGAACTAAGGATGGTCTTTGAAGAAGACCAGGACCTCTAGGATGATACTAGGGAAGTGGAGAAGAGATTTTGGCAGGGGTTGGCCGAGCTTGAATGCACAAATTGGTGTGAGGAGGAGAGGGAGGAGGTGCCCTTTTATAAGGGAGGAGAGGGGCACCTTTGGGTAAACTAAAAATATTATTTTATTATAAAGTAAAGTTCGGTTTTAAATATCTCAAAATTGATATATTTCGAAGCTAAGGTGGGGATGGGTCGAAATCCTTTCATCCAATAGAATTTATACAAGTTTAGGTATCAATTTTTACCTTATCATTTAGATTTAACTTTAAGTTAGATAATTTAACTTTTACCGTGTCATCTTGTTTTCTTACACTGTAAGGTTAATAAACTTACTATAACAAGACAAAAGAACCCAAAGTTGTTTAATATTAATTTATATAACCTTATCTAAGTAATTTTTCTGAAGCTTAGATTTTTAGGAATAAAATAACAATTAATAATATAATATTTGTTTTAAAAACTATTTTATGTCAATTTTGACACTATTTATTAATTGATTTTTGTGAAAATCATAACAGAATGATTAGTTCGAAAAAAGTTAATTAAATAAATAATAACATGTCATAGTAACCTATAAAATTAGTGTAATTCCTAAAAAGTCTCAAATTACATTAATTTGAGTATTTATAACATCAATTAGGTCAATATTTCATTAATAAGATAATTACTGCATCATCATTGTGTCATAAATAAATTAACATATTTAATGTCTAAAAATTACAAATAAAATACCATAATATAGGAAATCTTTTTATCTTTCTAATGAATATTTATAGTCGAATTTATATTATGTATAATCCTATATTAAAAATGATTTAGTTATTAAACTTTGATTTTAACTATTTTAACCCTTCTTCAAATAAATTAATAATAAATGTCCTAATCTAATCCAAGTGGGCCTAAATGGTCATATTTTATTCATAAGGTTGTTTTTGGTCTAATTACACTTATCCAATAGAATTAGGACATGTGTTAGGGTAATAATAATAACATTTTTACCCTTAATTACCCTATTTACTTTTAACCGTGGTAAAAAAAAGTAAAAAGTTACTATTCACCAAAAATTATTTTCATCTCATTGAACCACATTTTACTTACTAACATCAACCGTGTCTCTCGGATTTTTTAAATTCCACTCCCAGAAGCGGTAAAATTAAGTTTTATGAAAAATTCATTTTTTTTAAACTACCACTTAGTGGTTTCACTATTCATCAAAAAATGAAAGTTTCCAGAAAAATACCAAAACTTAGGCCTAAGCTATATTTGATATTATGAACTCAAAAATGATGTCTATTTTACCAAATTAAAAACATATCAGTTGCATTAATTAATTTAAAAATTAATTCCCATCCTCAAAACAAATAGCGTGTTCTTAAGAGATAATAACTATCAAAAGATCGACACTTGTTTATGTCTGCTTTAAATGTGAAATTACATCCAATGAACAACATTATATTAAATTGTAAAAATATATTCTAAATATAATTTAAAACCACTAAAATTAATAATTTATCACTATTAATTATTTCGATTAAAAAGGTTTTTTTTAATTAAAATTTAGTAATTTTCACTATTCATCAGAATATGAAAGTAGTCTGAAATGTTCCAAAATTTCACCTTAGGCTAAATTCGATACTCCAAATCCAAAAATGAATTCCATTTTGAGAGATAAAATTTCTAAAATTTTAAAAGGCGGTTATTACTATTCATAATGGCTAGTTTTAATTATATTTTAATAGCATATCGTTGTTTAGTGAAACTCGTTATTGCGTACTACACACGCTATCGAGGAAGGTCGTGATTGCGTGCAAGACAAGTCAAGGATGCGTATTGTGCAAGCTCCTTTTGGTGTAGCGTACAACACAAGACATTAATGAAATTAAAAAGAATATTTTTCATAAAATCTCGGGGTGTTACAGGGTTCAATGGTTCCCTCACATTATTGGCTTGAGACACAATATATATGGGACATGCAATTCAGAAATGATGTGGGGATATGGAATTGTTCATAATCATCAAGGAACTTTTACCCTCATCTTCTTATCATGCTTAGGTAAGGGTGAATCACTTTTGGATGGTAACTTTCTATGTACATAGTTATGCATCTTCCAACTCAGAGTAACATTCCTTTGGTGGTTGTCAAAATTGATTTTATAGCTATATATAAGTCACATATTGGTCTTGAAGCCATCCTCTGGTCCATTATGTATATTATTCACATGTTTAGGGGTATCATCACAATTACCTTGTATATCCTTCAGACTATGAATGAGTGGAATAAAGTGGATTACTTCTTAGCCTCCACACCTACCAAGGATAGCATGTTTATTTTTTCTAGTTTGGGTTCTATTCTTTAGGGTGGGGTTCCTTTTTTTTCTGGGGGGATTCCCTCAGGCTCCACAATTATAGACCCCCATATATTCTTGGTCTTCTTGTTTTCAGTATTTGTTGTTTTTTATCTTTTTCCATTGATGTAACATGTCCCTTTATCTTTGAAATAAATATAAAATTATTATTTTTCATCCCCAACACATAGTCTAATAGACCCCCAAGAAAAACTCAACGAATAATATTTGAATTAATATAGCTTAATAGAATTTAATTTCCCCATTTTAGTTTGATAGATCATTTTTATTCCAAATACCTCCACACTTACCCTGTATCATATATGATCTATATTTCCTTAATTTTAAATTTTATTTTTAAAATTCGTCAAAAACTCAATGTCCATACATGTATATTATCACCCACCTTTCAAGATTTTTTTTTCTATCAACACTATTATCCTAATTCATAAAATATACTCCCAATTATATTCTGATTTATATATCACCAAATGATTCATAATGTTCTTACTCCCCTCAGGAAAAAATTATTTTTAAATATTATGATATTTCATGGTTTTCCTTTTGCTATAGTTGGGAGGGTCATTTCTAAAAATTAGTTCAATATGTGATTTTAGGCTCTTAAAAGGATAATTAATTATTAAAAGGGTTTTCAAATAATGGAAGTATCTCATACATTCCTCTTACATATGATTCATCTATCCCATCCCAGCCTTTTTTATGTTGGATAATCAAAGGATAATGATTATAGCGTATTAAACATCCCCTAATTTGAATATTTTTCTTTTCCTTTCATTATTATAGAACTTTTTTATATTCTTTTTAATGAAGAAATAATGTGAAATTTTATTTTATATGAATTCAATGAACCCTTAACATAATAAATTATCAAATAATAAAACATGTTTCAATCAATAAATTTATCACCACATGAAACATAAAAAAACACCCCGACTTTCTCAACATGAAAACTTTTCAAAATGTTTAAGAAAAGGGTAGGGGAAGATTTATCTATTATAAAATTGTAAATATATAAGATATTTAGGGATTCTATGGTGTTGATAAAAATTTCAACTGAAAGGGAATCAATCAAGAGGGTGATATTTCAACAATTACTTAGAATTAGTTTACTGATTATTTTATCACATACTCTTAATTTTTTAAAATCCTTAAATTTAAAAAAAGTTTAAATTATTATAACAAGAATCATGTACACTCAATTAATATGAAAATATAATAAATTGAACAATTCATATAAAACTGTTAGATTTATGTAATTTTTCATTAAATATTACGTTATTCCGCAAGTTTATGTATTCAATGAAATCATCCTTTATGTTGAAAAATTGATTTGGGGAATGAAATCTATTGTTAAAAATCACATAAGGAATAGATGATAAACTCAAATTAGTATGTTAAATTTACAAAATAAAATAAATAAACATATTCATTATTGTAAGATTAATATTTTTGGTTTTTTATTTTTATAAAACATATCAAAAATTAAATGTGGAAAAAAATTATATCCTATCAATTAAATGAATACACTCCCCCAAACATAGATAATATTCCCCCTGTAAAATAGTCTTACTAAAAACATACGATAATAAAATAATTGTTTTCAACCAAAATATAAACTTTTTATTTTTTATGATAACTGTAAGATTATTTTTCCCTTGGGTATTCTATAAACACATATGAAGAAATTCCATTATAAGTTATTAATTAAAAAAAAAATAGAAATAAAAAGATAAAAGTAAATAATTATTTGGTCATGACCTAATAAATACCCCATTTTCACTTTCTATTACTAGATTGTGGTAGTGGGTCATTCGGGATCTGATGGTGGATGTGGCTTATGTGATTTGAACCCCCATATATATGTTTCTTAAGATTTATATCACAATAACTATATAATGATATTCTCATGATACATATTTTGTGTTTACACCACCAGTTCAATTGATTTCCCTTTGTTTAATCTTGGTAATGAATAATTTTCTATATAGTGAATAATAAATTTTAATTTTTCTTTTATAACAATATCACCATTTAGATCTATGTTAGCGGGCCATTAAAATATCTCCCCAATCCTCTCACCAAAAATAGAATCATCTCTTATGATTTTTTCTTCACAATCACTTAGGAATTTTATTATAACTTTTGATTCTGTATTTCAAGTGAATGAAATATATATAGATTCCTAAAATTTATAAAAAATATAACCATGTTAAATTAAATGTATAGATTTTCCACTAATTTAATTAATCATAATATTACTATTTGAAAATTTTGTCCCCATGATGTTGAGATATAGAATAATAATATAGTGTGATGTATTCATCTGACTCTTTCCGGATCACTTAATTTTGATCATTAAAATTTTTATCGGAAACATACAACATTGTGAGGGTCTAAATTTAAATTATTTTGGTTTTAATTTGATATTTTATTCAATTATAATAAGTATAATTTCTTGGATTTTATCAATCATATTCAAATTATCCAAATATTGTTTGTATATTGTGAATATAGAAGAGGTTATTTATTATGGGAAAATTGGTTTCCATTGTTTATAATACCTACATTTCTAATGTTAGCACACATACTCTTCATAATTAACATATAACATGTTACAAGTGTTTAATCCTATATGGTATTCCATGTGAATTAGCATGGGATAAATTAATTAATTAAAATAAAGAATAATGAATGAAAATAGAGAAAATAAAATTATATAACATGTTAGTATTTCGAAAAATACTTCCAAAATTGAAAATTTTCCTATAATGGGGTTTATTTTCTTAATATTTATATATCATAAAGGTATAACATAGATCTTGCATTTTTTTCTTTAGAGGATTTATAAATTTATGAGGTATTTAATAAAAAAATAATCAATTTTTTATTTCACTCTATAAAATCTAGATAAACAAGGGGCGTGTTTATGTGGAAAAAAAGTAAAATAGAATACCTATAGTTTCAAATTTATATAAGTGTTAAATAGAATATTTTAATGGCCCTTAGTTGATCAACAATTTTATTTTATCATTTTTTTACAATTTAATGTTATCATAATCCTATTCCCCTTAGTGGATTACTATAAAATCAATCACCAAAATATAATATAAAAAAGAGTAGTTCATCACATTCATGATACAGTATCTACATTATTCTGGAATAATATGGACTAAAAACGTAAGGTGTGTATAGAAATAATGATCCAACTTATCCACATCCTATTATAAGGTATTCGTCAAATAAGAAGAGACCAATGGAAACTCATGTTTACCTGGATGATTTTACTAGACAATCATTCATCAATCACCTAATTTACTAATTTTACTAGATAATATTGGAATGGATAATATGGAATTACAATAGTATAGAGAAGGAAACAATTTAAGATAAATGATATGGAATTATCACATACTTCCATCACTCATCATGTTTAATGCTTAGAGGGTAAATTAATAATAATAAAACAAGAAAAAAAATTATATTGTTGATCCCATAAGACTAATCATAGTGGGTTAAACCTCCATTATAATAGTAGTGAGAAACATAGGGATGTTTTAAACAACCTACATAATGAATATAAAAATATGGAAAAAAATAATTCATAAAAAAATTCTAGATGAGTCCCTCTAGTGGGAAGAATTATTTCCCATGAATATTTAACTTTAAATAGGAAAACACAGCACACCTGAGTGATGGTGTCACTACTATGTGGATAGTAAGAAACTTTGTTGTTTATCTTATCCTATAATCCTTAGGAAACTATGGGATTTGGTTCCTATTATCATTTTTTATCTCTTCCCTTGATTATGCACAACATAGAGTTTTTTTCCTTATTTAGTTAAATTGGAATGTATGAAGATCACTTGATGGCCCCCATGGGCTAGCATCAATTATATATTTTTTTCCATATTCACAAATGGTAATATTAATCCCCCATTATTTTATTCTTCATAAGTGTGTTAGACTAGTCATCACACAAATTTTAGGTTCAATATATCATTTTTTGGTGTATTTGGAGCATGATGGTAGTTTTTCAATGAAATTATAAACTTTATGATACATGAATATTGTATTTCATGAAATAATTTTTTAGATCAACCAATTAGTGACCTTATCTAGTATATCCAATTAATAAGAAATTATTTCCATAAATTCTCTTATAATCACTACCGATACCACCAATCACCAGTAGTGATAGGATATTATCCAATCACTACTATAAAATGGACCTTTTACAGCACTGGTATTTAACAGTGCTAAAAAGCACTGATAAAGGGTAGATTTTATGAGCACTAAAAAATGCAGTGATAAAAGGTACACTTTATCATCGCTTTTTTAGCACTAATAAATGGTACACTTTATCATTGCCTTTTTAGCACTAACGAAGGTCTCAAATAATTAACAACTTAATTAATTAAATAATTGTTGACAAAAATGAATAAATTTAATAAACATATATATAAATTATAAATATTAAAAAATAGTATATATTAAATATATAGATATTTAAAATGAATAAAATGAAGTGATTAAACAAATAAAAATAAAAAATGAGTAAATTAATAAAAAAATTAATCCTTTTATTAAATAAATAATTATTGATGGAAAAAATAAAATTAACATACATATACATATATTTTAAAGATTAATAAATAGTATATATTAAATATATATATATAAAATTAATATGTTTTAATTATTAAACAGAAAATTAAAGATGAATAAATTACAAAATAATTAATGTAGTTATTAATGAAATAAAATTCAAGGATGAAGCCTCATTTTTTTAGGGGAAGAGGATACATTACAAATAAAATATGGAAACATACACTATAGGGTGTACTAATGAGACATGAACTCAAGACCTCGATGAGACCCACTTGGGTAGTTACAACTAAACTGCACCCTAGGGGATTTATTAATGAAATAATTATTAGTAAAACAGAATAATTTTAATATATATATATATATATATTAATTAAATATATATATATTAAATACAACTATATTTATTAACAAATAGAAACAATTAATAACATTTATATGAATGTATTATTCATTTTTAATGGGTTTTATGGATTGTTATTCATTAATATATTTAATATATACATATATATATATATATCAACTTATAAAATATTTCCTAAAATATGATTTATATAACGAAAAATATATACATTCTCACATTAAATAACTCACATATTTAGTAAAAAATTGTCAGTAATTTAAAATTAATATCAATTAAAAATAATGACTAATTATATCGAGTAATAAGAAAAAATGAAAGTTGTTTGATTTTTCAATTTAACATATATCAAACGCATGTTATATTCGTTTTACATACATATACATAATTAAAGAAATTTTATATGAAATTCACACACATGAAAATTTATGTAATGAAATCTTATATATAAGCACTTACATTGAATATTTATGTAATTTATTCAAATTTTAGTATTTATTTTAAAATTTCATTACAACATGATACATATAATATATTTTTTTAATAAGTAAATTTTATTTTTTTATTTTTAATATTATTAGAGTAGGGTATTATTTATTCATTTTTAATATGTTTTTTTATTTTCTATTTTTTTTTGAATTTATATTTAATTAATAAAACTTATCTATTTTTTCTATATTTTTAAAGTGTACTTATTTTTAAACTCATTTTTAAGATGCATCAATATAAGATTATATATTCAATAATAATTTCTAAAATATATTTGTAAATAAATATTTATAAATAAATATATTTGTAAATTTTTATTTACTATATTTATAAATTTATAATTATAAATACAATGATATAAATATGTATAATGATATAAATATATAAATATTATTATTAAAAAATAATTTATATATTTATAAATAAATAATTATATATTTAAATAATCATAAAAATAAAATAAATATATTTAAATAATTATTATATTCATATTTATATATATATAAATTTATTAAATATTTATATAATTATATAAATACATATAATGATATTAATATATTTATAATTATAAAAATGTAATAAATATATATAAATAATGTATATATTTACTATATTTATATTTTTTATACATATATTTATTAACTATATATATAATTATATAAATATATATAATGATATAAATATATTTATAATTATAAAATTTAAATAAATATTTTTAGACAATGAAAACATTTACAACATTTATTATATATATATATATAATTCAATAAATATATAATGATATAAATATATTAATAAATATAAATAAAAAATTATAAATATATTTTCAAAGTTGGAGCTTCATCAGGGATTCTTTAGTGCTAATAAAGATAGAAATTTATCAGCACTTAAAATGCGCTGATACGAGTATATTTTTCAACACTAAACATTTTGATATGATAAATATGCCTTATATAAGTGATTTTTTATCACTAGTATAGATCAATATCTATCAATGATTTTTTGGAAGAGAAGATCAAGGCCTTTTCAATCTATTAAAAAGATGCTGAAATTGGAATAATCTAGTGGTGACTCCCAAGTTTTCATAGAACATTGTGGAATCCAGTGCCCCTCCTTTATGTTCTCTAAAAATGGATCAATTTTAGAATACAAGGTATGTTATTTTCTCCCCCTTATCTCTCATTGATTAATTTTTTTGGATCCATGGTTTGTGTTATAGCAATGTTCTCAACCATTACAAATCTTATTTCTCTTCTCCCATAACTAGAGCCATGATTAGTCTCTCTCATTCATCCTCATTGTTGTCATTCTTATCACCACCATCACTTATGAATATTTCCATTGTTAGTTCTATCACGGTCACTATCACATCAATCACCATCAACATCCCATTTTTCTTCATCCTCAACTATGTATTCTCTTTCATAGTACTACATGGGTTTTAATCATATTTCTGACCTTTTCACACATCCAAGGTATATTTTTTATGATAATATTTTGTTTTGTGCTAGGGGTTTTCTTGTATTATTATTTGATGAATGGGTGTTCGAAATCAATATGATTTTCTTCTAAATGGTCATCTATTTAATGTTTATTAGTTTACATCTTTTACTAAATGATTGTTTAATTATTTTTATAACAACTGACGTATGTTTAATTTTCACGAATCATTATTTAATTAGTGTTATATTTGAGGAATGATTTTTTGATAAATGAGTGTTTTGTAAATATTCTAATGATTTTTTAAAAAATTTAAATTATGTTTAATTTACATATTAATATTTTTAGAAAATTTATAGTTTGTTTAATTTACCAAATGAGTGTTTGGATGATTAATAAATATTTTTTTCCTGCACTGTGAATGGGTGTTTTGATGTTATAATGGATTAGGGAGTTTGAATTTGGATTATTGGTAATATATATTTAAAAAATCATCATGGGAAAGTTTTTATTATGTTGAATGTGTAATTTCAGTATATTGGAAGATAATTTATAGTTTAGTTTGAATATCCTAAGAGTAATATAAGAGTTTTTTTGAGTTTCCCCCATTTATTTTGCATTCTATAGGTTAATATTTATATAAAATATCTCTGGGAATTTTTCAACTTAACCCACATTTGGTACTATAACTATTTCCCCAAAAAACTTCATTACTTACCCAATATTACATTATACATCATCTCTATTCAGAGATTATATGGAAAATCCAAGTTATTGGGTGTGGTAAAATATTTTCTTTTTTCTAATTTGGCATAGAGGCTGACCAGGGTTGTCTCGCTGAAGGAGATTTCTCATTTCTTCACCTAATTATTTTAATTCTCCTAATCTAATTATATTTGGTTATTTTTATTATATATGAAATTAATGTAATTTAAATTATATACAATAATGGAAAAAATAAACCAAACTGAAATGATAGAATGTGATTAGAATGAATGAACATGGACTTTGGGGATTTGTTCATGGGTTCCATCATTGTATTTGGAGGTTCTTTGATTAAGTTTGATAATTCAATTCTAAGAACTCATTCATGAATTAATATAATTTTTTAGTGGTGTGAAATATTTAATTTCTTTTATAAATATCAATTCCACCTACTCCTATAATAAAATTTGATGACACATCAGGATTGAGAGTGTGACATATTCTAAGACATAGATCCATCATATTACATTTCACCCACTGAATGGATCGACACCATCATATAAATAAACTATATATATTATAAGGTAGTAATATGATTTAATAAAATAATAGAAATGAATTTGAGATTAGTGTCATGGTGGATGATTTCCACAACCGTGCAATTCAGTCTTAATTTTTAAGGGTAAGAGGTATCTATGGAAAGAAATAATAATAGAAAAATAAAAGAAAATAATAATAATAATTAATGAGAGGGAGAGATATAATGGAAGAAAAATAATGAAATGGGGATAGGGAACACTTAAAAAACGATTGAATTATTTAATTAACTTAAATTTTAATTACATGATAAATAAATATAAAAATTTAAAGAAAAAAAATTTAAAGAAATGAAAAAAATGAAAAAATGAACAGCCACAGGGCCCTAGGTCTCCTCTCTCACAGATGTGGGGACTCCCATTAACAGTGTGTGTGTGTGGGGGGGGGGGGGGTTCTTCTTTTTATAAGAAAGGATGAGATTTTTGACTCCAGAATTTTTCTGAAAACTATTGTGCATGGTAGACCCATTTAATGATAGAATTTGGGAATGTACTATTCTGGAATGTTATTTCAAAATATATTATTCATTTTATTGCACAATTCTCGATTTATCTACAATGTGTAGAAGACTTTATTTCCAATTTAATCTAAAATTTACTCTATCTAGGAAGAATCTTTAAATTTTAGAAATCTGATTTACTATGCATTTATGGACATTACATCGATATAATTTAGTGGGTATATATTTATGAAATTTATTACTCATTTTTGTATCTTTATCATTGTCAAATTTCATATCCATTTTTCTAGACATTTAGGATACATAATCCCAACTTCAAAAAATATCCAGATCTATGAATAGATTTTGAGCCCTGAGTTGTGAGCTTATTTTGGGACACTAAATATTAGATTCAGCTCTTGGAATATAAGAATTAAATGAATCCCAAAATTTATTTAATCATAAAAAAATAATTTCATAAATTAAATCTATCTCTAAAAAGTTATAGACAATATACCTAAATAAATTTAAATAGTTCAAATCCAAAATTAGGCCATTTTTAAAATAAGCTCAAAATTCTTCTAAAATAATAAAATGTGAAAATAGACATTGAAATGGCACTTTGGTGGGATTAAAAACATTTAAATAAAATATAAATTTTAAAAAATATTTTCTCTATCAATTCCTCCATACTTAAACTGTGCTTTTCCTCAAGCATGAAATCCCAACATTAAAAATCACAGGGCACCAATTTTATCATTATTCAAATTTCAAGGAAATAAAATTAAACAATCACAAATGTCAAAAAAAAAAAGATTTCAAATAAAATATCAATTCAATTTCCCATTTTCTAAAGAACTAATCAATTCAAGTATTTTACTTTATCTCTTTTTAAAATTGTGGAACATATTTTTTCTTTCATCAATGCTCCTCAATTTACTGTTATTAAAGATGTCAAATCATGATGAACCTATATTTTGAATCTTTTCACTTACCACTCAAGATATTAGTTCAAGTATTGTTATTCTCATATATTGGAAACATGATCCTTATCTATAGGCTTGTAAAGGAAATCTTTTCTCTACTTTTTAAAGTCAAAATACACATAAAATCATGTGGGATTTTCAATCAAAGTTTAATTGAATCTGGGGCTTAATGTTGGTAGGAATTGATGATAAAAATTATTTCTCAAGGATGAGGATTATATCTTAAGTTATAGTTCACGATATAAAAAATTAAATCTCAATGAAATTATCCCCATCAAAGTAGAAAAAACCAATTTCCCTAAAACTCAATGTAAATTCATGATCAATGTAAATCATAATGAATTATTTATACACCCTCTTAATTTTTCACTAATTTTATACTATTTTTTTGAGGATGTTTTTTTTATTTTTTAAGGTTATTCTGATAAAAAACCTCAGATCCACCACCTAACCACATATTATAAAAATTATAGGTTTAGTAATGGTTATTTTTTATTTTTCTAATCCAAAAACCATTTTTTATTTTTCTTTTGTATTTTAATTTTAATTTTTATTCAACAGGGGAAAAATAATAATGAGTATAATATATGTCAAAAAACCTTTTCAATCCCTATTTGTAGTACCTAGAAAATAATTCTGTATAATTTAAATCATCCCTTTCACCATGACTAACTTCTTACCAACACTTCAGCTACAAAATATCATTCAAATACAAATAGTAGGTTAGGAATAGATAAAAATTGCTTGAATCATGGAACATCCCAAAAAAGGCCACTCATGGTCTCTATAGGATAAACAAGGATTGATATAATTGTGATATTTAATGATAAGTGAATTTTGAGAGATGCCTCAATCATTTTAAATGTGTTTTTGTATTGTCATATATTTGAAAAGTTAAAATGCATGTTTTAGTAGCTTATATGTCCCAAGACCACTCATGAAATATTTTCAAGAATAAAAAAGAAGTGATTTGTTTAGAAATCCTCTAAATAATAGAAGTTATGATTTTGGAAAATCACTAAAGAAATTATCAATAATAACAAATCAAATTACTTGAATTTCATAAATTCAAATCATGAAAAATTATAGGTAAATTTCATTTACTTGAATCAATTAATTTCTTTAAATCACGAATCCTCATTTTAATATCCATGCTTCACATTAATTATCCAAATATCTATTTTAATCATTCAATATGATTATCCTTGAAATATAAAACATGGAATCATAAGATTCCTAAGAAACTCATTTCTCCTAGATAAGTAAGGTAAAGAATAATTTCAAATATGGGCATGTAATTTTTTAGTTCAAAGATAAAAACATGTTTTTAGGAAAAAAATATATAGGGATTTTAAAAGATAAACAATAAAAGAGAACCCAATTTTCAAATTAAGCTTAATATTTTTCTTCCACTGTTTTAGGATTCATTCTTTCATCCTGAAACTATAAAATCAAACTACTCAATTAAGCACAAGGATCATTCCATTTAAGCTAAAAATAATAATAGTGAGTGGGATTCATGTTTGACTAATTCCAAAGATTTAAATTGAAATATAAATTACTAGAGAGTATTAAATTAGATATGTCTTAGTATGGTCCCCCAAGTAGGCCTTGAATTTTTACAATCTCTAGAGGGACATTCTAGCCGTTATCCAAAGTCTGATGGTGGGATATTATTATTAAAATTGAACCACCACATTTTTTTCTTTTCCCAACTTTTTCTTCTTCTTTTTTTAATGAGGAATGATCCATCGATAGAGTATACTAGATCCCCCTTCACAATTAATTATAGATTTCATGTTAGGGGTTAAATGAAGTATGTAACCTTTTCATATTCAGTTAATACTTGTGTAACAACTTGTTTTTTTCCAAAGATGGATCAACATGATCTGCATGAATTGAATGAACAAGGTTATTGTTAGAATTTATTATTAACATGTAAGAATTTAAAAATGAATTATGTAAAGCAAAATTTCCTCCTTTAGTATGAGAAAGATTTATCTCAGTTTTCTTGGGCTTAGATACTTTGGTTTCTTCATAGACATCCCATAATGTATGTTCATCAAAATCAGAAAGCTTCGTGCATTCCTCAAAAGGTGTAGGTGTAGTTGCTTAATCTTACTCTAAGGTAATGAAATAATTGACCAAATCAGAAAATTACTTGACATAAGGAGTGATACCCAAATAAAATTAAATAAATTCATAAAAGATATATTTTATGAAAGGAGCATCTTCCGAAGTTAGTTCTGGTTCAATCACTTCTTGAGTGATAAGAGCCTCTTTAAGTTGGATCTCAATCAATGGAGGTAGGTAGTCGGGCTCATCCATTATTTATTCAAATACCATCACTTGTAAAACTTTATCCTCTTCCATGGATAGTGAAAATTATATTGATTCTAGCTATTCTTCTATGTAAGGAATGGGGAGATCATGTTTTACCTCATACTCATTCCAGAATTCATCCATATCTTGTCAATATCCAACATGTAGATCTATAATAAATCTTACTCATTATGTACTGACTATATATCAACAAAATATTATTGGATATGGTTCTTAAAATGGTTATGATTTTTTTGGTTCTTGAGTTGGGCCTCAAAATCTTTGATTTCTTTAGTGAATTTAGTGACACTTCCTTCTTAGACTCAAAAATTTAAAAACTAGTTCGTAGATCATCAATCATTATTATCAAATATATATTTGATATCCATGTCTTTATGTCTATTGGATTCTGTTTTACCATTATCAATAGACCACCATCCCTCCATTGGACAACCTCCTCAACATAATATTTTTCTTCTTATTTCACTTGTGATTTAGTTTTCCATGAATTGAAAAATGTTCTTTTGAAAATATCATGGAAACACAATTTTTATAGTTTTATAAAGGAAAAAATGAAAATATATCTAGAAAATTAAAATATAAGAAATAATTAAACTCTTTATTAGCATCCTGAAAATGGAACTTGTTTCGATGCATGCCTGTCATAGGGCATGGAAAAACAAAATTTATTTTTCTAATGTAGCATAGAGGCTAACCAGGATCATATTACATGAGTATATTTCTCAGTTTTTTACATAATTATTCTAATTCACCTAAAATGCTTCTTTTTTGCTGCTTTGATTAGTTTTTTTAAAAAAATAAATTTAAATGAAATAAGGGAATAGAAGAATTGTAATTTCATTAAATGATTGAATGTGATTATAATGAAAGAACATGGTTTTTGTTGATTGGTACATAGGTTCCATCATTCTCTTCATTGGTGTTTATATTATGTTTTTAATTATTTTATGAGATCTCATTCATAAATTAATATTATCTTATTTTGTGATGGGAATTATTGAATGGAATTTATAAATCTAAATTCCACCTCCTCCTATAATCAAATTTTATGGAATACCTCAATCAAGAGTGTGACATATTCTAAGACCAGACTCCATCATATACTATTTAATCCAATTAATGGATCAATTCCATCATATAAATACATTTTATCTAGTATAAGTGAAGGATAAAATTTAATAGAATAATATAAATGACTTTGAAAGAAGTCTCTTGGTGGACGATAGCCACACTAGTTTACTTCACTCTTACTCACTACAAACATAATAAAAATAACAATTTATGTGAATAATAAGTGAAATTAACACTTACCTACCCTGGGATATTACTCTAGTTATACCCAAATTTTTATAGTAATAGGTCACTTTGTAAATAAAGAGGAAATGAAAAAGAAAAAAGGAAAAAAATAATAGAAGAGAGAGAAATAGAATATAAGAAAAAGAATGAAATGGGTAGAGGGAACAATTTAACAAAAGGATTCATGAAATATTTAATTAAATAAAATAGAAATTTCAAGATAAATAAGAATAAAAATTAAAGGAATATAAAAAATAAAATAAAGGGAAAAATGAATAGCAACATGGCCCTTAGTGTCCTCTCTCGAAAATGGCGAGAACACCTTTGGCAGTGTGTGTGTGTGTCTGTGGGGGGGGGGGGGTTATTTTTATAGGAAAGGGTGATATTTTTTTCTATAGAATTTTCTTTCAAAAAATTTTATGTGGAAGAATCATTTGATGACATAATTTGAAAAATCAAACTTTTTTAAATTTGTTCCAAAATTTCATTCTCATTTGGGCCAATGATTTCAGATTCATCCTCCATGTGTGGAAGAAGTGATATATTATTAATATGAGATTTTATTATGACTTATAAGAATCATTGAATTTGATAAATCTAATTTCCAATGAATTTATGGACATGATATAGGTAGAATAAAGTGGGTCTCTAGTTATGAATGTTGTTCCCTAGATTTTATCTTTATAATTGTTGAATTATAGCAGCATTTTTCTGCCCATTTATGAGATATAGGCCCAACATCAAAAAATATCTAGATCTATGCACATATTTCAAGGAATGACTTGTGAGATTATTTTAACCCTCAAAATGTTTGATTCAGCACTTAGACCACAATAATTAAATAATTCCTAAAATATATTTTATCTTAAAAAAATATTTTCATAAACGAAATAATTTTATAAAAAATTTTGTCAGAAATACAAAAATAAACTAAAATAGTTAAAATCCAAAAGTATAATTTTTTTTCAATTAAGATGAAAATAATTCTAAGACCATAAATTACTAAAATTGACCTTATAATAACCCATTTTTTGTATTAAAAACATTGAAATTAAAATTAAAATAATTGAAAATATTTTCTCTCTCGGTAAACTAATATTGATCATTCTAAAATGATATGGTAAGGAGAAGATGATTGTAATTTATTTTGACTATAATTATATAAAAATATTAAATAACATCCCAATTTAATCGTGTACAAACTATATATCACTTTTTATTTACTACTTGAAGTGGCAATTTCATTTTCAATGTGATATATTAAATCGTATGCCACCTTCTAGATCCTTATCACTATAGATATTGTTTTAATTGCTAATATATTATTAATAATATAATTTTATAATATATATTTATTTATATATTTTAATAATAATAAATTCTTAAATAATATAATGAAAAGAAATAAAATTTGATTTTTATTTGTAGTAAACCATTTAATATCAATATTATGATTTTTTTAAATTTTTCTTCTAAATAGATTATAATTGAGTAAGAATAAGTTGAAAATATTTTTTTTGAAATATATTTCATTTATATTATTTGTGAAATAATGTTCATTTTTTGATTGTATTTTTATTTATAATGGTAAATATTAATTTAATTTTTCAAAAAAATTATATTTAGTACTTGAAATTAAATATCATAAATTTATTATGGTTTTAATACATGTTACAATCCTCATATTTGGAATGGTGAAATTGGGTAGAATTTAAGAAATATTAATGGTGGAGATTACTAGGATAAAAAAGATTTATCAAATGGATGAAATTATTGTTGATATTAAAGTAGTTGAATTTGAGAAGACACCAACTATCACACACTTACATGTTGACACCGAGAAACCATTGTATCTGGGTTGTAGAAAACATTTGGGTTTATTAACAAATTTCTAAATAAAAACCTAGGTAATTTATTTTCTAAGGTATTAGGTTATTTATTAAATAATATATTATTACCATGAATGAACTATACTAGGATATTTCAAGGGAAGGATCCAAATATAATTGGAATTTTAAAAACTATGACCAATAGTTTGATTTGGATACCAATTTTTTAGTTGCACCTAATGCATCTATACTAGAAACTACATTTGGACCAAAGAGTGGTTCCTTATTTAGGTATATCCAATCTATTGGACCAAACATATTTCAACTACATTTCATTATTGATATTAAAATGACTATGATGTTATATAATTTCAATACATGAACTTATATAAATTAACGAATGTAAAAAATTAAAGAACACAATTTTGAACTTTAATTTCATAGAATAAATAATTTTAAAATAAGTAATCTTATTTAACAGGCTCTACACAATAAAAAAGAATAAATATATAAGATAGCTGATAATTGAGTATTGTATATTAGAATATTATGGGTATTATGTGAGGGATAGGTATGGTATGTTAGAATCTGAGTTACTATATACATTTTTTTTTGATTCATCTAGGTCTTGGGTGATGGTTATATGAAATTTGTGTTGTTTTCTAGAAGTTAGGATTAACTAATTAATTTTGGCACCCATTGTGTGGTTATTTACTAAAGGAACCAATATTTTTCAATAATTCCACCTATTTAAAATTCCCTTCCAAATAAAAATGGCTATGTTATACCCATTTCATGATTTGGATTTAATAAGTACATGTGATGGTTAACCCAAAGGTATATTATTTGATGCTATGGTATGAGGTCAAATCTCAAGGTACCTATAATATGGTTATTTCCAGATGGAGATAAATAATTTTTTATTCTCCTATAATTCAAATGTTAACGTCTTTTTAGTGAAATTATTTGAATGTCAGGTAACAACCATGGTATGAACTTATGGTATGATTTGTATAATTCACTAGTATAAAATTAAGTAGGTACATTTTATTGTCGTGGTCTCCTATTTAGTACACAATTAATTGACTTACATGTGTATTTTGAGTGTTAATAATTTGAATATATACTCAAATATATGCATTATTTTATATTTTAGGGGTACTGTTAGTATTTAATAATTTATTTTTATACTCACACCCTACACATGAACCTTAGTGGACACATGATATTATATTTGGGATACAAGTGAGTTAAAAGGACTACTAAGATAGATTAGAGTTGGTGAAGAATAGTGGGGATGAGTTTATGACCTCGTGGAAGTGTTTGGTACCTTTTATCATTTTGAGATGAGATCTGAAATTTTAAATTAAGATGTGGTAATTTAAAAAGTTTTAATAGGATAACATTCATCCACATTAGCTTCATCTATTAAATAGGTACTATTTAATTTTTAGATTGAGATTCATCCCCTATGTGTTCTATATTACTTGAAATACTCGAAGCATTAGTCAATAAAAAGGATCATCAGTACCCAATATGGGATGAATGGAGTTTAGGGAAGTTCAAGAAAAATATGTGAATGTACAGAAGATATGAGGATGAGTCTCAAGAAACAAAACCCAACAATAACTGTTTAGGAGATGAAACTGATGGGGATGATAGTTTTCTTAAACTTTCTCCTATGTATTAATTTTTAGAATAACACCTTTCATAGTGGAGTAATTATTTTCTTAAATTCAATTACCTTTTTCCTTCTGAATGGACACACACTAATCATTTTAAAAAAGAGTATGAATATGGAGTTAAAGAGTTCATGATGTTTACAATAGATCATGAATATGAACATTCCAAAATCCCTCCTATGTGTTTACATTATTTTTATTTAGGAAAAAATAAATGAATGAATACTCAAGGAGACAATGTATTCTTCACATGATGGTGTTAAAAATCCTAAGGGAGATTAAATAGTTGATGTTGAAAATGATTAATTATTTGGGGGTCAACATCATGTTGGTGAAAAAAGACATGAACGAAACTACATCATAGTGTTGAATAAATTATTATGTAAATAAGTAAGGGTATTTTTTTCAGTTGGTTGGAATCCACACATCCAACCTATTGACCCCAATAAGTCAATGGTCATTAGTTATGTTTGGGTGAAAATAAGGATGAATGTTCCAATTGATATTGGTTCATGGAACCACATCTAACCTATAATGAAGGATAATATTTGGGAAGATGTAAATGTAATTTTACTATATACTTTCTCTAGTTTACCAAAAAATTAAATAATGAATCATTCATTTAATTTTCATTATTCCGTAAAGAGTTCATTTATTTTAGAATATTCCCATTGGAAAATTATATTAATGGATTCTAGATAATCCCATAGAGGCTTCTAGACTCTTCTTACCAAGTTACATCTTAAGGATGTTGAGGGGAAAGTAAATTCTCACCCACTAGTTAGTTATGCACCCATTATAAAGATGGAAGTATATAATAATTTCATCAGTTGTCACCATGGGAAATATTTTTAGTTTCATTTTAGTTGATGATATATTATTTTAAATTTCTTATTTTATCCAATTTTATTAAAAAATATAAATTTATGAAATAAAAAAAGAGTTATGAAAATAAATAATGTTCCTAAAAACAAATGTACCCCTATAAAAAAGAAATGATGGGGTACGTTTCACTAGAGAATAAATTGGTATGTATTTTAAATAAAAAATAATGTGATATAAAACAAAATATTTCCCCTTTTCTATTTGTAGATTGGTGAATCAAAATCAGAAGCCACCTCCATCACACGTTATATGCTATGGTAGGAGGCTTCTATAAATATGGAGGGTAAACTAGTTGATGAAAAAATAAAAGAAGTATGGGAAACATGTGTAAGTATGAAATAATAGTATTTATTTATGATTTATAATAGTAATAAATAAAAATATCTATTTATGATCAATTTTTTAATAGAGTTTATGGAAAATAATCAGTAGTGACCATACTAGAAGAAAAATCACTTTTCTTTGCTTGGAAGTGGCTGGAGGAATGTGGTTGCATTAGAGGAGTAGGTTTTGGAGTGTCTACATTAATATATTTCGTTAAGATAATACCACATGAAGATACATATAATATGATAAAAGTATTATAGGAATAAATAGATTAATTTCTAGATATTATTGTCTAGTCTGGTTTGGTAGACCAATGTATGAGAAATGATCAAAGAAAGCAGGTAGGGGAACAAAGATTCGCACATGGAGAACCAAATAACCCCATTATATTTTAGGCCATTCATTCCCCTAA
The DNA here is from genome assembly GCA_963277665.1 of Viscum album. Lineage (NCBI taxonomy): Eukaryota > Viridiplantae > Streptophyta > Magnoliopsida > Santalales > Viscaceae > Viscum > Viscum album. The sequence goes on along the minus strand of OY728120.1, from coordinate 1,868,228,841 downwards.
ACCATATAACTTTATATTGGAAATAAATTTTCTCATTAGTGTTTCTCCTAAATGTGAATCAAAAAACATATGATAACTTTATATTACTAAAATTTTGTAGGTTATAGTTTTTTGTGATTTTAATATGTCAACACTCAGCACCAACTTGTTGTGAGGGGTATGAAATATAATATCCTTCTAGATAAGAGACACCTGAAATAACTCCCAAAAGATCAAATAAGGGTGGGGATTGAGGCAGATCATGAGCCGAATGCTGATTTTCCTCTTCCAATTGATGATCTAGATAATACATTGGTCAGTGATGCTATTGTAACTTTCATATCATGGAATTATAATCTTATAAAGATGCCTGATTTATGTATTTGAAATTTTTTTATATGATGAACCTGTAACAGTTGATGAAGAAAGGTCTAAAGTTAGATATGATATTAGATATGGATAACATGATTGGGAAATAGATTTCTGGATCAAGATAATCTAGTGAATCGACTAAGAAATCAAAAGGACCTTCCGCGAGTACCTTCTCCCCACCAGTTCCAAAAAAATATTTATTACCACCACAACATCATATAGTGACCACATTTAAAGATGGAATTATGTTTTAAATTATATATTAAGAGGAAAAAATAGAACTTTCTTGATATAAATATTATTGTCTCAGTTGTAAAAATGAGATTTTCAAGCATGAATGGATTAGAGTCTCGGATGTGAATACATACATAAGGTACATTTTCATAATACGCATGTCTAAATTGTGAGATAAAATGTTCATTAAATATCATAACTAATATTATTTTCTAAAAACATTTATATTACTAATATATAAATGGAAAACCATGGGAATCATGATTTAGATTCATTAATCCCTATATCATTTATATAAAAAAACTAAATTTTACAAATGAAGAAATTAAAAAGAAAAAATATGAGCTATGAAATGTTTTTGGGAAAAAATAATAGAAAATAGATAGTTTTTGATACCTATAATACATAGGTAAAACTACACAATCTAATCATGTAAAATATGTTTTTATTTTTTTCATTATTAATTTGTTTTTCTTTTATAGGAAGCAGTAGATACTAATCACAGTCAATTTAGATACCCCAAATATTTATTTTTGGGATGAAATGCATTTATATACAAAAAACTGACCAGACATGATGTGTATTGTGAATTTTTAATACATCAAAATCAATGTTTTATAGATAATATTTTTATTATATGGTTCAGTATTTATTTAATAATAATTTTTTATGATAGGATTTTTGGTAAATATAGGATAAATCAGGTCATGAAGTCAGTGTTTGAACATATAAAGGCTATGGATTTATACAAATGGAAACACATTAGGGTATATATAGAAATATTTAATTGTCAAAAATATTTCAAAAAAAATACTTATTTTTTCTAATGTTTCTACAGTGTTTGAAGGAAGATAATAGTATCGATTATGGATATTATGCATGAGAATTTATGAGAGAGATCATAAAACATCCAAATATTAGCATACATATACATGTAAATTTCAAAGTTAATTAAAATTTCTTTTAAAATATTTATTAATATTTTTGGCCAATATTTATTCAATACTTCAATGATTTTTGACAACCTTCATACTCAAAAACAGAAGTAAATATGTTTGGAGATGGCTAGGAGGCATACATGCTATCAATATTTTTTGATGAAAAAAAATTTAGGTGATTACCTACTATGTTTACGATCTAGTATGGGCTATGACACCTAATAAATATATTTGTGGTGTGAATAATTAGTGTCAGAATTATTATACTTTATCATTGATATATTTATCATAAATAATTATAATAGATAAAATCAATTTGTTTAGAAACACTGGCCTGAAAAAAATAGAAAATTTTGGGCAATGGAGGAGGTGGAGGTAGAGGTGGAGGCAGAGTTGATGGAAGAGTTGATGTTATAGACCAAGGTGAAGGGGGAGGAAGAGGTGGAGACTGAGGTGGAGAGGGAGAAAAATATGTACAAACAATAATTTTTTTGGGAAATGGAGTATAATGGGGATCATTCAAAGGTTTTGTTTGAGAATTGTTTTTAAAATTACACATAACACATCTAACTTATGATAAGATCCATTTTTCATGTTATTAATTTTCCTTATTGAAAAAGTATTTTCACCACTTGTTTAAGTGATTTGGTATAGGAATTTAAGTGGAGAAGTTTTTTTTTCAGAATAAAAAAACTATTTAGTTTTTCAAATTAATTATCACATGATACAATTTCTATTATCACATTACATTTATTATAAGAAATTATTGATGTAGATCCTGAATCCCTCACAAATAAAAAATTGAAAAAAATATGTAGTTTCTTTCCCATGTCTTCTCTAAACTGAAGGAAGGGTTTAGTAGTTTAGTAGTGGAGCCAGTAGTCACATGATATTTATACAACACCAATAAAATCATCAAAAAGTTATATAATATATCTAAATAATTTAATAAATATTCATGTAATAAAGCAAAAGATCTATAAGGTGTATAAGAGAACTATTGGAGGAAAACCAACATTGAGAGATTGTGGACATCAAGGAGGGATGGTGTCAAAGGAAACACTGAATCAAATGAAAATAATATGCTTTATAAAGAAATCCTTAAAAATTAAAAACCCTCTTCAAATGAAATCATGAAGCCTCAAAAACAAAAAAGAAGTCCCCTTTTAAAAAGAAGCAAGTAGCTTGATCCAAAAACTCCAAAAAACAATGATATAGAAAATTTCATGGACCAAATCATGAATTTTCCAAAGAGAACAATATAGTGGGTTCACTTTTTTGGATGGTTGAATAATTTAGTCTATTCTATCATAAATTATATGCATGATATAATATCATAAGTTCTCATGAAATCCTTTCAGTAACATTCATTATTCATGTACACATTCATTATACCAAATGGTCCATGTCCCTAAGCTCATTAATAAAAACATCATCCTCATTCTCAATAAAAATACAAGAGGATATCGATATTCCCATTTTGGATGAAAAAATAATGATGATGTTATGTCATATTTTTTCATCCCCAAGTTTTTTGAAAAGGATATACTAATCTGCAGCATAATATCAGAAGAATCAATGGATGCGCTATATTTTAGCATCATTTGGATTCTATAGAGGGATATACTGATGTTTGATACTCAAAAAAAGGGTAAACAATTTATAATAGAGTTTAGCATCTTTATAAAATACATAATGGGTCACATTATTGTTTTTTCCATCAAATAATGTAAATGTTTTATCACGGTATTTGTACGCTCTATGATGGTAAAAGGGAAAGATAGATTTATTATATTCCATAAAAACTCATATATAAATTTATTTTAGGTCAAATAATGAACTCTGATAGGTTTAAACTAATGGATAAAATTTTCTAGGAATAAATGACTTCTTCAACAAGGATTATTCACTCTTATAATATGACCATTCACTAAATAAGGACAATTTACACAAGATGGTTCAATTTTAATTTTATTATCCAATGAATTCAGTATTATGGGTTATCTAACTACAATATTTTCAGAAGAACCAAATTTTTGAATGCACTATTGGTTAAAATGACATGGTGGAACCAACCATACCTCAAATTAGTACATAGTATACTTGATATGACTCAAGTTATGCGGTTTTAGTTTAAAATTAAAATTTTATTAATGTATTGTATCATATTTATGTTTACTTTATTTATTTATATTATTACTAACATAATAATTGTTTTCTTAAACAGTTTGATTCAGCACCAGTTGGGGTGTCTTGTTCATCTCTACTCAATTTCATTAGAGATTGGACTTCAAGAAAACAAATTACAAAAAAACAATAAAAAAATGGGTCAAGAGTGTATTCAACCATCATGAAAAGGTAAAATCATACTGCTGATTTAGTGAATTTTTTCATATATTTATCTAATATTATTATGCTAATTTACTTATCATTTTTATCTCATAATAATTATTTTTTTAATATATCTTTTTGGTAGTTATATTTTTCCTTAAATCATCTACAACAAGCTAGAAAAGTGAGAACATATTGCTTTTGAATGAGGTATTTTAAGAAGCATGGGGTTTCTACTTCAATAAAAATGAATCGTTTATTTGTCTTTGGGTTGATGGTTTAAGGAAAAAATACATCACATACTCAATCAACCACAGCTCAATTAGATGCGTGGTTCAACATTGTCACTTGAACAACATGTTTTTATTTTATAATTTACATTTTTGTTCAAAATTTAAACCACATACATAAAACTGGGAAAAAAGATTTTGGTTTTTTTATACTTTAAGAAACAAATCCATAAGTCATTTTGGATATTTAGTAATCATGCACACCTCAATATGATACACAATGTACCCAACATGGTTCAAAGTATTAGTTATCTGTTTAAAATAGAAATTTTATTTAAAAAATTATCACTCATTAAAAATATAGAAAACATTATTATATTGACTTGATAATTTTGAAAAAAATTCATAAGACATTTTTGACATGTATGAATCATTTTGAATTCAAACATACCCACTATATGACAAATATGACTCAAATTATGTGTTTCCCTTTTAAAATGACATTTTTGTAAATAACAATAGTGATTTACTAAAAACCAATAAAACACATTTTTATTATTTTGATAGTTTATATAAATTATCCATAACTAATTTTGAATGTGTAAGAATCATTTGGACCTCAATCCAATGCATAGTGTGTCTTGAATGACTCCAAGTGCGTATTTTTATTTAAAATTTATATTGGTTTTAGTAAAAAATAATACTAACATGCACCAAATAAAGCATATTAATTTATATTGTTTTGATACTTTAGGAAAATGATCCATAATTCATTTGTGACATGCATTAATTATCATCACATCAATTCAACACATGATGTGATGAATATGACTCATACTGTTTGTTATTAGTTCAAAATTGAAATTTTAGTTAAAAAACAATAGCCCATTGAAAACCCAAAAAACATAACCATAAGTCATTGTTATGTGTTGTAATCAGTCTCATGTCAATCTGACACATGATGTGAACACTATGACTCAAAGTGCATGTTTCTAAATTAGAATAACATTTTAATAAAACGCATGTGACGTACACAAAACAGAGAAAACACATTTGGATTGTTTTGATACTATATACCAGTGACCCATAAGTCCTTTGGTATATGTAGGAATCAAACGAACCTAATCCCAATTAAGAATATGAATGATAGGACTTCTTGTGAATCTTTTTATTTAAAATTGACAATAATTTTAGTAAAAAATAAAAGTTCCATACTCAACACTGAGCAAAAAAGGCTGATTATTTTGATAATTTTGGAAAAAAAAATCCATAAGTAATTTAAGTTGTGTAGGAATCATCTTCACCTCAATCTTATACACGATCTTCCACTAATGACACTAACATTCCTTTATTAGTTTAAAATTGACATTTTATTTGAAAAACTATCACCCACTGAAATCCAAGAGAACATGCTCAGATTATCTTGGTAATTTCGGATTAATATTAATAAGTCATTTTTCAAATGTATGAATTATTATCCTTTATAACTAACACATTATGTGATCAATATGACTCAAATTATAGGATTCTAGTATAAGATGACATTTTAGTAAAAACACAAGTAACATTCTCAAAAATGATAAGACACATTCAGACTATTTTTTCACTTTTTTTAAAATGATCCACAATTCATTTGGGATGTTTAAAAATCATCATAACCTCAGTCTAAAATAGAGTGTTTTTAGTATGACTCTAAGTGCATCTTTTTTATTTAAAATTGTCATTAATATTACTAAAAAAACTAACATACTCAAAACTGATAAAATGAATTTATATTATTTTTATACTTTAGAAAATAAAAATCCACAATTCTATTTATATGTGTATAAATCAACCACTTCGAAATATGATACATGGTGTGATCAGTATTACTCAAAGTGTCTACTATTAGTTTAAAATTTACATTTTAGTTCAAAACGTTTTACCCACTAAAACAAGAAAACATGCTCGGATGGTCTTGGTAATTTATGAATGAATTAATAAGACATTTTTAATGCATTGGAATTAGTCTCAAGCTGCATGATTAAAATCATATATTTTTATTTGATTAAGGTTTTATATGATATTCAATAGTATATAAAATATTTTCATTATAGGATCAGTGATAATATTTTAGAATTTTGTTTAAAAAATTAAATTTTTGGTCAAGAAATTTTCCTAATGAAAATATTAATGATATTTCTATTAACTAACTGAATTTTGATGAAATTTATTATATCAAAAAAATATTTTATCTTGAATTATATTAAATACCTTAGAGATAATTTATAATGTTTTGGATTTAATAACATTAAGGGAAATACTGTTATCATGAGTAAAAATAGGAAACTTTTCTTGAATGAATATATTAGATTATATAATGATTAAATTTTGAAAGTAATGATTAAAATTTTGTTATATATTACTTATTTGTTACCTTATATTTTTTAGTGTGTGCATATATGTTAGATTGGATGGAAACACAAAGAATGTCACCTGGTTTCAATAAAAAAGGTTTAAAAAAACTCAATAGTCATTAATTTTTTATTTATATTTATTGTAGAATAATTTAGTTTATTAAATTATCAAAATATTGATTATAATGGTTTTTTAATTTGATATAAACTGAACCTATGATATATTTAACTTTTATGCTACTCTAATGTTTCTTAATGTATTAAGAACTCTAAATCAATTTCGTCCTTGATTAATGAAGATAATTACATGATTACATGATTTTAATTTCCAATTTTTTTATGAAATATATATTACATGATAATGTATTTAAATTTGGATTTATCCCTTTAAAATGTGACAAAACGTGTTTTATTAATTTTTCTAAAAATATCATATCTCTTGTTTTGGAATAATCATGTTTATATAGGACACTAAATTTTGGGAGATCATTATAAAAATAATATATAAATTCACAAATTTTAGAATTATTTTCATATCATTATGATATATTTTCAAAGGATATTAATATTAAGAGAATTAGGTACCTCAAACTTGATTAATGAATAAGTATTTATTGCAAAAATATTACTACTTGTGTTGATATTTTTAATTGCTTTTAAAATATTTTAATTTATTATATATATATATATATATATTAGAAGAACAGATATTATTTGAATATTGCTTATATAATAGTTTACTTTATACTTTATTTTGTTTGATAATTATTTTATGTTTCATGGTCACTCATGAATCTATATGAAAAAGAATTCAGTACCTCTTGTTGATAATGGATGATTTTTTATTAATAAAGATGTCATTATAATTTATTATTTTTATTTTTATTTCATATTATTAATTATTATTTAATTTTATATAATATTTATGGTTTATTATCATCCTACTAATTTATTTAAAAAATATTTGTATTCTAAATATGATCTTAGTTATCTATATAACTTATCTATTTGAAACACATTTAATTTTTATCTCCTTTTTCGAATAGACTTAACATCTTGAACATTTTCTCTATCTATATCTATTATTTTAGTATTAAATCAAAGAAGGAAATTGATCTAAAATAATTTAATCTTATTCTAATAGAGTTTTGAATCCAAAAATGAATATAGAAAAGTAAAATATTATAATTTATCATTAAGAATCCATATTTAAAATAGATTTTGGTATTCCTAAAAAAACCTTAATTTAAAATTAATTAAATCTATTTAATATATTAATTTAATGTTCCAAAAAATAAATTTTGTGATAATTTATTCAATTATTTGTTATTTTATTCATTAATTGTGAAAGTGTTATGTTTTAATGGTATGTTTATAATCAGGGAGAAGGTTAATGTTATGAAAAGTGTGATAGATGGTGAAATGGCAATTTTAACATTATTGGAGTAGGATAATTCCATTAGGATACATTTGAAAAGAGTGTTTGGAAAATATATGAACTTATAAAAAAATGATAATAATAATTTTATTATGAAATAATACTTACACATATTGGATGAAAAGTATATTATAAATAGAGTAGGACTAAAATAAATGGATGGGGAAAAATAATATTAGAAAAATTATTTATAACATACCTTATTCTAATGGAATAATGATTTCAATATTTTTTAACATTATTTTTTTCAATTGTCTATAAATTAATGGGAAGAAAAATAATTTTTAATGATTTGTGATGAGAAATAAATAGGTGGTGTGATAACAAAGATAACCACATTCTCGTATACATTTTTTATATCTAGAGTATTGGAGGATAACAGAATTTTAGTATGAGGAGAGTCATTCAATGAATAATACATTGTTACATGATAAAATAAAAGTATAGAGTAGAAAATATGAGTGGATTAAAACCCTTAAAGAATTGATTAGACATGGTATGGTATAATTTTCTATGAAACATTTACTATTTTTGAAACCCTACATGACCTTAGGGTATAGATGATCTATACAAGAATAATGGTGAAGTTATTGGTACTGAAGAGAAGGGTGTTCCTATAACTATTATAGCTTAATAAGAAATGTAATTGAATAAATAAAAGGAAGAGTATAAGGAATCAAAATACACCATTGATGAAAAATAAAGGGATTATTACATGATTTCTTGACAAAAGTTGGAGGATTTTCATCAATTAAATATGTGGTATGTACTCAAGGGGTGAGATCATAAAAAATAAAATCACATGGATATCAGTATTTATATATATTCTATTTTCAAAAATTCATCAGGTCATGGTAAACTAAATCAATTTATTTTGAGCAGTGAAAAATGTAAATTTTCCCCAATTGAATGTTTGGAAAATATATGATGAGGTAAGTCTTTTATATTTACATAATGTATAATTTAAGGTACCACATTGGGTATGAGTTGTATTTTTTGTCAATGATGATCAATTAAATAGAAATATATCATTGATTTTAATATGTTGAAAAAGTTAGAAAGAATAAAGGGTATGAAGTATCCAATATAGAAAATCATGATGATATAGTGAATGTTAATTCAATAAATTGATAATGAAGAAAGTAATAAAGTCTTATTATCATAAGTAATTAATTTATAAGTCTTTCAATTTATGAATCTGATGATTATCAATCTATTATTAATGAAAAAACGTGGCTCTATTTCACTAAGAGAGTGAAAAAAAATTACAACATTATGAAGAAGAGGTATTAAATAAATCCATGAAAATAAATATAATCTTTGTTTCCTATTGGTTTTAGTTGATAACCATGAAAATATTAATTTGTAAGAATAAGATTTTAAAGAATATAATGAAAAAAATTTGTTTTCATGAAGAATAAGAAGAAGATATCCATGCAATATTATTACATTAACATCATATATTGCGTGGTGTTCTTTTTCAACCATGATTTTCATTTAATAATTTTAAACTATATATTTTCTTTGGTTAATTGGAAGAATAAGCATGTCATGTAAAATAAAGATTTGGATCTATTACCACAATGTGGAAGGAGACATCAACCACATAGAAATTCCATCTCACTGATCAAGTTTAGTGGAAGGAGGTATCGAGGGCCTTTATATGATGATAGGTGTGTGAGTGGGTTCATAGCATGCCCGACTAGTGTGAATGGTGGAATGACGGTCAGTGAGTAGGTTGAATTTACCAATGTGTGGTGTCATATGTTTATGGTTCCCAAACCAGGTTCTTTGTTTTGAGTAGTTGATGACATGAATTGTAATATATAGAAGACCTCAAATGACAACTAAATACTATGTGGGATATGGAAACAAGAACACCACTCAACGACTTTAAAATGTTATAGCCATAATGAATCTGTTTGATTTGATGTAATCTAATGATATATTGACCTTTGAATAAATCATGGATCAATAGTAAGGCACCAGACACCCTCTATCTTATATGATCAAACCATTCACTGAGAACCATATCTAGTGATCTATTTGAGTGGATGTGAAATTCAAGATAAATAAAATCCTTGAATATATCTATTCTATGTTCTTATAACTATTTAGTGAAATAATTTGACACTACCAAATGAAAAAAACCTGTAGAGGTACATCGTGTATCCAATATGTGTGGATAAAGTTCAATATATGAAATTTCATGCAATTATCTTTTCATGCACATGAACCTCATCATGAAATAAGAAGCCCATATCTTATAAAAAAAATATAACATTTTTTTGGTGTATAATTTTTCAGAAAACCACATTCAAATATTTAAAATAGTGAATTCTTTGGTAATATAATGAAACATCATATTTTTTCAGGGATTTAAGGAAGTGGAAAAGAAATGTACACTTTCCCTTACATGACCATGTAATAATAGGAGAAAAGTCTTTTTCCATTCATATTATTATTTGAGATCTCATTTTTTTCTAAAAAGACATGGAATTTCCGAGTCTTCTTTTTATATGAAGAAGTATAATATTCCAAATTCCACTAGGATATGAAAATCAGGGGATTTCTATGCACTCCTTGTGTGACGAAGAAGTGTTCCTCGTTTTCACAAACTATTTGTGAATTCATTACTCCATGATGATATATATGTTCTATGAACTAAATTTAGAATAAATCCATCTCATTTAATTCCATTAAAACTATTATATATATTTAAAACCATACCCAATGAAGATTCATCAATAATTGTTGTGTTGAATTAAGAAGGATGTTTGGGTACCACAATGTTGAGTGTTTGCAAAGGTGAAGAAGCTTATAGGTAGAAATATCCTTGCATTAGTATTTCGTGAGTGAATTTGAGTTCAAGTGAAAAAACTCTATGATACACTTTTATGAAATAATATGAAGTTATTTGACATGAAGTTCAATAATGAAATATGACTTCATGAATTGAATACATTCAGAACTTACCAAGCCTTCAAATAAAGCACAATAAGAAGTGAGAATATTTTCATAACATTTCATGCAAGAATTATGCATTACATAATCACATTTTCACAAATTCATATTTTTCACATAAAATATTAAAGAATCATGCCTTATATGTTATGGGGTTAACATGATAAACCATTCATACAACATATTATATGATTACATGAAGATACATTGAGAATCCAATACTACTACACAATTACATATTATTTTAGTTTGATGATATTAGGAAGAATATGTGAGTGGCCAATAGATATTCAATTGATTATCATTTGGATAAAGAAAGAAATTAGGATATCTAGTCTGCTACACATTCAAATCATCTTGATAGAATAAAAAGTAATTGTGAGGATGCTAAAATGAACATTCATTCCTTATAAAATCATGATCGATGTTTCCGATTATAGAAAAAGAATAATTATGGTATGAACAGAAACCATACAGGGATTTTATTTTCACTTAGTATAGGATGAATATGTATTTTCCATATCTTCTTGAATAGAAAGAAAAAGGGGAAGATAGAGAAGCCTTCAGTTTGATGCTATGAAGAAGAAAAAGTTTTTCTTTCCTGCAACTATGTAGGTAACCAAGTGAATAATAAGCATGTATTAAAACAAACTCTCTATGTTGTATCCAACAGAAGTCTCCTCAGGTGGAATAATATATTTTTGTTATAATTTACCTTATATAGAAGGTGAATACTATCTTCAGAGGTAGTATACCAAAGCATCTAGGAGTTTTAAAATAATCATTATCAATTAACTATATTTCCATACAAGGGAAAGGGGTTTCACTACTTTTTTGTAACCATGCCAAAGGAAAATTTTATAGCGGTTTTGTTGTATTTTATTATTTTAAAACCATGGAAATTTTTAGATAATGTTATTAAGTAGTTATCTATATAAAAATACTATGTTCCATCTTTACTTATATTCAATTACTTTTATGAAATAAAGAAAATATAATAAAAGAATCAATATACCGATTAGTCTACGAGGTAAATGGGATACAAGTTATAATTGGTGAAAAAGCTTCCAATACTAAACCCCACTCAATGCTGGTTATATCCTAATGTGATCCTCTCTATTGGTATCAAATCCAAGGACTAACTCTATCAGATTATCTATATTGCAGTTATTATCTTTTTATTATTTGAGATTCTTTCTTGTGTTTACAATGATGTTTTATTTTAGTGAATATCGAGTTATATATGACTGAAATTATATTTCTACTAAGACAATGGTGAATAGGATAAAGAAAGAGAAATTGAATCTAATGTTGTATTACATCTTATCAAAAGAAGTGGAATTATTTATTTCTCCATTCCTTTATAAAGTGAATATTTTATTACAAACTATCCTTAATATGAATATTCCTGCACAACTTATGGTGATAATCAATCTATAACTTTTCTAGAGATATCGATTGATATATTAAAAGATATGATACATTTTATTCCTATGGAAATGATATCTCTAGTTTATGGAATCCTTAAATGTATATAAGAAGTGGTCACCCTGCTAGAATAAGAATAAGATAGTATAGTGAAGGCTATATAAGCAAAAAAAATGAATGTTTAAATATCTCCATATATGTTGGATACATTGAAGAAAAAAAGAGGGAATATGAAATGTGTTGCATAAAAAGGGTCAATTTAGTTTTACAGAAAGAATGTGTAAAAATTACTATATAATAATTGGCCCATGAATATTTGGAAAATTTGAAAAATGGAACTGATGTCAAGAATTTTATATTGGAAGAAAAATCCAAGAAGATTAGATAACTTGAATCTTTGTTACAATATAATGGTATAGAGTAAAAATAAGAAGTGAAAATCATAATGAAAGTGTGTGAAGCAAATGTTTTTATAATTAATGATCAAAAATATTCCCTCAATATGAGTTGTATTTAATTAGAAGTTTAGTTGAATATTTTTTTGAAGAAATATTTTAAGACCTCAAAAAAGAAAGATAAAATTGATGCTTCCACTCAATGTTCACGGGATGACTCTAACATCAAAAGACATCCAACATATGATAATATCATTACTTTATTCAATGACCTATCTCAATATGTTTAGAAGATAAAGGTTTCATCAATTAATTCCAATAAAAATGTTTCTAAACCATTTCTCATGAATATTTTATGTTGAAAAACAAGATATATAAAAGCGAGGGCAGATTAAGGTGATGAGAATCCAACGAGAAAGACTAGGGTGGATAGGAAAAGAAGGCGAAATCTGGTTTTACAGGAATATCCCAATAAGTTATAAATGAAAAATAAAAACATTATATATATAAAATTAGAAGATCAGGGTTTTTGGGTCAATATTGGAACTGCAACAGAGTACAAAATTATGTATTAGATTGGTGGTATAATCCTTTAATCTGAAAAGCACAAAGGAAGCCTGTGTTGAGGGGGTGAAATGTAGAGAAGAAGAGTCATCTACAGATTAATAAAAATCATTATAAGTTAAACATATTAGGAATACATGAAAATATCTATGATTCTTGAAATGGTAGCGGTCACAAGAATGATGCATTCTTATATCGACATGTATCCAATGATATTGATAAATAAAGAGCATAAAATTTTTATAATAAAGAAGAAGAAACCTTCTGAGGAAATTAGATAAGTGTTGTAAAACAATATACCAAGAAGATTTAAATTAATAAAGGTAAATGGATCATGAATTCTAAATCCATTAAGTTGAAGAAAAGGGAATACTAAAAAAGAACCAATAAAAATGTTGTCACTCAAAAAGAGGCCATGTGGAAAATCCAAACATACTGTAAATATTCTTAATGACATGTTTTGTTGTGTTCCCAATACGGAGGCCACTAAACTGGTCCCCCAAGCCGATTCGACACATGACATCAGGCGTGCCTCCCCATATGCCAGTGACTTTTGACTAGTAGTGAGGGTCTAATAGATCATGTGGGGATACTATACCCTCTATTTTAGAGTAATATACAATATAAAAATATGAAATAAAGGATGTATTCACTAATAAGAATGAACATTCACTACCAAGATTTCCCAAAATTGGGTAAAATCCCACAACCAAAAGAAAATATATTGTGTAATTTCAATAAAGTCTCATGTGTACGGAAAACCCAAAAATAAAGAAAAAATGAAGAATCCCCAAAATGGGTCTTGACTCCATGTCCTGATCTCTCATCCATGAATATCCCCTACCCAAATTAACCCTCTAGCATCGATCCTTTTCCCTTGTCCTAACCTAAAACCATGAAATCTTCTTGAGTATCCAATAGTAGCTCAAGTGGGTTGTGAATAAAACTTAGTAGGTCACCACTAATGGTGTCTACAAAATATCTGGTTTAATAGATAATGTATTACTGTACTGAATGAAAAACAAAATGAACAAAAGATAAATCAGGTTCCATTAATTATCATTATTATCTTAACAATGTCATTACTTATTCCAAGGGTTTGGAAATTTATTTATAACACAACCACCTATGTTGATCAACTACTATTAGTAAGGGAAAAATTAATGTTCCCTATCTTAATAGGGATACAGTTTAAAAATAAATTACATCACACTTACCTAGGAGCCTCAGTCGAGGTAGTCTCATCCAATGAAACTATTAGGTGACAATAGCCTTAGTCCTAATCGCACACTCATGCATTCTTCGGGTGGGGTTTAGAGCCTCATTCTAACCTAACTTGTGGGGGGATTCTAATTCCAATACCCTACATACCACCATGCCATGTTCACATGCTTCATAACCATTTACACAAATACCATCTCCCGAACCATACTCAAGAAAAACACATGATAGAGAAAGATAGGTTGTTCAATATAAAAATCATAATTAATTCATGATCCCTTCAGAAATTCTATTTTACATATCTCATATCATTTACATAATTCCATTAAAACCCTTGAGTCAATTAACTATTCAAATTTCATTCATTTAATCTACTCACATTATCCCAGAAAACCCCATATGCCATGTTAACAACTAGAAACAATTAAAATTGTTCCATTTAAGTATCCCAACCAAAAATTAAACACATTTCTCAAGGAATGTTATTAATTACTAAATAATTAAATTCTTAACATTACCATTTTCCTTATTTGGGTTGATGGAAAACCCCATGGGTGGACCTAAAACTGGTCTAATCAACCTCAATGCATTGCACTGGGATCTTGATGGGTTTAATTCATCATTTAACCAACCATTTTACCAAATACTACTAAAAAATCAAAAAAAAAATAAGGAACCAGTAGCACAACCATAACACCAAAACCTTCAACAAGACTATGGGATATAACTTATAGAACAAATACCTCAATTTTGAAGGCAAACAGTCACTAAAACATATCCCATGATTTAGATTCAAACACCCTTTATATCCTCAAAATAAGATCCACTAGAAAAAGTGGGATTTAGGGATTTAGAAGAAGAAGGTGAACTACACAAGTCCTAATCTACAAAATAGGAAAAAAGGATTATTAGACATAAAAGGAGATTTAATTCTAACCCAACAATAATAAAAAAATCATTGAATAAAATGAGATTGATTCTTTGGAAGAAATGGCCATTTTGTATCATCGTTAGGGTTACTGGAGAAGAAATGATGAGGAAAAATATGATAGAACATGTAAACCCTGAAGGGGGGAAGGGTAATATCATGCATTTAATGAGGCGCATGGTTTGGCTTCATGGATTTCCAAACTATGCAACAACATCTATACAAGAGGGGCCAAGCCACACTGTTACTTGGGGAGCCCACAAGGGTTGACAAACCATGCTCCAATAATGTGGAATGTCTATGTGTAGCCTAGAAAGATTGGAATTCCCCTTGAATAGTTTACATAACTGTGCACTCTTCTTAATGGATAGCACAGTTTGGGTTTAAGATTACTACTGACCATGAGCCAACCATGAATCATGCTCAATATGGATCAATTCCCACCTTTCCTCCATGTCCTGAACCCCCGAGACATCCCTAAGCCTCTTCATAAAATTGGTAATAATTTTACTAACTAAATTTAATGAATTTAAACAAATATTTAAATAGGAACATACCAAATGATGTTTGGTATCTTGAAAACTCCCCAACTTATAATTCCTCATCTTTGAGATGGTCTTTCCAAGCATTAATGATCTCCAAAATAAAAGTGGTAGGGAAACTGTGATCGTATTTATATACCCATATCCAAGGTTTTTCTTAAACACTATAATATTCTCATAAGACCCGAACCAAAGGCAAAATCTTAGCTTGAAATAATTTCCCACTAAAATCCACAATATGAACCGGA
Source organism: Viscum album (assembly GCA_963277665.1). NCBI lineage: Eukaryota > Viridiplantae > Streptophyta > Magnoliopsida > Santalales > Viscaceae > Viscum > Viscum album. The sequence goes on along the minus strand of OY728120.1, from coordinate 1,868,212,633 downwards.
TGCTTCCAAAATATCGCATCATCTTCAAGATCAACATCATCAACATCAATCACATGGGATAGTTTTGGGTGATACTACTGAAGTGTTACATAAGAAAAACATCATGCACACCATTATACTAATCTGGAAGAGCCAATCGGTACTCCACCAGTCTGATTCTCTCCTCGATCTTAAACGTCCCCATGTACCTGGGTGCCACCATGCACTACTTATAAACCTGATGGTGACCTAAACATGCCAATACCTGAAGAAACACATGATTAACCAACATACACTCAAGAGGTTGACAATGCCAATTAGTATACGACTTCTACCTATTCTGAGCCATATCCATCTACTTCTGGATTAACTGAACCTACTCTGAAGTCTCATACATGGGTATTAAACCCAAAAAATCTAACCTTCCAGCCTCAATTAAACACAAAAATTATCCACCTTCCCTATGTATTGTTCCTCATATGATTCCATCTGATTTTTCACTTGGTAATTGTTGTTATAGGAGAACTCAACAAGCTCCAGGTGTTTCTCCCATGATCCACCAAATTCAAGGACATAAGACCTTAACATGTCTTCAAGAACCTAAATTTTATGCTATGACTATTCTTCCATCTACATGTGGAATGCCACAATAAAAGACACCTAGGTACCAAGAGATTTATATAATCCCTTCCAGAAACACAATTTAAAATTTGAATCTTGATCTGAAACTATCATTCGTGTAACCCCATGAAACCATACTATCTTAGGAAAAAACAATTCACCCAACTGGTTAATGAAGAATGTCTCTCAAATCGGTATGAAATGCACCATCATGGTCAAATGATACTCAAATGCCCAGATTGCATCATTATTATAAGGAATCCTCAGAAGGTCTACAACAAAATCTATTATCAAATAACCCTACTTCTATATAAGAATGGGTAGAAGATGTGACAGCCCACTTGATCAACGATTCTTATCTTTTACCTACTGACATGTGTAGCATCACACCACAAAACCTAGAAATTCCTACTCCATCCTTGGACACAAATACAATCTATGAAGATCATGACACATTTTGGTCAGGATAGGATGAACCTCCCACTTCAAGGCATGGAACTCACACATCATCTCTTCCCACATACATGATGGAATGACCACATGACCACAAACATAAGCAATTTCATTATCACTAATAGTCCAATTAGATGGTGACTCACCAAATTAAATACTTTCCCTAAAAGAAAAGCAATATGGATCATCATATTGCCTCTCCTGAATTTGAATCAGTAGTGTGGACCTAAATTCTAAGGATTCAAGGTTCATATTCCCATTCCCATTATGTACCTCTAGATGTATCTCAGCAAACAATTCCATCATTCTCTACTCAAAACTGGATTTATAAACCTCATGATTTTGAGTCTTCTCACTCAAGACATATATAACATTATTTCCCTTTCATTTTGTTTAAAATAGATTAAAGTCAAAGGAATACATGTATTCAACCCATCTTCACTACTTACTATTCAAATCACAATGGGAGAAAATGTACTTAAGGCTCTTGTGGTTGGTGTACACACCAAACCTCTCTCCAAAAAACAATTCAACCAAAAATTTAAGGCATACACCAAAACAACCAATTCAAGGTCATATTTAGGATAATTTCATCCATGAGGCCTCAACTTCCATGAACTATATGTCATAACTCGATCATCCTCTATCAACACTACCCTTATCCCAACACCAGATGCATCAAAAAAGAAGGTGTACTTCTTACCTAGATAAGGTAAGATAAAAATCACTGTAGACATCAACCACTTCTTTAACTCTTGAAAACAATTATCACAAGATTTGAAAAATTAAAATATGATTACCTTCTTGGTTAATCCAAAAATTGGTTCTTTCAATTAGGATAAATTATTCATGAACCTTCGATAATAGCTTTCCAAACTTTGAAATATTAAGACATCAAAAACATTATTGGGATACTCCAAAGAGACATCAGCTGGCACTTTCTTAGGATCCACTAACCAACCTTCCTTGAAGATGATGTTTCGTAATTAATACACTCTTTAAATCTAGAAATAAAATTTTAATAGCTTATTGTATAGCCTATTCTATCATATTGTACTTAAGACAATGCCTAGATGTTTGAAAGGATCATCATGAGTTTTTGAGTACACCAGGATTCCATAGAAAATGAAAACTATAAATAGATATAGGTATGGGTAGATGATTTGGTTCATTGGGGACATAAATACTGTTGACACATTGGTCAACTCGAATGACGTCATAAAAATTCTTATAACCCATTCCTTCTCCAAAAAAAAGTGTCTGATACACCAGAAGGTCTCACCCCTTGGACGGTGATACCCTGATCTTAGATCAATTTTGGAGAACACATAGGTACCTATTAGATGGTAAAAAATATCACTGATTCTAGTAATATGGTATTAATTCATAATTTTAATCCAATTCAACCTCATATAATCAACACACAATCACAAGGATCCATCAAAATTCTTGGAGAACAACACAAGATATCCCCAAGATGATGTACTCAAATTAATGAACCCCTTATTCTCCAGTTCCTCCAACTATTTTTTTAGTTCTTCGAGCTCTGCCAGTTCTATTCCATACAGAGGATTAGAAACTGGTTCTGGTCATGAAAAAAACTCTATTGTGACCTCAACATCCATCTTAGGTGGCAAGATTGAGAATTATTTTGGAAACACATCCTAAAATTGATTCACCACAGGAAGGAACACAATATACTCTACTACCCCACCCTCAAGCATAATATAATCCACTTAGGCAGCGAGTTCACCAAAGTACTAACAAAGTGGCCCTGCATGGTCTGATCAGATATCCCATTCCCCATGGAGAATGTATGCATTCCCCTCTAAGGATGTAAAAGTTAACCTAATGTGGTAACTGTCAATATGGTATGTGTACACCACCAACCAACCCATGCCCAAAATTAGTTCAAAAGCTGTCATCTCAAGAATACCAAAGTCCTAAAGAAAACCATACCCACCAACCTTGAGGGAACACCCCTTACACAACCAAATATCTTATTCTTGCACCCCAAATGTCGTATCAATTAACATGACCCCACACATATGTTCTAACTCTAAGAACAACTTACTCACAATATGTGAAGTTATAAAATAATATGATACACCTATATCAAATAAAGCACTGGAAATCATAGATGATATAATAATATTATCTTAAACTATCCATGGTCCAACCTCACCAGCTCCATTAGTAGGCTGAACTGCATAAAGATGGTTCATTCCAATAATTTGGCCTCCATTTTGAGTTCCCAGTCCCACACTACTCTGCTCACATAAACACTCTCTTTAAAGAGTTCGTCATCCATTACCCCAACTGATATGGCTGGTAGAGCTCCAACGACCTTCCAGACATGGAGTAACTGACCCCCTTCCTATACTCTGCATTGGCCTCGATCCTCCGTCAGTACCCATTGATTGAGTGTTCCTACATAACCACGGAATGTGCTCTAATATTCCACACACTTGTCACTCAACTAATGGTTGGGGACACTGGATGCACATGTGTCCCAACCTTCTGCACTGATAGTAGAAAATTTTATCACTACTCTAGGAGGCTCATTTCCATTTCTAACCACCCTTTTCACCACCACCCAAGTGTATACTCTCGAAGTGGAACTTCATACTGTTGAAACACACACTACCAGGTCACCCAACTAGAACTTCCTATCCACCACCAAAATGTTTCTTAAGAATCCGTTATAAAATAAGGGGCTGATCAACCACTTCAGAAACCCTATTCAAATGGAAGATATTCATTAGGGACTTAATATCTTGTCAATTACCATCCTAAAAATGTCTCCCCAAAGATGCCTCTTCCACTACCAATGATGGGATGAAACATTACAAGTCATTGAAGGGACCAACATAATCCATCACTAACATAGGTCCATGGGTAGACCTCTGAATCTTTGCATCTTTATGCTTCCACACAGTATTTGAATAGACATGTTCTAGAATTTTTTCTTGTAAATATTTCAATATCATACCATCATCCTACTAGGTATGCACCATAACATCCCTCCAGTGATTTTTTTGACCTTGGAACTTGTGCATCTCTAGCTTGAATCTCTTTCCAGGAGGATTCTCTAAGTGATAAAGAATTTTCTGAATAGACTCTATCTAAAACTCATATGCATCACTTCCATCCCCTCTGGAAAGAATTAGGAGGTTTTTTCATATGAAACTCCCTCTTCAGCTCAAATATACTTGGAACAAAACACCCTAGGTCACATTACATCATCAACATAAAACAAGTCAAATAATCATGGAACTGCTCCTCTTCCCAGTTACCCAGGTTCACTAGGATTCCTTGCTCTATTTATGGAAGAGAATTATCAGTGACATATTCTTTTCACCCAACCAGTATAATACACCAGGGTGGAATCTTTTTACAATTCAAATAACACATCTTGGAACACAAAACATAATTAATACACCATTTCACAAAATATGGATCTCTATTAGCCATAATTATCCCTTTCCACATACACTCATCCAATGGATATTGTCAAACCTCATTCACTGTATTTATCCATCCCTACCATGGTTCAGGGCCAACTTGGAAAAACCAACTAACATAATCATAGTTCGTTAATGTGACACCCTTTTGAAACATTTTACCATTAGAACAAAAATATTTTTCACTTAGGCACCTTACCCTCTTCGCAAATTAGCACAACCACATTTTAATCAATGTAAAACTGTTCATTAATAACTATTAATTAAAAATTATTTCACATTTCTTCCATTTACCCATTCACATCAACTTTATTAAGAACCAATTATTTTAATTTTTCATGGAAAAAATAAATTCATTTTATTTCTCAGGTCTCACACATATTCTCTGTGTTACCTACCATGATGAATACCACCTATATACCTAGGTCTCTAAAATGATCTATGAATGCACAACCTCATACCATTCTATCCATCAACGAAATATCATAAAAAATTCATATCACACAACATGTTCATTACCAAATAGTGAAATATTATTCAACTATAATAACACACACCATGAACAACAATCCCACCCTGGGTACTTGGGGTTTCCCCCATATATGGGTTAGCTACACCCAAGAATGAGTTCACTGCTAAGGCCCTGAAAAATCTTACACTTCCTTCTACCATTATAAAATAGTAGTATAATAGAACTAAGCTTCTATGATACCAGTTTGTATATGCACTAACCTAGAGGCCACTAAAATGGTCCCCATGTCGAGATAACACATGATCTCAGGAGCACCTCCCCATATTCCAGAGTATTCTGAATAGTATAGAGGGTTTAATAGATCACATCGGGAGGATATACCCTCTTTTTTAGAGTAAGACACTGTAGATAAACATGAAATAAAGGAATAAATCACCAATAACAATGAACATGCATTACCAACATTTCACAAACCTTGGCACGATCACAAAACCAAAAGTAAACATGCTATGAAATGTCAATACCATGTCAAGTGTAAAAAACCTAAAATAAAGAAAAATTAAAGAATCCCACAAATGGGTCCCAAATCCATGTCTGGATCCCTCATGCATGCAAATCCCTTGCCGAAATCAAACCTATAACACTAGGCCTTTTCCGTTGTCCTAACCTACAACCCTGAGATATGCTCGGGTACCAAATGGCGGCCCAAGAAGGGTGTGATTGCAACACAGTAGGTCACCACCAACAGTGTCTAGGAGATATCTAGTCTAAAAGGATAATGTATGTTTGTGATAAATGAATAAAAAGTTGAATAAATGATAAAATAGGTTCAATTAATTAATATTATTAGCTAAACAATTTCCTTTTTTATTCCATGGATTAGATAATTCATTTATAACAAAACTTTCTATACCAGTTAGTTACTATGCATAAGGGAATAAATCAAGTTCCTTATCATACTTGGGAAACCATTTCACAATCAATTACATCACACATACCATGGAGCCTCGGTCTAGGTAGCCTCAACCTATGAAACAGTTAGGGGCCTAGAGCCTCAGTCCAAATCCCAAACTTGTTCATTCTTGGGGTGGGTCTTAGATCCTCAATCCAACTCAAACCATGGGTGGAGCCTTATTAAAATACCCCACATACATCCAAGCCATGGGCCCATGATTCATAATAATTTTGAAAAATACCATTAAAAAAACAATACTTAGATAAAACACATAAAAACATAGGTTATATGAAAAAATAATTATAGTTATTCCTTGATCGCTTTACACATTCTCTTTTACATTTATCAACTCATTTACAAAAATTACATTACAAAATGTATGTCCATTATATTATCCAATTTCATTTATTTAAACCATTCACATAATCTTAAATAACTCGATATTCCATTTTAACATCTAAAAAACTTTTGTTCCATTTCATTGTCCCAACAAACAATTCAACACATTTTTCAATGTCTCTACATTATTATGAAACAATTCAATGCTATGTAATACCATTTTCCTTTTCCAGGCTGATGGATCACCCCATGGGTGGACCTAAAAATGGTCTAATCAACCTCAATACATCCCAAGGGGATCATGTTTGGTTCAATAGATCTTTTAACTAACCAATTTATCAAATCCTACTAACAGCATAAAAAAAGGAACCAATAGAACAACCAAAATACACAAACCAACAATAAGACTATGTGATATAACTTGTAGACCATCTACATAGATTCCAAAGATGAATGTTCACTCATGTTTGTACCTTGAATTAGATTATAACACCCTTCGAAGCCCCAACCTAAGATCAACTAGAAAAAGGGTTTTAGGGATTCAGAAGAAGAAGGAAAACCACCCAAGTCCTAATCTGAAAAAGGGAAGAAAGAGGTGTGTTAGACTTACTCAGAGCATCAATTCACACCAAATGACACTCCGAATAAATAAGAATTAAAGGATATTGATTCTTGGAAAGATTTTGGTGTTTTGGTTCGTTACTAGGGTTGTTGGAGAAGAAATGTGGTGGAAAAATTGGGTAGAACACATAAATCATTATCAGATAAAACGGTAAAATACCACTTTTAATGAGGCACATGGTTTGGATGAATGATTTTAAAAACCATTCCCCAACCATGCAATATACTATACCTAATAGGTTATAGGTTTCATAGTTACCTGGGGATCCCCCATGGTTTAACAAACCATGTTCCAACCATGCAGAATAGCTCTATCCATGCACACATGGTTTGGCCTTCCCCCTTGTACATTTTAGCTTACAGTTTGTCCTTACTCCTAGATAACATGGTTTAGGAGCGTTGTTACTACTAATCATGTTCCAACCTTGAAACATGTATAGGATGGACCAATTATCCACTTTTTCCCATGTCCAAAAACCACGAGACACCCCTGAGCCTCTTCATACACATGGTAAACATTTAATTAACCAAATTTAAGGAATTAAACCCATGATATAAATAGGAACTTTCCACCATGAAGTCTGAGAGATTACTTGATAGTCATCCAGATAGAATATTTTAAAATAATAATGAAAATTCAATATGTATTGGTAAATTATTTGTATAAAGATAATAAAATATTCTAAATTAAAAATATGATGTTATACAGGTGAGGTGCAACATAGTATGTCACACTATAAATGATTTTTCTATAATAATTCCACCAAAAGAATAATTATCTAAGCAAAATAATGTTTCTACAAGTGATACAAGTGATTTAAAACCACCTAAAGAAATATGGTTCACATGCTAATAAATTTAATAAGTGATAAGATCTGTACAGACTTAGTCAGAATTGATGATCAGATGTGTACTTATTAAGTGTGAAGTAAATGGAGCAACTTGGTTGAGAAAACCATCTCAAACTTGGTGTTCAAATTGATGAAGAAATAAAGATCCACCTTATTCCCTTTATCATTGTATAATATATTTATGCTTATAATATAAGGAAATTTTGGTGAAGCATGTTTTTTGGGGGAGAAACTGATATGCAGCGAGTGCTTCTAACTCTTGATAGTGAAGCTGAAGAATTCATCATCTCTGAATGATTCTACAGTTGGTATTAAAATAAAAATATGATAGAGGATCAAATTTGATGAATTTTATGAATTGGGGAATCATATCCTATATATAAATAATAAATAAGACCACATATTGGTTTGATCATAGATTTTGTATCCTAAATTACAAGTATTGGTGAAGATAATCCTTGGTGAAGATGGGAATGTTTTAAAATACGGACAGTCGCATGTTAAAGAAACATTTATCTGCATTATCTATATTTTAAAATCTTGAAATTAATTCATTAAGTGATAAAACCTTATAAATATGATAGGTGTGTTTCCCTTAAATTTGATACAAATGAAGAAATAAGAAATTTCAACCATAATGATTATTTCAATAGGAATGAAATTTTATTATTCTAGAAATTTCTTGATGAAGATTTTATTGGAAAATCTATGTTTTTCATAATCTCTCATCTATGGTTTTCAAAAACAATAAACGTAATAGAAATAAGGATTAGTTGAATTATTAAATTACACAGGATAAGTGAAATTATGGATGTGTTCTAAGGTCTCTATTCCTGATTACTACACATGAATGTTTTTAGATCTATTTTTTTGAAGTGAGTACATGTGTTTTAGGTTGATTGTTATTAAAAAAGATTCATTTCACATTTAATACCTCAAAATTTGAATAAAAATGGAAAATAATTTAATATAAGTATTTGAGTTCTCATTTAATTTTTTATCAATAACATTTTGTAGAGGATATTCTTGTTGACTAAATTAAATCCTATAATTTTCAATACTGAGCATGGATCACAAATAATTAGAGTGAAATTAAGGAAGGTGAATTTCTAGAATTTGGGCTGATAAAATGTTCCCATGAACTTTAGATTCTTATCAATAATGGGTAGATAAAGTGAAACTAATGTGTGGAAAAGAAAAGGGGGAGATTAACATACTAACAAGTTGATTTAAAATAAAATTAAGGGTATTACCAATAAATAAATAGGTGAATTAAAGAGGACACATTTTATATATGTTGTTTTTGTTTATAATTATTATCTATGACAACCTACCTTTTTATTCCATAATTATTCATTACATTTTACAAACAGTGGATCTTTAAAGTCTAGTGTCTTGGAAATCAGGAACATAAAAAATTAATACTTAAATAATTATTTTAATATCCTTGAAAATAATTTTGAAAATTTCATGCTAAGTATAATTATTTCATATCATAACCTGGAGACATACATCAAAGGAAAGGGTGAACATAAGGCCCAGTAAAAGTAAACAAGGGAATCAGTTTACTTGTAATATCAATAAGAACATTATGAAAAACATAAAGACATGAGAAATGGAAGAAGAGGAATATAATAATATAAATAACATGAATCATAACTTGAATATGTGGATACAATATTTATTTTATACATTCTTGAACATATCACCATGGTACATCCTTAGGGATTCAAAAAAATTACCAAGGTTATTAACCAAGGTATCATAAAATGTTTCATCTATAGTTATTAATTTATTTTCCCAATGTATTGGAGAACTATCAGGGCACAAAATTAATATGTTTTTATTTTCATGTGATACACGTATATCATAATCATAAATTTCATAAATAACCCATATAGAATAATATAAATGGGTTTCATATCAAAATCATGACGTTTTAAAAAGTGTTTAAAAACAAGATCATTAGGTCATTTACAACCCATGGAAAGGGAATGCGGGTTTTATGTTTGTAAATTCCAGAATAAAATATATCATTTTTATGTCTTGATGAATAAACCTAGAAATGAAATAGGTTTGGGTACTCATATAAATAAAATGAGATAATTTCTTGTGAAAGAGTGAGATTTTGAGACCAAAATTCTACAGCATAACAGCTATACACCATGGTTTTAGAAAACATTAAAAATAGAGAGGACAAGTTTAACCCACTCATAAATAACTCATAATAATGTATGGGTATATAATTAAAACTAAATAAGATCATTTTAGTGTTATTTGAATTACCTACACCATCAAAAGGAAACATGAAAGAAAAGAGAAGATGTGATTTTTTTTACGAAAATTCACCAGCCTAACAACTTCACATAAAAATTTAGAAAATTAGTTGATGAGAGTGGAAAGGGTCTCTAATAATTTTGAAATAAAATGGATAGAAATATGTATATATAAGAACATACCCCAATATAATAAAATTAAAACTAGAAGATATAACATAAAGGAAGTCTTCACTAAAAGAGTAGAGAGAAAGGTTCCCTTACCTTTAAGAGTAGCTTAAAAAACGTGAATGTTGGGACAATGGGGGATTGAGGGAACCTTGGTTGTCCTACTTGAGAGGCGAAAAACTAGAGATTCATTGAGGAGAAATTTTTAATGAAATTAATGAAAGAATGGATTGGTATTTATAGGAAAAGTGAGGTAATATTTTATTAATTTCCAAGGGACACCTCATTAGTGGTATTTGAAAAACCAAGATCTTGCCCATTGTATTTTACCTTGGTATTGGCCACTTGAGACACCTTATAACATATCTTAATATACATAATTTGAATAGAATTATTACATCACAATTAAATCATTAATGATGTCATTAAACACCTCGAAACTCAAAACTACATTTTTACTATTTACAGAAAAACAAAACATTTTTTAAAAATCTCATAAATTCACCCTAACCTAATATCACTACCCTAAATTCAAAAAATGAACTCCATTTTTTGAAAACAATTTTCTAATTATAAGATATTTATTTTTTATGTAAAAACACACTTTACTAGAAAAAATACTAATACTTAACTAATAATTTATGAAATCGTTATTTATTTATGCTATAATGTCCCTTCACCATACAAGAGGCCTAAATTATATTTATACTTTCTTAACCAAGGTTACAATTCCATTGGTCACATTACTATTTATAAGGGTAATATTACTAATCATAATTTACTATTCACCAAGAATTATGTTGATCTTATTAGAGTCTAAATTTCTTACTGATCACAACTATAGAAGACTATTTTTCGAAAATCATTTCACATTATTAATTATTTAAATTATACAAAAATATTTTAAAATGCCCATTTTCCAAATTCTCCAATAAAATAAAAATACTATAAAATCATATTATATTTATTTTAACATTGGAAATTCAAAAATTATAACATAACATGAAATAACAAATTTATTTATACCAAAGGATTACACAAAGTAACTAAGGCCTCGTTACATAGCCCCTTATAACACCTGCATAGGACCTAAGAGTAAGGTGAGCAATGGTGATAGAATCTTGGGGTGGATCAGACAACATTGCCTGAGTGGTGATTTATTTAATGTTGAAAATATCCCTTAAGTGATTTCATTAAATCTTAATGTGTTTCAGTTCATCTTGCGATTGGTCTATAGAAAAGCCTAATGATGCTACCTCCTTCCCAAGCTTCGACAGATGGGATCCATTCGACTCGAGTCTACTAGATGAGGCCATCAACTCCTCTTTCTGTATTAATTAACCATGATCATTTGTCTTTATAAACAATAATCATAACGTTATGAGTATAGTTTCCGATGGTCATACGGACCAACAGTCATATAACTATTGGAACCCAATGGTATAATTTTAATTATAATCACTTCATTAATTAAAGAAAATAGTTTTGTTAAGTATATAATGAAATAACACCCAAATTCAGGAAACAAAAACTATTCAAAAGTTCAGGTCGTTACATTCTTCACCCCTTATGAAATTCCATCCTCAAAATTTTAACTCATAACCTCAGAAGAGAAAAGGTGTGGGTACTTCTGCCTCATAGACTCCTTTGTTTCCCACGTAGCTTATTCACATTTTTGATTCATCCATGGCACCTTAACAAGGCGGGTAGTCTTATTGCGTAGAAACTTGTCTCTATGATCCCTGATCTCCACCGGATGCTCTTCATAAGAGAGGTTATGTTACAGTTTTACCACCTATGGATTTAGTACCCATTAATGGTTAGGTATGTACATCCTCAAGAGGTATTTGTGGAAGACATCATGAACTTGTGCTAGATATGGAGTAATTTCTAGGTGATATACCACTACTCCTACATGATCAAGGATTTCATAAGGGCCAGTGTACCTAGGGATTAACTTCCCTTTCTTCCCAAACTGCATGGATCTATTCCAAGGTGAAATTAAAAGAAATGATTTGTCATCAACATCAAACTCCAAGTCCCTTCGACTGTTGTTGACATAACTATTTTTCTGACTATGAGCAACCATAATGTGTTGCTGGATGGCATGAACCTTTTTTGTCATCTCTTACACAAAATCAGGCCCAAGAAGATTTCTATCACCAGCTTTATCCTAACAAGTAGGAGTTCTAAATCTCTTTCCATATAGAGCTTCATAGGGTTCCATTTTAATTCTCAAGTGGAAGTTGTTGTTGTAAGAGAAATCAACTAATGGGGGATGTTGATTCTATTCACCGTTAAATTCCATTGAGCATGTTCTCAGCATATCCTCAAGTGTTTGAATAATCTATTTAGATTGTACATCAAATTGGGGGGGTGATAGGCCATATTGAAATTCAATTTGGTACTCAGATCATGTTGAAGACTTCTCAAGAATTTTGATGTGAACCTCGGATAATGATTAGATATGATATAAGGTGGAATTCCATTCTGCCTTACCAATTCCTCCACGTAAATCTTGGAAAGTTGATCAAGTGAGAAATCTTCCCAAATAGAGATAAAATGGATAGTCTTAGTGAGAAGGTCCACAGTAACCCATATCGCATTGTTTCCTTTGGAAGTTATTATGAGACTAGTAACAAAGTCCATAGTGATGTTGTCCCACTTCAATGATGGTATGGGTAGTGGTTGTAAAACCCCTTTAAGAAGTTGTCACTATGCCTTTACTTTATGACATACCAGGAACCTTGTATTGTAGTCAACAATCTCTGTTTTCATATTTTCCCAACAAAAATGATCACAAAGGTCCCTATACATTTTTTTGTTCCCAAGATGTATAGAGAACATAGAGATATGGAATTCATCCATAAGCTCCTTTATTTATGAAATAGATGGAAAAAATTATCTTGTACAAAATTTTCGTACAACTTCTGGATCAATATTGAACTCAGGAAACTTCCCATTCTTCGCAACTTCGAACATCTTCTATAACAAAGGATCTTCTTTTTGATCTTTCTTGATCTTCTATAGTAATGACAGTTGAGAAATAATTTGTTATAGGGTTGATGATTTCCCTTCCCTTATAATTCCCATGTCCAATATTACTTGGTCTTGGATCAAGGGATCTCATTGAATCCTCATCATGGATAGAAGAAATAGGTCTTTCCTACTTAATGCATCAACAAATAATTTTTATATTATAGGATGATAATGAATTGAAAAATCCTAGTCTTTTAAAAGTTACAACCATCTCCTATGTCTCATGTTCAATTTCTTTTGCGTGAAAATATACTTCAATCTTTGATGGTCTATGTATATATCATGCTTATCCCCATAAAGATAGTTCCTCCATATCTTCAGAGAAACAACAAACACAACTAGCTTAAGATCATGCATAGGATAGTTCTATTCATGAGTCTTAAACTATAGAGATGTATAAGAAATGACCTTGTAATTTTTCATGAGGATGCACCCAAGCCCTTTCAGAGATGCATCGCTAAAAATAATGAATCCTTCTCCACTTGAGGGCAGAGTTAATGCTTGTGCGGTAACCAATCTCTTCATCAGATCCTGGAAACTTTCCTCACACTCCCTTTTCCTGATGAACTTGACACCTTTTCAAGTTAACTTGGTTAATGGATTATAAAGTCATGAGTTTTTGTTCAAAAACCACGTATAATATCCTTTTAATCCAAGGAAACTATAAATCTCTATTATTGTTTTTAGATGAGGCCACTCCTCTACAACATTTTTCTTTGTAGGGTCAACTATGATTTCTTCATTGGTTACAATGTTCCCCATGAAAACAACCTTTTGTAACCAAAATTCACATTTTCTAAAATTTATGAAAATCCTATTCTTCTATAGAGTTTTAAAAATAACCCTTATATGATCATGATGCTCCTCACTACTTTTATAATATATTAGAATATCATTAATAAAATCTACTACAATCTTATCAATGTATTTCTTAAAGACTCTATTTATAAAATGCATAAAAACTGTAGGTGTATTAGGTAGTATGAAGGGAATAAAAACAACCTCATAATGCCCTTATCTTGACCAGAAAGAAGTTTTTGGAATATATTTTTTCTTTACCCTCCACTGCTGGAAAGATGACCTATACCCACGGTTCAAAACCGTGGGTATAGCCCCCAAAACCGTGGGTATAACCTATACCCACGGTTTTGGGACCCATCGGGGTGAGAGGTGTCGCAATAGGGGTCTGATACTATACCCACGGTTTGAAAAACCATGGGTAAAGGGGTTTCACAGTGTGAAACACCACTATACAGTATGGCACAACACTTCCCCCATGGTTTTCAAACTATGGGGATTTATATTCAAAAAATGAAGACGTCAGGTTTCGACCACGAGACCCCCCACAGACAAGCCGCCCTCTCTGACCAACCAAGCCAATAGCATGTTCAATATATATATTTATATATTTATATAAATATATTAATATAGTTTCTTATCTAAAAATGATAATGGAATGAATCGAACACATGACCGATTTGATGAGTTCATGTCGCCTGGACAACAGAGCTGTGGAAATTTTGTAATATATATCAATAAATATTTTTAATTTTATTAATTTTAACTCATTTATTAGAAAAAAACATGTCAAGATTCAAATAGTCGACCGCCATTAACAATAAATACCGCATGACCAACAAACATACATATATTACTTGTTTTTATATGTGTATCTTTGTTATTATATTAATCCAAACTGTGTTCCCACCAAATATTTTTGTTGTTCTGTGTAATTTTTTTTTCATACCATAATGCGGGAAATCTATATCCAGTATTTGGCCAAACCGTGGGTATAGGTCTTCAAAAAAAAACCCCAATACCCACGGGTTTGAAAAACCGTAGGTATTGGTCTTCTAAAAAACCCTATACCCACAGTTTGGCAAAAACCGTGGGTATATGACTTGAAAAAAACCCTATACCCATGGTTTTGAAAAACCGTGGGTATAGGTCTTTAAAAAAATCTATACCCATGTTTTTTCCTAAAACTGTGGTTATAGATGACCTATATCCACAGTTTTTCCAAACCATGGGTATAGGTCCCCATATTATCCCTATACCCATAGTTTTTTGAAAAACGGTGGGTATAGGTACATTTTCCAGTAGTGCTCAATTGATGATAATGAGATTGAAGATCAATCTAAGAGAAGAATTGATCCCCATGAAGTAGGTAAAATAAGTCATCAATTCTTGGAAGAGGGCATTTCTTTCATCAATGTGATCTCATTTAGTTCTCTATAATCAATGCATAGCTGCATTGATCCATCCTTCTTATTCACAAAGAGAATAGATGATCCCTAAGGAGACACATTCGGTCAGATAAACTCCTTCTCCAAAAGATATTGGGATAGTTTCTTTAATTCCTATAGCTCCACATTTTCCATCCTATACGGGGTCCTTGATATCAGATGAGATCTAGGTATGAGTTCAATAGAGGGCACTACCTCTCTTTCTGGGGGAGGTCTGGGTAACTCCTCAGGAAATACGTCAATGTATTCCAAGATGATAGGGACATTTTCTCTCCGTATAATCTCATTTAATTCTATTTATTCACTGATCAAATCTACAAAGAAGGATATAGGATGTTCTTATATACATATATTAGGTTTATATATCTCTCCATGGAAGATATCTAAAGGTTTTCCATTCAAAACTACTAAGATTTCCTTGCTTCTACATTTCATATTAGCGTTATACTTTCAGAGCCCATACATCCCAAGTATAATGTCTTATTCCATCATGGGAATGACTTCTAGACTTTTTATATTATCGTGCTCCCTAAATTAAATACCAGAGTTTATAAACACTAATGATTATTGGATTATCCAACCACGAGTCTTGATGGATAACTCTACTTTTAGAAATTTAGGGGTTGATTCTAAATTCATTGCAAACATGGAGGAAATAAAGTAATTTGTGGAACCATAATAAAAAAAAGTAATTTCTAGCTTGGAGAGAAAAAAAGGAGTACCTACCACCATATAATTTGGAGCTTCAACATCAGCTATCGTGATAGAAAAAGAACAACCTTGTTCCCTTGGCCTATGCTGATGCTAATGGTGATTCCCATCCACTACCCTTAGATTTGGATAGTGATTGGAAAAGTTCCCAAGCTGACCACACATATAGAATTGGACATTAGGTAGGGCCTGCCCTATCTTCCCCTTGTTGTTAGTTTTGGGAAGTTAAGGCTTTTCCTCACTATGACAATTCCATGCGATATGGCCATTTCTTCTACACTTGTAGCACTTCCCGCTCCCGAGAAGGTCTTTCTTACACTTCCTTGAACAATGGTCCTGCCTATACTAGGCCCCATTAATCTCTTCTTTTCATAGTATTTATGAGACCATTGCATCTCACCGAACTCCAATTAGACTTTTATAGCACTCTGCATGATCTCCTTATAGCTATCATAGTCTTTCCTGGCTACATTATTCTATAGATGAGGTCTTTGTCCACCAAGGAATATATCTACCTTCCCATTAGGATCCATGAAAAATCATGAGGTCTAATGGGAAAGTATTGTGAAATTTATCTTAAAGCTTCCTGTATATTCATTCTCATTCTTCTTCAGCTCGAGAAACTCCCTATCCATTTTTGTTCATATAGAATAAGGGAAATACTTTTTGAAGAAGATCGTTATGAACTATTCCCACTCCATATCTTCAACCTCTACTCTTGGACTCCAATTTTTAATTCGATCCCACAACTAATAAGATCCTACCTCTAAGTGTTAAACAACCATGGTGACCTTCTCTTTCTCAGAATAGCGGAACACAGAAAATATCTTCTCTATAGAGCTGATCCACTATTTAGAAGTCAATGGGTCAGTAGATCCACTATTGATTTGGGGTCGTCGATGCATAAAGGACTCAAAAAAATGTTGTTCCCTTCACGGTGATATTGGTATCTCATCTTGAATCATGTTATTTCCCATAACTTGATTTAGTTGGTTCATCATTATCATGAAAAGTTTCATTCTGACTTCCATCGGAGGGCTATCAGCGCATGGCCCATTATGGTCACCATTTGAATGGTTCCTCCTATTGATCACCATATTCAAAAAGAATAAAACCATAGTTAGAAGCTTATTTCATTTATTAATATTTTAATTATAAAGGATTCTTTATGTATTAAATTTTTATGCTTACACATAGTATTATTTAACAATAATTACATTTATTTATAAATCCTTCTCAATGATTCAAAAAGAAATTGTGATTAAACAAACATATCCCCTATGAGTGTTAAACCATTAGTGGATCCAGGCCCGTTTTCATGTACCAAGATACCCCAGGTCAAGACCAAAACTCATTTCCAGGGGTTTCATTCATAGGTACATCTCTTTTAGTTCGACATCGTAGTTTTTGTATCCATACATTGATTTATTGGTTCAGAGACCACTTACATAAAATATTAGAAAAATAAAAAGAATTTTCCCTATATTTAAACATTTATATAGGGTTATTTCTAATTATTTAATAGCCTATTTTACACAAATAAATAAACTATCATTTTATACAAACTATGGCATCCCATCCTTTTATTACATAACTATTCATTACATTTTACAAATAGATGATATTTAAAGTCAAGTGTCTTGGAAATTAGGAACATAAAACAGGAAAACATAAATATTTATTTTAATCCCCTGGAAAATATTCTTGATAAGTTCATCCTAATGAGAATTAGTGCATCTCAAATCTGGGAGATAAACATCAAAGGAAAGGTGAGCAGAAGACCCAGTAAGGGTAAACAAGGGAATCAGTTTACTTGTGATATCTATAAGAACTTGATGAAAAACATAAATACATTGGAAATGGAAGAAGATGAATATGATAGTAAAAAACATGAATTATAACTTGAATAAGTGGCTAAAAAAATTATTTTATACATTCATGAACATATCACCACGGTCCATCCTCAAGGTGTCATAAAAATTACCAAGGTTATTCACCAAGGTATTGTAAAACATGTCATCTCTAGAGATTAATTTATTTACGCAATGCATTGGAGATATATCAGGGAAAATACCTAATATGTATTTATTTTCATGTGATCCAAATAGATCGTAATTATACTATTCATAAACATGCTAAATAGAATAAAGGCAATGGGTTTAATATCAAAATCGTGACATTTTAAAAGTGCTTAAAAAATTGATCATTAGGTCATTTATAACCCATGGAAATGGAATTAGGGTTTTATATATGTTAATTATAGAATAACATATATAGTTTTTATGTCTTGATGAATACCTCTAGAAATTAAATAGGTTTTTGTACTCATACAAATAAAATGAGAGAATTTATTGATAAAGAGAGAGAGATTTTGAGGTGAAAATTATGCAACATAACGGCTATACAACATGGTTTTAGAAAACATTAAAAAGAGAGGGTAAAGGGTAAACCCTCATAAATAACTCATAATACAGTATGGGTGCATAATAAAAAAGAAACAAAAATCATGCTAAGGATATTTTAATGACATACCACATGAAAATAATACTTGAATGAAAAGAGAAGATGTGATTTCTTTTACAAAAATTCTGTAGCCTAACGACATCACATAAAAATTCAGAATATTAGTTGATGAGAGTGGAAAGTGTATCTAAAAATTTGGACATAAATGTAAAGACCCGTAAAATTCAAGGGAAAGTTTTTCTTAATTTTCTTTGGGATTTTAAAAGAACGCAGTTTCTGACGGCACTCGATTCTGAGGCCCTGTGTGCCCAGAATTTCTATCCAAAGTTTAGCTCGGGTACATTAAGTGAACGAACGAGCAGGAATTTCTAACTTTTGAACCGGTGCTCGGAATCGAATTCTGAGGGCACTGATGGATTCGCAGCGCTGGTAATTACTTAGGAACACCTTTTCCAGAGTTGCGTTTTCACGAGAGAAGTTGATAAAAATTGCGGAAGTTAAAATAAAAATTTAACTACAATTTTTATTTTCATTAAGTGGATTTAAGCTTTGGGTGGAAGTTTGGTAACCACCTAACTTCCCTTGGGGGTTATGAGGGTGTTGGGGCCCACACGAACCCCACCCCTTCACATTCCTTAACTCCCTCAAATCACAATTTAATTTGATAACTTAAGTTTTAATAACTTATGATATTAATGAAGTGAGTTTAATGTGAGTGTTTTAATTTCAAACTTATGACAAGTTAATAAAATAAGTGTGGGCTTATTTTATTTTTGTTGGATTCTTGTTGCTTTGAGAGCCTTTGGGAGAAAATCTAGGAGCTTGAAGAACTTCTTCCTATTTGTCAAAGAACACGAAGAACATGAAGAATGCGAAGAACGATGGATTCCTAAGAGGTCGACATCTCCTTCCGCGACGTCTCCTTCCGAGATGTCTTCTTCCGCGACATCTCTTTCTGCGACGGATAATCCGCGAAGAATCCTAGTTCGACAAATCTCCATACAAGCTACGCTCAATGTAGGGGTTTATTTATTTATTTTGTTCATGAATACTACCTTGTCGTTCTTCATGAAACAACGACCAATTGTTATCGATTAACGAGAGGGGTCCGGACCGCACAAACACGGCTGGACCTCCTCCATTATTGATGTTGTTTCTAATGTGGTTGGAACGGGAATGGTACGGTGCCGTCGCACCACGCGGGATCGCGCGGCAAGTAATGCGTGGCACCATCGCGCCGCGCTGTGAAATTGAACCAAGACGCGGCGCCGTCGCGCCGCGCCGGAGAACCGTAAAAGCACCGCGGGCGGAGCGGGGCCGCGGCGGAGGGGTGCGACGTCGTTACGCCGCACCGGATGAATGAAGGCCGCAGTCGATACCGGGCCGCGGCGGAGCTTGGGAACCAGCGACCGGAAGCGGGCCGCTGGTGTCGGAGCAGGGAGGGGACCGGCCGTCGCCAGTCCCGTGGTGGCAGAAACCGGCTGTCTGGGGCGTGCAGGCTGGACAAGGGAATGCTGGGGGTTCAAACCCCCGGCCGGCCAGCTGATCGGCCCCCATTAAGGGGGGCCACTGTTACAAACCAGGGGGGGGAGGTGCCCCCCTCCTCAACGGCTCGGCCGTTTGGCCGAGCGCCTGGCCAGTGCCCCCAGAGTGCCGCACCCAGGATGGGCTGGGCCGCGCCCAAGAGGGCCGGACCCGGACCCGGTTCGGGTCGACCCAGTTCGGGCCGCCCCTGGGGGTATCGGGCCGGGTCGTACTGGGCCCGAACCACTTAATAACAAATCTTTTCCGGTCAGACGCCCATAACATGTACTACGAGCCTCCGATCGACGCAACATCAGTTGCGATGAGATCCTTGGATCGAAACGGTCGTTTCAGTATATCGCACTAAAGGTTTCAGAATACTTTGGGTTCGCCCGAGTTGGTTCGTACACGAAACCAACCGGGCCCTCGGAGCATAAACACTCATATCTTGAGCTCCGGACGTCAGATTGACGTACCGTCGACTTTGATGGATTCTTATAAGTGAGATGGATCTTTTGGCTTACTATGCCTGAGGTTTGGACGCAGGTGTAGTACGGTCGGGTTGGTGTTGCCTTAAAAACCAACCGGGCCCTTGGGACGAAAAAGCCAATAACTCTCAGACCGGGCGTCCGATTGACGCGCCGTATGTGACGTTGAGTTCCTGTTGACGATACAGAACTTTTAGATACATCAACTCTGGACTATGTGTCAGTTGATGTATCAGCCTCTCGGCTCGTGGAGCGGACCCTCCCGAACGAGCTTGCTGTGTGCGGGAACCCTAGAGCTGGCTGCGTTTTCCACTGTGACGACGACGACGACTGTACATAGAACCTCAGTGGATTCGATGGCGACGACTACAGCACACAACGATCCTACGTGGATTAGTGCTACCGATCCTGTGTGGGTCCGATCCTGTGTGGGTCAGTGCTCAGCGGTTCTGTGTGAGACAGTGCCTACAATTCCTGTGTGGGTCTTTGCGGGGGTTAGTTACCTATCGATCCTTTGTGGGTCAGATCCTTTGTGGGTCATTGCGGGGGTTAGTTACCTATCGATCCTTTTTGGGTTAGATCCTTTGTGGATCATTGCGGGGGTTAGTTACCTATCGATCCTGTGTGGGTCAGATCCTTTGTGGGTCATTGCGGGGGTTAGTATCTATCAATCCTTTGTGGGTCCGATGGCATATATGAATTAGTGGATATATCTGATCGTCTCTGTCTTCATACGATGAAGTATACCTGTGTGAGCTGAATCCTATTTTTCTTTCCTATATGGATTGTATTGTGCTATCCTATGTGGATTACGTTTTGCTTTCCTGTGTGGACTGGGTTGTACTTGGGCTTGGATGTTGGAGCGTACTGGGATTGATGACTTAGGTATATTTATGGTCATATACCTAAGCAGTGTCGAATGTTACTTCGTGATTGTATCTTTCCTTTTTGGATTATCCTTTGTGGATTCTGGGAGACCTTCGGGGGTCTCGGGGTCCCTACTAAGTAGCTTATACTCACCCCTGCACGGGCTATGTCTGCACTACGATGTGTTGGTTGCAGACGACGAACAACACTGATCGTGGTAGAGGCTTGCAGAGCAGGACGGTACCTAGAGGTGGACCACTGGGCGGGACGTACTCGGAGCGGTCGGCTGGACCCGAGGAGCAGTGGTGGCTATCTGTACCCACCCTTTAGGTGGGATTTCCAGTGGACAGCTCGGTGTTGCGGCTTTACTTTTCAGTTGCTGTTTTCCCTTCCAGGTGTACTTTACTTTTAGTTTGGGTTTGTATACTGGCCCACTTACTTCCCCTCACTTACTGTTGTACCCAGTTTTTACATAGTGTTTACTTCTACTGCTTTCTTGCTCTGTGGTGTTTGTTTACTTTACAAAGGAAATGCCTTCCCTTTTTACCGGGATTTACGCCTTGGTGCTAGTCGATAGCCCCTGGCCTATTGAAGGCGGGCTTGGGGTAGTCACAGAACGGGCACCGAGGACGGGTCGTGACAAATTGGTATCAGATGAGTTCGGTTCTACCACAGAACTTGGGACTCTGATCTTTTTCTATGTGAAGCAATAATGTTAAGTGTATTGGGTGTGGTTATCAGTCCAGGGAGTCCAGTGTTGGTGCGGCGGCCAACGTATCCGTACACCAGGACCCTGACTTCTGATTTCCGACTTAATGCATGAAAACATTGATTGCATGTGTGTTTCAAGTTTTCTTTGTGATTACTTTATGTCAGCTCACCAGGTATACTGTTTGACTGTGGCGCACCTGTTTCTTTTCAGGATGGCCCCATGATGACAGCCAGCTAGGGTTCCGAGAGTTGAGCGTGACGAAAACCCACCGAGCGACGAGGCCTCGGTACAGGGCCCTTTGACAGCTGAGGCATCGGTGGTACCTTTACCTGTCGAGCCACCGATGCTTCCAGCCCCAGCCGCTGACGATGCACGTCGCCTTAGTGCACTGCATGAGTTCCAGCGCTAGCGACCACCTAGGTTCCGCAGGGAGACGGACCCCTAGGCAACCGAGGACTGGCTGGAGGCAGTGGTAGGAGTTTTCAGGTTAGTGAGGACACCAGCAGACCTCATGGTGATCCTAGCAGTGATCTCTTCTCATCGAGAGTTTTCTTGCTGAGTCTACACCAGCGGCGAGACCTACCGCAGAGCGACACATGGCAAAGTCTTCTACAGCCGACAGTAGATAGATGTCTCAAAGGTCCAAGTGGGCCAGGCCAACGGGCAAACGAACATACGATACTGGCTCGGAGGTGCGGGGCACACACAGAAGAACCAGTCTTACGAGTGGAAGACAGTGCTATGCATGCGGCGGGCAGGGCCACATGGCTCATGACTGCCCGACCCTCTATGCAGAGGAGCAGCAGACGGTTGAGGAACCACCTAGGCAGAGGCATAGGTTTGACCGTGGTGGTCCGTAGGGAGCAGGTGGATGAGGCCGAGGAGCTGGTCGAGCGGCAGGTGGTGGACGACGTTTTAAGGCTCTACCACCACCACCACCAGGAGGTCCACCCTAACCTCAGGGGAGAGCACAGCTTTAGGCAGCTGAAGCTTACGATCATGGAGCTCTGGAAGCGGGTGGACTTGTGCGAGACTAGCTCCAGGCATAGAGGCCTTTCCCCATAATGCCTCTAGCTTCGTAGTGTGTTTTTCCTTGTGTCCTTGTACTTTGAGTTGACGTAATAAAAGACACTTGCAATGGTGACGTTTTCTTTCTTGTATTTTGTTTGTTATTACTAAGAGGTGCTGGTTAAAAACTGTTGACTTGACCCTCACTTGCGAGATTCTTACTGGAGGAGACCCAGTGACCAGACACTGATGCCGATAGTGTGACTCAACCCTTGGAGGCTAGAGTAACAGTTGGATCTCTTGGTAGTAGTGTCGAGGCCTTACGACGTCATCCATGCCATGAATTAACTAATCATGACGGGATTGACTGTATTAGGCAAGGAACGTAGTTCATCCAGGGGATGAGACCGGATTTCCCTTTTCAGTAAAGGAGAAATCTGTGCAGCTTTGCAGAACGTTAAGGATGAAGGGGAAAACCTTCGCGTGGTCAGACAGATGTCAGCAGATCTTCCAAGAGCTGAGATAGAGATTGACCAGCGCCCCTATCTTGAGGTTGCCAGAGGAGGGAGTAGGGTACGTAGTCTACTGCGATGCATCAGGGACCAGACTCGGATGTGTCCTGATTCAAGAACGGCCAGTGATCGCCTATGGATCACGTCAGTTGAGGCTGCATGAGCAGAACTACGCTACCCATGACCTGGAGTTAGCAGCAGTGGTCTTCGCTCTGAAGACATGGTGACACTATCTGATGGGCGAGCGCTTTACAGTCTTTTCTGACCATCAGAGTATCAGGTACATCTTATCTTAGAAGGACCTGAACCTGAGACAGCGGCGATGGCTTGAGTTCCACCAGGACTATGACTTTGAGATAGTCTATACTCCTGGGAAGGGGAACGTGGTAGCTGATGCTCTCAGCAGGAGGACGGGCATTCAGCTACTTGAGGAGGCGACAGAGCAGCTAGCCTCTTTCAAGATATCCTTCGTGGATAGAGATGGACCAGCCTTCCTTCAGTCACTCAAAGTCACTCCTCCACTACTACAGTGGGCCATGGAGGCACAGCGTGGGGACGCTGACTGTGAGAGGCGGCGTGCACAGATATCCTCAGGACAGACACCTGATGGTTTCTCCTTTGGAGCATAGCACGACGTCCTTTTCAGAGGACGTACCTTGGTACCAGTTGCTTTATGGGAGGAGGTGCTGAGAGAGTTTCACACTTCTCCTTTGGCGGTACATCCTGGAGTGGCGAAGATGTACCGGGACCTCAAATGACAACACTGGTGGCTGGGCATGAAGAAGGCTATGGCAGAGTTCGTTTCACGATGCCTCACCTGCCAGTAGGTGAAGGCAGAGCACCAGGTACCAGAAGGCTTGGTACAGCCCTTGGAGGTCCCGGAGTGGAAGTGGGACGAGATATCTATGGACTTCGTGATTGGACTTCCACGCACTTACAGAGGCCATGACTCAATTTGGGTGATTGTCGACCGACTCACCAAGTCGGCTCACTTCTTACCCATCAGAGAGCAGGGCTCAGTGGAGAGCTTGGGAAATCTCTATGTTCAGGAGATTGTACGACTTCACGGTGTGCCATCATCTATCGTCTCCGATCGAGATGCTCGTTTTACTTCTCGGCTTTGGAAGGGGTTGCAGGAGGCGTTCGGGACACAGCTATGTCTGAGCCCCACCTTTCACCCTCAGACAGATGGACAGACGGAGAGGACCATACAGACTCTCGAGGACATGCTCCGCGCATGTGTCCTCGACTTTGGTCACAGCTGGGAGCACCACCTACCCTTGGTGGAGTTTGCGTACAACAACAGCTACCACTCCACCATCGGGATGACACCATACGAGGCGTTGTACGACCGACCATGCAGATCCCCTTTGTGATGGACAGACCCTGGGGAGTCAGCACTTGTGGGACCGGAGATGGTCCAGGCCACGACAGAGAAGGTCCAGATCATCCAGGAGCGGATGAGGACAGCTCAGAGACGGCATAAGTCTTATGCTGATAGGAGGTGGAGGCCACTGGAGTTCGAGGATGGCGACCACGTCTTCTTGCGTGTCTCACATCGACGTGGATTACAGAGATTTGGCTGAGGCAGAAAGTTGTCTCCAAGCTTCATCGTACCGTTCCAGGTCCTTAGCAGGATTGGAGAGGTAGCTTATCGCCTGGCTCTACCACCTCAGTTGCACCTGGTGCACGACATCTTCCACGTATCACAGCTGAGGAGATTCGTGCACGACCCAACGCATATCATTGACCATGGGGAGATGGACGTTGAGGATGGGGTGAATTTTGCGGCGGTCCCAGTGGAGATTGAGGATCGATAGGAGTGGGTCCTATGTGGACGGTCGATTCCTCTAGTGCACATCAGATGGCAGCACATGAATCTCCAGGAGAGCACTTTGGAGCGGGAGGCTCAG
The DNA here is from genome assembly GCA_963277665.1 of Viscum album. Lineage (NCBI taxonomy): Eukaryota > Viridiplantae > Streptophyta > Magnoliopsida > Santalales > Viscaceae > Viscum > Viscum album. The sequence continues at coordinate 1,868,186,951 of OY728120.1, read as the reverse complement.
ATGCGTGCTCAGTACCCACTTTTGTTTCCCTAGTTTTTGATGTATCTTTACGAGGACGTAAAGACCTGAGGTGGGAGTAATATAAGGACCCGTAAAATTCAAGGGAATTTTTTTCTTAATTTTCTTTGGGATTTTACAAGAACACAATTTCAGACGACACTTGATTCTGAGGCCCGGTGTGCCCAGAATTTCTATTCGAAGTTTAGCTCGGGTAAGTTCAGTGAACGAATGAGCAGGAATTTCTAACTTTTGAACTGGTGCTTGGAATCAAATTCCAAGGGAACCGATGGATTCGCAGCACCGATAATTGCTTAGGAACACCTTTTCCAGAGTTGCGTTTTCATGAGAGAAGTTGATAAAAATTGTGGAAGTTAAAATAAAAATTTAACTACAATTTTTATTTTCATTAAGTGGATTTTAGCTTTGGGTGGAAGTTGGGTAACTACCCAACTTCCCTTGGGAGGTTATGAGGGTGGTGGGGCCCACACGAACCCCACCCCTTCACATTCCTTAACTCCCTCAACTCACAATTTTATTTGATAACTTAAGTTTTAATAACTTATGATATTAATGAAGTGAGTTTAATGTGAGTGTTTGAATTTAAAACTTATGACATGTTAATAAAATATGTGTGGGCTTATTTTATTTTTGTTGGAGTCTTGTTTCTTTGAGAGCCTTTGGGAGAAAAGCTAGGAGCTTGAAGAACTTCTTCCTCTTCGTCGAAGAACACGAAGAATGCAAAGAACGCGAAGAACGCCGGATTCCTCGGAGGTCGACGTCTCCTTCCGCGACGTCTCCTTCCGCGACATCTCCTTCCGCGACGTCTTCTTCCGCGACATCTCTTTCCGCGATAGATAATCCACGACGAATCCTCGTTCGACGAATCTCCATACAAGCTACGCTCAAAGTAGGGGTTTATTTATTTATTTTGTTCGTGAATACTACCTTTTCATTCTTCGTGAAACTACGACCAATTGTTATCGATTAATGAGAGGGGGCTAGACCGCACAAACACGACCGACCCTCCTCCATTATTGATGTTGTTTCTAATGTGGTTGGAACGGGAAGGGCGCGGTGTCGTCGCACCGCGCGGGATCGTGCGGCAAGTAATGCGCGGCACCGTCGCGCCGCGCCGTGAAATTGAACCAAGTCGCGGCGCAGCCGCGCCAGAGAATCGCAAAAGCACAGCGGCCGGAGCGGGGTCGCGGCGGAGGGGTGCGGCACCGTCACACCACACAGGATGAATGAAGGCCAAGGTCGATACCGGGCCGCGACAGAGCATGGGAACTGGTGGCCGGATGCGGGCTGCCGGTGTCAGAGCAGGGAGGGGACCGGCCGGCCGGGGCGGGCCGGCCGGACAAGGTAAAGTCGGGGGTTCAAACCCTCGGCCGGTTAGCTGAGCGGCCCCCATTAAGGGGGGCCGCTGTTACAAACCAGGGGGGCAGTCGCCCCCCTCTTCAACAGCTCGGCCGTTTGGCCGAGCGCCTGGCCAGCGCGCCCAGGCCGGGCCGGCTGCCTGGCCGGTTTTCCAGGCAGGGCTGGGCCGGGCCGTGCCCAAGCGGGCCGGACCCGGACCCGGTTTGGGTCGAACCGGTTCGGGCTGACCCTGGGGGTATCGGGCCAGGTCAGACCGGGCCCGAACCCCTTAATACCGAATCCTTTCTGATCGGATGCCCATAACATGTGCTACGGTCCTCTGATCGATGCACCATCAGTAGCAATGAGATCCTTGGATCGAGTCGGCCGTTTCGCTATATTGTACTCAAGGTTTCAGAGTACTTTGGGTTCGGCCGAGTTGGTTCGTACACGAAACCAAACAGGCCCTCAGAGCAGAAACGCTCTTATCTTGAGCTCTGGATGTCCGATTAACGTACCATCAACTTTGATGGATTCCTCTAAGTGAGACGGATCTTTTGGCTTAATTCTCCTGAGTTTTGGACGCAGGTGGAGTACGGTCGGGTTGGTTTTGCCTTAAAAACCAACCGGGCCCCTAGGACGAAAAAGCCAATAACTCTCAGACCGGGCGTCCGATTGACGCGCCGTCTGTGACGTTGAGTTCCTATTGACGATACAGAACTTTTGGATACATCAACTCTGGACTATGTGTCAGTTGATGTATCAGCCTCTCGGCTCGTGGAGCAGACCCTCTCGAACGAGCTTGCTATGTGTGGGAACCCTAGAGCTGGATGTGTTTGCCACTGTGATGACAACGACGACTGTACAGAGATCCTCAGTGGATTCGACGGTGACGACTACAACACTCAGCAATCCTACGTGGATCAGTGCTACTGATCCTGTGTGGGTCTGATCCTGTGTGGGTCAGCGCTCAGTGGTTCTATGTTAGCCAGCACCTACAGATCCTGTGTGGGTCTGATCCTGTGTGGGTCCGATCCTGTGTGAGTCTTTGCGTGGGTTAGTTACCTATAGATCCTTTGTGGGTTAGATCCTTTGTGGGTCATTGCGGGGGTTAGTTACCTATAGTTCCTTTGTGGTTCATATCCTTTGTGGGTCATTGTGGGGGTTAGTTACCTATCGATCCTTTGTGGGTAAGATCCTTTGTGGGTCATTTTGGGGGTTAGTACCTATCGATCCTTTGTGGGTACGACGACATAGATGAATCAATGGATATATCTGATCGTCTCTGTCGTCATACGAAGAAGTATACCTGTGTGAGCTGAATCCTGTTTTGCTTTCCTATGTGGATTGTGTTGTGCTATCCTGTGTGGATTACGTTTTTCTTTCCTATGTGGATTGGGTTGTACTTGGGCTCGGATGTTGGAGCGTACTGGGATTGATGACTTAGGTATATGTATGGGCATATACCTATGTAGTGTTGATTGTTACTTCGTGATTGTATATTTCCTTTGTGGATTATCCTTTGTGGATTCTGGGAGACCTTCGGGGGTCTCGGGGTCCCTATTGAGTAGCTTATACTCACCCCTGCACAGGCTATGCCTGCACTACGATGTGTTGGTTGCAGACGACAGACATCGCTGATCGTGGTTGAGGCTTGCGGAGAAGGACGATACCTAGTGGTGGACCACTGGGCGGGACGTACTCGGAGCGGTCGGCTGGACCCGAGGAGCAGTGGGGGCTATCTGTACCCACCCTTCAGGTGGGATTTCCAGGGGACAGCTCGGCATTGTGTCTTTACTTTCCAGTTGCTATTTTCCCTTCCAGTTGTACTTTACTTTCAGTTTGGGTTTGTATACTGGCCCACTTACTTTCCCGCACTTACTGTTGTACCCAGTTTTTACTTAGTATTTACTTCTACTGCTTTCTTTCTCTATGGTGTTTGTTTACTTTACAGAGGCAATGCCTTCCCTTTTTACCGGGATTTACGCCTTGGTGCTAGTCTCCAGCCCCTGGCCTATGGAAGGTGGGCTTGGGGTAGTCATGGCACGAGCCCTGAGGACGGGTTGTGGAAATAAAATGGAAATAAATAAGTATATTTTATAACATACTTAAACATAATAAAATGTAACAATAAGATATAACATAAAGGAAGTGTTGACTAAAAGAGGAGGGTGAAACGTTCCCTTCCCGTGAGGAGTATCTTAAAAAACTCAAAGGTCGGGACCTTGGGGGATCTAAGGAACCTTGGTAGGACTCATTGAGAGGTAAAAATACCAGATCTTTGTTTAGTAGGAATTTGGAATGAATGTAATGAAGGAATGGTTGGGTATTTATAGCAAAAGTGAGGGAATACTTTATTAATTTCCAATGGACAACTCATTAGTGGTATTTGAAAAATCATGGGATTTCCCATTGTATATTTCCATGGTATTGGCCACTTGGGACACCTCGTAACATATCTTACTATAAAAATGTCTACCAGAATTATTACATCATGGTTACATAAATAATGATGTCATTAAACACCCCGAAACTCAAAACTGTGTTTTTACTATTCACTAAAAAACAAAAAAATTTATTAAAATATCATAAATTAACCCTAACCTAATATCAATGCCCTGAATTCAAAAAATGAACTCTATTTTATGAAAATAATTTTTTTTACTATGAGATATTAAATTTTTAGGTAAAAACACTATTTTACCAAAGAAAATACTAATACTTAACTAATAATTTCTGAAACAGTTATTTACTTATGATATAATATCATTTCACAATTCAAGATTCCTAAATTATATTTATAATTTCATAAGTGAGGTTAATATTTTATTGGTCACATTACAATTCACAAAAGTAATATTATTATTCATAATTTACTATTTCCCAAACATTATGTTGATCTTATTAGACTCTAAATTTGTTACTCATCAAAACTATATAAGACCATTTTTTGAAAATAATTTCACATTATTGATTATTTAAAGTATACAAAAATATTTTAAAATACCCTTTTTCTAAAATTCACCAATAGAATGGAACTTCTATAAATTCATCCTAAATTTATTTTAATATTTGAAATTCACAAATTTTATCATAATGAGAAATAAAAATTTTTTATACCAAAGGATTACACAAAGTAACTAAGGCATCTTTACATATCCCCTTATAACACCTGCATAGGACCTAAGAGTAAGATGTACAATGGTGATAGAATCTTTTGGAGGCTCGGACAACATTGCCCGTGTGATGATTTCTTTTAGCATTAACTTCCTCCTAAAGAGATACTGTTCAATATTAACAAGTTGGAGTTCGGCATGGGATAGGTGTAGGGTAAAGCCCAATGATGATACCTCCTTCCCAGGATTTGAAAAATGAGCTTTGTACCACTCAAGTCTACTAGACGAGGACATCGACTCTTCATTTTGTATTAATTAACCATGATTATTTGTATTTATAAACAATAATCATAACATTAATAATATATTTTCCATCAATCATATTGACCAATGGTCATATAACAGTCAAAACCCAACATGCACATTTTAATTATACTCAATGAATTAAAGGATATTGTTTTGTTGAGTATATAATAAAATAACACAAAAATTTAGGAAACAAAAACTATTCAAAAGTTTGGGTTGTTACATTCTTCAACCCGTATGAAATTTTTTCCCGGAAATTTTAACTCATACCCTCAAAAGAGAAAAGGTGTGGGTGCTTTTTCCTCATGGTCTCCTTTAGTTTCCACGTGATTTCTTCACATTTTTTGTTCCTCCACAACACCTTAACAATTCGTGTAGTCTTGTTGTGTAGAACCTTGTCTCTATGATTCAATATATCCACCAGCTCCTCCCCATAAGAGATTTCATGTTCCAGTTGTACCGCCTATGGATTTAGTACATGTGAAGGGTTAGTTATACACTTCTTCAAGAGGGATACATGGAAGACATCATAAACTTGTGCTAGATTTGGTGGATGTGCAAGCCAATAGGCCACTGCTCCTACATGATCAAGGATTTCATTGGGGCCACTGTACCTAGGGATAAGCTTCCCTTTCTTCCCAAACATCATGAATCTATTCTATGTTGAAATTCAAAGAAAGGTATTTTCACCAACATCAGACTCCAAGTACCTTCGACGATTGTCATCATAACTTGTTTCCCGACTCTAAGCAGCCTATATGTGTTTCTAGATGGAATGATACTTTTCTATCATCTCTTTCCCAAGATTAGACCCAAGAATCTTTTTCTCACCTACTTCATCCGAACAAGTAGGAGCTATACATCACTACCCATATAGATCTTCATAGGATGCCATTTTAATGCTCCAGTTGAAGCTGTTGTTGTAAGAGAACTCAATTAATGGGAGATGTTGATCCTATCCACCTTTAAATTGCACTGAGTGTGTTCTCAGCATGTCCTAGAGTGTTTTAATATTACTTTACGTTTGGAAATCATATCGGGGGTGATATGCCTTATGAAATTAAATTCGGTACTCAGATCATGTTGAAGACTTCTCCAGAATTTTGTTGTGAACCTTGGATAACGATCAGATACGACATGAAGTGGAATTCCATGTAGCCTTACCAATTCCTCCATGTTAATCCTAGCAAGTTGATCAAGTGAGAAATCTTTTCGAATAGAGATAAAATGGGAAATCTTGGTGATATAGTCCAAAATATCACATATCACATTATTTACTTTGGATGTTTTCAAGAGACTAGTGAAAAATTCCATAGTGATATTGTCCCACTTCCATGTTGGTATAGGCAGTGGCTGTAAAACACCTTTAGGAAGCTGTTGTTCTGCCTTCAATTTCTAGCGTACCAGGTACCTTGGATTTTAGTCAACAATATCCCATTTTATGTTATCCCACCAATAATGATCACAGAGTCCCTATAAATTTTTTTTTCTCCCAGGATGTATAGATAATGTAGAGATATGAACTTCATCCATCATCTCCTTCTTAATTTCTGTAATAGATGGAACACATAGACTTGTACGAAATTTTAGTACACCTTGTTGATAATTATTAAACTCATGAAACTTCCCATCCTTCACAACCTCAAACTTCTTCTGTAAAAAAGGTTCTTATTCATTATATTTCTTGATCTTCTCTAGTAATGATAGTTGAGAAATAATTTGGGATATGGTTGATGATGTACCTTCCGTTATAATTCTGATGTCCAGCCTTACTAGGTCTTTGATCAAGGGATCTCATTGAATCCGCATCTTGGACAGGACAATTGGGTCATTCCTACTTAATGTGTCAATAACTTTGCTTGATCTTCTAGGATGATAATGAATTTATTAATCATAGTATTTATGAAGTTCCAACCATCTCCTTTGTCTTATGATAAATTACTTTTGTGTGAAAATATACTTCAAACTTTGGTAGTATGTTTATATATCACATTTCACCCCATAAATATAGTGCCTCCATATCATTAGATTAAAAACTAACACAGATAGCTCAAGATCATGCATATGATAGTTCTATTCATGATTCTTCAACTATCGAGATGCATAAGAAATTACCCTATAATTTTTAAGGAGGACTCACCCAGGACCTTTGAGAGATTCATCTTTAAAAATATTGAATCCTTGTCCACTTAAGGGTAGATTTTACATGTGTGCGGTAACCAATCTCTTCTTTAACTCTAGAAACATTCCTGACACACCTTTGTCGAGATGAACTTCACCCGTTTTAGTGTTAACTTGGTTAATGGATAAGAAAGTCATGATTTTTTTCACAATCCTCCTATAATATCCCACTAATCCAAGGAAACTATGAATATCCATTATTCTTTTAGGCTAAAGCCAATCCTATACAAATTTGGTCTTCACAGGGTAAACTCGGATTCCTTAATTGGTTATAATGTGGCCCAAGAAGGAAACTAGTTGTAACCAAAATTCAAATTTTATGAACTTTCAAAAAATCCTCTTATTCCATAGTGTTTTCAAAATAACTCTTAGATGATCCTGATGATCCTTGCAGCTTTTGGATTATATCAGAAAATCATCAATAAAAACTACCACAATGTTATAGAGGTTGTTCTTAAAGGCTCTATTCGTCAAATCCATAAAAATAACAGGTGAATTAGTCAGTCCAAAGGGCCAAACAACAAACTCATAATGCCCATATCTTGATCGGAAGGTAGTTTTTGAATATCCTCCTTCTTCACCCTCAATTGATGATAACCAGATTGAAGATCAATAATAGAGAAGAATTGATCCCCATAATGTTGGTCAAATAAGTCATCAATTCTTGGAAGAGGGTATTTTTTCTTCACTGTGGTCGCGTTCAGTTCTCTATAATCAATGCATAGCCGCCTTGATCCATCCTTCTTCTTCACAAAGGGATAGGTTCTCGCCAAGGAGACAGACTCGATCAGATAAACCCCTTCTACAAAAATCTTGGAGTTGTTTATTTAGTTCCCCTAGCTGCACATTTTCCATCCAATACGGGGTATTTGATATCATATGAGATCTAGGTAAGGGTTCAATGGGGGAACTCTACCTATCTTTATGGGTTAGGTCTGGGTAAATCCTCAGGAAATACACCAATGTATTCCTAGATGATGGGGACATATTCTATCCTTATACTCTAATTTCCTTCTATTTCATCACCAATCAAATCCATAATGAAGGGTATAGGAGGTTCATCTTGATATAGATAATGTTGAGATATCTCTCCATGAAAGATAAATGTAGGTTTTCCATTCAAGACTATGAATATTTCCATGCTTCTACATTTGATCATAGAATTATACATTGAGAGCCATTCCATCCCTAGTATAATGTAAAATTCCATCCTAGGAATTACTACTAGATTTGTGATAATATTTTGCGCACGAAAGTAAATAATAGAGTTTCTAAAAACTGACAATGCTTGGGTAATCCAACTAGGAGTCTTAACTGATAGGTATAATTTTAGAATTCAAGGGTTGAATAAAAATTCGTTGAAAACATATAGGAAATAAAGGAATGCATAGATCTAGAAACAAACATATTTTTTCTTAACATTGAGATAACAAAAATAGTAGCAGCCACTAAATCATTTGGAGAGTCAACATCACCTATCGTGATATCAAAATCATGACCCTGTTCCCTTAGCCCATGCTAAGGCTAATAGTGATTCCCATCCACTGCCCTCAGATTTGAACAAAGATTGGAAGAGTGACCAAGTTATCCACACTTATAGCATATGACAACAGGTAGGGCTTGCAACATCTTCCCATTTTTGTTAGTGTTGGGAAGTTGAGGCTTCACCTCACTATGACAATTCTGCATGATATGGACATCTCTTCTACACTTGTAACACTTCCTCCTACTAATTATGCAGTTCCTCGAATGATTCTTCCCACATTTATTACATGTGGGACGTTTCACTTGCCTGCCTCCTCTTCCCTGATCAAAGGTCCTCCCTATGGTGGGCTCCATGGATCTCTTATTTACATTAGATTTTTGAGACCACTACATCTCACCAAACTCCAGATCGACTTTCGTGGAACTTTTCATGATCTCACCATTGTTATCATAGTGTCGGTTGGCTAGATTCTTCCACAGATGAGGTCTTAGTCCACCAAAAAATCTATCAAAATTAACATTAGGATCCATGAAAAAGCTTTATGTGTAATGGTAAAGTCTTGTGAATTTCATCTCATATATTACAATAGATTCAGTCTCCTTCTACTTCAGCTCGAGAAAATTATTCCCCATTTTTTTTCTCTTAGAATGAGTGAAATACTTATTAAAGAAGATCCCTAGGAAATCTTCCCAATCTGTAGCTTGAAAATCAACTTTTGGCTTCTTGTTTTTAATAAACTCCTATAACTTATCACCTTCTCTCTCTAAGTGCTAAAAAGCATGGGTGACCATCTCTTGTTTTGAACAACAGAGCACAAAAAATATCTTATCTATAGAGCTGATCCACTATTCAATAATCAATGGGTTTGAAGATCCACTGAAGGTTGGTGGTCATTGATTCATAAAAGACTCAACATAATTTTGTTCTCTTTTCACTGAGGTTGGTCTCTCAGCTTGATTCAAGTTATTTCCCATAACATGAGTTAGTAGGTTCATCATTCTTATGAAAGCTTACATTCTGGCTTCCATCAGAGTTCCATCAGCACATGGTGCATTACAATCACCATTTGAACATTTCCCCCTATTTCCTGCCATTTTATAAAATAATAAAACCTTATTTAGAAGCTTATTTCATTTCTAAATCTTTTATCTATAAAGTATTTTTATATCATAAAACTTTATGCTTAAACATATTATTATTTAACAAAATTGTATTTCTCTATAAATCCTTCATAATGATTCATAAAAAGCTTGTGACTAACCATACATATCCTAGGAGAGTGTTAAACTAGGAGTGCAACATGGCTTGTTGTCATGTACCGGGGTACCCCAGGTCAAGTCTGAAACTCCATGTCAGCGTTTTCAATTATTGGTATATATGTGCAAAAGCCACATTCACTTCTTCATATCCAGATAGGGATTTGTTTGATCAAAAACCACTTACTTAATATTTCACCAATATACCAAGAAGTTTTACTATATTTAAAATTTTATATAGGGTTATTCATAAAGTTTTCATTGCCTAATTTCCACAAATAACAAATCTATCCTTTGATACAAACTATGGTATCCTGCCTTTTTTACATAACTATTCATTACATTTTACAAACAAAGGATCTTTAATGTCTAGTATCTTGGAAATAAGGAACATAAAACATTATTTTAATCCATTTGAAAAGATTCTTGAAAAGTTCATCCTATGTACAATTACTATATCTCATAACATGGAGACATACATCAACGGATTGGGTGAGTAGAAGGCCCAGTAAGGGTAAACAAGGGAATCAGTTTACTTGTGATATCAATATGAACTTTATGAAATACACAAAGACGTGAGAAATGGAAGAAGAGTAATATCATAATAAAAAGAACATGAATCATAAATTGAATATATGGCTACAACATTTATTTTATACATTCATGAAAATATCACCAAGGTCCATCCACAATGTGTCATAAAAATTACCCATGTTTTTCACCAAGGTATAATAAAACCTGTCATATCTAGAGATTAATTTATTTACCCAATTCATTAAAGTGCTATCAGGGACCACCCTTAATATTTATTTATTTTCATGTGATCCACAAAGATCATAATAATAAATTTCATAAATAACCCAAAGAGAATAAAAGAAATGGGTTTCATATCAAAACCGTGACGTTTTAAAAAGTGCATAAAAACAAGATAATTAGGTAATTGATTATAACACCATAATCTTCCATGGTAATTTTCCCTTTGAATAATGCAATATCTTTCATTGTACGCAACATCGAGATTCTAACACACCGCGACCAATCAAACTAGCCGTTATGAATAGTAATACCCACTTTTTGAAATTTTATTAATTTTATCTTTCAAAATGGACTTCATTTTTGGAATATAAATATCAAAATTAACTTCAGGTGAATTTTTGTTATTTTTCTGAAAACATTCAATTTTTGATGAATAGTGAAAAAACACTGTGTTATTGGTAAAAATGGACTTTTTATTTAAATAATTAGTTATTTTATTTTAATTTATTTTAGGTCAAAATAGATATATAATACCTATATATGTTCAATGTAATTCATTGGAGTCATTTTATAATAATTTTAGATATATAACATTTTATCGAATTTTTTACCCTCTTTTACCCACCTCTGACGAGCATTTGCAAATTTGTATAAAACATAATTTTACTGCTTCTGTGAGTTTAATTTCAAAAATCCGAGATACATGGTAAATATCAGTATGTAAAATGTGGTTCAATAATATGAAAATAATTTTTGGTGAATCGTAACTTTTGACTTTTATTTACCATGGTTAAAAGTAAATAGGGTAATTAGGGGTAAAAATGATAACATAATTACCCTAACACATGTCCTAACTCTATTGGATAAGTATAATTCGATAAAAAACATCCTTAGGAATAAAATATGATCCTCTTTGTTCCACTTGGATTAGATTAGGACATTTATTATTATTTTATTTAAAGAAGAGTAAAAAGAGATAAATTCAAAGTTTAATAACTAAACCATTTTTAATATAGGGTTACACACAATATAAATTCAACTATAAATATTAATTATAAATCTAAACATATTTCCTACATAATGGTATTTTATTTATAATTTTTATACATTATATAATTTATGTTAATTATGATACAATGATGATGCAGTAATTAACTTATTAATGAAATATTAAAATAATTGATATTATAAATATCCAAATAAATGTAAATTGAGACTTATGTTGAATTAAAATAATTTTCTCAGTTATTATGACATGTGAGGGTTGTTCAAATAAATATAATTTGAAGTGATAAAGTTTTTATAGATTTCAAAAAAACTTAAAACTAAATAGTGTCAAAATTAACATAATTGAGTTTTTTAAAAAAATATTATAATATTAATTGATATAATATTCATAAAAATATAAAGATCAGAAAAAAAATTAGATAAGGTTATATATATTAATAATGAACCACATGGGGTTCACTTGGCTTGTTATAGTAATTTTATTAACCATATAATATAAAAATACAAAAGACATTTTTAATGTCAAACTATTTAACTAAGAGTTAAATCTAAAAGATAAGGAAAATATGAAGACCTAAACCAGTATAAAACCTATTGTTTGAGATATTTTAGACCCATAACCACCTTTTCCTTTAAATAATTTATTTTAGAGACATTATAACCCGAAAATGAGTTTTTTTATGAAATAATATTTCAAGATTTTCCTAAAGTGAACCTCACCTCTCTTATAAAAGGGAACTTCCCCGTATCTTAATTTCACACATCCAAACCCCATTGGCTCGGCCAACCCCAGCCCAAATATCCTTCCAACTTTCCTCCCTTCATCCTAGAGGCCTTCCTTTGGTCAGAAAGCCAATTTAAGGACCCTTTTTGATCAAATCAAAATGAAGAACCCGAAGAAGAGGTAAATATTTCATCACCTCATTCATGTTCTTTTCTTTTTCCACTTCCTATTTCTTTTTTGTTTCCATTATAAAATAATAACTTCAGTATCTTCTATATACTGTGATGTTATTATAAAAATGGAACAACCATATTCAATATTCTATCCATCATATAAATGGGAAATTCACCATACGTGCGTATGTTCAGATTACGGTCTCCACATCGCGGTGTAGTTTGTTATTCAAACACTTCATTATCTGGATGGGTATAATAATGAGTATAACTAATGTAAATAATAAACATAAAATTTTAAAGATTCGTTATATATGTTATAACATCCAATTACATAGTATTTCTCCATCAATATAATGATATTATCACTCATGCGTACGTATGGATTACCGTCTCCACGAACGCAATGAGATTCATTCCCTATCGTAATCATCAAGAATAATTTTTATTTTATGACTAAAAATAATTTTTATTAACATAATATCATTATATATATTAATCAAATAAATCTGATCCATAAAAATCATGGATTACTTAACAAAGCATATAATGGAAAACAAATCAGTTAACACATGAAACAATGATACTACTAAAATATTATTAATAAAGTAATATTATAAGATCATATATGATATCATATTTATGTATATAGTTATTGAATAATTTAACAATTTTTTAACTATTATACATAAGGTTATCATACCATATACTATGGAAAATTATAATGTAAGGGTTAATTTCACAATCTCTTTATTATCTGAGGTTATTTTTACATAAGTATCTACTGGGACCTCTTCATCATCTTCATCTGTGTTTTCATAAAAATGTATTTCAAAGACATTTTACTAGATAATGGGTTAAAGTCATTTATACCATTATTTGACATTATATGTTTTGAAAGGAATCTTTCTATCGTTTTCCAAACAAGGTACTTTATGACCTTTTTGACAAAATTAAGGTATGAATGTATTTTTTAACTTATACGGCGAGTGCAGGTATTTTTCGCCAATATAACATCATCGAAGATTCCCATACAAGCATATAAGAATATTTTAAAAATCAATGTTTTCTTTTATAATTATATAACTTTTAAATTATTTCAAAATAGAAAGAGATATTTCTCTAAAAATAGTTTTGATTTCATCTATTTCAACATCCTTTGATGGATTTTAAGCTTGTTTGAAGTTTATTTATTATGATACAAAACATCCATATTGTATTGATGGTTTTGGGATATTTTTTACTGTATATGTTTTATTTTTACACCATTCATGGTTTATTTATAATGTATTGAAATTTCGTATGCTAGTTGTAATATGAATGTTTATGTTATGTTTAAACCATTTCATATTAGGAATGCATTGGACTTAGTAAGTGATGAGTGGAGCCCGCTATAGCTCCTCGATGCACCAGTTGGTATCATGAGACAAAATAGTGTCTTGGAATAAGGCCTTGAAAAAATCTTATTTTTTGTCTTGGAACAAGGCCTTGACTATGTGGTTATGAAGTATAACATTATGCATTCCACCATTATAAAAGTTTATGTTGATATTGCATGTGATTATTCAACTAGTAGAATATCCATGTGAATAAGTAAATAGAATTATTTGATTTTATATTTCCCATATTATACGGAAGTTTATGTTTTAAAGGATTTTTTTTAGTCTAATACATTGCCTTGAATTTTTATGGTTATTTATGAATTTTTTTTCTATATTGTTATCCTTACTGAGCATCTGATCTCACCCCTTACTACATTTTATTTGTCCCAGGATGTGAAGAAGTATTTTATGGTTGACCTCCAGGGATAGACTAAGGATATAAGTGCGTTCAAAAGAGAAAAAAATGTTGTTGATGTTTTTATTTCATGATATAATTTAAAACTTATGAATGTATCTCATACTTACAAGGATACTAAATTGACCGGTATTTCTGGACATGATTCCTTATATCATGCCAATGTTATATAATATTGCACCGACTCTGAGTAACTAGGGTCAGAGCATTTCATTTATAACCCATGGAAAGGGAATGAGGGTTTTATGTTTTCCAATTATAGAATCAAATATATAATTTTTATTTATCTAGGAATACCCCTAAAAATGAAATAGGATTGGGTACTCATAAAAATAAAATGAGATAATTTCTTGAGAAAGAGAGAGGGAGATTTTTAGATGAAACTTCTGCAACATAACGACTATACATCATGGTTTTAGAAAACATTAAAAATATAGGGGTCAAGGGTCACCCAATGAAAAATAAATCATAATACAGTATAATTAAATAATAAAAATGAAATAATATTACAGTATGGATATTTTAATTACATACCACATGAAAAAGAAACATGAATGAAAAGAGAATATGCGATTTCTTTTAAAAAAATTCGGTAGCCTAACTGTGTCACTAAAAAATTCAATAAATCAATTGATGATAGTGTAAAGGGTCTCTCATTATTTGTACATAAAATTAACAATAATAATTATATAGAAAAACATACCCCAAAATTATAAAATTGAAACTATAAGACATAACATAAAGAAAGTATAGACTAAATGAGGAGGGAAAATAGTTCCCTTAAGTAGAAGTGTAACATAAAAAGCATGAAGGTTGGGACCTTGGTGGATTGAGGGAACCTTGGTAGGACTCTTTAAGAGGTAAAAATACCACGGATTCATTGATTAAGAATTTCGAATGAAGGGAATGAAGGAATGGCTTTCTATTTATAGAAAAAGTGAGGGAATATTTTATTAATTTCCAAGGGACACCTCAATAGTGGTATTTGAAAAACCATGGGCTTTACTAGGGTATTTTCCCCTGGTATTGGCCAATTGGGACACCTTATAACATATCTTACTATACACATGTCTAACACAATTTTTACGTCATGATTACATCATTAATGATGTCATTAAACACCCCAAAACTCAAAACTATATGTTTACTATACAACAAAAAAAACATTTTATAAAAATCTCATAAATTCACCCTATCCTAATTTTGATTCCTTGAATTCAAAAATGAACTCCATTTTATGAAAATAAATTTCTAATTATGATATATTTAATTGTTATGTAAAAACACTATTTACTTGAAAAAATACTAATAATTAACTAATAATTTCTAAAATAGTTATTTACTTATTATATAATATCACATAATCATTAATGATTCCTAAATTATATTTATAATTTCTTAAGTTAGTCTACTATTCCATTGGTCACCTTACTATTCATAAGGGTAATATTACTATTCATATTTTACGATTCACCAAAAATTTTGATGATCTTATTAGACTCTAAATTTCTTTCAGATCAAAATTGTATAAGGCCATTTTTTGAAAATCATTTCACATTTTTAATTATTTAAAGTATGCAAAAATATTTTAAAATTACATATTTGAAAAATTCAACAATAAAATGGAACTTCTTTAAATTCATCCAATATTTATTTTAACATTTCAAATTCTCAAATTTTACCAGAATAAGAAATAAAACATTTATTTATACCAATTGATTACACAATGTATCTAAGGCCTCATTACATAGACAATTATAACACCGGCATAGGACCTAAGAGTAAGGTGTGCAATGGTGATAGAATATTGGGTCGGCTCGAACAACATTTCCCGAGTTGTGATTTCTTTCATCTTGAACATTTTCCTTAAGAGATTCTGTTAAAGTATAATTTATTAGAGTTTGTCTTGGTATTGGTTTCGAGCAAAGACCGATGATGCTACCTTCTTCCTAAGCTCTGAAATATGGTCTTCGTATGAATCATGTCTACTGGATGAGGCCATCGACTCTACTTTATGTATTAATTAAACATTATCATTTGTATTTATAAACTATAATCATAATGTTATGAGTATATTTTGTAATGGTCATATTGACCTACATTCATATAATAGTCAAAACCGAATGGTCTCATTTTATTTATACTCACTTCATTAATAAAAGGATATAATTTTGTTGTTTATATAATAAAATAACACATAAATTCAGGAAACAAAAAATATTCAAAATTTGGATCATTACATTATAATTGGTTTTCAATTATGATTAATTAAGTAAAAATATATCAATTAGTTGAATACGATGAAGAATTTAGAAAGAAATAAATTATTAAAGAATCCAAGATATCCAAGCTTTATGATAAAGTGAATGTTTCTTGAAAAAATGGATGAAGAATAAAGTAATCAGGTATAATTATCTTATGGAAGTTATTTTAAATATTTTGATTTTATAAATTTAATGATTTATGACATATTATTATTGAAAATTACATGTTTCCATTATAATAGGAGAGTGATCACTATTTAAAATATGAAGACAATGGGGAACTAAATAAATCCATGAAATATTTATAATGTTTATTTCTTGAGGTGCATAGAAGAATACTGTGAAAATATTAATGTTGACGAATAAGTTTATAATTATGATCTTGAAAAACATTAATTTTTAGGATGAGGAATAATTAATCCATGAAATATTTTTTCATAAACATCATATGTTGCAATATGTTTTGTTGAAACCACGGTTTGTTATTTATGCACTTTACATTAGAAATTTTCTTTGTGTAATTGAAAAAAATAGGCCATCCAAGCCAACTAAGGATCCATCTCAATAACTTCATTGGGGGAGGAGATGAAACGCAAATAGAAGAGCCATCTCAATGATATATAATGGAGGAATGATGTATCAAGAACCTAAATAGGCAGGTAGGTGTATGAGTGGGTGTATATCGTGCAACCATGGTGCGCATAGTGGTGCATTAGGGGTGAGCGGGTCGGGACACCCCATTTGGTGTGTGTTGTATTATGGGTTAACCACAGTTCCTTAAATCAATTAGTGCATGGAATATATTGTAAAATATAGTGCACCTCAACTATGTGCTAAGTTTGATGTGGGATGTGGAAATAGGGAAACTATTCACCTTCTTTAAAAGGTTACATATATAACACATACATTCAATCTAACAAGATAAAAAGATCCATCAATATACATATTTCCATCATATAATTATCTGCATTATGAATGGATTAATAGTAATATATCTTATGTCCTCCATTTTCGATGATCAAGTTAGGCAATTAGAAACATCTATAGTGATCTAGTTAGGTTGATATGAAATGCTCTAAAAATAAAAGCTATGCATGAGTCATTGATTTTATTGGAACCTTTTACTCAATGAATTTGAAACCATCGAATGAAAATGAAGTTATAGAGGATTTTCATGTATCTGATAGAAATGGAAAAATATTGACATATAATATATTATGTTTTTTGGTTCACATGTACACACAACTTTTTATGAAAGAAGAACCTAGTATATAATTGGAAATTATTCCATGTTTATCATCATATAATATTTTATAAACATATGTTCAAATAATTAAAATAATGAATTATTTGGTAATATCATGACATGAAATATTTTTTTCGGGATTTTTGGTTGTAAAAAATAAGTGTTCACTTACCAAAAAATATCCATGCACCAAACCAAGACATGGATGCTACAATTCTCATTATTATTTTAGAGCACTTATTTTTCTAAAAAATAGCATATACAATTCTCTATTTTACACTAATATGCATACCATTCCTTGAACCTCTATGTTACTTGATGTAGGGTAATTCCATACACTTCTTTATTATATAATATGTGTTCTTTATTTTCATAAACTAATTGCGACTTCATAACCATATGATGATAAAAATGTTATATGAACTTTTGTTAGAAAAACCCCATATCACTGAGTTCCATGAAGAATGTGTTCCGTGTATAAAACCTTATACGAATATAGTGAATAACAAACATTTTTTTCAATAAGAAATATATTATAGTACAGTAATCATGAGGCTTTGATATAGTGAAGAAGAAAGTAGACATAGATCTCCTTGATTTTTTTGCAAGAAAGAAGTATAAGTTCTATGAAATGGATTTGTGATTCACTCGAGTTAATGAAGATGAATTTATTTTATGTGAAGGACAGTCAAGAAATATTCATTCATGAATGAAATACTTTTAGAATGTACTAAGACATCATGTAAAGAAAAATAAGGAGTGAGAATATTTTGAAGACAGTGAATTAATGCGTTATGCATTGCATACAACACATGTTCACAACTTGAGATAAGGAAAATAAAATATTAAATAATCACAACTTATATGTTCAAGGGTTTACATGAGAAACCATTCATGTCACATAAAACATGATTTCATGAATATACATTAATAATATTACATTTCGACAATGTTAAATATTATTGTTTGTTTAAGATCACACGAATATGAAGTCTTTGGAAAATTTATATATAGTTGATTATCATTATAGTCTAAGAATAATTCTTATATATATAGTATAATAAAAATTCATATCATTTTGTTAGATGTATAAGTACTTGTGATGATATTGAGTTGAACATTAATTGTTTTGATAATCACGAAGGAAGTTGGGATCCAAGAAAAATAATAATAATGGTTCTACTATATACCTAATAGAGATTTTATTATAATTTCATATTCAACGAATAGGTATTGTTCATATCATTTTATATATGATAAAGATGAATAATATAGATTAGCTTTCAGTTTTCTATGGCGAAGAAGAATAATATTTTGTTGCATGATGTGTGCTTGTAACAAAGTAAATATTAATTAAGTAGAAGAAAAAAGTATCATTTTGACATTCAATAGAAGTCTCATCTAGTGGAGTACTTTATTGGTGTTAAAAAGTAACTTAAAGGGAAGTAGAATAATGTCTTCAGGGGCAGTATAAAGAGACATCCAAGATCTGTAAAATAATCGATGTCAATCGACTATAGTGTGATGTAAGTGAAAGTTTATTTCCTTCTTGATGTATCCATATCAAAATTTTATTTTCTTATGGGTGGTTGGTATTGAATTATTTACAAACCAGGATAAGGAATAACTACTATTAATTGGGTGGTAAAACTTGTAAAAATATCATGTTCGATTTTTACATGTATTCATAGATTTGCAAGCGATAACGGAAAAATAATAATAGAATCAAGATCTAATAGTTCTATGTGGAACAAAGTTATAAAATTTATAATTGGTGAGAATGTTCCCAACACTTATATCCCCCCTCTACCCTCTCATTATTGAGTATATGTCAAATTTTACTTTTCAATTACTACATATATTCAAAAATTAGTTATGAAGAATATAGATTTGATAATCCAAAATTGGTGGATAGTGAGGTTTTGAATAATCCATATCATGTGTAAAACAATGTTCTAATAAATGAATATCTTTTTGAGAAATGAAAAATTTAGAATATGATGATGTATATAGAAATATTATATATAATTTGAACCCATGGATGTTTATTTTTTTGGTATAATGGGATATCATTCCTATACATGATGATTATAATTTGAGAGAGGTATAATATTTGAAAAATAAATGTAATACCATCTGTAATGAATAGTACTATAGAACTCTATATGAGATTAAAGTAAATTTCGATGCCCATAAGGAGATTGTTTTTGACAATTTCAATTGAAAATGTTACTGGGGAATATGAGGGAAATTATATATGATGTATCAGTGTTAATTATTATGTTTAATCAGGTCTATTAATTTTTAAAAATATTTTCTAACACTAATTATAATGTCCTAGAAATCTGTAAGTCGTAGGCCTATCCTAATGAGAACAATGTAATTATTAATTATTACATAAATCCAAAATCCATAATGAGTAGTTTGATTTTTTTTAGTTATAACTATGTAATTTTTAAAATATACTCATCATAAGAATCATATATCTAGGTTCATCAAATTTTTAGAACACCAAAATAAATAATTAAAATTTTGGCATTATAAGAATAAAATATAACAAACCACGATATAATATTAATTTTTGAATTACTATTCCAACCCTTTATTATGTTAAAGTATTTTTAGTGTTTTAAAAATTGGGTTAATTAAAAACATACTTCACCATATTTTTCCGAAACTCATTGGATGATCTGAAGCATATTCAAGTAATTTAGTGCACACAAAAATGGAAATCTCTCAACAAATTACCAATGATCATGATTGTTTGATGGAGAGTATATTTTAGGATTATAAAAATGGATAAAAATATAAAATAACCATTATAAGTAAATGGTATTTAAAAAATTAATACATTTCATTAATAACATTCAAAAAAATATATATTTACCTTTGCATATTTTCTTAAATTCTCATGGAAACATTTATATTCAACATAGAAGATTCATATTTCACTTATGCAGCTATGAAAATGTATTCTAGATCTTATAAAGTCTTTTTTTGGATGTCCTTACATCATTTAACATATTATCAAAGTAATAACCCATTATATTTATAGTAAATTTCCATTTATAATACCAATAATGTGTCTATTAAAACTATAATGTGTTTTATATATTGACTCTATTTGAATTTAAAATTTCAAAAAATCCTTATATGACCTTATTTATTTTAAAACATGTTTTGTATTTAATATATTATCTTATCTATAAAAAAATGAAGTAGTAATTAAAAATATAATTTGATTTTACATATTACTCCTTTATTTTCAACCAACATCTAAACATGATGTAGTCAAAACATTGATTTGTTCGAACTTCTATGTATCAAATTCTTTATGTGTTAGTTTCTGGTGAAACAAAAGTTCTTATCAAGGAAAATCATGAATCGGTAATTCTCATATTTAATGAATCATTTTTATTTTTTAAAAGATAATTATATAATGAGAAATTAAAATTTTTAAAATAAAATTTATAAATAATGTCTTCAGAACCAAGTTAATATATTTCCATGTTTAATTTATAATTTATATAATTATATCAAATGAAATAATACCTCTATCTCGATAAATTTCTTCTATGATGTTGTTGATCTTCTAAAAACCTATTCGGTCAACTATCATTGTTCTTGTAGGAACCAATTGTAGAATCCCTCTAACATCGATCCACCTGTTCTTGTATAATCTCCAAAAAATGATGATGTATAACCATGTTCTAGTGTGGTAGATAAATCATTTGAATGTTTTCATCTTGACCACTATGATGATTCCTTCAATCTTTAAGATTCCTCCTAGAAATCTAGTTCATGAGATGGTGGATGATGAAGGATAATCTAGAGCATTCTTAGGTCTTGGGAGAGAGATACAGATTTTGTTGTGTTAAAAAATTCTCAATTTTGATCAACCTATACAAACTTTAAAGATGCATTTTTTTATTGAGATAAGGTTTAGGTTAAAATATAAATTAATTAAATAAAATTTCACAAATAATATATTAAACCATATATGACCGCATGCCCTGGAATAATAATATTTCTGTAATTTTATGATGGCGTGCTCTAGATAACACAATAAGGAGTTTTATTTTACCATATTGAAAATAAATATTTATCAGAAAAAAAGAACTTTTTACTTTTCCCCCCCAAGAAAATTATTTAGTACCTAAATAAATATTTATTCATTCAATAAATAAAAAAAATTATCTATCTGAGTAATTCAATCAATTACCTTTTACGTAAATATTTATTTTTTCTATGCAATCAATAACCCATGAATGAATTTATTGCTTGGTCTTGGGAGTAATATTTGTTCAAGTACTTATAATTAAATATAATTTGATTTGACATCAATAAAAAAACTTTTTGTGTGACCCTCTATGGTTCTTTCTCATTGGCATTAGGCAGTCTTTCCCAATGTCCGTGATTACTATCTAGAAATGGGACAAGTCACCCAAGAGAATGAATTTTATCTCTCAAAATTTAAAACCACATAAAAGAGCTCTCTATATAATATAATCTCGTTTTCATGATATCTGATTAAGAAGTATGCACACCCATATTATGTTCGATGTATCTTTCTTTGACTATCTGAAAAAAACCTCATTATTACACTCTTTCTATATAATTTTAACTGACTAGTATATTTCAATCAATTGAATGAGATATTTTCACCAATAAATGTTGAAGGGGAATATAATTCCTTGACTTATAAATTAATTTCATATCCCTCATGATGTAACCAAGATACCCAAATCCTCCATGAATAAATATTCTTATTGTTTTTATAAATACATCTAATACACTGTGTGCACACTCATAGAATGTTTCCAACCATAGAACAAGGATTAGAAATATAAACCTGGAATTTTAATGTTATCATCCTAGTGGGGAACTATGATGAATGTGTCCATATGATAGATATTCTAGGAAATTATTAAAATAAATTCCCAGAGAACTATGACTTATATGTAATAAGACATTTTATTAAATAATCACCTCTATGAATATACATTCTATCTTATGTACACATAGATGGTTCTATGAAAAAACATCAACAAAATCCCACTAGGACTTGAGAAAACCCCAAAAAATATTCAGCCCACTAGATCTAAAATAATGATCATGTTTCTACCGAGTTAAGGGTTTAGTCAAGGGGTCTACCACGTTGTTTTATACGGAGGCTCGAATCACTGCGTCTTAAACTCTATAAGAAAAAAATTCAATAGATGATATATCCAAAATTTGTGCTTATTCTACTGATATGTTATTCGTTTTTTATGAGATCTATTTCTATAGTAGTATCACAAGAGAGTGTGAAAAGTTCCTTATTACTAAGAATCACATAAAGATCTTAAATGAAACTTTATTTTTAAACATGTACATTATCTTCCTAATAAGCTATAATATACTCACACTCTTCAATAGAATTAGAAAACCTACACTTATTTCAGATCTTGCAACTCTTAAGACATCCATTAAGATTGAATATGTATCCTGACCATGATTTTAGATCTTACATATATATTTTGAAACAAGTATATACATATCCTATAAATAATAACTCTAGGTTATGGGTGCAATAAAAGAGTTGCGAAGCGCGGTGCCCAACTTTAGTTTTACCATAATTGGTTACAAATATGAGATCTATATAACGATGAACATTGTGATCCATAGAATTCAATCAGAGAAATAAAAAATAAATAATTACACCGGAACCAAGGTAGTGGAGATAATCACATGTTGTTAAAAATTAATTTAATTTTATAAAGAATTACCTCTAAGGAATTATTTCTTCAATGTTGAGTCCATCAATAGATCTGTGGTGCTCTGTCATTTTTTTTGTAGAAACAAAATGTACATTTCCTCTAGTAGTGATCCAACCGTGTTCCATAAATCTCCATACATAGTTGAAGGAGTCTATGGGTGCTAGCACTGATGAGCCTTGCACTTGTGTCATCCACCATTGATCACCTTGAGAATCACATCCAAATCATTCTCTTGATCCGGTGGAGGATGATTTATCTCTATTCTTGGGAGTGTTCTTGATGAAGGGATCTATCTAGGCTTGGGAGGGTTCTTCAAGATTATTGTGCACAACCAAAAAATGAATTGGCCCTATTAAGAAAATAACATAATTGGGTATTTATATTACTAGGTTAAAAATAAAATAATTGGACAAGCATCCTTATTTATTTATTTTACCCTTTCAAAACCTAATTTCAAATAATAAAAAAATGTTATTATTTCTCGACATGAGCTTAACTTGAGAATTATAATTAAATATTATTTAATTAAATAATATTCACATTTTTTTATTTCTCAATGGACCATTAAAATCAGTTTTCCATTCATCCACAATATTTATATGGACTTTAATAATGTCTATTTGTTTATAAAATAAATATAACTACATTATTATCCAATAAATAAATAGATATTATATTCACTAAATAAAAAATAAATATTTCTCAAATATTCCGCTCATAATATATTCTTTTGAATAACTAGTGGAAAAATAAATGTGATCAAGAATACATGGATAATAATAAAATCACATGTGAGAATACTATTTATTCAACATGTTAAATAGTAAATAATAATATTTTATTTAACTTACATTTTGGATACACTTAGTGTGTGAACCTCTAGGCCTCTTTCTCAGTGGCATTAGGTGAACCAGCCTAAAGTCCAAGGTTATCATATTAAAACATGCCATGTCACCCATATAGAAAGAAGTTAATGTCATAAATACATGTCACCTCAAATGAACTTTTACTGTGTAATATAACCCCTTTATAAAAATATCTCAAATCAAGAAGGTCTCTTACCAGAGCCATCAACATATATGCTCGATATTTATTTCTTTGACCTTTCGGAAATAGAACTTTCATAAAGAACACCATGGACAATGATTTATTTAGGCTATATCATTTCCATCAATGGGACTAAGAAATTAAATTCCGTTAAATAATGGAAGGGATAAATCCTTTCTCGCATTATTCATTAATTAAATATTACTTTTGATGCACCCAACTTATTATAACTCACCTTGAACATCTTTTTTCATGGATCACATTAATACATTAAAGTATGTGGCTCATAATAATCATTAATAATAGTCATAGATTATAAGAACCAATAAACACAACCACAAATAGCTTTATCCAATGACACAAAAATGTGGATTTTCTACTGGAGGGTCTCGTTCTCATAATATCCTACCGAATATTACCATGGGTGTACACCATGAGAAGGTTACTAAAAGTAATATGAGTCTCCACCCCAAATATACTATATCATTTGTTTCCCTTAAATGATATCATTCGGTTATAGAAAATTTATTTAGGAATCGAGTTGTAGAATTTCTAGGTTCTCATCATAGCGAGGAACTACTATGACCTTTTAGTGAGGCAGATACTCTTAGGACATTATCAAATACAATGTCATAAAGAATAAAAATCATGATGTGATAATTTGTTTATTAATATTAAAAACAATTAATAAATTTTTAGCAAAAAAGTACAAAGAAGTTAGTTCTAGGGCACTATCTCCAATAGACTCCCATTTTCACTAGATCCAACTACTAACAACCTTCAGTCCACTAGCTCTCATATAATACTCATGATTCAGCTAAGATAATCTTTTATCCAAGAGGTCTAACAAGTTATCTTCCACAGGTACTATAATCACTAAAATTTCACCCCTTGGATAGAAATCCCTTTAATAGGTGATACTTACAGATTATATGCTTTATCTGTTGGTGTGACCTTGGCTCTCTTTCAAGATCCATTGTTGTATTATTATCATAATACACTGTGATAAGGTCATTAATTATATGTACCACATCATTTTCCAGGAAATTTTTTTAAATCCAAATGGCTTCCTTGGCTACATCAGAAGCTACTGTATATTCAGAATCCACTGTAGAATCAACGACAACTAGCATCTTTGATCTCTTCTTGATCAAAACTCATCCATTAAGACAGAAATTATATCATAATTGTGAATTCCTACCATTATAATATATTTTAAAACTAGCATCAGTATAAACTCTATTGACTAGATCATTTTCTTCTCCATTCACTAGGAACATATCCTTAGTTATTCTAAGATATTTAAGGATATCCTTAAGAGCATTCCAATTATTTTCTTCTGTATATCCTTGATGTCTCGCTACAATGATCAATGAATAGGCAACATCAAATATAGTACATAGTTTGTTATAAATGAATGACCATATCATATAATAATGTGAGATATTACTCATTCTATATATCCCATATTGTGTCTGAGGACACATTTTCTCAGAAATATGTAAACCATGTGACACCATAACAATTCCCATGTTGGATTGTTCCACACTAAATATCTTTAGTATCTGGTCAATATATGTACTTTAACATTAATCTAATCATTATCTTAGATATATCACAAATTATCTTGATCCCTAGAATGTAGGCTTCTTCACCTACATCCATATTAGAGGAGCATATGTTTAACTAGTACTTTATAGATTGTAAAACTAGTATTTCATTTCCAAGAAGTAATATGTCATCAAAATACAATGTTAGGATAAAAACTACATTAACAATAAACTTATTATAGATAGATGGCTCACATTCATTCTTATTAAATCCAAATTATTTTATGGATTCCTTGAATCGAATTTTGCATGAACTGGATGATTTCTTCAATCCATAAAGAGATCAAAGCTACTTGAAAATTATTTTGGCATCACTTGGAGTCAGAAACCCTTTTATCTGTGTGATATAGACAACTTCTTGAAGGTTCTCATTGAGGAATTCTGTTTTTAAATCCATCTTCCAAATCTTGTAGTCATGCTAAGCTTCAATATTAGGTATGATTTTGATGGATTTGTAGAACGGAACTGGGGAAAAGGTTTCATCATAGTAAATTCCATGATGTTGTTTGAACCCTTTATCCACTATCCTTGATTTATAGGTACTTACTTTACCTCTCATGTCCAGTGTCCTCTTGAATAGTCATTTTCATCCAACATGCATTACATCAATAGGTGCATTGAGCAAAACCCAAACTTGGTTCTAATACATAGAATACATTTCAAAATTTATAACTTCTAGACATCTTGCAGCTTATAAGATTTCTACTACCTCCTTATAGGAGAGAGGTTCACCATTGTCAACCAATAATGAGTCACCATCCTTGGTGACTAGAAAACCAAATATCTCCATTTCTCTAACATCTCTTATGATTTTATGATGTACTTGTGTTTCAAGATCTACTTCTATGGGGACCTATGGAATCTTTTACTATACCATCTCGTGTGTATCTTGAGCATCAAATTCATGAAAGTAATTATTTCTCCCATTATCCCTTAAAGGATGTTCTCCCTCTCAAGAAAGATGAATTTTATGGTGATAATCACTTTATTACATAAGGGGCCATAAAGGTAGTATCCCTTTGTTTCAATGGGATAAACTATAAAGATAAACTTTATTCCCTAGGGTGACAGTTTGTTTCCTAATAAATCTTTAACAATTTCCTCATAACCCCATACATGTGTATGAAACAAAATGTGTTTCTTTCTACTCCATACTTGAAGGGAATTCCATTTTATTCTTTTTTTGGCACTTTGTTCAATGTGTATTCCGTAGTTTGTAATGCATACCCCCAAAAGGATATTAGAAGATATGAATGACTCATCATCAACCTTACCTTTTCAAATAAGGTTTGGTTCCTCCCTTAACTAACACCATTACACTGTGGTGTGTAAGGTGGAGTGAGCTGAGATAGATTCACAAACTCTTTTTGAAATCCTATAAACTCTTTGTTATGATATTCACCAACTCGATATGATCAAATATTCATTATCTTTTTTCCAAAATAATTCTCTATTACATTCTTTAATTCCTTTAATTTCTCAAAGGACTTAGACTTATACCATATCATGTAAATATATACATATACAACCAATTAAGTAGTTAAATTTATGAATTATGAATATCCAACTCTATCTTCTACTTCAAATAGTCCACACACATAAATGTGTACCAATCATAGAAGATCTATGACCCTTTCAACCTACCCACCAAATAGTGGTTTGGTATTTTTCCCTAGTAAATAACATGTAATATATCAAGTGGTTTTATCTCAGAAGAGTCTAAATTACTATCTTGATAGACCTTTTCAAATTCTTCTCATTTACATGTCCAATATGGTGATGCCAAAGATGGGTGTTATATGAGTCATGTGAAAATGATTCATTATCGATTTCCAACACATTGTTTTTATAATTTAATACATAAAAACTATTAAATGTTCCATACCATAACATATGTTTTCCTTATAAAGTAAAAAACTTTTATTTCTAAACATGAAAATAAAACCATCTGTATCTAAAAATGACACAAAAATTATGTTTTTGGTAACTGTAGGTACATAATAAAAATATCATAAAACCAAAATCACTCTTTTTAGCAATGAAAGGTGGTAGTAACCAATGGCTAGAGCATCCAGTCTCACACAATCAATAGCTCAAAGATCCACATCTCCTCTAGAAATCTAATGAAATATACATTGTTCCAACATTTGGATATAGATGTGATCACCACAATATATATCTAATACCCAATGTGTAGATATGAAAATATTTCCCTCGACAATGAATGCATCTTTAGTTTCCCCATGCTTTTGGGTGGAGTTTTTCTTCCAGTGGCCTAGCTTTCCAAATGAAAAACATATTAACTCCTTTTCCATGCCTTGCATATGGATGTTATTATTCTTGGTAGGATGGTTCTTAGGAGGTTTAGACTATTTATAAGTCATATAAACCTTTTCCTTATCTTTCCTTTTCTTATTAAAAACAAGGACTAGGGTTTTATCATGCCCCATTCCCTTATTAACATGTAGAATTGTTGTAAGATGTTCTGAAATACCTGACTCATTATTACTCCTATTATAATTAACAATAAAGATGGAGAAGGTCTTAGGTACTGATCAAAGTATGAGATATGTATGCAACTCATTTGGGAATTTAATCACTAATATGTCTAGGTATTGAATGTAACCGATAATCTTGACTACATAAGGCCCAGCTGGAACAGACTCTCTATGATTAGTTGTGAACAAAGAAATGGATATCTCATACCTTTCTTTTATTTCCTTCTCTTGATCAAGATCCAAAAGGTGATATATCATGATATAAGCATCTTTATCCTCATGTTGCTTCAAAATATCATTGGACATGGATGATAGAATGATGCACTAAACATTAGTAGAATCATTCATATGTTTACCATAGAGGGAGAATTCATCATCACTTTCCTCATAGCTAGTCACAACGGGTAAAGGCTTTTCTAGTACACACAATTTCTTTTCAGAAAAAAGGATGATGCATGCCATTTTTTGGAAATTTTTGTTGGTGAGAAGGTTTTCCTTCTCTAGTATGGATCACATCGATATGTTTGATGTGATTTTTAATGTCAATTCTACAAATAATTTAAGAAGAGATTTATTATATTATTGGATAAGATTTAGATAAATAAATAAATGTTATATTTATTAGTCTCTCGCAATTTTATCAAAACCCAATATCCCTCACCAATGGCTTATGAATATTAAATTTTTTGGATATCCTTGTGGTAAGGATCCATATTACCTTTCTCATTACCCCAACTTTGGTTGTTCAAGAATGTCAAATATGTTTATGTAGGCATTAAAAATGCCAGATGTATTATCACAAAGTTCCTTGACCCGCTAAGTGGACTCACCAATCCTGAAATCATTAATTTAGGTTTTCTCAACCTTTTCCTCCTAGCAAAACCAAATCAGGATTTGGATGTAAACCATTGATGTGAACCAAGATAAGCCAACCCAAAACCTCATGTTATAATTCCATGATAATATAAAGCACCCCATATTTAGTTGGTCAAGATCTTTGAACTATGGTTCAATTCTAACTTATGTAATGAGAGGCTATAGCATATTAATATTTTATTGGGGGATTTTATCATTTAATATATAAATTATCAATTATTACCTTTACCACATGCTTGTTAATATCATGTTGGAATATATAAGTGGTTAAAAATGTATTAGATTATATTTATGCATAAGCTAGTTTATTTTACTTCCATCTTGCATGCTTATTAATTCCTTAATTATGTGATCATGATTAAACATCCATAATGAAATAACCATGAAAATAATATAAATAAAAGAAAGGGTATTATCATGAGCTTATAATAATAGTAAATTTATATAACAACTTATTAATTAACCATTGACCTAGGAGAAAAAACACCTTGATCCATTGAGGTTCATGTTGCTGCTTTCCACCTCCCACCTATGTATCTCCTTAGATTGGATTCACCTCGGTTCTGAACTTGAACTGCCTCCACTATCATGGTATCTCCATACATTACATATGTATTTTTCTCACACGTAGGTGAGGGGAAAAGGGATTTACATTAATGAAACCATGGGCACACAAGCCCTATATAATAATGAGGAGAGAAGACATGCATGCCAAAAAGTTAATGTAAAAATAAATTAAAATTTGACCAATCACATATAAAAGGTCCAGTATAGCACATTACCATCCTCTATCATGAAATGAATTACACATTTAATAAAAGTAGCATTCAATTATTAATTTTTATTATTTAATATAAATCATGCTCGAATCAATTCATTATTTTCTTTAACTAATCAATACTTTTATCTTAATTCTTATCAGATTTTATTGAGATTCTAATCCATTATAATTATAAACAATGTAAATAAAATCCTTTAAAATTAAATTTTTACATAAATGTACCTTGAATGCAACATGTTGAATACCCATCCAAATCTAACCAAAATATAATATACTCATATAATGTTTTACTCTTATGACTTATGGCATACAAGACATATCAGGCACTTTCATGATCTTTACATCATGAAATATTACACCAATTATATAATTTTTTGTCCATGGGTTATGCTTCAATGCACATAGAGTAAAAAATTGTAATAAGACTCATACATGATATGCACTTGTATTAATTAAACACACACACACAAACACACACACACACAGATATATATTAAAACCTATCACATGGAGTGTCCCATCCTTATGACCACACACAAGTATTTCTCAAGGTTTATACTGTATAATAGATACATTTTAAATCTATGTAACTGGTAAAAGTAAATGATGTGTAGATCTGATCTATATAGTGTGCACATCTCTCAACATCTATCTAAGTTACATGCCACATGACTTGGTGTGTGAAGCGTAGCATAGAAATTTTGAAGTACATGACATGTCCAATGGGCCACATGCTGTTTTGACATGGTGTTACATGATCACTGGTCATGGAGTCCATGTATGGAATAAATGGCACATCTCTGACCCAAAGGGATAATATGTCATGTCCAATGGGCCACATGACATATAGTTTGACTGACTGTGCTCTATTTATTTCGAGTCAACAGGTGGTGCATTAATTGTAAAATTAATGTTGTAATTAACGTATAATCTTGAATTGGTTTCAAAATAAATCTCGATGTGTTGAATGTGACTACACAATGTGTTACTCTAGTGACATATTATATAGTATGGTGTTGTCTAAACAGAATCCTTTGCACCTTCGTATGAGTTCCTTGATTTTATATTAATCATAAAATTAATTGTTTCCATTAGATCTGTGATAAATGATGGAGGAATAAAAATATCTCTCTATTTAGATTAAAATAATTATTAAACTTGAATATAAAAAACTAAATTAAAAATGCATAAATCAAAAATGATTTTTAAATAAATATAAACAATTATGTGCCTGTGATGATACCACTTGTAGGTTCCAAGCGTAATAGAAGCATTGTGATGGGTGGTGGACAAATTTAATTTTTATATAATCGATGATGAATCTGAGATATATATGATGATTAAAATTGTGATATGTGGAATTGAGTCATAGAAATAAACAATAAAGTATTGCATCAGAACTGAGAGAGTGGAGATCGACACATACTATTTATAATAAATTTAATTGGATAAAGAATTACCTTTAAGGAATTATTTCATCATTGATGAGTCCGACGATAGATCTATGGTGAACCATCATTTTTTTTATAAAGAGAGAGTAGATTTCCACTAGCAGTGAACCGTATGTGTTCCAAAAATCTCCAGATGTCACTGAAGGAGTCTCCAGGTGCTAGCACAGAAGATCCTTGAACTTGCATTATCTGCCTTTGATTGCCTTTAGAATTTCTTCCAATGTATTTCACTTCATATGGACTAGGATGATTGATCACTATTCATGGGAGTATTCTTGGAGAAGGTATCTCTCTAGGATTGAGTTTATTCTCCAGGATAATTGTCCACCACCAAGAAAATTAATTGTTCCAATTGAGAAAATAACATAATTTAGTA
Organism: Viscum album; assembly: GCA_963277665.1. Lineage (NCBI taxonomy): Eukaryota > Viridiplantae > Streptophyta > Magnoliopsida > Santalales > Viscaceae > Viscum > Viscum album. Next base: position 1,868,154,884 of record OY728120.1, on the reverse strand, counting down.
TTTATATTTCTAGGTTAAAAATAAAATAATTTCACAAGCACCCTTAGTTATTTATTTAATCTTGTAAAACCCCCATGAAAAAGTATAATAATAATATTTTATTTCTTAATAGGCTCTTAACTTGAAAATTATAATTGAAAATGATTTAATTAAATAATATTTATTATTTATTATTTCACACCGGACTATTAAAATCATTCCACCATTCCTCCAAAATATTTTTCTATCCTTGAGTTATGTATATTTATTTATTAAATAAATATCACTTCATTTTTCTCTAATAAATAAATAAATATTATTTTCACTAAGAAGAAAATAAATATTTATTAAATATTTTGTTCACAATATATTCTCTTGAATAACTAGTTACAGAATAAATTCAATCAAGCATACATGAATAATTATTAAACCACATGGGAAAATAATATATATTCAACATGTTAAATAATAAATAATAATATATTATTTAACTGAGATATATGATAAACATATTGGGTCACCCTCTAGGCCTCTTTCTTAGTGGAATTAGGTGAATCAGCCTAAAGTCCAAGGTTAGTGTCTAGAAACATGTCAATATACCCATAGGGAAAAACATAATGCCTCAATGACATGTCACCTCGTACAAATTATTTATGTGTAAAATAATCCCTTTATCAGAATATATGAAATCAAGTAGGTTTCATGCCAATGCCATCAACCTATATGCTCGATATCTGTTTCTTTGACATTCTAGAAATAGAACTTGCTTATAGAACACCATGGTAGTGGATTTATTTACGATATATAATTTCCATAAATGAGACAGAGATATTAACATTTGTTAAAGAAAGGAAGGGATAAATCCTTTCTCACATTATTCATTAATGAAATATTACTCATGACACACCCAACTCATCCCACCTCGCTTCAAACATCTTTTACAAGATTTTTCATCAATACATCAAGGTACATGAATCATAATAATCATTAATAATAATATTAACGTATAAGGACCAATAAAAATATCCACATATAGGAACATCCAATGACAGATAAATGAGGATTTATTTATATAGGGTATAGTACTCATAATATCCTAGAGGATATTACCAAGGGTGCACACCATAAGAAGGTTCCTCAAAGTCCTATGAGTTTCCAACCATGATATCTGATATCATCTGTGTCCCTCAAATAATTTCTTATGGACATGGACCATTTATTAAATAATAGTGTCTTACCACTTATAGATTCTAATTATAGAGGGGAACTACTATGACCTTTTAGTGTGAAAACTACAATTTGGACAATATCACATACTCTGCAATGCATAAGAACAATCATGATGTGATATATTGTTTATTAATATTAAAAAAAATGAATAAATATTTTTCTTAAAGTACAAAGAAGTTGGTTCTAGGGAACCAAATCCAAAAATAACTTCTCATAACCTCCATATTCTAGGAACATATCCTTTATTAAGCTTAGATACATAAGGATTATCTTCACCACCATCCAGTAGTGGTCTCTTAGGTCATATTCATATCTTAATACCTCACTTAAGGTGTAGGGTAAATTTAGCATAATACATAGTATACTATCCATGAAAGACACAACTCCTGACACATATGGAATCATTTCCATCCTATTTCTCTATTAATGTGTCTATAGACACATTTTATTAGAATGATGAATGATATGTGACACTGGTAAGAATCCCCACATGAATTATTTTATACTATTTTTTGTATTTTTTCAATATATGTACTTTTTTATAGACTAAATTTCCCCTTGGATCTGTCTCATGGATCTTAATCCTAAAAATATGTGATGCTTTTCATAAGTCCTTCAAATAGAATCATGTTCCAAACAATTATTTGATAGAAAATAAGAATAGTATTTCCCTTCTAATAATTTGTATTTCATTGGCATAATCTATTTATAAAATTACTACACTCCCATAACACCATTTATATACATAATGATAAAATTCAATATTTATAAAACCAAATCCAATTTTAGACTCACAAAAATGAATGTTACATTTCTTGGATTCATGATTTAATCCATAAAATGATCTATGCAATTTTTATACTTTTATTTATTTATTTTGAGTTAAAACCCATCGAGATGTGTCATAAATTTATCTTCTATAAGGTTCTATTTATGAAGGGATATTTTGGAATCCATTTACGAAATATTATAGTCCAGGTAAGATGCTATGAAAATTATTTTTTTGATGGGTTTCAATTTAAAAATGAATGAAAAGGTCTCATTTTAGTCTATACATTGATTCACTTTAAACCCTTTTGCGTCAAATCATGCCTTATATGAACAAAATTATTTGTAAATTTCCATTTTATTTTTTAATACCCCTTTACAACCAATTATATTACATTCACTAGAGGATCTTCCAAAATATAGAATTGGTTTTTAATCAGGATACCCAATTCAGAATTCATAGAATCTTTACAGGTGGCATCTTCTATACCACTTACAACTTCTTTATGGGTTACAACATTTTTATTATCAACCATTTGTTATTTATCATACATAATGACTAGAAAATAATGTTATTATCTTTCTATAATCTCTTATGTACACCTATGTAATAATTTTTTTCTTCTAAATGTATTCTTCAATTGGTACTTGTGGAATATGTTCATATACCGACTCATGTGTCTCTAGAGTATGGACATCATCGAAGTCTATCTCTACCCCACTATCTCTATAAGAGAAATCATCCCTATCATTGAATATGATAAATATATAATCCACCAATTTTTTATCTAAAGATTCATATACATAATATCCCCTTATCTCATAAGGATATTCTATAAAGACACACATTGTGCCTCCGGGTGATTCTTTTTTCCAAAACACTCTTAAAAAATGATTCACATCCCCATAATCTTATATTCAACAAGAAATGTTTATATTCATACCAAAACTCACATGGAATATTTTCTAAAATAGTTGGAAGTCAGTTTTGAAAGTGTATTTTTGTATATAATGCATATCCAATAATGGATAATGGATGAATCAAAAGACTCATCCTTGATATTACTTTGTTTAACAGGGTGCGGCTCTTCATTTTTCTTAACCTACTCCATTTTTGTGTATTAGGGGGAATCATTTGGGATATAATCCAAAAATCCAATAAATAATCCATGAAAACATGATTAACATATTCTACACCACTCTTTAATCAGAGTTATTACTATTTATTCCAAGCTAGTTATTAACTTTTTTGTCTTATATTTCATGAATATATCAAATGAATATATCCTATACCTCATTAAGTATACGTATCCATATCTACTAAAGTCGTTAGTAATCGTTTTTATGAATGGGTACCAATGTCATGAACCCCCTCCCCCAAGAGGTACCCTCTTGTGATGGAAATAAGAGAAGGGGGTGAGGACCACCAGAGTCCTGTCTCTAGTTAGTCTCGGGTTTTCAACAAGCATATAGGGTGGTGCATAAATAAAAATGGGAGGCACTATCCTCTAAAAGAACATGAAGAATATAGAGATATTAAAAAACACCAAAAACACTTAATCAGAGTGATAAGAGAGATACCAAGGGAATATATGAAATTTATTATAAGAAATAATTCAATTGGAATGGAAAACTAAATGTACCAAAAGGTAAATATGGTAGCGATCATAAAGCCCAAAAACCTTCAGTAAAAACAATAAGCTGTCAAAATCCATCCTGATATCCAACCTTCTCACAGAGACATGAAAATAGTTTATAAATACATGGGGTGAACATATATATACTTATTAGGATCCTCTATGGAGCCTCTCATTAAAAAGATAAATAATTTATACTAAATCCAAGTGATCAACTAGTGAACATAACTTTTCACCTAAGAATATATAATTTTTTCCCACCCTATCCATGCCTATATTTGACCATGTATTTCATAAAAAAGATAATATACTATATTAATGAAACAAAAATGGAAACCCACTACTTATCCCCCCTGGTTTTTTGCTCTACCCCAATATCATATTTCATGGAACATGTATTTACAAAATTATTCCAACCCAAATACAAATTGGAAATAGTTTCATAGTATTCATATAGTACACAACATAATCCTATCACCCCATATCACAAATCCATATTATAATGGTGTAGTTTTTTGGGTCCACCATAACCAATATGACTTGTATGACACATCATATATTATATATCAATCCATCATAACCCACACATCAAGGAAGGTATCTCAATCCATCATATTCTATACACATCATACCTATAATAATCCTTTGAATACTATATCTATAGATACATATTTGTAAAATAACCACTATCCATTACATCATCTACCCATATATAGGATAAAGTAAAACCATCCTGAATACCATCACATAAAACTACTATAACAAGATACTAGTGAATGAGGGGGTAGTCGATCATCTATCATCATGATTATGAAATTGGGGAAGACACCCTCTCAATGTACACTAGGATTCATTTATCCAAACTTAAATGAGTGGGGTAGTGTAAAAAATGATAAAACATACATGATATAATATAAATCACAGCCAAGGAATGGGAAATATATATTCCTTGAATCAACTAAAGATATAGTCACTCAAAAACCCATATGTCACTATTAAGGAATAGATATCCTATAATAACATAATAATTTAAACGAGCAATAATAAATTACATTCCTTGCATTGAAAAATCATATTTACATTAATTAATTCATTATCTATTAATTAAAATTATTAAAAACTAAATTTCATCAAACATAAATTAATATCGATTAATCCAAACTTTATTATCCTAAAGAGAGGACCATTTCCTCAAGGAATAATCTATCCAGGTCCATGGATTATCAGGATTAATATTGAATTTTTCATTCCATCAAGAACCGAACCTATGAGTTTAAAAATTTATTTTGAATTATTTACCATTACATAATTACAGGTACTCATGGAAACATCCTAAGGCCCCATAAAATAGATTCATAAGCAAGAACATCTAACCACCTCAATATTTTTTTAATGGAATATAGATAAACAAGAAAGCAACCCATATGACCTTTAAATAGAATAATTCATAATAATGTGTACTCTCTTCTAGAATATCAATGTGTAATCCCAACTTCAATATGTTCTATCATCCTCGATTCCATCCATGAAACACTTATATATATCACCATTCATATCACTATCACATTTGTCTACTACTACTAAAAACTCATGCATCCCCACCTGTATCTCATCATCCATACCAGGATCACATCACATTATAAAACAAGCATCAAATACATAGAACATTAGATGGTAGAAATCAGAAAACATAGTCAAAAGGGTAACATGGATCTAAAAATTAATTTAGCCTTTATATGAAAATAGTGTAACAACCCAAAATCTAGTAACCTAGAGACAATGGATACATTATTAAATTAGAATAGATAAAAATGTTAAAATCCCAAAGGGTGATCCATTTATTTTTGTAGATGTACAAATAGATTCATGATACCCATTTTACATTTGGAATGAAATGTAAATCATAGTAATAGAATACATTTAAAATCTTTGAACTGATTAAAATATTTAATCTTTAGGTTAAGTGGAAAATATAAAAAATAATTATAAAACTAAAAACCAATTTAATTTAATGAAAACCCATTTACTGTAAGGGTTTTGTACAATATAAATTCCATGTTTAAATAAGGTATAATCAAAATGGCGTAGTAAAAAACAAAAAACCCATTGAATTTAATCAATAACTTGAGAAGGAAATGCATACGTGGGAAATATCAATGTAATAATATCAGGGATGATAATAATTAAAATCTAAATTAATGAAGTTCTTAATATTATATGTCATGATCTTAGAAATCATAATATCTATACAATCAACACCTTGCACTAAGACAACATAATCATTACATAGACATACACTAAGAACACATTTAATTTGACCAACTGATTTATCTCACAAGATATTTCAATGCATCAAGGGGAAACTTATAAGTGGGACCCACTATTCATATAATTTCTAATGTAATACACATATATTAAATGATTAATCAAATTCATAAACAATATTACATATTAATAAATAGTTTTATTGAGTAAAGTATATTTATTTATCAATAATTTCCCTAGTGAATCAAATTAATTTCATAGAAAAACACCACATTTAAAAATGGTATTCATTTTATAAAATAATCATATCCATGGTTCAATGAATATGGAAATTTAAGAGAAATGTAATGTCTAATGATCATAATAAATTTAAAGTTTCGAGAGAAATTTAATAACCTCAAAATTAATATGAGATAAGAGATGAACATCAGTTCACTAGAAATATAGTTTTTGAAATAATGTTTTATCCTTTAAAAGAATAAATAAAATCGAAGTGAAATATTAAAATAAAATTTCATTAAATTTTTTCATTGAAATACCCTTGAAAATGTGTAGAATAATCTAATTTGTTTTAAAAAAATTATGGTTGTGGGGAAGTCAATTAATGATGAATATGTTAAAAAAATCCTTTGACTTTTTGTAAAGATATTAAAAGGGGAAAATTTTGGAAAACATTAGCAATATTATTTGAATCTTTTTTAAAATTTCATGGATAAATTAAAATGTAATTAATAAATAATTTGAGTAATAAGTGGAATATATTTTTTTTGGAAAACACAGATAAAGAAGAAAAATTAATATGATTAATATAGAAATAACATTGTTTTTTTATTTTAAGAATTTTATTTCTTCATTAAATTTCAAAAATAGATAAAATGCCAGAAGAAAACATATAAAATCATTAAATATATAGTGTGTAAAAATTAAATTGATTTTATGATGGATGGATTATAAGATTCCTTTAACAAAAATTAAGACTATCTTAAAAATGAGATTGTAAAATAAATCGATTCTACTTTTTTAACTACTAAATTATAACCCATTGAATATATAAACCATAATTGAAAAATTAATCATCATGAATAAATAGGAATTCCTATTAATAATATCATAGGGGAGGTAAATATGCCACATAAATTCTAATAGGTGTATAATAACAAATATGTCTCAATGTAGTGTAAATTGAGGCAAGATTCATTACCTCATGCTTCCTTTTAGTTAAACATGACTTAAATACTCATATATAATATTTTCAAACATTATATTAATTTATAAAATCACCATATTAATATTTACAATATCATATATGATCCTATTATAATGTCGTATCACCCGTTCGTTAATAATATTTCATTATTACCATTGTTTCCAGTGTGAACTGCTTTGTTTTCTCATGAATGTTTTTTTCATGGATGTTACAGTTATTGGGAATAGGATATATTTAAATCATATAAATAATTATATTAATAGTATAAATATCATAATTTATCTTTCTATAAATTTTTAGAATCATTCTGGAATTATACACATGGAAAATGAATCATATTGCTTCATGGAGATGGTAGGTCATACGTATACACGAGTGATGTTATAATTTTTTTATGGGTGAAAGGGTAAGGAATTAGATGATATATTAAATTTTAAGAATATAAATTATATCATATGTAGTGTATATATTTATTTTCTACATACATATTTTTGTACATGTGATTTAGTGATCGAATACAAATTACATCGGTTCGTGAGGTGATAGTCTGCCATAAACACGAGGGATAGTTGTGTTTCCTATTTGATTAAGAAGGTCATTAATAAAATTTATACCATAAACTTAATAAAATATCATAATATGGTAGATAATGGTGCTATTATATTATAATTATTAATACATTCTTGAAGGTGATAAAAGAAAAAGTAAAACGAAATAGCTTGGTGAAGAAAATTACATTCATTTAGAAAAACCTCGATTAAATCACTTATTAATGACCCATGGATAGAAATTTCCAGAAGAAAACTAGATCTAGAACATGTAAAAGGATTATTAGGAGATATTTTGGTATGTTATGGTTGAGATAAGTGGCCTAATAGGTGTGAAAAATTGAGGGGGGATATTCCATTTTATAATTGAGGTGAGTGGAACACTTGTAATTTTTCAAAGATTTATAATAACATCAAACCACTATCTTAAATAAATGTCTCCAAAATGAATCATATTAGAAGTTGATATTTTTAGGGTATAAAGTCAACCATAGATTTGTTTTCAATAATTTTTAGGTCATTTTGATAGTAATCTTTATAGATTAACCCTTTAGAAAACCCATTTAGACTTTAACCATATAAATTAATTTTTATGATTTTTATACAAATTAAGGTATAAAATTACGTTCTAGTAATTAAATAATATAAATTATTATGATTAAAAATATGGAGTCAATTTATAAAATTCAATTATTATAAATTTAAGAATATAATTCAAAAATAAACCTGTAAAACATGTCGAAAAATAGTTATTCGAGAAATGCATTTTTTCAAGAATAAGATGATAATATATTATATATATGACTGGTAATCAAAATTATATGGATTTTAATTCATATTTATAGATATATAATCTACAAATTACATTAAGATAATTCATCATTAAATATTTTTTTATTTAATTAGAATTTAAATACATTATATATTTAAAGATAGTTTTCTGAAAAATATCCATGTTTCCTTAAAATGTTCTTATGTTTAATTATATCAATTTTATAGTCAATAAATTTTTAATTCTAACTATTATAAAACATAATTATAAATACAATGTTTAACATTTACAAACAACAGCTTCAATCATTCATTAAGATTATTTCTAGGGGATAATTTCACATAACACATTCTATGATTATTTTGACCAAGTATGTTCAAAATCAATATTCATCATATCAAATTAGAATTTTACTTCATGAAGTAATAAAATTTTGTCTTTATTATAGTTTCATTAAAATATATTTTTCACTTACTATAATTTAAAATCATTTGTTACATTCTTCCATCTTATAAAAAATTCAACATCAAAATTTTCATGGATTTTACATTCTAAACAAATGATGGTGGTTATTCAAAAAATCCTCTATTTCACACTTGGAACCCTCTATTTTATGATTTATACACTATACCTTAACCACTATAGTTATATTATTCAAAATTATTTTCTCTCCCATATCAATAATTTAGATGAGATCTTTGTAGTAAAATCATATTCCGGTTATATATTATTAGAGGTGAGAACATGCATTGGGTCTAGCTTGTACTTCCTTAAAAATGATATATGGACCACATCATGTTATTTAGAATGACTTCGTGGAATTTATAAATATTTAAACACATGTGAAATTATTTCTATAATTTAAAATGGTTTAATGCACCTAGGACACAATTTCCCTTTCTTACCAAATCTTTTAACACTCTTCCATGGAGATACATTCAAGAAAATTTGATCACCCACACGAAATTCCAAATATTTCATTTGGTTTTCAACATAACTATTTTTTCATATTTTTGATTCTATGATATGAATCTGAATTTTATTTACCATTATTGTTTTCTCCCAAAAGAGTTCTGACCTTATAGGCTTCACTTCACCAACCTCATACCAATATGTTAGAGTGTGACATATCTTACCATATAATGCTTTATATGAAAGTATTTGAATAATTGAATGAAATATATTATTATTTTAGAACTCTACGAAAAATAATAAATGAACCCAAATAACTTGAAATTCAAGTGAGTCCAATATCAAAATGTATTATAGTGTTTAAAAGTCATTTCAGACTATCCGTCAGTTTCAGGATGATATGTGGTGGTCAAATGAAACATGGTATTACGATCCTTATGAATAAATTACAATAATTTTGATGTAAATAATGGATCAAAATAAGACTTGATTAAAAGAGGTTTTCTATAAATTCTTCCAAATTTATTATTATTGATCCATGCATGGAGCTCAAAAGGTAAAGATACTCTTATTTAAAAAAAATGCAAAGATTTTTTACGTAATCAATAATAACCTATATTGCATCATTCATTCTAATAGTCTTTGGTAATAAAATGAAAATGTCCATAGAAAATTCATCTCATTTATATATGGGAATTGGTAAAGGTTTCATGAATACTCTATGATCTTTTGTCTTATCCTTCACCTATTGAAAAACAAGAATCTTGATTCATAATTGAAGGACCCTGGAACACCCTGAGAGGGGAGGGGTGAATCAGGGTGTCAATCTTTTCTCCAAAAGTTAAAGATCTTATTCCCACATGGGTCGGAACTGGTTAAACTAGTCGGTTGGTAAAGATCAGGAATTTAAACAATCACATTCAGAAGGGAGAACATCAATTTTACTTGGTTAACTACTAAGGGAGAGTCCTAGGAGCATAAACCAAAAAAAAATTGATCGTACCAAAATCAACTAATATTCAATAGTTGTAGAGTAGAGAATATTAGAAAAAATCACTTTGTACTAATAAAAATTACATTATAAGATTTTTGGGGCAACACACTACATCCCTCAAAATAGTTCCAAATACTTCCACCATATCGCTACCTTAATAGAGATCCACATATAGTTTATAGTCTTGTAGGACCCATAATTTGAATGAAATAATGCGTCCTTAGCAATAAATAGATTCTCTGTTGAGGTCTTATTTTCACACATAGATTAAATCCACCTTCCCATGTAGTATTACTATTTCAAATTGTTCCTCTAAAAACTAGCCTACATTCTCTGAGAACTACACTACACTGTGTGTCTTGAGTGCTTCACAAACAAACTCTTCTCATGTGGACCTTCTCTACATCTTGTATAGATTCTTCTTATGAAAAAAACGTCTCCTCCCTGAACTGTACCTTTTTTAAAGAAATATTATTTTATGTGGATAGTCTATCCTCCAAAAAAATCTTATTCCCCACAGACTTCCTCTCCTCCATTGGCCCTTCTTCCTTTGCAGGCTACAATACCTTGTAGACCCTTTTGTAAACTATCTTCATGGAAGGCTTCTCTTTCAAGGAATCCTCCCTCATAATCATTTTCTTTTATGGGATTGTCTTCCATCGAACCACTTTGGTCTTCATGAAATTCATATAATAGAAATGATGATTTCTAACAAAAAAATCTTATTAAATTTGGGATTAGAAGTCCTTATATTGGAAAATACATATTTAAATATCACTAATACAATTTCACAAATTATTTGATGCGGTACAGGAGTCACCATGGACCATGCTCCTCCCATGAACTGTTTTCCCCTCTAAGGTCCGTAAATAACCTTTGATTCTTCATAGAGGCATATGTCTTTGTTAGTGAATCCATTTTAAAATCCTCAAATCACCACCTCCTTTCCTAAAAGTAATATCCATCCTGTGAACATCCTTTCTTCCATGAACTATAATTGTCCCATGAACCATTTTCCCTATGTGGTCTGTGTACCGTGCTTCACGGTCTGCATAGAAATTCTTGGTGGAAATACATTCCTTCTCCATTTTCCATAACTATTACATGAACTCCCTTTGTGGAAATTTTTCTTTGAAAAAAATAAACTGCCCATTTTAAGGCCCAAATTTTTTGAAAACACTAGGAAATGACACCACCTTCAAAACTGTTATCACCCTGAAATGTAAGATTACTCTTCTTGAAAACACATTGTTCAACCTAATGAGTATTGAGAAATACCAAAAACCAAGATCCATTACCATTAATGAATATCCTCTTCCAAAAATAATTATAAATTTTCCAATTCATATTATCCCACCAAAAATTTTCCATTAAATCCATGTATATATTGGTGTTACGAGGGTGGATCGAGAAATTGGAAACATGGGAATCATATTATAATTCCCTTTCTATATATAGTATATATGGAACACATAACCTCTTTCTAATTTATTTAACACCATCTTCATATATGAAGTCTTTCAATTTTTCATCAGTTGCACATTTAATTTTAATTTTAAAATTATATTTTAGTAGATTAGGAGCTTTATATCTTCTCAAAAAATGATAGTTCTATAACAATATAAAAAATGAGTGATGGTTCAACTTTCAAAATAACTACCATATTCATATTTACTAAATCCATTAATGTAGGGCCTCTATTAATCTTCATTTCAGTCAATTCTCTATGATATTTCTAGATCAATGCATCTTCAACCATAATTTTCTTCCATAGGTGGCAGTGTATTGAGAAATCATAATACATAAGTATCTTGATCCATAATATTTTCCACATATTAACTTTTTCTATGAAAAGATGTATTTTAGGATTTTATGGTATGTTTATATCTAAAATATTTCACCATAAAGATAATTTTTTCATATCTTCCAATAAAATATCATAACATCTAACTCAAGATCATGGTTTGGATAGTTTTGTTCACGATTATTTAATTGAATTTATGAATAAGAAATAAAATTATCATTTATCTCCTATAAAAAACTATTTCCCTTCTTCAATTCACTTCTATATATAAAAAAATTCTAATTTATTGATAACCAAGTCAAAATAGAATCATTTTAAAATCTCCTCATCAATACTTCAAAAAATAATTTACATTAATTTACCCAAACAAACATAACACCTTTACATATAATCCTAGTTAATCGATTATCCAATCAAGATTATTTTTTAAATCTTAAATATTGACCTTTCAAAATAATGAAACTAAATCCATTAGTTATGTTCATTGGTGTATACCATTACCTGACATCCTTTTTCTTTACATTGTCTATAATATTCCATCCATGGAGACAATATGGCATTGGAAAGATACTTTTGGAAGCTAGAATTCACACATTCTAAATACCCCATACAACAATTTTCCTCTATGTATCTCAATAATGATTCACATGTGATTCTCATGTTTGATATAGATTTTATAATATAGTAATATATAATCAATAAATACTACAACAAAATCCTTAAGGTATTCCTTGAATACTCTATTCATTTTATCCTTAAAAAATCGGGTCTGTTAGTCAATTTAAATGGAAATTTTATAAACTCATATTATCCATACCTCATATGAAATAATGACTTTAGAAAATCTTACTTCTTTAATATCAATTGATTATACCTAGAATGAAGTTCAACATTTGAAAAATATTGATCTTCATTAATTTGATCAAATAGGTCACCAATGTGAGGTAGAGGATACTTGTTCTTTATTTTAATAGCATTTATTTTCCTATAATAAATGAACAAAATGATAGATCTTTAATTATTCTTAATGAAATTAAAAGGGGCTTCCCCCAAGTTGAATCACTAGGAAGTGTAACTACCTAATCACAAAACTCCTCTAGTTATTTCCTCAATTACACTAATTCCACAATGTTTATTCTATTGGGAGTCTCTGATATAGGTATTTCATGATGGATTAAATCATTGGAAAAATAAAATTAATTCTTAGGTGGATGTCTAAGTAATTACTTATGATGTAAATGAATATATTCCTAAATAATTGGTATATACTTAATTTAAAGATCATATTTTCCATCTGTAGGTTGTCTCTACTCTTCATCCATAAGATCTCATTCAAAAGAGCTATTGGGGGTGGATCTCGAAATGAATCTGATGATTAAGTTTTTCCTATTAAGATAAAGAATTCAACATCATTATAATGAATAGTAATTTGTTTCTATTTAAAATAAATTTTTACATCAAATTTTTAAATCCAATCCATACTAAGGATTATATCAATGTCAACTAGAGCTATATTAAAAAATTCAACAAATAGAGAATTTTTTCTGTCAATATGGGGACTTTCAAACACATCCTTGTTTCTCTAGGCCATATACTTTCAGTTTTGATTGAAAACTAATTTGTTATGTTTCTTAGTAGATATATAATTTTCTTTTAAAATATTGATGATATAAAATTTTGTGATGATCCATAATCAAATATATCATTGTTAAAATTTGAATTTATGATTAAACTTTCTTCCACCACATCTTTTGGGACCCCAAAATCAGTTGTAGTTATCCCATAAACTTAGCATTCTCCCCTAAGAATATTCTATGGAAAGTTCCCAAATGATATTGATATTGCATTGAAAAATTTCAGATTTAATTAAATTTTAAGCACTTTATAGTAGTTGTCTCTTTATTTCCCATACATTCATTATATAGATGACCCTTATCCCCGCTAATATAACAAACCCCCTTGCCCTTTATGTTTTTAAGGATGTTCCTTCCATAATTTCGATATGATGGAAATTGACTCATTTTTTTATTTTTATTTCATGTTTTCTGTTTTTAATTGTATTTTATGACCTCTCCTCTTTATTTCCCTTTAATATGTATGATCAAAAAAACTCTTTATCTTTTTTTAAGATTCATAAAACTATTTCATCATATGATTAAAATGTTTTAGAAACCAGTGACCTTCAGAGACAATGCTTAATCTATTCCATGAAATGGTCAGTTTTATTTCCATATTAGGTATATGATCTATATCATACCTAGATAGTATTATAAAGGTAACATCATAATCTATAACAAATTATTCATCCTTTTTTATTAATATGAGGAAAATTATCTTCATTTTAGTTCATTACCCACACAATAAATATTTTTCTAAGAATGTTAGTTTAAAAAATATCAAATCCATGTGTTTTTTCTTATTCCTACATAGTTTTATAGATAAATGGCCAATTTTTATTAGAATTTATTTTTTGAAAATATACTACATTTACATATTTTTCCCATTAATCTCATCCCAAGGACATAAACATAATTTCTGTATACATAAACCATTTCTTAGCTACCATGACATTACCCATTCAAATAAAATATTAGGGATTCTCTCAAATGAAACAATACAATATAGGTGTATCAAGTAATATAACATTATTCTTCTACATATGTTCAATGTTATTAGACATAATTTTGCTCATCTTCCCTATTATGGTTATGTCTTGGCTAGCTCCAACACAAGTTGTACTGTCTTTAACATCCAGAAAATTCTATTTTTTCTATCAGTATTGATACAATTCATTATTCTGGGAACCATATCTAAAAATGGAATATGATGTATTAGCTCATGAAATTAATAGTTTTTAATCATTATATAAAATTATAAATTTGGTTTAACACTAAAAATAAATAAAAAATTTATTTATTGTTAATATCAAAATCATAAACTTGTTTTATTTATGGATATATTTAAACCATAAAATTATATACAAATCATTCATGTTGGTTTGTAAATAAAATTTTAATTAACCCAAGAAAATATTACATGGGAGTGTTTAAGTAGTTTTTTAGGAAATTAAAACTTACTATGCACTAGGATTATTGTTGATATATAATTGAACAACTCTTTTTAGGGTGATTTCCCCTAGATCCATTACTACCAAAACGAAATCCACATTAAATATCCAAATAGGTAATTTTTACCAGGAATACAAAATAATATCTAGCTAACCACAAATTATTTGATATTATCCTACAATTAGGCATATCATTAATAATTTTCATAAGGTTAAATTCACCAATCTATGTTTTCCGAAATCTCATTCAAAATAATTTTACTAAACTTCCTCGGATTCAAACTATAATAACCCATACTCTTGTAACCAAGACTCAATGATTAATTTATTACATTGTAATGGATACATGGGTTATAATACTAAAGGAATGATATATTTAATAGTCTTGGAGAGCTAAATACTTTCATGATACCCAATTTATATCATGAATAAAATTCAAAACATAGTAATTGAAACTATTTTGTATCCATGAATACATTCAAATAATTATTCTTTATATATTGGGGAAAGGAAGAAAAATAAGGGTTAAATCAAATATTTAGTAAGTGTTATGTACAAAAAATGATATCATGAGTAATTAATGCATACTAAACATATAGAATAAGTAAATCAAAAAACACATCCCATTTAATAAAAAACTTAAACATGAAATGTATCCATTAAAAATATCAATGCAATATTCCAATGGATAATAATAAATAAATTATAAATAAAATAAATTCCTAATATTGGATTTCAAGATATCATAATTCATGATATCAATACCATCCAGAAATTATTATAAGATAGTTTAATTGATGGTTATGTATAATCCAACAACCCATTTAATTTTTCCAAGTGAGTTGTCTCCTGATACTTGTCGATGCATCGAGGGGTTATTTGTGACTGGGATCCACTATTAACTAGATTTCCAATTAATTACTCAAATATTTAATGATAATTTCAATTTATAAAATATCAATTATCATTAAATATCTTTATAGAGTAAATAATAAGTATTTATTACTCTTTTCCCAAGATAATCAAATAACACTAACAGAAAACCACCATATGTTAAAATGGTATAAAATTTAGGTAATAATCAAGTACATGATATAAAGAATATGGATATTTAAGATAAATTTAATTTCGAATTATCACAAAAAAGTTAATATTTCAAGAGAAATTTAATTACCAGAAAATTAATAATAGATAGGTGATATCCATGAGATCATTTGAAATATATGGTTTGTAATAAAATAATTCCATTTGATACAATTAATAAAATTGAAGTAAAATTTGGAAATAATATTTAATTAAATATTTTCATTTATATGACCATTTAAAATGTTTATGATAAGTTAATATAGTAAGACCATTATGGTGATGAGGATATCTGTTAATGTCATATAATTTAAAAAATTCCTTTTGATATTTGAAAAAAAACTCAATAAAAAATAAAAAAACATTATAAAGAATATATTCAAACATTTTAAAATTTAAATTTTAACATAAAATTAATTTAAAAAATAAAGTTTGTAATAATATTACTTTTGTAAACCAATTTTTAAAAATACAGACATGATATATTAATAGATTAAATTAAAAGAGAATTAAAATCATTTCTTCATTTAATCATTTATTTTCTACATTATAGTGAAAATAGTGTAAAATTTTAATAAATCATGGAGACTACTTAAATATTAATATTATAATAAAATATATTTATTTTAAGATGGATAGAATGTTTTATTACTTTAACATCAAATAAGGGAATCCAAAACAATGATATTATAAAATAAAACCTTACCTATTTAGTAACTTTTAGATTATAAAATATTGGAAGAATAAAAATGAATTGAAATATTAATAATCTCTAATTAATTTTTATCCATTTTAATTATATCAATTGGTAAGAATAAACACCAAACAAAAGGGAATACACTCATAATAAAAAATATATCTCAATATAGTGTAAATTGAGACAAAATCAGTTACCTCGGGCTTCCCTTTATTTGAAAATGATTTAACCTCATTTATAATGGTTTTAAATTTTTTATTTATTAATACCAAAAACATATCTATATTTTAAATATCATATATTTTCCTCTTATAACATCTTATCTCCTATTAATTAATTTTATTTAATTATTACCATTATTTCTGGTGTTAGCTACTTCATTTTCTCATAAATGTTTTATCTTAGAAGATTCAGTTATTTTTTATAGGGTATAGTTACACCATATCCAAAATTATAATTATAAATACCATATTTTTTCACTAGATACCTAATTAGAGTTATTCATGATATTTTTACATGGAAAAAAATCACAACACATTGTAGATACGGTTAGGCATAAGTATAAATGAGCGATGTTATCATTTCATTAAAGTGTGTAAGGGTATGGAATTATATGATATATTATATTTCAATAATGAATATTATATCACACTTATTGTATGTATTAATTAGTTTGATCATTATCACTATTCCTGTTAGTCCGTTACGAAAGAAAAATTACATTAGTTCATGAGGCGGTAGTTGGCCCTACACATGAGTGATGGTTGTGATTCCCAATTGATAGAGAAGGAGATGTGAAAATATTATTCCATAGACAAAATAAAATCATATTATATTGTTTTTATAGATTTTATTATATTTTAATTTTTAATAATTAGTTGGAGGTGATAAAATTAAAATTAAAATGAAAGATCTTGTTGAACAAAATTACATAATCTTCAGAAATCCTCCTTTGTATATCATATTACAAATCATAAGGATGGTATTTTGGGAATAAAATCAACTCTAAAACTTTTATAAGGATTATATGTAACGCCAGGACACCATTTACCCAGAGTCGGTGCATTATTTTGATACATTGACATGATTATAAGGAATAAAGTCCCGAAGGACTGATCAATTTAGCAGTCTTGGAAAATAGATTGGATATATGATTGTTAAATTTCAATTTCTAAAATAAACCCCAATATAAATAATCCTTTGAGAAAACCATTATTCTCTTATATTCACACTATATATCAATCATAACACACTTCTTCACATCCTAGAAAAAATAAAACATAAGAAAGGGGTGAGCTCAGATTCTCTGTAAGGATAACAACACAGCGGAAACTATCATAAATAAGAATAAACATTTAAGGTAATGTATAAGAATAAAACAAAAGCCTTTTAAAATTAAAATTCAGTATAATATGGAAAAGATAAATCAAATAATTCCATTTACTTATTCATATAGGTATTAAACTAGTAGAATAATCACATGCATTATCAGTAGATGATTTCATAATGTCGGACATCATAACCACATAGTCAAGGCCTCGTGTCAATAATAAAAATAACTATTTTTTCAAGGCCTTTTTACAAGATAGTAGTTTGTATCTTGAGACCTACCGATGCATCTAGGAGCTGTATCAGGCTCCACTAGTCACTTACTAAGTCCAATGCATTCCTCATATGAAAAGGTTGCAACATAACATAAACATCCATATTAAAACTAGCATTCAAAATGTTAATACTTTAACCATAAACCATGAATGGTATAAAAATATTATATCCATAGTTAAACATATCATAAATCATTCAATAAAATATAGAATACTATATTATAGTAAATCAAACACAATCAAGAAAATATCCAATAATGGATGCTGACATAGTTGAAAATAATCAATAAAACCCTTTGAGAGAAATAACCCATTTCAAGAAATCATTTAAAAGTATCATAATTTATAAAGAAATTAATTAAAAGTAGATTTTTAATCAAAGTTTCCCATACCACTTTGAATCTTTTGAATGAAATTAACACTTTAAAACAATCACGTCTATGTAAATAATTCCTTAAAATCATTTAGAAAATATGGACATTAATTAAAAATATATATAAAAATAAATCTTTCAGAAACATTTGAAATGATGATCTAGTAAAAAAAGAAACTTCCATAAAAACTAAAAATAATCCTTTTTAAAATATTTTAATGAAACATGGACATATATAATAAATATGTCCCAGTAGATACTTACAGATAAACAATCTTGGATAACAATGAGATTGACGAAGTAACGCTTACCTTGTACTTTCCTTTGGTCGAGGGTATGTTTAACCTCTTGTATAATGATTATAGTATGTTGTTGAATTATATAAGAACCATATTCATATTTATACTATCATACTTTATTCATTTATGGATTTATACTACCCATTTAATAATAATTTCTATGTTAAAATATTATTTCGCATAATAATATCTTTCTCTATCGTACATGTTTTAACTTTTTATTCATGATCGTATCACTTATATAATGATTTAATTGATTCTATAATATAAAAAATTATTTATGTATAATATATATTCAGAATATTAATACTTATAATAGATAGATATATGAAATGTAAAACACCATTTATGGAGATGGTAGGCCGTACGTATGCATAAACGTTGTTTCTGTTTTCATATCGTATTGAACGGAAGTAAGTGAATGAGATATATGTAAATATATATATATATATATATATGTATATATATATATATCCATTAGAATTATTATGTCATATATTATATACATATTAATAATATATATTTTTATAATCATCATTGAATAGTGAACGTGGAAATGAATCTCATCACATCGTGCAGACGGTAAGCCGTAAGTACGCATGGGTAATGATATCATTCTATTGATGGTGAAATAATATGTAATTGGATGGTATATTATATATAAATAATAATTAACATGTTATTTTTATAATTTAAATCAATTATACTCATTATTATACCCATCCAAATAATGAAGTGTTGATTAACAAACTACACCTCAACATGGAGACTGTAAGCCATATATACGCACATATGGTGACTTTGTCATTAATATGATGGATAGAATAATGAATATGGTTGTAACATATTTATAATAAAATATAGGTATATAGAAGATATTTTAGTTATTATTTTACTATGGAAAAAATCAAATAATGAGGTAGTGGAAGAAGAAAAGAACTTTGAAAGAGGTGATGAATTAATTACCTTCTCTTCGGGTTCTTCCTTATAAGTTGATAAAACGGGCTCCTTAGGTTGGATTATGATCACAGTAAGGCCTCTTAGTTTATGTGAGGGTAGTTGGGAGGATATTTTAGAAGGTTTTGGCTGAGCCAAATGGCTTTGGAGGTCTAATTTTGATAGAATGGGAAGTACCCTTTTATAAGAGCGGTGATGGTCACATTAGGAAATGCTTGAAATATTATTTTATAATAAAATCATTTTCGGTTTATAATGGCTCAAATGGATTTATTTTTTAGGATAATTTGGGTATTGGTCGAAATAATCTCAACCAATATGTCTTAGACTATTTTAGGACACCATATTAAACTTATCTTTTAGATTTAACTCTTAGTTAAATAGTTTAAATGTTACAATGTCTTCTTGTATTTTTATATTACATTGTTAATAAACTTACTATAAAATTCCAATAGAACTTAATGTGGTTAATTAATGACATATATATCATTATATATGTTCTTTTTACAATACTTATATTTTTAGAAATATTATATAATTTAATAATATAGTGTTTGTTTTAAAAATTCATTTCTGTAAATTTTAACACTATTTAGTATTTCATTTTTGTGAAAGTGAACAAAAAATGATTACTTCGAAAAAATACATTAAATCAACCCTAACATGTCAAATTAACCTAGAATATTCTTTTAATGCATCAAAAGTCTCAATTTACATTTTTTTATATTTATAATATCAATTATTTTAATCTTTCATTAATAAAGTAATTATTGCATCATCATTGTGTCATAAATAAATTTAATTATTTAATTTCTAAAAATTATAAATAAAATACCATGATGTTGGAAATGTTTTTAAATTTCCAATGAATATTTATAGTCGTATTTATCTCATGTGTAACCTAATATTAAAAATGGTTTAGTTATTAATCTTTGGATTTAACACTTTCAACCATTCTTTAAAAAAATAATAATAAATATCTTAATCTAATAAAAGTGTACCAAAAGGATTGTATTTTATTTCTAAGTATGATTCTGGTCGAAATACCCTTATCCAATAGAATTAGGATATGTTTTAGGATAATTATAACATCATCATTACCTATAATTACCCTATTTAATTTTAACTCTGGTAAATAAAAATCAAAAATTACTATTAACCAAACATTATTTTAATTCAATTTAACACATTTTTCTTACTGATATCAACCGAGTCTCTTGAATTTTTGAAATTCAATTAACAGAAGTGGTAAAATTACATTTTATAAAAATTTCTAAATGTTCCTAGAAGGTGGGTAAAGGCATTTAAAAATTAATAAAATTTTATTTATCTAATATTTTTATAAAATGACTTAAATTAATTACATTGAACTAATATAGGTATTATGTATCTATTTTTAATTTAAAATAAATTTAAATAAAAATAATAATTATTTAAATAAATGTGAGGTTTAAATAATAACATAGTGTTTTTCACTATTCATCAAAATTTAATGTTTTTGAAAAATACCAGAAATTCACCCCAAGAAAATTTTGATATTACAAATCCAAAAATGATTTATATTTTTTCAAATTCAAAACATATGAGTTGCATTAATTAATTTAAAATTAATTCTCGTTGTCAAAACTAGAAAGCGAGTTTTTAAGAAGTAAAAACTATCAAAAGATTGACATGTGTTTATGTACAATTTAAATGTGAATTTACATCCAATGACCAGAATTATATTAAATTATAAAAATATAATATAACTATACTTTAGAACCACTCAAATTCATAATTTAACACTATAAATTATTTCGATTAAAATTTTTGATTATAATTAAAATTTAGTATTTCTTACTATTCATCAAAATATAATTGTTATCAAAATAGTGCCTATAATTTATCCAAACTAAATTTTTATATCCCACTTCTAAAGAAGAATTTAATTTCATTAAATTGAATATAAAAAACTTTTAAATATTGGATTCAAAAAGGGTTATCCATTTAACGGGTGTAAAATTATTTTGTTTGAAAAAAACTTCTTTTATCTGAAAAAAGGAATTTGTTCTTATATAATGTCTAAGAAACACATAATATTGATTCTAAAATTATATAGAGTATATAAAAATAAAAATAAAGTTAATACTATTCATAAATTCTTAATGAACGACTAGTTTGGTAAGTCGTGTTGTGCTCGAATTCAGTGTTACCTGTAGCGCAAGCTATTTAATTACATTAAAGAGACAACGTTCTATGAAATCATGGGGTGTTACATTATCCATTACTTCAATAAATTATTCCCTAACAATTTGAAATTATTCTTATGATAGAAAATGTTAAAAATCAAAATTACCTTTGTGGGAAACCCAAATTGGAAATATGGTTAATAAAATTTATTCCTAATAAGAGGGAAAGGGAAATGAAAATGTCACCACCAATTTAGGATTTCAAATAGAAGAACGTGGGTGGAAATTTTAGACACATAATTGGAAGAAAAACTTAAATTTTTATAAGGAGTGATTGAGGTCATCAATCATAAACAAGTGAATGGAAAATTGGGGGCCTTAAAGCCATAAATCTATGAAGATTTAAAATCTATTTAGTTCAAAAAAATATAAGGTATTATGATAAAACATCTTTGGTTTTAAGATCCTTTCCCTAATGTTTAAGAATAAATTTATTCATATAATAAGAAAAAAATAATACTTGACATCTAGAGTTACATCCTAAAACTAATTTCTACCACAAACTCATCATTCACTCCAAAACATAATAGAACTCAAAAATATTATATTTATCCTAATAATATAGGGTTCTAAATATAAACTTATACCATTTAAATGAAGAAAACTATTTTTTAATAACTAGGGTCTTCCTATAGGCTATTGGTGGGTGATAAAACCTTGTCGCACTTTGGTTGTGGGTTCTATTCTTATAGCTTTTTCCAATGCGACGGGTAATCGCCTGACCTATAGGTTGTCCTTTCTCTAATACAATATTATTATAATATTCCAAAAATAATATTAAGAAATTATTTAACCTTAAAAAATAATATCCAAAGTTCAACTTAATCCATTCCAACCATTATAGTTATCCAAAATACCTCTATCCAAACTCTCTCTAAAAGGGCTCTAAATTACAAAATCATTTGTAACATCTAATAACCCAAAAAATATAATGTTTCTATTATTATCACATAATGAAAATATGATTACCTTTATCTTATTAAAACCTTAATGAAAAAAAGTATTTTAGTACAATCCTTATATATATAACATTATTTTTATAATCAGAATATAATTCTTGAATCCAAAAAGACCAATACATTAATTATTCCACTTCAACTATAATGACAACATAAGCTTGGCCTTGACCCCATGGACTTTTCTGAGGTAGGTTTCTTTGGTGATTAAAAAATTCATTTTCATAATTCCCCATTTATCAAAAATTGTAGAATTCAACATTGATAGCCTCTTTCTTTCCCTTGCAGTCATGAACCCAGTGACCTTTTTCTCCACATTTGTAACAAACTCCCATTCGTTTTAGGCAAGTACTGGGGTGTTTCTTCCCACAATTATCACATATGGGGAAATACTTCTTTCCATTTTCCTCTTTATCTATCTCTTTCTCCACCATTATCTTCTTCTCTTTCTTTACTTAAATGTCATTAGACAAAGATAAATCCTTTTCTATCTTGATTTCACATGAGACTATATATTTATATGCTGAGAAGGATTTTGAGGCTAATTCTTGATGGAAAAATGTTTTTAACCCATAAATGAAACAGTCAATATTACTCCTTGGGTTACATATGTAATCATATACATTCCTTGATAACCTTTTAATGATATCCTCATACTTTGCGACATTCTCATCCTCCATTTGCCTCAAACTCATAAATTTTCTTTCCATATATGCTCAACAGTTATGAGGAAATTATTTTTCAAAGAAAATCTCTTCAAACTCC
Organism: Viscum album; assembly: GCA_963277665.1. Lineage (NCBI taxonomy): Eukaryota > Viridiplantae > Streptophyta > Magnoliopsida > Santalales > Viscaceae > Viscum > Viscum album. Next base: position 1,868,130,739 of record OY728120.1, on the reverse strand, counting down.
CTCCATTACATATTTGATACTTCTTCATCCACCCCCCCCCTTTTGTTTTGAATTGAGGACCACCATTGATCTGCATCTCCCGTGAGATGATAAACTACCAAGACAACTTTTTCACATTTTTTACTCCCCAAAGCATGAAATATTTTTTCTAAGGAAATTATCCATTTCTTAGCTACAAGTTGATTTCAAGTCCCATTGAATGTTAGTGGTTGTTGCCTAATGAATTTATATAACATTGATCCTCCATGTTGTGGATCAGAGTTCTTCATATGGGTAAGGTTATTATTCATAACTAGAGTGAGTTATCCCAGTATGGTGATAAACTGATTTTCACCAGTAGCATCACCAGCTCCATTATAATTATCTTGAATATGAGGGAAATACTTACATGTATTATGTGAGTTGATACAGTTTCCATTCCTTCCACTAGGACCCATTTCTAAAAAATGGAATACACTATATTAGTTTATGAATCATAATACATAATTCCAAACTTGTAAAACACTTAACATAAATTGAACAGTTTATGCACATAATCCATAATCATAAAAAATTATTTTTTCTGAGTAGGTATTTACCCATAAATCATTCAAAATTGTTTTTGAAGAAAACATGAATTATCCTGAGCATATCCCCTAGGAGTGTCATAACCAAGAGTGAAACAAGGCCCGTTTTCATATTCCAAGATACCTCGAGTCAATCCCGAAACACCTTGTCAGAGTTTTCACACCTAGGTACATTTATGATAGAGCCTCCTCTACCTTCTTGTATCTAGACAGGGATATGTTTTTTAGAAATTTCACAAAATTTCTGTGTTACCAATATTATATAAGTTCTTCTATATTAACCCTCAATGTATATCATAGGGTAATGTTTCCAAATCAGAGTTTATTTGAATCTATTTGCAGGGTTATTTTGAAACTTCCTCTAATTAAACCTATAACGCCCTGACCCCAGTTATCATGAGTTGGTGCATTATTTTAATACATTGGCATGATTACAAGGAATCAAGTCCCGAAGGACTAATATGTTTAGCAGTTTTATAAAATATATTATATATATGAACGTTACATTCCAATTTATAAAATAAAATACAACATAAGTAATCCTTTGAGAATTCCATTATTCCCCAAGCTTAACCCTGCATATCATTAATAACACACTTATTCGCATCCGAAAAAAAATAAAACATAAGAACGCGGTCAACTCAAATACTTAGTAAGTATAACAACATAGTAGAAACTATCATAAATAAGTATAATCATTTAAGGAAACATATAAGAATAAAAAAATCCTTTTAAACATAAAATTCAGCATAATATAGAAAATATAATTCATATAATTCCATTTACTTATTCACATGGATATTCTACTAGTCGAATAATCACATGTAATATCAATAGTTAATTTCATAATGATGGAATGCATAATGTCGGACATCATAACCACATAGTGAATGACTAGTTCCAAGAATACAAATAAAGATTTGGTCGAAGCCTTATGTTGAGACACTAGTTTGTCTCCTGAGACAGACCGATCCATCAAGGAGCTATAGTAGGATCCACCTGTCACTTACTAAGTCCAATGCATGCCTCGTATGAAAAGGTTGAAACATAACATAAACATCAGTGTTAAAACTAGCAAATGAAATGTTAATACTTTAACTATGAACCATGAATGGTATAAAAGTAGAACATCCATAGTCAAAAATATTATAACATATTCAATAAAATAAGTAATATTGTATTATATTAAATCAACCTCAATCAATAATAATATTCAATAAAGGATGTTTACATAGTTGGAAATAATCAAAAAAACTTTTTGAGAGAAATACCCATTTTCATGAAATGATTTAGAAGTCGCAGAATTTATAGAGGAAGTCATTTAAAATAGATTTTTGAATCAAAGTGTCCAATACCACTTTGAATCTTTTGAAATAAATTTTCACTTTAAAACAATCATTTCTACGTAAATAAATCCTTAAAATCATTTTGAAACCATGGACATTAATTAAAATATTTAGAAAAATAAATTATTAAAAAAATTTAAAATGATGATCTAGTTAAATATTCCCTTCCATAAAAACATAAGATATTCCTTTTTGATTTTTTTAATGAAACATGGACATAGATGATAAATATTTCCCAGTATATACTTACAGATAAACAATCTCATATAACATTGAGATTGAGGAAATAACCCATACCTTGTACCTTCCTTTGGTCGAGGGTACGTTTAACCTCATGTATAATTACCATAGTATGTTATTAAATTATACCAAAACCATATTCATATTTATGATATCATATTTTATTCATTTATTACTTTATACTACCCATTTTATAATAATTTCAATGTTAAAATAATATTTCGGGTAATAATCACTTTCTCTATCGTACATGTTTTAACTTGTTATTCTAGATCGTATCACTTATATCATGATTTAATATTTTCCAGAATAAAAAAACATTATTTATGTATCATATATATTAAGAATATAAATATTTATAATATATAGATATATGAAATGTAAACCCCCGTTTATGGAGATGGTAAGGCGTACGTACGCATAAATGTTGTTTCTGTTTTTGTATCATATTGAACGCAAGTAAGTGAATAAGATATATTTAAATATATATATATATATATATTTCCAGTAGAATTATTACTTCATATATTACATAATTATTAATAATATATATTTTTATAATCATCATTGAATGATGAACGTGGAAAGGAATCTCACCGTGTCGTGGAGACAGTAAGCCGTACGTACGTATGGGCGATGATATCATTCAATTGAGGGTGAAATAGTATATAAGTGGATGGTATATTATATATAAAGAATCATTAACATGTTATATTTTTTATTTACATCAATTGTACTCTATATTTTACCCATCCAAATAATGAAGTGTGGAATAACAAACTACACCACGACGTGGAGACGGTAAGTTGTACGCACACACGTATGGTGACCTTTTAATTCATAGGATGGATAGAATAATTAATATGGTTGTAAAATATTTATAATAACATCTCAGTATGTATAATATACTAGATTTATTATTTAACTATGTAACAAATCAATGAAAGAGGAAGTGGAAGAAGAAAATAACTTTGAAAGAGGTGATGAAGTAATTACCTCTTCTTCGGGTTCTTCCTTTTAATTTGATCAAAAGGGATCCATAGGTTGGATTGTGATAAAAATAATCCCTATAGGTTGAAGTGAGGATAGTTTTGAGGATATTTTAGAAGGGTTTTCTAAGCCAAATTTCTTTGGAGGTGTTATTTTGAGAGAAGGGGAAGTACCCTTTATAAGAGAGGCAAGGGTCACTTTAGGAAAATCTTGAAATATTATTTTATTATAAAATAATTTTTGTTTATAATGGCTCCAAATTGATTTATTTTGAGGATAAGGTGGGTATGGGTCGCAATACTCTCAACCAATAGGTCTGAGACAAGTTTAGGTCACCATATTAACCTTATCTTTTATATTTAACTCTTAGTTAAATAGTATAACTTTTACAATGTCTTCTTGTATTTTTATATTAGATGGTTAATTAACATACTATAAAATTACTAGAGAACCTCAATTGGTTAATTAATGAAATATCTATCATTATATACATCCTTAAAATGAACCTTAGATTTTTAGGAATATTATATCATTTAATTATATAGTTTTCGTTTTAAAAAACCATTTATGTCAATTTTGACACTACTTAGTATTTGGTTTTTGTGAAATTCAAAAAAACTTTAATACATCGAAATAAATAAATTAAATCAACCCTAAAATGTCATATTAACCTATAAAATTCGTGTAATGCATCAAAAGTTTCAATTTACATTTATTTTGATATTTATAATATCAATTATTTTAATCTTTCATTAGTAAGGTAATTTCTGCATCATCATTGTGTCATAAATAAATTTAATTATTTAACGTCTAAAAATTATAAATAAAATAACATTATGTGGGAAATAATTTTTTATTTATAATGAATATTTATTGTCTAATTTATATTCTGTATAACCTTATATTAGAAATCATTTATTTATTAAACTTTGAATTTAACACTTTTAACTTTTCTTTAAATAAAATAATAATTAATGTCCTAATCAAATCAAAGTGGACCAAAAGGATCATATTTTATTCCTATGGTTTATTGTGGTAGAAATAAACTTATCCAATATAATTAAGACTTGTGTTAGGGTAATTATAATATCATTTTTACCTTTAATTACCCTATTTACTTTTAACTCAGGTAAATAAAATTCAAAAGTTTCTATTCACCAAAATATATTTTCATCGTATTGAACCAAATAATACTTATCGATGTCAACCGTGTCTCTCGAATTTTTGAAATTTATTTAATAGAATCCATAAAAAAAAATTTATGAAAATTTGTAAATGTGCCTAAAAGGTGGGTAAAAGACGTTAGAAAATTAATAAACTTTTATACATATAATCTTATTTAAAATGAATACAATGAATTAAATTGAAATAATATAGGTATTATGTATCTATTTTGAATTTAAAATAAATATAAATAAAAATAATAATTATTTAAATAAAATTTGGGTTTAAAAAATAACACAGTGTTTTTCACTATTCATTAAAATTGAATGTTTTCAGAAAAATAATAAACATTCACCGTAAGCTAATTTTGATATTCCAAATGAAAAAATTATGTATATTTTACCAAATTGAAAACATATGAGTTGTATTAATTAATTTAAAATTAATTCTCGTTGTCAAAACCAGAAAGAGGGGTTTTAAGAAGTAAAAACTATCCAATGATTAACATGTGTTTAAGTACAATTTAAATGTGAATTTATGCACAATGACCTAAATTATATTAAATGATAAAAATTTAATCTAATTATACATTAAAACAACTCAAATTAATAATTTAAAACTATAAATTATTTCTATTTAAAAAGTTGTTTCCAAGTAAAGTTTATTATTTTTCACTATTCATCAAAATATGAAAGTTATCATAAAAGTAAAAAAAATTCAAACTAATTTTTTTATGTCTCTATTATAAATAAGAATTTAATTTCATTAAATTTAATATATAAAATTGTCAAATAATGGATTCGAAAAGGGTTATCCATTAAAAAGATGCAAAATTTCCTTTTTTGAGAAATACTTATTATATCTGAAAAAAATGAATTTGTTCTTATATTATCTCTAAGAAACACATAGTATGGATTCTAAAATTATATGGAGTATATGAAATTCAAAATGAAGTTAATATTATTCATAAGTACTTTTTGAACAGGTAGTTTGGTAAGTCGTGGTGGCTCGAACTCGGTGTTTCGTGTAGCGCAAGCTATTGAATTACTTTAAAAAGATAACGTACTATGAAATCATGGGGTGTTACATTATTGGGAGATATGATTTTATTTATTGGTAGGAATAAATGGATTAATATGTTTGAATTAGTAAAGTAGTTTCTCTTTTATAATTGGGGTGAGTATCACACTTGTAATTTTTCAATGTTTTATAATAATGTCAACTCACTTTCTAAGAAAAATGGATCTAAAATGTATAATATTATAATTTTATAAGGGTAGGGTATAAATAAATCCCACCAATGGGGTTTAATCAAGTGTTTATGTATTTTTAACCCATATCTTTACAGATTAACCCCTAGTAAGCCTGTTTGGACCTTAACACAAATAATTAATTTTTACTGTTTTTACTATTAATTAGGACAAAAAATTAAATTGAATCTATTTGATAATATTAATCATTATGATTCAAAATATGCAATCCCTTTTATCAAATTCAATTCAAATAAGTGGAATAATTTAATTCTAAAATAAACCAACAAAACGTATCGAAATATGGTTAATCAATAAATGCCTATTTTAAGAATAATATGATCTCACATTAACTATAGGACATATAATCATCATATATAGACATAAATTAATATAAATATGTATATAATATAAATTTAGTTTAAATAATTCATCATTAAATATTATTTTAAATAATTATAATTGAATTATATTATCCATTAAAAAATATTTTTCTGAAATATATCCCTTTTTACCTCTAAATGAACTTTTCATTATTTCTATCTAATTGATTGTAAATAAAATTTAAATAATATATATTATAAAAAAATTATTATTCACTTTAAATTACATGTTTCAATTCCACATGTCAAGTCCTCAGCTTCCCATCTCCCTATTCTCTTTAACCTTCCTCACTCACCATCACAGCGTCCTTCAACTCCCCCACTCCCCTATATTATTCTCCATCTCCCCATTCCATCTCCCTCTCTAGTCATCCTACTCCCCTACTCTCCATTCCCACATTCCCCATTTTCAAGAGCTTCTCCTTCGCATCTACCTCCCAAATAATCCTCCCCTCTATGATTCCCCTGCTTACTTGTCTCCTGATCCGTGCCTCACTATCTCCCCACCTCAACCTCCCTACCTTCATTTATCAACATTCCATCCTCCTCTAATATTCTTCTTGAAACCATAGTTCCTCTATGCCTCTGACTCCCCCTTCTCCCCCACTTCCTTGTTCACCTACTCCCAATTTTCATCCCTCCTCCTTGTCTATGTTCATCTCCCTTGTAGATTTCAACCCCTCACACCTCCAAAATTTTCCAAACCAGTGATGCTGTTTTCCGAAGGTTTTAGGGTTTTCCACAATCAGATTTAAAACACTTTAGTTTTTCTATCCTTCACTACATAGCATCTCCCAAATCTTTGACCAAGTCTTATGTTTAGGACATCTTCTACATTGATCTATGTCCATTTTGATTTCACCCCTATTTTTATTCAACCTATACACTGATCAATCTCCCTTATCAATTTTTTGTAGTAGGTTCTACTTTTAGCAATCCCAATTCTATTCATAAATTTTAAATCATTATTTTGGTTGTTTATATATGTTTAATTTTTTACCTTAAATTATTACTCCACATTTTCTTATTGTACTCTTATTTTATCCATTCTAATCAGTCATATATGTGTCTAGAGCTTTTTGGGTGCTACGTGAGTCGACTTCATATTAACACGGGATTTAATAAAATGAATCAAACTTGCCTATTTTTTATTGATTTTTCTTCCTTCTACACTTTTTATCATCAAATATTATATCAATTTGATTCTATATTTCTGGGGTTAGGATTTATAGTAATATGTCTTCTATCTTTAATTTTTCAATTAATTTATCATTACATTAACTATACACATAAAACATGATAGAAAATGATTTTTATTTTGGGTTTTCAGATTTCCATGTTTTCCATTCATTTTTTATTCCCCAAAATATTGTTCCCAATGCCTCTCCAATTCTATATTTTCTATTTTTCAATGTGAATATTTCTATTTTGGAAACTATATTTCTCTAATTCTATGGAAATTTTATTTTAGTACATCTGTATTCGGATATAGTAGATTTGAAAACCTTGATACCTACATGAAATGAAATTCTTGGAATTATGTGGTCCTTAAATATATATTTTTATCTCTTCTATTGAATAGAGTATGAGATTTAAAAAAAATGAGAAATGATTTGGATGGTCATGGAGTAGTTTTCCTTATAGATTCCTACTGATTTAATTAATTTTTTTAGGAATATGAAAATAAGGACATAACATTATGGATGTTTCTTTTTATTTTTATAACATTTTACAATATCTTTGTATCTTCTTATAATTTACCATTTGGAGAAGTTTTTTAGACCGTTAAAACGTCTATTCATAGATAATTTTGGAAATTTATTCAGGGGAAGGCATCATATAGTTTAGGGTAGAAATAATGTGTTACCCTTATTTTAGGTGGAGATTTCTAAATCAAAAATTTCTATCCACAACCAAAAAAATTTCAATCTATATCCAGAAAAAGTATAGAAAATTTATATTTATAGAAAAATGTATGTAATAAGGTTTGGCTCTAGTCTTACAAATTTTGGTATTTCATTAATTTTAGAAGTAGCTAAAATTTTCATGAAGTTGTTAAAAAAATTTATATATGCAGTGTCTTTATATATATCTATATTTATACATATGTATTCTATATATATTTATATATATTCTATGGTAGTTGAATGTATTCTCATCGATGTTGAATATGAACCCATATGTAACAAACTAGGGATTTATGTACACTGTTATAATCTACACATCTCCTTAAATTTTTTACCATTATATATCTTCAATACATATATCCATATTAATATAATCATTGTTTATATATTCATTCAGGAATAATTCATATTATTATTTACATTCAAATATATTTTATTTTTATTCCATCATAAAAATGTTCCCTGTGAAAATGTACATGGGAAATTATAGTTATTATAAATAAAATGTGAAATATTTAAATACTATGTTTGAATCATTCATGGAGTGTATTTCCAAGGGAAAGTTTCAAAAACTCATTGTATTCTTATTTTGACCATGTATGTTCAAAATCAATATTCATCCTATAAAATTTGAATTTTTGTGCCACAGAATATGAAATTTTAACTGTAATATTATTTTATTAAAATTGTTTGTTAAATTAATATATTTCATTCTGGGGTGTTACAAATAGGCTCTCTCAACCCCAATATAATGCATTTGGCCTTCACAAGTAAACAATATCTCTCAACTCTAAACTATTGTATTTATGAAAAAATAAGTTTTTATTTAACATTTGATTAAATAATTTTTTATACCATGCTCGAACTATGGGAAACTTGTATTATCACATATATCAAGATATTTAATTAATTAATTAAACTATCTATAATTTTCTTACGTTAATAAGATTTAATGAATTACAATTCTCATTATAATGTCTTTAGTCAATATTATCTTAAAAAATAATTCTTGTGTCATGTAATTTATCTAAACATTTTAACATGTAAAATAATAAAATTAATTATAAATGAAATTATCATCAAATTGATTATCTTAAAATTAAATTAAATAACCATTTTATTCGACATGCCTCTTTAGGTTCATTAGCCAACAAAGACAATTAATAGTGTTATGTTCTTTACCGAGTTCATCAATCAGTACAAGATAAACCAAGAATAACCAAAATTTAAAAAAAGTATGTATAGATAGAACACTATCTAGTTAATCAAGTGGTAAACTATTATCATGGTGGAAATATTAAAATCATGAGATTGCTAACCATAAACCAAGTTCATTATTAAATTTGGTTTAATATTTAGTTGGTTAATTCCAGAATCATCCAAAAGGGAAAAACATGATCAATTTTTTATTTGATATAAATAATAGGAAAAGAAACAAATCCCCTACCACAAGCAATCAATGTTCTTCACACGATACTGAAAAAATAAGTAGATCTATAATCACCTCTTTGGTAAGGAAACTACATCTCTCTAAGGATGTCAGAACACAAACACACCAACAACATCAAATGAAATCCATTAAAATGAAAGAGATAGACCACCATAACATTGATAGACGAAATGGGAGGAAACAAGATCAAAATTAGAATAATATGCATGAAAAATATAGGTAACTCAACTCAGATTACCAGCGAATGACCCCTAGTTGGTTAGGGTTTATTATGATCAAATTGGGGCTTAAAAGTATTCTAAAGGCTCTCCTGGGAACCAATGGGTTGAGAGAAAATATTAGGAGAATATTTGGTTTAGAGGGGTTTGTGGGTATTTATAATATGACTTAAAAATTGAATACCATGGTGAAACCCTCTGACCATAACACAAAAATACATGATAAAGGAAATATTATGAGGTAAAAGGACCCTAATTTACAACCCCCTTATCAAATTTGGAACCGAGACAATGATGCAAATCTAGAACAATTTTTATTTACCCTAGAAAGAACCATAATATAGATCACTATTCCACATCATAGAATCCCTCAACCATGATATAAAACTATAAAAAATATGAGATTCATACTCCAGTGGTGCTGAAATGTGAAGAAATGACCAATTTTCACTCATGTATTTTCTTTTGTAGGTTTTCTCGACACCATAGAAGTCATTAATCCTACACCACATCCCAAATCCATTGGATATTAATAAGTCTATTTATTTAGAAGCCCAACTCCATGAAATGATTATGGAAAAATAAAGAGTGGCTCTGAAATCCTCCCCTAATTGATTTTATTTATAATCCAACAACTATAAAATTTTTAGAAACATTATAGTACAAAACGTTTCTTTACATCATAGAATTTTATGTTAAGTTTGTTTTTAATATTAACTCTCTATTTCCCCTCCAAAATGCATTAGAACCTTCTCTAGAAACATCAAAAGAATAAAAAACACAAATAAAAGGTTATTAGGTTCCAAAACCTTACATTGGATACCACTTAAACAATTCTTGTCCTTGATATTTGAAAACCAATCTCAGAGATAAAATAATGGAAAGGTTAGTTTTAACAACAAACCTATGATATACTTCACAAGGATCTCAACATCATAGGAGATCCATTTCCTCACATAGATGAAACAATCACAAAACCATGTAACATAGACAACTAGTTCCAAAACACTCTATTGGTAAAATACATCATAAATGAGGGCAATCCATAAGAGGAATGACACCAAGAATAAACCATCACATATACTATAAAAAGGACCTACAACTAGAGTGACAATTGTTATAAGATAAGGCATAAGTAAAAAATAGGTTGGGGTACATAACACAAATCAGTGAATCACATTATATAGTACTCTAATCGATTCTATTGTGTTACCGTAAGACATAAACTAATGGAATGACACACCAAAAAACACTTTCTTTTTGTGGCCCAAGATCACCATGGTATGCTCCTCGAAGGATGCATAAACATTAATGTCCATAAATTTCCAATCAACGATGTGGGAAACATCTTGAATGTAATGAATTAGTTACAAAATATGGATGAAATCATGTATCTAGGTCACTTTCATGGGAAGTGTTGTCTAATATTCTATGTATACAATGCTATACAACACCTAAGAAGTCCAAAAAACTAGGGATAATATTTTCTTCCAAAATAAAACATTCAATACCCAAAATGAGGAGTAACCTTCAAGAACTCATGTTTTCCAAAGTCTAACTCTAGAAGTCTCCTCGAATGATTGGTATAATACTTCTAATTATCCTATACTATTTTCATCCTCTCATGAATTACATAAATCATCTCTATCATTCTCTGTACTAGTTTTGTCATGAGAATTACTAACTCTCTCACACCTGTACAACATAATGGAGAATGAAACAGTTAGTCAGATAGAGATTGAAATTATTCAATACTATTTTTATAATTAAAACCATTATTGTAAATGAAAACTCAAAAAAGGACGCTACATAATCCATGAACCTCCAAAATCGAGGAGATAAGAACAAAATAAGTATTCAAGATTATGGATTTTCTACTTTTTCAGAATGTCTGTATGTGTATAAAAATCATAGATAAGGATTAACTAGCCACCAAAATCATGATGGAGACCTCTCCACACCTTAGACGTAAAAAGAGGATCATGATATGAGATGATCATCCTCATAACTTTATAGAGTCTCACGAAAACCACCATGTACTGCTAAGATAAAATCTCTTATGATATTGAATCCTTTATCACTATGAAGTTGGATGATTTCCCTACACTAAGCACTATCACACATATTAAAACAAAGACTCACTAAACCTGAGGTAAACTATTATTAAAGACTATTGAGATTTCCACCCACATCCATATGGGAACATCAAATGGTTAGAGAAAGCCACTATGAATGTGGTGCTCAAAATTCATCATTTCGAAGACCAAACATTGGGACACAAAATCTATAACTACATGATGCAACATAGGACACCAAAACTAACTCCCAAGATTTCGATACCATCACAACCCAACCTAGCAGAGTCCAACTCGTGACTACACTAATCCAACCAACAATATGTAAGGGACTGTCAACCAGCACCGAGTAGGCATATCCCAAAATAGAAAGCATTAGCCTAATGTACCTACACACACACACATATCTCCAAGACCTAACATTTCTGAAATGTAAAACAACTGAAACCAAATCATTCATACATCTAAGATCCCCCCAATAGAGTACGATAGTAAAGTGATGGAAGAAGAAATGGGGCTAAATACCAGTCCAAGCAAAAATTGTAAAGAGACCAACCTTCTCCAAGGGTGAAGAATAAAGTAAAATTCAAGCTCCCAATAACCACCTCAGTCTAAAAAGATCAATATATTCTCAACCTTCTCTTTGTTCTCTCAAGAAACCATCAAAAAAGGGATATATTCTACCTAAGACATAACCATGCGGGAAATCACATACAGGATTGAGTATAATAATACTCAATAGGAAACACCAAAAACACTAAACAATAAGTACAATGTATTTTCAACTCAATAGAAGATATAATAATAAATTTATAATAAAAACACCAAGATTTACTCTCGAAAGACACCACACCACCAAGAGGTCATAACCAACTATGATCCACAAGATTATGACGGAAGAAAATCTTTTTCTAGGAGATTCCACTCCATGAGCCATGCTATCATTAAAGACTCGCGATGAAGGGGTATAGATATCTTGTCCCCAACCAAGAAAGATCACTAGTCTTAGATGACCCCGATACATAGATAGGGGTGAAGCCTAGAACCGTTGGGGGACACCACAAACCTAATCTTGATTAACATGCTACATAGGGGATCATTTTTCAACGATACCAAAAACCCTAATGATAAAACCTCCTATACTAAGGATCAATTCCCAAATTTGTTAGGTCACACTAATTCCAAAAACCCTATAAAACGTACAAGGATGACATCAGATCACTCTATAGTCTTAGTGAGGGACATCAATACTCTATTTGAGACTCGAACTTCAGAGGGGATCACTATAATATATTGTGTATTTAATGCAGCACTTTACCATAATGGGAAAAGACCAAGGGAACACACTCAAACTATAATAGTACATACTATGTAAACAAAGAGAAAAAACAATCTTGAATGGGTTAAATATCTTGTACCTGAGGGTACACGACGTGTCCAGCTATCCCCAAGTCTATCTATGTGGAAAATCCTAATAAAACATGTATGTATCAACATACATGATGTCTAGAAGAATCCCATGGATTGTTGAGACACATGAAATACTAATCATGTTACCTGGTAGTTTTGAGGTATGATGTCCTTGTTAGTGTACTAGCCTATGTACACCAGTCCATGTATGTGTCCTAGTATATGGCGTGCCACTCTGGTCTTGTACTTTTGTCTTTTTCCATGCATGTCCCAAAGTAAATTATGATCCATAAAAATGGGGTCACATGGTATGTGACCAAGTCACATGGAGTTTGATATTTTACATGAGCCAAAATCCTAAATCCATAGCTAGGGGTCCCACACGACATGTATCTATGCATTACATGTCGTGTGTCTCAAGATTTAACAGAACCCTTAGTCTATCTTCCCCACTAATATATGCATCACTGGAACCAATAATCTCTTTTGAATATGTAGAACCATGGTTGGATGATCCATGGTTTCCTTGATCATAAGGATATATGTTCTAATTTGATCATAAATCACCACAATCGATCCATCCATTTCTACAAATCAAAACTGGGTTTATCGAACACAACAATTCCTTTTCATTCAACCTCTAGTTGTCCACCACCATTATTGCACCTCGATCACACCATTGGTAATGAAGAGCACTAGCGGTATTGATTTATTGTGCTAAGGAATAGTATTTCAATGATCAAAAACTAGATATCATTCCAACCATGGACCAAAAGAAAAATACAGTGATGAAAGTGTAAATAATGGGGGAAGAAATCCAAAATCCACAATACGTGAGGAAATATCCTCAACTGTTGTTCATTTTTCCTCATTATATTTTCATAGAAGGAGAAAATTGATAGGGATAAATCAGAAAACAATTAACATAATTACATCAATTTAATTCTTCCGAAAATGTGAGTTTCAATTCTATTTGTGTAATTGATCCTCATTTTTCAGTGATTAAAAATCATGATGGAAAATAAAAATAATCAATTGTAATACCTAGAGTTTGGATCAATTATTGACAAATAATGGTTACATTTCCATTGTTGACATGATCCATGAACTTTTTTGGCACAATGATCCATGATCTGATCAGGATCCATCATCGTTCACCATGAAAACTCTCCAATGGTTGTCTGAATCACCATGGTTTGAGTGGCCAACCTTGAGGAAATACTATAACAAAATTATTAAGGAAGAAATAAGTCACTTCACCAAAATAATAATAATAAAATTAATAATTTTATTTATTTATGACTATGATGAATTTTTCACAAAAATATCATGCCGAAAAAGGTTATGTCACTCATAGGTTAAAAACCGCATTCTGAACTCGATGGTGCCTTTATATTTCTGATATGAACCCCAATTCAATATTTATTCCACTTTTCTCTTAAGAAACATCTTGTGAATCCAATTTAATAAATTTAAAACATGAATTCCTGGCACACCCAGCCTCAAAATCACATGTAGTCTTAGTGTATGCTCTACAAAATAATCCAAATAATATCTAAAAGTATTACATGGATAATTCGAGTCACCAAATTTTTCTCACCTTAAGAATTTTCATCCCCAAAAGAGAGAAACATCTCAAAAAGGTGAGGGAACTAGGCTCACATAAGGGTCTCCCACTCCCAACTTCGCTCTTGATGATTCCTTTACTTCCACCAAAAACACACAAGTGGAATTGAATTCCCATGAAGGTTCCTCTCTTTCCAATCCTCGATCTCTTTCAGGTACTCAACAAAGGCTACTCCATCCCTGATGTCCACATCCCCCAATTTATAATGTGTGGAAAGTTGTCAATATATATCCTCAGCTAAAAAATAATGACAATTTCATGTACCTAGTACAACTATGTCAGTGGAGCAAAGTGGAACACCACCTCACCAACTATAAGAAGTATCTATAAGGGGCCAATGAATCTTAGAGATAACTTTAGGTCATGTCTGAATCTATTCAATCCACGTCGAGATGAGACCCTTCAGAACACATGTTAAACCGACTTTAACTCCATAAGAATCCATCATCAGTCCACATAAGACTTATGATGGCTTTGCACAGTAATTATTTGATCCTAGATGATATGCACCTTCCCTATAGTATTTCTCTTTAACTCCAGGCGCATGATTGTTGATTCACCAAAATCAGTCCAACAAAGTGGTGACCTGCATGGTTTCTCATAAAAAGATTCTAATATTTCCATACCAATGGTTTAATGGTTTTTTATTGTAGGAAAACTCCACCAAGGGTAGGTGATTCTCCCAAATAGGGAAAAGGTCTAACATGCAATCCCGTGGGATGTCCTACAACACCTAAATGGTCTACTCTATCTGGCCATTAGTTTGGGGGTGCAACACTATTCTCAAGAGGAACTGAGTCCCGAAAGACTCCTATTATGCCATCCATAACGAAGCCATTAAGTGATAACCATGGTTAGAGTCCTTCTTCGGGGAAACCTCATGTAGTTTTATTAACATCTGTGTGTAGGGGTTCCCTAATATATTTAATGAACTCTACTCTTGAATGGATATGAAGTAGGCCGATGTGGTGATTTGGTCAATGATCACCTAGATGGAATCATGTACATTTGAAATATGTGGTAATAATTTCATAAATTCCATAGATATGTTATACAACTTTTACTCTAGTACCTCAAGGGGCTGAGCTAAACCTACTGGAACCCGGTTCTCATGCATCACCTGCTGACAGGTGAGGTATGGGGAGAAAAAATCTACAACACCCTTTTTCATTATTGGCCATAAAAACTAACATCAAAGGTATTGGTAAATATTTTCCGCACCATGATTTACATCCAAAGGGTATATATGAAAATCTCTCATCACTTATTCCTGCAATGGTAGAGGAACTATTTACCTTCCTCTAAAAAGGATAGTATGGTCACTACCCTTTTAATATCCATTAGGAATATGTCCAGTGGATATAGGAGTATATAATGTCTCACAGTCAATATTTCCTTGAAATGAATCCATGAAATGCTATAAAAGATGTGGCTTAACAACCATATTATGATGATATGAAGAACTGTCCTTTTTTACAGAGGAAATTTTCCATGAGGATGAATTATCCTATGCCTAGACCAACAACTGAGAGAAATGTATCATGTGGAGAGAGTCTTCCACTAATTTCCTCTTACCAGGAGTATAGAAAATCTCAAAGTAATTGTCCTAGAGTAACTCTAGCCATCTCCACTATCCCATTTTGAGATCCTTCTATGAGAAGTTATACTTGAGACTATGGTGGTTAAAGTAAACGATAAACTTCTCGCCCATATGGTAGTGTCACCACATCTTCAATGAGTTAACTACCACTACTAAATCAGGATAATGGGTCATATAGTTCTTCTCATTTGATCTAAACTTGATGGAACCACAGACAATAACTTTCTCCCTATTCATCAAACAAAAATATGTTCAGTCCTTGAAGTGTTGTTGAATATTATGTACTTGACACCCTCCTCTGGAAGACTCAAGATGGGAGTGCTCATCAACCTCTATCTTAGATCCTAAAAGAAGGGTTGGAACTTTTCTATTCATGAGAGAGGATTCCCTTTCTAATTCAAAGATGTAAAGGGAGATTCCACTCTAGAGAATTCATGTAAAAACCTTTGATAGTACCCTGCTAACCCAAGGAAACAACCCAATTTGGTAACACTCATGGGTGGCTCCAAAAAAATAACTACCTCAACCTTTTCTGGATCAACTGCTACTCTAGCCTCTAAGATGATGTGTCCTAGAATGTGTACCTCTCGAATCCAGAATTAAAACATTGGGAGTTTCCCATAATGTTTGTGTTATTGGATTATGTCCAGGACCATCCTCAAGTGTCTCACATGTTCCTCATTAGACACCAAATACAGATGGATGTCATCAATAAATACAACCAAGAAATTGTATAAGAAGGGATGGATGATGTATTTCATGAGTTCCACAAACATTTTTGGGGAATTATACATGTCGAATGACCTGAAACCGTACTCATAGTGATTGTAACCTCTCGGTTCCGAAAGCCACCCAGAGGCGCCTCGTACCAGGTTGGTCACATGGCCTCAAACACATTTACCCAAATGCCAGAGGATGCTGACTAGCAGCGAGGTCCTTGGGTGTGATAGCGGGGAAACTATTCCCTCATTGGTAGAGTACACAGCGGAAGAAAAATAAACATGCAATAGCGGAAGAAGTAATAACCAACAATATAAACAGTGGAAGACTAAATCAACAAACTGGAGCACATATGTATATATGAAATGATGCACAATACATAACTAGGAAATCAGCCAAAAAAGTCACAATGCTGGAAAACACTACAAGACCAAAACTAGAACAAAAATAAAAGTAAATAGCTCCTCAGCATCGCGAGCCAAAACTCGGTCTCGTGCTCTCCTTCTCCAAGCAATCAAGTTCCAGAAGTCGAAGGGCGCTTTCCCTTGTCTGTACCTGCAACAACATAGTCTGCTTGGGCCCAAAAGCATGGCCCGAACAGGGTGTGAGACAAAAATCCCAGTAGGAAACCACCCGAAGATCTGTGCCTAATAGTCAGTGAGTATATGGCAGGTAAAAGTACAATAAGCAGTAAACAACAACAACAAGCAGTAGGCAGTAAATAGTATGCA
The DNA here is from genome assembly GCA_963277665.1 of Viscum album. Lineage (NCBI taxonomy): Eukaryota > Viridiplantae > Streptophyta > Magnoliopsida > Santalales > Viscaceae > Viscum > Viscum album. The sequence continues at coordinate 1,868,113,062 of OY728120.1, read as the reverse complement.
ATAAAACAAGATGATACATAGCAGCAATAAATCTATAACAAGTCAACAGAAGTTAAACAAATAGCTAAGAAGCTGGAAAACCTCTGGGAAGTACTCGCAGCCATCCCCTCTAGTCCCATCCAAGAAGTACCACAACCCTATTGGTAGTGCACTCAGCCTAACCCCTCTGGCTTAGTCATACAAATTTATGAGACTCTCTGGGGAAGCACACTTAGTCAATTCCTCATTATAGTCTAGGGTAGTAAGGGACTCTCTTGAGGAAGATCATGCAGTCTAAACCTCTTAGCCCCAAGGTCTAGACACTCTCTGAGGAAGCTATCTCGATCAATTCCTCCTATAGCCTTAGGTATACCACAGAATCTCTGAGGAAGCTCACTCGGTCAATTCCCCCTCTAGCATGGGAAGGTTCTTAAAGAGATTCAAATAAGGTAAGACTCTCTGAGGAAGTTCACTCTCTCTACCCTCCTGTAGTATATAAAATCCAAGACTGTCTGGGAGATCACTCGGTCTATCCCCTCTGTATTTTGTAATCTAAGACTCTCTGGGAAGCTCACTCGGTGTATCCCTTATAGTCTATAGCACCAGGTTGTCTCATCCCCGTGCCTGTCAGTGCATAATAATGCTATAAGGACAATGTACACCTATAGAGATAATTGGCTAAACAAATTACGCCTATAGAGCTACTTGGCTAACAATCTACAAGGCATCAAGCATTTCATGAGTTTTCACTTCAACCTATAACCGTGAGGCATGGAAACATGTGTAGCAGCTAAAGAAAAATGAGACCCAAAGGTCCTAAACAGAACAAAGTAAGGGAAAAAACATCCAAGCACAACAAATTATCCTCTAACAGGGTCAATTTACCTCTACACAAGCATACAAGCAAGGCAGGAAAACAACAAGGGAAAAAAGGTAAACACAGAATACCCCGTTCATGGGTATTGGTCGAAATTCGCACATAAAACTCAGAGACTTTGAACGGTAAGGCACAAACCACCTACCTCAATCCTAGGAGATTCATATACTTGAACCATAATGGCTGATTCTCCCTAGAAAGCTGTAGATCTGAGAAAACACACAAAAAGTTAAACCTTAGATAACTTGAGAAAGATGAAGAATTGGAAAACAAGGCTCATGCATAAGGAAGAAATCACCGTTGCGCTTCCAATGCAATCGACTATGCTCGAATCGGGGAATGGACAGAGAGGTGGGAGCTTGGGGATGATCTGGCCATATGGGTTGCTCTCGGATGAATCAGACCTAGAAAAAGATGATTCTGGCCATTAGGCACACCCCCAGTGCGTTTAGTGAAAAAACAAAAGTACACGGCATGTACTTTTAAAGTATACGGCGTGTAGTGGGTTTTTCCGTACTCTTCCAAAATCGGCCTCCACGTCACCCCACACACTGTGTGTGTGGCCCAGGCACGGCCATCACACGGCTTCGAGCTGGAGAAGAGTACACGGCGTGTACTCAAAAAGTACATGGCGTGTACTTAGAAAATTTCCAGAAACTCCAAAAATTATCAAAAACACCAAAAAAAGGAATGACATACCTAAAACGAAGATCCGGGTTCATACAAACTTCCCCCCTTAAAGAAATTTGCCCCTAAATTTCCCTAGTGAGGCATAGAAGAAGAATCCTCAAATAGTTCCTGCCACTGCGATCGAACCTCGCCACCCTCTCCCAAGTCTCATCCTGTACTCACCCATGCTACAATAGCACTCATACCAGAGAAACATACTGGCCTCAGAGAACCTTCGTACTGTGATCAACAATCCGAAAAGGATGCTCTTCAAATGACACATCTGCTTTGAGCTCAACCTCCTCGGGATGAAAGACATGAGATGGGTCTGAAAATTAACGTCGGAGCTGAGAGATGTGGGAGACGTCGTGCATGGCCTGGTACCTCTAAAGTAACTGCAACCGATAGGCAACCGACCCAACTCTCTCCAAAACCTCAAACGGTCCGACGTACCATGGTGAAAGCTTACCCTCTCTCTGAATCCTCTTATTCCCCAACCTCAGTGCGACACACATGAAAACCTGATCTCTGACCTTGAACTCCAGAGGTCGTCTCCGTTGATCAGCATAAGACTTCTGTCGAGACTGTGCTGTAGCCATACTCTTTCGAATCAGCTCTATCTGCTCAGAAGTCTCCTGAATAAGACGAGGTCCCAGCGAAGCTTCCTCTCCTGCCTCCAACCATCATAAGGGTGATCAGCATGGCGTACTGTACAGAGAATCGTATGGTTCCATCTGAATTGTCTCCTGGAAACTGTTTTTGTAGGTGAACTCCTCCAGAGGAATATGCTTCTCCCAGGAACCTCCAAAAACTTGGATGCAAGCTTGAATCATATCGTCATGCACCTAGATCATGCGCTCGGACTGGCCATCAGTCTGGGGATGGTATGTTGTACTCAAAAGTACCTGTGTTCCCAAAGATTTCTGAAGTCCTTGCCAAAACCGAGAGGTAAAGTGTGCATCCCTGTCTGAAACAATAGAGTGTGGAACTCCATGTAGACAAATGATCTCCCTGATGTACAATCATCCCAGATCTCAACACAGAAGGTCTCCTTGATCGGAAAGAAGTGTGAAACCTTCGTAAGCTTGTCAACGATGACCCAAACAGCATCACTTCCCTGAGGTGACCTCGGTAACCCAGTCACGATGTCCATCATGACATCATTCCACTTCCACTCTGGAATGTGTAACTGCTGTAAAATCTCTGCTGGTCGCTGATGCTCTGATTTCACCTGCTGACAAGTAGAACATCTCATGAAAAAACCAGCAACATCTCTATTCATACCTGGCCACCAGTACTAGCGATGTAGATCCCGATACATCTTGGTGACGCCAGGACGAACTTCCCAAACTGAGGAATGAAAATCGTGCATCAACTCCTCAGGTATGTCTACTGGCACCCATACGCGTCCATGGAAACGCAAGATCTCATCCTCGACCACTGTCCATCCAGGAAGAGGGTCCCCTCCTGACACACTCTCCCACAAGACCAAGGCCTCTGAGTCTGATAGATTCCTCATTCGTACCCGATCAAGAAGTGTAGAGTTAACAGCCACAGATGAGAGGAAGGTCTGTCTCTGCCTGTCATGCACCTCCAGATGCATCTCAGAGAACAGAGCCATAAGCTGCCACTCACTATTGGCCTCCTGAACTACCTGAATCTGAGTTCTCCTACTCAACGCATCAGCCATTGTGTTGCCCTTTCCCGGCGTATAGGCGAGATCAAAGTCGAAAGGCTGAAGATACTCGACCCACCTGTGCTATCTCAGATTCAGATCACAATGAGTGAATATATACTTGAGACTCTTGTAGTTGGTGAAAACCACAAAGTGCTCTCCCAGGAGATATTGTCTCCAACAGCGCAAGGCATGAACAACAGCTTCCAACTCCAGATAGTGCGTAGGGTAGTTTCTCTCATGTGGCCTCAACTACCGAGACCCTTACGCAACGAATCTATCTCCCTGCATAAGCACAAATCCTAGCCCGATACTTGAACCATCATAGTAAACAGTGTATCCCTTTCCCGACTCTGGAAAGACTAGTATCGGTGATGACGTCAACCTCCCTTTCAGCTCATGAAAGGATGAATCACAAGAATCTGACCATAAAAAATTCTCCCCCTTCTTGGTCAGACCTGTCAACGGGGCTGCTAGGCACGAGAGGTCATGAATGAAGCGTCTGTAGTATCCAGCCAGCCCTAGAAAACCCCGCACCTCAAAGACGTTCTTCAGATACTCCCGGGAAACTACATCTCTCACTTTATCTGGGTCCACTGACACTCCTGTCTCCGAGATAACATGACCCAGGAAGTGAATCTGATCCATCCAAAAGTGGAACTTCGAGAGTTTAGCATACAACCGATGATATCTCAGTGTACTCAGAACAATCTCAAGATGTGTGGCTTGGTTGTGTCGAGTGTGAGAGTACACCAAGATATCGTCCACAAAGACCACGACAAAGGAGTTCAAGTACGGATGGAACACTAAGTTCATCAGTGCCATGAAGACTACATGCACGTTCGTGAGACCGAACGGCATGACTGTATACTCGTAAAGACCATACCTTCTCTTGAAAGCTGGAAAAGGTATATACGATGGTATAACGCGCAACTGATGATAACCAGACCTCAAGTCGATCTTCGAGAACACTCGGGCTCCTCGAAGCTGATCAAAGAGGTCATTGATCCTCGGCAAGGGATATCGGTTCTTTACCATCAACTAGTTCATCTTCTAATAATCCACACAAAGCTGAAGGGTACCATCTTCCTTATTCGCAAACAGGACAGGCGAACCCCAAGGAGAAGTACTGGGTCAGATGAAACCCTTTGTCTACAACTCCTCCAACTGCTTCTTGAGCTCCTGCAACTCAGGTGTAGCCATCCTATAAAGAGGAATAGACACTGGTGCTGCTCCTAGAATGATCTCAGTCGAGAAGTATACCTCATGCTCTGGAGGTAAACCTGAAAAGTCTTCTGGAAAGACATCCCTGAAATGATCGACCACTGGTGGAAAGTCTAACTGTGAAGTCCCCTGGTCATCCAGATAAAGACTAGAAATCTGGCTTGTAACTTCCCCTAGCCCATGATGCTCTGGTCTAGATCTACCCGCCTGGACATCCCACTCGCCTCTATGAAGGGAGTACCCACCCTCTGGTGATATGAAACTCACCCTACGGTGATAGCAATCGACGACTTCCTGGAAAAGAACTAACCAGTCCATCCCGAGAATGACGTCATAACCCGTCATCTCTAGGAAATAGAGGTCCCATAAGAAAATATACCCTGTAACCTCGAGAGGGAACTCTCTGCACTGATGTACGCTGGATTTCCTCGTTCCCAACGGTGTGTGAAGAGTCAAAAAGTCGGCATACGAAAAGATACAGAGCCCAAGGATCTCCACAACAACGATAGAGATAAAGTTATGGGAAGCACCAGTATCGAAAATAATTGAAGATAAAATTGAGGATACTAAGATCGTACCTCGAACTGTAGAAGGGCTGGGATCCTGCTCCTGATAGGTCTGCTCCACGGCGAAAGACTGGCCTGCACCGCGGCCCTGCGCCCCCGGATGACCACTCTGAGCTGATCCACTCTGCTGTCGCTGATGACCTGGTGACTGAACACCACAGCCGCAACCTCCAACTCGTCCTAAACGGCCAGAACAACTCTAGTTCCCGGACTGGAGGGAAACTGGTGAAGCATCTCCAGAACATTGGGTCATAGAGGAACCCCTACCACCAGCTGAAGGTGAGAAGATGTGACAGAAATGCTGAAGGTGGCCCATCATGCCACAAGACCGGCACTCCATCGAATCCCCCTGGCACTAAGGCCTAGTATGCCCACTCCTACCGCAATGGTAGCATACAACCTGGCTTCCAGAAGACGCATCCTGTGAACCTCGATCTCGTTGAAAAGACTCTCTGTGATGCTTCCTACTGTCCGTTGGAGGAACACCAGCTCTGGAGATCGAACCGCCCTGGATCACTGCTCTAGAATCTCTCAGATTGCGCTCAGTGATCAGCGCCTGGTTGACGATGGAGGATATCGAAGTCAACTGGAGGATATTCACCTGGGAATAGATTTCATGCCTGAGACCATCCTCGAACATCCTAGAAAAGAACAACTCATCACCTGCTGAGATCGGTGTGAAATGCTGCAGCTCAGTGAAGCGAGACGAGTACTCCATAACATATAGAGTACCCCATTGCAGACTCATAAACTCCTGGGCTCAATCGGCCCTTAGGGTCTCCGGATAGATGTAGTCATAGAAGGTTCATCGAAGCTCGTTCCAAGACATATCCTGCTGACGCCCTAACTGTGAGATCACCTCCCACCACCTCTTGGAAGTGTCCCGAATGATATAAGTATCCAGCTTTACCCTTTTTCTGGAGGTATCTATAGGTGCTCAAAGATGGTCAGTGTGGCCTCTATCCACAACTCTGCAGCCTGAGGTCCTCCATCCCCTAAAAAAGTAGCAGGATGCTGTTGCTGGAAAACCCGCGTCAACTCAGCCATCGATGGGCCAGGAGGCGGCGCTCCCAGGAAGGTCTGCATCATCCTCAGGATGTCCTCCATGAACTGCGCCTCGGTTCCTGCAATAGGAATGACAGCTGGTGCCAAGGCTGGCTCAACTGGAGGATCGACAGGAAGTCCCTGATCAGCCATATCAGGCGTCTGATCACTGCCTAATGACAGATGGACATCTAGAGGACGTCTCGGAGGCATAGCTATGAAAGATCAAAATTATACCTTAGATCAGAAAACAAGGACATGGAACACAAGAGCACAAAATAGGAACAGGGTAAGAAAAACACACAAGTTTACAAAACATGACTACAAAACATGTATAAAAACTACATGGCGTGTCTTCTTAAGCCACTGACATGGGCGTGCACCCTTTCCCTACAGGTCGTGTAACACCTCAAACTACACGGCATGTTGATCCAACACACATAATGTACGTGAAGACTATTACCCTCCCTGAGTCTCTTTACATGGCTAACTCACACGGTTCAAACTAACCTCAGACTACACGGCGTGTTCCCTAGGGACACGGCGTGTACTAGACACTGACTCGGCGGCCCGTGTTGTCAGTTACATAGCTGTCTACATGGCTGTCCCTTAGACAGCATGTTCCGAACAAACACGGTGTGTATAGGAGAATGTGACACCATCCCGTGTTGTTCGTGACACGGCTGGGTACCTGGGAAAGACTACACGGCGTGTTCCAAAAGCAACACGATGTCTCTTAGAGAAGGTCATGCTGACCCGTGTTGTTCATGACACGGCCGGGTTCCTGGACAAAACTAAATGGCATGTTTGTCACCCACATGGCATGTTCTACTTGAGCTTCCTCGACCCGTGTTGTTAGTGACACGACCGAGTACAAGGCTCGACACTACCTGGCGTGTACATACCGTACACGACGTGCTCCTAAGGTTATTTTCACAACACCGTGTTCCTGTGCACACAGTCAGTAACACGGCCTAAAAACTACACGGCGTGTAACCAGGAAGTACATGCCGTGTATTCTGGGTTTTTCTGGGCAGTAGCTCAGAAACTACACAGAAGCCCAGAAGCACGAAAAACAAGGCAAAGAGGTGCCAAATTCTGATCCGTGAGGGCCCATACTCCCCATGAATCAATGCTTGGAATCCCCTACAGTCATGTACAAGAGAAAATAGGATCAGGATCCACCAATTTCTGATTCCAGAGGGCTCATAACACCTCAAGAATAAAAATTTGGCATTCATTTAAACAAAGTACGAAAAAAAAAGTTCTCTAACAAGTAGTATAGATTCTATCAAACGTTTGTCACAAAAGCATCCATAATCTACACAACGTCTATCACAACAGCATGAAATCGCTAATGCACCCTAAATGGCATGGTAAGAATGCATGGCATGTGATTTCTACAAGTGACTATATGATGCATGAGATGGAATACCCTCATCTCATCGGGTTGCGACAAAAATAGAACCGTAATATCAAAACAATAATAGCAAAAAGCATGTGAATCACTCTAGGTGAAATCGCATCAACCGTAAAATCTCAAAACCAGAAAACTGCAATAAACGAGGTAGTATGGATTTTCCCTATACATGGGTAAGCTACTCCTGGGCACAACTTATTACCAAGTACCGAATCCATCCTATCCCTAGATAGAGTATCCAAATAGTAATGTAAGAGAAAATAATTCCTCTGATACCACTTTGTAACATCCCGGTTCCAGAAGCCACCCAGAGGCACCCCGTACCCGGTTGGTCACATGGCCTCAAGCACATTTCCCCAAATGCAAGCGGTTTCTGACTAGCAGTGAGGGCCTTGGGTGTGATATTGGGGATACTATTCCCTTATTGGCAGAGTACACAGCGGAAGAAAAATAAACATGCAATAACGGAAGCAGTAATAACCAACAATATAAATAGCAGAAAACTAAATCAACAAACCAGAGCACATATGTATATATGAAATGATGCATGATACATAACTAGGAAAGCAGCCAAACAAGTCACAATGATGGAAAACTCTATAGTACCAAAACAAGTACAAAAATAAAAGTAAACAGCTCCTCAGCATCGCGAGCCAAAACACGGTCCCATGCCCTCCTACTCCAAGAAATCAAGTTCCAGAAGTCGAAGGGTGCTTGACCTTGTCTATACCTGCAACAACATAGTCTTCTTGGGCCCAAAAGCATGTCCCGGATAGGGTGTGAGACAAAAATCCCAGTAGGAAACCACACGAAGATCTGTGCCTAACAGTCAGTGAGTATATGGCTGGTAAAAGTACAATAAGCAGTAAACAACAACAATAAGCAGTAGGCAGTAAACAGTACACAGTAAAACAGGATGATACATAGAATAAATCAATCCATAACAAGTTGACATTAGTGAAACAAACATCTAAGAAGCCGGAAACCCTCCGAGAAGTACTCACAACCATCCCCTTTGGTCCTATCCAAGAAGTACCACAACCCTCTGGGCATTGCACTCAGCCTAACCCCTCTGGCTTGGTCATATGAATTTATGAGCCTCTCTGGGGAAGCACACTCGGTCAATTCCCCTTATAGTCTAGGGTAATTAGGGACACTCTTGAGGAAGATCAAGTGGTCTAACCCTCTTATCCCCAAGGTCTAGAGACTCTCTAAGGAAGCTATCTCGGTTAATTACTCCTATAGCCTCAGGTATACCACAGACTCTCTGAGGAAGCTCACTCGGTCAATTCCCCCTCTATCCTGGGAAGGTTCTTAAAGAGATTCAAACAAGGTAAGACTATCTGAGGAAGCTCACTTGGTCTATCCTCCTATAGTCTATAAAATCCAAGACTCTCTGGGAGATCACTCGGTCCGTCCCCTATGTAGTCTGTAATCTAAGACTCTCTGGGAAGCTCACTCGGTCTATCCCTTATAGTCTATAGCACCAAGTTCTCTCAGCCTCATGCCAGTCAGTGCATAATAATGATATAAGGAAAATGTACACCTATAGAGCTACTTGGATAACCAAAGTACACCTATAGAGCTACTTGGCTAACAGTCTACAAGGAATCAAGCATGTCATGAGTTTTCACTTCAACCTATAACCCTGAGGCATGAAAAAAGGTGTAGCAGCTAAAGGCAAACGAGACCCAAAGGTCCTAAACATAACAAAGCAAGGGAAAAAACATCAAAGAACAACAAATTATCCTCTAACGTGGTCAATTTACATCTACACAAGAATACAAGCAAGGCAGGAAAACAAAAAGGGCAAAAAGGTAAACATGCAATACCACGTTCATGGGTATTGGTGGAAATTCTCACATAAAACTCAGAGACTTTGAACGGTAAGGAAAAAACCACCTACCTCTGTCCTAGGAGATCGATATACTTGAACCACGACTGCTGATTCTCCCTAGAACATCGTAGATATGAGAAAACACAAAAAACGTTCAACCTTAGATAACTTGAGAAAGATGAAGAATTGGAAAACAAGGCTCAAGCAGAAGGAAGAACTCACCGCTCCGCTTCCAACGCAATCGACTGTGCACGAATCGGGGAATGGACGGAGAGGCGGGAGCTCGGGGAAGATCTGGTCGTACGGGTCGCTCTTGGACGAACCAGACCTAGAAGAAGATGATTTTGGCGATTAGGCGCGACCCCAGTGCATTTAGTGAAAAAAATAAAAGTACACGACATGTACTTTTAAAGTACACGGCGTGTAGTGGGTTTTTCCGTAATCAGCCAAAATCCGCCTCCACGTCACCCCTACACAACGTGTGTGTGGCCCGGGCACGGCCAGCACACGGCTTCGAGCCAGAGAAGAGTACACGGTGTGTACTTTGAAAATTTCCAAAAAACTCCAAAAAATCTCAAAAACACCAAAAAGGAAAGACATACCTGAAACGAAGATTCAGGTTCTTTTAGTGATCGCACTGCCATATGAATGTCATATTCGGTATATCCTCAGCCCGTACTCCTAGATGCTAATATTCTAATCTAAGGTCAATCCTTAAGAACTACCACATCCCGTTCAACTGATCAAAGAGGATGTCAATCCTTGGTAGTCAATACTAATTCTTCAATGTCACCTGATTCAACCACTACTGATATACACATAACCCCAAGACCCCACTATCCATCATGGAAAACAACACTTGGGCCGCCCAGGGGGAAACACTCAGTCTTAAAATTCTCTTCTCCTACAAGTCCTCCGACCAAAACCTTAGCTCTTGATGCTATGTGGGAGCCATCCAATATGCGGGTGTATATATCAGTTCTGTCCTGATATTAAATTAGATGTAGAATTCCATATCTTATTGGAAAGTTAAACCTTTCACATCATCAAGAAATACATCCTCATACTCCACCATCACCATAGGAAACTAATAGGCCAAAGCATTAACTTCTCCCAGAGTTTTTATAGCCAATTGGTAAGTAATTAGCTATAATATTCTACTCTTGATATCATCTTTCACTACCATGGTATCCTTTTCACAAAAAAAGGAAAACCATATTTGGTCATTATATACACAATACATACCCCACCTAAAACATTCAATATGGACATGAACTGTAGATAACCAATCTATACATAACATGACACTCTAAGGCCTCATTTATATAATGAATTGACCCCATAAAAATATTTTTCCCCCATGCATCATAGCACACTACTGACATAAGTGTGAAATCACAGATTCCACACCTATAAGATTCTCTAACCATAAGGATTGAGTCAATGGCTCCACCAGAATCTCAATGTATTGAATTAGAGAAGTGGAAAGGGAGTAATGAATTAAAATTATGTATAAAAATACTATAGCTAAATTAGAGAAGACTCAGATCATATCTCATATCATCCATGGAGCCTCACGGTCATAATAACCCACAACTTACAACCAACCTTGTCCATAACCACCGACTCCCTAATTCTAGTGCATACCCCCTTTGGGTAGTGGTGGTAATATGTTGAACCTATGAACACCTTCTATGGACCTTCTGTCCCCTATACCGCATCTTCCTCCCTACATACCACCTAAAATTTGACATTGCCTCAATCTCAGTGGTCCCTCAACCATCTAATGATTAGCTGTAGGATGTGTTGGACCTTCCAGAGCCAAACTTCTCTGACCATCACAGGTGAAACACCACACCAACCTTTGATAATTAAAACCACCATGGGACCCCTTTAATGCTAACTCTATGTATCCGATTTCCTACTAAAGTGTATGACACACTTGGATCCCAGTGACTACTGCCGGCTTCCTGATGCCGAGGTTTTATCTACTGCGTGCCCACTATTTTCTTCAACTTTAGGTGCCTGCTCCTCCAGAAATATCTACACCAATAAGGATATCTCAAGAACCAAAACATTTGTGGGAAAACAAAGGGACAGTACTGAATCCTTTATGTCTTAGTGTAATACCTACTAAATGGTTCGATCTATGAAGAACATATCCTTCACCATATATAAGGAGTAACATGAGAGATCAGTTTAATTCATAGATTACTCTTCTACGGTCATATTTCCCTACTACAGTTGTAGAATCGTTTATATGAACACAGATCATAAAGTGAAAAAATAGAACTCCTATATGAAGATATGTTCAACATATGAACAAAAGAGAGGATCTGTATCATGTGACCGAGTCACTATACTCCTCAATCTCCTAGTAGATACCTGAAGAAGACACACATCGAGGAATTTCATATGATATGAATGTGTCTACACAAGGTGAAAAATGTGAGTGACTGCCTCTAGCTTGTCCTCAACCACATAGGGATCTGACTCATCCTGAAACATGGGAGTTTTATTCCTAAAAATCACATCTAATGAACTCCACCTATGTGAATATTTGGATGGAACTTCTAGAACTAGATGATACTCTACGGGTGGTGGTATAGATAGTAAACCACCCAGTGGTGTTATCTCTGGTACCTGACCTTGTACCAATGCCTTGTCACTAGGAGGATCATCCTTGTGATCACATAGCGAAATCTATGATGGTTATCTATATAGAGTCATCATGAAATAATAAAATATGTACAACAGTAAAAAGTGTATATATGGGGAGTGACATAATAGAGGCATGTAAACCAAAACCATTTATATATGATTCATGTGACAAAATATTCCTGACAACCAATTTTTACATGTACCAAGTCAAAAGGCAGGTGATCAGATTTCAAATATATGGATACATCGGTCACTGCACAAAAACTGGAGTCACTCTCCTAAAAGATGGTCTTGAAACACTAAACTCTATTTCCTCAAACCAATATCACTGACTATGGTCATATGGTAGAACTAACTACCATGATACCACTCTGTCGTAAGCCGAACCACTAGGGTCCAAACTATGACTACCCCTATCCCATATCTAATAGGCTAGGGGCTGCTGACCAGTGCCTAGTAGGAATATATATAAAATGGGAGGCATTAGCCTTATATACCTTTAAACATGACCACATCTCCCATCCAACAAAATGTTCAAATTTAAAACAACTAAAACCAACGCACACATACATCTGTGATCGCACAACAGTGTATGATATGAAAGTACTGAAAGTGAAAAAAGGGTAAAAATATAAGGCCAAACAAAAACTTTAATGCGTCCAACTAACTCTAAGGGAAAGAACTGCAGTCAAATCTAGGATCCCAATAACCACCATGGTATGAAAATATCATTCTATACTCCACTTATTCCCTATATTCCCAAGACACCGTAAAAAAGTTAAATTATCTGCCTAAAACACAACACATGTCAGAAAATACCTTGCATGGGTGACTATAAAAATACTAAATAGGACACTCTAAAAACACTAAACATAATGCACCAAATATAGATAGCTCTATGTAAGATATAAAAATCAATTTATAATAGAAACACCCAGATATACTCAGAAAAGACACCACCCCACTAGGAGGTCAAAACCAACTGCCCACCATATGATTCTGCTCGAAGAAATGATTGTTCCATGAAAGTCCAATCCACATGACATTCTATAATTTGAGACACTTTAAAAAGTGTTATAGATAATTTGGACCCACCCATGAAAGCCGACTTGTCTAGTTAGACCTAGATACAAAGATAGGGGGTCACACCCAAAATCGATGGGGGACACCACAAACCTAATTTGGATCAAACCACTACACAGGGGATAATATTTAAATGATATAAAAAACCCCCTACCAATATAACCTTCTATATGGAGGATCAATTCCTTGATTATGTAGGTCACACTGATTTCACATATCACATCTTGTGGACACGGATGATATAGGATCACACTACAGTCACACAGAGGGACACCAAAACTCTATTTTCACTCAACATATAGAGGGGGTCACAATATTGTGATGTGTATTTAATTGCATATTGTACCCTTAAGGGAATGGATTGAGATAATACACTCAAACTATACTAGTCTAAACCAAGGAATTGATTAGCTATGCACACTGTTAATGGGGGAACATGGTGTGTACTAGAGGGTGCATGACATGTCCTGTTATCCCAAATTTTTCCCCTATGTAAAATACCCACATGGAATGTAAGTATCCACATTAAAAACATGTAGAATAAGTACATTGAATATAGAGACACATGACATAATTCTCATCGTTCCAGGCCATTTTTGTGTACCGACTCGTGAATAACCAACCATGTCTATTTCCATGTAAACATCATGCCACTCTAGTCATGTTACTTTTCCCATGTCTATTTACTTAGCAAAGTATATTCTAAGATATGGTGGGTTCACATGGCATGTGACCATGTCAGACGGGGTTTGATATTTAACATGATCTAGAACTCTAACCCTATAACTAGGGAAACAAAAAAACATGTAACGTTGGATTATAGACCATGTTTTTCTGGATTTTCCAGAACTCTCAGGTAAACTTCCACATCGAAATTCATATCTCCAGAAACATTGATCTTTCCAAAAAAATTTATATTTGCGGTCAGATAAACCTTCCAATCCTCGATCATCTTGATCCATATTCAAATCCACTCATATGTAACCACCATTTATCCATCTATCGTCGCACGTAAAAAATTTATTGAAAGGATACCACAAATCCATTCTAAACTCCCTATGGTCATCCACCTCTATTTTTTTCACCTCTATAGCACAACCAATCATTAACCATACCCATGGTATTGATTATTTTCACTATGTAATGGTCGATAAATGATAAAATACATGGAATCCATTAAACTATAGGCCAAAATAAAATGTATGGGATGAACATGTGAAGAATGCGGGAAGAAAGCTAGAAGCCACAAAATCCAAGAAATGAACCTCGACCATTGTTCATTTGTCATTGATCCATTTTTGTATATAGATGAACTAATAGGGATAAATAAATGAATAAATAATATAATTTCATAAATTTAATTATAAATATTATGTGTATATCAATTATTTTTTTGGAATTTGTCTGTTTTCATTCATGATTGAAAAATGAGATGGAAAAAATACAATTAAACATACTACCTAGAGTTTTGATCGATCTTTGATAGAGAATGGTTTTGTTTTCATTTTTTTATGCGACCCACACACTCCATTCGTGCAATGATCCATGATCTGATCTCGATTCATCATTGTTCTTCTGAGAAAGCTCTCCAACGGTTGTTTGAATCGACATGGTTTGAGTGGCTAACCCTAATGAAATCCTATAATTGTATACTTGATAGATAAATAAAATATTTCATAAAAATATAATAAAACAAATTAATTATTTTATTTATTTTATTTATTTATATCCACAATGAATTTTTCACAAATGGCCCCATGATGACAAAGGTTATGTCACTCCTATGGTAAAACATGAATTCTGAACACAACAGTGCCATCAGATTTATGATCCTAGCCACTATTTGGGCGATATTCTTTTTTTTAGGAAAATTATTCACATTGAGTATTTAATACCTTCCAAACATCTATTTCGGGCACACAGGGCCTCGAATTCATACACCATCTCTACACTTGATTGGGAAAATAATCCATTCAATATCCAAAATTATTACATGTAAAAATGAGTCTTTATAGATATGTATTTGTCACACCAGGATATTCCACCAAAGGGTTACCTATGGATTCCATAGAGAACCTTTCCTCAAATCATTTAAGGGATGAAAAACCACACTTGAAACAAAAACTAGTGTTGTTCATCCTCAAACCGACCATATGGGGTATCACCAAAGAAAACTCGTTCTCTCCAAACCTCTACCTCAGAATCTTCTAGATGGGACTCCTCAACCTGATGCACTAAAAATGGCTGCACTACTTTTTAAAAAATGAAATTTTCTACCTAAAACCTATCCCATAGCAATATACGTCACTAATATATCTTCAATCACTCTCCAAGAATCTCCATATTAAAATATTGTATCACTGTTTGGCTTCCTACTCAGTGCATCCTCCCCAACACTACCCTTAATTTGTGTAGATGAAATCTAAATGTTTTATAATCCTGCATGCATTCTATCCAATATCATTTTGGTATTTTCATTACACACTAGGAGGAGACATAAATCAGGATCTTATGATTTTTAAAAAAACATGATACACATGTCGGTGAAGAATGGTCACCACTACATCAAAATTAATACAGCTTCCACCAACTCAATACCATGGGTGAGACAGTTATTCTCCTGAGGAAATAACTACTGATACCCATAAGGAACAACCAATATACATTAAAAAAATAACCCAAAACAAGACATGAATAATCACATATAAAATCTAACTATACTCCATATTCTATTAAATAATGAACTGGAGCACTAAATAACTTTTACTTTTGTTACTCAAAATCCATCTAACACTAGTTTGTTGACAAGAATGTATGATGTTGTATATTCATGGATATAAAAGGAGATATAACCCATTATAAATTGGTTACAATCCACCTATAATATAGTTCATAATCAACAGAACTTCAGACCTCCACAACATTCCTTGGGGATGCCTAAGAAATAATCACCTCAATCTTCAAAGGATCCATAATTACTTCATGTTGTGATACAACATTCCCCATGAAACGAACTATATGTGTCTAGAACTAACACTTGGAAAATTTCCCAAATAGCTATTAAGGATGAATAATATCCAATATGTCATGAAGATGCCAATCACACTCCTCCTCAGATATTAAGTAGACAATGATGTTGTCAGTGAAAATTGCTCTGAACCTATATAAAAACTCATTGAACACTGCCTCTATCAACCCTATGATCATGGATGGAGAATTAATCACACATAATGGAATAAAAAAACTCATAAATCTCATATCAAAATTGGAAAATAGTCTTCATAATATCATAATCTTTCTCCAAGTTCACGTAGCTCCTGAATCATATAATAGATGCACCGATAGAGAAAATAAAAAAATTGTACCTCGAACGACGTTCAGATCACCTAGCACTGATAATTATAGAGCATGTAGCTATACATGACTTTCTCCAAAGCCCGTATAACATTTATTAGAACCATATTACATGGCTAAAATCTACTTTTTAATGATGAGGATCATATCGAGGTTATCCTCTACCACCCCTCTCTTCTAGGATGATTCTAAGTTGAAGAATATCACTAATTATTTCTTACCTGAAACTAAATCAATAGAGGAAAATTCAGTAGAAAAGCTAACACATTATAACTATTCAAAAAGTTTGGTCACTTTCACTATTGATGAACTCAGTCACTATATGAAAAAAAGCATTAAAACCCTTTGAAAAGGACTGACAACCCCCACCCCTAGAGAAATAATATGTCGAGGGTTTGGACCTACCCTTGGCTGAATGAAAACTCTTCTATCTAGGAAACTGGGAATCTTGGACCAAAACTCTACTCCATAGAGAATCATGAAAACTCCCACCTTGGGATCAATGTTGAGTCAATAAGGTTATGCTTATGACTTTTCCATTCCTTCTTGTTTTGAAAATCACAAACACCTTATACTTAATCAAATCCATATTTTACTTCTCTAAGGAAAATTTTCATCCTTAAATAAATTTACCCTAAAATAGATTTCCTTATACAAATCAACAATTTTCTTAAGTATAAAAATTGGATTCATACAAAAAACTCGGAATCATATAATACTTAGATATGAAGCATTCTGTTATAGGATCTGAATTCTGGATATGAACTGTAATGAAGTTCCACTCCAAATTTTGGATATGAACTGTAATG
This sequence comes from Viscum album, assembly GCA_963277665.1. NCBI lineage: Eukaryota > Viridiplantae > Streptophyta > Magnoliopsida > Santalales > Viscaceae > Viscum > Viscum album. The sequence goes on along the minus strand of OY728120.1, from coordinate 1,868,095,864 downwards.
AAGTTCCACTCCGAATACTGGATGAGAACTATAATTATGGATGAGAACTGTAATGATGTTCCATTCCGAATTCTGGATACGAACTCTAACGAAGTTCAACTCCGAATTCTGGACTCCGAACTTTTATGAGTTTGACTCTGAACATTTACTAGTTCGACTCCGAACTTCTATGAGTTTGACTCCGAACTTCTATGAGTTCGACTCCGAACTTCTATGAGTTCGACTCTGAAATCTTACCAAGTTCGACTCCAAACATTTACTAGTTCAAATACAAACTTCAACAAGATCGACTCCAAAATCTATAGGTTCGGATTCTGAACTCTGGTGAAACCAGACTCTGAATTTCCTTAGAAATTCAGACTCCGGATTTCTACAGAATTCAGGTTACGAATTCCTATAAAACAGAATCTGAATATCTTTTTATTATAGACTCCGATTTTCATTTCGGTTAGACTCTGAAATTTTATTTTCTTACATTCCTAACTTTATTCTTACTTATTCTTACACTTTTTTCATTAAAAAACAATGTCGTGCATTCAGTTATACATGTTTTGTTATAAAACGATGTCATCCATTCTGTTTCAAACTTACCATTGTTTAAGTGACACGTGTACAGGTCCCTCCTAATTTTAAGGAAAATATGACCGTTGGAGGAGGGAGATGACCGTTGGATCTTATCCTATAAATAGGAGCTCATTTGAAAAGAAGAAACAACTTTGACAACTTTGACACAACTTGTGCTTGGATGCTGTTGAAATGTTTTCTAGAGAGAGAGGCTCTTATCAACTCTCAAAGCTTCATGCAGAATGTTTGAACAGCTTGTTCAAACTTCTCCTTGTGAAGACTTTCTTTGTGCGACTCCAATTTTTAGTGATTACAATCGAGGGCTTCCGGGGATTGGAAGATAGAGGTTCCAACACCTTAAAGATGAGAGCTTCCTTGCTAAGGAAGACAGAGGTTCCAACTACCTTGAAGTTGAGGGCTTGCGGGGATAACAAGACAGAGACTCCAATATTTGTATCGAGGGCTTACCTTGGTGTGGGTAAGACAAACATGCTTGAAAGTATAAATCAAGGGACCTTTACCTAGGGTTGTTGGATACCCTTCTCTTTGAGTTAAAAGACTTATATCTTGTTACTTGTAGTTTTACTACTTGTTTTTCCGCAGATATTTGTATTGTAAGGAAAGTACAACCTTCATATATTTCCTTACACTTTTATTCTAATTAATTTAGATTCTATACGCTTTAAGGTAGAATCTCATATTGTAAACTTTGGTTAAGTTTCAATTTCCGGATCCATATTTCCGGAACCTATTTTTTGGAATCACTTTCCAGATTTATGCAAGTGCATAGAACTAGAAGTTCATAACTTCATACTTTGTCCCAATCTTTCATTTGTGTTAGAGGTGCTGTGAATTTTCTTAGTTTAACTTTGTTAAACTTAGATCTTTCCTTGTTTAAGGAAATTTTTAAAGTGTAAAATTCACCCCCCCTCTTGTATATTGAGAATCTACATCATTATTTTGATCCTACAATTGGTATCAGAGCGGGTCTCTGAAATACTTATACTCACATATAAGTTTTTCTTGCTCAGTTTTTCTTTATTCTATATTTTCCTTGCTTTGGAATATTTTCTTGAATCTGAACTTTTTCTATTAACAAGTTTTTGTATAGAAATATTTTCTTAAGGATGGCAGGTTTAAATGTTGGCTCCATCGACAACCTAAATCCTACAAGACCACCAATTTTTGATGGCAATGATTATGAGTACTGGAGAGATCGTATGAAGACATTCGTTATCAATACTGGAGTAGATAATTTTTTTATGCTTACTGGAGGTTATCAAATTCCTAATAAGGAAGTAACTGCTTTCACAAATAAAGAGAAGCATGATTATCAATTAAACTATAAGGTACACAATACTCTACTATGTTCAATGACTAGGAACATATATAGCCAAATTTCTTCATGTGAAACAGCTAACTGTATATGGAAGAAACTTGAAGTGACTCATTTTGGTACATCCAAAGTCATAGAGACTATAAGATCTATATTGAGAGATGAGTATCATGTTTTTAACTTTCTTTATGGAGAACTTATAAGAAAAGTGAAACAATGGTTTATGACTATCATGAATAGCTTACAATCTATGGGAGAGAAAGTTCTAGATGATGAAGCTCTTGTGGATAAGATTATTGATATTATTCCCAATGGGCGGGAATCAAAGAGAACAACCATTGATGAGAATAGGAAGGTCACTAAAATTTCCTTATATGAGCTGTTTGGAACTCTTCTCCAACATGAAACAAGAATGAAGAGAGATGCTGGCAACATCAAAAAGAATAATGGGAGCGGTACTATTGCTTTTACTACAACTTCAAATCACATGAAAGCAAATACTCCTGAGAGAGTAACTAGATCCAAGTCTAAGAAAGTTACTATCCAATCTGAATCTAGTGAGGGTGATGTCTTAGAAAATGAGTTATCTAATCTTTCTTGAAGGATGAACAAGATAGATGGTCAAATAAATTTCCAATCCGGGTATAAGAAGAAGGAAAGGAAAGATAAGAAAGATTCATAGGTCACATCCTATGAATGAAAGAGAAGTTGAAACATACGACCTGATTTCCCTATGCTTAAAAAGAAAGAAAGAATAGAGAGGCATTATCAAAGGAATAGGAAGAAGTTATACAAAGCTAAAGCTAAGAAAATTATGAAAGATAATACTACTTGGAGTGCTAGCTGTGGAGACTCTTCAGAAAGTGAATCTACAGAATATGATTCATCAGCTTAGAAGAATATGGGATTAATTGCTAATACTTCTTTTCCAAATACATGTCTTATGGCCAAGGTACGCTCTACTGAGGCTTTAACAAATTTATCTCTTGATAATAATTACTATTCCGAAAATAGTACTTCTAATAAAGATAATTCAAACTCAGAAAATGAATAACCTTCATATGAAGAAGTATCTAGATTTTCCAAGTTACTTGAAACAAAAAATTGTAAAATTTCTAAGAAGTTAGACAAGGAAAATACTATGGAAGAAGTTCTTACAAAAGATATTTCAAATCTTTCTTCAGATCTTAAAGATAAAGAAGTTCTTTTAGAAAAACATTCTAAAGACATTGAGAAAGAAAATTCTAATAAGGGAGAAATTTATAAAGATCATAAGAATGCTATTTCAAAAATTAACATTTTTGAGGAAAAATATAACTCTAAGGAAATGATTCCTGAGGATAGGAATTTAGTCATTAGACTAAAATATGAAATTTTTTCCCTTAAGAAGCTTCTTGCAAAATTTACTTCTTGGAAGGAAAATTTTGACAAGATGTATTCTCAAATTAAACCTAAAGGAAACACTACTGGAGTAGGTTATAGTCACAAAAAACTAGTTTTCAAAAACTACTATTTTGTTCCTTTTAGATCCCCTTTTTGCACTAAGTGTCAAACTGGTGGGCATTGGAAGAAAAAACGTTCTTTGAAAAAAGTTCAATCTCTTGGGTTTCATAAAGCATATTTTTCTAAACAAATGTGGATACCCAAAATTTTGTTATATGAAAATATCAGATCCAAACAAGTTTGGATTCTGAAAGTCTAGTTCTTTTATTATTTTCAAGAAGATAAAGGAAGTACCAATAACAATACTCAGTACATGGATAGTGTATTTTTCCATCACATGACTGGTAACAAAAATTATTTCGAAAATATTTTCAAGGCGAAAGGAGGGAAAGTAACTTTTGGAGATAATGCTTAGGGAGAAATTGTTGGTATAGGTAATATTGTTCTTCTTGGTAAAACGTTGATTTCAAATGTTTTATTTGTTAAGGGTCTTAAGAACAACCTCATTAGCATAAGTCAATTATGTGATAAAGGATACCTTGTGAGTTTTAGGAATGATAAGTGCTTAGTACACAATTCCAAGGAAGAGTTTATTCTTTTTGCCAATAGGCAATATAATTTTTACACTTTGAACTTAGAAGACCTCAGGAGAAATGACTTACCTTTCCTTAGTGCAATGGAAGATCATTCTTGGCTATGGCATAGAAGATTAGGTCACTATAACCTTAGAAACTTATGTAAACTCTCTAAGAAGAAACTAGTTAAGGATCTACCAGAGCTTATATTTGATTCTTCTAAAGTTTGTGATCCTTGTCAATATGGAAAGAAACATAAATCTATTTTTCAATCAATAGGTGAAGTCTCAACAACTGATACGTTACAGTTAGTTCACATGGATCTTTTTGGACCAACACAAACTGAAAGCATTAGAGGGAAATACGATGTGTTTATTCTAGTTTATGATTACACTAGATTTACATTGGTCTATTTTCTAGTAAATAAGTCTGAGGCTTTTACTTATTTCAAAAGTTTTAGAGCCCAAGTTAAAAATGAGAAAAACATTCCACTGAAAACTATTCATAGTGATCATGGAGGAGAATTTCAAAATTCTGATTTTGAAACTTTTTGTTGTATAAAAGGTATTACTCACAACTTTTCAGCACTTCGAACTCCTCAACAAAATGGTGTAGTTGAAAGAAGAAATATAATTCTTCAAGAGATAACTAGAACCATGTTGAGTGAATATTCTATAGCTAGACATTTCTAGGCTGAAGCTGTAAGTACTGCTTGTTATACTATAAATCGAGTTTTGATTAGACCTTTTCTTAATAAAACTCCTTATGAGTTATGGAATGGTAGAAAACCAAGACTTTCCTATGTCAAGTTATTTGGTTGCAAGGTATTCATCATGAATAATAAAGATAATCTATACAAATTTGCACCAAAATCTGATGAAGTAATTTTCTTAGGATACTCCACAACTTCTAAGGCTTTTAGAGTTTTCAATAAAAACACTTGTACTATTGAGGAAATAGTACATGTAAAATTTGATGAGTCTGATCCTTTTGATTTTAAACCATCCCAACCTACATCTTCAGATGTGTTTTCAAAAACTGATTATCAACCTTTGATAAGAAGATCCTTATGATAAGAAAAATGTTCAATAAGATACTTATAAAACATTTACCCTAGAAGAATTTCTACCATATGTTGATGAACAGGTTTTACAAAACTCAAGTCAGGTGTTTCTTAAGAATCATTCTAGTGATAGTATCATTGGTAATGTAAATCAACCTGTAAGGACTAGAAGTTCCTTAAGGAATGAAGTAGAACATCTAGCATTCCTTTCCCAATTGGAACCAAAAAGCACTGATGAAGCTTCAAGTAATAATGATTGGATAAAAGCCATGCAAGATGAACTAAATGAATTCGAAAGGAATAAAGTCTGGACCTTGGTTGAAAGACCTAAAGAAACTCATGTAATTGGAGTAAAATGGGTCTTCAGAAATAAGTGTGATGAAAATGGGGTCATAGTTGGAAATAAAGCTAGACTAGTTGCTAAAGGCTATAATCAATAAGAAGGAATAGACTATGAAGAAACCTATGCTCCAGTAGCTAGACTTGAATCTATTCGTATCTTACTTGCCTTTGCAGCATTCTTCAATTTTAAACTTTTCCAAATGGATGTGAAATGTGCTTTTCTTAATGGTTATGTTCAAGAGGAAGTCTTTTTTGAACAACCTCCTGGCTTTGAAGACACAAAATATCCTGATCATGTTTTTAGACTTACCAAATCTTTGTATGGACTTAAACAAGCCCCACGAGCTTGGTATGATAGATTTACAAGATTTTTGCTTCAAAATAACTATGTTAATGGAAATGAAGATCTATCCCTTTTTATAAAGAAAGATAAGAATTTTTTTTGATTGTTCAAATTTATGTTGATGACATTACATTTGGTTCAACTCAGCAATCATTAACTGATTCCTTTGCAAGTCTAATGAAATCTGAGTTTGAAATGAGTATGATGGGTGAGTTAATATTTTTCCTTGGTTTTCAAATTTCTCAAAAACCAGAATGAATCTACATATCCCAACATAAGTATATTAAATATATTCTTAAAAAGTATGGATATGACAACACTAAGAGTATAACTACTCCTATTCGTACCTCAAACACACTTGATCTTGATGAAGCTGGGAAACCAGTAGATCAAACATCTTTTAGAGGTATGATATGAAGTCTACTTTACTTGACAGCTAGTCGACCAGACTTGATGTTCTCAGTATTATTATGTGCAAGATATCAATCCAATACTAAGGAATCTCATTTAAAAGCAGTGAAAAGAATTTTTTGCTACTTAAAGGGAACCATGGATCTAGGACTATTTTATACTTCTGGAAATGATTTTGTTTTAAAGAGTTTTTCGGATGCTGACTTTCGAGGATGTAGAATGGATAGAAAGAGTACATCCAGAACTTTTCATTTCTTAGGAGATTCATTAGTTTCTTGGTCATGCAAGAAGCAACACTCAGTAACACTCTCCACTTCTAAAGTTAAATATGTTGTAGCTGTAAGTTGTTGTGCTCAAGTATTGTGGAAGCAACACACACTCACAGACTATGGTTTGAGTTTCTCTAAGACTAAAATTTTGTGTGATAACACAAGTGCCATTTCCCTAATTAAAAACCTTGCACATCACCCTCGTCCAAAACACATAGATATTAGGCATCACTTTCTTAGGGATCACACACATAAAGGATATATCATTCTTCAATTTATCAGAATGCAAGATCAACTTTCTGAAATTTTCAGAAAATCTTTACCCTCCGATAGATTTGAATACATTAAACAAAAGTTATGAATGATAACCATGAGGTAATACTTCTTCATTAACTTCTTTTTAAACAATTCTCCTTACAGTAATAAACTCCTTTTCATAGGGGGGGGGGTACATTTTCTTGATAGTGTAACCAAAATTTTCATTTTTTTGGATTTTGTAATCAAAATTTTTGTAGTCTGTTTTTCAAACTCTTGTAACTGAAATTTTCGTAATGAAATTTTTGGAACTAAAATTTTCGTAATGGAAGTTTTCAAAACTGAAATTTCCATAATGAAGTTTTCATAACTGAAATTTTCGTAATGAGTTTTTTTCATAATGAGAATTTTCGTAATGAGTTTTTTTGTAATAAGAATTTTTGTAATGATTTTTTTTCGTAATGAGTTTTTTAATAAGAATTTTTGTAATGAGTTTTTTCATAATAAGAATTTTCTTAATGAGTTTTTTTGTAATAAGAATTTTCTTAATGAGTTTTTTGTAATGAGTTTTTCAAAATGTGTTTTTTGTAATGAGTTATTCGTAATCAGTTTTTCATAGTCAAAATTTTCATCAAGAAGAATATCACCTATTACGAATAAACATAATGATCAATCCGAAAGGTATGATTTCCTTATGTTTTCTTAGTAATATTTTTCTTGCTGGTATTTTCCTATGAGTTTTAAAATTTCTCGGATTCTAGTTTTCTCAAATCCGATTGTTTTTCTTAAAACCTCAAAAGATCATATTCAAGATTTCCTTGCGGGTATGTTTTCAACCGTCAGATCAGATCAAAGTGTTTTTCAACCATCAGATGGTTTTTGGAAGTTCAAAGGTCAACTCCATCTCCTATATAAAGGTTACGCCCGAGGGTCGTCCCACATCGGTTTTTCAAAGCTTTCGCGTCTCAAAGCCCTGCCTCTCTTCTTAAGGTTGTTCCAATCTTTGTCAAAGCCCGTTCCAAATCTTCCAGACCTCTCCATTCTGAATGTATGTTGAAGCTACATCCCAATATATGTCTACCTCAAAACCAATATCAAAATGGTTAGTTTATAGGGAAAGGTTAGTATATCCGAGTTTCTTCAAGTATGATTATCTTATATATAAGAATATCAAATTGAATGGTTGGGAGGAGGTTTGCTTATCGAATCCAGAGATACAGGATCCGGTTTATACAGATTTTCTTATTGAGTTCTATGAGTCTGTTTTCTTCCTTGAGGAACATGGTAGCGAGTTTTTATCTTTCAAGTCTTATGGGAAGACTTAAAAATTATCTTACACCAAGGCTGCAAGATTTGTAGGTTTATCTTATGAAGGTGAAGCTGAGTTTTGTTCACATAATCTTCCGGATGAGCAAGGAAGTTTCAACAATGTGAAGGCATTCAAATTCCTTGGACTTAAAGATGCCAAGACAACCAAGATTGCTCATCTCTCTCCGAATAATCGGATTCTACAGCTGTGGGTACAAGGTTTTCTCGTACCAAGAAGGGGTGATAAGGATAATCTGAAGAAGGGTGACATTTTTGTTCTAGATTTCTTGGTAAATATAAGAAAGATAAATTTGATGAGGCATGTTTTGATTACATGTAAGAATATCAAGGAAGGGATCTTAAGAGCTCAAATCATCATCTACCCTGCCTTACTATCAAAGCTGATAGTTCAGTTCTTAGATTCTTTCAAGGTTTCATGTAAGTCTAATGTTCGGAATTTCAAGGTTACGCTTGTTAGTGATGATACATTAAAGAGGATGAAAATGGGTTTTTCTGATGAATCCATAGAATGATACCCTTTACTAGAGGAAGAGGCTGAGACCATTCTGGAAAATATGAAAAAAGATGAGATAGTGAAGAGATTTTCTAAAAAGAGGAAGCTTATGGAAGTGGTTGCTGAAGACAAAACCCACAAATCTAAGGAAACTCAATCTACACCTCCCAAGCTAAAAAAACAGAAAGCCTATCCAGATGAGGTAGCTTCTAAATGGAGAGAAGACAATGAGAAGAGGAAAGAAGGTGATCCACAGTTTGGATTGGACCCTGCTGAGGCTAAGACCATAAGAGAAAAAGTTGCTGATGAGTTAGAAAAGAAATAAAAAGAGAAAAAGATGAAGAAGAAGATGTCATAGGAAGAGATTGTTCAATCTCTTTTGAACGACACTAAAATATCCTCTAAGAAGATTCTCATTACGGAAAACTTTGATGTTCAACCTTTACCAGAGACTCCTGGAAAGAAGTACACCACTCCGGAAAAGTCTAAGTGTAAAGTGGTAGTTGAGGAAGTAGAAAAAGAAGCTGGTGAAGAAGTAGAGGAAGAGTTTGTTGAATAAGAATAAGAAGAAGGAATTGATGATCTGGAAGACTTGATAAAACAAGTAGAAGATTACCAAGAAAAGGTTGAATCCACAATGTTAGTCACTTCGGGAAAGGGAGTAGAGAAATAAGGAATGAAGGATGATGATGAGCATGAGGAAGAGGAAGAAAATGTTTTGTATGATGTGGAAGAATCCTATTAGAAGCATTTTTTTGAGGATGGTTGAAATATACTGAAATAGCCTCTGAGAAGATTCCCATTATGGAAAACATTGATGTTCAACCTTTACCAGAGACTCCTGGAAAGAAGTACTCCACTCTGGAAAAGTCTATGGGTAAAGTGGTAGTTGAGGAAGTAGAAAAAGAAGCTGGTGAAGGAGAAGAGGAAGTGGTTGTTGAATAAGAAGAAGAAGTAGGAAGTGATGATATGGAAGACTTGATCAAACAAGTAGAAGATTACCAAGAAAATTCTGAATCCGAAATGTTAGTCACTCCAGGAAAGGGAGTAGATAAATAAGGAATGAAGGATGATGATGAGCATGAGGAAGAGGAAGAAAATGTTTTGTATGATGAGGAAGAATACTATTAGAAGCATTTTCTTGAGGATAGAGAAAAAAAGGAGAAAATAGATGAAGACCAGATTGTTCAACTATCAGAGAGTGAAGAAGGATCTCTAGATGATCAACCAATTCCGAAATATGATAAGGGAAAGCAAGTGCTCATGGATACACCAACAAAAGATGTTATTAGGAAGAAATATGTTGGTGGTTCCTCTTGAAGAAAGCTGGTTGAAACTCAAGAGGAACAATCCTCAAGCATGTTATTGGATTCAGAGTCATTAGCATAGGGTCATGACTTTGTTGTTGAGTCTTTGAAAAAGTTGGTGGACACCATTCCGATTTTTCCCACCATAGACTCATGGTGCCAGATGATGCAACACAATTTGAACCAAAAGTCAGAATCCTTATCCATGGTGATGGATAAGTGTGTGAAAATTGAGGCCAACCACAGAAATTTCTTTATCAATTATGATGTTCCCAGGAAATCATGCAGCAAGGTGACTTTGTGGTCTAAAAAAGTTAAAGAAGACATGGCTGAGTTTGATCACTTTCAGAATGATGTTAAAGATTCCTTTGACACCGAAGACTCCAAGATTAAGAATCTTCAGGACGAGCTAACCATTGAGAAAAATTCTCAGAATCAACAGGTCAGAGATCTGAATGGAAAGCTCAACTCAGTTGTTCAGAACTGGAAAGGGGAAAGATATTTCCGCATTGAGTTTCAAGAAAAGTTGAAAAAGAAAGATGAGTTAGTGAATATGCAAGAAGATGCCATGAAGGCTCAAGCAGAGGTGTTGAAAGCTCAACAGGAAAGGATCACTGCTTTGGAGAAGCAATCTGAGGAAGATCAAAAAGACTTGAAGAAGCTGAAAATCTTGTTGAAGAAGCTTATTCCGAAGGAAAATGAGGGAAAAAATACAAATCCGATCTTTTGTTGCATTTGGTTTTCCTTGGATATTTGTTATCTCTAATGAAAATTTGGTTGGTTGTATCTTGTTATATACTAATGTTTCAGGTACCATATTTTATTTTTCATTTCCGTAAATTCTTTTTGAAAATAAAAAAGGGGGAGAAGGAAAAAGAACTACTCAAAAGGGGAGAAGGAAAAATTTAAAATGGAGAAGGAAAAATTTCTAAGTGAAGATATCCTAAGTAAGGGGGAGCTTATTTAAGGGGTAGTTCCTCATTATGAAGTTTTCCATTTCCAATTATAATGAAAACTCCACTCCAGAATTTCAGAATACAGTCCTTAGAGTTTGAATGCCTAAGGGGGAGTTAGTTGTAATCACAATTATCCATGAACAAAGGGAGATAAGTTTTAATTTCAAAGTATAATGAAATTTTTCAAAGACCTTATATTCTTCTTCGTAAGGATGTTTTTTCTTTCCAAAAAGGGGGAGATTGTTGAGTCAATAAGGTTTTCCTTATGAGTTTTCCATTCCTTCTTGTTTTGAAAATCACAAACACCTTATACATAAAAAAATCCATATTTAACTTCTCTAAGGAAAATTTCCTTCCTTAAAGAAATTTACTCTAAGCTAGATTTCCTTATACATATCAACAATTTTATTATGTATAAAAATCGGATTCATACCAAAAACTTGGAATCATATAATACTTAGATATGAAGCATTCTATTATAGGATCTAAATTCTGGATATAAACTGTAATGAAGTTCCACTCCAAATTCTGGATATGAACTGTAATGAAGTTCCACTCTGAATACTGGATAAGAACTGTAATTCTGGATAAGAACTATAATGAAGTTCCATTCCAGATTCTGGATATGAACTCTAACAATGTTCAACTCCGAATTCTGGACTCCGAACTTTTATGAGTTCGACTCCAAACTTTTTCTAGTTCGACTCTGAACTTCTATGAGTTTGACTCTGAACTTCTTTGACTTCGACTCCGAACTCTTACCAAGTTTGACTCCGAACTTTTACTAGTTCAACTATGAACTTCTACAAGTTCAAATCCGAACTCTGTAGGTTCAGATTCTAAACTCTGGTGAAACGACACTCGAAATTTCCTTTGAAATTCAGACTCCGGATTTCTAAAGAATTCAGGTTACGAATTCCTATAAAACAGAATCTGAATATCTTTTTATTATAGACTCCGAATTTCATTTTGGTTAGACTGTGAACTTTTATTTGTTTACATTGCAAACTTCAGTTTTACTTTTGCTTACAGTTGTTTCATTACAAAACGATGTCGTGCATTCAGTTATACATGTTTTGTTATAAAACGATGTCGTTCATTCTGTTTCAAAATAACCGTTGTTTAAGTGACACGTGTATAGGTCCCTCTGAATTTTAAGGAAAATATGACCGTTGGAGGAGGGAGCCGACCAATTGGAGCTTCACCTATAAATAGGAGCTCATTTGAAAAGAAGAAACAACTTTGACAACTTTGACACAACTTGTGCTTGCATGCTGTTGACGTTTTTTCTAGAGAGAGAGGCTCTTATCAAATCTCAAAGTGTCGTGTAGAAAGTTTGAACAACTTGTTCAAACTTTTCCTTGTGCAGACTTGCTTCGTGCGACTTGGATTGTTGGTGATTACAATCGAGGGCTTCTGGGGACAGGAAGACAGAGGTTCCAATACCTTAAAGTTGAGGGCTTCTTTGCTAAGGAAGACAGAGGTTCCAAATACCTTGAAGTTGAGGGCTTGTGGAGATAGCAAGACAGAGACTTCGATCTTCATATCAAGGGCTTACCCTGGTGTGGGTAAGAAAACTTTCTTGAATGTATAAATCAAGGGACCTTTATCCAAGGTTGTTGGATACGCTTTTCTTTGGGTTAAAATATTTATATCTGTTTACTTGTTTTTTTACTTCTTGTTTTTCCACTGCAATTCGTATTGAAAGGAAAGTATAACATTCATATATTTCCTTACACTTGTACTCTGATTAATTTAGATTCTATACGCTTTAAGGTAGAATCTCATATTATAAACTTTGGTTAAGTTTCAATTTCTGGATCCATATTTCCAGAACCTGTTTTTCGGAATCACTTTCCAGATTTAAGTAAGTGCATAGAACTAGAAGTTCATAACTTCATACTTTGTCCCAATCTTTTATTTTTGTTAGAGGTGTTGTGAATTTTCTTAGTTTAACTTTGTTAAACTTAGATCTTTACTTGTTTAAATAAATTTTTAAAGTGTACAATTCACCCCCACTTGTATATTGATCATCTACATCATTATTTCGATCCTACAATCACTATTAGAAATTAAGCCTTTACCCACAGTTTTAAACCGTTGGTAAAGGCTACCAAACCATTTGTATACTATATACCAACAGTTTGGAAAACCGTTGGCAGGTAAGGTGTGGAAGCAGCCCATTACCAACGGTTTTTGTATAACCGTTGGTAAAGGCAGTGTAATTGGAGTATTTACAACGATTTTACAAACCTTTGGCAATACTGAGTGTAAATTTTTTTACCAATGGTTTGACAACCGTTGGTATATATTAAACCTTATACCAATGGTTAAAACCGTTGGTATAGTTTTTAAATTTCTATTTCGACAACTATTATACCAACGGTTTAAAACCATTGGTAATATGTTTTTCAAGAAATTTTATACCAACGGTTTAAAACCATTGGGAATGTGTTTTTTCAATTGTTATACCAACGGTTTAAAACCGTTGGTAATGTGTTTTTTAAACTATAGCACATCAGCCCTCTAGTAGCCCCTCTAGTACACCTGCATAAAAAATATCACAAAAACCACATACAGACTTAAAACAACATAAAAAACACCTACAATAGCACAAAAAAACACATTAAACCAACTCTTCTAACCATGTCATGTACTTCAATTTCCTATTTCAATATTCATATGACAACAATCATCCAGTAGAGTTAATAATAGTTTCAATAACTGAAACATTATTTACACCCATTTCTATCTTCAAATGACAACCACTCTTCCAGTAGTAATTCACCTCACCCCTACACAACCCCCCACATCCCAATAAAATTCTAATAGGCAGAATAGTGTGAGAAATACTTATTAGAGTTGAATAAGAGTTTGAAATTGGCTCAAATTCCAATTTTTTTTTCTGATCCTAGATTTGGGTATGTAATGATTTTTTATGCTTTTTGCATTGAACTTGTATTTTTTATAATATATGGTGGAAAGGTATTTTTTTAGGAGTCTCCTCACTTATGACCCCATGAGTGAAACTACCCAACTCATGAAAAAGAGTTTGCGACAATCGTTGATGAGCGTAAATTTCAGTTGTTGTATTCACTTAAAATGATGTCCTTTTGAAATAAAAGAGAGACACTTTGAGTGGTTCCGGCTACACCATGCCTCGGATTGATGCGGGGTTGACTCGTAAACATCAAAAATGACCCATGGATTGTTTTGCTAAAGTATCAACACAATCCGAATGTGTTTGGTCTGTTTTTCTTATGCCGGTTTTTTTTACTTAAAAGCGTATCAATTTTAAATAAAAGAAAGACACTTTGAGTGGTACCGTCCACACCGTGCCTCGTATTGAGGTGGGGTTGACTCGTACACGTAAAAAATGACCCATGAATCATTTTCCTAAACAATCAACATAATCTGAACGTGTTCAACTGGTTTTGACCACCCCACGCACGCTTTTCGAGCGCACCGAACACCTAAAAAACACATATTCAGACGTTCCATGTAATCTGCAGGTCTGAATGACACGTTGTCTCCTCTTAAACCTCACAAATAATAATTAGGGTGTTTTCGTGTGATTCCAAGTCATTCCGATGTCATTCGGCATGCATTTTACCGTTAAACGCATGTTTAGGCCATTTACGACATGGCGAGTGAATTTTCAGCCACCACGGTCACACGACCCCTCCGATTGACATGCCTTCTGTCCAACCATTTTACAATTCACCCACCCTTTGTTGTCGTCCGATGTCATGGCATTCTGAGGTCGTTCAGCCGGTTTCGACCACCCCACGCGTGCTTTTCGAGCGCGTCGAACACCTAAAAAGCACATATTTAGTTGTGACACGCAATCCGCACATCCGAATGACGTGTCGTCTCCTCGAACACCTCAAGAATAATAATTTTGGTGTTTTCATGTGATTTCAAGTCATTCCGATGTCATTCGACATGCATTTGACCGTTAAACACATGTTTTGGCCATTTACGACACACAGAGTGCATTTTCGGCCACCGCGGTCACACGACCCCTCCGATTGATGTGTAGTTTGGCCAACCATTTCAAAATTCTCTCACCCTATGTTGTCGTCCGATTTCATGGAATTTCGAGGTCGTTCGGCCCGTTTTGACCACCCCACGAGCGCTTTTTGAGCACGCCGAACACCTAAAAACCACAAATTCAGCCGTTTCGCACAATGCGCGTGTCCGAATGATGTGTTTTCTTCTCGTACACCTCAAAAATAATAATTAGGGTGTTTTTGTGTGATTTCAAATCATTCCAATGTCATTCGACATGCATTTTACCGTTAAACGCATGTTTTGGCCATTTACGATAGGCGTAGTGCCTTTTCGGCCAGCGTGGTCACACGACAACTCCGATTGACATACCGTCTGGCCAAAAATTTCACAATTCATCCACCCATTGTTGTCGTCCGATTTCATGGCATTACGAGGCCGTTCGGCCGGTTTCGACCACCCCATGCGCGCTTTTCGAGCGCGCTGAACACCTAAAAACCACATATTCACCCGTCCCGCGCAATCTGCATGTCTGAATGACGTGTCGTCTCCTCACACACCTCACGAATAATAATTAGGGTGTTTTCATGTGATTTCAAGTCATTCCAATGTCGTTTGGCATTCATTTGACCGTTAAACGCATGTTTTTGTCATTTACGACACGCAGAGTGTGTTTTTGGCCACATCGGTCACACGAAACCTCCAATTGACGTGCTGTCTGGATGACCATTTCATAGTTCACCTACCCTTTGTTGTCGTCCTATTTCATGGCATTCCGAGGTCGTTCGGCCAGTTTCAGCCACCAGACACGCGCTTTTCGAGCGCACCGAACACCTAAAATACAAATATTCAAACGTGTCGTGCAATCTGCGCATCCGAATGACGTGTTGTCTCCTTTTACACCTCATGAATAATAATTAGGGTGTTTTCGTGTGATTTCAACTCATTGAGATGTCGTTCGGCATGCATTTGACTGTTAAACGCATGTTTTGGCCATTTACGACACGCGGAGGGCGTTTTCGGCCAGCGCGGTCGCACGACACCTCCATTTGACGTGTCATTTGGCCGACCATTTCACAATTCACCCACCCTTTGTTTTCGTCTGATTTCATGGAATTTCGATGTCATTCGGCCGGTTTCGACCACCCCACGCGCACTGTTAAAGCACGTTGAACACCTAAAAAGCACATATTCAGTCGTGTCATGCAATTCGCACGTCCTAATGACATGACGTCTCCTCATACCCCTCATGAATAATAATTAGGGTGTCTTTGTGTGATTTCAAGTCATTCCGATGTCATTCGGGATGCATTTTACCGTTAAATGCATGTTTTGGCCATTTACGACACATAAAGAACTTTTTCGGCCACCGCGGTCACACGACCCCTACGATTGACGTTCCATCTAACCGAACATTTCACAATTCACCCACCCTTTGTTTTCGTCCAATTTCATGGTATTCTGAGGTCGTTCGGCCGGTTTTGACCACCCAACGCGCGCTTTTCGAGCGTGTTGAACACCTAAAAACCACATATTCAGCCGTGCCACGCAATCCGCACGTTCGAATGACATGTCGTCTCATCCTACACCTCACGAATAATAATTAGGATGTTTTCATATGATTTCAAGTCATTCCGATGTGGTTCGGCATGCATTTGACTGTTAAACGCATGTTTTGGCCATTTACGACTCGCAGAATGTGTTTTTGGCCACCGCGGTCACACGACACCTCCGATTGACGTTCTGTCTGGCCGACCATTTCAAAATTCACCCACCAATTGTTTTGGTCTAATTTCATGGCATTCCGAGGTCGTTCGGCGGGTTTCGACCACCCCACGCGTGCTTTTCGAGCGCGCCGAACACCTAAAAAACACATATTTAGATGTGCTGTGGAATCCACGCATATGAATGACATGTCATCTCCTCTTACACCTCACGAATAATAATTTGGGTTTTTTCGTGTGATTTCAAGTCATTCCGATGTCGTTCGGCCTGCATTTGACCATTAAACGCATGTTTAGGCCATTTACGACACGCCGAGTGCGTTTTCGGTCACCGCAGTCACACGACACCTCCAATTAACCTGCCGTCTGGCTGACCATTTCACAATTCACCCACCCTTTGTTTTTGTCTGATTTCATGGCATCCCCAGGTTGTTCAGCCGGTTTTGACCACCCCACGCGCGCTTTTCGAGCGCGCCGAACACCTAAAAATCACATATTCAGTCATGCCATGCAATCTGCGCATCCAAATGACGTGTCGTCTTCTCAAACACCTCAAAAATAATAATTAGGGTGTTTTCATGTGATTTTAAGTCAATCTGATGTCATTCTACATGCAGTTGACCGTTAAACGCATGTTTTGGCCATTTATGACACGCATAGTACATTTTCGGACACCGCGGTCACACGACCCCTCCAATTGACGTGTCATCTAGCCGACCATTTCAAAATTCACCAACCCTTTTTTTTCGTCTGATTTCATGGCATTCCGAGGTCTCTCGACCAGTTTCGACCACACCACGCACGCTTTTCGAGCGCGCCAAATACCTAAAAAACACATATTCAGCCGTGCCGCGCAATCCACGCATCCGGATGACGTGTAGACTTTTCGTAAACCTCAAGAATAATAATTAGTGTGTTTTCGTGTGATTTGAAGTCATTCTGATGTCGTTCGGCATGCATTTGACCGTTAAACGCATGTTTTGGCCATTTACGACACGCAAAGAGCTTTTTCGGCCACCACGGTCACACGACCCCTCCGATTGACGTGCCGTCTGACCGAACATTTCACAATTCACCCACCCTTTGTTGTTGTCCTATTTCATGGAATTCTGAGGTCGTTCGGCCGGTTTTAACCACCCCACGCGCACTTTTCGAACGCGTCGAACACCTAAAAACCACATATTCAGTCGTATCATGAAATCCGTGCATCCTAATGACATGTCATCTCCTCGTACACCTCAATAATATCAATTAGGGTGGTTTTGTGTGATTTCAAATCATTCCGATGTCGTTCGGAAAGCATTTGACCGTTAAACACATGTTTTGGCCATTTACGACACGTTGAGTGCGTTTTCGGCCACCGCGGTCACACAACACCTCCGATTGACGTGCTGTCTGGCCAACCATTTCAAGATTCACCCACCCTTTTTTTCGTCCGATTTCATGGCATTCCAAGGTTGTTCGGCCAGTTCCAACCACCCCACGCGCGCTTTTCGATCGCGCCGAACACCTAAAAACCACATATTCAGCTGTGCCATGCAATCCGTGCATCCGAATGATGTGTTGTCTCCTCGTACACCTCTCGAATAATAATTAGGGTGTTTTCGTGTGATTTCAAGTCATTCTGATGTCGTTCGGCATGATTTTGACCGTTAAACGCATGTTTTGGCCATTTACGACACACGGAGTGAATTTTCAGCCACCACGGTCACAAAACACCTCCGATTGATGTGCCGTATGCCCGACCAGTTCAAAATTCACCCACCCTTTGTTGTCGTCCGATTTCATGGCATTCCGAGAACGTTTAGCTGGTTTCGACCACCCCACACGCGCTTTTCGAGCGTGCCAAACACCTAAAAAACACATATTCAGCCGTGCCACACAATCCGCGTGTCTGAATGATGTGTCGTCTCCTCATACACCTCCAAAATAATAATTAGGATGTTCTCATGTGATTTCAAGTCATTCCGATGTCGTTCGACATGAATTTGACCGTTACGTGCATGTTTTGGCCATTTACGACACACGGAGAGAGTTTTTGGCCACCGCGGTCACACGACCCCTCCGATTGACATGCTGTCTAGATGACCATTTCACAACTCAGCCACACTTTGTTGTCTTACAATTTCTGGGCATTCCGAGGTCATTCGGCTAGTTTTGACCACCCCACACGCGCTTTTCGAGCGTACCGAACACAAAAAAACCACCTATTCAGCCGTGCCGCGCAATCTGCATGTCCGAATGACATACCGTCTCCTTGTACACCTCATGAAAAATAATTATGGTGTTTTCCTGTGATTTCAAGTCATTCTGATGTCGTTCGACATGCATTTGACCATTAAACGCATGTTTTGTCCATTTACGACACGCAGAGTGCATTTTCGGCCACCGCGGTCACACGACCCCTCTGATTGACATGTCGTCTTGCCAACCATTTCACAATTCACCCACCCTTTTTTTCGTTCGACTTCATGGCATTCCGAGGTCGTTTGGCCGGTTTCGACCACCCCACGCGCGCTTTTCAAGCGCACTGAACACCTAAAAACACATATTTAGCCGTGCCGCGCAATCCGCGCATTTGAATGGCATGCCATCTCCACATACACCTCACGAATAATAATTAGGGTGTTTTCGTGTGATTTCAAGTCATTGTGATGTCGTTCGGCATGCATTTGACCGTTAAACGCATGTTTTGGCCATTTACGACACGTATAGTGCGTTTTCGGCCAGCGTGGTCACACGACACCTCCGATTGACATTCCATCTAGCTGAAGATTTCACAATTCACCCACCCTTTGTTGTCGTTCGATTTCAGGGCATTCTGAGGTCACTCACCTGGTTTCGACCACCCCACGCGCCCTTTTCGAGCGCGACGAACACCTAAAAACCACATATTCAGCCGTGCCATGCAATTTGCGTGTCCGAATGACATGACATCTCCCCGTACACCTCACGAATAATAATTAGGGTGTTTTCGTGAGATTTCAAGTCATTCTGATGTCATTCGGCATGCATTTGACCGTTAAACACATGTTTTGGCCATTTAAGACACGCGGAGAGCGTTTTCGGGCACCACGGTCACACGACCCCTCCGATTGACGTGCAGTCTTGCCGAAAATTTCACAATTTACCCACCCTTTGTTTTCATCCGATTTCATGGCATTCCGAGGTCGTTCGGCTGGTTTAGACCCCCCCCCCCACGCGCGCTTTTCGAGCGCGCCAAACACCTAAAAACCACATATTCAACCGTGCCGTGCAATCCACGCATCCGAATGACATTCCGTCTCCTCATACACCTCAATAATAATAATTAGGGAGTTTTTGTGTGATTTCAAGTCATTCCGATGTCGTTCGGCATGCATTTAACAGTTAAACGCTTGTTTTGGCCATTTACGACATGCAGAGTGCGTTTTCGGCCACCACGGTCACACGACAACTTCGATTGACATACCTTCTAGCCTAACATTTCACAATTCACCCACCCTTTGTTGTCGTCTGATATCATGGAATTCTGTGGTCGTTCGACCAGTTTTGACCACCCCACGCGCGCTTTTCGAGCGCGTCGAACACCTAGAAAACACATATTCAGCCGTGCCGCGCAATCCTCATCTCCGAATGATGTGTCATCTCCTCTTACACCTCAATAATAATAATTAGGGTGTTTTAGTGTGATTTAAAGTCATTGTGATGCCGTTCGGCATGCATTTGACCGTTAAACGCATGTTTTGGCCATTTACGACACGCAGAGAGCGTTTTTGGACAACGCGGTCACACAACCCCTCCGATTGATGTGCCGTCTAGCCAGACATTTCAAAATTCACCCAACCATTGTTGTAGTCTGATTTCTTGGCATTCTGAGGCCGTTCGGCTAGTTTCGACCACCACACGCGCGCTTTTCGAGCTCTTCGAACACCTAAAAACCACATATTTAGCCATGCCGCGCAATCCGTGCATCCGAATGACGTTCCGTCTCTTCATACACCTCAAGAATAATAATTAGGGTGTTTTGTGTGATTTCAAGTCATTCCGATGTTGTTCGGCATGAATTTGACTATTAAATGCATGTTTTGGCCATTTACGACACGTGAAATGCATTTTCGGCAACCACAGTCACACGAACCCTATGATTGACGTGCCGTCTAGCCGAACATTTCAAAATTCACCCACCATTTGTTGTTGTCTGATTTCATGGCATTCTGAGGTCATTCGGCCAGTTTCGACCACCCCACGCGCGCTTTTAGAGCGCGCCGAACACCTAAAAAACACATATTTAGCTGTGCTGCGCAATCCGCACATCCGAATGACATTATGTCTCCTTATACACCTCACGAATAATAATTAGGGTGTTTTTTTGGTGATTTCAAGTCATTCTGATGTCGTTCAGCATGGATTTGACCATTAAATGCATGTTTTGGCCATTTACGACACGCGAAGTGCGTTTTCGGACAGCGCGGTCACACGACCCCTCCGATTGACGTTCCGTCTGGCCAACCATTTCAAAATTCACCCACCCATTGTTGTCGTCCGATTTCAGGGAATTCCGAGGTCGTTTGACCGGTTTCGACCACCCCACGTGCGCTTTTCGAGCGCGCCGAACACCAAAAAACCACATATTCAGCTGTGCCGCGCAATCCTCACATCCGAATGACATGCCTTCTCTTTGTACACCTCACTAATAAGAATTAGGCTGTTTTTGTGTGATATCATGTCATTCTGATGTCGTTCGGCAGACATTTGACCATTAAACGCATGTTTCGGCCATTTACGACACGCGGAGAGCGTTTTCGGCCACCGCGGTCACACGACCCCTTCAATTGACGTGCCGTCTGGCTGACCATTTCAAAATTCAACCAAAATTTGTTTTCGTCTGATTTCATGGAATTTCGAGGTCATTCGGCCGGTTTCGACCACCCCACGCGCGCTTTTTGAGCCTGCCGAACACCTAAAAACCACATATTCAGTTGTGCCGCGCAATCCGCGGATCCGAATGACGTTCTGTCACCTCGTACAGCTCAAAAATAATAATAAGGGTGTTTTCATGTGATTTCAAGTCATTGCGATGTCGTTCGGCATGCATTTGACTGTTAAACGCATGTTTTGCCCATTTACGACATGCATAGTCCGTTTTCAGCCACCGCGGTCACAAGACACCTCTGATTGACCTTCCGTCTGGCCGACCATTTCACAATTCACCCACCCTTTGTTGTCATTCAATTTCATGGAATTCCGAGGTCGTTCAGCCAGTTTCGACCACCCCACGCGCGCTTTTCGAGCACGCCGAACACCTAAAAAACACATATTTATCCGTGCCGCACAATCCACATGTCTAAATGATGTTCCATCTCCTCTTACACCTCACGAATAATAAATAGGTTGTTTTCGTGTGATTTCAAGTCATTGCGATGTCGTGCGGCATGCATTTGACCATTAAACGCATGTTTTGGCCATTTACGACACGCAAAGAGCGTTTTCGGCCACCGTAGTCACACGACCCCTCCGACTGACATTCCGTCTGGCCGACCATTTCACAATTCACCCACTCTTTGTTGTCGTCCTATGTCATTGCATTCTGAGGTCATTCGGCCGGTATCGACCACCCCACGCGCGCTTTTCAAGCTGGTCGAACACCTAAAAACCACATATTCTGCCGGGTCACGCAATCCACGCGTCCAAATGACGTTCTGTCACCTCTTACACCTCATGAATAATAATTAGGGTGTTTTTTGTGATTTCAAGTCATTCTAATGTCGTTCGGCATGCATTTGACCGTTAAACTCCTGTTTTGGCCATTTACGACACGCAGAGTGCGTTTTCGGCCACCACGGTCACACAACCCCTCCGATTGATGTGCTGTCTGACCGACCATTTCACAATTCACCCACCCTTTGTTTTCATCCGATTTCATGGCATTATGCGGTCGTTCGGATGGTTTCGACAACCCCACACACGCTTTTCGAGCGCACCGAACACCTAAAAAACACATATTCAGCCGTTCCGTGAAATACGCACGTCCGAATGACATGTCGTCTCCTCTTACACCTCAAGAATATTAATTAGGGTGTTTTCTGGTGATTTCAAGTCATTCTGATGTCGTTCGGCATGCATTTGACCGTTAAACGCTTGTTTTGGCCATTTACGACACGTGAAGTGTGTTTTCGACCAGCGCGGTCACACGACACCTCTGATTGACGTGCCGTCTGGCCGACCATTTCAAAATTCACCCACCCTTTTTTTCGTCCAATTTCATGGCATTCCGAGGTCGTTCGACTATTTTCGACCACCCTACGCGCGCTTTTCGAGCGCGCCGAACACAAAAAAACCACATATTCAGCCGTTCCACACAATCCGCGTGTCTAAATGACATGTTGTCTCCTTGTATACCTCACGAATAATAATTAGGGTGTTTTTGTGTGATTTCAAGTCATTCTGATGTCATTCGGCATGCATTTGACCGTTAAATGTATGTTTTGGCCATTTACGACACGCAGAGTGCGTTTTCGACCACCCCGGTCACACGACCCTTCTAATTGACGTGCCGTCTGGATGACCATTTCACAATTAACCCAACCTTTGTTGTTGTCCGATTACATGGCATTCTGAGGTCGTTCAACCGGTTTCGACCACCTCACACGCGCTTTTTGAGCGCGCCGAACACCTAAAAACCACATATTCAGTAGTGTCGCACAATCCGCATGTCCGAATGAGGTTTCTTCTCCTTTTATACCTCACGAATAATAATTAGGGTGTTTTTGTGTGATTTCAAGTCATTCCGATGTCGTTCGGCGTGCATTTGACCGTTAAATCCATGTTTTGGCCATTTACGACACGCCGAGTGCGTTTTCGGCCACCGCGGTCACACGACACCTCCGATTGACATGCCGTCTCACCAACCATTTCACAATTCACCCACGCTTTGTTGTTGTCCAATTTCATGGTATTTCGAGGTCATTAGGCCGGTTTTGACAACCCTATGCGCGCTTTTCGAGCACACCGAATACCTAGAAAACACATATTCAGCTGTGTCGCGCAATCCACGCGTCTTAATGGTGTGACGCCACCTCATACACCTCAAAAATAATAATTAGGGTGTTTTCATGTGATTTCAAGTCATTCCGATGTCGTTCAGCATGCATTTGACTGTTAAACGCATGTTTTGGCCTTTTACGACACGTGAGGTGCCTTTTCGGCCAGCATGGTCGCACGACACCTCCAATTAACGTGAAGTCTAGCCGAATATTTCACAATTCACCCACCCTTTTTTGTCGTCCGATTTCATGGCATTCTGAGGTCGTTCAGCTGGTTTTGACCACCCCCACGCGTGCTTTTTGAGCGCGCCGAACACCTAAAAACCACATATTCAATCGTGCCGTGCAATCCACGCGTCTGAATGATGTACCATCTCCTTTTACATCTCATGAATAGTAATTAGGGTGTTTTCTTGTGATTTCAAGTCATTCCGATGTCATTCGTCATGCATTTGACTGTTAAATACATGTTTTGTCCATTTACGACACGCAGAGTGCATTTTCGGCCACCACGGTCACACGACGCCTCCGATTGACGTGTCGTCTGGCCAACCATTTCAAAATTCACCCACCTTTGTGTTCGTCTGATTTCATTGCATTCCGAGGTCATTCGTCCAGTTTCGACCACCCCACGTGCGCTTTTCGAGCACGCCTAACACCTAAAAAACACATATTCAGCAATGCTGCGCATTCCGCGCATCTGAATGACGTTCTGTCTCCTCATACACCTCACGAATAATAATTAGGGAGTTTTCTTGTCATTTCAAGTCATTGCGATGTCGTTCAGAATGCATTTGACCGTTAAACGCATGTTTTGTCCATTTACGACACATGGAGAGAGTTTTAGGTTGCCACGATCATACGACCCCTCCGATTGACGTGACGTATGGGAGACCATTTCACAATTTACCCACCCTTTGTTGTCATCCGATTTCATGGCATTACGAGGTTGTTCGGCCGGTTTCAACCACCCCACACGCACTTTTCGAGCGCGCCAAACACCTAAAAACCACATATTCAATAGTGTTGTGCAATCCTCATGTCATATTGATGTGTCGTCCCCTTTTATAACTCAATAATAATAATTAGGGTGTTTTTGTGTGATTTCAAGTCATTCTGATGTCGTTCGACATGCATTTGACCGTTAAATGCATGTTTTGGCCATTTACAACACACGAAGTACGTTTTCAGCCACCGTGGTCACACGACACCTCCGATTGACATGACTTCTAGCCGAACATTTCACAATTCACACACCTTTTGTTGTCGTCCAATTTCATGGCATTATGAGGTCGTTCAGCAAGTTTTTTCCCACCCTACGTGCGCATTTCGAGCGCACCGAACACCTAAAAAACTCATATTCAGTCGTTCCACGCAATCCACATGTCCGAATGATGTTCCGTCACCTCGTACACCTCAAGAATAATAATTAGGATGTTTTTGTGTGATTTCAAGTCATTCTGATGTCATTCGTCATGCATTTGACCATTAAATGCATGTTTTGGCCATTTACGACATGCGGAGTGATTTTTCGGCCAGTGCGGTCACACGACAACTCTGATTGATGTCCCGTCTGGCTGACCATTTCACAATTCACCCACCTTTTATTGATGTCTGATTTCATGGAATTCTGAGGTCATTCGGCCGATTTCGACCACCCCACGCGCACTTTTCGATTGCACCAAACACCTAAAAACCACATATTCATCCGTTTCACACAATCCGCGCATCCAAATGATGTGACTTCTCCTCGTACTCCTCACGAATAATAATTAGTGTTTTTTTTGTGATTTCAAGTCATTCCGATGTTGTTTGGCATTCATTTGACCGTTAAACGCGTGTTTTGGCCATTTATGACACACAGAGTGCGTTTTCGGCCACCGTGGTCACACGATGCCTCCGATTGACGTGTCGTCTGGACGACCATTTCAAAATTCACCCACCCTTTGTTTTCGTCCAATTTCATGGCATTCCAAGGTCGTTCGTCCGGTTTCGACCACCCTACGCACGCTTTTCGAGCGTGCCAAACACCTACCAAACACATATTCAGCCGTGCCGTGCAATCCGTGCGTCCTAATGACATGTTGTCTCTTCATACACCTCAAAAATAATAATTAGGGTGTTTTCGTGTGATTTCAAGTCATTGCGACGTCGTTCGTCATGCATTTGACCATTAAACGCATGTTTTGGCCATTTACGACACGCAGAGAGCATTTTCAGCCACCGCGGTCACACGACCCCTACGATTGACATTCTGTCTAGCCGACCATTTCAAAATTCACCCACTTTTTCTTGTCATCCGATTTCATGGAATTCCGAGGTTGTTCGGCCGGTTTCGACCACCCCGCGCGCGCTTTTCGAGCGCACCGAACACCTAAAAACCACATTTTCAGCCGTTCCGTGAAATCCGCGTATCCGAAAGATGTGTCGTCTCCTCGTACACCTCACGAATAATAATTAAGGTGTTTTCGCGTGATTTAAAGTCATTATGATGTCGGTCGACATGCATTTGACCATTAAGCGCATGTTTTGGCCATTTACGGCACGTGGAGTGCATTTTCGGCCACCGCGGTCACACGACCCCTCTAATTGATGTTCCGTCTGGACAACCATTTCAAAATTCACCCACCCTTTGTTATCGTCCAATTTCATGGCATTTTGAGGTCGTTCGGCCGGTTTCAACCACCCCACGCGTGCTTTTCGAGTGCACCGAACACCTAAAAAACACATATTCAGCCATGCCATGCAATCTACGCTTCCAAATCATGTGTCGTCTCCTCATACACCTCATGAATAATAATTAGGGTGTTTTTTTGTGAGTTCAAGTCATTCTGATGTCGTTCGGCATGCATTTGACCGTTAAACGCATGTTTTGGCCATTTACGACAAACATAGTGCTTTTTCAACCACTGCGGTCACACGACACCTCCGATTGTCGTGCCATCTGGCTGACCATTTCAAAATTCACCCATGGATCATTGTGTTGAAGTATCAACACAATCCAAATGCGTTTGGTCTATTTTCTGTTTGCCAGTTATTGATTTCACTTAAAATGTTGTCCATTTCAAATAAAAGTGACACTTTGAGTGGTGCCGGCCACACCGTGCCTCGGATTGAGGCGGGGTTGACTCATACACGTCATAAATGACCCATGGATCATTTTCTTAAAGTATCAACACAATATGATTATGTTTGGTTAGTTTTCCGTATGCCAGTTGTTTTTACTAAAATGAGTATCCATTTTAAACAAAAATAGACACTTTGAGTGGTACTGGCCACACCATGCCTCAGATTGAGGCGGGTGGGGGGCTGTCCGGGAAGGAGGGTGGGTAATGTATCTAAAACTCTATCAAGATATCATACATCGAAATCCGACAGGACTGCGAACCACCGCGGGGTTTCATCCTAGAGCAGAGCCAAATCATGGAATTACTGCGGCGTGACCGCGGCGTGACCAAGGTGTGACCGCGGCGTGACCATGGCGAGACCACGACGTGTTGGCCCGATCCAGCAACATTCGCAGGGCAGCATCTTCTGGCCACGATTTCAAATAAATCCTATGTAGTTGTCCTTCACATTATAGAAACCGATCTTATGTTATAAAAAACAAACTCTTGATTCAAGATTGTGGTATGATAAAGATATATATTTTTTATATTTTTTGTTTTAAATGTGGTACTAGGTAGTTGAAACTACTAATTGAGAGTCAAATTATCACACCCTAAACTATCACTATGATTTTTCGCAGATAGTGCAACTCCATTGGAAGGGTTTCATTATAAAAACATGACTTTATTTATCAAATGAAACAATTATAGTAAAGAAATCTTATTCAAGATATGAAATTCAATATAATTAAGTAAAATTAAGAAAGAATACAAATTCAATTTATAGCATTCTTAAATTAAAGAGGCTTCCATATTTGGTTGAAAATAAAGAGTTATACTGAATTCCAAAAATATTCATACCAGAGTGAAAACCCAGGTTCAAAAATAAAGAGTTATACATAATTCAAAAATGTAATGGATAAATCTGCCCCTGATGACCATAACCATCACCACTGTCATCATCGGCCTCATCCTTACCGCCATCTCTGTCCTCGTCATCTTCCTCATCATCATCCCTATTCTCATCGTCGGCCTCATCCTCACCCTCGGCCCCATCCTCACCCTCGGCCCCATCCTCGCCCTCAGCCCCATCATTTCCCTCATCCTCATCCTCATCCTCGCCCTCATCCTCTTCAACATCTTCGTCATCACCAAGAACATCATCATCTCGACTGCCACTAGAACTGCTGCCTGGTGCATTGAATAATGCACCAATCGGCTACATAAATGTCTGACAAGCTGCGCTGGCCTCTAGTGGAAGTGATGAAGACAAATCTTTCATCAGTTTCATAAATTCTTTGTCACTCGTTTGAACTTGTACTTCCAACTCTATGACCCTTTTATTAGACTGTCTTGCATGATCCTCTACCTGTTCCAACTCGGTTGTACTAGAATGGATACCTGGAGAGGACCAATACCTCGTCGGGACTATATTCTTACCAGGTCGGTAGCGTACTCGACCAAAGTGCTCCTCTCCCAAAACCTGATACAAATGATAGTGTGGCCCTAAATTGTCAGTCTCCTAGGAATCGAGGGCCTCTAAAGCGTCCTGTTAAAAATATTAATAGATTATTAAATTTCAAAATAGATATTAAACTTTGAAATAAACAAATTGAAACTTACAATATTTTCTTGTGTCAGTGCATTAACCGCAGTTCCATCTTTTTTCCTTCTACTCAAGCAAAACAATTTTGCTCAAGGGATACGTCCTTCAATATTCAATTTTTGCTTCTGTAATGAAATTGAAAAAATATAAAGTGCAAGTATAATCATATATTCAATATTCAATAAATCACATAATTTAGGTATGAAACAATAAAAAGGGAAAGTCCTAAGGAATAATTATAAACAACTATATCGTACCAGCTTCCTCTCATGATCTGACATAGTCGTGCGCCCCAAAGTTTGTAGGTATTGTTTTGAATCAATGTTTTTTTTGTTTTTTTCAGAATATTCATAAATAATGTTTAATAAAAAATTAGATAATATTAATGAAAAATATGAAAGTTGTCATTTAAATACCTCGAATGGGATTTATACCTTAAATTTGGCAGTCGCCCAATGGGTAATCATTTGGCGATATTGCTCTATCGGGCAGTCATCCATGATAGGTAATGTCTCCAACTCCATGACCACTCTATCACACCAGAAAACATACAACTCATTCTTATAAGCTCTCCAAATCTCTCCTAGGTCCTTTAAATGCGCTGGTCGTGCACCTTCGCCATCAGGGAAGTTATACCGAAGCTGACACCCAATAGATTAATTCATATACATACAAAAAAATACTACATTAAATCCAATAGATTTTTTACCCATATTTGTGCCCACACATTATCCTTGAATTAGTGTGGCAATTGTCTCCAAGAGAGAGGGCTGACCGGAATGATGTCAGAGTATTTGACTAGCGTCACCAAAAATACTCTGACATTCCTGCCCAGATTTATCAATCATCTATCCATCATCATTATATTCAACCATCAAATGTGTCTGGCGGTTCCATACCGCACACAAGCGAGTATGCCCCCTCCCATGCCTCATATCATTATATTAATTTGTTATTAAATAAAAAAAATATCAGTACAAGTTATAATAAAAATAAATTTTGGTATAAATATTTGTTATAATTATATAAATATACATGTGGTAATTGGATCAATGGGCGTCACTGGATGTGCAGAAGCTGAAGGAATATCATATACAGGTGGAGTGTCCCTTAGTGTACACTCCTCAGCCACATATGGTGTCAGAGCAAGAGTCTAAGAAGGTGGAATATAATAGCCCTGAGATAATGAACCAGAAGAAAAAGATGATGGTACAAACTTCTGGACAACTGGTAGTGTAAGCATCAGAGGCCTAAATATCCCATGTGTCCCTAAAGACACGCCAGGATAAAAATGAGGCGTAGAAGATACGTCTGTGGTAGGGGCATTATCCAATCTGGTACGACCAGTGGATCGTCTAACTCTCTCACCACGAGCCCTCGTACCACCTGCCTCAGTACCGGGATCACCAGATGGTCGTCTAACTCTGACACCCCCCTCCTACTACCAGCTTCTGTACTGGGAGAAATATCAGGCTCCTCATCAGATATCTCTCGTCTTGGGGGTGGATCCGGAAAAAAAGTTAACACAAAAGTAAACACATGATATTATAAGTTATTGAAATATATATATTTGAAATAAAATACTCACAATAGGGATGAGTGGAGAAATTCCCATCTGTGCCATGCGATGATTATTTTCTGTTATCTTTTCCACCTCGTCTCTTCAATGGGTGTCATTTCCTACAATGAAAACAAATATGGAAGTAATTATTCCAGGAATACATTACATTATTTAAGTAAGGAAAAACATTCAAGTGACTATTAGATTTCTAAGACATCCTTGGAAGACATTAATGAAGGAAGAAGTGAACTCATTAAAAAATATAATGAGATGTACACAATCTAAAAATGGTATTAAGCTATGGGATATTAGTGGTAATGCTCAAACATGGATCCAATCTTATAAAGGATTCACTAAGTATAAATATGTTTAATGAGATTTTAGAATACAATAAAAATGGGATCTGCCTTTGTACAGTTTCAAATAATCCACTTAGAATTTTTTTTATATATTTTATAAACATATATTTAAAAACCACTCATTTATATCATTAAAATATAAATTGGTTTCATTATTAAAAAAAATTGAACGTTGGCATCATAAAAACATAACCAACACCTACAAAAAAATTAGGCACACTTTATGAATACAATGATCTCTATGAAGATCTTAAGAATAACTCACCCGAAATTCCTGACCAAATGAACCCAAAACATAATCACTATAAATCCATAATAAAATTAAATACATTAAAAAACAACAAAACAAATGAGTGGTTTAAAGAGTCTTACCTGGATGGGGGAGTTGCAGCCGATCGGATGGAAGAACTTAGGTTAGGGTTCACTGCCGCCTTCTAGAAATTGGGGGAAATAATATATTTTCTATTCTATGGGGGTTTCTGGAAATTGGGAAGTGCTTCTCGAGTTGGGCAGTGTTTCTGAAGTTGCGGCTTCTCAAGGGATTCTCGGAGTCGGGCAGTGCTTCTTAAAGGGCTTCTGGAATCGGGGTCTGCTTCTGTCGGGGTCTGCCTCTGGAATCGGGGTGGGGGTCGCCTGATTTTTCGAATTTGGGGGAAAATTTTCCCAACGGTTGTTAAAAACCATTGGGAAAACTCCATCTTTCCCAATGGATTCATAAAACCGATGGGAAAATAAATTTATAGCCTGTTTTCCCAACAGTTTCAGAAAACCGTTGGGAAAACTGAATTTCTACACATCTTTACCAACGTTTTATTCAAACCATTGGTAAAGAACACATATACCAATGATTACTTTGAACCGTTGTAATACAAGTGTTGGGAAAATCCGGGATTCTAGTAGTGGATGATCTATTTCTAGTCATCATCCCATAAACAACTGATTCTCTTACTACCCTCTTGAGATATGACTTCAACATAAAATTGGTGATCTAGAGTTGGATTGTTCGATAAAAAGACTCCTCGAGATGCCTCAACCTTGTATCATCATTTAGAAATAGGTATAAAACATATTGGATAAGGGACCTAAAATAGATCTCAAAATCCCATATGTTTCAAAGCCCATATTGAAGTGTAAACAACTCATGGTGACTGACCACCTTCATGATTGAAGAAAGAAACTATACTCAGAACTTGTCCTTGAAGTTCTCAAATGAGACCACTAACTCCTCATGATCCTTGATAAACAAGATCCACCACATCCTCAATACTCCACACATCATCATCATAATCAATAAAAAATATGCCCCTTCTAAGAATAGAATGAATTGAAATATAAATTATCCTTTTACAATAAGTATTCTATGATTGAGTTTGGAACAGAGCCCTAAATATTTAATAGACTCTTTCAATAAAAATCATAGAGTGTCCTCCATGTTTCATCATCATCGATATCTACTATATGGTTATTTACTGTCACATCCCATTGAACATCTTTGATATGAATCTAATGAGATCCTTTCCTACAAAAATAAAAAATGGTTAGAGTATTTTAAACATAGAATATATAATAGTTAACATTAATTAAAAAATAAAAAATTTCAATATTTTAAGTGTTAACCTATTTCAGGGTTCACCCATTTCATACACAAGCATAAAGAATAAGATTCTTTTTACATTCCTAGGTATCTACCCCACAAGAAACATCACTTTTCATAGTAGTATTGGTAGGAATAAATGTATATGCATCAGTTCATAATTGGACCTCAATACCTATGTCTAATATATCTCCCTTTATTACATCAATTGATAAATGTTACCACCACTATTTCCCCAACAATCCATTTAGTCTTCACCTATGCCTTAATCTGGGCATTATTATATCCATTAGAAAGAAACCTCTGATACCACTATGTTACAACCACTCCCCCAATGGTACCCCTCTAGGGATGGAAATTAGAGAAGTTGGATGATGATCTCATAAGTATCACCACTTCTAGACCTCGAGTTGGAAACATGCATCAAGGGTGTATCACGCATAAAAATGGGAGGTAATAACCTCTAAGAGATCATATATAAGATAGGTATAAGGAAACATACCAATAAGATACTAATCATAATGACAAAATATGTAATAACCCAAACATTTATTAATGCTATTTATCCCTTCATATAGAAATATCATATTGTAGAATCACATAAAATCACATTAGGAAACACATTGCCACATAATTCATTAATGAACTACTAAATTTTATGTGACCTTTAAACATAATTTTTCCACTTCTGTTATTTGAATTTTGATAACTCGATATACACTATTATGATGGGTATGATGTTTGGAGTCTAATAAGGAAAACATAATTTTTGGTTAATAGTAACATACCCTAATGAATAGTTTTTTAATTGTATGAATATTAATATGACGCTTATGAATAGTAAACCGAGCATGTGAATAGGAACCATTCCAATGATAGTGTAAATAAAAATTATCCATCCAATAAGTTATAATATGAGATAATAGTATTGGTATTTTTATAAGAAAAAAAATATTTAATGATTAATTTAATTATTTAAAAGAATATTTAATTTGATAAATTGTTTTTATAAAAGATTATTTTCATGTATTATGATTATATAATAATTTTATGTGACCTTAATTAATTTTTCAATGTGTCCGAAAGAAGTTTTGATTTTAAAATTTGTATTTTTCATGTAAATTATGATTTTAATTAAAAATTAAATTAATCATATTTAGAAAATTATTTCCATAAAATAGGGTTAATTTTTGAATTCTACATGTTAAAAAATGGTCAAAGTGAATTTTTGAGATTTTTATGAAATACATTAATTTTTTGTGAATAGTGAAATTCAATAATTTAAAAAATATGATAAATAAATGAATTTATGCATCATGCTTGAGTAATGGATGATTTAAATGGGAATTAGTTCGAACTCAGATTACCTATTTACTGTATTTAGTCATAAAATCATCATTATTTCTTTTATTGTGGATAATTAATAAACTAATGAATTAAATATTGGGAAAACACTCCTTCCGTCCACTATAAATACCACCCCTCACAACATCATTTCCTTACACCACTCAAGCTTCCAGCCTTATCAAAATTCTTCCCAAAAAACTTCCTCATCCCATCCGCCACATCCAAGATCTCTTGGTATAATCCAAATACTAATCCTAGGTTCTTTTATGGGGATCTCTAGAGGATAATTCAAGAGGTAATTTATCTCTCTCTTTTCCTTCAAAACCCGTTCAAATTTCATTTATTTTCTTCTCTTATCACAAAAATATATTATAAAAATGTCACGATAACTACAAAATGATTGATATTATTGTATTATATAATTTTAATTGAATATTATTCATTCTACTCCTCCCCCTCTGTCTTTCTATAAAAAATGAAATCGTCTCCCATGATGTATTAATTTACCTACATCATGGGTGATGCACATCAAGTTTTCATCAATGCCTTCAAGGGTGTCAATAAAAAAATTAAATGGTTTAAAATAGGTTTTAATATCCATTTTTAACCCCTTTTATGTTCTATAAACATCTTTTATATCTAATTCTAAAATATAAAACAAAACAAGTTCGTTATGATCCAAAAACATCCCAAATTAACCTAAAACGATCATCATTAAATTTTTACTAATGATTAATCTTCATGGTAAATAAAAAAATTCAGTATAATATCATTTAAAATCATGTAAGATAATTAATATATTATAATATCAATTTAGGATGTTTATCCATGTTCTAAATGAACTTCCATCAATCTGTACAAGTCAAATGTTCATGAAAAATCAGAAAAAGAACACTTCCAAACAATGAATTTGAACACTATAATTCATCCAAAGGCCCATAAAAGAACATTAAAAACCATAAATAATCAACTAAATATATAGAATGTTATTTAAGTGTTAATTAATGAATCATATGTGATTATACATGACATTAAACTGAATAAAGTGTTCGGACACTAGGTAAGGGGACTTCTCGAACCCAAGTCTCTTTCTTAAGGGTTTCCCTATTTCACTCCATTTTTAGTGTGGTTATTCCTTAAAAAAATTTCTCCATAATTATATTTCCTTTTATGGGTTATACATGTCTTCCACTGGATTTTATGTCAAACACAATGTTATCCAAAGGAACCCTTCATTCAAAAACATGCCTTTTACTTCTCACTCAAGGTTGATGGTTCTTGTATCAAGTATTCCATTAACTCTTTTATTTTATAACCCATGGTTTAGTAATTAATTATTTATGAAAAGAAACCCATTCCATTCCATTGGTTATTTATGTACAATATTGATATAATTTCTAGGTTTCATGTGTGATAATGTTAGCATTATTATGTGATTGGTGTGCCCAGAATATTATAGCACAATATTGATGTTATGTTGTGACAGATGCACCCAGAATTATACAGTGCTCTAATGAATTAGGTAATGTGAAGAATATCATGAGTTAAATTGATATATGAGTGAACATTATTCTATATATCTTCACAAATATATGTGGTAGTTAACCACTAAGATATAAGGTTTTATTTTTATGCATTGCCACTTTTCAAGAATTTTATTAATTCCTCCTATCATGTTATAATCATATGCCTATGTTATGATGATAATGATTATGATCACCCCATGTTATATTGTATCATGTTCTTATCCTCTTACTATGATTTTAGCTCACCCATTTTGATGTATATCCTCTGGTGATTACATGTACTAAAGAGAACTCAAGGGCCAATAAGAAGCTAGAGAATCGGAAATTAAATACATGTTTATGTTTTATGTTTTAAAAGTTATTAATGTTCCTAGTTTTCACAAGATACTAAACCTTTGTATCCTCATAGTGTAATTTTTTTAATGTTTTTATCATTAAAATGATGGAAAGGTAATGTATGAAAAGAAGGGTCACTGTAAAATAGATCCCAAATGAATATTTGGTTTTCATAGAAGAAATAATACAAATTGAATTAAAAACTACATGTATTAAATGGTAAATATGACAGTAACCAAAAAGACCATAAAACTCCTATAAAAACAAAAGGCCAGAAAAATCTAGTCTAACCTCCACCATACTCTTCCTAGTAGAAAAAATAGTATATATATACATGGTTTGAGCATAACAATATACTCAGTAGTATTTTCAAAAGTGACTCTAGTGAAAAAAATATAATGAAATAATACTAAATTCCAGTGACCAACAAGTGAAACTAACTCATTAACTAAGCGGTTATACTATATTACCAGCCTCACTGTGGATATCCCTCACCAAGTATCTCATACAATATATCATATATTATATCAATAAAACAACAATTTTACCCTCATAATTCTTCCCCACGTTTATTCTATTCCACCCATACATTGAACGTTTGATTCCATCTCTTAGAAAAATAAAGCCAACCCAAAGACACATGGGATAAAGAATCACAACATGAATCAAGTGCATCGAATCATGACACCATCCCATATCACATCTCCATATAGTAACCAAGTAGTTTTTTGGAGCCACCACAACCCATAATACATTTATCATACATTAGGTATTATACCTCAATCTGTTACATCCAATACACCAAGTAAGGTTCTTGAAGACATCACATCTTATACACATAATATGTCTCATAATTTTTTGGATACTATATCTTGAGATACATGTGTGTGAAATGACCACAATCCATTATAGACCTAGGAAAAAATATATGATAACAAATAACCACCATTTATAATAGCAAATAACACTACCAAGAGAAGAGAGTGAGACTAGAGTGGGTAATCAACCATCTATCCACACCACCAGCGTGTTGGGGAACAAATCCTCTCAGAGTCCATTGGGTCTCATTCCCCCTCATCAACATTAGCGGGGTAGTGTATGAAATCATAAAAATATTGTTTAAAACAAATCTCGCTACCAGTTTATGGGAATAACATATTCTTAGGATCAACTATAATTATCATCACTCAAACACCCAAACAAAATTTTTATGGATTAGATATCCTATAAGTAACTAATCATTTAATGTGATACATTAAATTACTTTACTATCATTAAAAAATTCACATTATGTTTATTAATTAATTCTACATTAACTAAAATTATTCCAAACGACAATTCATTAACCATCAATTAACATTAATTATACAATATATTATTATCCTTAGATGAGGCACATGTCCTCCAGGCATAAAGTGATCGAGTCCATGGTTTCTCAGGATTGACAATAAGTTTTTAATTTACGTAAGATCCAACCCCTTGTGTTATAAAATTTATTAAATACTATTAACCAATCCATAAATCTATATACTCTAGGAAATATCTAGAGGTATGATCATAATGATGCATAACCAAGCATATCTAGCCACCAAAAATAGTAGGGAATAGAATAAAGATGGACTAGAAACATGGAAATCTGGCCTTTAAATAGATTAAATCATAAGAAATAAACCCACCATCTAGAACATCAATGGGTAAGACCTTCTTCAAACCATTCCATCGTCCGTGGTTCCATTCTTGATAACCTCATACATATCATCACACATCTCATTGTTATAGGGGTCAACTACTACCACAACCTTGGGACTCCTCACCCATATCTCATAAGCTATCAAAGGCTCACATCAAATCACATAATATGGATCAAATCTAATGCACATTAGATGGTATCAAATGACATTCATATTTAATAGTTAAATGTGGCCCTAAAAACTAGAAATTTATCATTTACTAGAAAATAGGATCTCTCAACTCCAACATAAAGAATTTAGCCGTCATAAGAAAATTTTCTCCCTTAACGCCAAATATTTATCCTTATCAAACAACCAGTTTTTATAACATAATTAATTAACTGATTAATTTATCAAAGGATGAAACTATGGAAATATTAATGGATTAGATTTATCAATATATTTAAATAATTTAATTATCTTTTTAGCATTTTTTCATTTTAACAATGTTTAAATAATAAAAATTAACATTATGAATCCTTTAATCATTAATCTCATCAACAAGAAATCTAACATCATGTTATAAATGACATTCCATTAATACGGGGAATAAGAAAATGAATTAAAAATTAAATTTTCTTGAAATTGATTATCATAAAATTATAAGAACCAATGTTTTTAATAAACATGTCCCTTTATGTTATTTAGCCAACAAAGAATGTTTCCAACATAATATTCTTTACCAGTCTCATCAAACATCACATGATTGCCTGAGAATATCCAACCGTATAAAAATAATAGGTATTGGTGAAAAACTACCTAGAAAATTAATATGAGAATCATTATCCTGGCGGGAACATCAAAATCACATGATTACTAACCATAGACTAAGCTCATTCTTTATTATGGTTTAAAATTTATTAGTTCAATTCCACCATCATCCAAAGGGATAAAACATGATCAATTTACAATTTCACATAAATAAATGGATATGAAATGAATCTCCTATGTCAACGTGCCAACGTTATTCACATGAAAATGAAAACAGCATACATGTATTGTATCACCTCTCCCTTATATGGAAGTGACATCACCTTAAGGATTTTATGCCACAACCACACCAAAAAAAGGAAAATAAAATCTATTTGACTAATGAAGAGAAAAATCCATAAAATTCCAAGTAAAAATTGGAGGAACCAATATTTAATAACAATGAAACTCGAAGAAAAATAGAAGGAACTCACCTAAGATCACCACAGATCAATCCCTAGAAGGCGGGGTTGATTCCAATTAAAAGGGGGATTCAATTCCTTTGAATAACTCTCTACGGTTCCTAGGGGTAAAAAATAAATCCTGGTAGAAATTTACTTTGTAGGGGTTTGGTTATATTTGTAGTAAAAAATTACAACTGAAGACTATTATGTATCATTCTAGACCATGCCAAAGAACTTTCGTAACATATAGAACATTATGGCCCAGGGTATGAAACCACACCATAGCCCCTAGTTAATGGTTTTTCAAAAAACCTTGAGCTAAATCTTGCATATATCCTATTTACCTGGGGAGGAACTAAAAAATAGTTGAGACAACCATGTTGTAAAACCATTCAACCTGAAAAGGAGACAACACCATATCCAAGATCCACAAAACAAGGTTTCTAAAATTGGAAAACCTGACTAATATCCACCTCTAGGCCATTTTGTAATAGTTTTCACTCTATTCCACATAACTCATCTGTCCAATATAACAACGCCACTCCATAACAAAAAAATCCCATCTAGGATACATCACAACCAACCTCTATTCTGCAACCATTCTAAAATAGAAGGTGGATGAAAAATATCCCCCATTAATCCATCCTATCATTACTGGAAAATCACCATATACCCAAAATTTTGGGAAAACCATGGGTATAGGTGCCCCTATACCCACAGGTTTCCCAAAACTAGGGTATATAAATAGTATGGGACCCTATACCCACATTTATTGTAGAAATATGGGTATAGGTAATTTTTTTAAGACCTATACCAATGGTTTTAGAGAAATCTTTGGTATAAGGTTGGTTTTAGGGACCTATAGCCACGGTTTCTGTAAAACCATTGGTGTAGAGTTCTTGTTTGAAGACCTATTCCCAAAGGTTTCTACCTATATTCATGATATATATATATATAATTAAATACATATTTATATACCAATAAGATAAATTGAGTAGTGGTTAGGCATGGGAAGAATAGAGGGGCGGTCTAGGGATCAAATACCGTGACCATGTATTTATTCAAATCTATACCCATGATTCTAAAAACTGTGGGTATAGGTTAATGAAACAGTGGTATATGTATTTCATATCACATATACTAATTGTTTCCAAAACACTAGTATAGCCACATATACTAACAGATTCCCAAAACCATTGGTATAGGTATATAATGATGCCAGGGTAGCCCACGGTCACCCAAACCATTGGTATAACCTATACCACCAGTTTTGGGACCAATAAAAATGGTCAAATACCATTGGTATACGTCCATTTTATAGTAGTATATTTCATATCCAGCCACACTACACTACAACCACTAACCCTATGGAGTAAAATAGGTCTCCACGGTGTATAATATTATGTTAAGCTTATTTTTTATCTTAACTCCCCATTTTCTGTCCAAAACACTCCGAAAACATTTCTAGATACCACCAATTCTAAAACCCCCCAAATGAACAGATACTAGGGTCGGAGCCCTTATAACCTTGCTTTGGATTTAAATAGAAATTGTCTTCACATATTGATATTAACTAATTTAATAATATTAGTGCCCCTTTCACCTTTTCTATTAAATGGGGTAGTGGTCATTTTACATGTAAACTTGTGTGACATACACTAATTGGTTTTAGCTCAAAAGAATCCAAATATCCATTATGGAATTATTTATTTAGACACATTTCATTTACATGACTATACCAGTGATTCTATGGTTGGTGGTGGGTTGCGTCATGTGAACAATTTTCATTATCAATTTCTATTAAATGGTTCATGTTATCCAACAGAAAATTACCATTATTAAAACAAGATTTATCATAAAAATAAATTCTTTATTAAATAAGAAACTCTTATTTACAAACATAAAAAAAATCTATGTGTATTATCTTTGGACATAGATATACGTTTTTATGTAATGGTTGACACATGAAAAAAAAATTAATATCTAGATCATTCCTATCTACAATTTGAGGTGGTAGATCCCAATAGCCATCAAAGTATGTATAAATCCATTGGATGCTCATTGATCTACCTCCCCTTAATTAATTTTTTAGAATTTATTTGGTTCCTATATTTGAATACATATGTGATCATCACATGAAAGATCTCATACCCAATTAGTATAAATATATAAATTTCACTTGATAAAAACATACCATAAGTTTATTCTATACTTCATTTTATGGTTGTAGTTTTTCTTCCAGCATACCTTCTTGACAGTTGAAAAAATGATAAAATCTCATTCCCATACATGTTTTTTATACATCTGTTCTTCAAAATGAATTGTATAGATGATTTAGACTTAGAGTCAGTCTTGAAATTCTTTATCTAGTCTTTACTTTTATTCACAATAAGGATAAATGATTTTCTAAACATTATATCCTTCACAACATGGTGAAGTAGACTGAGATGATCTAGAAGATACTTATATTTATTATTTATATAGAAATTGACTAAAAATATAGAGAATATCTAAGGGAGGTAGGAAATAATGATGTTAGTGCATAGTTAATTTTGTATCTTAAATGGTAGAACCTCTAGGAATGGAATATAGCCAATAAGCTTGAATACATGGGCCCTTCTAGCACACCAGCTCCAATTTTTTCATAAAATTGTGCCTTGTATATATTAAGACACTCATATCTTTACCTCTACTGATAACTAAAATGGATATACTATATCATGTTCTAATAATCCATGTATTCAACTCTCTTAAAGGATTCATTAGACATGGATGAAAGAATTAATCATCGAACATAATCTACACCGTTTTAGTGTTTATGATAAATGGATAAATCCTCATCACTCACCTCATTTATGAGAGGATTATGCATTGAGGATTATATAATTCATGACTTCTATTCATGGAAAGGTATATCTCATAGGTATCTAAAACATTCCTGGAGGTTACTACATGTCATGATATAGTCTTTACCCACAAATAATCATAGGGATAAGGTGGTTCATGAAATTGTAGTTATTATACAATAATAAAAAAGTATATTATTAATAATTTTCTTGATTACAAACTATTTGAGACAAAATAATTTTAATTTCAATAAATATGTCCCCATTTTATCAATTCTCAACAACCCTCACCAATGAACTTATAATTCCCCATCATGTGGTTATTCTAGTGGAAAGGATCCATATTTACCTTATCATAATCAATATATAAGCCATGAGAATTATAATAAAGTATTTAGGTTAGTTGTATTTCAAACATAAAAATGGAACCTCATGGATCCAATGAGTGGACTCCCTGATCAAGAAACCGTGACTCAGATTTCCTTAAATCTTGCATCTAAATATTTATTTTATGGACCTAAATATTTATACCCAATGAAAATTTAGTTATGTTGAACCACTATCTCAATTGATACCTCTCAATAATTAAATTTTCATATGAAAGAGGTGGAACTGACACTTAACTATGGTTCTTATTAATTCAATTGATGTGTAGGAACCCAGATCTTCTTTTCAGGTATGAATCTTTTTTTTTCTAGTGTTTTTTAGGAAAAGATGTGTTTCTGGATATTTTAAAGAGTACACGCCATATACTTAGACGTAAATTTCGTGTACCAATTTTCCACAGGAAGCCATGTATTGGTCGTGTAATGGCTGAGTACATGGCTGTGTGGGGTAACTTGGAGACCGCCAAAAGTGGGGCCCAGTAAAGGCATATACATGTCGTGTAATTTTAAAGGACACACAATGAACTTTTCTTTTTAATTTATTAATTAGACTGGTGTCAAGTTTAATTTACAGAAACATCTTATTCTCAGCTCATCTCATCGATGAGTGATGAAGATCACTGATTTTTCCTGGATCCCCTGATCGCAACGCGATTCACTGTTTCATTTTAACCCTTACACCACTATTCTAAACTTGTTTTATATGGAAAATTATAAAAATAATAACAAATATAATTCAAGGTTTGAATCATTTATTTTGTGTTTATCACTGTTAAAAAGGTAAATGTTACTTTTTTTATGATTCCATTGCAGGAGGAGGTAATTTGGAGGGCCCATGATGATGTCCCAGAAAAATGGGCCAAATTGCGTAGGATCCATGCATAGTAGTGGACTCATCCATACACTTGTACTAAACAGTGCTTCCAAATGGGCTGATTTTTTTTATTCTATTCCAAAATTCATTGTTCAATGTTTCATCAGAAGAAACCCAAGACTCATTCATCCATATGATGAACCAACTGACATGATCTATTCAGCACACCGAATCTGCATGAAGTAAAAAGTGGTGTGCTGTGATCTGTCCCTACCTCATGATATACTTTTCTAAATAGTGCCAAAAATTTGGTGGAAATATTAATGAGGTGGATCTACAACTTTTTTATTTTCTCTAAATCAAGATAAGTCTTTCTAGAAGTCTAAATCCACGTGACAAGTGATTCTATTAAATCTGTGTGCTCAAAACCACTATCCCATTTTCCTAAAAAATGACACCTTGGGATCCCCATATGTATGTTCGAACAAGGAGTGTAGTGCTTCCAATTTGGAGTTATAGAGGATCCCTCTACTCATCATTGAATATCTAGAGGCCCCTATGCTCATAGGGGGATTAAGGATGAAGAAGGAGTTCCACCCGAGCTTCCTCCTCCTCCCAATGCCGAGCTAAACAGTTCATGATTAATCTAAGAAAGCTACACATACATGGGAGGGAGTTCGAACACTAGATATTCTACTATATTTCTATAATTTGAGTGATAAATATTTTACTTTTGTTTATATTTTATTCACTTCTCTTCTGAATACATTTATTCTATTATAATTGAGTAAAACACTTTTTATCTCAACCCCGATTGGGTTGAGACTTCAAGTGGGAATCTTGTATTGTTCTGATTGGACAAGACAATAGTCCTATTTATCTCACATATACATAAGATTTTAGTATTATTAGGTAGCCTCTCTTTTTATATGTTTGATACCAAAAACCATTACAACATGATTGTTGTGTCAAGCAGTGGTACATTGAGCATCATAATAAGAGGCAAGAGGAATGTCAAGATCTTGACAACCCTCAGCCAAATGGTTCTATTAAACCATGTGTATATTTCTGAATGATGAACTCACCAAGATTTGTAGTGAAGATGAAATTATATCCTTATCTCATAATTCTAAAACACCAAATTTATTTATCATCAATTAAACTCTTTAAGTTAATCTATTTTCTTAAAACAATTTTCAAATTCACCCCCTCTTTTTGTAATATTTATTAAAAATACACACTATAATCTAACAAATCTCCTTGAGAGAAGACCTAGATTTTTCCCTATACTATAAAATA
Source organism: Viscum album (assembly GCA_963277665.1). NCBI lineage: Eukaryota > Viridiplantae > Streptophyta > Magnoliopsida > Santalales > Viscaceae > Viscum > Viscum album. The sequence goes on along the minus strand of OY728120.1, from coordinate 1,868,052,753 downwards.
TTCTTTAAATAACTATCAATTTGACGTGTCATGATGACACAGTCAAATTTTGTTGTTGTTGTCGGGGAGCGCTTTGGTTTTTAGTGCGTGTTTTTGATAATATTTTTGTAATTTTTTGAATATTTATCTATTATATATTATATATATACCTATATTTATGTATTATGATCTTTTTGTTTTGTTGGTTTGGTGCCTGGAGCATTTTAATTTGTTAGATTTACCTCCTTTTGAACCCAAACTAGAGAGGATCACACGTCAGCGAATGTGAGATGCCCAAGAGCACCATTTGAAGGAGGACACACCAGACAACAACACTTTTCTTGATCCTTCATATTCCTCTTCTGGAACCAACATAAAAACTGAAACAAACTTGTATCACATGGTTGAAAACAATAGAACACTAAAATATCTAACCTCACTTAATGTTGATATCAAACCCACCTATATTCAAATCCCAGGTGTGGAACCCAACATTGAATTAAAATATGGTTTAATCCATTTATTACCAAGATTCCATGGAATTCCTAGAAATTATACACACAAGTATCTTAAAGAATTTAATACCGTTTGTTATACTTTAAAACCTACTAATGTGGATGAAGAACATGTAAATCTTAGAGCATTTCCTTTCTCATTAGAAGACACTTAAAAAGATTGGCTTTACTATGTTAATTCACTAATAAGAGGCTAAGCAGACATGAAATGTATGTTTCATGAAAAATGTTTCCCAAACTCTCGAAATGAAACTAAAAGGAATGAAATTTGGGGTATAGGGATGTCCCAAGGGGAAACAATACATAAATATTGGGAACACTTTAAAAATTTATGTTCAAGTTTTCCACCCCACCAAAAAGTGGTAAAATTTTAATTCAATATTTTTATGCAGTTTTAATTCCTATTGATAGAAACATTATTGATGCTACTGCAGGTGGTGCACTGGTAGAGAAGACCCTAATTGCTGTAAAAACCCTAATTGAGAACATGGAATAATACTCTCAATAATTTGGTACAAGGTCCATCGTACCCATTCGAGTTTTCCATGAGTTGCAATCTACCAAATTCAAGAAGAAGGTGGAAACAAAGTTCGATGAGGTATGTACCCTTCTTCGACATTTTGTTCTTTCCCAAGGGAAATCCCAATCTACTCCTACCATCCATTGTGGTATATGTTCTTATGACACCAAATATTATGACCAATGTCCTCAATTGAGGGAAACTTCTAAGAGTTTTGAGGAAATATTTCAAGGCACCCCTATAACCAACCCTTTAGGCAAGAACCATACTAACCATCCAACCCTGGGTGGAAATAAAACTAAGCCATAGGAAAGGGTGTATTCAAACCAACCTAAAAAATAATGGAACCAACTGGGTCAAAGTATTCATCTACCACCACCACCCAGAAATCCCCAACCACCCCAAAGGCCTTTCTAACAAAACCCTCCATAAACAGAGCCTAGCATATAAGATATGATGAAAAAAATGGATGCCAATAATATCCAATACCAAAAAACCACTCAGGAATCCATACAAGAACTTAAATCCCAATTATGCTAACTAGCTGACTCAGTGGGGAAATTTCAATGTCACAGGTTAGGTAAACTACCATATCAATCATTATTCAACCTTAGAGATAAAGGAAATGTAAGTGCTATCACCATTAGGAGGGGAAAAACTAGAATGTCAAATGAATCCTCTATTAGAGTCATCCCCTCCTAAGAAAAACCTCAATCCCAACAATTAAGGATGTTCCAAATGTTAAAAAATCATGTCTTGAGAGAAGCCCTCCCAAAGGAAAGAGTGTGTCTATTGATGATTCGTCTATCCCAACCATTCCGCTTCCATTTCCCCAAAGGAACAACAATCCCAGAAAACTAATGGAAACTGATCTCATTAATGAAATTTTGGAGAAATTTAATAAAGTGTAGGTAAACATCCCCTTGATTGATGCTGTGAAGAAAATTCCATGATATTCCAAGTTTTAAAAGAGATGTGTACACATCGAAGGTGACTTTCTGGAGATGCAAAGGTGATATTGGGGAGGAACATATCAGTATTAATAGACCCATCACTTCCTACCAAGTGTAATGATCCTACGAAATTCTTGATTCCATGCACCATATGGGAGTATTCATTTTCAAATTCTATGCTTGATTTAGGTGCTTCTATAAATGTGATACCTCACTCCATTTACTCTACATCACAGTTCAGAGAACTAAAGCCCAATGGACTTGTGGTTCAACTGGCTAATTGGTGTACTACACACCCTTCTGGTGTGTTAGAGGATGTTCTTGTTAGGGTTAAAAATTTAAATTTTCATGCTGATTTTTATGTTCTTAAAATGGAAGATGATAGGCCGAATGGACATGCCCCAATTATATTTGGGAGACCTTTCCTGAAAACAACCAAAACCATAATTAATGTTCATAATGGAACATTATATATGGAGTTTTTTAGTGACAATGTCCACTTCAACATCCTTTATTTCATGAACCACCCCTTAGAAGAACATTCCTATCTCTCTATTAATTCTATAGATGTACTTATTTCCCTTGAAAAAACATCATTTCATTCCCCTGACCCCCTTTCTGAGTTTTCTCCATGGATAGAAATGTTAGGAAATGATTCATGCATTGATTGTTGTAGTGGTCTAGAAAAACGTCATGCATGTTTATTAATTGATGATTTCTTGATGAATGAGGATCCAATGACCATAAAGATACTACTAATCTTGTAAAATCTCATTCCTCCATTGAGTATGATACCATTGAGCATTTATATGAGAGAAGTGACCTCTCACTTTAACACACACTCACATCAATCCAAAATCCACCTGAATTGGAACTAAAACAACTTCTTCATGATTTAAAATATTCATATCTTGAGAATGGAAATAGTTTTCCCATCATCATTGATCATTCACTCCCTCCTGAGAATGAATTGAGACTACTTGAACTTTTGAAGGAGTATAAAAAAATTTTAGGATGGACACATTCATACATTCTTATTATTAGCCCATTAATTTGCAGACATCATATTTTTGTAAATGATGAGGATTAACTATTAATAAAGGCACAAATACGACTGTACCCAAACCTCTTAGATGTAGTAAAGAAGGAGATAACAAAACTATTGGCTACTGGAATCATTTTCCCCATATCTGAAAGCCAATGGGTCAGTCTAGTACAAGTGGTTCCTACAAAAACCGATCTGACTATAATAAAAAATGAAAACAATGAATTGGTTCCAACTCCTATGAAGAATAATTGGTGTGTCTACATAGAATATCATCAACTAAACCAACACATTAAGAAGGAAAATTTCTCTTTTCCATTCATGGACCAAATTATAGAGAGTCTAGTGGGTAAGTCCCACTACAATTTCCTTGATGATAATTCTAGACACTTTGAGATCCATATTGCCCTGGGGGAATAGGAAAATACAACCTTCACTTTCCCCTTGAAAAAATTTTCTTATAGGAGGATTCCATTTGGTCTGTGCAATGCTCTAGGTACTTTCCAGCAATGTATGGTTATTGTTTTTTCCGATTACATGGGGAATTGAATGGATGTTTTCATGGATGATTTAACTATTTTTGGATCATATCTTGATGAATGTTTGAGTAGCCTTTCTTTAGTTCTACATCGCTGTATTGAAAAGAATATTGTATTAAATTATGTGAAATGACATTTCATGGTGCAGAAAGGTATAGTTTTGGGGCATGTCATTCATGGGGATAGTATCAAAGTAGGTAAATCAAAAGTGGATGTCATTTTTTCCCTACCATTCCCCAAAAATGTATGGGATGTGGGGGCTTTCCTAGGTCATTCTGGATTTTAACGTCATTTCATTTGTAACATTAGTAAAATTGCACTCCCCCTCTCTCGATTATTCCCAAAATAAAAAGAAATTTTTTTGATAAAAAATTTAAGGAATATTTTAAAAAGTTAAAATGGAGTCTCATGTCACCCCCAGTAATCCAACAACTTCAATGGGATTTTCTATTTGAGCTCCTGTGTGACACCTCTAACTATACAGTTGGGGTAGTCTTAACACAAAGGGTGGATCAAGCTCCACATGTCATTGCCTATTCCTCACGTACTTTGGTCCCTACCCAATAAAACTACACCAAAACTAAAAATTAATTCCTTTCCTTTGTGTTTTCCTTGAAAAAATTCAGGTCATACCTTTTGGGGTCCAAATTCATTGTGTTCTCAGACCATGTATCCCTCCAGTATCTCCTTAAGAAACCAGAAGCCAAACCACGTCTCATTTTCAAGATTCTCCTCTTTAAGGAATTAAATTTAGAAATTAAAGATAAAAAAGGAGCATAGAATGTGGTGGTTGACTATATCAGTAGGATCCACCCATCCGTGAGACATTGAATCATCCCCCTATCTTCCTATAATTGACATGTTTCCAAATGAACAATGGTACTGAGTGCAAGATTCTATTCCTTGGTATGTTGAAATTGTAAATTATTTGGTAGCATGTTACATTCCTACTGATTTCAATAAAAACCAAGCCAACTATCTAAAACATGAGTCCTGTTGGTACATTTGGGATGACCCCTACCTTTAGTGCACCTGTAGTGATCTTTTCCTTAGAAATTATATTCCCGAGAGCAAGTTTTAGTCCATCCATAGGTTCTTCCACATTCTTTCTTGTGGGGGATACTTTGGCCCCCAACGGTCTTCTCACAATGTCCTTTATTCTGGTATCTTTTGGCCCACATTGTTTTGAGATGCCCATGACTTCTGTAAATCTTTCCCTCACTATGAATGAATGGGGGAATGTATCTAAATGAAATGAGATGCCACAAAAATTGTTTCTCTTCCACAAAATTTTTGATTTTGGGGGAAATGACATTATGGGAACATTCCCCAGTTAATTTGGTAATATGTAAATTCTATTGGTAGTGGATTTTTTTCAAAATGGGTAGAGGCACAAGCTACCAGGACTGATGATTCTGAGGAAGTTATGGAATTTTTGAGATCCCAAATTTTCTATAGGTTTGGCTTACCTAGGTTTATCATCAGTGACCAGGGTTCTCATTTCTGCAACCAAATAATGAAATCTCTCTTATGTTAGTATGAGGTTGGGCATCAAGTGTATACTGCTTATCACCCACAGCCCAATGGTCAAGATGAGGTGTCAAATAGAGACGTAAAACAGATTCTAGAAAAAATGGTTCAACCTAATAGAAAATATTGGATTCACAGTCTCAATGATTCATTATGGTCTTACGGTACTCCTTTCAAAAGTCATGTTGGCATATCACCATATCGGTTAATGTTTTGAAAGAGTTTTCACTACCCTATTGAGATTGAGAACCGGGCCTACTGAGCTATTAAATAAAGAAATTCTAGTCTTTCTAGTGCACGTTCTTAGAAAAAGTGGTAGATTCAGGACCTGGATGAAATAAGAAGAGATTCATATGATAACTCCAGGATTTATAAGAAGTAAACCAAGGTGGCCCATGACTGTCTGATCCTTCATCGTTAGTTCGACATTGGCTAGAAGGTCCTCCTTTACAATGGCAAGCTGAAGTTTCATCCAGGTAAGCTTCGTTATCACTGGTTTGGCCCATAAGCTTTTACAAATGTATCCTTGTTTTGTGTTGTTCATGTTCAAAATAAGGAAACCAATCAAACCTTTACTGTTAATGGGTTGCAGCTAAAGCACATCCATGATTCCCTTTTAGAGTCCCTAATGGTGAAACTCCAAGTTCAAGAAGAAATCTATGAATGACACCCACTAGGTTTTATCCTTCCTTCCCACATTGTATTTTGTTATAGTGAGGAAATTGTACACTCTAGGTGTGGGGGGATGGGTATATTCCTGGTTTAGTTAGGAATTTCCATCAGCTTTATTCTTTTTCGATTTTAGCTTGCTGAATTGTATTATTACATTCCTCATTTCCCCGTCATTTCCCCCATCACTTGTGTGACAGAATGTTATGTTTTTTTATTACCACTTTTTCATTGAAAAAGACGTCTATTTAATAATAGAAGTAATTTAAAATTCAGGTGGAATTTCCACATTTCATTTTTTAACTTAACAAAAATCTGATAAAATGTGCATTTTTTCAAGAATTCAACACTGTGGTGTGAATTTGTTTTGAAATTTGGTTGTTTTTCGATGATATAAATGGTTGTATCATTTTTAAACCTTTGAGAAAAATGGTGTCATTTTTTGTGAGTAGTTTAAGGGAAAATTGTGTCACTTAATTTCTATACACAAATTTTCACCCAACCAAAATGTGTGAAAAAATTATACTTAATAATAGGTAAATATAATTTAGGATTATTTTTATCTACTTTACAAAATCATTTTACCTATGTTCGTTCCTTATCTGATATATTTCATTACTCTACCAGATTCACCTATACGTGTGTACCTGTTATCTGATTGTTGTATTCCCTCAAAAAAATTAAAAAAATAAAATAAAAAAAGGGTTGTATATTGGGCAGGTAAAAAACAACCCTTCCTCAACCTTTGATATTGTTATAACTTTTACAATTAGTGTTGTGATGAGATCAAACATGGGTTGGGAGAAGAATGTGATATTAGTTCCAAGTGAAACTTTTGAAAAATTAATAAATGAGGGGAGTGATGAAATCTAAAACATAAGGGGATATATAGGTCGGGAGCTTATGGGTTGAATTCTAGGAATGCTTAAGTGAGTTGTTCTTGGAAATTTATTGAAAATTATATAGGGAAGATTGGGTGAAAAGGATCATATATGTAGACAATTTTTAAAATAACATTATATTTACTCAATAAAAAGTGGAAAGAATAGCTTGAAATGGGTTTCACACACACACATGGAGAATTGGTTTCATGATTACCTGTTAAATTATTTTCTTTGATTGGTATCATGCATCTCTTGTAATTTCATTTGCATATAATTTTGGAGACAACATTTTCCATAATCACTGAGAATAACTCCTTGGTGTGATTTTTGGATTTAATAACATTTCTATCAGGAATTAAATTTTCATTGAATGTAAAATCTTTATGAAGTTTGAAATATATACATGCAAAAATTTTAGAATTATGACTTTTCCCTGGAGTGGAAATGTTTAGGTGTGGGGGTGCGATCGCATGATGATTAACTATTTCATTTTCACCCTTACAGCACTGTGGTAAACTTGTTTTATATTGAAAATTATAAAAATAATAACATATTGAATTCCATGTTGTAATCATTTATTTTGTGTTTATAGATGTTAAAAAGGGAAATGTTACTTGTTTTGATGATTCCATTGCTAGAGGAGGTGATTTGGAGGGCCCCTGATGATGTCCAAGAAAAATGGACCAAACTGCACAAGATCCATGCAAACCAATAGACTCATCCACACACTTATATTGAACTGTGCATCCAAACAGGATTCAATTTGTTGTTCTAGTCATAAATTAATTGGGCTACATTTAATCTTAAGAAACCTAAGACTCATATGTCCATATGGTGGCCCAACCGACCTGATATGTCCATCACATCGAATGTTCATGAAGTCAATAGTGTTGTGTTGTGATTTGTCCCTATATCGGGATCTACTTGTCCAAATGCTTCCAAACATTCTATGGAGATATTCAAAATGTGGGGATAAAACATGGTTATATTCTCAAAAGTGAGATAAGGCGGTCTGGAGATCGAAACCCATGTGACAAGTGGTTTTAAGAAATTTATGTTCTCAACACCACCTTCCCATTTTCCTATAAAATGGCACATTGGTCTCCCCATTTGTAAGATAAAAAAAAGAGATAAGTGCTTCCAATTTGGAGTTCCATAGGATTCTTCTCCCCATCCTAGAATTTCCGGAGGCTCTTGTCCTCATTGGGGGGTCAAAGATGAAGAAGGAGTTCCACCCAAGCTTCCTCCTCCCGATGTCGATCTAAATAGTGGATTATCATTTCGAGGGAGATACACATACTTGGGAGGGACTTCTGACACATGATATTCTACTGGTTTTCTTTAATTTGTGTGATAATTATTTCACTTATGTTTAAATTTTATGAACTTCTCCTCTGAATACATTTCTTTCATTATAATTAAGTGAAACACTTTTTATCCCAATAGTGATTGGGTTGAGATTTCAAGTGGGAATCTTGTATTTTTTTATTGGATAAGACAAGAGTCCTATTTATCTCAAACATACATTAGATTTCAGTATGATTTGGTAGCCTTTATTTTCTATTTTTGATACCCAAACCTTGTCAACACGATTGTTGTGTCAAGGGGTGGTATTTTGAGCATCATTTTAAGAGGCAAGAGGAAAGTCAAGATGTTAACTACCCTCAACCAAAGGGTTCCATTAAACCATGTGTATTTTTAGATTGATGAACTCACCAAGATGTACAATGAACTTGAAATGATCTCCTTATCTCATAATTCTAAAAAAACAACATTATTTATCAACTATTAAACTCTTTAAGTTATGTCATTTTCTTAAAACAGTTTTCAAATTAGCCCCCTCTTTTTGTAATATTTATTAAAAATACAAACTATAAGCTACCAAAACTACTTGAGGTATGAACTAGGGTATTCCCTATAATACAAAATCTTCATTAAATAACTATCAATTTGACGTGTCATGACAATGCGGTCAGCCCCCGATCAGCCATTCGTTCTCTGAATAAACCACCGTCGAATGCATTAGAATCACCACGGTGAGTTCTTCTTTCTTTTAGAGGATCATCCATTGATTCCTATTCTTTTGTGAGATATCCTTGGATGAATGTTTTCGAAATTTTTGTAGATCTAAGGAGTTTAGGTTGAATAAAATGCTGATATTCAACTATATCGATTGTACATTGTCGAGGTAGGTGGTTTGTGACTTTCCATAGTTTGCCTTTGAATTATATGTGAAAAATTGCCCAATACCCTTGTTCGGGGTATTGCATGTCTTGGGAATTTATCCCTTTAATGTCTTCTATGACTTGATTTCTTGATTTAGGGATCATGTTTGAGAATAGGGTTTAATTATCTTTCTTTGGATTTGTTTTGGCATGATGGAACTAATATTTTCCATTGTGCCTAGTTTTTCCTATTAGGATTCTCTATTTTCCATGCCTAGTATCGTTATGATGAAGATTATATTATATGATATTCTCGTGATATGAATTTTAGTTACTTATCCAAGTAGTATTTGTGATTTACATTGGTTGCTGAGTATTGTTGTGCATGTTTTCTTTCCACAGGGCTGTGGGAACCTGGTGTAGTGAGACTATCAGGGGAATTTATGTTGAGGGCTTCCCCAGGGTGCCTATTGTAATTTTCATGTGGAGAGACCATAGGGGGGATTGACGCTGAGTTGTCCCTCAAAGTGTCTATAGTTATCGATATGATACCACAAGGGGGAATTAACATTAAGTGCTTCCTCAGAGAGTGTGTAGTTTATCATTAAAAGACTATAGGGGGAATTGACAGTGAGTGCTTCCTCAGAGAGTCTTTATTTTGCATGAGACCAAAGGGGTTAGACTATGTGAACTATCCCATGGGGTCATTATATCTTAATTGTAAAATGATAAGTCAAACCAGAGGGGTTAGGATGTGAGAACATTCCTAGAGGGTTACTTGTGAATGATTGGTTGATTAATTAATCAATTTAAATGAATATAATTGAAACTGTAGGACTGTTTACTTTTGAGTACTTCTTTTTTATTACTTCATTTTGCATATTTCATGTTATATATATTCACTAATAGTTAGGCACATAAATTTGGGTGGTTTCCTACTAGTATTCATCTCACACCCTATTTGGGTCATGCTTTTTGGCCCAAAGAGATTATATTGTTATAGGGATAGATAAGGGCAAGTTCCCTTCTACCTTAGTTACTTGATTTCTGTAGAGATGATGAGCATGGGACCAAGATGAGGATTGTGATACTGTTGCAGTTGTTTTCTTGTTATCTTATGTAGTTTGGTTTAGTACTGTATTCCATCATTATTACTTGTTTAACTGCTATCCTTGATTCTTGTGAGATGCATCATTATTTATACATATGTTGTAGTTGTTTATTTACATTCAGTATTCCATTGTTTACTGTTTCATGTTATTATCACTCCTTCAGCTACTATTATATGATTATTTCCACTGTTTTACTCTACCAAGGAGGAAATAGTTTTCCCACTATCACACCTAAGGCCCTCGCTTTTAGTCGTAAGCCTCTGGAATTCTGGGAAATGCGATTGATGCCCTGTGACAAACCAGGTACATGGCACCTCTAGGTAGCACCCAGAATAGGGACGTTACAAAGTGGTATCAGAGGGAGGTTCTTTTCTTCTTTGACATACTGTTTAGAGCCTATAGACAGGGATATGAAATAATTTGTAGTTGGTAATAAGATGTTCCGTGGAGTATCTAACATGTGTAAAGGGAAAAGCTAATTTACCTCGAATATTTCAATTTTTTTGGTTTTAAAATTATTATAGTTGATTTGATTCCACAGTCGGATGATTCACATGTTTTGTGAAGTTATTTTTTATATTATTGAGGTTCTATTTCTGTTGCAATCCAATAAGATGAGGGTATGCCATCTAATGCATCATATAGTCACTTTCCAAAGAACACAACTAATGTATTCCTGTCATGCCATTTAGAGTGCATTATCTATTGCATGATGTTGTGATAGATGTTATGCTAGATATGCATGATGTAGTGATATATGTCTTGATAGAATACCTACTCTTTGATAGGGTATTGGATTGTGTAATGTTTTGTTTGAATGAGTACAAAACATTGGTCCTTGAGGTATTATGGTCCCTCATGGATCTGAATTTGGTGGATCATTGCACTATTATACTTGTATATGACATGAACATGATTCCAAGATTTGGATCACGGGGAGTATGGGCCCCCACAGATTAGAATTTGGAACTTTAATGTTTGTATTAGTATTTTTATGGGTTCCAATGTAGTTTATTAGGCTTACTCTCTAGAAAAGAACCATAATACATGATGTATTTTAATCAATACACGTCGTGCATCCTTTTGTTCGGGAAGGAATAACTTTTCTTAAGTACACACCATGTAATTTGTGTTAACGCTGTGTAGTCTTTAGCCATGTGACTAGTTGTGTGAGCAGAAACATGGGGTTGGGAAACCTTTGGTGGAACACGTTGTGTACCAGATGCACAAGATGTGTTGTAGCGACCATTTATCCAGTCGTGTGACTAACGACACCGGTGGATGAAAATTAGCTAGTACACACCGTGTCTGCCACAAAAACACCGTGTAGAGTCAACTGTGTCTCCGACCGTGTGACTAATGACACGAGAAGTTGAAAATATGGTTGTTCACATTGTATTTTCTTCTTACACGATGTGTAGAGTAGATCGTGTTACTGGTTGTGTGACCAACCACATGGGTGGGTGAAAACCTTTTAGTACATGCCGTTTTTGTTATGAACATGTCGTTTAGTTTTGTTCAAGGTGAACCGTGTGGCTTATCCATGTAGAGGAACTCATCTGGGGGAAATCAATGTATGTACACATCGTGTCCTTTGGAGGAACACGCCCTGTGTTGTGGTGTTACACGACCAGTTTTGGCAGAAGTACACGCCCATGTAAAGGCTTAAGGGAACACATCGTGTAGTGGTCATACACGTCAAGTATACATGTTTTATAAAATTTTACTATTTTACCTCTCCTGTCCCTTTATTGAGCTTATATGTTTCAGTCCTTGATAATCTTGATCTAAGGTGTAAGATTGACCCAGTAGAGTCATGACACTGAGACACCCTCCGATTGTTCACTAGATACAGGGAAATGATCTGACACCAGACATGGATGGTCAAGGACTACCATAAGATCCTCCCATCATGCATGTCTTAGCACTAGCCATCATTCTGGACACAGGTGTCGATGTACAGTTCCAAGAAGGATTAATGAGGTTTATATAGACCTTCTAGGGAGAACCACAACCTGCCCCGTCTATAGTAGAGTTGACGCAAGTTTTTCAGTATAAGAATCCTCCCACATTCAAAGGGGATGGAGGACCTCAGTATGTAGAGTCATGGTTAGAATCCTTATTGTCGATATTCAAGCATCAAGAGATTCCTCAAAAGATGAGGGTGAAGCTTTCTACCTATATGCTTCAGGATTCCACCAAGAGATGGTGGGATGTCTCTTAGAGGAGGGACGCCGGCAGGTTACGGTTTGAGATTCATTCCAGTGTGCCTTATATGATTAGTTCTACATAGATACTTTGAGGGAGAACTGAGCCCAAGATTTCATGAGTTTTGCGTATAGTAATTTCTCATTTATAGAGTACTCTTCTCGCTTCACAGAGCTACAACGCTTCACACCCATTCTAGGGTGCGATTAGATTATATTATCAAGGAAGTTTGATGATGGTTTTGGGCATGAAATCTGTTCTCAGGTGAACATCTTCTTGTTGATGACCATATATTCCATAGTCAACCAGGAAATGATCACCGAGTGCAACCTATGGGATTATGGAGCTGTGGTCCAGGGTAGTTCGGCATGTCATGACCCACCATCACCAAGATGAGAGAAGGGACATCAGATTTCCAGACTCTTCATTCTTCAAGTTGAAGGAGAGATAACGACCCCCGAGACCCACCTTCAATAGGCCCCAGAGTGGCGACTAGCACCAAGGGTATCTAATCACACACAAGATGGAAGGCATTACCTTTTTTATTTATTAGGATCGGGAGATAAGATAATAAAAACCAGAATACCAAAACTTGAAGTACAAGTAAATCCAAAACAAACCATTCCCATATGCATGTTCCCAAAGTAAATGATACAAAAGTAATAGAAAAACCCTGAAAAGGAAGTACTAAAAGAAATAAAACATTAAAAAAAACTGTCCCAACGTCTGAACTAGTACGACCCTGCATGATCCCTGAAGTCCTCCTGGAAACTTGAAAGCAGTTTTATATATGTAGTGTGAGCATACAAGTATACTCAGTAGGGAAAACCAAAGACTCTCGTGCACAAGTGGGGAGGCATCCTAATGTCCAGTGGAAAGAAGAGATAACCCAAGAACCTAGGAAGGAAGTCTATCCACCCAAGCCTAACCAAGGCATACTCCCCAAATAACACAAGACAAGTAATAAGTAATAATAGCACATCGATATTTGGGTACCCCGCGCCACTTTCCCACTAGTTATTGAAGACATCCTATGCATCGAACCAATCCCTCCATTCTCACCGTAGTACCACTGCCACACCCCGCCCACACACACCTGGGACACAACCACACATACCGTCCGCAAACACCTGGGCCACAACCACCACGCGTAACCATGTCTGCAAACACCTGGGCCAGAACAACTACTGCCACACCTGAAGACACCTGGGCCCCATCCTGAATATTCTTGGGAAACAACATGCCCTCACACACCTGGGCCAACCACCACAACTTCCCTTCCCGAAGAAAGATGGCCTATAATGGACCTTAGGCCATCACAACATTCCTGAAGAGTCTTGGGCTAATCGGGAAAGGGAGCATAAAAGGATCAAATAACCAGCTATTCATAAGAGTGTTGGAAAAAACACCCTCCCCAATGAAATGGGGGTGTTCAGCCCAAAGTTCTCAACTTGGGTGGGGAGAGAATAAGAAACATTAAATATACAGATATATGTATAGGTAACAAGCCCTCATACCAACCTAGGGTTTCCAAATCCAACCTAAGAACAACACCCTTGTTACTATTCATTCATAAAAGAAGGCACAACACTCATGGCCAAGTCACAACTCATTCCCAAAACCAATTCCCCATTAATAACATTCTTGTTTTCATGTTCATGTGATCCCATTTAGTTGAATTTCTGCACTAATGGGTAACTAAGAGGCATAAACACAAGCCAGAGAAAGAGAGATACACTCAAACAACAATTTAAACATTCGCACCCGGTTCTCTTGTGAAGTCACAAAAACAAAGGGATCAGTGAGATCCCTCAAAGTAATGGAACCAAACCAAGCCTTGAGATACAGCCCCACACAATGTCAGATTACTGACTAACAATCATGCCACAATAGAGGATCCCCATAAGGATTAATCAGATCAAATAGGCATGCCACAAAGATAGAGCAAGGAAGTTTACAGACTCAAGTACATCATTCACTATGTTTTCTTCTTCTTGTTTGGTTAACCAGGGTGATCACACAAGGATTTTTGTTCACTGGACATTCATTTAATCGACTGAGTTTATATGATTATCCAAATTCCCATGTTGGAGCCATTCAATCATCACCGAATATGGTGGTTCATTAATGCACAAATAAAGACCACCAATGGCCATGATTTTCAGTGGGCATAGGTCCGCAAAATTCATGACATAAATAATCAAGGGTATGGAAAAGTAGTAGAACATGGATCACACCCCACCTGTATTAATTAAAATTCCCTTTGTATTTTCATTAACGTTTGGTGTTATCCATACCATAGAAACAATAGCTCACCCACCCCACATGATACACAGTAAGAGAGACGAAGGAAAAATCCTACCCGGTTGATCAAGGATCAAAATTCTTCTCCACGCACCATGAACTGTAGATGTGCGACTTGTAGGGGAGGAACTCCATGGACTCCAAGTATAACTAGAAAAACTCGAGAATAGGCACACCACAAGCCTTGGGAAGGAGGGACTCCAAGCACACCAGGGAGAAGAAATAACTCCAGCCAATAAGAGGATGGAAGAAACTATAGCGTGATTTAAAAATGAGATCTCGTTGTTATGGGATAAAGAATTTTGAGCCGCTTTAAAGTTTGATCGCGGTTTCCCAGGCAGTTGGGAGGTTACACACGATGGGATTAATTCTTGTTTAATTATTCCCATTGGGGTGGTGGCATAACGGCTGTGCGTTAAACAGTTTTCTTTAAACATAAGGAAACGCATGATAGGGGAGGATCTGAAAGGTACGGGAAAGGGTGTGACACTGAGGAAAAACAACACGTTTTGGTAAGTTAAGGTTTGTCTGACTCTTGGGGGATTTTAGATATTATTTATGGGATTTAAATGGCTTTGAATGGGTCATTAAATCATTTTTACGTCAAAAGATACATTGTGGGAGGAGAAAGGTCGGGAACTGCCTGAGTGAGGATACCATGCCACCGTCGCGGTGTCACTGTCACGGTGGCTCCCTCATGGTGCCACCGTCACGGTGCCACCGGGACTGCTGTGCGACCATCAAGGTGCCACTGTTTAGGTGGTGCCGTGTTTTGGTAAAGTAATAGACCATGTGGGTCTGAACCATTACATCAGATACCCCTCAAACTATTCTATCCCTCGAGAATAAAAACTAGACTGAAGAAAAAGAGGGGTTTCAAACAACCACCTCGAATGATAACTCTCAGGAGTGAACCTCACCAACATCTAGAAACACCTCTCCCCCAAGTAACTAGGCAACATTCAAGGGTGAAACTGTCCAGTCATATGGGTTAGGGAGTTTCTTCCTTCGTGTCAAGATACTATCCGCTTTGGGAGGCACTAACTCACCCACACGGGTTTAATCGCATCCAACTTAATGTGTGTTGATTAGGGATCAGATCCTCCCCTCCCCATAGCTAGGTCTCCTCACACACATCCACAAAACAAGGAAAATTGCACATTCTATAGTTAACAAAGTAAAGAGTTCCATAAAAAACAATTAAAAACAAAACATGAAAAAACTCAAAACAGCTCTAGGTACTGGGAGCGCTTCTGCGTCTCCCATTCCTAGGTACATTCCTCAAGCCCGCCATTCCTCCACATCAAACGAACCAAATGAATGGTCCATCCACAGAGCACCTTCTCCTCACGATCCTCGATCCTCACTGGTCTTTCCAAAAAAGTCACGTCGCCCTCGATATCCAGCTTTCCCCTGTTGAGGACGTGTGAATCGTCATGTTGATATCGTTAGAGTTGAGATAAATGGAATATGTCATGTATTCTCAGTAGCGGCAGTGGTAGCGCTAGCTGATAAGCCACTTCTCCGACCCTCCGCAACACTTCGAACGGTCCGATGACCCTTGGAGAAAGCTTACTCCCCATGCTGAATCTCCATTGTCCACGCCGAGGGAGACCTTCAAGAATACATAGTCCCCGAATTCGAACTCTAATAGTCTCCTCCTATTATCGGCATATGACTTCTGTCGGTCCTGAGACGCCTTCATCCTCTCCCGTATATGCTGAACCATCTCCGTCGTGATCTGCACCACTTCCGAGCCAAGAACACTTGTTTCCTCAACCTTGGTCGAACACACGGGTGAGAGACAAGGCATTCCATACAAGGCTTCGAACGTAGCCATGACAATGGTAGAGTGATAGCTATTATTGCAGGAAAACTCTACCAGAGGCAAGTGTCACACCCACGATCCCCCAATGTCTAGAATACATGCTCATAGCATATTATAAAACGTCTGGATGGTGCGCTCGGTTTGTCCATCTATCTAGGGATGGAAAGCAGTGCTAAGACGTAGCTGGGTTCCAAAAGCATGCTAAAATCCTCTCCAAATTTGTGAGGTGAACCGTGCTTCCCTATCTGAGACTATGGACATCGAAACTCCATGAAACCGCACCACCTCATCCATGTACCTCCGTGATAAGGCATCCACTGCACCTGACTCCTTGATCGCTAGAAAGTGAGCCAATTTCATAAACCGGTCCACTACTACCCAGATAACATCGCATCCTCCTTGATCCTTGAGTATCCCTGTGACGAAATCCATAGAGATGTCATCCAACTTCCACTTGGGGATGTCTAAAGGCTGTAACAAACCACCTGGAGCACGTTGTTTAGAATTCACCTACTGACACACTAGGCACCTGGACACGAACTCTGCCACTAACCGCTTTACCCCGGGCCACCAAAACTGACTCCTCAGACCCTGGTACATCATGGAAACACCCAGGTGCACTGCTAGGGGTGAGTTGTGGAACTCACCAAGAACTCTCTCATGCATCGCCTCTGGAACAAACAACTTCCCTCAGAAAATTATCCGATTCTGACCATCCTCCGTCCACCCTTCCGGAGGATCACCTTGGTTGACCCGATCACACATCACTTCACTTTATGAGTCTCCCCAATGAGACTCCTCCAAATGCCATAGTAGAGAAGACTGCAATGAAATCTGATACAGGTAACCTCTACCACCAACCATCCTCGCATCCAGGTGCAGGGTAGCCTACTCTTCCATCGCCTTCCAAGCATCTTCCAACTCTCGAACCGCATCCTTCCGCGACTTCCTAATCAAGGCATCGACCACCACATTCCCTTTTTCTGAGGTGTAGGAAATCATGAAGTCGTAGTCATGAATGATATCCATGAACCTTCGCTTCCGTGAGTTCAGGTTCCGCGGGGAGAAGATATACTTCAAGCTTTTGTGATCCATGAAGATAATAAAGCACTCCCCAATGAGGTAATGCCGCCAAAAATTTTGTGAGAACACGACTGCCGCAACCTTCAGATTGTGGGTGGCATAATTATGCTCATGGTGATGTAACTTTCTAGATCCATAAGAGATTACCCCTTGTAATTTCATCATCACACACCCGAGGCCTTGTCCTAAAGCATCACAGAACACCTCATACGCCACCCCATCTTCTAGAAACCTTAGCACTGGGGAACTTACCAACTCATCCTTCAGATAGATGAAGGCTGCCTCACACTGCCCATTCCACACGAGAACCTGGTCCTTCTTGGTCAAGGCTGTCGAAGGTGACGCAAATCGGGAGATGTTTGGAACGCACCTTCCACAGTAGCCTGCTAGTCGAAGGAAACTATGAACTTCTACCACGTTCTTGGGTGCTGCCCAAGAAACAACGGCCTTGAGCTTCGATAGGTCCACCGCTATTCCCTGCTCGGACACCACGTTCCCATTTAAGTGCACTTATCACATCTAGAACTTTCACTTGGACAACTTCCCATAGTGTTGGTGCTGTTGGAGGACCTCTAAAACCATTCATAGGTGCTAAGCGTGATCCTACTATAATCTTGAGTATATTAGGATGTCATCAATAACCACGACTACGAACTGATCCAGGTATTCCTGGAAGATGGAGTTCATGATCCCCATGAACACATATGGAGCGTTCGTAACACCAAACGACATGACCACAAACTCAATGTGTCCACATCTACATCTGAAGGCAGTCTTCGAGATGTCACCCTCCTTCACCCTCAGTTGGTGATATCCCGACCGCATTTCAATCTTGGAGAACCACCCCTACCCTTTTAATTGGTTGAAAATCTCTTCTATCCTCACGAGAGGGTAACAGTTTTTGACCATTACCTAATTCAGTATCTGGTAGTCTATGCACAGCCTGAGACCACCATCTGACTTCTTTGAGAATAAGACTAGAGAACCCATTGGTGACACACTTGGTTGAATGAAACCATTATTCATCAGATCATTAATTTGAATCCCCAAATCCCGCAACTCGGAAGGTGCCATCCGGTAAGGAGCCATCAAAATCAGACGGGCACCAGGTTTCAAGTCTATCACGAACTCAATATCACGTCGAGGGGGTAGAGTCACCACCTCCTCAGAGAAGATGTATATAAACTCAATGACTATCCCTAGGACCTCCACCATTTCTGCATCCACTAACTCCACCGATAGTTCAGTTAACAATGAAAGGAGGGGCTCCTCTTACCTTCTGCTTTTTGGGAAACCCTTCTCGTCGATGAAAGTTACACGTCGGCCGACCAAGTCTGAGAACACGACCCTTCCTCGGAAGCATTCAATGACAAAACATACAGAGAATAGACAGTCAATGCCTAGGATGAAATCGTATTGTTGTATCTGCAACAGTAGAAGATACCAAATAGACTGATGTGGACCTATCATTAGTCTACACACTCAGAAAACATAAAACAAGTCGGTCTGACCTCTGACTGGTGTGCTCAGCACCAGGGAAACTGGAAGTCTCTCAGCGTCTAAACTCTGAGCATGGGCTAGACTGGGTGCAACAAAGGAGTGAAAATCTCTTGTATTGAACAAGGCATATGCAAGGGTACTAAACAAGCTGATCGCACCTCAAACGACTTCTGCCCGTGCTAGAACTGCTGCCTCTGTGGCATGAAACTGTCCACGCCTAGTTACCCTCCCTCTCGGCTGTCGGCTGCCTCACTGATCACACCCTGGTCGAGGTCCCTGAGGGGAACCCTAAGGTCAGCCTCCTCCTACCACATCTGGTCTCATAGGGGTGCGAGATTGCTGCCCCTACTGCTGCTGCTGCTGAAAGGGCCTAGCTATAAAATACTACTACTAAGGTGGGTGATGAACCTTCCAAACCTCTCTATACTGTACTCTGTTCGGGCACTGATTTTGAAGGTTCCCATGGCTTCCACAAATGAAGCATCTCGGCCCTAGGTCCAAAAGGAAAGGGCGGGGGCCGGAATATTGGAACTAGAACTGCTGAGGCCTGCTTCCTGCTGGTCAAAACCTAGAGGGCCCAGATGCTGGAGGCCTACTGCTGATGACTCTCCCCTTTGACAAGCCCAACATTATTCCCTCTTGCGATACGCCTCCCTACGTGTACACCCTCTCCACCACTTCAGTCTTTTTCTAGACCTACAAGTATGTCGGTAGGGTGAAGGGAGTAACTGCATACGGAAGACAAGGTCGAAGTTCCTCCTCCAAATATCTCACCTGAGACTCATCATTGGGAAAGAGGTCTGGAGAAAAGTGGAGGAGATCCTTGAACTTGATCCCCTACTCTCTCACTGACATACTCCCCTGCTGGAGGGAGAGTAGTTCCTGCCTCTTCTCATCCTTCATCGTTGAAGAGAGGAATTCCTCCTGGAAATCCTTCTTGAAGTCAGTCCATGTCACCTCAGCCTCACTCTTATCACCAAGATAAAGCGTCCACCACTAACGTGCTGCTCTATGCATCTGGCTTACATCCAGAAGAACCCAGTACTCTGCCGGCACCCAGACCAAGCTAAAACCTATCACCAGCTCCTCTAGACAGCTTTCTGTCTCTATGTCGGGGATGCTACCCTCGTACTTCCTGAGGGTCTGCCGCTGAAAGGAATTAAGTGTCCTTTTCCACTGATCGTCCTCCTACTCTCGGTCAGCCCTCTGTCGATCAGCCAAGTCAATCTCCTAGGCCTCGATCGCCCACACTACTCATGGTCGTCTCCCAGGTGCCATAGCTACAAGGTAAAAAAGGAATACCTAAGGCCAAGTAGTGTAGAATATTTTTCATAAATTTTCTTAAACTTATTATTCATTTTAATCCCCAAAATACCCATGAAACATTAGAACACAAGTCATTGTGATGCAAGTACCTTTCTTAGGGTCTCTACCCTACAACCAGCGTAGCCTCACTAGGTCGTTTGGTAGGCCTAGAGTCCTTGCATCGGATCACAGGGGGCCCTAAAATCCTGTGTCCTAGTCGGTCTTCTCTGGCCTATTTCACACACCAAGATTGCCTAACACTGTTTCTCTACCATACCATGAAATCCTCACTATTCCTAACTCCATACTCCATCCTATCTCTAAACCTCCCTCTGATACCATTCTGTAATGACCTACCTTCACCAAGATGAGAGAAGAGATAGCAGATTTCCAGACCCTTCCTTCTTCAAATTGAAGGAGAGATAATGACCCCCGAGACCCGCCTTCAATAGGCCCCAGAGTGGAGACTAGCACTAAGGGTATAGAATCACACACAAGATTGAAAGAATTACCCATTTTCTTTATTAGGACTAGGAGATAAGATAACAAAACCCAGAATACCAAAATTGGAAGTACATGTAAAGCCAAAACAAACCATTCCCATATGCATGCTCCAAAAGTAAATGATACAAAAGTAAAAGAAAAACCCCCAAAAAGGAAGTACCAAAAGAAAGAAAACTTCAACATCAACTGTCCCAATGTATGAACTAGTACGGCCCTGCACGATCCCTGAATTCCTCCTGGAAACCTGAAAGCATTTTTATATACGTAGGGTGAGTATACAAGTATACTCAGCAGGGAAAACCAAAAACACTCGTGCACAAGTGGGGCGGCATCCTAATGCCCCGTGGAAAGAAGAGATAACCAGAGAACCTAGAATGGAAAACTATCCACCCAAGACTTCCCATGGCACACTCTCCAAATAATGCAACCCAAGTAATATGTAATAATAGAACATTAATATTTGGGTACCCCACACCACTTTCCCACTGGTTATTGAATACATCCTACGCATCGAAACAATCCTGCCATTCTAACCATAGTCCCAATGCCACACCTCGCCCACACACACCTGGGCCACAACCACACATCCCGCCCGCAAACACCTGGGCCACAACCACCACGCGTTACCACGCCCGCAAACACCGAGGATAGAAAAACTACTGCTATGCCCGAAGACACCTTGACCTCATCCCGAAGATTCTTGGGAAACAACCTGCCCGCACACACCTGGGCCAACCACCACAACTACCCTGCCCAAAGAAACATTAGCTAAAATGGACCTCAGGCCGTCACATCCTGCTCGAAGAGTCTTGGGCTAATCGGGAAAGGGAGCAGAAAAGGAGCTAATAACCAGCCATTCATAGGCGTGTTGGAAAAAACACCCTCCCACATGAAATGGGGGTGTTCGGCACCAGGTTCTCTACTTGGGTGGGGCGAAAATAAGAAACATTAAAACTAAAAATATATGTATAGGTAAAAAGCACTCATCCCAACCTAGGGTTTCCAAATCCAACCTAAGCACAACACCCTTTTTACTATTCATTCATAAAAGAAGGAACAATGCTCACGACCAAGTCACAACTCATTCCCAAAACCAATTCCCTATTTAAACCATTCTTGTTTTAATGTTCAAGTGAACCCATTTAGGTTAATTCTGCACTACTAGGCAACTAAGAGGCATAACCACAAGACAGAGAAAGAGAGAGACACCCAAACAACAATTTAAGCATTCACACCCAGTTTTCTTGTGAAGTCCCAACAAAAAAGGGATCAGTGAGATCCCTCAAAGTACTGGAACCAAACCAAGCCTCAAGATACAGCCCCAAATAGCTTCAGATTCACAACCAACAATCGTGCCACAACAGAGGATCCCTATAGTAATTATGCAGAACAAACAGTCATGCCACCAAGACAGAGCAAGGAGGTTTCCAGACTCAAGTACATCATTCATTATGTTTTCTTCTTCCTGTTTGGTTAACCAAGGTGATCACACAAGGATTGTTGTTCACTGGAAATTCCTTTAATCGTCTGAGTTTACGTGATCAACCAAATTCCAATGTTGGAGGCATTTAATCATCACAGAAGATGGTGGTTCATTAATTCACAAATAAATACCACCAACGACCATGATTTTCAGTGGTCATAGGCCCTCACAATTCACAACATAAATAATAAAGGGTTAGTAAAAGCACCAAAACATCTATAACACCCCACATTCATTCTTTAAAGGTCCATTTTTTATCTTCATTAATGTTTTGTGTCATCCATCCTGAAGAAACAATAGCATACCCACCCCACATGATACACAGTAAGAGAGATGAAGGAAAAATTCTACCTGGTCGATCAAGGATCAAAGTTCTTCTCCACGTGCCAAGAACTAGGGATGCGTGACTTGCTGGGGAGGAACTCTGGGGACTCTAAGGATGAGAAGAAAAACTCAAGCACAAGCACACAAAAATCCTATGGAGGGAGGGACTCCAAGGGAACCAGGGGGAATAAAGAAATCTATCCAAGAAGGGGAAGGAAGAAACTCTAGCGTGATATAAATATGATGTCCCGTTGTTGCAGGATAATGAATTTTGAGCGGCATTAAATTTGAATCGTGGTGTCCCATGCAGTTGGGAGGTTACACATGATGGGATTAATTCTTATTTAACTATTCCCATCAGGGTGGTGGCATAATGGTTGTTCCTTAAACAGTTTTCTTTAAACATAAGGAAACACGTGATAGGGGTGGATCTGGAAGGTACGAGAAAGGGCGTGACTCTGAGGAAAAACCACACGTTTTGGTAAGTTATGGTTTGTATGACTCTTGGGGAATTTTAGATATTATTTAAGGGATTTAAATGCCTTTGAAAGGGGAATTAACTCATTTTTATGTCAAAAGATAAGTTGCGGGAGCGGAAAGGTCGACAACTGCCTGGGTGAGGACCCGGTGCCACCGTTGTGGTGTCACCCTGACGGTGCCACCGTCACGGTGCCACCCTCACGATGCCACCATCATGGTGCCACCCTCACGGTGCCACCGTCACGATGCCACCATCACAGTTCCACCCTCACGGTGCCACCGTCACTGTGCCAGTGTGACTAGTGTGTGACTGTCAGGGAGACACTGTTTTGGTGGAGATGTGTGTTGGTAAAGTAATGGACTAGGTGGGTCCGAGCCATTACACGACATCCAAAGATAGTGCTTCTCCATCTGATAGTAGGAAGTGCAGTAGGGATTCTACATGTGGAGATATGAGTAGGCATGATATACCTTAATGTATCTAGGTGGTATGGTACTAGTGTGGGAAAGGCAGTCATTTGAGGCCATGTTGCCCTAGAGACCCATTTTAGTGAAGTTCTTATAGCATGATGGGTCATCTTAAGAATTTATATCAGTTCTTCTCACCATCAGTGGGTGAAAATGGTTCTTCTATGACTCCTCATTCAGGAGAAGGACCACCTATTTCTCATCATTCTAGGAGCATGAGTTCGTCCGGCCACTCATTCCAAGGCGGAGGTCATGGTCGTGGTAGCGAATCGCCAGGAATTCAACAAAAACATGGTGGATCAGCTCAGGGTGGTCCGGAAGGGTTTTAGGTCCATGTTATAGGTTAGAATTTTGCAGTGGAGCAGACCCAATAGGAGCAGGATCCCTAACCCTCTATAGTTATAGGTACAATTCTAGTTTCCTCAGTTTTAGCTTATTTACTTTTCAATATATAAGGGATTCTTAGAGTTTCATATCTTTTTATATTGTGGAGATACTTGGGCTCTATATCTTTACTTATGTGGATGTCTTGATGATGGACACATTTTTGTGGACTAGAACAGCTAGTGTACGTCAGTGCAAGGAGTACCTTCTTATGGTTGGTGGGTGTCACTTATTATGGGACCTCTATGTCTTAGAGAGGACATGCTATGATTTCATTCTTAGAATGGACTGGTTGGTTCCCCACCAGGCAGTTGCAGATTTCTATCATCATAGGGTGAGTTTCACATCACCAGAGGGAGGTTTGATTCAACATAAGGTAGAATGGGATGTCTATGAGAGAAGAGCAGGACCTGAGCATCATGGGTTGGGAGTTACAACATTTATTTCTAGGATATATCTAGATGACCAGGGGACTTCATAGATAAACATTCCTCCAGTGGTAGACTGCTTCAGGGCTGTCTTTCCTGAGGACTTTCCAGGTTTTCCTTTGGAGAGAGAGGTTGAATTTTATATTGAGATTGTGCAAGGAGAAACACCAGTGTCCATTTCTCCTTATAGGATGACCACACTAGAGTTACATAAGCTCAATAAGTAGTTAGAGGAGTTACAAGAAAAGAGTTTCATCTGACCCAGTACTTCTCCTTGGAGTTCACCTGTCCTGTTTGCGAAGAAGGCAGACAACACCCTCATAATGTATGTGGATTATTAGAAGCTAAACCAATTGACAATCAAGAATCGATATCCCTTGAAGATAATTAATTCTCTCTTTGATAAGATTTGAGGAGACCATGTGTTCTCAAAAATTGACTTATGGTCCGGTTATCATTAGTTTCACATTAGACCAACTGATATACCTCTAACAGCCTTTCATATCAGGTATGACCTATAAGATATTGTGGTTATTCCATTCAGTCTCACGAATACTCCTATGTTTTTCTTCGAATTGATGAACCGAGTGTTCCATCCATACTTGGATTCTATTTTTTGGTTATCTTCATGGATGATATCTTGGGGTACTATCACAAAAATCACAACCATGCCACACATCTTGTTAACATTTTGAGTATACTGAGAGAGATTCATTTTTATTCTATGATCTCAAAATTCCACTTTTGGATGGACCAGATTCACTTCTTGGGTCATGTTATCTTAGAGACAGGAGTATCAGTAGACCCCAAGAAAGTGAGAGCAATAGTTTCCTGGGAGAAGCTAAAGAATGACTTTGAGGTACACAGTTTTCTCAGGTAGGATGGTTACTACAGACATTTCACACATGAATATTCGCGCTTAGTAGCGCCACTGATGGGCCTGAATAAGAAGGGTTTGAAGTACCTGTGGTCAGATTATTGGGATTTAACCTTTCCAGAGCTAAAAGGTATATTGAATTCAGCACCCATACTATTTTTTCTAAATCCAGGAAAGAGCTATACAATCTACTGTGATGCTTCATGTATTGGTCTAGGATCAGTACTTATACAGGGGGAAGGAGTCATTGCATATGGGTCTCAACAATTGAGGCCACATGAGAGGAATTACCCAACACACGATCTTGAGTTGGTTGCAGTTGTTCAAGCTTTACACAGTTGGATCCATTAAATGTTGGGAGAGATTTTTTTTGTTTTCACCGATCAAAAAAGTTTCAAGTAAATCATTACTCAGTGAAATATGAATCTAATATAGTTAATGTGGGTTGAATACATTCAGATCTTTGACATTGAGCTTTCCTACAAGTTTTGGAAAGGCAACACGATGGCTAATGCGTTGAGAAGGAGGACACAGATACATGCTGTTCAGGAGGCCAGTAGTGAGTTGGAGATTATATATCTCTTATCTGAGATGCATTTGAAGGTGCACGATAGACAGGTACATATGTTCCTTTCTTCAATATCTATTACCTCTTATCTACTTGATCGAGTGAAAATAAGGTATCTATTAGATGTTGAAGGCCTAGTTATATGGGAGATTGTAATAGGAGAGGACCCTATTCCTCTATGGACCATAGGGGAGGACGAGATATTTCATTTTCATGGGTATGTATGGGTTTCAGTAGACATACATGAGGAGTTGATGTGATACTTTCATTCATCGGTTTAGGCAGTTCATCCTGGCATTACCATGATGTATTGATATCTATATCGTCAGTATTGGTGGCCATGAAGGAAGAGAGATGTCACTAGTTTTGTCATGAGATGTTCCACTAGTCAGCAGGTGAAGACGAGGCATCAGTGACCAGAAGAGATTTTGCACTACTTACCCATTCCCAAGTGGAAGTGGAATGATGTAGCGATGGACTTCATGACAGGCTTACATAGGTCTCCTCAAGGGTACATTGCATTTTGGGTTGTCATTGACAGACTCATAATGGTTTTACAGTTATTAACATTTAAGGATTCCTTCAGTGTTTATGATATGGGAAGGTTTTACATCCATTATATTATACATTTATATGGGGTGTTGCACTCCATCTTTTAGACAGGGACACCCAATTTACATCTTAGGTTTGGCAAGGACTACATAGGGCATTGGGTACACTGGTACTTCTGAGTACAACTTATCATCCTCAGACAGATGGCCAGTTTGAGTATATGATTCAAGTGCTGGAGGACATGTTTTGAGCATGCATCCATGATTTTGGAGGTTCTTGGGAGAATCACTTTCCTCTGGTAGAGTTTTTCTACAACAATAGTTTTCAAGAAACTATTTAGATGGAACCTTATGAGGATTTTTATGGTAGTCTATCCCGATCATCCCTATATAGGGTGGAAGCAGGAGAGGTAGCTCTGATGGGACCTTGTCTTTTCCAGGAGACCACATAGTAGATAGAGTTGATTCATTAGAGAATGGATTCTGCATAGTCATGACATAAGTCTTATGCTGATTGAAGGATATGAACTATGGATTTCAAGGTCAGAGATCAGGTTTTCCTACATGTTACACCAAGTTTGGGATACATGAGGATTAGGACACATGGAAAGCTTTCCTCGAGATATGTCGGGTCGTTTGAGGTTTTAGAGAGATTTAGAATGGTTGCCTGTAGGTTGTAGTTACCTCAAAGGTACCAGGATATGCATTAATTCTTCCACGCTTCTCAGCTACGACATTACTTCTCAGACCCATCTCATGTTTTTCAACTCAAGGAGGATGAGTTGGAGGTGGACGCATCATTCGAGGAGAATCCTATCCGGATTGTTGATCACAGTGCAATGATTCTCTATGGATGGTTTTTTCCTCACGTACGAGTTCTATGGTAGCAGATGAGAGTACATGACTTGACTTGGGAGAGGGAGGCCCATATACCATCGCAGTGGCCAAATCTGTTTGACGATTCTTCTTCTTATTTGGGATATTCAGGGAAAAATATATTTATGGGGGGAAGTTTATAAGAACTAGAATATTCTTTTTGGGTATGGATATTTTTTTTAGTGTTTTTGGGTAAAATAGGTGTTTCTAGAAATTTTAAGGAGTACATTCCGTGTACGTAGGAGTACACTCCATGTACCCAATTGTCACGGGGAGCCATGTACTGGTGTTGTAACGGTAGAGTACATGGCCCTATGGGGTGACCTAGAGACCACCTAAAGAGGGGCCCAATAAAGGAATATACACTCTGTGTACCTTTAATGGAAGCACCACGTAACTTTATTTTTAATTGATTAAATGAACCAGGGTCGCGTCTAATCGACAGAAACATAATCTTCTCAACACGTCTCATCCTAGAGTGATGAATATCACCGATTCTTCCTGAAGCCCCTGATCGACCATCTGTTCTTCGAATCAACCACCATCAATTGCAATGGAATTACCATGGTGGGTTATTCCATATTTTAGAGCCACATCTCTTGATTCTTACTATTTCTTAAGATATCCTTGGATGAAAATTTTAAACATTTTTGTATATCTACGATTTTATAGGTCGAATCAAAGGATGAGATTCAACTATATATATCATACAATGTCGAGGTAGGTGGTTTATTCCTTTATGTAGTTTTTATTTGAATTATATGTACAAAATTGCCCAATACCATAGTTCGGGGTATTGCGTGTTTAGGGAATTTAACCCTTTAATGCCTGTTATGCCTTGATTGCTTGAGTTAGGGCTATTTTTTGAGTGTTGAGTTAAATTACGCTTCTATGGATGTGTTTTCAAATGATTGAACTGTTATTGGTTTTTGGGCCTAGTTTTTCTCGTTAGGATACTCTGTTTTCCATTCCTAATATCATTAGGATGGAGTTGATATTATATGACATGCTCGTGATATGTATTGTTGTTTCTTAGCCAAGTAGTATTTGTGATTAACTTTGGATGTTGAGTATCTTTGTGCTCATTTTCTTTACACATGGCTATGGGAACTTGGTGTAGTGATACCGTAGGGGGAATTGATGTTGAAGGCTTCCCCAGAGTGATTGTTGTAATTTTCATTCTATGAGACCATAGGGGGTAATGACATTGAGTGCTACCTCAGAATGTCTATAATTATCGTTATGAGACCATAGGGGGAATTGATGTTGAGTTCTTCCTTAGAGAGGCTATAGTTTATCGTTAAAATAAAATAGGGGGATTTGACGGTGAATGCTTCCTCAAGGAGTATTTATTTTTAATGATACTATAGGGGTTATATTGTGTGAGATATCCCATGGGGTCATTATATATTTATCGTTAAATGATAAGTTTAACTAGAGGGGTTAGGATGTGAGAAAATTCTCAGAGAGTTACTTGTGAATTATTGGTTGATTAATTAATAAATATAAATGAATGTAGTTGAAACTGTAAGACTGTTTACTTTTGAGTACTTCGTTGTTTATTACTTCATTTTTCATATTTTCATGTTATATATATTCATTGACAGTTAGGGAAAATCTTTAGGTGGTTGCCTACTGGGATTCATTGCACACCCTATTTGGGTCATGCTTTTGGGTCCAAATAAATTATATTGTTGGAGGGATAGATAAGGGAAAGCGCCCTTCTACTTTAGGTACTTGATTACTGTGGAGTTGGGGAGAATGAGACCATGATGAGGCTTGCAATGTTGTTGGAGTTTTTTACATGTATTCCTTTGTACTTCGGTTTAGTATGGTATTCCAGCATTGTGACTTGTTTGACTGATTTCCTAGATACTTATGACATGCATAATTATTTATACTTATGCTGTATTTTTTTATTTACTTTCTGTATTCCTTTGTAAACTATCACATGTTATTATTACTAATTCCACTAATGTTATCTATTTATTTCTGTTGTGTTACTCTACCATCCAATGAGGGCATATATTCCCCACTATCTCACCCAAGACCCTCGTTTCTAGTCGTTAGCCTCTAGAGTTCGGGGAAATGCGCTTGAGGCCATGTGACCAACTGGGTACGTGACAACTCTGGGTGGCACCTGGAACAAGGACATTGCAGATGGAAGGCAAAATGACTTAATATTAACTTGAGGGATTTTTTTTATTTTCTTTAAATATTTCTTGTTTTAACCTTTTATTGGTCATGTTAATATAAATTTGATTTTAATTTAGGTATTAACCTTGTCCAAATTAAATATTAAAAAAAATCCTATTATTTAAATTCAATATTTTCATATTAATAAATTAATTTAGGTAATCATGGTCTTCCATATATAAAATAAATCATGCATATGATATGAATAAAATAAAAAAATAAAAAAATGGGTTCTTGATATTATCTAATATTTGATTTATTGATCAGAAAATAAAAAAACCTATGACTATTGGGGAAAAACTCCTTTTACTAATCATGGCACAAGTTGAATCATTCCACCAGTGCACCTACATATCATTTGGGTTGTTTTTGTGTTAGTACCATATCAACCACCTTTACCTAAGCTCTACCTTGAACTGACTCCATAAACCATAGATAATAATTTTATTATATACATTTTATAACTCGTATGAATTTGATAGGAATTAACAGATTGGTTAAGTAGAATTACATAAAAACCTAGACACATGAGTCCTATATAATAAATGATGAAGGGATGAGTTTTAGGATATAATATTAATTTAATTAATCAATGATTGTAAAACCATGCAATAAATTTACATTAAATAAATAAAATTCATACATAGGTATTGTCAAATATCACTATTGGTTATACACATAGAATTATTATGTATATTAAAAAACATTCTACAATTGATTTCAATTCATTCTTTGATAAGATAAAAATAATATAATTTATCTAATTTATTATCTTATTAATAAATTAATTCATTTTATCTTATTTAATAAAATCTTCTTGAAATACATATCTATTACGATTTTAAATAAAATATATTATTTTTTATTATTTAAAACATAATAAAATACTACACGACTTTTTACATAGAAGAAACACAGAGTGTATATGTATTAAGTACTCAATATGTTTCAAAAGTTAAACAATGTACTCATTGACCATATAGTGTTCAGAGAATATCTTGTAATTTAATGGAATTTACATCCTAATTAATTTTATATGGAACACAAGAATGTTATGTTTCCTTTATAATTTAATTTCTTTAGTCTTTAGTATAATATAACCATTCATTAACTATAGTTTTGAATATTTTTTCAAATTAATTAATCAATTAATATAATATAAAACCTAAAAACCAGTCTCCAATGTTAATTTAATGACCCAAATAACTTGCATGGATGAGATTTAATGGAGTAATTAATTAAATTTGATATTTTGTCCTAAACATTTAAAGTAAATGGAATGTTCATGCTCACAACATAGAATGCACTACACTTCACCAAATATTGATATTACATGCCAATGGACATGATGTGGACATCATGAGGAAAATTATAAAGCACATGGATTATAGAATGGATACTCAATGTTTACTTCAAGTTACACATCTTTCAACACATATATGTTACATATTAAATCCACACTATGTATTAATTACACTATAAAACTTCACTATGTGATTTCTTCCTTGAAAACACACGAACTAAATGGTATTTATGAATTCTTCACATGGTGTAGTTCAAAAAATCCATGTCCCATAATATATGGAAAATATATTATGAATTTGAAGAATGTGGTGTGTATTCATTACATGATGACCCAAAGTCCATGTGGGTGTCATAGTGAAATGATAAAGGTTACATGACATGTGATATATGAGAACATATAATATAACCTTATATTATCTGGTTAAAATTATTGGCACCATTGGATGATTTATCCAGATACATTATTCCTTAATTATTAATTAATATAGGTGAAGTGATTAAGAAACAAAGAGGAAAATATGTTATTTTTGATAGAGGATAATGAAAAAAAATAAAAAATAGAAATCAAATTTAACAGTAAAATAAATAATTACAAAAATAATTATTATAAATTTAGAAAATATTATTCTGATGCCACTTTTTGGTTTTGGGATAATTGGAAGAACTTATTGGGGTTGATAAAAACATGACAAATATCAGATATGATGGATAATTAGTATGTTGTAAAAGACTTAAACATGATGACTAATAAAGTTTTTCAAATGAATATTTAGAAATATGCTATTTGAAACCAAGATAATACTTTACAATTAAATATATACTTAATTTAAATTGATTGAAAATAATAATACCCCAATCTTGAGATCTTCCTTCATGACGTTCCTGATCATTCATAACCCTTTTTGGATAACTATCATTTTTATTGTAGGATCCATGTTTAAAATCTAACTAATTATAATCTACGCATGATCTTATGATCTCCGAACAACACTGATGGACATTCATGTGGTAGCATGAAGGATTTATCATCTTTATCAATTCAGTGATTTTTTCGGGCTTGAAGTGTTTTCCCAGAAATATCATTCCTAAAATGGTGTAGGAGGAATGTGAATCTCTAGATCATTCTTCGATGTTAAGGGAGGGCTCAAGATTTCATTATGTACAATACTTATAAATTTTGATCAACCTGTACACAATAGTCATTGTCATATAATTACTAATATGGGGTCTATGTTGAAATATTATTTAATTACATAGCAACCTTTAAATAATATATTATTCCTTATATAAACCCATTCATGTAACAATTTTATTACTAACTTATTCTCATGTTGTGGGAAATCTAGAAGAATGATAAATATTATTTTACCAGATTGAAAATTAACATTTATCCCCCAACATGATCTTGGTCCATTAGTCCTCCTCAGTATTTATTGAATACTCAAATAATTTTTTATTCATTAAATAAATAAATTTATATATTATATATCCATGTAATTAAATTAATTACATTATGAATAAGTATTTATTTAATTTATGAAATCAATAAATCATGAATAAAATTATTCATCTGACATGAGAATAATATATATTCCAATAATTAAATTGAAGTATAATTTAGTTTGAGATCGATGGAAACTATTAATGTCTAACACTTTATGTTTCTTTATCATCAGAATTATTTTTCTATTTCATAAAGAAATTTTTTCCATAAATTGGTTAAGGAAACCAAGAAAAAGAATTTTATGTTGTTAAATCAATAACAAATATATAACTTCTTTCTTTATAATATAGTCCCCTTGTCCAGATTCATCATAAAGCTGGTTTCACACCATTGTCATCAACCTATCTTCTTGAGTCTTCTTTCTTTGAAAATACGATATAATCTCATTATTACATGATGGTCCTATAATTTAAAGAGTCTTTAATATTTTAATAAAAGGGTCAAGATATAAACTTCTATTAATATAGAAGTGATAGATCATTCCCTGAAATATCCATTAATATCATATCATTCATGACACACCTAATATACCCAACTTTATCATGTACTCGATTCATCATAGGTTAATATAATACATATATGTGAGTGAGTCCTGAAAATAATTAATGACAACATTTAATTATAAGGACCACTACACAAGTTCATAGATAGTTATTTCCAATGGCACATAAACATGTTGAATTCGAATGGGCAGGTATGTTCTCTTTAATCTCCCATCCTAGTGGCTACCATGTGATAATTTCACGAGATAATGTCTCTTCTACTAACATGTACTCAAATATGATAGTCAATATAATATGTTCCGCTTCATTGATTTTTTAAACATAGAACATTATTTAAGAATATAATCATTTCATTTTAAGGTTCTCTTCAATGTGGGGAATAGTTATTACCTTTTTAATGAGATAGATACTCTGGGAAATTATTATAACAATGTATTATAGAACTATTAATGAGATGTAATAATATATTTCAATTAATATTAACTTCAATTAATATACATGCAAAACAAAGTATAGATATTTTTTCATGGAAACCATCTCTAGCCATATCCACCATGATGTGGTCTCATCGAATTATTTTTAATTATTAATTACTTAAAATATAATCGATACTCCTATATATTCTTATTTAGCCTCTCAATTTAAATTTCCTTCCACAAACCATGATGTCATTTACTCCCACCATGTGATGTTGTTACTCTTCCTATAAAAATAAATAATTAAAATTGGATAAATAGTAAAATATAAAAATAAAATAATTAAAAAACTAAAGAATAATAATTAGATTGTTAAATTTATAGTTATATTATAATTTTAATAATAATGAAAAATATAATATATCTATAAAATTTATATTTAAAAATGTCATAATTTTCATTCATTACTAAAATTTTTAGTGTTTGTCATACTTCCTATATCAAATATATGAATATTAAAAATTTTTATAATCCACAAGAGTAGATCTCTATATCATCACAAAAGAAAATACATCATAATCAAGGAAAAAAATTATAGATATTAAATATAAAAAAATACTAAATTTTGGTAAATTTAAAAAATTCAAAAAAGAATATATTTTATATATATCAATTTTCAAGAATTTGAATCATCCATTTATTTTAATTTCCATTTTTATTTAATATTAAAATTATTTTAATACACGAACTCTAATTAATTATTTTTTTAATGGATTACTTTTTATTTTCATTGAAGAAAATACATATCCACCAAACTCATAATATTTTTTTCTATTCATTTTTTTATTTCTTTCAATAAAATTAATGCATAGAGAATGTTTTGTGTTCAACAATACAATGGTGTTTAATCACCTACCAACACAATTTATGTATGTTACATTATGATATAAGATGAGTGTTATTGATAAAATAGTTCATGAACCAATAATGGAAAGAGAATATAAAATATAATCCTAATCACCACTATTAATATCTTCCAAAAAATATATGTAATAGTTATAACATGAGGGATAAAGATTGACAATCCATACGTCAATACAAGTTAATTCAATAATTTTAAAAGATGAAATTTTATTTTTTCAATAAATAGTAATTGAAATTAATAAATTGGAAATTGAAACACCTAATAATTTATAATGTTAATCCAATAATTTGTCATGTAAAATTTATTTAATATTTAAAAGAAATAAAATTACTTTTATAGAAGTAAATAAATTTAGAAATATTAGGTTTTATTTAGCCAATATTTAAATTGATATTTTTCTCATTCACTCATAATTTTAGTCATTCAATTTCAAAAATATGACACTTAAACAAAGTATTATAGAATACAAATGAAAATTTTTATGTTAAAGATAAAAAAAATTATTTATAATCTTAGTGTGGCATGTAATTTTCTAATACTCATTATATATTATATGAAATTTATGGAATGTAAAAATAAACATAATTTAAAGCAACACTACCCTATTATTGAATATATTTATATTTTCTTTATCTTTATGTGGATTCCTCCATGATGAAGAAAAAAATGAAAATAACCATGTGAAATCTCACCTTCAATTCTATTTAAGGATTAAAAATATTTGGTGATTGAATCTCTCTCTATTTAAAATTATTAAAATAAATTATTAGAAATTATTTCAATAAATATTAAAACATAAATGTTTCCTCCTATAATCAATATGTTTTAATTACTCTTCTTGATAATAACTCAAAATATCATGTAACATATAAATAAATAGGAGTTACAAAACATGGATAAATGAATATAATCCATTGAGTATCCCCTATAAATATAGGGTTTTTAAAAGAAAATAATCTTTTCTCAACATTAAGGCAACATTTTCTATACTTTTATTGGACCTATTAACGATTTTTTAATTTATATAGAAAAATAAAATGTTAATTCATTTAAGTAAAAAATATTTTGAATTATTTTATATCCTCACTTGAAAATTGATTAATTAAAATTTATCTTTTCTCTATAAACCTTAATTTATACATCTAATTACCTATTTATCTAGATTCTTTCTTACTCAGAGAATATCCTTCCATTCATTCATCTATAAAAACATATCTTTAATTTTTAAACTATTTTACATAATTTTATCCTCTTCTTATTCATTAATATTATTCATTTATATATCAATTTCAATCTAATATTTTTTTCCATGAACTTGTAATGATAATTCCACATGTTTTGAATAAATTATGGTCTGTTACATTGCTAAAAATGGTTTCCACTGTATAACTAGGATTTATAATTTTTATGTATCTTGAAAAAGAAAATATAATATAAAATAAATTTTTTTCCACATTAATGGACATATATTTAATAAAAACACAAGAAAATATCTCAATTTTATTTTCTAACTAAAGATAAAAAATAGTGGGATTCATCTCTTCTTAACCAAAAATTTTAAATTTTGAGTATGATAGGATATTTATAGTCA
This sequence comes from Viscum album, assembly GCA_963277665.1. Taxonomy (NCBI): domain Eukaryota; kingdom Viridiplantae; phylum Streptophyta; class Magnoliopsida; order Santalales; family Viscaceae; genus Viscum; species Viscum album. Next base: position 1,868,017,231 of record OY728120.1, on the reverse strand, counting down.
TGAATAGATGATAGAAATATTTCCCAAATTATTAATAGTTAATATAAATAGGAATATAAAAACATCCTTGATAGTCTTTATTTTTTTAAAAGATTTATTATATTGTAGTATAATATTATATCTAATGGAATATTGTACCCATATCATTAAATTATTTCTTATTTTTAAGAATCTCATTCAGGAACACTATATTTAAGTGATGTTTCTGAAAAAATTTATAAATGGATTTTTAATGTGGATTTTTATACGAATTTCTAGAAATTGACTATTTTTTCCTCAACTCCCCCCTTCTTTATCCTATTTGGTAACGGTAATAATGATTTATGTGGTGGTATAAAATTTTCTCAACATTATTGATTATGATCCCTATCATTTTATTACTTTTTTTCTCATTATTCTCCTATTTTTATTTACATTTAACATTTAATTTTCTTATTGTTTCTTGATCAAATTATTTTTATCCACTACTTATGGAAATTTATATTAGTTTCCCATAATAGTTTTTTACTTTATTACTCAAAAGGATTCTTATTAGCCTCAATTTGAGTTTATATGAGATTTCTCTAACTTTACATTTTTATTTCTAATGGCAATGAACTAGAAAATGGGATCAGACTCTAAATTCATGATTTAATACCCGAAAGTGGTCAATTGTGCTGATGATGTTTCCTATAATGATATTTTATTTTTTGGTAAATTTTTCCAAAGTTATTGTAATTTTGGATAAATTCTTCTACATTAATTGTTTTTCAAATTTATTCCTTAATTTCCTTATAGTATATATGTATATAATTTTTATCTTTTGAAACAAATTTAATTTGGATACTTATAAAACATAAATTTGCAATAATTCATAGTAATCATTTTTTATTTATCATTATTAAAGCATAAATTTATAAATCCAATAACCAATTAAAACCCACCATGTAATCTCCTTTATAATGTTTTATTTTTTCCCTCAAATTTAAAAATATTTCTAGAAATTTCATCCAATAACTATTAAGTCTCGCAATAAATTTTATTTTTCATAAGGACTCTATTTCCAAAATCTATAATATTTATTTAACTCTTTGTTAATCCATTATGAATTTTTTATTTAAAACCTCATTTATTATTAATGATAGAAATGATTTTGGAATCGGTGATTAAACATATAACATGCTTCCAAAATATATTTCATTTCTATGACTATATTAATATTTTAATTATTTTTTTGAGGAATTACTATTGTCCTGAAGATTATTTTTATCTCCTAAAATCAATTAATATAATATTCATTCCAATATGGAATACTTTATTTATATTTCTCTCTTAATAATAATATAAATAATTTCATCCTTAATAAAATTTAAAATTCACAATTAAATTGGAAATCAAAAAAAATTGAAGATTCCTTATTAAATGTAACACCCCAAGACATTATGTCATATTTAATTTAAAATAAATCCTATCTAATTGATAGATTTTAATATTCACAACCCTAAGTTTAAAGTAACCTTAAAATAGTATACTATTATAACAAAGCCATTAAATTGGATGGTATAAATAAGAACAAATAAGTAATGAAAATTATAATTTCTACACAAGTATAAATAATATTTTTTGTTAAAATTTTATTATTAATAAAAATAATATTTCTTTAAGTGGAAAATACATGTTTTTCTAAATAAACTACATTTTTTATAAAAAATTGTTTTATTTTGTTTTTCATACATATGTTAAAATTAAATTTTGAAACATTTTAAAAACTATTTTAAAGAATTAAATTCTTTTTTTAAATCCTAAATTCAGAATTATTTTATTATTTTATAATTTTATGAAAATATTATTTTTTGGATGAATAGTGAAAAAGTACTGATTGTTGTTAAAAAATTACCATTTATTTTAAGAATTTACAAAGATACATTTGGTTGAAATTTTTTCAATAGAAATATTAGTTCAATTATATTATAAATAATCCAATTTGGGTTATTTTAATCAATTATATATTCAATTTTGATATAAAAACTTATCATACTTTTGAAAATCTTTCTTTTAAAAAATAGTTTTTTCAACGCTTCTATGGGGGTTTTTAATATTTTTCAATTATATTTAATACATTCATTATTTGGAATCATAATAATTAATACTATATAATAATTTCAACTTAATTATTTTTTTCCAAATAAATAGTACAAAAATAAATATTAATTACTGCAGTTAATTTTAAAATGGGTTTATCAGGTGTTAAACTAAGATGATAAAGGTTAAAATGTCCTAAATAACAATAAAAATTTAATTTTATGACCATATATAGAAGATATATCATATAAATTGAGATAATTATCAATTTTTGTTTAATTTATTTATATTAAAAATGATGTAAAATTTTATTATTCTGAAACATTATATGTGTGTCCTATTCTCCTTTTATAAAAAGGGACCTACTCTCATCTCCTCTTCACACTTCAAAGAACTTTTCATTCGACATTTCCTACCAAAATAACTCCCTTAAATCCATACACATAGCCTAGAGCCCTTGTATAGCTCTGAAAAATAATATTGTAAGGATTTGGTTATAAACCTATATAGGTTTTCCGAAGAAGATGTATTGTTCTTAACGTTGCATTTTATTTTTTATTTCATCCATTAACTCTTTAAAAACACCCAAAACAATGACAAAATGTTAACAATAGTATATAAAATATAATGAGATATAATTATGTTAATAGAATAACCTATATGAGTATCCTCTTCTATTAAATGAGAAACAAAATCATCAATCATGTGTATAGTGGACTACTACCTCCTGAACTAATGCAATCCCATTTTAAACACTGCCTCTCATAGATGGATATGATGGATGATTTAACATATTTATAAGATATTTATGAAATTAATATACTTATATACTTTTAATAACTTATATAACTTTTTACCTACCTATCATTTGGAAAAATGATAATGCCGCTCGTCCGTACATTTGGACCACTGCCACTATAAAGAGATATGAAATGTTTTTTCATATTATTTTCTCATGGACAGTAATAATAAAATATTTAATGAATATGACTAATATAAAAGATATATTAAATATTATGTAATGTTAAATATTATTTAACTTTCTTTTTTCCCATCTGTTAAAAAATTGAAACCACATTTATGCGTAGGTATGGCATACCGTCTCCTTGAATGATGGTATTAATTTTTCACTCTCTAATAATTATGGATTATTCTAAATACATATATAATTAAGATATATTATATTTATATTATTTTTAAAAAAAATTATATGATTTAACAATGATCAATGTAAAAGGATAGAAACTATCAAATCAAAACATACATAAAAAACAAAGAAGTTATCCCAGAGAATGGTGTTTTTCATAAAGAATTGTTATTAAAATGGTGATAAAAGTTATATGTAAATAATAGATGGTATTTTATATTTTACTATGGTTATTAAATAGATGTATAATATATCTAAATTTATTATTCAGTATGTTCGAACATGTACAATGGAAATCAAGACAGAGGTAATGGTTTCTCATCTCAATTTTACTTATTTAAGACATATGCCATATTCAAAACTTATTTATTATATGTGGGACATATTATAACCATTTGATATTTTATATAATTAATATCTCTATATTAATGGTATTTAAATGTTACATTTTATGTTATTTCATACACGGGGAATATGATTCAAAATATAAAAAAGTGGTAAGGGTTTATTTCACAATCTCAATATTATTCGGGATTGTTTATGTTTAAGTATCCATTATGGGAATAGTTTGATATTTTTTTCTTAAACAAAATATATTTTATTCTAATATAGTTATTAGTGAAATTTTATATTAATATTAGTATTTTATTCACATTCTTAAATAAAATTAGTATGAAAATATTTTTAATAAAAAATTCCATTATTTCTCTCTTTGGTAAAAATTCATTTTCTATCTATATCCAGGTTTCCATAAAATATTTTAATTTTTTTTATAATTATAAAAATACATTGTAAAATAATATTTCACATAAGTTAAAATTTTTACAATAATGGTTTGAAATGAATATCCTTGTCATATTCCGAACAAGGTACCTTTTGCCTTTTTACAATAATGTATACAGAATGTTTTTACCTATACAACATGTGAAAAATTACCCACCACTATGACCACCCAATTTTTTAGAATAATTTTCCTATTTACGTGGAATTTTTTTTAAAAAATTTTCCTAGTAATTAGGAGAATTTTAGTTTTTTCATTCAATTTTCAAACTGAAAAGAATATTTCCCTCAAGAATGTTTTAATGCGATTTTTAAGGAATTTATATTTTCAATTGAAAAAACCCCCATTTCACCTTATAATCTATTGGAAAATGTTGTTATAATACTATCCTTATTATTTATCCATATGGTTTATGATTATTTTTACTATTATGTTTTATTTTGAGACTATTTTCCATAGTACTCTAGCTAGTTTAGGATCCAGTCTATGGATTTGGGAACATATTAACATTTTTATGATAGTTTTCAAATATGAATGTTTCTCTTTATTTTTTATATTAATTGGGAAAATTATTAACTTTTTTTACACTAATTTTTTTATATAAATGTCTAAAATGATTATATTTCTCACCTTCCATATGTAGAATGAATTTTTCTTCATAAGTGATAGGTGGGGCCTATTATAGCCCCTCGAGGCATTAGTATGTATCATGTGAAAAACTAGTTTGCGTATTTGGATGAGGATTTACCCATATATTTAATATATCTTAGAATAAGAACATGATGTTATGTTGATTATGTATAAAATTTTTCATTCCATAATTGTGAGATTTTTTATTGATGTCCATGTGATTATTCAATTAGTTAGAATATCTATGGATAATTTTAAAGGTCATGTGATTATTTTTATAGAATTATTTTCATCATAATTTAGACCGGACATATTATTATTGATGTTCAATTTATTAATTAAATAAATTTTTTAAGTTATTCACCTTTCCATATTGAATGTAAATTCTGTATTCATTATAGATTCCACTGTAGGGATACCCTTACTAAGAATCTAATTTAATAACATAATTTTTATTAGTAATATTTTTTTTCAAAAAATAATATAATATATATTATTTTATATAAGTATTGTATGCATAGAGTGTATAGAGAAACCAAAAAACATTTAATTCATTAATTAATATCATTACACAAGTCAAATATTACACCAATGAAAATTCAATACATTAATATTGAATAAAATATATAAAATAGAAAATATAGAATCGAATAATATGGATTGCCCTAATATTCTAGAGTCATCAACCTTATGTCCAACACTATAGAATCAAATTAAAGGATTTGGAATCCAATCCACATAATAGAAAATGAAATTATACAACCATGGAAGGAATTCTTGTGAAAATTGGTCGAATGAATGATGTTGTTTATATAGGAGTTAATGTGATCATTAGAATAGTAATGTGGCTATTAGAATAGTCACCTGACTATTGGGAATAGTAACACGACCACTGCGAATAGTAACTAGCTATTGAAATAACAATTTAAAATAAAAATAATAAAATTTTATATGAATAACATTTATCATGGGTAATGTAAGTAAATTTAAATATTATAATTCTGAAAAATAAATATCATGATTAAAAATACCAATGATAATGTAGACACATTTTACTAAACATCATTTTAATATATTCCATAAAAAATATACTTTTTATATTGGAAATTAAAATTACCTATGTAATAAATTTATTTAGATAAAATAATAACATTTTTTATATCATCTAATTGAAAACTTTTAGTGGTCATTTTTTTATAATTTCATGAAATACTTCAATTGTCAAGTGAATAGTAAAAAACATAGTTTTTTCTCATAATGAGTGTATCTAAAATAGAATCATTAACTATATAAGAATGATATAATAATTTTTAGAACATTAGGTTTTCTGAAAACAAATTTAATTTTATAAATTATTCATTAAAATACTATATACATAATTTTCAAACATAAAAATCAATTTCCGAAACCAAAAGTCAAAAGTGTTTGCTTAGAATAACAATTTTTCATTTTTTCTACTTTCATACATAATAAACTAAGTAAATCAGAATTATAAAGGGGTTTAAAGTTTTAAATTTTTTTAATATATTGATAAATGATTTATATTGTAAAAAATTAACTATTACAAGTTATACCTTTAACATTAAATTTTACATAATATTTTATTGTATAAATAACCCTTTATTCATGTATAAATAACCCCTCTCCCTCCCCTTAGATAGTCAATACTTTATTCACCTTACAACTCCGAATTTATTTTCATATCCTCCCTATGAATCCACCTACAATACCTAGGTACGTTCTAGTGTAAAAAAACACCAAATATCAAGGGAGTTTTAGTGCCTTACCAGAGAAGCTACACCGACGAAAGAGTATGTTTCTATCAAATCTTTTATATTTTTCTTTATATAATTATTTTTTTCAAATTCCTACCTAAATAATATTATAAAATAAATTAGGATTTATATAACCTTTATATTAATGATTTCAACCTATTAAATGTATCATAATTATGACATGTATAATTTTCAAACTTCCCTTTCCTGCTCTTTCGACAATATTCTATCTACAGTTGGTTAATCAACACTGAGGAAATTTCCAATCCTCTTATTGTCACTAAAACATTGGTTAGTTAAAATTAATTATATATATATATATATATATATATTCATTTTTAATTAATTTTATTATTCAGAAGGTAGAAATGAAATGAAATAAAGCTAGATTTAAGTTATGGGGATTCTTGGACACAACTATCTTTTTTTTTCAGTCATCCCTATTTCACATAATTTTAAGTATGGATATTAAAATAATGTAACTTAAATATAAATTTACTATTAATCCCATTTATTTCAAGGATATTCATTTTTTTACCTTGATTTATAATAAAATTCAAATATTTTCCTAAATGGATTTTCTTTTCAAAACCAATCTTTTACTCCAATTGTGTTATTTCTTCTTAACTCAAGAATTTTGAGGTCTGTGCTCAATATGTTTTATAATTTTCTATTAGTAAACTAGTTTTTATTCCTGAAATAATGCTTTATTAAATCCTTATGAAACCCATTCTTCTCTATTGGTTATTTCAAGACTTCGATTATTATATGTTCTTTGTGCCATACCGTAATATGTAAATATTATGATGTGATGGGTGGGCCTAAAATTATACATCCCTCTAATTCATTAGTTAATGTTATTTATCTCATGATATAATGTGTATTATTTGTGAACATGATGCTATATTATTTCGTAATGATGATTTTAAGATTGTGTATGTATGTTATGTATGAACATGATGCTATATTGTTTTAGAACTTTGTGTGGTATTTGAAAACTATAACATGATGTTTCATTTTTATGCATCTATAAATTCTAATCCTTTTTAAAATGTTTCACTAATTATTATTGTGATGATCAGATATTTATGGTATCATAATGAAAATTATTCTGACCCATGTTATATTGATTCAAGTCCCTTATTCCTCCTCTTACTAGGGTTTTAGCTCACCACTTTTTTTGATGTATATCCTCTGGTGACTACATGAACTAAAGGAAAAATGATATTTTAGAATAAAAATAAGAAGGATTAAGGTAAATTTTTCAGATTTATTCTGTATAATTGCGTCATGATCTGAATTTTCCCAATATACCAAACATTTCATTCCTTGAATGTTTCACTATTTTATTGTTTATCCTTTAAATAATATAATATTCATGTAAGAAAATATAAGTTCTCTATATTTGGTATCAAAGGTATGATTTATGTAATTTTGGAATTTGGAAAAATTATTGAAAACCATTATGATATGTTTAAGTATAGGTATATACCCAAGAAGCTTAATTTTAGAAAAAATCTAAATATATGGATCCCATAAAATATTTCGTTATAGTTAATTTCATAAAGGAACAAATTATTTAGTAATACTAGGTTGAATTATATTTTGTTCAAAACTTTTATATTTTAGAAAATGTTTGGAAGCAAGTGAAACCAGTTCAATAACTCCTTTGAGGGACATTGTAATGATTTCCCAAACGATATCCCTAATTACATGGGAGGTGGAGTTAAAAACGTCATAGTGATCCCTACCCATTTGTCTCACGATATGAATAATAACCTAAACCATGTGGAGTGTTTTCCGTCAAAAAAATTTGTAAACACTAGACTATGATCATTTTTTATAGCTAAGATGACTAACATATAGTTTATTTTCTAATCCAATTTTCATGAAACAATGGGTTATCTTAATGGAAAATAGATTTTATATGCTCCACAGTTCTCTGAAGGAGAAGGTGGCCTTGGAAATCTATTATTTAGATGGAAAAGCTAGTAAATAGTGGGAATTGATAAATAATAACAAGAATAATTGTGAAATAGAAAATATAGAGTGAGATGACATAAAGAAAATATTTCATTAAAAGTATTTACCTCAAACTATTCAAACAAATATGGAGATATAATTAATATAGATGATGAAAAAGGATGGTTAATATCTCCCTGATTATGAGGAGAACGTCACAAGGTTTTCAAGATAAACCTAGGGGTTTATATTAACAATTATTAAAAAATAGATAGACTTCTTAGTGGTTTAAAACCATACCATTGAAAGTCTCTATATTTCCAAGACATTAGTTGTTATGATGATGTAGTTTGATGTGATCTCAAAGTAGAGATCAATTTTGGGTAATGGTCACATGGTTATGGAGATAAGAAGAGAAGAATGGGGTTTCAAGTAGGTGGGTCAAATAAAAACGGGGGAAAGTGGATCCTACCACCCACATTTAAAAAATGTGAAAGAATCATAATGGGAATTGCCTCATAGGGTTGGGGAAATTATTAAAGTGTGGGAGGGAAGGACAATCAGACCATGAATTTTGAAAAGACATGAGGATGCTGACCAACATAATATATTATGTTGGGAACCTCCAAATGCACCACAGATAGTTCAATTATTCAACTATAAAGAGTAATGGAGTAATTCATGCAAGTTCACTAAACCACAAGTCCATGAGGCTAATAAGAATTAGAAAAAAACAAAGAAAAATGAGGAAGGTAAAACATATTTCATCACTACTAGTAACGTGGAGTGTGAAAACGAAGCCACACAAGGTACACTTCCTATTTACTAGAGATTGTAAAAAGTAATATTTGGTTCTAGTTCTGGGAATACCTTTATATAATTTATATTTATTAAAAATATTTAATCAAATCTATGAAACATTGAATAATGGATATCTGTAAAGATACCTAATAGTGAAATAATTGAAACCTATATATTAGACTCTTATTCTGTAAAGTTATGTGAGAATAATCATGAATTCAATCTAGTAGTCCTTCCCCTTGTGGTATTTGATACTATAATGGGAATGTATTTTATCTCATTAAAAAAGTAACACATATACTATCAAGGAATGAAAATCAATTTTTATATGATAAATCAGCCCATTATTTTATAGAAGTGAAAGAAATATCACGAATCTATTTTATAAAATCAATCAATTGTTTGGGGGTTGATACCCTATTAAGAAGAATTCTTTTCCAAAATTGTTGAGTTAAAGGAATGTACCAACTTGGAGGAAATTCCCATTTTAAGGAAATGAACTGATGTATTTTCCAATGAGTTACTTAGACTTCCCCTATTTCATGAGGTTGAGTTCTCAATGGAACTTATACCTAGAGAAACTCCAATTTCTAAATTCCCCTATAGGATATCCCTGATGAAACTGGAGAAGTTAAAGAAGTAGATTTAAGTGAATTTGGAAAATGGGTTCATACAACCTAGTGAATATCCTTGGGGTGCACCGATGCTCTTTTTAAAGTATAAGTATGGATTAATGATGTTTTATATCAATTACAGACAACTCAACAAGATCAACATAAATAAAAAGTAACGCCTTCCAAGTATTTATGACTTGTTCAATAAACTAAGAGAAACTGGGTAAGTCCCAACAACGCATCTTCATTATATAAATAATTAAATGAATTTGTAGAAGGAATATATTGATAAGAAAACAATTAATATAAGGTAGTGTCACTCTGAGTTCATAGTGATTCCCTTCAGTCTTACTTATACCCCTAAAATCATCATGGATTTTATGAATAGTGTCTTTATAGACTAACTATTTTTTTTGTATATTTTATCGATGATATTCTCATTTAATCTGCGAGAAAGAGACAACATGGAGAGTGTATAAGGACTTTAATTCCAAAATTAATGAAGGATAAAATGAATACTAAGTTCATAAAGTGTGACTTTTGGATGTAGAAAGTCACAATATAAGGGCACATTATCACAAGTGATCTAATTTCTATAGTCCATTCAAAGATAACAGAAATTGAGGAATGTCCCAGACCCACGGTTTCACATAGATATGTAGTTTTATTATCTTAGTAGGGTAATACCAAAATTTTGTGAGAAATTTGTCATAGTTTTATAACCAAATAACTAAGTTAACACTAAAAGGGGTTAAATATGTATAGATATAATAATGTGAGGAAATATTAAAGGAGCTCAAAGGAGGCTAATCACAATGAATGTACTCACTCTACCAACATGTGTAGAATGTTTTGTGAAATAAATAAATGATTTAAAAAAAGGATTGAGTTTTTTACTCATGAATAATGATAAAGTGATAGCCTAAGCCTCACTACAATTGATGATACTTGAGAAAAACTACCCCATACATGATATGGAGTTAGAATTTGCGATCTTTTCATTGAATTTTTTTAATCACTAACTCTATAGTGAGAAGTGTGACATATATACTGATCAAAAGAGTCTATAATATATATTACCATAGAAGGAGATCAATATTCATAAAAAATATGGTTATAGGTAATCAAGGACTATGATTGCTTTATTCACTACCATTCAGTAAAGGAGAGCAAGATAGATGACGTTCTTTGTAGAAAATAACACGATACTCTCTCCATGATGTAGATTGAGAAAGAACCTATATTCATGGATATTCAAATGATTGGTTTGGAAATAAAAAAATTATGGAATACATCCTACCTTTCCCAAATTATTTCCCAACCGTCTATCAAGTAGAAGATCAAGCATACACAAAGGGATGATTTAGAGAACAAATAGAAGGAGGAAGAATGGATACATTACGAAATCTATATTAATAATGATTGTTTGATTATATTTCATAATTGGAATTGTGTTACTTCATAACTAGAGATAAATATGGGGATATTGGATAATTAACATAGGTTATATTTCTTTACAAATCCTTGAAGTTCCAAAATTTACTATGATCTTTTATATCACTTATGGTGGAAAAATTGAAGATATAGATTATGGAGTTTATATCAAGGTGATTGGTATGTCAACAAGTTAAATTAGAGAAACATAAGTCCAAAGTGAAGATGAAAAAATTTCCTATACCCATGTGGAAATGGGATAATGTATCTATATACATTTTCTCGAGTCCCCTAAGGATATCCAATATAGATAATGTGACATTGGGTATGGTGGTTCAACACATCAGGACTACCCAATTAATCACTATTTAGTAATATTTCTTAGTTGAAGAAATTTCCATGATATATATGAATGAATTGGTGAGGTAGAATGGGGTAACAAATTCGATCATCTCTGATCATGATCTTTGGTTTATGTATAAATTTTGTAGAACTCCTCAACTTGTTTTGAATACTGAACTGAAATTTTAAATAACCTATCCCACAAAAAATGATGGCCAATATGAAAGGACTAATCAAACACCAAAGGACACAAAAAAGTATTCTCAATATAATTTAAAGGAGGTTTACATCATCATCTCATATTTTTTGTGTTCTAATATAATAATAGCTTCCACTAGAGTATTAAAATAGCTCCATATGAATCTATATATAAGAAGAAATTCATAACTACAACTTGTTGGGATGAAGTTGGGGTAAAAAATATACTAGGGATAGGTTATATAAAATGGATTAAAAATAAGGTTAAGTCCATCCAAAATCATGTAGAAGCTATTTAGAGTAGGAAAATGGGGTTTGATGAAAACTAAAAAAGGGGCATGGAGTTCGAATTTAGAGACATGTTTTTATGTCAAATATCATCATGGAATAGTTACAATTTGTAAAGAAGGGAAATATTATCCCTAGGTACCTTGAGGCCATTGATATCCTTGATCACATAGGAGTAATGATCAATCATCTTTCCCTTCAACCAGATATGGGTCATGTTCATGACATGTTTTATGTATCTTATGTGATGAAGTACATAATTGACCACTCTCATGTACTGAACATGGATATAGTACAACTAGATATTAACCTCTCTTATAAGGATAAACTAAGGAAGACCTTGGACTATAGATACAATGTCTACGCAACAAGACTACTCACCTTGTAAAAGTGTTGTGGAGGAACCATAAGAATGAATAGGTTGCATATGAACTAAATGAAACAGTGAAACAAATGTACCCTCATCTATTTGTAACCAAGAATAAAAGTTAAAACTTGATGGAGGATATTTTTAAAGGGGTGAATATTTGGGAACCCTATTCTTATTAGTAATATTTGTTCCATAAAAATATATGTATGATATTATAATATATAAGTATTTTAAGAATATAGTATATATAGAAACCGACAACACTTTAGTTCATTAATAAATATCATTACATTAGTCATCTATGAAACCAATTTAAAATACATAAATTTAAATTGTAGAAAAAATTCGACATAAAAAATATAAAATGGGAAAATTTGGATCACCCCAATCTTCTAGAATCATCACCTCAATGACAGACACTATAGAAATGAAAACTATATTAGTAAACCAATCAACATCTTAAAAAATGATAATATACACACATGGGAGTATTGGTAGTAAATATTGTGTTAAATAACTAAGTGGGATATATAGTAAGTAATGTGACTATTGGAATTATAATATGACCATTGGAATAGTAAGATGACCATTGGATGTGGTAACATGACAATTGAGAATAATAACATGACCATTGGAATTGTAATTTAAACTCAAAATAATTACATGTAAAAAAATAATGTTTATCATGATTAATATAAGTAAATATTAATATTATAATGCATAAAGATAAATATTATGATTAAAAAACTCAATGAAAATATTGTCACATTTTTAATAATTAGTATTTTAAAGTATTTTTTAAAAATCCTAATATTTATATTAAAAATTAAAATTAGCTATGTTAGAAATTTATTTGGGTATAATTATTATCATTTATTAAATAATAATATCTAAATTTTCCATGGGTTTCATTTTATAAATTTTCATAAATACTTCGATTTTCTGGTAAACAGTAGAAAATGTAGTTTTTCACATAATCGATGTATCTCCAACAACATTATTCATAATGTAATAATGTCCTAATGATTTATAGAAATTTTTATTCATCCTAAAAATATTTAATTACATAAATTATTTTTTAAAATAAAATAATCTTAATTTACATACATAAAAATAATTTCCCAAAACCTAAAGTAAAAAATATTCCTTTAAAATAACAATTTTTCTTTTCCCCACATTCATTTTTATTAAACTAAATGAATTAGAATTATAAATTGGTGTAAAGTATCGAAAATTATTTTTTTTATATTTATATATTATTTATATTGTCATAAGTACACTATTACAAATTTTATATTTAATATAATATTTTACTAAATTTATTATTCTAAAAATACCTCTCTCCTCATGTAAAAATAACCCCTCTCCCTCCCATCAGATAAACACACCTCCCCCACTTTACAAAACCAAGGTTCGGAAAAATAATTCCTCTGAATAACCTTATAATTCCAAGAGAAGTTACGGATTAAACCAACTCCAAACATCAAGGGAGTTTTAGTTTCATACAAGAGAAGCTACACCGAGGAATGAGTTTCATTCTATCAATTCTTCTCTCCTTTTCATATTCCCTTTATATTTTTCAAATTTATATTAAGAAAATATTATAAAATAATTTAGGTATTATGGAAACATTATTTTAATGATGTTAACTTATTGGATATTTCATAATTATGACACATATAAACCTCAAACTTCCCTTTCCTGCTCTTTCGTTAATGCCCTATCAATGGTTTACTAATCTCCAATGGGGAAATTTAAAATCCTTTCATTATAAACAAACCTATGGTTGGTTATAATATATTATTTATGATATGTATATGATATTAGTCTTATGGAATCACTTCTACTAATTTATAAATGACTTAGGACCAAAATATCATCATCAAAAGAAAATTGGAAAATTTATTGAAAACATGATATTAAAACTATTTAAATTTAACTAAGGGATCTGTAAATTACACTCAAATAAATATAATGGATAAATAATAGAAAAAATAAAAATAATTCAATTTTATAATGAGGTTTTATTAATACTAACATTATTAATGATGAGGTGGAAAAGCAATGAAATAAAGAAGAATTTATGGTAAGGGGATTACCCAACATAAATCCCTTTCATTAAGATCTTTCTCTTTTACAAAATTTTCTTATTGGATATTACTCTATTGTTACTTACAAAAAACATCCAATATTATTCTATTTTCTTCTCAGGATATACATATTTCCACCTTGATTGATAATCCAAATAAAAATATTTTCCAAAAAGACTTTTATTTCCAAAATATATCATTTACTCCTCTTGGGTTTTTTCTTCCTCACTTACGGATGATGATGTTTATGAAAAATATGTTTTCACTTTTAAATTTTGGAACCCATATTTATTCATGAAATCTGGATTCATTAAATCCTTAGGAAACACATTCCTTTCAATGGTTTATTTAAGAACTATTGTTGTTATACAATCTATGTTGCATGCATGACTTTGTAAATTTTATAATGTGAGAGGTGGTCCAGAGATTATATAGCCCCCTAATTCGTTGGTAAATGTGAGATATCTCATGATATAATGTGTATTAGGAATGAACAAGATGATAGATTTTTTTCCTAATTATTATTTAATGATTATTCACATATGTTATCTGTGATCATGATACTAGATTTGTTCACAACTATGTGTTGTATTTGACCATTATGACATGATTTTTAATTTTTATGCCTCACCATATTCCATGACATAATCAAATGTTTCCCTCAAGATTATAATTATGATCCGTTTTCTATGGTGTGATGATGATTATTTTTCTCACAGATTTTATATTGATTCATGTCCCTTGATCTCCTCTGATTGGGATTTTATCTCATCTAATTATTTGATGTATATCCCTAAGTGACCACCTGAAATGAGGAGAATATGAGATTTTATAAGGTTAAAGAAGAATGATCATAAATTTTTTTATGTTTTATCTTGTATATGTGATGTATGATCCAAATTTACCCATGATACAAAACCTTTTAATACTTGAATTTATAACTACTATGTTTTTTATATTTTAAATAACGTAATTGTCAGTTATGAAAATGTTGGGTCACTATATCTAAGATTTTCCACTTATCATTTCCCTTTCCTCAGGATATGAATAAGTTTATTATGATTGATATTTAGGGATATTATAAAGGGAATAATGGTATAGTCAAGAAAATAATCTGTTTTATTTTTCTATTTTAAAATGTAATATGAAATGATGTATCTAGTTTTAAAATACTAAAAAACTATTTAGCCCTTTGGGATGTGATGTCACAAACCAACTTGGTTCGACCCTGAACCAGTCACCCAACCCGGTCCGCTACATGGCTCGAGGGGCGATCCTGATCCCCACGGGATGGAAAATAGTGTTGGGCATCATAATTTAATCATTAGGAATGATTTGTAACATAAAGACAAATAAACTAAATAGTGGAAAAAAATATAACGTCACACAATAAATAAATGTCAAGGGAAGAAAAAGACAATAAAAAACACAACTAACCTATCAACATCTAAAACTCCACCTAAACCCATGGGTTACTCTTAGGTATGGAACCAAATGTTTCTCAAAATGATCCAAACAATAACTTGAACCTACAGGTGAAACTAAAAATAAGATAACACTATAGGCATCAGTATTAAAACTTAGTAGGTAGGATCGACTAATCTAATATGAATGCACATTATTTAAATAAATAAAACATTGATTTTAGGTTTGAAATACAATCTATAAATACATAATTTTCTATACATTTCATTTTTTAGGTAAAATAATCACAATCATAATCCATTGCCATAAATTTTAAAATAAGGTACAAGAGCAGGAAAGAAAATGAGACCAATAAGGAATCATTCATTTTTCAATAAAGTGTCATTGGAATGAGAGATTTTTCATTTAAAACATTTTTCTTGAAAAGATCTTTAGCAACCACACATTTATAATTATACATGAAAACCCCAAAAACAAAGAAAATGGGTATCACTACATATAGAGAGGGAAATAGTAATAACTATAGTAGTGAAAAAGTGTAAAGACCTTGAATTTCTGTGGAATTTTTTTTCTTAAATACATGAGAATTTTACGAGTCTGCAGTTTCGAACGGTGCTTGATTCTAAGGCCTGGTTTGTCCAAAATCAATTTTTGAAGGTTTGTTCAGGTACGTTCATTAAATGTACGAGCATGATTTTATATCTTTTGAACCGGTGCTCGGAACTGAAATCTGAGGGCACCGTTGAACTTGCAGCGTCAGTGAATGCTTAGTGAGAACATCACCGCAGTTGTGTTCTAACGAGAATGGAAGTTAGTTTTTCGGGGTTTTTAATTAATTTAAATAAAAATAAGGAGTACTTATTTTTATTTGAGATGGTTAAAACCTCCAATGTGAGGTTATAATAGGGGCCCACCCATTAAAAACCTCCCTTGAGAGGATATTATTTTATGGGGCCCACCCAATGTTTTAACTTCTCTTGCAGTCAAAGGGGTGGGGCCCATACGAGCTTTAACCCCCATGTAACTCTCCATAAAGTGGGGGAAATATTTGAAATTCTTTACCGTCCTTCCCTCATTAAAGTGAAAATTACACATGATTTAATTAATGGTTCATTAATTAATTATTTTAATTATATTGAATTCATGCCAACAATAAAATAATAGGCAAAGCTATTATTTTATTTTGTGGGCACTTTCATCTGGTGGAGCCTTGGAGAAATTGAGAGAACAACCTCTCAACGAAGAGCACGATGAACCGTCGACATCTTCTTACTTCTTCAACTATGGAAAGAAAGGGAAGTGATTCCCACAAAGAACGCCGATGTCATCTTCGACTTCTTCACCTTTAAATGATTATTTTCCAACGATGATTACCCTCTTCTTCCTCCGACATTGACAGAACGACTTCTGCCTTCTGCGACTCTGTCGTCGATCACCGACAAGCGAGGTAGAGGTTTGAGTTGTTTTGTTTCCAATCTATATCATACAATATTTTGGAATACATTATGCTGATTGTTATCAACATAACATGGAGGGTTCAGACTACTCGAAGACGGCCCGACCCCCCCATTGATCGTGTTTGATGTTGACGACTGAAGTGGACAACGACAGCTAGTGTCGGGACGGCCGTGAAGAAACCAGCAGCGCAAGACCTTCGGGTCACCAGAAAGGCGTGACATTGTCATGCCACATGGATGAAAGTTGGGACATGGCCAAGCTGGGCCATAACGAAGGGGGAACAATGCCGTCACACCATGTGATAGACTAGGGGCCGCAGACAGGCCGGGCCACGAAGGAGGTTGCACTGCACCGTCGCGCCGCGCGGTGGAGATGAGCCGTGGCCAGGGCGGGCCATGATAGATGAGCTAGTTGCGGTGCTGTCATGATGCACCAGAGAAGGACTGCGGCCTTAGGCCGTGGCAGATAGGGGAGGGAGGCCGGCTGAGCCATCCGCCGGTGCGCGCTACAGGCGGGACCAGAAGGGTCATGCGGTTACCTGAACCGGTGTTAGGTGCCAGTTTCGTTATGGTCAACGGGGGGCGCGACACCCCCTACCCATGGCATGGCCAGTCGGGCCACGTGGACAGCTGGCCGAGCCAAACGGCCAGACCACACGCATCCGGCCAGACGGGCCCCACGACCAGCCAGCACGTGGCCAGCCAGCCGGGCCACGCATCGAGCCAGCTGGGTCGCCGCTTCGGGTCAGGCCGTGCCTTCAGTCCGGGTTAGACTCACAGACCGGGTTAGACCCTACTCCAGAACCGGGTCAGGTCGGGTAGGTCCGACTGGGTCGGACTGGACCCGGACTCATCAGACCCGAATACACTTATTCGCCCATAACATGGGCTACGAGCATCCGTTTGACGAACCGTTAGCGACGCCGATATTCATGGAAAGAAGTCTTCCCTTTGAGAATACCCCACGGGAGTTTGGGGGTATAGTTGAGATATGGTTAGGTTGGTTCGTACAAGAAACCAACCGGGCCCCCGAGACTAAAAGGCTAATAACTCACAGACCAGGTGTCTGATTGATGCGTCGTCTGTTGCGTTGAGACCCCTATGACGTGGCAGAACTTTGAAAAGTTGGAGTATTTCCCTGTAGCTCATGGAGTGGATCCTTCTAGTGATGATCAGTCAGAGTGCATAGACCTAGTAGCTGACAGACCTGATGACTGCTTAACCGATTTGACTTAGAGTGATTTGACTAGCCCAGTGGGGAGTGCCCGGTATTTGGTGGTAGAACCATGGCATAGGATCTCTTGGTATTTGGAGGCCAACCCATGATAATTGATAGGAGGAGTACCTCTACAGGCTATTAGGGGGAGTTCCCGGTATTTGGCGGTAGACCCACAATGGTGGAACGCCTGGTATTTGACGGAAGACTCGCGGTACTCAACAGGAGGAGTACCTCAGCAGTCCAAGGTTAGTGAGAAGAACCTTAGTGTCACGATAGGACCACTTTTTTCTACAGAGGAGAAGTTCTCAAGCAGTCATGGTTTCGATAATGAAAATCCTAGTTTGAGATGAGTCAATAACCTTTGTGTTTTTCTCATGATTGAGATGGGTTACTAGATAACTTAGGTATATATACGGGCATATACCGAAGTAATGTTTATCCATTGTTTCCTTTACTTAGTGGTTTTTCATTGTTGGATATTGTGATACCTTGATTTTCTCGGGGTCCATACTGAGTATCTTTATACTCACCCATGCAAGGGATTTTCCCACACCTCGTTTTGTTGGATGTAGATGACCGACAGCGCTGACTGAGGCGGAGTGTACGGGGATTGGACGGTACCCAGAGGTGGAACTCATGACGAGTTGTTACCCAGAGGAGACAGACGTACGTGGAGAGCTGAGGAGACTATCTGTACCTACCCTTTGGGTAGGATCTGTGGTGGATGATCTAGAAGCTCCTAGACACCTTCCAACCATTTTTCTTTTAGTTGTACCAGTTTTGTCTTTTCCTTGTACTTTACTGTTGGGCATGTGTTTCCCACCCCTTTTACTTCCAGTTCTGTACTCTGTTGGGTGTGTTTACTTTTATAAATTTAATGCCTTCCCATCTTAGGGATTTACCCCTTTGGTGCTAGTCTCTAGCCTCTGGCCTATGGAAGGAGGGATTTGGGTAGTCACGACACGGGTCCCGAGGACGGGTTGTGAGAAATTGGTATCAGAGGAGTCGGTTCTACGACAGAACTCAGGACTCTGATTATTATTTTCTGTAAAGCAATAGTGTTAAGGGTACCGAGTGTGGTTTTCAGTTCAGGGAGTCCAGTGTTGGTGCGGTGGCCGATGTATCCGTACACCAGGACCTTGACTTCTGATTTCAGACTCAATGCACGAAAACTCTGATTGTGTGTGTGTTTTAAAAGTTTATCTTTAAGTCAGCTCAACAATGTCTGCTCACCAGGTATAATTTTTTAACCCTGTCATATATGTTTCTTTAAGGATTCCTCCCCACAAACAACCAGTTAGAGCCCCAAGAGTTGTATGCACTGATAGCCCACCGAGGGACGAGGCCTCAGTACAAGGCCCCTTTCCAGTTGATGCACCAGTGGAGGCACCTACGGTACCACCACCCATTGGGCCACCAATGCCACCATCCCCAACAGTAGACGATTTACATAGCTTGAGCGCACTGCACGAGTTCCAGAACCAGAGGCCACTCAGGTTCTAGGGAGAGACAGACCCATAGGCTGCTGAGGATTGGCTGGAAGCTATGGTGAGAGTCTTCAGGCTACTACGGACACCAGAAGAGTAAATGGTGATCCTTTCTACCAACCTCCTTCAGGCAGCAGCAGACAGATGGTGGAGCCTGATGCTCCAGGTCCACGGCGAGGAAGCACTACTATATGAAGTCTTCGAAATCCTATTCCGGGAAGAGTTTGTTCCATCCACCCTTTATGCGGTGCAGATACAGGAGATACTTAATCTACAGTAGGGAAGTATGATAGTAGCATAGTACTCAGTGAGGTTCACTGACCTCTCGTGCTACTCCACAGATATGGTATGAGACCCCTTCTTTAGGGCCCATACATTTGAGCAGGGGCTCAGGAGAGATATTAGAGCTCCGATGATCTCACTATGCACCCTGACATAGGCGGGGGTGTTAGAGAGATCCCTCATAGTGGAGAGTTTCCTTGCTAAGAAGTCTCTAGTAGCAAGACCCACTACTAGTCGACACACAATAGAGTCTTCTACAGCTGGTAGAAGACAGATGTCACAGAGGTCCAAGAGGACCAGAACAACAGGTGGATGACCACATGACTCAGGATCGGTTGTGTGGGGCACATAGAGTGGAGACATAGCCAGTCATTCCAGGAGTGGGCAGTGTTACTCATGCGACAGGCTTGGTCACAAGGCACCTGACTGTCCGAACCTCCGTACTAATGATCAGCAATTAGTTGGGGGACCTCCCATATAGTGGTAGATATTTGATCGAGGTGGTCCACAAGGAGTAGGTGGACATGGCAGAGGAGCTGGTTGAGTAGCTGGTGGCGGTCGACGTTATGAGGTGCTACCTCCACCACCACCAGGAGGACCACCCCGACCATAGGGAGCTGGATAATATGGGAGATATCAACTTCAGGAAGCTGAGGCATACGACCATGGAACTCTGGAGATGATTCAAGGTACTATATGTGTCTACTCCACCTTAGCTGCAGTTCTTATAGACACAGGTGACAATCACTCTTTCATTGCCACTTCCCTCGTTCGGAGCTCGGAGATTCCGACAGAGTCGTTGGCTCGCTCTTTATAGCCAAATACTCCTACAGGAGCAAAATCGACAATTACACACTGGTGTCTTTAGTATGAGCTTAATCTAGTAGGAGAGAGCTTCGGCTGTGATCTCCTCATAGTGGCATTGAGGCCTTACGACATCATCTCATGTATGGACTATTTATCTACAGTCCATGCTCAGATCGACTGAATTAGGTGAAAAGTGTGGTGTGTCCGCACGGATGGGACAGGGTTCACCATCACCCGCGAGAAGGGAGCCTTTTCAGCATAGGACAGACTTACTCAGAGGAGGGTGCAATCAATCACTCACCTGTTGTCTTGCCTTACCCTCAGAGCAGTTGATGTGGAGAGTCCGACTTATCCTGTAGTGGTGGACCAGTACACGGATGTTTTCCTTGACGATGTCCCAGGACTACCTCCTCACAGAGAGGTAGACTTATACATATACTTATACCCCGGTAAGACATTGATATCTACTCTAGAATATCTTATGGATCCCGCTGAGCTTCGTGAGCTGTGGGTGCAGTTGGAGGACTTGCAGGGGAAGGGATTCATCCGGCCGAGTGTTTCTCCCTTGGCAGCCTCGAATTTGTTCTCCAAGAAGGAAGATGGGAGTTTGAGGCTTTGTGTCGACTAGCGTCACCTGAACCAGGTGAACATGAAGAACTATTACCCACTTCTAAAGATTGAGGACCTCTTTGATCAGCTCAAGGGAGCACGATGGTTCTCGATCATAGACCTGAGATTAGGTTATCACCAGCTTAGAGTTTGAGATGAGGATGTGTAGAAGACGGATTTCAGGTGTTGTTACAGCCACTACGAGATCCTGGTTATGCCCTTCGGTATAACCAACACTCCAGCAGTGTTCGTGAGTCTCATGAATAGGATCTTCTAGAATTACATTGATCTCTTTGTTGTAGTCTTCATCGACGACATTCTGATCAACTTGAATACTGAGGAGGGGAATGCCTACCAGTTGCGGGTCATACTGGACACACTCTAACAGCACCAGCTTTATGGTAATCTCTCGAAGTGCTAGTTTTGGATTCAAGAGGGTCACTTCTTGGGACATTTCATCTCGAAGGCTGGAGTTTCTATGGATCCAGCGATGATTGAGGTGGTATTTGCTTGGGAGTCACCCAGGAGTGTGACAGAGGTACAAAGTTTCCTAGGCTTGGTTGGATACTATCAGAGATTTGTCCTAGACTTCTCCAGAGCTACAACACCACTATCAGCCTTGAAGAACGAGGGGAACCCTTCGTGTGGTCAGAGAGATGACAGTAGCACTTTGAGGACCTGAGGCAGAGGAAGACTATTTCCCTCATCATGAGGCTTCCATAGGAAGGCATATAGTATATAGTCTACTATGACACATCAGGGACTAGACTCGGGTGTGTCCTGATGCAGGAGTGAGCTATGATCATATATGGTTCTCAGCAGTTGAGACAACATGAGAAGAACTATGCTACCCATGACCAGGAGTTACCAGTAGTGGACTTCGGTTAGAAGTTGTGGCGACACTATCTGATGGGAGAACATTTTACCGTGTACTCTGATCAAAGGAGTCTCAAGTATATATTCTCTCAGAAGGACCTAAACCTGAGACATCGGCATTGGATTGAATTCCTACAGGACTATCACTTCGAGATAGTCTATACTCCTGGGAAAGGGAACGTTGTTTCAGTTTATCTTATTTGGAGATCATTCATTTAGCTTCTAGGAGAGGCAACAGAGAAGATAGCTACCTTACAGATATCCTTTGTGGAAAGGGATGGAGCATCCTATCTACTGTCTCTTATAGTCACTCCTCCACATCCTTAGTGAGTTAGGGAGGCACAACATGGGGATGCTGACTGCGAGACAGGACGTGCTCAGATATCCACAGGGCATAAACTTGATGGATTTTTTGAAGGTGGGGAGCACATCATCCTCTTCAGAGGAAGTACATTGGTACTATCTGCACTTCAGGAGGAGTTTTTGAGGGAGTTCCACACTTACCCTCTAGTGGTACACCCAGGAGTGGCGAAGATGTATCAGGACCTTCGACGATAGCATTGGTGGCCATGTATGAAGAAGCAGGTTGCAAAGTTTGTCTCACAATGCCTCACTTGTCAGCAAGTGAACGCAGAGCACCAGTTACCAGCAGGATTGGTTCGGCCTTTAGAGGGCCCAGAGTGGAAGTGGGATGGGATATCCATGGACTTCTTGATGGTTCATCCATGTACATCCAAGAGACATGACTTGATATGGGCGATCGTTGACCGAATCACGAAGTCATCCCACTTCCTACCAATTAGAGAGAAGGGTTCAGTAGAGAGCTTGGGATGCCTCTCTGTGTAGGAGATAGTGCGTTTCCATTGAGTACCTTCTACTATTGTCTCTGACCATTACACACGCTTTACTTCCCGGCTATGGAAGGGGTTGTAGGAGGCTCTCATGATGTAGTTATGTCTGAGCACCACCTTCCATCCTCAGACAGATGGTCATACCGAGAGGACTATTCAGACCCTTGAGGACATGCTCTCTGCATGTGTCCTCGACTTCGGTCACAGTTGGGAGGACCACTTACCATTTTTAGAAGTTTTCCTACAACAACAGCTATCACTCCACAATCATTATGGAAACTTATGAGGCCTTGTTTGTTCAGCCTTGTAGGTCGACACTGTGCTAGACAAACCTAGGGGAGTCAGCACTAGTGGGACCAGAGATGGTATGGGCTACCACTGAGAATGTGAAGATAATCCAAGAGTGGATAGAGACTGCACAGAGAAGGAAGAAGTCATATGATGACAGGAGATAGAGGCCTCTGGAGTTCAAGGATGGCGATCACATTTTTCTACGGGTCTCACCTCAACAAGGTCTATGGAGATTTGGCCGAGGCAGCAATTTGACTCCGCAATTCATCGGACCTTTCCTGGTCCTCAGCAGAGTAGACGAGGTGGCTTACCACTTAGCTCTTCCACCTTAGTTGCATCAGGTGCACGGCATCTTCCACATATCCCAGTTGAGGAGATACATGCATAACCCATCCCACGTCATCGACCACGAGGAGTTGGACATCGATGAAATGGGGAATTTCACGGAGGTCCTAGTGGAGATAGAGGATCGATAGGAGTGGGTCATGTGTGGACGTTTGATACCTCTAGTGCGCGTTCGATGGCAGAACGAGAACGTCCAGGAGAGCACATGGGAGTGGGAGGCTCGGATGCGTGCTCAGTACCCCCTTTTGTTCCCTTAGATCGAGTTGTAGCTTATGGGGATTTAAAGCCCTGAGGTGGGGAGAATGTAAAGAGCTATAATTTCCATGGAAATTTTTTTTCTTAAATATATGGGAATTTTACGAGTCCGTGGTTTCTGAAGGTGCTTGATTCCAAGGCCCACTGTGTCCAGAATCAATTTCTGATGTTTTGTTCGGGTGTGTTCAGTAAACGTACAAGCGAGATTTTATAACTTTTGAACCAGATCTCGGAATTGAAATCCGAGGGCACCGTTGAACTCGCAGTGTCAATGATTTCATAGTGATACATTCACCGCAGTTTCGTTCTAACGAGAATGGTTGTTAGTTTTTTGGGGTTTTTAATTAAATAAAATAGAAATAAGGTGTATTTATTTTTATTTGAGATGGTTAAAACCTCTAAAGGGAGGTTAGAGGAGGGACCCACCCTCACATAAACTCCCTTGGGAGGATATTATTTAGTGGTGCCCACCCGAAGTTTTAACCTCTATTGCAATCAATGGGGTGGGGCCCAAATGAGCTTTAACCCCCTTGTAACTCTCCATAAAGTGGGGGAAACCTTTGAAATTATTCACCTTACTTCCCTTATTAGAGTGCCATCTCCACATGAATTAATTAATGGTTCATTAATTAATTATTTGTATTATTTTGAATTCATGCCAACAATAAAATAATAGTAAAAGGTATTATTTTATTTTGTTGGCACTTTTATCTAGTGGAGCCTTGGAGAAATTGAGAGAACATCCTCTCAACGATGAACACAAAGAACCATCGCCATCTTCTTCCTTCTTCAATCGGGGCAAGAAAGGGAAGCGACACCCACGAAGAACGCTGACATCGTCTTCAACTTCATCACCTTCGAACACTCATCTGCCAACGACGACTACCCTCTTCCTCCTCTGACATTGACAGAATGACGTCCGCCTTCTGTGACACTATCATCGATCACCAAAAACGTAGGTAGGGGTTTGAGTTTTTTTGTTTCCATTCTACATCATACAATATTTTGGAATACGTCATGCCGATTGTTATGAACATAATATGGAGGGTTCAGACCGCTCGAACACGGACCAACCCCCCCCCCCCCTTTGGTCTTGTTTGTTGTTGACGAAAAAAGTGGACAACGGCGGCTGACGTCGGGCCGACCGTGAATAAACCAGTGACGCAAGACTGCCAAGTCACTGAAAATGCGTGGCACCATCGTGCCGCATGGATGAAAGTCGGACCACGGTAAAGGTGGCGTGGTACCGTCGCGCCACACAGTAGAGTAGGTGACCGCAGACAGGCCGGGCCGCGACAGAGGTGGGGCGGCGCTGTCGCGTCACGCGGTGGAGATGAGCCACGGTAGAGAAGCTGGGCACAACACCATCACGCCGCGCCGGAGAAGGACCACAACCATAGGTCATGGCAGGAAGGGGAGGGTGGCCGGCTCAGCGGGCCGCTAGTGCGCGTTACAGGCTGGACCTGAAGGGTCCCGCGGTTACCTGAACCCGCACTAGACATTGGTTCTGTTACTGTAAACATGGGGTGGCACACCCCCCCCCCCACGGCGTGGCCATCCAGGCCACACAGCCAACTGTCTAGGCCACACGGCCAACCCGCGAGGCAACATAGACAGCGGGCACGCGGCCAGCCCGCCATGCCACATGGCCAGCCAGCACGCGGCCATCCAACTGGGCCACCCTTTCGGCCCGGTCCACCTCTTCGGACAGAGTTAGACTCATGGACTGGGTCTGACCCTAGTCAAGACCTGGGTCAGGTCAGGTCGGTCTGACTGGGTCGGACAGGACCTGAACCGGTCAGACCTGAATACACCTATTCACCCATAACTCGGCCTTCGAGCGTCCTTTTGACAAACTGTCAGTGGTGCTGATATTCTTGGAATGAAGCCATCTCTTTGAGAATTACCCATGGTAGTTTAGGGTATAGTTGAAAAACGGCCAGGTTGGTTCGTACACTAAACCAATCGGGCCCCCGGGACTAAAAGGCTAATAACTCACAGACCGGGTGTCCGATTGACGTGCCATCTATTGTGTTGAGACCCCTACGAGGTGGAATACATTTGAGATACTTCTTAATGGAACTTCAAAACAGTTGGAGTATTACCCAGAAGATCATGGATCACATCCTTCTAGTGACGAGCAGTCAGAGTGCGAAGACCTAGTAGCTGACAGACCTTATGACTACTTGACCGATTTGACTAGGAGTGATTCGACTGGCCCAGTGGGGAGCGCCCGGTATTTGGAGGTAGAACCATGGTAGAAAAGCACTGGGTATTTGGCGGTAGACCAATGGTACTCGACAGGAGGGGTACCTCTGTTGTCTATTAGGGGGAGCACCCTGTATTTGGCGGCAAACCCACAACGGTGGAGCGCCTGGTATTTTTCGGAAGACCCGAAGTACTCGACAGGAGGAGTACCTCAACTATCCAAGGTTAGTGAGAAGTGCCTTAGTGTTGCATCAGACCCATCGTTCTCGAAATAGGAGGAGTTCTCCAGTATCCATGGTTTCGATAATGAAAATCCTGGTTTGAGATGAGTCAATAACCTTTCTGTTTTCCTCATGATTGAGATGAGTTACAAGATAACTTAGGTATATGTATGGGCATATACCTACGTAATGGTTTTCAGTTGTTTCCATTAATTATTGGTTTATCATTGTTGGATATTATGAGACCTTGAGTGTCTCGGGGTCCCTACTGAGTATCTTTATACTCACCCCTGCACGAGCTTTGTCATCACCTTGTTGTGTTGGATGCAGACTACGGATAGCACTGACCGAGGCAGAGTGTACAAGAACTGGACAGTACCCAGAGGTGGACCTCACAATATGTCGTTACCTGAAGGAGACAGAAGAATGTGGAGCACTGAGGAGGCTATTTGTACCTACCCTTCCAGTTTGATCTGTGGTGGATGATCCAGGAGCTTTTAGACACCATCCAGCTATTTGTATTTTAGTTGTACCTATTTTGTATTTTCCTTGTACTTTACTGTTGGGCTTGTATTTTCGGCCCCTTTTACTTCTAGTTGCGTACTCTATTTTGTGTATTTACTTTTATAATGTAAATTCCTTCCCAAATTTGGGATTTATGACTTTAGTGCTAGTCTCCAGCCCCTGGCCTATGGATGGCGGGCTTGGGGGTAGTCATGACATGGGTCCCGAGGATGGGTCGTGACACAATGGAGCATTGGAAATCCTAGGAACTCAGAGGAAACCCAGAACGCACAAATACATGTATCTCATTCTGAAAGCATGACTACTCCCTATGACTTTATGACACCCTAACCCCCAATCATTACCCTACTTGGCCTGATCGAGGGGCCCAATCCCATAGCAATAATAACAAAAAAAACTATCTACTATAGGGCACTAGGCAGTGCGTAATCTAAACGTGTGAAACAGTTGTTCTCAGTAAACCTCTTCATTATGCCAGGTTCCCATGTATATTTCTCAAGAGGGTGTGCCATACATTTCGAATAAGAAGACACATATATATAACTAAACCCACCACACAACTCAGCACCACACCGGCCACCTCATGGGTAGTCCAAGCCTTAATATAATAATTATACATGGAAGGTACCATATTGAAGACTCTCCCATCTCATGATAAAATCATAATGAAAGAGACCCAACCCAAGAGGTGTTTTCCCCAAATAACCATTCCAAAGTGCCAACCAGGACATTACCTATGCAACACTCTAACATTTATCAATTCATTTAGAAAACCGTTTGCAGAGAAAATTCAAACTTCATTATACATAAACCTGGCCAAACGGGCCTTAAACAATCATTTACCACTGAATAATTTCCAAAATAAGAAACACACGACATTCAATTGAAAACCATACACATTGGGAAACCAATTTAAAAAACACAATTCACCACTTTTAATCCTAAGCGCATTTGACAGGGCCAAAGGGGCATTTAATCAAACACTTAGTAATCACATTTAGTAAATAAAATTCATTAAATTAAAATAGAAAAGGTATTACTTTATTTCACAACAAGAAACTATTCTTAAATCCCTAAATTACTAACAAGAATTTAATAAAAGTGAGAAAAACAAGAAATCAATAATTCTTCAATTTAGAGGATAATTCATAGGGAATCCAACATGGAAGTTATGGCACAAGGAAGATGCACACCTAAAAACACATAGAAATGCTCAACACACTTGGGACCAAGGCGGAAAGATGACTCCAACCCAAAATAGATGTTAATCTTCATTCACACCTCAACTACACCTTTCCGGGTCAAGAACAAACTATAATCATGGGAATAAAATGAAAATACTCAAAATAAAACTCCCATACAATGTAATAAGAAAACCAAGGGCACCACGAAGGTGTAGATAATATTTGAGAGAAATTGAAAGCATGAAAGTGCGATGGAATTAATTAGAAAGGGAAAATTTGGATTCACCAACCTCAAACCAAACACGGATGCATCAACACTTCAGCAGAAGGAAGGACAACCTCCCATGCACCAATCACACACCTAAAACAATGAGGAAAACATGATAATCAACACCCAGGGTGTTGGGACTTGTCCAATATAAATAAAAACACCAAAAGGAAGAAAATAAAACCCCCAAACAATTATTTTTAAAAAACTACTACATGCTTTAAAACCACAACCAACTACTCACATAATTTATAGAATATAAAACAAGCCCCATAAAACCATAGAAACCCTTTCCAAATCAGTATACACATTAAACAAGTCCTAGTATTATTAAAAAAAACATACCAAACCTTGTTCAAAAAGAGACAACTTCCATCACACCAAAATCAATGCTAAACATTTAATGAAATCCCCCAATTCAATTTAGTGAAATAATAGCATTTAAAATAAACACCCTAAGTGCAATTACCATTGGAACAACACATTAGTAACCATAAAAATCAAGATTTAACAAACCCATACAATTTCAAAAGGCTATAATAAGATCAATAGGGGTGTCAAAGAGGTGCCGACATAAATAAAAACACCATAAGATGGAAAGAAATATACTAGAGCAGGGGAGGGGTTTGGTTGGCCGAAGGTACTGAAAGGAGAGAGTAGGCATGGAGAGAGTGAGTGTTGAGGGATGGGAGTTGGTTGTTAGTGGTGAGTGTGGTCGGAGCTAGCGAGGTAGGGGGTGCGAAGGGCCGGAACAGTGAGGCAGGGGGTGCCGAGGGCCGAAACGGCGAGGTCGGGTGTCGAGGGTGAGCCAGATGCAGTCATAGGTGCTGGGTGAGCTAGATGCAAGTGGGGCGAGGCTGGCTAGGACCAAGCATGTAGGTCGGGAGCACTGGAGGTGGACGGAGGTGGGAGGAGGTCAACTCGTTGGTTTGGCACCAGATCGAGACATGGGGTGCAGCGTGGATGGCCACAGGCATGACGCAGGGTCGAAAGGCGGAAGGGAGACCAGAAGGAGGCAGGACTTCAGGAGGTGAGGAGAGGGCCTTGACATGGTAGTTTGGAGGCAAGGGCCTTGGGAAGGGGACACATAGTGTGGAAGAGTGAAGGGGAGGTAGATGTTGGGGGCAGACCGATGATGTTGAACCGGGAAGCGACCTGTGGGTTTGCAGAGGCGGCGTGTAGTAGATAGGGTGAAGGGGGCGCCAAGTTTAGAATTAAGTTGTGTTGTTTTTATTCATTTTATAATAATAATAATAATAATAATATTAATATTATTATTATTAATAGTAATAATAATAATAATACCTGAATAATAATAATAATAAAAATAATAAAAATAATAACTATAATAAAGATAGTATTAATAAGATTTATTTAAAACAACAACAACAACAACAATAATAATAATAGAATAATAATAATAATAATGAAAATAATTATAATAACAACAAAAATAATGATAATATTGATAAAATATATTAACAACAACAACAAAAACAACAACAACAATAATAATAAAAATAAATAATACGAATAGATTGCAGTTTCCTGACACTTGGGTCGGTTGTGCGGCTAAAACCAATCATGCTGTGACTGCGCACGGGTCCAAAAACCAATGGATATATTAAATTATAAAATATTTTATCTAGGACCCTACCCGAACCATGGTGCGAGAACCTGGAGCCAAGAAATAATAAAAAAAATTAATTAAAAAGATGGGGTGTGACAATTCTACCCACCACAGACACTTTCTTCCCTCCGAAAGTCACCTACTCAGACAATAGACCAAACACAAACCCAAACCCAATTGAAACAAAAAAAACTGCAATACAATAGAGTGAGAGAACATGATAGGGTTCTCCCCACCATAAGATCTCAACTAGTGTGGACATTTTAACATCCAAACATACCACCCCGGGAAGGGGGGCCGACGCGGGAACTATCCACCGATCTAGACTAACTTCTATTGTGCAAGCGCACCAACAAATCCATTGAAACTTGGAACTCTTGACCCAGACTAAGGACCCTGAACACCAGAGAAGACCTCCGAGAAAAAAATGGTCACATCGGTAAACCCAATTAGAACTGAAATCCTTGACTCCTCTACATGCACTTACATCTCCCAACGAACACCGCTAAACCATGATCGACCCATAAACGGGTCAAACACACTCTTAAGAAAACACACAATTCAGAAAAACCTAATCAGAAAAAAAACTTTTTAGATATCAGTAGATCACGTCTCTCATAAATCAATAGAAAAACAATGAACTTACAACGTCAAAACATTAAAAGCAGAAAAGAAAGAATGGAAAGACTTTAAATGTTCCCCCACCAACATGGAACAACAAACCTAAACTGAGGCTTCACCCCCACGACAACTCCTGACTGTGCTCGAGCTTCAACCTAAGGCCTGGGGATGAGGATCTGATGGATAAAGGGTCTCCTACCTCATAGTCGGGCACTGGAATCCTTCAGTCATCATGTCCTCTTCAGGGTATGCATCCCGTAGAACTTCTCTAGATGGCCTAGACATCTGGAATTCTAGCACGTCTTCAGAGGGATGTGACATGATGGCTTCAGGTGCACAAACCGTCCACACTGGTGGCGCACCACTGAATGGTTCAATGAACTAGAAGACATAAACACTACATTGGACTCTATAGAAATTGGTCCCTCTTTCACTCCTTGCTCTCTAGATAGGGAACCATCATGAGCAATTGGGTATGCTAGATTTCCAACCATCGGTGCTTTGGATACAAACTCAATTAAAAACGCCTCATCGACTTGATTCTATAAAAAATATTCCCTAGAAGGGAGGACCGTATCCTTGATCACTGGACAAAGACCCCTGATGAAAAGGTAAGGCTTTATCAATTCCTGTGACGCTACATCTAGAGAAAATGACACAAGCTCCTTGAAATGGGCATCATATATCTTCCTCATCCATTGTCCATGTTGAATATGCATGATCTCTTCCCTTTTATTCATCTTCACTTATTCCAGTATAAACCATCAGACGAAGATGGATTTAAAGATATCCCACATCAGCCCAACTTTCATTGATGGTGGAGTGAGAAACTCTTATTCGTCCAATGCCAGACTTTTAAATTATACAGGAAAAAATATAACTCTAATAAGTTGTAGTTCCCAATGTCCTAAAAGCACAATTGACCTCTTAAAACCACATAAATACCTTTAACAGACCAAAATCACCATTAATTATAGAAAATGTATGAGAAGGACCAAAAAATATGAATGAATTATCAGAAACCTTGGTGACTTTTCTGGGCAACATTTTCCGAACAACATATAAAACACAAATCCAAAACCAATATCAACACGAAGAAACATAAATGAAAGTGCTTTCATCCAAAAACAACCAGTTCCAAAACCAAACAAATACAAACACAACAAAAATTACATTTTCCATTTTAGATTTCAAACCCGCCTTCTTTCAAGGCCACTTTCCAAATACCCTACCCACTTTTCAAACCAAATTCAATTTTGTAAAAAATTAATTTCCCTTCTAAAATTTCAAAACATGATTACAATAATCAAAACCAAAACAAAACCCAAGTGACAACAAACCATAAAGATGGGGAACTAGCAGTTAAGCATAACATGGTGGCACGATAGTGATCCACTACCCAAGAAACCATAAATGACTAGGAGAAGCTCAATTGTGCAATCAGACTCCACGTGGGTCACTACTCCATGTGAGGCCATGACGTAACACTGGCATGCCTCCGTTGGCATCCCTCAATCCAAAACAAATCAGAATGAGACAAGGGCTCAATTCCCGGACTATCCCTAGAGCATCGAGGTTTGGAACTAGAAAGGGTTCATGATGTCCTTACCGTACCTACCTATCAAGTCTCGATAGTCCTAATTACCATCTATAGGGCACCCCAAAAAATAAGAACCTCATATTATACCATTTTGTCACAAACCAACTCGGGTCGAACCTGAACCGATCACCCGAGTCAGTCCGCAACATGGCCCGAGTGGTGTTCCCAATCCCCATGGGATGTAAACTAGTGTTGGGCATCAAAATTTAATCATTGGGAATGATTTATCCCATAAAGAAAAATAAACTAAATAGTCGAAACAAACACAACATCAAAAAATAAATAAACGACAAGAAAATCAAAGGACGATCAACAAAAAAACTAACTTGCCAATGTCTAAAACTCTATATAACCTCAAAGTTTATTCTCTGGTACTGAACCAAACATTACTGAACATGATCCAAACTAGTACTGAAGCCTTCCGGTGAATCTATAAATAATAAAATACTCTAGGCGTGAGTATTAAAACTCAGTATCTAGGCTCTACTAATCTAATCCCAATGAATATTCTTTAAATAAAGAAAACATTGTTTTCAGGATTTAAATACAATCTATAAATATTGAATTTTCAACACATTTTATTTTTTAGGTAAATAAATCACAATCAAAATCCATTTCCCACAAGTTTAAAATAATGTACCAGAGGAATAATGAATAGGAGACCAAAAAGGAATCATTCATTTTTAATAAAAGTGTCAAAGGAAAGATAGATTGTTTGTTTAAAACATTTTTCTTAAAAAGTTCTTTAACAACCTCACATTTAAAATTTTACAAGAAAACACCAAAACTAAGAACAATGGGTATCACTACATATTGCAAGGGCAACTGTACTAACTATAATATTGTAAAAGGTACATGAGAAATCCTTGGATCTCAGAGGAAAACCAAAACGTACTAATACATGTGACTCATCCTAAAAGTATGCCTACTCTCGATGACATCATAATGCCCTAACATCTTATCGTCACCCTACCTGGCCTGATCGAGGGGCCCAATCCCATAACAATAATAACAAAACAACTCTCTACTATGGGCCACTAGTGAGTTCATGATCTGAACTAGTGCATTAATTTTTCTCAATAAACCTATGCACTATGCACGGTTCCCATGTATAGTTCTCAAGAGGGTGTGCCATACATTTCAAATAACAAGACACATATATATAACCGAACAAACCACACAACTCAGCACCACCTCAGCCACCTCAAGGATAGTCTTCTCTATACTATAAAAATTATACAAGGAAGGTCCCATACTGAGGACTCTCCCATCTCATGATCAAATGATGAGGAAAGAGACCCAACCCTAGAGGGGCTTTCCCTAAATAACCATTCAAAGTTTCAACTGGGCCTTTACCTTTGAAACACTCAAACATTTATCAAATCATTTAGAAAACCATTTCTAGAGAAAAGACAAACAGATTTTACATAAACCTGGCCATATGGGATATAAACAATCTTTTAACACTAAATCAATTCCAAAAAGAAGCAACACATGCCATTTATTTGAAAACTAGACACACTTGGAAACCCATTTAAGAAACTCAATTCACCACTTTAAATATGAAGTGAATTTTCAAGGGCCAAAGAGGGATTTCATCAAACACTAAGTAAGCACATTTAATAGAAAAACTTCATGAAATTAAAAAATAAAATGTCTTAATTATTTCACAACAAGCAACTATTCATAAATCCCTAAATTAATAACAAGCATTTAAAAAAAGTGCAAAAAACAAGAAATCAATAATTCATCAATTTAAAGGCTAACGCACAGGGAAACATACTTGGAAGTCATAGAGAAAGGGTTAAGAACCCCCAAAAACATGCTGAAATTCTCTATGCACTTGGGCTCAAGGTGGAAAGATGACGCCAACCCGAAACCGATGTGAATCTCCATTCTCACCTCAACCACACATTTTCGGGTCACAAAAAAACTATAATAATGGTAATCAAATGCCAAGACACAAAACGAAACTCCAAAACAATGAAATAAGATATTCCAACACAATGAAATAAGATACCAATGGTACCACTAAGGTGAGAATAGTTTTTTGAGGTAAATTGAAAGCATGAAAGTGCCAAAGAATTATTATGAAATGGAAAAGTTGGATTATCCTACCTCAAACCAAATGTGGACACAAAAACACTTCAACGGAAGGATGGAAAACCTCCCGCGCACCAATCACACACCTAAAAAATGAGGCAAACATGAAAATCAACACTCAAGGTGTTGGGACATGGAAAAAATAAATAAAAACACCAAAAGGTAGAAAATAAAAACACCCAACCCCAAAAAGGACACATAAAACTATTTTCAAAAAACTACCACTAGCTTTAAAACCACAACCAACTACTCACATAATTTAGAGAACATAAAACAATCCCCTTGAAACTATATAATCCCTTTCAAAAACATTTTATACGTTAAAAAAGTCCTAGAATTAGTAAACCAAACACACCGGACCATGTTCATAAATAGACAATTACCATCACAACATAATTAATTCTAATCATTTAATGAAATCCTTCAATTCCATTTGGTGGAGTAATAACATTTAAAATAAACAACCTATTTTCTATGACCCTAGGCACTGCACATAAGTAACCTTAAAAATTTATATTTCAAAAACCAAATTTTTTTCAAAAACCTATAATAAAATAAATAAGGGTTCCAAATAGGTGTCAACTTAAATAAAAACACCACAAGATGAAAAGAAATATACTGGAGCAAGGGAGAGGTTTGGTTGGCCGAAGGTGCGGAAGGGAGAGGGAAGGCCTGGAGAGAGTGAGTGTGGAGGGCTGGGAGTCGGATGCTGTGGGTGAGGGAAGCCAGAGCTGGCGAGGTAGGGGTGCAGAGGGTTGGAACGGTGAGGTAGAGGGTGCATAGGGCTGGAACGGTGTGTCCGGGTGTCGAGGGTGGGCCGGATGCAGGCATAGGTTCTTGGTGAACCAGATATAGGTGGGGAGAGCCTGTTCGGGACCACACATGTTGGTCGAGAGGAACGGAGGTGGCCGGATGTGGGAGGAGGTCGGCTGGTTGTCTTGGTGCCGGATCGCGGTAGGGGGTGCAGGGCAGCTGGCCCGAGGTGTAGCGCAGGGTCGACAGGTGAAAGGGAGACCAGAAGGAGGCAGGGCTTTAGGAGGTGAGGCGATTTCCTTGGAGAGGAGGTCGGGAGCTGAGGGCCCTAGGTAGGCGGTGTGCAGTGCAGAAAAGTGAAAGGGAGGTAGATGCTAGGGGCGGACCAATGAAGCTGAATAGGTAAGTAACCTGCGGGAGTGTGGAGGTGGCGCGTAGTAGATGGGGGGAAGGGTGCAGTGGGTTTAGACTATGGTTGAGTTGTTTTTTCATTTTATCATAATAATAATAATAATAATAATAATATTAATAAAAATAGTAATAATAAAAAAAATACCATAATTATTGTAATAATAATGATACAAATAATAATAATAATAATAATTACAATAATAAAGAAAATATTGATAAACATTATTTACAATAATAATATTAATAATAATACCAGAATAATAATAATAATAAGGAGACAAATAATAATAATAATAATATTAATAATTACAATATTAAAGATAATATTGATAAAATTTATTAACAACAACAACAACAATAATAATAATGCAAATAATAATAATATGAATATTTAGTAATTTCCCGACTCTTAGGCCGGTCGCACAGCTACCGCCAAGTGCACAGTGACCACGCACGGGTCCAAAACCCAGTGGATATATTAAACAATAATATTTTAAATTTAGGACCCAACCCAGACCATGGCGTGAGAATATAGAGCCAAGAAATAATAAAATAAAAATTAATTAAAAAGTATGGGTGTGATATATGATCACTTGTATCGAACACCAATGTAATAAAGTTAATACCGACTCTATGTTACTTGGGTTGGGATATTTACATCTTGTATCAGAGTATGTTTAGTTGAGACCTAAGAAACTAGTTATAGGAAAACATTGATTAGATAAAATAACCCTATAACTAAATATGAGGATGAGTGTATATATTGGATAACATCCAAATGTTTTCGTTAGGTAGAGATTATGAGTATTTACTAGTAATACATCCCTATCATAATTCTATATGGGAGCGTGGGTCTGGAACAATTGTTACAAGGGGTAATAACTCATAAAATAGAGCATTGGCCCTTGACTCAAGCATTACCAAATGCATGGTACCAAGCCTTACTACACACCTGGTTTGAAAATATTAGGGGACATTCTTAGGATAATTCACAGTTTATTTATAAAACATTATAAATGATTTTAGAATATTTTTTGGACTTTATAATATTCCCAAAGATATCTAGTTTATGATTGTGAGATTAACAATGAGTAAGTGTTTTATTTTATGTTGAGTGTGCCACAGTTTGGAAATTATACATTATGATATATATTGTTATGATCTAATAAAGTATATGAAATTTTTTAGAAGTGGGTCCTAATGGATTTAATGGAAACTATATCAATGTGTGTAATCCTTATAAGTTATTTCCCTAATAAAAATTATAATGGAACAAGAGTTGTAGCTACAACTGGAGTTAGTTAAATTATAACTATATTTGGACATATGACTTAGGTTATGTCAAATAACCTTACTTGTATAGATTATACTACTGATAAAAAACATGGTGTAATAATATTATCCTGCTTCATGAATTAGAAATCTTCATCATTTAATGGGATTATGAATCCATTTTAATTTGAGCATGGTATAAGTTTTTTAGAGAAGATATTTCACACTTTTGAGAGTAATGAATGGAGACAAATTTCATGGTAGTTTGTTATATATTTGTGGATGTATATAAATAGTGGAAATTGATTCAAAACACTTAGGATAATGAAGAAATATAAAATATGGAGTGGAAGTATTTTAATGTAATATTCTTGGAAAAATATTTTCCAAACGAGAAACCTGAAGATCTCGAAAGATAATTCCCATGATAAAGACAAAAGGAATATTAAAATGTTTCTAATTATGAATCAAACTCTTCAAGGTTATAAATGAATGATTTGGCCTATTTACATAATCCAATGATAATTATTAACTATTTTTTTAAGGGATTAATCCAATCCTTTGAGGAATACTAGTCTCCTCAAAATTTTCATTATACAAGGACATAGTATGATGTTATATGAGGGAAGAGGAAGAATTTTCCAAGTATTAAGTCTACAAGTAAATAAAGATAAGAAAAGGGAATATAATAAATCTGTAAAAGGAAATTCAAAATAGGGTATGAAGGGAATTTTTTAATTTATAGCTTGTAATAAATATTTGATGAAACTCCATGGAACATGCTTGCATGGAATTGGAGTTTCCTATATATGTGGATAGAAAGGACACTTTACTGGTGATTACTAGGGAAGAAAGAAACTTAAAATTTTAAATGATTAAACTGTAAATTAACGAGACACTATAAAAATGACTTTAATGGTAATCAAGGGAATTTTCCCTGGAAAATTCCAAGGGAACAAGGAAAATATTATGCAATCATAATAGCTATGGTTGATGTTCTAAATGATATGGTGTCCACAACATTACTCATATAATCAAATTTACTTAATGTTTTATTTGTTTTTGGGTCCTATCACTCTTCTATATCCTCCATGTTTGCAAGTAAAATACGTTATTTCCCTAGAAATGTATGAATATGGTTATCAGTTAAGACTCATATTGAAAGTATCGCTTCAACAAGGATGTTTCAGTTAGTTCCCATTATGACACATAAATGTGATCAACTTACTGACTCCAATATTTTATCTATGTTTGTTCTTGAAATAATCCTTAGTATGTATTGGAATTTAAAATATAGTGTAAAAATTATTAAAAAGAGAAAGAAATTATTAATTGTGATGATGATATGGAATTACTTATCTTTATATGGGATAATTCATCATCTGAGTCATGTCAAGATTCACCCCCAATGGATTCTTTGAATAAGATCAATGGGGAAGAATAAGGGACACATTTTTGAATGGAAAATGTAGTATTAAAATGGAGTATGTAGATATTCTAAAGAAATACACTGATGAATTTTTTGAGTAATTACCTGGACATCCCCCAGAACATGAAGTTGAGTTTCCATTGATTTATTACCTGATGTAGGTCTATTATCAATGACTCTATATAGAATTTCCCATATTGAATTAGTGTACTTGAAGAGATAACTAGTGTAGTTATGTAACATTATTCACTTGATTTCAGTTATAATGTGACCTTTTTTATCTCCAATTTGTTGGTGCTTATTTTGAGGTTTTCTTTGTGTGAAATTTGAATAATTATAGAATCCATCTATATTGATCATGGATAGCGCATGGTTAAGGAAAAAAAATACAGTTTTTCCAAAAGAAAAATTTTGTGCCCTGTTGAATGCCTTTGGAAGGGGGCACATGGTTTTTCAAAACTGCGTGGCCACCCCTTCAATTTTTACACCCCTTGGACAGTGGGGAAGGCTTGGTAGGCACATGGTTAGATTAATTGTGTTGTAAAACCATGCAACCCAAATCAATGACCAATATGTGTGCATGGACAGGGTGACCGATTTCTTGAACCATAAAGACCTCCCTAAAAACCAATGTCTGTGTTTTTTAGTTCCTCCATAATTTATTTTAAAAACGTCAACCCCCCCCCCCCCCCCCGCTCAAGCTTTTTATCACCCCATTTGCCTCCAAGTCAAATTTTTTGCACATAGAGGCTATAAAGAGGTGAAATTGACTCCTCCATACCCATATCTTGGTAGATAGAATAAGTATTGATCTCATTCAGACTTCTTTGGGTAAGTGGATTCAATCTCATGCAACCCTACTAAAATAATAGCTTTTAATAGTGCTGTTATTTATCAACACTAAAAAAAAGTTGATAAATAGAATATTTATCAGTTCTAAGGAAAGAATAGATAAATTTGACCTCTTATCAGCACTTGTTTCGAGAAATGATAAATTAAACATTTACCATCGATTAATTTTTAGCACTGATAAAGGGTATCCTTTATCAGTGCTTTATTTTTAGTGCTGATAAATGGTACCCTTTATCAATGATTTATTTATAACACTCATAAAGGGAAACCATTATCATCACATTATATTTAGTGTAAAGAAATATTTATTTCATCAACGTTTTTTTTGTTTTGATAATGGTCAGAAAAAAAAAGAAATAATTAAATAAAATAAAAATATAAAATATTTTTATTAAAAAAATATTACAAATTCTTTTAAATAAATAATAATTGATGAAAATGAATAAATTTATTATACATAATTAAATATTAAAGATTATATTATATAGATAATGATGATAATTAATGTTATTAAATTGAATATTTTAAATATATAGATATATATTAATGTATATAAATATGCATTAAATATTACTAAATAGTTATGATCTTCACATTAAGTAATAATATATTTATTAAATAATGGTTTATAATTGAAAATTAATATGAATTAATAATATTGACTAATTTCATAGTACTCGATATATTATTGAATGTCATTTTATTTTTTAATATAACAAAGATAAAATGTGTGTTATATTGAGTTCACAAATACATAATCAAGGAATTTTTATTTACAATGCATATACAAAAAACATATCAATTTTTATCAATATTGTTAAAGTGTACTTATTCTTAATTTTTTCAATTTCAATCATTTTTAACATATATGCATGAACATAAAATTAGATATTAGTTAATAATGTTCAATTTTTTTTTGTAAAAAAATATTTATAAAAAAAATATTTATAAATATACTTTTAATATATTTATACAATTATATATTTATAATTATAAATAAAAAATAGTTTTTTAAAAGTATTTAAAAAATAATAAATAAAAAGTTATATAAATTTAAATAATTATTAAATTTATAATAAATTGAATTAAATAATGAATATATTTACTATATTTATATTTATATTTATTTATTAAATATATATATATATGTTTATTTATATAAATATATATAATGATATAAATATTAGTTTTTTAGAATATTTCAATAAATATATATAAATAATTATAAAATTATAATAAATATATTTAAAAAAGAATATATTTACTATATTTATATTTATAAATATTTATTAAGTATAAATTAATATTGAAATAATTATTTATAATTACAATGATAAATCCATTATCAGGGTTGAAGTAATAAGTGCTAATAAAAGAATTATTATTTGTAGTTTCTTAGCACTAATAATGATGAGGCTTTATCAGCACTATACAAAGTGATAATAAAATTGATATTTATTTGCACTAAAAGAGAATTGATAAAAGTGTCCCTATATTTTTAAAAACCATATCCATTTGTGAACCCGTAGAGATATTAGATGTTTTCCTCAAAAATCATGCGCTATTGGAGCTCCTCCTCAGTGAATTGAAGCTCGAATCACACCACTCTACTACCTCTAGTTCCATGAACATCTCATCTGAAATCCAGTGTTTGATTTTAGTATGGTTTTTCGAAGAGGGTCTCAAATTTTCTTCATCTTAGAAAGGTAGGCCTTCCAATTTTCTTTTTGAATTTATGGTTTCATTTTTGATTAATTCTTCTAGGATTTGTTTAGGATACATTTTTTATGATCTATTGTTTATGAATTTTTTTGATCCTTTGATCCGGGAATTAATTTTGGTCCATTGTTTGTGTTGAATACAAATGTATGATACATTGTTTCTACTTAACACTAAACCTTGGATTTATTCATCATTGTTTTACTGCTATGATTTATAACTTCTTACTAAATAATTTTTTTCATATATGTATATAAATGTGTAGAAATTTTATTTTATTTTCTTATTTATTTTCTACTGATTTAAGGCAAATTTGTTGTTCCTTAATGATTATATATTTGCTGACACCATTCATGGAAATGTCAGTTGACATACAACTTCTGATGCTATTTTTCAAGAACCAAGTTAGTTGAGTTATGTTTTTTCCTCTATTGGTTATATGTATCAGAGGATATTGTTCCTCTTATAATTCACTATGGTCCTTAGTTTTCTTATAGAGTTGATTAAATGGGGCCATACCCAGTTAAGAACATGAGTTTTTATCACATCAATCCCACACTTTTTGAATCATTATGGTGCCTCTAGTTCACGTTTTGCTTGAATATCAGGGTTTTATCTATTTGATAATTCTTGTAGACTTTAAGTGAGTTTTTATAGTATCATGACATGTATTTGTGTTTATATACCTATTGCATCATTTATTTACATATTTTATTTTCTAAAATGCAAGGCTATATCGGGTAATAAGGATTTTGGGTATGTATGTCCATTGACCCCAAGGGACATGCTATAATTTTTTCGACGTATGGAATTAATTGTTTCTATTTTGGGGGGTGGGGACCGAATCCATTTATGAGTTTTTACACCCAACATTTAAACCATGCATTAGTTAAATTTAGGCGTGTTAGAGGTTATATGATGATCTGACCTGGTGTTGTTTTGGTAATTCTGGCTAGGGTCATTACACTGTCCATATTCCGATTTACAGCTATAAAGTTTTGTGACAACATCAATTATTATCTACCTTAACCTCCCTCTAATTATCATATTCTTATAGATGATTCCACATAGCGTATCCATCCATGTCTTTATCCAGTTTCATCAGATTATATACATAACAAATAACATGATTCATCAGAAATATGATTCTTCTACTATGTCCCTTCTATAGGAATCCTTCTCACCCTCACTCTCTCTATGAGGTTAATAATCATGTATAAGGGAATATAATAAATTTAACTTTTATTCTTGATAAAATATAATGCATAAGTGTCTATACTACTTCTATAAGTTTTCACTGGATATGAGATTATCTTTCTCCAATTTAGATCATATGGAAAGTGATGTAGTAGAGAAACTTTCCATTATCTATAAATTTCAAATAATATTTATTAAATTTTAATGATTACTAATTATTATGTAATTTATAATTATATTATATCTCCCAATATTTTTAAAATCCCAAAATACCTTATTGTTTGATTTGGAATATCTAGATTCTTAGATATTCTAGTTGAAATTATCCATATTTACCTTATCATATCCGAGATGAGAATGAGATAGGGGGATGTATCCTATTCCTTGAGAGACTACACCAAATTTAGAAACAAGAATATAGTTTTGAAAATCATGAACTTCATCAATGTATTTATCCCCATGAACCAATATTTATTCCTTTCTTTCCAAATTCACTAAAATTGTAAAAAATGAATAATTTTTATCTCCATTTTATCATTAGAGTTAGTCCTCAATACATGAAACCACTTAACTGGTTGATTAAATGTGTGTTTATTATACTAGTTTATCATATTGGACATTTTTATTACTCCTTAATTGCCTATATTATATTTTCATTTTTAGGGGATTTAAGAAAGAATTAATGTGGTGTAATTCATTTCATAAATTGAGTTACCCATTTTCTTCAACATATTGAAATTCATTGAAACATTCAGATGTTGAGTTCCCCTTATTAGAACTACCAATAACTTTCACTTTTGATAATGAATACATTATGTGTATTTATTTATATATTTTAAAAAATTAATGTTTTATAAACCTAATAGGATTTATATGAACTGATGATGGCTGCACGTTAATCATTTTCAAAATAAATATAAATATGGAGTTAAAGATATCATCAAGTTTTCAAGAGAGAACTCATACAACCCTTCAAAAATCCTCTATCTATGTTTACAATTTTGTTATTCAGGAAAACTTATCCTAGAATAATTGGAATAACATTTGATTTTTCACTAATGAGATCAAATATATATATTTTGGACTAAACATGGTGAAAAAGATAACGGGGAAGTCGATTGGTATCATATTATGGTTTATGAATCATTTGATATGAATACCTTTGTAAAAGATGATAGAGATAAAATATGGGAATGGAAATTGAAGATGACCTTCATGATTGTATATTGATTTTGAGGAGTTAAATAGACATTCCAATAAACTATTATATACTAGCTATACTAAATGAACGACATTGCCTACTGTATTATAGTAATATAATATGAAAGCGAGAATTGGATGGAGTGACATCAGATTTATTAAACTACATGGTCTTCTAAAATATATGCTTCCAGAATTAAATGAACTACCATGCGAAAAATATGATGATAAATGAATGTTACATTAAATGGGAATAATCTCTCAAAAAATAAATTCTGGTCAAAATGATATCATATTATTT
The DNA here is from genome assembly GCA_963277665.1 of Viscum album. Classification (NCBI taxonomy): domain Eukaryota; kingdom Viridiplantae; phylum Streptophyta; class Magnoliopsida; order Santalales; family Viscaceae; genus Viscum; species Viscum album. The sequence continues at coordinate 1,867,973,340 of OY728120.1, read as the reverse complement.
CACAAGGACCATGAATCACTCATAAAATTCCTTAAGGGCGGTTCATATTAATACATGAAAAATGAATCAAGTAAGTAAAAATATATATGGTAATTTCCTATTACTCCACAATTTAGAATACTATATGGATTTTAAGAAACTGTGAGATAGTTAATATGGAATGCAGATACAAGAATCAAATATTTTAACCAACGCCATCAAGAAGATTCTCCATAGAGGAAGAAAATTAAATTTTAGTTTCCTAAATTTCTATATGAGCTAAGAAACATTTATCTTGCATTATCTACAGATGGAATAAATCCTTTTGTTGTAGATAGTAGTACTCACAGTACATGGCCTATCTGGTTAATAAATTATAACTTCACTCTATGGTTATGAATGATACTAAAATGAATTATTTTCTCTCATCTTATATCTGGACCCAAGAAACCTGGTAATAATATTGATGTTTATTTGGCTTCATTGATCAATGATCTGAAATTGATATGGGATATAGTTGTTACAATATATGATGCTCACATAATTGATGAAATGACATTAAGGTTCATGTTGTGTGGAACGATAAATAAATTCCCTACTTATGGAAATTTATCAGGGAATAACATTAATGGAATGTTTCTATGTCCCATTTTTGAGAAACACACATATTATGTTCAGTTGAAACATTACTCAAGGAAATTGTTTTTAGGACATCAAATTTTTTACCTTGCTGACATAAATACCTATCTTGGAAAATATCACTCAATGGAAATATTAAACAATGTACAACATCATCTCCTGTAATTGGTGATCGACTGTTTGAAAAAGTAAAAAAGATTTAAACTATTTTTGGTAAACCATTTTTGAAATACCTTACAGAATCATCTTGGGAGAATATATAAATTTACATTTAATTAATGTATTGGAAATTTTTTATGTCTTTCATTTTCTTGATGTCATTCATTTAGAAAAAATGTGTTGGATAGTGTTATTGGTTCATTACAAAATGTTCATAGAAAAATGAAAGATGTCATAAAGGCCAGGTTGGATTTGATTGAAATGGGGATAAGGGAAGAGTTGGTAGCGGTGAAGGGTAAAAGGTGGACCTATCATACTCAAGAATATTACATTATATCCCAAAAATAAAAATTTCAATTTTTCCTTTTCCTTACTAGTGTAAAAGTTTCACAGGGGTATTTAACAAATTTCATGAATCTAGCATCAGTGAATAATTTGAAGTTACAAGGACTAAAATTACATGACTGTCATGTTTTCATGCATGATTTAATTTCTATTTCTTTCAATTAAATTCAATGTCAAAATGTATGACTTATATTAACCAGACTCTGCTTATTTTTCAAAGCCATATGTTGTAATGTTATATAACCGGTGAAGTTTCCCATCATGAATGAGGAGATTACAGTTATATTTTGAAAATCAGACATGTTCTTCCCACCATCATGAATTGATATAATGGTCCATTTATTAGTTCACATTGACAAATAGGTCTAACTATGTGGTCCTATCCATTATAGATGGATGTAACCTATTGAACAGTATATGAATATTTTAAAAGGGTATGTCCAGAATTGAAGTCATCGAGAAGGTTGTGTTATATAATGATATATTATTGATGAATCTAACGAATTATGTACTGATTTTCGATTATATGTTAAAAGAATCATTCTCCCAATGTCTCATCATAACAAACACCTTATGGGATAAGGTATTTTCATAAGGGATGTTGTTACAATAACCTTGATAGAGTGGGAGAAGGAACATCTTCACATATTACATAATAGTGATGATTTTGATACATACATTGAAGAACAAAAAGAAATTCTTTGAGATTTTAATCCATTAAAGGATGAATGAGGGATATAAAACACACATAATTAATAGTTTATATAATTGTTCAAAGATCAAATTTATAAAGAGTTATATGAAAATATGAATTCAATTTCTGAACAACTTTAATGGATAGCGAGATGATCAAATGAAAATTGTATATCTTATAATGGTTTTGTAATAAATGGTTTTAACATCTATATAAAATAACATAATGAATTCAGTGTGATGAAAAATACTGCTGTTACTCTTATGGATAAAGTGATGCACATATCTGGTTCCAAGGATAGAAATCCAATTTATTCAGATTTTTCATATTTATACAATATCAAACTGATATATGAGTTGTACTATACAACATTTCAAGTGCTATTTTAGCTTTTTTAATGAGTTGAAAATATCAATGGAGTGAAATTAGATTAAATGGGCATTGTTAAGGTGAATTTAATCATGTAAGGTAAAAAAGATGAGCCATTCATAATGGAATCACAAGTAGTGAATGTATTTTATGTCTCTAATCCAACATTATTTAATTGGTTAATTGTCCTAATGGATACCAATTTTTTTTTGAGTTTGTTGAAAATTCAATTTAGGATAACTATTTCATTGGGACATCACAATCAGTTCATACTGGTCCCAATGTAGACGATGTATTTTACATTCAAGGGGACCGCAAATAGGGGATTTGGATTCCCAATAGAAGAACAAAATCCATGAAACCATTAAAATAGAAAGAGTGTTTAAATACAAGGTAATAGTTTTTTTAATCTATTTTGTTTTTCATCATAATATTATATGTTCTCTTTTGAATTAAAGAAATGTTAATTAAATATTTGACTACTCATATAGATAATGGCTTCTGCACATGATGATATTACCAATCAATCATAATAATAAACTATAATGAAGAAAAACCTTGGAAATATGTGAATGTAATTTTATAATATAATTTCTATATTTTACCAAAAAATTATATAATGGATGGTTGATTTAATTTTCATTTTTCCAAACATAATTTTTTATTTTAAAATTTTTTTGTCCATGTGTCATTCCTTTGAAAGACGAGAAATGACACTCTCTCTTGTCAATAATAAAGATAATCTTGATGTTTTCACAATAAAATCATTGTCCATATAATAAATTTATTGTTTCATATTTATGATGAATTTACTTCTTTTTAGTATTACTCACATAAAACTAGTTTTCAAATACAGTTATATTATTATTTTCTATTTTGGGTTCTTTTTCCATCTTTCATGCCTTTTTGTACAAAAAAACCACATAATTATTGTCTCTAAAAATCATTTCACCCCTATAGTGATTCATTTATCACATTATTTCATGTTACCTCCATTGCCTTTGCAGGAAGAGAAACGATGACGCCTCTGCAAAATTATAGATGTAATATTGATATTTGAGGTAGAAAAATATTTTCCATATAATTAATGTATCATTTCATATTTATGTTTAATTAATTTGTTTTAGTATTAATGAAAAAATAATTGTTTTCTTATACAGGTGGATTATTTTTTTTGAGTTGGGGTGCTATGTCCATCTTTTAAGCCTACTTTTCACCAAAACATCCATAGACTTCCTCTTCCTCAAAACCATTTCACCCCTATAATAGTGAATTTATTCCTTTTTTTCAAGTTAACTCCTCTTACTTTTTAAGAAGAGGAATGATTCTGCATCTTCTCAACTATAGAGGTAATATTGATGTTTTCATCATAAAATAATTTTCCATAGAATTAATGTATTATTTGATAATTATGTCTAATTTTTTTTATTTTTAGTACTACTCACATAATAATTTTTTTCTTATATAGGTGGATTATTTTGTTTGAGTTGGGGTGCTACATCCATCTTTCAATCCTTTCTACACCAAAATTTTTATAGACTTCTTCTTCCTCAAAACTCTTTACCACTGTAGTGTTGACATTTTTCACTTTCTTTCAAGTTCCCTCCATTGGTCAATCGTATAGGTAATATTGATATTTTCATAGTAGTATCATTTTTATTATAATTAATATGTTATTTCATATTAATGTTTAATTTATTTATTTTTAGTATTACTCATAATAATTTTTTTCTTATACAGGTGGATTCTTTTTTTTCGAGTTGATGTGGTTTGTTCGATGTTTCTCATGCATTTTTTGGAAGTTAGAATATTAAATTCAATAGAAATCATGGTAACATTGACATTTAGTTTTTTTTTGAGAATTTGGGTTGTATAAGAATCAGCCGCACCTTAATCCGACACACAATGAGAATGGTATGACACTTTGTACTTCTTTCTATTTAAAATTGACAATAATTTTAGTAAAAAAGACAACTAACATTCTCAAAACTGATGAATCGTATTCATCTTCTTTTGATAATCTAATACATTTATCCATATGTCATTTATGACAAGTAAGAATCATCAACACAAAAATCTTATACACGATGTGCCCAATATGACTCACTGAGTTAGTTACTAGTTTAAAATTCACATTTGATTTTAAAAAGTGTCTCTCATTAAAAACTGAGCAAACATGCTTGGATTTTTTTTTGATAATTTAGGGAATTGATTATTAAATAGTATTTGATGTTTAGGAATTGGTCTCACATCAAACGGATACATGGTGTGATCAATAAGATTCAATATGCATGTTTCTCCTTTAAAATGACATTTTAGTAAAAAAGACATGTTCCATACTCAAAACTGATAAAACACTTTCATATTGTATTGATACTTTAGTAAAACAGTATATAATTCATTTGGGAAGAGTAATAATTTGATTCACCTCATTCTGATGCATGGTGTGATCAGTATGACTCTAAGTGTATCTTTTTTTATAATTGACATTAATTTTAATAAAAAAACTAGCCTAATCAAAATTGAACAAAGACAATCAGATTTTTTTCATACTTTATGAAAACTATCTATGATGTTCATAAATCATACATGCCTCAATATGATGCACGATGTGACCAGTATGACTCTATGTGCGTGTATTTATTTAAAATTGACATCAATTTTAGTAAAAGACCAAATGTCATACTCAAAACCAAAAAATACACATTTTTTATCTAATTTAGGAAAATTATATATAAATATTTTTTTATGTGTAGGAGCGGCACCTCAATATGATAAAAAATGTGACAAGTAGGAGTAAATGTACGTGTTTCAATTTTAAAATGAGATTTTAGTAAAAAAGAAAAGCCGCGTACTCAAAACTAAGAAATCACATTCAAATTGTTTTGAAACATTAGTAAAATGATCCAAGTTATATTTGTGATGTGTAGGAATTAGACACACTTCAATTTGACACATGTTGGTACCATTATGACTCAAGGTGCATCTTTTTATTTTAAATTGTCATCAATTTTAGTAAAAAGTATAATTAACCTACTCAAATCCTAGTAAATTCTTTAAAATTCTTTAAATAATTTTGGACAATAATCCATATGTCATTTTTGATGAGTATAAATCATCCACACTGCAATATGATATAGAGTGTGACTGGTATGACTCCAAGTGTGTCTTTTTATTCAAAATTGACATCAATTTTAGTAAAATTTAGACTTTCTGTTAATTTATTTCTTTATATTATTACTCACATAAGATTTTTTTTCATATTCAGGTGAATTATTTTTCTCGATAAGGGGTAGTTTGTTCATATATTTCATGAGTTGGGTTAGGATTAAAAGAAAAAAGAACATTCATTTTTTTGAATGTATGTAATAATTTTTATTAATTTAATTGTATAAACCGATGTTTGAAATTTCTATAGTATAGTGTTTTTTTATTGTTTTTGTGTTGTAAATTTCATTTAATTTAAATCCTATATAGGTACTTATTAATGTTAATATATAATGTGTTTGTGGTACTACAATGTGTTCTTACTACACATTGCAGTGGTGATGTAGAGTACTATCGCAACACAGGGTTGTATGGACCTTTATCAATGTTTATAAAAGCGCTGATAAAAGGTCCTTTAGGGGTGACTTTATAAGCATGGACAAAGGTAAAATTTATCAGATATTTTATAAATGATGATAAATGGATCCTTTTATGGAATTAAATTAAAGCACAGTTGAAGGGCCCATTTATCCGGACTTATTCAACACTGATAAAAGACTGGGGATTGTAACATCTCTAATGTATTTAACACTTTTCTAACACTAATAATGGCCATTTCTAGAATTATTAAAGGCCAATTTTTTTAGTTGTGTGGTTTTTTGTCATCCTTTTATATATACCCCTTATATTCTGATAGATCATAATATAAATAATATGTCTAAACTATGCTTTATTAGATATTGATTTCGAGTTGTGTTCCTATATCTTCCGTGCCTTCAATCATTATCGGTGAGTCTTTTTGTTGGGGTTGATTTATAGATATTTTATTAAAGGTAGGTGTATCGATAATTATTTTCTATAATATTGATACATTGAGACTTGATTAAATTGAAATAATTTTTTATTTATTTAAAACATGGAATTGTGATAATTTAATCTTTGATTTGAAATGGGCATTAGATATGAGAAAACCCCAAATTTATATATAATTGAAACTAATTAGAGAATTTAGGAAAAATTATGGCTTGATTTGAAAATCATTTTGATGAAATGATTTTATGTAGATCTTTAAAAAATGGATTAAATTAAAAACATATTTGAAATGGAATGAAATGATGAAAACCACTACTTTAGTTTTGAAATTAGAAGGCATGTTGATAACTAAAATTGGGAAATTGTATTCTAAAATTATTTACAACATTAGATTTCAATTTTATTTATTTATTGATTTTGGAACATGGGAACCATGGTATTTATTTTGTGGTTCGAACAACAATTCTAGTATCTCAGTTCCCTAACCCTAGATTTATGATGAGAACACTAACTAAACCTGGTAGGCTCAAGGTTCTTGTCATAAGTTCCCCTGTTGATATAAAGTTGAATTTCTCATAATAGTTCCCCATTTGGGGTTTTTTATTATGTATTCACACTATCTATGGTTCATGACCAATATTAAGATGTGTAAGGAACATATATCATGTAACTAATGTACCAAAAATGTGTTTGACCGTGGTTCTATGACTTAATGTATTTTATATAAATGTCATTAATTATTGGAATTATTTTATCCATGGAAACTGATTTCTAGAAACTATTTTATTTAAAATGAACATTTAATACCATTTGGAAGATTTTTGATATATCTTCCATCTATTTGAAAGAAATAATTTTTTATTGAAATTATTTAAATATAATTCTCTGCCTTGTTTAATTTAAACTGATAGTATAAATGGTGTATTGTTATGGTATTGATTGTGGAACACTTGGTGAGACCCTACTAGGATTTATAGTTCACACCATAAATTTTACTTCATTAGTTTTTAGAACTTCTTATTACAGGTTCAAGAAATGGTAAGGCACCACTTGGATTTGGAAGATATTCTTGATACATTAGAAAATGGAGTGATAATGGTGACTTGTGGAGCTATTTTCCACTTATTACATATGATATTTGGGAATCTTTTCTGGTATATTTTGTTTTCGTGGAATGCGTATCTTTATTTTGGGTACTATTATACTTATTTTTTATGGTAATGAATTCCCTAGGGAGTGATGAGTATGGGGACTTGAATATTTTAACTTCTAATGTTGTTGTTGGAAATTCATTCTCTCTTGATCTTAATGATATCAGGTGCTAGTCACCAACCCTAGGGATCAAAAACACTCTTAGGGCTATGTCAATTCCAGATAATGGATTTGGGTACCAAGGTATTTAGACTGGTTTGTGAAACCGTTGTATTAGATGGATAGGTTAAACATATTTCTTTGATGTTAGTATGTTGTTTGGGATTTCATGATTAGACATAGGTGGTAGTTGTGAGTGAGTTCCTATATAACTCTCACTACAAAAATACTTAAGTCACCATGGGTGTTTGGGAAAAGTGTCCTTGAGTATTGTTTTTACCTGGTTCTAGTCTTTTTCTTGCTTTTGATTTAGGAATGATAAAATCAATGTCTTTAAATCTAATCTGATGGGATTGATATTCCTGTATATCTTAATTAAGTTTTTGATCTACGTAATCTTCATATGTATTCAGTGTTTTATATCGATGTTGTGAAGGATCATACCTTTGAGAATACATTTAAATAGCACACATGAGGAAGATGTCAGTGAACCATAATGTGTGGGTCCTCTCATGGAATAGAATCTTTATGTGAATAATTTTTGCACTATCCAAGATTTGAGATAGGTAACTAAACCCATTACCATTCAATCTTCAGTTGTGAAACCTTGAATGGATGAACCTCAGAGTCGTGCTAAAGAGTTTCTTAACCATTAAGCACCAGATTTATAAGTAATTAATGATCCTCTAGAGGCTGATTATTGATTGAAAAATATATAGAACCTTTTAAAAATTTTGGAGACTCTTGATCTGATTATGGTGAAATATTTTACCTTTATTCTACAAGGGTTTAACAGGTGATATTGTAATTTGATGTTAATAGTGAAGAGGCACAAGGGTTTGGAGTGGATGGACATTAGGGTTTTGTTCATTGATTAGTTCTATCCAGAATCTATGGTACTATCTAAGTATATGGATTTTTAACCTCTAGTAGGCTGACAGGAACATGACATTGTATGGGAACCATTTTTGCAAGGTTTTGTAGTTTTCTATAGAGATTGGGTCTAATTAGAAGAAAATGTTTCAATAGTTTGAGATGGATCTATGACAAAATATATGTTCTCAGGATTTCTTACTAAATCTCACTTCTTATGAAATTGAAATGAATAGGTTGTTGATGGTTGAGCTTGATTTGGCTAGTAAGTTAGGGTTAACAGGACATCCCTTTTTACCCAGTGGCAGTTTTATGAGTTCCTCTAATAGAAATAGTAAATGTGACGAGTCTCATGGTATTTCTTAACAACATGAATCCTCTATAAATCCTATAGTTCCTGACATAGACCCTTTGACTTTCTTCTAGTGTGGTCAGGTTGGGTATTCAAGATGTCCTTATAATGAGGTGCCAAGTATTTGTAATTCTTGTCATAGCTCAGGACACCTACAAACATTATTTCATGTATTTTCTACTCCAGGCAGTGGAATAGAATCCAAAAAACCTAAAAGAACTACAATACAATTATATGATTCACGAATAAAGGGTTTCTAGCTACAAACATCTAAAATGATGCTTCCTCATGTAGTGGAAGAATATCCACAGTAAGTTGATATTGGTCCAGTGACTTTGAGAGGTACCATCAATATAAATTCATCTTCAATAACTTTTTTATTCGATACTATAGAGTATCATTTATTTATATTGACAAATATTTTAAACCATTTGAATCGTAAAATGGAGCTTTTACTTTATGTTATGGATATTACTATGCCCCCCAGAATGAAGAGAGGGACAAGTCTCCATTTTCCTTCTTACAACTTCTTGTTATCAGAGTTTGAGTTTACCTAGAGCTTTTTTCGTTCTTAACATGAAACCTCTTAATGAAATTATTATGATTGATTATAACATTACTAATGAATCATGAATAGACAATTATCTTTGGTGGGTATCCTTTACAACACCCGAAGGGGTGTGCTACGTCTTTTAGGGATGGATTATCGCATACTTTGGGAAAGGATTCATTCACTTGAGTGTGTCATCTTTGGTTTCTCCTATTCTCTTTGTGAATAAATATGATTGAGTAATTCAGCTTTGTTTTGATTACTAGAAAATCAATCAAGTTATCTTGAGAAAAAAGTATCATATACCATGGATTCATGATTTTTTGACCATTTGTAAGAGGAAAATTGGTTCATGAAAATTAACCATTGATTTGGTTATCACCAGTTAATAATAAAATAATACTACATTTATAACACCACCTTAAAGAGAAGGAATGACCATTGTGACTATCTTTCTATGTCATTTGGTCTACCCAATGATCCTACAATTATTATGGAATTGATTAATAAAATCATCCATGATTATCTTTATACATTCAAGGTTATATTTGATGGATAAAATACTAATTTATTCTCATTATGAAAAGGATTATGTATTCCATTTGAAAGTACTTCTAGATTTTTTGAGAAATCATTAATTATATGCTAAGCTATCAAAATTTTATTTTTGGTTTCGAGAAGTGAATTTAGTTAGACATATTATCTCTAAAGAAGGTTTTTTAGTTTATCCTAAGATGGTGAAAGTTATTATGATGTGTGACCAAACATGAATTGTTTTCTAGATTTTGAGATTATTGGGTTTAGTTATTTATTATATTTAGTTTGTTAAGGATTTACCAAATTTGAACTGTCCAATGATCAATCTCACTTGGAAGGTTGTGAAGTACATTGGGATGATGAATTTCAAAGTAATTTTTTTGATATGAAACATATTTTGACTTAAATTACAATGTTTACTCTACTAGAGTTCAGAAAAGGCTATGTGGACTTTTGTAATGCACTGGGTCCAGGTTCTTGTTGTGTTCTTATATAGGGTGATCACGTGGTAGCCTATGGTTCTCAACATCTTAGGACACATGAGAAGTATTATTCAACGCATGAACTTGAAATCAAATCTGGGATTCATATGCTTAATATTTGGAGGCATTACCTTTTAAAAAAGGGTTAATATTTATTCAAACCACAGAAGATTATTTTATATATTCTCTCAAAAAATATTTGAAATATCAGAAGAGGAATTGTTTGGAGTACCTAAAATATTTTAATTTCAACATTTCCTACCCCTTGAGGAAGGGGAATATCATTGTTGATTCTTTGATCTAGAAAATTTCGACCCAGGTTGTGAAAGTATCATTAGAAGAGTTGAACTTGAGAGATATTTTTTCACTTTTTCATTTAGGAGTCTAGTAGGAAAACTCTGAGGTTTTTATGGAAGGTGTATAGATCAACTCAGCTGTTTTCAATAATATTCATTAGGATCAACATCATTATAAATAATTTCATTGAATTAGGGACTCTATTATAGGTATATCATCAGTAATTGGTTGTTATCTTCTAAGGGCATCCTATGTTTTTATAATTGGTTCATTTTACCTTTTTCAATGAGAAAATATGTGATGAAGGGATTTCCATTATTTCCATTGGGAGGTGCACTCTATAACCAAAAATATATTTTATGACATATGGCGATGTTTCTTGGAGAAAGGCATGAGATGTTACATTTTTGATTTTGTTTCTCATTTTTATACATTCTAATAGGTCAAGGATAGGAACCAGAGACATTCTGGTTTACTTCATCTACCTCCCATGAAAACTTAGATGTTGGATGGAATCTCAATGTAATTTGAGTTGTGTTTATGCATACCCATAGAGAGAATAATGTGATACGAGTTGTGATCAAAAGACTGATCAAATCAAATCAATTATTACCAATTCATGATAAAACCAAAGTTGAAGAGTTGGGAAGTCTCTATGCGAAAGAGATTTTCTGTTTTCATAGATTTCCATCTATAATAATCACTGATATAGATCCCTATTTTTCCTCACATTTTTGGCGAGTCCCTCAGGAGGTGATGAGATATGAGGTTCGTTTGAGTATGGAATATCATCTTAAGATGGATGGATAGATAAATAGAGCTAGAAGCATTCTTGATAAAATGATTCATGAATGCATCATCTATATTTGGAGAACTTGGGATTTCCATTTGGGACTCATTGATTTTTCATACAATAACTATTACTAGTCTTCAAATCAGATGGCTCCATCATAGGCCACATATGGTTCGCATTTTAAATATTCATTGTGTTGGTAAGAGATTGGTGTAAGTAATTTGGTTTGACATAGACTGTTCAATGAGATTATGGTTAATATTTAGTTTATTTATTATATAGATTTGACGAAAGAGTTCTCTTACGAATCTTATGATGACTATTGTAGGTGAACTTTGGAGTTTTCAGATGGAGACCTGGTATTTTTGATAGGTTCACCTCATTTAGTTCACTAATGTCTTGGTAGGATTTCACCCTTATCTCTTGGATATTATCTTCTGACTGTGATTCTATTTACCTCCATCTTGGGTTTCATCCCATACCATTATCCTTCCCTCTTCTGACTTCCTTTCCTATTCACCTTTCTGATGTTGCTAATATTTTCACCATGTTGGTCATTTTTTTGCAGGTTTCTCCTTCCGTTCCCATTTCTCCTTCACACATGGGTGTTTTTCTTCACCGAAAACCTTGTTCTTATATAGGTCCTCCATCTTCATGCATTCCTTTTATGCTCTCCTCCACTCTCTTTCCACCCATATTGGTTGGGTGTTTCCTTTTCTTCATTATCATGGCTCTCTACCAGAATATGGTTAGTCTCAATCATTGCTTGGTCACCTATATACATATCATTAGACTCCATTTTGGTCTGATTCAGTGGATCTCATGGGGGGTGTTGGGATGTGTTGGTTGAGTGCTTATCTATTTTCCAGGATTCGTGGTTCATGTCGTTTCTCTCATGCCTTATGGTTTCATTCTCCTTTATTGGTTACATTTTGGTCATCTCTATTCTCTTGAGGGATTCCAATTTTGGTCGTATTTTTTTAGATTTTGATGTTTTTCCATTTTTAGTGTTGGTTTTATTCATGTATATCAACTTTTATGTCAATAGTAATTTTCGGTGGATGTGTTTCTGCACACCGATATCCGTTCCTACTCCTCTCTTACTCCATGATTCAATCAATCTCCTCCCATTCAGTTCTAAGTGGTAGTTTTTTAGGGGTCTTGGGAGGTGGTTTGGGGTGGTCAATGGTGTTTTATGAGATTTCAATGCACAGTGATTTTGATTTTGTTTGTTTATAGTCTTTAGATGTTTTGTACGCCTATTTGGGGGATATTGTTTCAGTCCTACTATCGAGAATGATGATCTCATGTTACCCTCTTCTCAGTTCGATGGTTTTAAATGTTGACCATCCGTTACCTTTTCTTCTCCTTTGGGTTCCGATCACTGGAGATGCTGATGAAGATGATGGTATTTGTGTATTAGGGTTGTGAATCAGGGAGTGTGGCTCGAGGTGGTTCTCAGCGTAAGGTGTTGAAGTTTGGATTTTTTGAATGTCATGTTCTATTTTTGAATTTGAAATTTGAAAATAAATTTTGTTTTGTTGGATTTTTTTGAATAATTTATCATATTTATGTTGGTTTTTGAATTTATTTTCTCATTTTTTGAGATTCCGAGTAACCCATAATGTCATTTATTCTAAAAATATAAAAAGGATTTGAATGGTTGACCAATGTCTTGGAAGGAAAGGGATGCGTTCTCCTCACTTTGTGGAGTCTTTTGAGGTAGTTCAGAATGTGGGTGAAGTGGATTACTATTTTTAACTTCCATCATATTTTAGGTCAGTAGATAATGATTTTCATATATCATAGATTCAAAAGTATATTTTTAATGAATCTCTTATTTTAGGCGTGGATGATCTTCATTTTGAGCCAAATTTATCAATGGTTGGGAATCCAATTAGGATTTTATGTTCTGAGAACAACGAAATTCATGGGAGGAAAATACATTTTGGTTTGTGTGCTATGGATTCATGGTTCTAATTATCATGAGATTTAGGTGTCTTCAGTCCCTGATGAGAGAGACGTAGCCTTAACTCATTGACATTGAATCTTTTTTAAATGATTTCTGGGGAAAAAATGTTTTTATGGTAGGGAGCTTGTAATATCCATTCACTAGTTTTCAAGTAATACTTAACCCCTATATTTATCTCCATTTGGATGTTTCTTGTTTTGATGTGTTTCTATTAAAATTTGGATAATTTTGAAATTCTTTTGGGATGTGCACATTTGGCCCATGGTTAGGGAAAACCATGCTATTTTCCAAGAAATTTGTGCACCCTTTTGAAAGTCATTAGAGTGGGAAAATAATTTTTCCATACTGTACGACCAACCATCCAAACCAGAAACCCCTTTTCCTATGTAGAATTCATGGTTGTATGAATTTTATTTTAACCATGTGGCTAAAATGTGCACCTTAAATAGAAGACAAGTAGGGGAACATAGTTAGTGTTATTGGTTTGTCTAAAAGTGTTCCCCTCCCCAGAAAATCATGTGCACAAGTTTTTATTCCTCCAATATATATATATATATATTTAATCCTAAACCCATCTATTAAGATTCCTATTACCCCTATTCAGCCCTAACTTGACATTTTGGATGTTAGAGGCTCTCAGGATGTGAAATTTAAGCATCCCAATATTTTTCTTGGTGGATCGAAGTGGCATTGAACTCATTGAACCTCCTTCAAGTAATTTGATATCCTCTATTGTGGTTTCTTATGATATCTTTTTATGTGTTCCATAAATTTTAATATATTTTCATATAATTTATGGATATAAGATCCATTTTATGGGATCTTTATTCGGGGTTAAGTTCCTAGATCTTCAATTCTTGTTGTTGAGTCCCATTGAGAGTGTTGACTTTTGGATCTCGAATTAATAGTTGGTGGCTACATAATTATTTCCCAAATATTATGACATTGAAATTCATTAATTAAATGGAATTAGTTTTTAATTGATTTAAAAACATGGATTTTTTATGACTTTTTCTTTTAATTGAAATGGTCATGATATTTGGGAAATACCGCAATTTCAATGGAATTGATGATTATGGGATAATTCAAGACTAAGGATGGATTTATTTCAAGGTCATTTTGATGAAATTATTTGACATTTATCTGAATAAAATGTTTTAAATTGAAAAGTTGTTTTAAATGGAATGGAATGATTCAAACCTCTGATTTGGTTTTGAAATGAGATAGAATGTTGAAAAATTAAATTGGAGAATCTCATTTTAAAGTGTTTTAAAATGATAGATTACCAATTTGATTGATTTATTGATTGAAACATATGGGATCTTAGGTAGTTGGTAGGAGTTTGGGACAAGAATGCTAAGATCCTGATTCATAGAAATTCATTTACGATGACAAAACTAACTAAATGAATTAAGATCATGATGATCATGATGAGTTACCCAATTGGGGAGTAGTTTTATTATTCATAATGGGTTCACCTATTTGGTTATTGATTTTTTATAGACACAACATATGAGCCTTGATCACTGACGAGATGTGTAAGGATACTATATCTAGTAACTAACATACCACAGGGTATTTTACAATGGTTCTTTGAGTTATTTTATTTGATATATTGAACATTGATATGTGGAACTATTTAATTAATTCCAACTAATTTATATAAAATATTTTACCTAAATTCTTCACTTAATCTCATTTTATTGTTTCTTTGAAATATCTACCATGTATTTGAATAACATCATGTTTTTATTTAACATATGAAACTATAATTACATGCCTTGTTTTATTCAAAATGATTACATAAATGGTAAATTATTTTACTTATTTATTATTGAACTCTTGGTGTTACTGTAATAGGATTTATAGGTCACACCCTACCATTTCATGTAGAAATTTTTAGATGTTCTTGTCCCATATTCAATGAATGGGAAAGAAACACTTAGTCATGGTGGATGTTCTTGATCATTTGGACCACGAAATAATGATAGTGGCAAGTAGAGCTATAGTACAGTTGTTAGATAGTATATTTTTGGGTTGATTTTTTTATCTTCGGATGATGTTCCTTTAGGTTGCATCACATTCTATTGGGTAATATTTTACCTAGTTTTTTCTAGTACTATCTCCCCTATATATTTTTGATCATGCTTACATGGGTCTATTATCTTCCCTATTTTTTGGGGGAAAATTCATTCCCTCATGATATTGTATGATTCTAGGTGATAGTCACTAACCTGAGGGTATTGGGAACACATTTGGGCTATGTTAGTGCTAGCTTAGGTATTAGGGTACCAGGGTAACCTTGATGGTTTATTAAAATTTATGTTATATGTGATCTATAATCCCTAGTGTTTCACCTTGGGGAGACAATATTCATTATGTTAAAAGGAAATATGTATCTATGAGACTATGAATTTATCATAGAGAAATAAATGTTGTCACAATAAATAATAAGTATAAAAAACCTTACATCAATGATGGATTCGATCAACACAACAAAGCTCAATATTTTTCTTACATTGACCTTCCTTTTGGGTATCATAAACTACCAGCAATGAAGGAATATATTATGAAGAAAATATTTCATATACGTATAGACATTAAATTTTTATGCTAATTCTAGATGTATTAAATAATTCACCCTTTGTCTTCAAGGATATAATGAATAGATTTTTTAAGGAATATCATGATAATTTTTATGGTATTTACTGATGATATATTAGTATATCCTAAGAGTTATTAAGAATAGTAGAATCAATTGAGGATAATTCTTGAGTCATTTAGAAGAAAATGGTTATATGGAAAATTTATGAATTGTGAATATTGGATTCAAAAAGTTTCTTTTCTTAGAAACATTGTCTCTAAAGATGGAGTCTCAGTTTATCCTGCAAATGAAATGGTATTCCATGAATGGACAATAAAAACATAACTCTGGTATTTAGTTTCATTCATTTGGTTGGTTACTATTAGATATTTGTTGAAACAATTTCCCAATTCTATAACCTATTAAACAATCTTACTTGAAAAGGGTTAAAATTTGTATGGAAAAAGAAATGTAAAAAATGATTTGAAGAATTGAAGAGGATATTGGTGAATGATACCATTTTTACTCTACAATTAGTAAATGATAGGATTTTAATATATAATAGTGCATTGATGATGTAAAATTTCTCTATACTTATATTGAATGATAAAGTTATTACCAATGTATCAATAATGTTAATGATTTATGAACCAAAGTCTCCAATCCAGGATCTTAAGATAGAAGCTGTAATCTTTAATTTGAACATACGAAGACACTATCTCTATGGTTAAAAGTTTTAGATATATAAAGATCATAATAGTTTTAAATATATATTTTAAAATAAAGATATCAATTTGAAGAAAATTATATGGCTTGAGCTACTCAAGGACTATCATTTTTCAGTACTATACAACAAAGAGAAGTAAAATATGGTAGTAATCACATTGATCCAAAATGATCAAACATTCCTTATAAATTGAGGATTTATATTGATCATTTTTTTTTGATTCAGTAAATATGGTTCTGAGAATTATTATTGAAGTGGAGAAGTCATGCCATTTTCAAATGATTTCAAAACCATATTTTTTTGTAAAATAAAAAGAGTTGTCAACCTGATGATGAGAATCTTAAAAATAAAATAAAATTCATAAATGATGGAAAAATTTTAAACATCGTTTTTGAAGACAATGTTGTAAAATTTATGAAGAGACTATGAATCCCATCCATACCTAGGTTGGATATGGTATTGTTTGATAATTCTCATAGATCAAATTTTTCTATACACCTTTGTAGCACCATGATCTATATATATTTAATGGAACATTTTTTATTGGATAATATGAATAGGGATATTTTGGATCATGTGTCATGATTTCTAACTTTTCAATACGTGAAGATTGAGCGGAAAAATCAAATAGAAATCAGGATACATATACATATTTTTATCTGTAAATAATATTAAATTACAATGGACATTGTCACTTGATTACAAAATACTCTTAAAAAGATTGATTCAATATGGTTTTTTATTTATTGCTTCAAGAAATATATATAGTTCCATTCTATAAGAAAATATTTACCACTGGGAAACCCTTCAAAACATTTGATTAATTAGTTTTTAAGACTTCATGGAACACCTATTGGAATTTTGTTTCATAATGACCCATGATTTACACTGAAATTATAGAAAATCATTCAAAAGGATCTTGATACTAAGATTCATTTGATCACTACTAATCACCCTCAAATTTATTGAAAGTTTTAAAGGACTAAACAAAGGTTTTAATTCATTTTGAGTCCATTTTATGTTGACATTCAAGGTATTTGGGACGAAAATTTACATTTGTTAGAGTTTTCCTCTAATAATAGCTTCCATTCAACTATTAAAATGGTGTTTTATGAATAGTTATATTGAAAGAGATTACATACTCTATATTGTTTTGAATAAGGTATTGAAAGGAATATTGTAGGGCTAGAAATGGTGGAGGATAACAAAAAAGGTATAGCAAATTAAAACCCATATCAATGCATCACAATGTAGGAAAATGAGCTATATCTATTACGAGAGGAAATATTATGAATTTCAAATGAGATATCATGTTTTCATAAAATTATATCCATGTAAGGGTGTTATAAATATTGGTAAGAAAGGGAAACTGATCCCCATGTAAATTTGAAGTTTAGAATTCATAGAATTAATTGGAGTTGTGGTTTACCATTTGGAAATTCCACCAAGTTTCTCTAAATACATGATGTGTTTCATATATCATTTTCAAGGAAGTATATTCTAGACCCAAAAAATGTGGTCAACTCTAGATAAATAGAATTATAAAAATATCTATCTTATTGTGAAGTGCATATCTAGATTCAAGACAATAGAGTATAAGTGATTAATAATTTCATGACTTATCTTGTAAAGGTACATTAGAAAAATTATAACATAGAAGATGTGACTTGGGAAATTGAGGTTGTTTTGATGAAGAACAACCCAAATGTTTTCATTAGGTGACATTATGGAAATTTTGAGGATGTAATTTTTTTGATTGAGTAATGAATGAAACACCCTAAGAATTTTTGACAAATTTCCACTTAAATAAATTCTATCTCTTCTATACCTTGCATTACATGGAACACCAAGCCAAGATGATCCATAAAATAGTATACTTTTTATGACAACCCAGATTTTATTACAAACTTAAACATGATTTGTTACATAAAACTTCACTTGATAAAACAAATAAGATCAAGAGTTTTAGTGTCTTTAGGGCTTAGGATCATTATATAAAAACTTAAAACATGAAATAAATCAACATTATTGAAAACTTCCTTTACATGACCACTACATTCCCTCGTACTTAGCATTGCATGGGATAACCTGAGGATATGCATAAGAAAAGAGTGAGCTATAAAGCCCAGTAAGGGAGTACACATGGAATTACATGAGGAGTACAATAAATATTAGACAATAGGAATATCAATAGAGTATAAAAGAAACATGAACATAAAGGCATGATAAAGCATGATAATCATAACATGGAAATGTGGCAACAACACTTAACATGGAATTAGCATGAGCCAAGGCTCATTGCACATAGATCATGAGTAAATTCTCATTGCACATGAAGCATGAGTAAACCCTAGTTGAACTTGAATTATCATGAGTCAACACTCATTTCACATGGTGTATCATGATACTATACTTGACCCAATGCATTGGAGTGCTATAAGGGTGCACCCTTCTTAAACACTTCATTTCATGCATAAGTGTGCCACATGGATCATAAAACATGGATTTATAAAACATAACAATTTATTCCATGATAAAGGAATGTGGAATTCATACATGATGATTTATAATCAATAAGTAAATGTGAATAAAGGTGAATACCCATGATGGAGAAATGGGCATGGTATTCACTACACAATGACATTGGCTAAGAAAATCGGTGCGATTTCGGCAGCGTAATGGCGTGACATAAGAATTAATAAAAAAGGTTGATGAGAGAGAAAGGTGTTCATCATCATATTTACATGTAATGGAAAGTAAGTAGATCATATAGATATATGTACCAACAATTTTAATGGAATTTATATTCATGATAAAAAAGTATTGCTTGAATGTAAAAGAGGAGAGAGAAGTTCCTTTCAGAATTTCAGCATAGTAACAGGTGTAAATGGGAGGAATTTAATGATAGAGAAAGGGGTCTCCCATTATTCAATCATAAAGAGGGAAGTATGATGGAGGTGCGAAACCATACCCCAAAATTCATAATTGAAATTAAAAGGGAAAAACAACTTGAAGAAAATTGGGCAAAAAATGAGAAAGGAAGAAAAAACCCTTACTTGGAAGTGTGCTTCCAAAGGCTAGAGAGAGGCTTGTGAGAGGATTATTGGGAGATTGGGGCACCTTGGGAGGATTTTATAGAGAGTATAGAATAGGTTGGACGATCTCCAAGGGCTTTGAGTGAGGAGGAAGTGGGAGCTTGGGTGGGTTTATATAGGAAATGTTATGGAATTTTTTATTATTTAGGTTTGGGTCCCCTTACATTAAATTAATCCAAACCACAAAGAATCCCATGGTTATTGCCCAAGGTTTTTGGAAAAGGGAAGAGGAAAAAATATTTTATAAGGCCAAAGTCCTAACTTCATAAAATATTACGGTTGCTTATGTGGTGGTGATTCACACTCCCATGGAAATTAATTTAAAAAGTCAAGGTGTTGAATAAGTCTTGAGGGGTCCATTAATGGTTTGAAAAGTAAGTCAAACAAACCCAAAATCACATTATTTTAATGTTAAAACTTATATTGGCCGATCATAAAGATTATAGTATTTTATTACATCACTATTTGGTCATTATGATGTCATACAACACATTATATATTTAAACGGTATTTAATTTTTACCCAAAAATTTGACTGTCTCAGAAAATTATGAAAAATTCACCGTTGGATAATTTCCGACATCCTAATTCCAGAAATTATATTTATTTTATCTAAATAATTTTCTAAATTTGTTAATTTTCACTTTTAAAATAAAAACTGACATTTATCGAAAATTCACGGGTTCTGACAGAAATGGATTTCAAACCTTAAAAAAAATTTTAAATGCATTCATAATATTATAAGACCATTTATATTTAATAAAAATTAATTTAATAACAATAATATTAAAATATTATTTAATTCGAAAATCCCTTAATTTAATAAAATATATTTCTTAATTAAATAATAACTAAAAACACCATTTGTACTTTAAAAACTATTTACAATGTGTAAAAAATGACTAGAAGTTATATTCATTATTATATACAACAATAATGTACATGAACATAGTACTACTTATTTGTTACATAAATCCTTAAAAAATAGCCGCATAAGACCTAAGGGTAAGGTGTGCGATGGTGACAGACTCTTGGGGTGGCTCGGATAACATCGATCAACTGGTAATTTAAATCAACTTCCACTTTTCCTGTAGACGGTCACGTTCGAGCTTGACATGATGAAGCTCAGCATAGGCCTGGTCAAGGGAGAAGCCCAAAGACGCCACCTCTTTTCCGAGCTCCAAAAAATGGGCTTCGCATGAGGCAATTATACTAGATGAGGCCATCACTTCCTTTGTCTGAGTAAATTGGATTTGTTAAATTCCTATATTTATACTAATCATGTGATCACTGTTCAACGGCTATATTACAAACGGCCAAAATTCTTAACATAAAACCAAAGAAGTTGACATTTTATATAAACATAAAGATAAATTTAATTAGATCAAGAGGGATTTCCATTAATGAATCTTTGGGTCGTTACAATATTCTCCCCCTTAAGAAATTTCACCCTCAAAATTTTCCTTTTCCCACACTAAAACAAATGTGGGTAACTCAACTTCATGATATCCTCCGATTCCCAAGTCACTTCTTCAATCTTTTGGCTTCTCCACAACACCTTGATGAGGGGCATTGTCTTATTTCGTAGAACTTTTTCTCAACAATCTAAGATCTTCACTGGTTACTCCTCATAAGAAAGATCATCTTCCAATTGTTCCACCTCAGAAGAGAGTACATGTGAAGGGTCCAGTATGTACTTCCTTAAGAGGGATACATGAAAGACATAACGTACTTTGGCCATGGCAGGTGGAAGTGCTAGTCGATAGGCCACATCCCCAACATGATCAAGAATCTCGAAGGGGCCGATGTACCTTGGACTTAACTTCCCTTTCCTTCCAAACTTCACAACCTTCTTCTACGGAGATATGCATAGAAACACCATGTCTCTAACTTTAAACTCAAGGTCTCGTCAAAGATTATCTGCATAACTCTTCCGTCGACTCTGGGCTGCCTTGATATGCTGCTGAATGGTTTTCACCTTCTCCACCATTTCTTCGACCATTTCTGGTCCAAGCAGCTTACGTTCACCGACCTCATCCCAACATGCTAGTGTTCTGCACCTTTTCCCATGTAGGGCTTCATATGGTTCCATTTGGATGCTCGAGTGGAAACTGTTATTATAAGAGAACTCAACCAGAGGAAGATGTTGATCCCATCCTCCTTTAAAGTCCATTGAGCACACTCTCAACATATCCTCAAGTGTTTGGATAGTCCGCTCGGATTGGACATCAGTTTGAGGATGATAGGCCGTACTGAAGTTCAGTTCAGTATTTAGAGCATGTTGAAGACTCTTCCAAAACAAAGAGGTGAATCTTGGATCTCGGTCAGACACAATAGATAGTGGTACTCCATGAAACCTTACCACTTACCTGATATATATCCGTGCCAGTTGATCCAAAGAGAAATCCTCCCAAATAGCAATAAAGTGTGCCGTCTTTGTAAGACGATCCACAACAACCCATATTGCATTGTTGCCTTTGGATGTCCTTGGAAGTCCGGTGACAATGTCCAGGATGGTGTTCTCCCATTTCCATTCTAGTATGGGCAATGGTTGCATCATCCCCTTAGACTTCTGCCTCTCTGCCATCACTTACTGACACACCAGACACTTTGATGTATAGTCAGCGATCTTCTTCTTCATATTATCCCATCAAATTTTTTCTCGGAGACCTCAATACATCTTTGTGCTCCCTAGGTTAACAGAGAAATTTGAACTATGTGCATCATCCAAAAGTTCCTTCTTCAGCTCCAAACATGAGGGAACACATAGTCTTTTCCAAAACAGAACAATTCCTTCTTCATTAACATCAAACTCTGAGGATTTCCCTTTTTTGATAGCTTCCACTTTTTCTTGAATTCCCACATCATCCTTTTGAGCATCCTTTAACCTTCCCAAAAGATATGGTTGAGAAAACATTAGTGAAAGGATTGATGATGTTCCCTTCTTTATGATTCCCACATCCATCTTCATCAAGTCTAAGAAGATTGGATCCTTCTTAATTCTCATCGTTGATAGAATTGCTGGGTCCCTTCTACATAGGGCATCTTCCACCTTGTTCGCTTTCCCAGGGTGGTAATGTATTGAACAGTCATAATCCTTGATGATATCTATCCATATTCTCTGGCACATATTAAGCTCTTTCTGTGTGAATATATATTTAAGAATCTTGTGGTCAGTATATATCTCACATTTCTCTCTATAGAGATAATGCCACCAGATTTTCAAGGCAAAGATCACCGCCGCCAACTCCAGATCATGAGTTGGATAGTTTCGCTCATGGATTTTCAACTGCCTTGAGGCATAGGATATAACTTTATCATTCTGCATCAGCACACAGCTTAAGACCTTCTTTCAAGCATCACTGAAAATAACAAAAAGTTCCCCACTTGTGGGTAAGGTGAGCACGAGCGCTGTGATAAGCCTCCTTTTCAACTCCTTGAAGATTTATTCACATTCATCACTCCAAGAAAACTTTACTCCCTTTTGAGTTAGCTTGGTTAGAGGGTTGGACAATCGTGAGAGATTTCTCACAAATCGTCGATAATATCCAGCTAACCCCAAGAAGCTACTGATATCCGTTACTAATGTTGGCCTTGTCTATCCCTCAATTGAATCTGTTTTGGAGGAGTCCACAGATATCTCATTTCTTGTGATGATATGGCCCAAGAATGAGACCTCCTTCAACTAGAACTCACACTTTCTGTACTTTTCATAGAGCTTCTCCTTGCACAAAGTCTCTAGTACAATTTTTAAATGCTCCTCATGATCATCCTTGGTTTTGGAGTATATTAGAATATAATCTATAAAGACTACCACAAATTTTTCAAGGTAATCTCTAAAGACTCTATTCATCAAGTCCATGAATATTTCTGGAGCATTGGTGAGTCTAAAAGGCATTATTATGAATTCATAGTGCCCGTATCTTGTACGAAAAGCAGTCTTGTGGACATCTTCCTTCTTCACCCTTACTTGATAATACCCCGATCGCAAATCCACCTTGGAGAAGTAGTGTGCTCCACGTAGCTGATCAAACAATTCATCGATTCTTGGGAGAGGATACTTGTTCTTTATCGTGATTTTGTTAAGTTCACGATAATCGATGCAAAGCCGCATTGACCCATCCTTCTTCTTGACGAAGAGGACTGGTGCACCCCATGGTGAAGCACTTGGGCGTATAAACCCTTTATCCAGATTCTCCTGTAGTTGTTTCTTCGGCTCTTCAAGCTCAACAAAATCCATTCTATATGGATTCTTGGATATTAGTATCACCCTAGGTATAAGTTCAATTGAGAACTCGACATCTCTTCTAGGAGGAAGACCAGACAGTTCCTCGGGAAACACTTCAGCGAATTCCCTCACAATAGGAATTTCTTCAAGGATGGTTTCTTCCATGGACTCAATCATCTGATCTAGATACGCGTGCTCATAAGGGAGTAATATCCATGCTTGAGATGCTGGAGCTAAAGGAGATTCATCTTCCTCCTTATACTTGTAAAGAATTGGGGGTCGATTCTCCATATGGAGTGTGATTTCCCTCTCCCGACAATTTATGTTGGCTTTATATAAGGAAAGCCAATCCATGCCAAGTATTGCATAAAATTCCACCAGAGGGAGTATGACGAGGTTCACCGGGAAATTCAATCCACAGACTATAACATGGGAGGACTTATATTCATGGGATGCAATGATTTCCCCATTTTCCATACTCATCAACATCATTACTTCCATGATTTGTGGTGGTGCTGGGATTGTTCTACTAAACTTTCTAGATATAAAAGAATGCGTAGAACCTGAATCAAAAAGTATGCTCGCTATTCTTGAATGAATAACTAGCGTACCTGTCACCACTTCATTTTCGGGGTTCACTTCGACAGAAGTGATGACAAAATCTCTTCCTTGATGCCTTGGAGGTTGTTGGTTGTCTCCGAAAACCCTTGGATTAGGGAACTGATTTGCAAAATGAGTTGGTTCTTTGCATTTGTAGCATTGAACAACGTGTTGATGTTCAAACGGAGCGTTCCTCTCCTCTGTCGCAGCCGTGGGTCTTTCTTGATGAATGTTAAGAGCTAGGTTCCCTTCTATTCCACACCTGAAGCATTTTCTCATCCCCTTAAGGCAATTTCCAGGGTTCTTCTTTCCACTATTTTGGAAAGTGGGGTGCTGGATCTTCTTAGCGCCGTTGGATTTATCCATCGGACTACCAGCATTGAGGTCCACCTTACGCTTGTTGTCCCCATGATACTCCGGTGATTCCCCAATCTCCATTTCAACCTTGAGGGCACATCAGACAATTACCACATAGCTGTCGAAGTCATGGATCGCTAATGCTTTCTACAAGCTAGGCTTCATCCCACAAAAGAAGCAGTCAACCTTGCATTCATGGGTAATGAAAAATCTAGA
This sequence comes from Viscum album, assembly GCA_963277665.1. NCBI lineage: Eukaryota > Viridiplantae > Streptophyta > Magnoliopsida > Santalales > Viscaceae > Viscum > Viscum album. Next base: position 1,867,948,162 of record OY728120.1, on the reverse strand, counting down.
AGCGTATCGTGAAAGCCTTGGGACATTTGCCTCGTACGCTCTATCAGATTCTTCATGTTTTTTCTTGAGGGAAAGGAAGTCCCTTTACATATTAAGCCAGAGGGTGCGCAGAAAATATTTATCAAAAAACATCTTCCGAAAATCCTTCCCTTCCAACGCCTTGATCTCCTCCTCAGGCTTCATATTTTTGATCAACGTCCACCATTGATCAGCTTCACCCTCCATACGATAAGCCGCCAGGAGAAACTTCTCTTGTTCAGAACATTGGAGGATGGAGAATATCTTTTCAATGGAGTTGATCCATTGTTCTGTGATCGTGGGATCAGATGATCCACTAAAAGTAGGATGCCTTTGTCTCATGAAGATCTCGATAGAGACTTGTTCTTTCTTAGGGGGGGGGGGTTGAATGTTCCTATTGACCCGTGTTTCTATTCAGAACTAGAGTTAGCTGAGAGAGAAGCATGAAAAAGTTCACGATTCCTGCTCCCATTTGATTGGGCATCTCATTAGTACAGTCATCACACTGATCTTCACAATGGTTGTTAGCCCGAGTCCTCCTATTACCGGCCATTGGCTGGAATAAAAGGAAAGTTAGGGGTAAAAAATAAAGGGTAATCCAAAGACAAAAGTTTATTACTTATAAATAAACTTTTATTTCCTTAACTCATGAGTCTATAGGCTTTAATATAGGATTTTCATGATCTACATTCTAACATATATTCGTAGGGGCATTTTTTTAATTCCCTTAATAAGGGTTCATACTAAGAATTTGAATATATCAAAACATATCCCCCGGGAGTGTTGTAACCAAGAGCGCAGCAATGCCCGTTTTCATGCACCAGTTCTCGTTCGAGTCTAGCTCAAAGCGGTATTTTCGGGTTTTAGCCCTAGGATACATCTGTGCGAGAGCCGCCTCTACCTACTCGTATCCAGACAGGGATGTATTTGTTTGATAAAACACTTACTCAGTACTCACCAAAACATAGGTTTGTATTTATTATACTTATTCTTGTATCTAAGGCTTTACTAGGGTTTCCTAATCCCAAAAATTACTAAACCTCCCTCTGATACCAACTATGACAACCCTGATTTTATTACAAACATAAACATGATTTATTACATAAAACTTCACTTGATACAACAAAGAAGATCGATAGTTTTAGTTTATTTGGGGCTTAGGATCATTAAATAAAAACTTAAAACATGAAATACAACAACATTATTGAAAACTTCCTTTACATGACCACTACATTCCCTCGTACATAGCATTGCATGGGATAACCTGAGGACATGCATAAGAAAACGGTGAGCTATAAAGCCTAGTAAGGGAGTACACATGGAATAACATGAAGGGTAAAATACATATTAGACAATAGGCATATCAATAGAGAATAAAAGAAACATGAACATAAAGGCATGATAAATCATGATAATCATAACATGGAAATGTGGCAACAACACTTAACATGGAATTAGCATGAGCCAAGGCTCATTGCACATAGAGCACGAGTAATTCCTCATTGCACTCGAAGCATGAGAAAACCCTCATTACACTTGAATTAGAATGAGTCAAAAATCATTGCACATGACGTATCATGATACTATACTTTACCCAATTCATTGGAGCGCTATAAGGGCACACCCTTCTTAAACATTTCATTTAATGCATAAGTGTGCCACATGGATCATAAAACATGGATTCATAAAACATAATCATTTATTCCAAGATAAAAGAATGTGAAATTCATACATGAAACTTTATAATCAATAAGTAAATGTGCATAAAGGTGAATACCCTTGATGGAGAAATGGGCATGGTATTCACTACACAATGACATTGGCTTAGAAAATCGGTTTGATTTAGGCAGCGTAACGGCGCGACATAAGAATTCATAAAAAAGGTTGATGAGAGATAAAGGGGTTCCTAATCATATTTACATGTAATGGACAGTAAGGAGGTCATATAGATACATTTCCCAACAATTTTAATAGAATTTAGATTCGTGATACAAACGTATTTCTTGAATGTAAAAGAGGAGAGAGAAGTTCCTTTAGGAATTTCGGCATAGTAACGGGTGTACATGGGAGGCATTTAATGAGAGATAAAGGGGTCTCCCATTATTCAATAATAAAGAGGGACGTATGAGGGAGCTGTGAAACCATACCCAAAAATTCATAATTTAAATTAAAAGGGAAAAACAACTTAAAGAAAATTGGACAAAAAATGAGAAAGGAAGAAAAAACCCTTACTTGGATGTGTGCTTCCAAAGGCTAGAGAGAGGCTTGTGAGAGGCTTCTTGGGAGTTTGGGGCACCTTGGGAGGATTCCAGAGATAGTAGGGAAGAGTTTGGACTAACTCCAAGGGCTTTGAGTGAGGAGGAATTGGGAGCTTGGATGGGTTTATATAGGAAAGGTGAGGGAATTCTTTATTATTTAGGTTTGGGTCCCCTTACATTAAATTAATCAAAAACACAAACCATACCATGGTTTTTGACCATGGTTTTCGGAAAAGGGAAGAGGAAAAAAATATTTTATATGGCCAAAGTCCGAACTTCTTAAAATATTAGGGTTTCTTATGTGGAGGTGAGTCACACTCCCATGGAAATTAATTTAAAAAGGCAAGGTGTTGAATATGTCTTGAGGGGTCCATTAATGCTTTGAAAAGTAAGTCAAACAAACCTAAAATCACATTATTTTAATGGTAAAACATATATTGGCCGAACATAAAGATTATAGTATTTTATTACATCACTATTGGGTCATTATGATGTCATAAAACACATTATATATTTAAACGGTATTTAATTTTTACCCAAAAATTTGATTATCTCAGAAAATTATGAAAAATTCACCGTTGGATAATTTCGACATCCTGATTCCAGAAATAACATTTATTTTATCTAAATAATTTTCTTAATATGTTAATTTTCACTTTTAAAATAAAAACCGACATTTATCGAAAATTTACGGGTTTTGACAGAAATGGCTTTCAAACCTTAATAAAAATTTTAATTGCATTAATAAAATTATAAGATCATTTATATTTAATAAAAATTAATTTAATAATAATAATATTAAAATATTATTTAATTCAAAAATACCTTAATTTAATAAAATATATTTCTTAATTAAATAATAACTAAAAACACCATTTGTACTTTAAAAACTATTTACAATGTATCAAAAATGACTAGAAGTTATATTCATTATTATATAAAAAAATAATGTACATGAACATAGTACTACATATTTGTTACATAAACCCTTAAAATAGATGTATAAGACCTAAGGGTAAGGTGTGTGATGGTGACAGACTCTTGAGGTGGCTCGGATAACATCGCTCGAGTGGTAATTTCAATCAACTTCCACTTTTCCCGTAGACGGTCACATTCGAGCTTGACATGATGAAGCTCAGCTTGGGCTTGGTCAAGGGTGAAGCCCAAAGACGCCACCTCTTTTCCGAGATCTGACAAATGGGCTTCGTATGGGGTAATTCTACTGGAAGAGGCCATCACTTCCTTTGTCTAAGTAAATTGGATTTGTTAAATTCCTATATTAATACTAATCATGTGATCACTGTTCAACGGCTATACTAGCAATGGTCAAAATTATTAACATAAAACCAAAGAAGTTGACATTTTATATAAACATAAAGAGACATTTAATTAGATCAAGAGGGATTTCCATTAATGAAACTTTGGGTCCTTACACTTTTATAACCTAGCCATAAAATTTTAGGGTATGAATAATAGTAACTAAATTAAAATTTCGTTAATTTTTATAAACATATAAATAACTTTTTTAGTTATCAATTTATTAAAAATAAAAATAGGAGTCAATAAAATGAAAAATAAGTTTTTTTTTCTAAAAAAATATATTTTAATAAGAGGTTTCATCACGTTATTTACACTTATGTTCGAATTTATTTTTAAAAAATTTAGAAAATTTATTTGAAAAAAATATTTCTGTTTAAATTCAAATTTCAAAATATCATATATTTATTTTTTATAATATTTAGAAATGATTTTTTTCAAAAAATAATGAAAAAATACAATTTTTTATTGAATCATTTCCTACCATTTAAATCATTAAAAAACTTCTATTTTAAGTATAATTGTTTTAAAAATAAAACATGAAAAATTATGTTATAGTTAATCTAATTTTGGTCATTTTAATCAATTATTTGTTGAATTTTCATATAAAACCTTTTATACTTATGAAAACAATTCCTTTGGAAAACTGTTGTTTCATCATGTTTTCATGTTTAATTTTAAATTTTATACTAAAAATTATATGAATTGAATTTTTAAAATATATTGAATATATTTAATTAGAGAAATTAGTATTATATAATATTATCCAACTAACATTTTTATCAAAATGAATAATAAAAATAGTTAAACTTAAGTATTATGGTTAAATTTACAATTGGTTTACTAAGGGATAAAATTAGAAGATGATGCTCAAAATGAACTAAATATTTTTTTTCTAATTTTTAACATATGGACATATTTAGACCATATATCATCTAATGTTCTATAATAATCCATTTTGGATATTTTTTTCATATTTAATTTGTGTGTTCAATTTATTCTTTTCTAAAATTAAAAGTGTTTCCTCCACCCAATTATATAGGGTACCCCCTATAATCTACTCTTCAAAGTTCTAATGAATTTTGTTTCATCCAACAACTATCCAAATCCCTTAATTAAATCCCTCCCCATGATATACTGTATTTTTTATTATAAAAACATTGTAGGAAGTATTGAGGTATAAACATAAAGAGGTTGTCTGAAGAAGAGGTATAGTTACTAATAATGTGTTATTGTTTTATTTAATCCATTAACTACTTAAAATCTGAAAAAACTATGCTCTAATAGTTGAAATATAATCTAAAAAATAATTATATTTTATTATGTTAATTTAATAACCTACATATATCTCCTATTCCATAAAATGGGATATGAAACCATAGATCATGTTTATGACCGACTAACACCTCACAATCTGATATAATTCATTTTTATCGAAAACATATCATGGAAGGATATAATGATCGATTTAATATATTTATAAGATATTTATGAAATTAATATACTTCTATAATTATAATAACACATCTACATTATTACCTTACAATCCATTAGAAAATGTTAATATTTCTTGGGGGTACAAGTGGACTATCGTCTCTACAAAGCGATGTGAAACATTTTTCAGTTCTTCATGGATGGGAATAAGAATGGATTTAATGAATATATATGATATATATGGAATAATAATAATTATTTCATGTTTAAATACAATTTAACTTCATTTCTTTCCATCCATTAATAAAATGGAAATAGTGTTTATGTGTATATAAGGCATATCATCTCCAAGAACAATGTAATACATTTTTATATCTCTAAAATTTATAGATAAATATAAATAATTATATAAGGAATATTTATTATATCTATACCATGGTTATAATTATTGAGATTATTTAACCATGATCAAAGTACAAGGAACAAATCTACCAAACTAAAATATTCATGAAGAAAGAAGTTATCACCCAGAATAGTGTATTTTATATTGTATTGTTAATAAATAGGTGATAAAAAGTAATTAGTAAATAATATATGGTATGATGTATATGAGTAATTTTTTTAATATATTTTTAATAAATATATATTTATTATATAGATGTTTTGAACATGAACGAAGGGAATTGTACTTGTGGTAATGGTTTCATGTTTCACCTTTAGATCAGTGAGAAATATTCCTTATTCACCATTTATTTATTTTTCATGAGGAATATACTTTCAATTTCATATGTTATATCATGAATATATTTATATTCATGTAATATAGAAGCGTAATTTGATTTTATTTGTTTTATTGGTCATACAATTCAAAATTTTATAAAGTGGAAAAGGTTTATTTCACAATTACATCATTATTCAAGATTTTTTTATTTAAGTCTCCCATAGGATAATATTATTATATTTCTATATTAATCCCAATACAGTTTCTTCCCTTATTTTTATTCCTAAACTTTTCAAGTAATAGTATAATTTTCCTATCTTTGGTACATAAAATGATTGAAAAATTGTTTTTAAGAAAATATGACTATATTTATCTCTTAGGTAAACAATCTATTTTCTTCCACATCCATGTTTCAAAAAATAATTTTAGAAATAAATTTCACATTATGAAAATGATATATTAACCAGTTTTTAAACTTGTTTTACTAGTTAAAAAATGGTTTAATATTAATCTAATTTTCATTTTTAGAATGAGGTATTTTTATGATTTTTAAAAGTATGAAAATATATTCTTTAGATATGCGACATGTAATTAATTAACTACCATCATGAACTCTAACTGTTTTGAGGATTACATTACATGTTCACAATGTTTTTTCAAAGAATTTTTTATTAATAGTTTGGATTTTTTTGGATGAAAGTAATATTAAATGTTAAAAGGATATTTTCTATAAGATTTTTTAATATAATTTTTCATATTTCTATTCATTAATGAAAAAAACCTTCATTTTTTAGAATGATCCCTTGGGAATATATTCTAATCATATACACTTTATAATTAATATGGATGGTTTATGATCATTTTGACCAAGATGTACTATTTTTGTACCATTCAACATAGTAATTTTGATGGTTTAGGATTATGGTTATTAATTGGGGAATGTATAAAAATTCATATTCTTTTTTTAATATGAATCTTTATGTTGATTATGTTTATTGATTTGGAAAATTATTATCATTTCAATTGATAGTTTTACAATATGAATGTTTATGATGATTTTTTTCTCCCATTTAATGTTCATACTGTATTAGAATTAGTAATTAATTAGAGAGGCCCCTTATATCCCCCTAATGCAATGGTGGGTCCCTTGATACAAACTAGTTTTGGAAGATTGGGTAAGTATTTACCATTTTATAAAATATGTCTTGTAATAAGTCCTTGATGGTATGGTTATGTTGTCCAATTTTATGGATTCCCTCATTATGATATTAGTTAGTGATGTCCATGTGACTATTATATTACTTAGAATATCCTTGGATAATTTTCAAGATCATATGATTATTTATATAGAATTATTTTGATCATCATTTATTCCTCCCATATTTTTATTCATGTTATATTTATTAATTTAATCAAATTTATTTATTTATATTCCTTTCCATATGGATTATTCTTTATATACTTGTGATAGATTATGCTTTAGTCATACCCATTAACGAGAATATGAGATCACCAATTTATTATGTTTCCTTTCCCTATGATTCCATTAAGTGTATTATGATTGATATGTAGGGACATTATAATGGTAATATTGGTTTACTCTAATAAAATACTATTGTGTATTTCATGTTTTCAAATGTAATTTTAAATTAAATAATCTATATATTTTTTCAATACTAGAAAACCATTTGGTCTTTTGAGATATGATCACTTGTATCTGGTACTAATGTAGTAATGCAGCCACAAAGGATAGACTACTAGGGTTTTCTTCTTTGTAGAATGTTTTAATAAATATCATTTCATTATTTCTCAATGATTTAGGTTGAATTTGAAATTATTTAGATGATTATCATATTTATTTAATAAATTAATATATAAAAAATGTAATTATGATACATTGTTATATCAAAACATACGATGTTAGATAATAATTTATATATTTTATTGTGTTTAGTCTTCCATATAGAAAAAAAACTTTCCGCTTCATGAACATGAACAAATCTAGTATTATCTTATTTGTTGTTTTATTTTATCAAATAATTTTCAATCTCATGATGGTATTGAATAATATCTATTCCAAATTAAAAAGTGATTCCCCAAGTTAAATTATAGTTTATCAATAATGTTTGTTTTGAAATTTACAAGATATGAAACACACATATTACAAATAGTAAATGCATAAGAAAATAATTTTCATAATCAATTGAATATCAAATTATTATAGTTTAACTATTTCCTCAGAAATGAAACTAAAAATTTTAATTTCCCATGATTAATTATTAAATATAATAGTGAATCAAGTTTATAAATTTATTAAATATATTTATATTAGTATATTATGTTTGTCGGAGTGATTATTTCAAGAGGGGGTCGAATTGAGTACCTAATAAAAAATTCTGTTAAAAATGGATTATTTTGAAATCATAATTTTTTTTAATATTGTGCTTGTTTATCAAAATAATTAGTGAGATATACATCACAATATTTATAAATATATCTCTAAATATTTATTAGTTCTTGGACATATAATTTATAATATCACTGAATTCTATGAAATCAATTTACTTGATCAAAATACTATAAGGACAAAAATTAAGATAAACTATCAAAGTATGAATTTTGTTTACTGGTAAAAACAATTTTCAGTTTTGAAGAGGAAATGATGTAAAAAATTAATACATAGAGCACAATGATTTAATATAAGAGGTTCAGTCTTAGGTCAAGACATAATCCTCTCCAGTTAGTGGCCACTTTCACCATGTAGCTTATATAACATAAACTAGATGATCCAAATACTAGATTTGGTTTGTACAATAGTTTACAACTATATAGGTCACACAAGAATTCATCCACAATTATTTATTGAATAAAAAATAAAACAAGCCACAAAAGGACCCTTACCACTCTTATCCATGGGAGAAACAAACAAGAAAAGTGTTTGAGAAGATATCCAGTATCTTCCATTTTTGCATAGGAGACATTGTGTGTATATAAAAGAGTATAACACACACTTCTCAAAAATTAATAAATAAACATAGAAAATAGAAATATAATAGTGTACAGTTTAGAGAAACTTGGTCTGTGGTAATTAATCTTGTGATTCTTTATTTTATTAAAAAATGGAAGAGATTGTTAGGTTCTTCGGAAATATTCAAGAAAATAGAGTGTCCTAACACTTTTTTTCATACTTAAGGAGAGCATTGGATGTGATAAGATTTGGATTCCTTAGTCAGGTGTTCCCAACAGGTGAGCTCTTCATGTTTGCATCAAGTTCTTAACCTTTTCTCTCAATTATTTAGCGAATCATGATGTATTTATATCAAAAACATTTTGTTGTTTCCCTGTTGTTCTATATATGGCTCTCTCTATATTTTTCACAAGGGAGTGTTCCCAAATTTTATCAACAGTTTCAAGAACATAAGAATAAACATTCTCATATTACACATTATGAAATTCATTATTTAAGGAATTTAAGACACAAACCTTAATATAGTAAATGGAATTAATTTCGATCAATATATAAATTAGAGTAATATAATTAAAAATATGTAAGGCAATAAAAATAGTGATAGTGTCTTAGGATTTTTCATTTTCAAGCATTGTTGATATGTTGATGATGGTATGACAGTGGCAGTGTCATGATCTAGTAGTACATTTCTCTGGAGGTACATTTCTATGGAGGTATGTTTCTGGTAGTGTCCTAGAAATCAAAAAGTTTTCAGTATGCTGATGGTGTCTCAACTAATGGTGTCTAGTTCGACGATGTATGATATGATGGTGGCTCAAACATAGGAATTATTTTAGTGTTTGTGGTATGAGTTTAATATTATGATATCTTGTGGTATCTCAAACGTAGGAAACCTTATGTTCTGGTGGCATGACATCCTAGCGGGGTGTCATCCAACATTGTCTCATACATTTTCAATTCCTTAGTCTAGAATTATGAATGTATAATGGTGTGAAATCCCTACGGTTCCTCAGAATTAAATATTTTTATTATATATACCCTCACTTTGCATACATTTAAATTACAAAACATTTGCTTAATACATAACAAATTATACAAAAAAGGCCTAATGATGGTACTAGTCTTGTGCCTTTAGAAACATGAAAACATAAACACTGGTATATAAATGAGTGACATCCACTCCCAAAATGTTCTTCTTAACTAGAAACCTTCTTAGACACATTAAAAATAATAAATATGTTCACACCCTATGGGAAATGAAACATAAAATGGGTGATATAAGCTTCTTATTAAGGGTAATAAGAGAGATATGTAAGAATAATAACGAGAATAAGGGTATGATAACATGATCACAAACATAGAATATAATACCATATATTTCAAAGATTATATAGATTAATCATGGAAGAGGTCTTGTCATATCATAAGTGTAACGCCCCGACCCCAGTTACCCAGAGTCGGTGCATTACTTCGTAACATTGGCATGATCACAAAAGATCAAGTCTCAAAAGACCGATTAGTTTAGTAGCCTTGGAAACACTAGATACATTCATAAATGTTACATTACCTCATAAAGTGAAAAACTACAATAACAAAGTCTCCACTTTCCAAACTCATATCCCCTTCAGACTATACCTGCAGGTCATTCCTAAAATACTTCTTCAAATCCTAGAAAAATTAAAACATTGAAACGGGTGAGCTCAGATGCTCAGTAAGGATAACAATATAGCGGAAGATTTCATAAACAAACATTAACATTTAAGGCAATGTATAACTAAAAAAAAGCCTTTTAAACTTGAACTTTAGCATAATATGGAAAAAGTAAAATGAAATAATGCCATTTACTTATTCACATGGATATTCTACAGGTCGAATAATCACATGCAATATCAATAACGACTATCATAATGATGGAATTCATAATGCCAGAATATCATAACCATGTAGCCAAGGCCTCGTGCCAAGACCACAAATAAGATTTTGTCAAGGACTCATTCCAAGACACCAGTTTGTCTCATGAGACCTACCGATGCATCAAGGAGCTATAGCGGGCTCCACCCGTCACTTATTAAGTCTAATGCATTCCTCATATGAACAGGTTTAAACATATCATAAATCATAACATAATCACATCACATAAAACATGAATAAAGGAAACATAACATTTCCACATTTCAATCACAAGATATCAATACAACACATTGATATAATAAAAACTTTATCAAAACCATTTTCAATATGAAAATAAAATAAATGTAAAACATGGTATTTATTTTTCATTTTTTCTAAAAATTTATGGCCTCTAGAGGAAGCCGAAACTCAAATAATGGTTTTTGCGGCAGAGAAGTCATTGTCGCCGCATATGTATGACAAGAAAAAACATTCCTTTTTTTCGTTTAGTAAAACACTTCATATAAAAAGATTCCTTTTGAATAAATGTAAAAGTCAAATGGGTTTATACACCGTATAAAAGAAATTTGTGTATAAAACAAAATACGCCTCAATGAATGGAGATTGAGACAAAGTACCTTAAAAAGATCATTAAAAAAAATAGATCTATTATGTGTATTCACTATAAGTACACATAATGAAATTAAAAATACAAGATAGGATATAATAATATCATGACATAATTTGAAAGTAGGAGATTAACCCAAAGAACGGAAATTGGGTTAAGAAGTTCCCTTACCTCGTGTCCGACTTGACCCGACCGCTCTTTAACCTCCTGAATAATAAATTAGAGTTAATATCTACTTGCTTAATAACCTTTTTCAAGTTCATTATCCCTTTTATATCACTTATTACAATTTTACGAAAATTATGTAGTCATTTAAGTTAATAACGGTCGTTTTGTCGATCTTTGGTACTTGAGTCAACAATAAACTTCCTATAATTACAAGTTGTTTATGTGGTAGAATATCCATTATCTCAAGAATTATATACATTATGTAGATATCATATATGTCATATATATCCAATATATACATTCATTCATTATATTACGTAACATTTAGAGGTACGTAATGAAATGCACCGTTCATGGAGACGGTAAGCCGTACGTACGCATGAATGCTACTTTCATTTATATTTCATATTTAATGGAATAAAGTTATAATTATATAAAGGTATAATATAATTAAAGTATAATATAATGTATAATACCGTTTACCCCATCCTTTATACATCCCACATATGTCATTAACGATTCAAATCACTTTGAGGGGGCGGTAGTCCACACTTCCTAAAATGAAATTATCGCGTTTACCCATAATGGAAATCGTAAATTTATGCCATAAATAAAAAATACAGAATAATAAGGAAAACAGAAACATAATATATATCATATATAAAAATAATGTCATAATAATGTCCAACATGAGAGGTGTTAAAAGAAGATTGAACAATCATCGTTTCAGTGAGGCAGAAATTTGCGAACCACAGAAACAGTATGTTCTTTAACCATTAGAAGAAGGTGTGTGTAAGTGTAACACAAATAAATATCATAAAAATATTCTAGTATATTTAATATACTAGTTTTTTTACAAAATAAAGGAATAAAAATGTTTTAAGGTGTTGGTGAAGAAAAATAAAAAAAATAACATAAGAGAAGACATTACCTTAAAATCGGGTAACTGTTTTTCGATTTGAGCCAAAGGCTTACTTGGGAAGAATTATACCCAATGTTAGGCATCTAGGAGTAATATAGGGATGTTGAGAGAGTATTTGGTCAGAGGTTGGCTGAGCCAAAAGGCTTTGAAGGTGTGAATAAGGTGGTAGTGGTGGGGGCCATTTATAAGAGGAGAGGAGGGGTACTCTTGGAAAGTAATGAAATGTTACTTTATTATATAATGCGTTTCAGATTTTAAAGGTCCCACACTTATATATTTCGAGTATAAGGTGATAAGGGTTCTAAATATACTCATCCAATAGGCTTTGGACAAGTTTAATTCTTATATTTTACATTATCCTTCCATTTTATTAAAATCGTTAAATAACGAGGTAATCACTACATCATCATGGTGTCATAAATAATTTAATTTATTTAATGTTTAAAAATTATCAAACAAAATATCATGATGTAGGAAATCCTTTTATCTTTATAATTAATATTTATAGTAAAAAATATGACTTGTATTACCCCATTTAAAAATTGTTTTAGTAAAACAACTCATGTTTGTGACATTTTTATTTTAACATAAAATAAAAAGTTTTTAATGTCAATTTCCTACCAATGTAGATCCATGGGGTCCCCAAGTTGACTCATGGATAGTATTTGTCGGCCATGACTCATCCAATATGGTTAGGACATGTGTAATGGTCATTTAATATTATTATAACATTATCATTACCTTAAATTTCACTAATTACCTTTAATCACGATTAATAAAACATAAAAGTTAGTATTCACCAAAAAATTATTTTAATCTCATTGAAGCATATTTTTCATCCTAATGACAACCATGTATGTCAGATTTTTGAAATTCAATACATAGAAGCGGTAAAGTTTCATTTAAACGAAAAATCAGTTTTTTAACTACCACTTATTGGTTTCACTATTCATCAAAAATTGATGTTTTTCAGAACAATGCCAAAATTTCACCCTAAGCTATAATTGATATTCCGAATTCAAAAATGATGTATATTTTAAAAAATTCCAAACATATAAGTTTCATTAATTAATTTTATAATTAATTCCCATTGTCACAACAAATAGTGTGTTTTTAAGAAACAATATATATCAAAAGATTGACAATTGTTTATGTCCAATTTCAAAGTGAAATTAATTCTAATGACCACCATTGGATAAAATGGTAAAAATATATTCTAATTATACTTTAAAACAACTAAATAGTATATTTTATCACTATAAATTATTTTTATTAAAAAATTTGTTTTTAAGTATTTTTTCACTATTCATAAAAAATTGGATGTTCTCAGAAAAATACCAAAAAATTCAACTTAGGATAATTTCGATATTACAAATACAAAAATGAAGTCCATTTTGAAATATAAAATTTCAATAATTTTAAAATGTGGGTATTACTATTCATAACGACTACTTTGATTAGTTGCGGTGTGTTAGAACTCAAACTTGCGTACAATGCAAGCTATTGCATTATTGAAAGAGAGGCGTATCATGGAAGCTCGAGGTGTTACATTCTCCCCTCCTTCAATAAATTGTGTCCTCACAATTTGAAATTTGTATTTGAAAATAAAAGGTTGAAAGCAGGAAATACCTTTGTGGAAAACCCACATCGAAAATAAGGTTAATAAAAATATAACTTTAAAAGAAATAAAGAGAAGTACAAAGGTCACTCGAGATATCCCATACTAGGATTCTATGAAAATATGGATATGTAGGAAAAACAAAACATCAAGGTCTAATGGAGAGTTGTATAAAACAGGATTAAGAGAATGTTAACTACAAGAAAATCACAAACTTGTGATTGGTTAAACGGTCATTGATTCCCCAATTGGAAAAGTTAACCGACAACATTTTTGTTTTAAGTTACCTTTTATAAAGTTTAGGAATTTATTTAAGAGATTTACTAAGAACGTAAGGAAATATACTTACTTGTCATGTAAACTTTCATTCTTTAATAAATTTTTACCACAAACCCATCATTCACTCCAAAAGGTAATAGAACTCAAAATATTCTATTTATCATAATTATATAAGGTTCCAAATATTAAAACATACCATTTAGATTAGGAAAACTATTTTTTAATAACCATGGACTTCTTGTAGGCTAGTGGTAGGTAATAAAGGCCTGTCGCACTATGGTTGTGGGTTCGATTCCTGTAGCTTTATCCGATTCAATGGGTTATCCCCCAACCTGCAGGTTATCCTTTTCCTAAAATTATAGTATTATAATATTCCGAAAATAATCTTCATAAATGTTTTAACCTTAAACAATACTATCCAAAGTTAAACTTAATACATTCCAACCTTTATAGTTATACAAAATACCTCCGTCCAGACTTTCTCTAAAAGGTCTTTAAATTCCAAAATTAATTGTATCATCAGATTCCTCAAACAAAGTAAAGTTTCTCTTATTGTCACATATAAAAATATGATTACCTTCATCATATTAAAACCTTAATGAAAACATCAAGTACTACAGTACAATCCTTATATATATCACATTATTCTTATAACCAGAATATAATCCTTGAGTCCAAAAGCACCAATACATTAATTATTCCACTTCAACTTTAGTAATAGCATAAGATTATCCTTGATCCCTTGTCATTTTCTGAGGTATGTTTCCCTGACGCTTAGGACATTCATTTGCATAATGCCCCATTTCCCTACAATTGTAGTGTTCAACATTGACAGCCTCTTTCTTTACCTTGCAATCACGAGCCTGGTGACCTTTTTCTCCACATTTATAACAAACTCCCATTCCTTTTAGGCAAGTACCAGGGTGAATTTTCCCATAATTATCACATAATGAAAAATCCTTCCTTCCCATTTTCCCTTTATCTGTCTCTTGTTCCACCGTTCTCTTCTTCTCTTACTTTACTTTGTTGTCATAAGACTTAGAGAATTCCTTTTCTGTCTTGATAGCACATGAGACAATATCTTCATATGTTGAGAAATATTGTGATACTAAATCTCGACGGAGAAATTGTTTTAACCCATAAAAGAAATGATCAATCTTACTTCTTGGGTTACGTATATAATCTGCAGCATGCCTCGCTAACCTTGTAAAGTTAGCCTCATACTTTGCGACATTCTCATCCTCCTTCTGCCTCAGACTCAAAAATTGCCTTTCCATATCTACTCGATGGTCATGTGGAAAGTATTTTTCTAAGAAAATTTCCTTGAACTCCGTCCATTCCATAATTTATACTTCTTCATCTTCCTTTGTGTTTTGAATCAGCGACCACCATTGATCGGCATCTCCAGTGAGGCGGTAGACTACCATGAAAACCTTCTCCCTTTTGCTACTCCCTAAGGCGTGGAATATTTTCTCCAAGGAGTTTATACACTACTCAAGTACTAATGGATTTGTACCCCCATTAAATGTTGGTGGTTGTTGCCTCATGAAGTGGTCTAAAATTTATCCTCCACGTTGCGGATCAGGGTGCTCCATACGAGTAAGGTTATTATTCATAACCTGAGTGAGTTGTCCCAGTATGGTGATAAGGTGATCAATACCAGTTGTATCACCAGCTCCACTATACTTATCTTGAGTAGGAGGGAAATCCCTACATGGAGTGCGTGTATTGATACGATTTCCATTCCTCCCACTTGGAACCATTTCTAAACAATGGCGTAAACTAGATTAGTTTATGAATCAAAATACATAATTACAAACATGAAAAACACTTAACATAAATTGAACAATTTATGGATATAATCCATAATCATAAAAATATTTTCTTTGAGGAAGTATATACTCATAATCCCTTCATAATGGTTTGTAAAGAAAATTATAATTATCCTAAGCATATCCCCTGGGTGTGTCGTAACCAAGAGTGCAGCAAGGCCCGTTATCGTGCACTAGTTCCCGTTCGAGTCTAGCTGAAAGTGGTGTTTTCGGGTTTTACCCCTAGGTACATCTGTGTCAGAGCCACCTCTACCTGCTCATATCCAGATAGGGATGTATTGCTCAGAAAACTCACAAAATCCCTATAATAACAAAATTCTAGGAAGTTCTTCTATACTAATCCTCAAAGTCTATCTTAGGGATATGTGCTCTAATCAGAGTTTATCTAAATCTAGCTTCCAAGGTTAGTACTAAACTTCCTCTGATACCAACTGTAATGCCCCGACCCCAGTTACCCAAAGTCGGTGCATTACTTTGTAACATTGGCATGATCAGAAAAGATCAAGTCTCAAAATACCGATTAGTTTAGTAGCCTTGGAAACACTAGATACATTCATAAATGTTACATTACATCATAAAGTGAAAAACTACAATAACAAAGTCTCCATTTTCCACACTCAAATCCCCTTCAGACTATCCCTAGAGGTCATTACTAAAATACTTCTTCACATCCTGGAAAAATTAAAACATCGAATGGTGTGAGCTCAAATGCTCAGTAAGGATACCAATATAGCGGAAGATTTCATAAATAAACATTAACAATTAAGGAAATGTATAACTAAAAAAAGCCTTTTAACCATAAACATTATCATAATATGGAAAAAGTAAAATGAAATAATTCCATTTAATTATTCACATGGATATTATACTGGTCGAATAATCACATGAAATATCAATAGCCACTTTCATAATGATGGAATGCATAATTCCAGACAGTCATGACCACGTAGCCAAGGCCTCATGCCAAGAACACAAATAAGATTTTGTCAAGGCCTCATGCAAAGACACTAGTTTGTCTCATGAGACCTGCCGATGCATCGAGGAGCTATAGTGGGCTCCACCCATCACTTATTAAGTCCAATTCATTCCTCATATGAACAGTTTTAAACATATCATAAACCATAACATAATCGTATCACATAAAACATGCATAAAGGAAACATAACATTTCCAAATTTCTATCACAAGATATGAATACAACACATTGATATAATAAAAACTTTATCAAAACCATTTTCAATACAAAAATAAAAGAAAAGTAAAACATGGTATTTATTTTTCATTTTTTTAAAAAGTTATGGCTTGTAGAGGAAGCCGAAACTCAAATAATGGTCCCGGTGGAAGAGAAGTCATTATCGCTGCATACGTATGACAAAAAAATCATTACTTTTTGTCGTTTAGTAAAATTCTTTATATAAAAAAGATTCCTTTTGAATAAACGTAAAAGTCAAAGGGGTTTATACATCGTATAAATGAAATTTGTGTATAAAACAAAATAGGCCTCAATGAATAGAGACTGAGACAAAGTACCTTACAAAGATCATTTTTTAAATAAAATAGATCTATTATGTGTATTCTCTATAAGTACACATAATGAAATTAAAAATACAAGATAGGATATAATAAAATCATGACATAATTTGAAAGTAGGAGATTAACCCAAAGAATGGAAATTGGGTTAAGAAGTTCCCTTACCTCGTGTCCGACTTGACTCGACCGCTCTTTAACCTCCTGAATAATAAACTAGATTTTATCTATACTTTCTTAAGAACCTTTTTAAAGTTAATTATCCATTTTATATCACTTATTACAATGTTACGAAAATTATGTAGTCATTTAAGTTAATAACGGTCGTTTTGTCGATCTTTGGTACTTGAGTCAACAATAAACTTCTTATAATTACAAGTTGTTTATGTGGTAGAATATCCATTATCACTAGAATTATATCCATGATGTAGATATCATATATATCATATATATCCAATATATACATTCATTCATAATATTACGTAACATTTATAGGTAAGAAATGAAATGCACCGTTCATGGAGACGGTAATTCGTACGTACGCATGAATGCTACTTTAATTTCTATTTCATATTTAATGGAATGAAGTTATAATTATATAATGTTATAATATAATTCCAGTATAATATAATTTATAATACCATTTAACCCATCCTTTATACATCCCACATATGGCATTAACGATTCAAATCACTTTGAGGGGGCGGTAGTCCGCACTTCCTAAAATGAAATTATCGCGTTTACCCATAATGGAAATCGTAAGGGTATGACATAAATGAAAAATAATGAATCATAAGGAAAACAAAAACATAATATATATCATATATAAAAATAGTGTCATCATAATAGCCACCATGAGAGGTGTTAAAAGAAGATTGAACAATCATCATTTCGTGAGGCAGAAATTTGCCAACCCCAGAAACAGTATGTTCTTTAACCATTAGACGAAGGTGTGTGTAAGTGTAAATAAAATAATTGTCATAACAACATATTAGTATATTGAAGATACTAGTTTTGTTACAAAATAAAGGAATAAAAAGATTTTAAGGGGCTGGAGAAGCAAAATAAAACAAAATAACATAATAGAAGATATTACCTTAAAATCGGGTAACTCTTGTTTGATTTGAGCCAAAGGCTTCCTTGGGAAGAATTATGCCCAAAGTGAGGCTTCTAGGAGTAAGATAGGGAATTTTAGAGAGTATTTGCGCAGAGGCTGGCCGAGTCAAAAGGCTTTGAAGGTGTGAATAAGTTTGTAGTGGTGGGGCCTTTTATAAGAGGAGAGGAGGGGAACTCTTTGAAAGTAATGAAATGTTACTTTATTATATAATGAGTTTCGGATTTGAAAGGTCCCACACTTATATATTTCGAGGATAAGGTGGTAAGGGTTCGAAATATACTCATCCAATAGGCTTTGGAAAAGTGTAATTCTTAGATTTTACATTATCCTTCCATTTTATTAAAATCGTTAAATAATGAGGTAATCGCTGTATCATCATGGTGTCATAAATAATTTATTTTATTTAATGTCTAAAAATTATAAAAAAAATATCATGATGTATGAAATCATTTTATCTTTCTAATTGATATTTATAGTAAAAAATAGGACATGGATATCCCCATTTAAAAATTGTTTTATTAAAACAACTCATGTTTGTGACATTTTTATTTTAACATAAAATAAAATGTTTTTGATGTCATTTTCCTACCAAAGTGGCTCCATGGGGTCCCCAAGTTGACTCATGGATTATATTGGTAAGACATGACTCATCCAATAGGGGTAGGACATGTGTCAAGATCATTTCATATTATTATAACATTATCTTTAACTTAAATTTCACTAATTACCTTTAATCGCGATTAATAAAACATAATAGTTACTATTCACCAAAAAATTATTTTAATCTCATTGAACCACATTTTACATCCTAATGAAAACCATGTATGTTGGATTTTTAAAATTCAATACATAGAAGCGGTAAAGTTTCATTTAAACGAAAAATTAGTTTTTTAACTACCACTTAGTGGTTTCACTATTCCTCAAAAATTGATGTTTTTCAGAACAATGCAAAAATTGAACCACATTTTACATACTAATGAAAACCATGTATTTTGGATTTTTAAAATTCAATACATAGAAGTGGTAAAGTTTCATTTAAACGAAAAATCGGTTTTTTAACTACCACTTAGTGGTTTCACTATTCATCAAAAATTGAAGTTTTTCAGAACAATACAAAAATTTCACCCTAAGCTATAATTGATATTACAAATTCAAAAATGATGTCTATTTTAAAAAATTCCAAACATATAAGTTTCATTAATTAGTTTTATAATTAATTCCCACTGTCACAACAAATAGCATGTGTTTAAGAAACAATATATATCAAAAGATTGACAATTGTTTATGTCCAATTTCAAAGTGAAATTAATTCTAATGACCACCATTAGATAAAATGGTAAAAAAATATTCTAATTATACTTTAAAAAAACTCAATAGTATAATTTATCACTATAAATTATTTTTATTAAAAAAGTTGTTTTTAAGTATTTTTCACTATTCATAAAAAATTGGATGTTCTGAGAAAAATACCAAAAAATTCAACTTAGGATAATTTCAATATTACAAATACAAAAATGATGTCCATTTTGAAATATAAAATTTCTATAATTTTAAAAAGTGGGTATTACTATTCATAATGTCTACTTTGATTAGTCGCGGTGTGTTAGAACTCGAACTTGCGTACAATGCAAGCTATTGCGTTACTGAAAGAGAGGCATATCATGGAAGCTCGAGGTGTTACAATAAGAAATGAATTATAAGGAAAATAAATAACTTAATCCATGAAAGCATAAAATAGGAATAAAATGTGGAATTATTGAAGACACATAAACACATATAATGACTTCTATAGTTTTCAAGTCATTACCACCAAGGCAATGTTAGTGGAAAAAGTAATATAATAAACTAGGTCCACACCCCATTATAGCCTTGTATTATTGAATTGAGTTTATTTCTCATTCCATCAATGTTTATCTAATGAGATGTAAATATATACCCAATGCATGGAGGGATATATAGGTCCCATCCATATCATAATTAAGTAATACATACATGTAGAACATGATCATAAATAATCATTCATAACCAATGAAATTAAATGGGTATTATAAACATGTAATAATATCATAACATGTAGAAAGAGACAAGTTTCATAATAATTTCATCATAAACATAACCCCTGAAAAGGAGCGGTTTTCAAAATCATATAACCCATTAAATATAAACAAGTGTCATCAACATCATTCCATCAAATCATCATCCATTTAGACAAAGAATATGAATGGAATCGTTGAGTAATTTCCCAGAAAGGCATGAGTAACGCCAAAAAGTGTTATCTTATATGGTAAATGATTTTGAAAGGTCTCTAAAAAATATTTCATGAGGAAAATATCATTTCTTCATTGAAAAACTCTTTTTAAAACATAAATTATTTTGGAAATATTTTACATTGAAAATAGATTTGAAAACATATAATGGAATCCTTGAAGACCATAAAAAAAATAAAACCCTTTTTCCATGAATTTGGGCTTCAAATATCTTTTGAAAACATATTTTGAAACATGGTTTTCTAATACAATAGATTTCTGACCAGAGAGTGACGTTTATATTTTACATAAAAACTTATATTAAGGAACAAAGAATAGAAAATGTTACAAATTAATGTATATATATTGAATAAATATAATATAATTAAATTCATGAGTTTTCTTTAGATATAGATCAAAATATTTCATTAAAGGAAACATAAACATAAACAATCTCGAAAAGCAATGATATTATCTAAATAAAATTTTATAAAATGGTAACCTGAGATAAAACACTCCATGCAAGAAAAGAAACTTAAAAAAACATAAAATATAATGAAAATAAGTTATTTCATTATATAACATGTAGAAATGGAAGTATATACTCCTCAAAAAAATTATGTGCATAACAAAACATGAGTCTCAAAGAAGAAAAATCGACACAAAACTGCTTTACAGATTTGGTAACTTTTGAAAGTTAAACACCATGAAAGAAAGATTCAAAAATGGATATTTTAATACCCACAAATTTAATTATAAAATAAATAGAATAAAATCATGGGTAGTACATACACCACTCAAGAGGGTAGTGTCCCAAACATAGCATATATCTCATGGAAATAAAAAGTGAGAAGAAATCCCCTTACCTTGTATCTTGACTCTCGTAGTACTCATTAATATCACCTCAATAATAAATTTAAATTTATTATATGACATTAAAGGCAACTAATTATTATATATAGTACCATATATGGTTTTCTCATGACCTTATATTACCCTCTGGTTAACAATCATATGTCATGGTTTTACTTTGGGTAATATTATATTTGTTCTTTGTATGTGTCTTAATTTGTTTTACCTTTATTCTTTAAAATTATATCATGATTATAAGATATAAAAAATGTTATAAATATAATTTATATTTAGTATATGTGTATTATAATAATCAATAGAATATATAATTATGATATGTAATCCACCGTTCATGGAGATGGTACGTCGTACGTATGCATGAACGTCATTTCTATTTTGAACGAATCACATCGCCTTGAGGGGGTGGTAATCCACACTTCCTCACACGAAATTATCACATCAACACCAAATGGAACATATAAAGATATATTTTTTAAAATAATTATAGATGATTAAATACATAATAAAAATAATATATAACATATATAAATATAATTTTGGTTACATTTTTCACCATTATATTATGTAATCTAAAAATTAAAAATCATCATTTAGTGAGGCGATAGTTATCCGTAAACATAAATAATATGTTCATTACCCATTAGATGGAGGCATGTGTAAGTGTAGGTTAAAAACATATCATAAAAAATACATGTATATTTGGGATACTGGAATAATTATATAAGAATATAATAAATCTATTTGAGGGGTTGGGGAAGGAATATAAAAGAACGGATCTTGAGAGAATGTGTTACATGTTAATGAGGTAACTCTTTTTGGATTGTACCAAACAAGATTCCGTGGAAGAATTTATTCCCAAATTGAGGCTATAATGAGGGAGTTTAGGATTTTGTGAATTGTGTTAGTTAGATCTTGGATTAACCTAATTATCTTGAGATGTTTTAATAAGAGGGATATGATGTGGCCTTTTATTGGGAAGGGAAAATTCACACTTGACATTTTGGAAACCAAGTTATGTTTACCCAAGTTTTTACCTTAAAAAGACTTAAAAAACTAAAAAAATAAGGTTAATGGATTAATAATGGAACAAAAATGGGTGTTGGACATGTTTTTATGTAGTCTTAGTCTTTGAGGTTATAGTTTAGTCCCTTATTAAGAAAAGATTTAATGTTAATCGATGTAATTATTTTTAATCACATTCACAAATATTTTTGTTAAAAAACTAAGTTGGCCTTATTATAAATTATAAATTATTCTGATTCCAAATATGGAATCCATTTTCCCAAAATTTAGTCACATAATTGTCATAAATTAAATTCAAATTAAACACAAAGCCGATTCGACATTGCGGGTTTTAAAGTAAAAACATTCAAAAGTTTTCTCTGTTTCTATATCCAATTTAAATGTGAAATTTATTATAATGACCTAAATTTTATTAATTGATAAAAATATTATATAATTAAACTTTTAAAATGCTTTAAAATATTATTTATCTAAAAAATTAAATTTTATTGAAAAGCAGTTTTTAATTAAAATCAGGAATTTTCACTATTTATCCAAAAGTAATATTTCTTAGAAAAAACACAAAACATAACCATAAGATAATTTTTACATTATAAATTAAAAAATGGATTTTATTTTGTCAAATTTAATTTATAAATGTGTATAAAAAATTTATTGTTTTTCAGAGGACTTGAATAGTTGTTTATTTGTAAAAATGATATTTTATAACATATAAGGAAATTAAAAAAATTCAATATTTTGTTATAAATATGATTTATTTATATAAAAAAATTATAATTTTATTTTAAAAATTATTTATTACTGTTCATATTACTATGATTAATGGCCATGTTATAATTATCTCATTTAAATAATTATAACAATAAAATGATGCTTTGTATAAACAATGATGTTGCGTGTAACATACACTATGTCACTATTCCAAGTAAAATACCACAATTTGATGTTCAGTTTAATTTTATAAAATTCCATAACATGTGAAAATATTTTTTTTACTTATTTCATTTTAATATATAAATTTAATTTAATTTTATTTGAAAAAATTTCAATAAAAAGTCAAGATATTAAATTCTACCCCAGTAAAAATGAATTTCACCCATAGAATTCATCAATTGTGTGAAAAAATAAGGATAATTACACTTCATCATATCCTAAATTTTCCATATAGCTTCCTCAAACTAGTTATTTCTCTGCAAAACATTGGCTAGGTGAGTGGTCTTCTTTGGTAGAACTTTCTTTGATTGGTCTCGAATTTCAACTAGTTTTTTCTTGAAAGAAATATCTCGTTCCAGCGGTAAGACCTATGAGTTCAGTATATGTGAAGGGTCAAGTATGTACTTCCTTATGAGCGATACATGGAATACATCATGGACTTGAGAGATATTTTGGGGAAGTTCCAAGCGATATGATGCCATTGTGACACGATCAAGAATCTCAAAGGGATCAATATACCTAGGGATCAGTTTATGTTTCTTCCTAAATCTAATAAAATTATTCTAGGGTGAGATTAATAGAAACTTATTTTCACTAAATTAAATTTCTTGTTCATGTCGGTGGTTCTCAGCATTAATTTTATGCTGACATTGAGATTCCTTGTTATACTGCTGAAAGGTTCTAACTTTCTCGATCATTTCTTCAGTGATCTCTGGTCTCAATATATTTCTTTTTCCAACCTCATCCTAGCACGTTTGAGATCTACATTTATTTACATAGGGGGATTGATATGGGTCCATATGAATTATTTTGTGAAATATATTATTGTATGAAAACTATAATTGAGGAAAAGTGTTGATCCCAACCACCCTATAAATCTTGAGAACAAGATCTCAACAAATCCTCATGGGTATTAATTTTTATTTCAAATTGATCATTTATATGAAGATGATAAGAAGTGCTAAAACTCAATTATATTTCAAGTGCTTACTGAAGACTTCTCTAGAGAAATGAGGTAAACCTTGAATCCCAATCTAATAAAATAAAATGCGGTACTCCATGAAACCTTACAACTTCCATAATGTATATACGGAAAAGATGATCAATAGTTAAGTCTTATGTGATAGCAATGAAGTGTTCTCAATTTGTAAGGTGATTGAAAACCATACATATTGAATTAAACCCCCTATAGGTTTGGGGTATTACAATGAAAAAATCTTTAGTGATGTTCTACCATTTCCATTCGGGCATGGGAAGTTGATGCAATATCCCTTTAGAATTTTTCCTTCCCACTTTTTCTTGTTGGCAATACAATCATTAAGATAAAAAATTTGCGATATCTATCATCATGTTATCCCACCAGAGATATCCTTTGAAGTCCCTATACATCTTTGTAATTAAAAGATAAATAGAGAATGAATAACTATGACATCCCTCTAACTGATACTTCTTCAAATATAGAGTGAAAATAACATATAAATGGTTTCAAAACTGTATCATTATATCCTAATCAATGTCAAAATAATGAACAGTTCTAAAATCATTTTTCATTACTTTCTCTTCCTTCAGCACCTCCTTAATATTCACTAGGATAGAGGGTCGAACATTAATTTAAAAAATATAATATTTCCCCTTCCTTTAATATATTTAGATCTATCCTTTTCAAATCCATAAATATTGGATCTTTTGTGATCCTCATAATGGATAACCTAGCCTAATACTTCTCATTCAAGGCATCAACCACCTTGTTTTATTTTATAGGGGTAATTTATTAATCATTCATAATATTTTATCAACTCTAACTATATTTTTTGGAACATATTCAAATAATTCTATGTGAATATAGAAATGTTTTATTTTATGACTAGTATATATATCAAATTTTTTCCATAAATATAATTCCTCTATATCTTTAATGAAAAAAGTTACCACTGATAACTCTAAATCATTAGTTGGTTAATTTTTCTCTTGAATCATTAGCTGTCATGAGGCATAAGTGATAACCATGTTATTATGAATAAGAAAGCATCAAAACCCTTACTGGATAAATATTTACAGTCTATAGAACTTTCTCCACTACAAGGTAATGTATGAATAGGTGTAGTGAAAAACCTTCTCTTCAGTTTATTGAAATTTACTTCACCTTCATCTTTTCAGAAGAATATGACACCCTTTTGAGTTAACTTGGTCAGAGGATTAGATATTCAAAATAAATTCTCCACAAATTATCGATATTATCCAACTAAAATAAGAAATCTATAGATATCATTCCTCGTGGTTGGTCTAGGACAACATTCAATAGCTTCCATCATTTTTGGATCTATTATAATACCATATCTTGATATTATATGACCCAAAAATGAAACCATTTTCATCCAAAATTAACACTTTGTAAATTTGTCAAATAACTTCTCATTACTTCGGGTATTTAGTACAATTTTAAATTGATCTTAACTCTCTTACATTCCCTTTGAAGAGAAATCAATATCATCTATAAAGACTACCAAAAACTGATTGAGGTAATCTTTAAAGAATCTATTAATTAAATCCAAAAACATAGAAGGGGAATTGGTAAGACCAAATAACATCACTATATATTCATAGTGTCCAATACTTGAACATAATTTCATTTTGGGTATATCCACATTCTTGACCCTCAGTTGATGATATCCAGAATGAAGGTCAATCTTTGGAAAACTATTTAGCTCTGCACAGTATATCAAATAAGTCATCAATACAGGAAAGATGATATGTGTTCTTGATTATAATCTTTCTCAACTATTGATAATCAATGCAGATCCATATTGATCCATATATATTTTCCACAAAAAGAACGATAGAAATCCAAGGTGACACACATGGATGAATGAATCCATTATGAAGGTTTTCATGGAGTTGCTTCTACAATTCCTATTACTCAATCAGATCCATTCTATAAAAAGATGTTGATATTCATATGGAAATAGTTATATGTTCTATTGATAACTCAACTTCAGGTTTTGGTGGAAGACTATAAAACTCTTCCAAAAATACCTCGAAAAAATATTGAACAATAGGCATACCACTGATTTCAATTTTCTCCCCAAACATTTGAGATAAACAACCATTTTGAATCGTAATTAAGACCCATAAATTAGATAAAATCTCAACATGAATTTCATATTATCATTGCATTGATGGATGATCATAATAGTTTTTTCAATACAAAATGTGACTTACCTTAATTGAAAATTGATGTGGGATTTTTGCTAAGAAACAAAATCCATGCCTAAGATGACATCAAATTCAACCAAAGGAAGAATGACATGATTTTCAGGAAGCACATTCCCACAAACTTCAATCGGAGAGAAGTCATAGACTTGGGATACAATCATTATACCATAAGGGGTTTTTAATGCTAATTCCACATCTAATTGCTCAACTGGAATCTTAACACCCTTATAAAATTATCTAGATATGAAAGAGTGGGTAGACCTACAATCCAATATGAAATTATAAGTTCTATAATGGATGATAATTTTACCTTTCACACTTTACCATCACACCCCTCATCATAAATTACAATTGCATGATATTTACCCTTGTCCCTTGTGTTAATAGGATGCTGACGCTATCATTATCAGAAACCCATGGGTTTGGGTGGTTGTTATCATAATGACCATTCTCCTTAAAATATTGGAATTGAATCATGGAAGGTTCATTTTGTGCATCTTTCCATCAAATAGAATTTTGAGCTATCTTCTTTTCATCATTTCGCTAAAAAATTACTGATGGCCTTTCCTCCACATTTAAAACAGTCATTAAACCCCTTATGAAAATTTCCTCCATGCCTCTTCCCACACATAGAGCATAAAGGAAATTAAACTTATTTTATCCATGGTTTTTAGATTTTTATTTAAACTCTATCTTCCCCTATTTGTCAAAACCATGAGATTGATATATGACTATAACCACTATTTTAAACTTGATTTGAAAACACACAATCTCTTCATAAATACTAAGGATTATTATAGACAACTCATTTCTAAGACATGGATTTAATCCGATGAAAAACCTATCAACTTTAATGTGAGTTTGGATGAAAATTACTAAAGCATACCTCACAAATCTCATGAGATCCGCCTCGTATATACCAACATATTCATCACGCATTTTCTTCAACTCATGAAAATCTTTCTTCATCTTGGTTTGAAGAATTCAAGGAATGTACTTATTGAAAAATATGTTTTTGAACTCATCCCAATCCAAAGATTAAATATCATTCATCTACCCCATATTCTTGATTAGAGTCCACCACTAGCCTGCTTCACCTTCTAAATTATATACATCTTGAATAACATAATCATGTCATAAACATCAGAGAATGGAGAATATATTTTTAGTAGTACTGATGCATTATTCTGAAACTAGTGGACCATAAGACCCTCTGAAAGAAGGTGGGCGTTACCTCATAAAGACATAATAGAATGTTGTTCCAACATTTTATCATTTAGAAGTCCACTATGATTTATTCCTTAAGAAAGATGTGCAAAAATAGCAATGAGTTTTTTCATTCCATATCCCATGGAATTCGGTTTCTTGGGGGAATAACTCTTTCATTATCACTCATAATCACTATTTACATGGTTCCTTTGGGTTTTAGCCATTGAACTTTTTAAAAAGTGTAGAGTAAGAGACAATTATCATATAGAAGAACCACATAATCAATAAAATTAACATATAGGATGTCTATGTTACGAAAGATTATTTAATCTATGATTCTTTATCTTTATCCCGGCTTATTAATGGGTAAATTATTTTTAAATAAATCATTATGGTTTCTGAAGATCTTGTGAATTACCAAAGCATACCCCCTATGAGTGTCAAACTAGTTGCGCAACAAGGCATGTTTTCGTGTTCTAGATTACACCAAGCCAGCCCCAATACATATTGTTTGTGTTGTTACACAAAGGTTCATCTATACCAGATCCACACCCACTAGTAGTATCTATTTAAGGATGTATTTCTAAGAAACCATGAACACTATCCCTTACCAAAATTATATAAAACGTTCCTCTAATTTCCTTATCCTTATACTTATACCTAGAAATATCCTTTGAGTTTTCACTAATATTTTCTCATCCTATCTTCCAATGTTTAACTAAACCACTTCTATGATAATAACTATAGAGACCCTATATTTTAATTCAATAAAATTACATAACCTTTTTAGAATATTTAATAAATTATAAAAAAATTCCTAAATATTTTACTAGTATAGTGCCCATGGAGACAAGAAATCATAAATAATGGTACATAAACGAGGAACATCATCTCCCACTAGGTTATTCTTGACTAGAACCCTTCTTAGACACATGAAACATAATAATTTTTTTTGTAACCTGGGGGAAAGAAAATTGAAAGGGGTGACATCAGATATTCAATAAGGGTAAAAATGGATATATGTAAGTATAATCCTAAGCATAAGGGTATGGGCACATGATCACAAAAATAGAAGATCATACCTCGCATATCAAAGATCATATAAAATAATGATGTCATAAGTCACGGAAGATCGTAAGACATGAATCATAAGTAAAATAGAGAACCTAAAACTAGAATTTATAACATAGGAATAAAACATGGAATTGTGGCAGAAACATAAGCATATATAATTATTTCCATAGTAGTCAAGGCATTACTGCCAGACTATCTTAGTGGAAAAATTCGTTTACTAAAATGGGTTCACACCTTATTCTATCCTAGTATTACTGAACCAAGTTTATTTCATGTAACATAAATGTCTATATAATTGGATATAAATTATTACCCATTGAATTCAAGTAAGATATAGGTCCCACCCATATCATAGTGAAATCATACATTCATGTGCCAAAAGATCATAAATAATCATATCATAGTCCATGAAATGAAAAGGGAATTATAAAAAATTAATCCTATCATAACATGTTGAAAGAGATAGGTTTCATAATAATTTCATTATAAACATTACCCCTAAAAAGAAGCTAGTTTGAAAAGTATATAACTTGTGAATGATAAATGGGTTTCATCAACATCGTTCCATCAAAACATCATCAATTCATAGAAATAATATGAATAGAAAAATTGAATGATTTTTCTAGAGAGGAATGAGTGACACCAAATGATTTTATCATAGATGGTAAATAATATTGAAAGATACTTCCAAAACATTTTTTGTGGAAAATATCCTTTCAGTGATAAATTTTTTTTAAAACATAAAACCTTTTGAAAACTTTATTATTTGAATATAGATAAGAAAACATATAAAGAAGCATTGAAAATCATAATACATTTTTTCATATAAATTTTCCTTGAAAATGGGAATTAATGGGTTTTTTAAATCAATTTTTAAAACAAGGTTTTTCTATTGGACATATTTTTGTCCAGAGAGATAGATGGTCATATTTTACTTAGATACATTATCTGATGTTCCAAAGAGTGAAAAACGGTTCTAATACATGGATATATCCTGAGTAAAAATATTATAAATAAAAACATGATTTTTCTTGAGATATGGATCATAATGTTTCATAAAAGTATGTAAAAAA
Organism: Viscum album; assembly: GCA_963277665.1. NCBI lineage: Eukaryota > Viridiplantae > Streptophyta > Magnoliopsida > Santalales > Viscaceae > Viscum > Viscum album. Next base: position 1,867,917,821 of record OY728120.1, on the reverse strand, counting down.
ATAAAAAACCTCGAAAATTAATGATATTTTCTCAAAATATTTATGTTTATAACATAACACAAGTCTCAAAGAAGGCAAATTGGGAAAAACTATTTTAGTAATTTGGTAACTTTTGAAACATAAAATCCATGAATGAAATATTATGAAATGGATATGTGAATACCCATAAATTTAATTTTATTATAAATTGAAAAAATCATGTGACGTACATATACCACACAAAGGTAAATAGTGTTAAACAAAGAATATGTCTCATGTAAATAAAAAGTGTGTTGAAATCCATTTACCTTATATCTCAAATCTTATCAAAATATTTCAAAAAACCTTTATAGTATATATATATTTATTATAAATATTATTAAGAACAATATTATTATAACTAATACCATATATTTTTTTTCTCATGACCTTATAGTGGAGGTATGGAGAAGGAAAGTAAAATAAAGGAGTTTGAGAGAAGGCGTTACCTATTAATCAGTTAACTCATTTGGTTTGTGCCAAAAGGCTTCCGTGGAAGTATTTTTTACCAAAGGGAGGGTTATAGAAGTAAGAGAGAGATGTTGGGATGTGTATTATGAAGATCTTATATGAAATTGAGTGGTTTGATTGGTGTGAAGAAAAGGGAGAAGTGGTGGCCTTGTATAGTGAAGGGAAATGACACACTTGGCAATTTTGAAAGAATGTTATGTGTACCCACGTTTTACATAAAAAAGTCATAAAAACAAACCAATATAAGTAATGGATGGTTAATGGACGAAAAAGGGTAGGAAAATTGGTTTTGGGAAAGTTTCTAGGTTGTTTTGGCCCTTATGGTTATGGTTTAGTATATTATTACGCTAATTTTAACCTTAATTGATGTAATTAATTTTAATAACTTTCAATAATATTTTTGGTCAAAAACTATGTTGAACATATTAGAAATTATTTATCATGATGATTAAAAATATGAAATATATTTTTCCAAATTATTTTCACATAAGTAGTAGAAATTAATTTAAAATAAATCTTACAGTCGGGTCGACAATGCGAGTTTTAAAGTGAAAAAATTCAAAAAATTTCTATGTTTTAAATCCAATTTCATTGTGAAACAGATCTTAATGAACTAAAATGTATTAATAAATAAATTTATTATCTAATTAAACTTTGAAAATAATTTAAAATATAATTTGATCTTATAAATAAATAATATTAAAAAGATGTTTTGAATTAAAATCTGGTATTTTTCACTATAAATCCAATAGTGATGTTTACCGAGAAAAATCTTAAAAATTCACCCTAATATAATTTTAACATTATAAATTAAAGAATTAAGTTTATTTTATCAGATTAAATTTATAAGAGTGAATAAAATTAAATTTATTGTTTTACAAAGAATGATATGAAAAGTAGTTTATTTGAAATAATAGTATTTTTAAATAGATATTTTTTTAGAAAGAATTATATATTATGATATCAATATTGGTTATTTATATTAAACCATAATAAAAAACATTTTAAAATTAGTTATTACTATTCATATTACATATTTAACAGTGAGGTTATAATTATTATTTTTAAATAATTATAACAATAAAATGTTGTTTTGTAGAAACATTGGTGCTGTATGTAATGTACGACAAGTCACTATTATATTTAACATATTCCAAGTCGATGTTTCATTGAATGTATTCCACATATCTTCCCTAAAAAAGGAATTTTTTTACATAGTACATTTACTGACATAAATGAAATTTTAATTTATTCAAAAAAAGGCCCATAAAAACGTGAGCTGTTACATTTTTGCTGGAATTATGTCATGGACAACGGTGTCCCTCTAAATGGTATCTCATAATTTGATGGATTTATCACATATTATAAAAAATAGATTTATTATTGGAAAATATGAAATTCTTTAGCATGTTTTAAATCATGAATTTGTGATCATTAAAACTAGGTGGTCAAAAATCTCCCCCTTTTTGAAAATCACAAATCCTGAAATCAAAATAATATTATAAATGTAAAAACAAATCATCACAGGAATTGAAAATGTTGAAAACATTATATCCAAGTAAAAATATAAATAAATACATACCATTATTTTTTTGTGTCGATGGTATCTAATAAAAAATAAGAAGATATAAATTGTATGTATAACAAAGATAAATAATCAAAGAAAATACGATTTGAAAATAGGTAAACATAATTCTATGTATGCCATAAAAGGCTCAAAAAAAATATTTCATAATAATTATCCCCCTTTTGGTATTATAAAAAAGGGCAATGAACAGGAAAATAAAGACAATAAATATAATTATAAGATTTGAATGGTTGATAAACGTAAAAACAGACAGAATAATAGATAAGAATGAAATTTAAAATATTGAGTAAAAAGTTATTAAAATTTAGATCCCTTCAAATATAGTACAATTTAATCCAATAAAGTATAAATATTAAGGTTTGACAGAGGGATTAGATAGTTCTTTTCCTTTATTTTTGGATTTCTCTTGCTACTTAGACGATGAAACATAATCATCCTGAGATTGAGTAGAGGGAGCGCCGAGAGAACAACCTTAGAGATACCAAACATGAAAATCTTCCTAAAAAACAACTATCCTGATCTAGTGAACATATTGAGTAAGATACATAGGAAAAAGGATGAAAATTGGCTGACATAGGTATATGGTAATCACCAATAACTCCAAGTCTGAAGGGAATCTAAGGATTAATCAGAATGGATGAATGAGAAACCACTTATTGGCCTTGAACATAAAGAAACAACCTCATCAGATTTATGAAATCCAGGATGATCTTTCTTCCCTTTCAATGGAACTGAAGAATTCAACCTTCTCTTACAAATACTTATTCAACAATGGGGAAATATCCTTATGAGATTTTACATTATTTTTGAAAGGTTTAGACATAGGAGTCATTCAAGGATTCTTATCCAAGAATTTAAAATTCTCTTCCATAATATGATTCATATAGATTCGAGAGATATAGTACTTAATGGATTTAGTAATAGTCTCTCTCTCATTATCCATGTCCTTTGAATACTTCCGGATCATCATATGAACATGCTCATCTCCTTGAACAAATTTCCACTGAACATCTATAGGAAAGAAAGATTTTACTTTGGAGGGGCTACTAGAGGTAGCTACAACATCTTCTCTGAAAACCATACATAATTGATCAACATCCACAGTTAGAGCCAATGGAATAGGATAATATGATGAAGTATGTACAATACTTTTAAGGATACCATCCAAAGAAGATTTAAATATATATATCATTTCTTAAATCAAAGACATTATAAAATCTAACCCATTTCCAAACCATTTATTTTCAAGTTCCACCACATGTATTTGATGCATCAGTTTTGGTTGTATTTGAAGGATAAACAACTCAAATAGATAACATGAATCCTCTTCACTGAGCTTTTTCAAAAGAGTGTATTGATTACTGACAAACAAGTAAAACTAAAACAACAGTTTTCACCAAAAACATTCATGTTAGCATGAGTTACCACATCTATTAGATCAAATAGTGGAGGTAAAATAGGTTTAGGTACAGAAGGTCTCACAAAACTAAACATTTCAAATAGACCATCAAGATCTGCCATGGATATTAATGATCCATTGGGATCACCCTTAAAACTCCATGTAAGATTATCTATCATTGGATATATTCTTACAAAATTAGATAACTTTACCCACTCCTCTTCAATAGGATCCACCTAATGGTCTGAAAAAATACTCATGGAGGAGGTACTATATTGGAAGAATCAACTAAAACTTATAGGTTTCTATAGCCCTCTGAACATGGAGTAGTAACTAATTGTTCAAAACTAGAAGTCTTGGATTCCATGTGTGTACCAACTGTCGGGGTATCTTGCATTTCAACATCCTTTTGATCATCAACTAGAGTGTAATCACTAAAAGTATTGGATTCCATGTTGGTACCAACTGTTGGAGTATCTTACATTTCCACAATATTTTGATCATCAACTGGAGTGGAATCACTTTTCTAATTTTGATCCACATGAGACTTATGAACATGTAGAATAGATAATAGTTAATTTCCCAATTCTTCCTCAATAAGATATTTTTTATCAATCTAGGAAACATGTTATTACATTGATGATATGAATCTAAACTATTCATCCACAAAATAATTTGAAAATTATTGACCATTAGAAAATGAAATAGATTAAACATCATCATCAACTGGAGCTACATTAAAAATCTCCGCTGATTGAGAATTATCCCCCTCAATAAATGCATCCTTATGATTTGGAGGAATTTCCACATACATATAATTGATTCAATCACTATCACCATTAGGTTCAGAATAAAATTCACTATCACTTACATTATCTGAAAAAACATTATCATTACCATAATTTCTCTCTCCATTATTAATTTATTTTTCTTTTTATTCTTCCTCATCATTATCATAATCACCCTCAATGGATTTGTAAATTTTATATTGATACTCTCTTGAGACCTCAGTCTCTTATTCATACCTTTTGACCAAAATATATCTTTTTGGAAACCTCCTAGGGGACTAGGAGATCTAAAGGTAATAGGAGATAATTTTGGAGAATGTTTAGGGTCACTTACTACAACAACAATTTGTCCCTTTTCCAAATTTTCATCAACAAATTCTACTTCTTTATCATTAGAGTATTCCACTATTTCATCAGGTTCCAAACATGGATCAAATTCATTCTTAGGTCTGGTTGGATGATCAACTCGATTATACTCATTATAACATTTCTCACTATCACTAACATATTATCTCTCTCATGGGTTTCATCTTATTTTCATCCTTGAACATGTGGCACCTTTAAGACAGAAACCACCATAGTCCCTAACAGACTCTTCATCACCATGAACTAGTACCTTTGCCTTCAACATGACAGAATTCATTTTTGGGTAGATCAATAAATTAGATATGGAGGACGGTTTGATAATCTCACACATATGTACCATTAGATATCTGCATAGATTAACCTTGTGACCTTCATTCATCAGAGAAAGAAGATACAAATCTTGTTATACCAGTGTAACAAAATAACATTTCTTATGGAAAAGAATATGCTATACAAACACGAAAAGAATCCTACATTCTATAGCTACATCAGAGGAGACATTCCTCCTTGTTATGCCATCTCCTGTTAATCCTCATAAATGAAAAAGTCACTATCTTCTAGAATACTTCCTTGGTAATAATCAAAGACTCCATCATAAGGTACATTTAAGCACTTATCCGATTTTCTTGAAGAAAACACCAAAAATTATCATTGGACACAACTTTTAACCCAATCTACACCATCTTCATTAAAAAAAATGAACATACTGATAAAACTCATGTACTATATTTGGGAAGAAATGTATTTGATTTGACTAAAACTATTCCAACCACCCTTGATTTTGGATAACCTTATGTACCAATGACTTACTCGAAATCATCCATTTCGAGTATACTTCATTTTCTGCAATAACAACTTAGTTGAAAAGCTCCAGATTAACTGAAGAAACATGAGAAGGTGATCTTGGTTCTTTATTCTTTTCATAGATGGTTTTTATTTGGAAGGATAAAAATCAAAACCATGCTTCATTGTAATCATTTAGAACTTCTCAACAATCTCAGTCAAATGTAAGGAGATTGTTTTTTGTGAATGAGGAAAATGGTTGCATTGGTATCTAGAGGGAGTTACACAAGTATCATGGGAGGCTCAAGGTATATCAAGAATATTAATTTTTCTAATTTACTATCATTTAAGATATTAGGAATTATAAATTATAAATAATACTTAACATAAAAAATTAGAGATAAAAACATGCATATGGTTTTATTAAATAAAATAAATTGGGAGAGATACTAGTGATTCAAAATATTGAGAACTATAAGAGAAAAATTTTCAATGGCATGAAAGAAAACAACATAAAAACTCAACTGTATAACAATCTAATAGAATTAAATAGACAATGGTATGACAAAGAAACTATTAGAAAAACCAACTGTATGAATTCCAATGGTATAGAAAACCAATACTATGAAAACCCAATAGAATAAAAAACCAATGGTATGATAAACCGATTGTTTGACAAACCAACAATATGTAAAAAAAGAATTAAACTTAAAAAAACTTATTATCTCTAATTCTTGTTGGATATAATTTATTCTCTCATAATTAAGAAACGTATTGAATATATCATATAACTAATTTCATATGCCAATAAATTTAAGAGTGATATCTCCCTTTTGAAAATGATATCTCAAAATGTGATGTCTTATATCAATGTGATTTTTCCTAGAATGAGAAACTAGATTCTTAGAAATTATTATTGAAATTGTATTGTCACAATTTATGATTACATGTAGACAATAATATCTATAGTCTATTAATGTGTTTTTCATCAACAACATTAATGCACAAAAACTACACACAACTATGTATTTATTTGTTATAGTAGATAATGCAGTATAATTTTTTTTACTGAACTGTGAGACTTGAGACTTGCCTAAAATGTGACATATTCCAGATTTGCTTTTATATTTCTAACTTGAATCCAGTATAATCAGTATGAGAATAACTTAGTAAATCAAATTTTTTTCCTCTTGGGTAAAAAATCCTAAACTGGAAGTATACTTTGTTTTTTCAAAAATTATTTTAACATCAATGAGAGGTGAATATTTTTTGTTTTCTTGAAAACGATCACACATACACACACTTAACATAATATATGGTCCACTTGTATTCAAATAGATAAGTCTTCCAATCATAACGCTATAACTTCTTTGACCAATTAGTTTCCAAACTTTATTAAGATCCAATTTTTAGGCCGTACTCATAAGTGTATCACTACTCTTACTGCTATCTAGATGAAAACATTTTAAACTATCTTTTTTTTATTAACATGGTTTAAAAATAATTCCTTCCTTATTTTAAAGAATCTGAAATACAAGAAAGAATTTGAGTTCACCCATTAAACCCATTTCAAATTCATTTTTCATCATTTTTGAAAATTTAGTACAAATTGAATTTCTTGAAGATCACAAAATAATATCCTCAGCATAAATTTTTACATATAATACATCATTTGAAAACAATTTTATGAATAAGGTAGGATCATATATTACTTTTTAAAAACTTTCTGAAATTATAAAATTTCCGAGCCTATCATACCATGATATATGGACTTATTTTAAACCATATTAATCGTTTGTTAATTTATAAACATGATTTAGAATACGAGGATTTGGATAACTAGGGGGTTATTCTCCAAAAAAACCCTTAATTATGAAACCATTTAATAAATATGTTTTGAGGACCATTTTATAAATCATTAAATCTAGATGAGTTTCATAAGAAATCAAGATTCTTATAAATACATGTTTTTCTATAGGTGAAAAGGTTTCCTCGTAGTCAGTCCCTTCTTCATTACTATAACATTATGTTACATGTCTAGCCTTGTATCCAACTACATATCCAAAGTCTTTATATTTACTCATATACACCAATTTTGTGCCAATAGTCATGGTTTCCTTAGGCCTATCTATAAGTTCCCACACATTTCCCCTTTTAAACTTATTTAAATATTCTTTCATTTTCATTAAAAGGAATGAATCATTAGTAGCTTCATTGATATTCTTAGGTTCAAGATGATACCAGAATGATTGATGTTCAACATGAGTTCTACCAGATGCTCCAGTTTCTGTTCTACTATTTAGATCAACAAAAACCTCATCTAAAAAATGGTACATGATAGTTTTAATAGTTCTTGAGAAATAGAGACAAGTTAATTCTGTATTTTCACGTTCAGGTTCTAGAAGTTCTAGAAATTCATCCAATCTAGAAGATTTTGTTTCTTATTTTTTAATAGAATCTAAATATTTATAATTTATGATTATATTTGATAAATAATCCTCAAGGACTTTTAAGGAGGTTTTATGTTAATATTGATCAGTTTCATGAAATTTTACGTGAACTAATTCTTCCACAGTTTTTGTCTCATTATTGAAAGATCTATAGGATTTATAGTTATTGAATAACAAAATAAAATTCCTTAATAAATTTTGGATCAAAATTTGTACAAATTATCCATAGTGATATAAATAAAGACTTCAGAATAAAAATATAAAATTAAATTATCCTTTGGATCCCTATTATTAAACAACTCATAATGGATCCTCTTTAGGATAGTTCAAATTAAGACTCCGTTGAAAATATAGTAGGAAATATTAATAGCTTCTGACCAAAAAAATATGGGTAGATCATACTCATTTAACATGGTCTGGGTGATCTCTTGAAGGGATTTTCTTCTTCTTTATGTAACTCCATTCATTTTATGTTCCCTATGATCCAAGATGTTGTGACGATAGCCATTCTATGGAAAAAATGATATGAAATATTTATTTTCAAAATAATGGACATAGTCAATTAAAAAATTCATAATTTTAAGACCAATTATCTTATCTAAAAATCTATCATACAATGTATATAGGATATAGATTCAGTTTTTTGAGCAAAAGAGAAAACAAAAATTATTCCTTGAAAAGAAATATTTAAGAACATAAACATAGTGTTTCCCATTTAGACATTAAACACTATAAGGTCCAACAAAATCTATGTGAACCAACTCAAGAGGTTGAGATGTTGAAACTTCATTCTTTTATTTAAAATAAACATCATGTTTTTCCTTATTGATAGGGGTTATAGAATTTATAAGTTGGTAACTAAAGTTTAGGTAGATCCCTAACTAACCCTTTTCTAGTTAGCTTCCTATGTGAGTGAATATTGTAATGGCCTAGTCTCTTATTCCATATCCCAGAGACCTTATGAAAAACATTTAAGCACTAAATTTTTTTAGAAAACAACACATTTAAATCAACATCATAAACATTGTCATTTCATAATGTATTAAAATGTAAATAATTTTTAGAATAAAAAACAATGCAAGAATCATTCTCAAATGTAACATAAAAACTATCACCACACAAATAATAAATGATAAGAATATTATACTTTAAACAATATATATATATATATATATATAACCTTATAAATTAAAACTAAATTTTCATTACTGATCTGGATTAGGATGACGATTTCCCCTTTTTCATTGTCACTAAAGGAAAGATTTCTACCATATACCTTGATAAGACTATTATGAAATAAATAATATTTATCATATGCCTTAAATAACCACTTTACAAGTACTATATACTTCTACTGGAGTCCTTCAAGCAGTTTTCCAAAAAATAAAATTTTAACAAGAAATGATATAGGATCCCATAACTGTTTTGGTCTAGAAATGTTAGTGATAAATGATTTGGGAACCCAAATTTTCTAAATGTAATTTCAGTTAAAATAATTCAAAATTTTAGAAATAAAAACTATTTGGGTTCTTATTAAAAATTATTCACAATAGTGGTTTTAGGACTCGAATTAAGAACAAAATTATTCTTACTTATTCTCATCTATCTAGGTTCATATCCTATAAGAGTAACATATTTTGGGGAAACTTTTTTCCCAATATTTTTTTGAGTTTCCCTATAATATTTGTGAATTTTTCATGGTTTTTATTCAATTTATAATTTTATAGTTTATGTTCATTATTCTCTTTGACCATTGGAACATTTTTTTATCTTTTTCTATAGATAGTTCAGAAATTGTATTTACAGTTACAACATGATTCCATTTAAGACTCTTATAATTATCCTTTAATTCATTAAAGGTATCCTCCAGAATGTTTTAATATTGGAATAATTTATCATTTGACATATTTTTATCATCATGTTGTTCATTGTCATAATTTTAAGAAATATGCACATGAAAAATATAGGAAACAATGGGTAAAGTACATACCTCACCGACTTTAGTCATAAAATACATATTTTATATGTTTGGTTTATTTTCGAGTGATTTATTTAATTAACTAGAACTATATTTAGATTCACTCTTGGTGTATTTCTAAGACTTCTTGTATCTTTTTTCCTTGTAGTCATATTTGTTTTCATATTTCATCTCAAGACAATAAGATTTTATATTATTGTTTCTTTTGAATTCATAGTGGAAAAATCATTTTAATTTCCATCCTTTTATTCATATCATTCTTCTAGTTTACTATATTTCCATAAATTATTTTATATTATTATATTATAAAAAAATTATTATTCCTATAGAACTTATTAAAACTTTTGGCTAGGTGACCCATTTCCCCATCACTATCAAAAGTAGATTATCTATCATTGGAATCTAAAGCATTTACCTTCTCTTTTTATTTTTTCAATCTATTTTCTAGTGGATGTGGACTTCAACGATACTAAATTCAACTTGGGATCCTCATCCTCCTCAGGTATTATGATTAGTTATTATTTATACATTAGAATTTTACTTACTAACTCTTTGAAAGGTAATTTACTGACTTTGAAAGATTCTCTAATTGACACTGAATTGCCTCTCCATATTTTAGGTAGGCATCTCAACAATATCGTTATCTAATTGTTTTTATATACATGTTTTCCTAGTAAGATCATGGTATTGAAAAACTCATTAAACCTGAGTTATATATCATAAATAGGTTAATCATCATTCATTTTAAAATTATGATATTTAATATTATAAGTATTAAGCCTCATTTCATTACCATTTAATTTCCCCTCATGGGGAACGGATAAAGAGTTCCAAATTTCAAAAGCTATTATACAAGTAGATATCTTATTAAATTCATTATCAACAAGGGAATAGTAAAGGGCCTTCATAGATTTACATTTTTTATTATAAGATAATTTTGTAGCATCATCCCAAGTGATTATATCAGTATCAGGTATTGCATATTCATCTTCTATAGTAGACCAAATATCAGAACCCATAATCTCTATGTTCATTTTCATCTTTATTTTTTATTAGGAATAATTATTTCCATTTAAGAAAGTACGTATGTTGGTAGAAGAACCTTTATAATGATTATTCATATTAATGAACTAAATTTATAACAAACATGAATTTAATATATTTAAATTATAACTAAAATAAAAGAAAACAAACTGAAAACCTAAATACCAAAGAAAGAAAAGCCTCTGATACAAAATGTTGGTTGGAGTGAGAATCTCAAGAGGGGGTGAATTGACTACCTAATAAAAATTTATATTAAAAATGACTTATTTTGAAATCCCAAAAATTTTTAAATATGGGAAATATTTTCAAAATAATTAGTATGATATATATAATAATCATTTTAATGATTCCTCTAAATATTTATTAGTTAAAGTATGAATAATATATAACATTATTTAATCCTTTGAAATATATTTACCTGATAAAAATACTATATGAACATGAATTAATATAATCTATCAAAGAAGGAATTTTATTTATAGGTAAAAAGAGTTTCTAGTTTTAAAGACAAATAATATAAAACAAAATTAAAAAACACAGTGAAATGATTGAATACAATAAGTTCAATCTGAAATCTAGACACAGTCCTCTCCTCTTGGTGATCACCTAGATCCATGCAGTTTATATTACATAAAATAGATGATCCACTACCTGGATCAGGTTTCTATAATAGTTTACAACTATCCAGGTCACAAATGTCATTTTCCAAAGTTATATATTGGATAAAAAAAATAAAACAAGCCACATAATTACGTTTACCACTCTCATCCTTGGGAGAAACAAATAAGTAATGTATTTGAGATGATATCTGGAATATTCCAATTTATCGCAAGAGATAGTGTGAATATATAAAAATAGTATAACTCAAAATCCAAAAAAGTAATAAATATTAATAGAAATGTGTAATATAGGAGTGTAGTGTTTATAGATGCACAATTTGTTTCAATGAAACTCATGAATCTTGATTAAATTTAGTGATTGAAGCTTTATTCTGGTTCTTCTGAAAAATTCCGGGAATCTGAGTGTCGCTAATCATATTTTCTAACTGGAGGAGAGACATGGATGTGATGAGCTTTGTATTCTTTAGTTGTTTGTTCATGTTATGTGAGATAATTATGTTTACAAAAAGTCACACTCTTTTTCTGATAGATATTTAGTGAATCACGAGCTCCTTCTGTACAAAGTGTTTATCTATCTTCATGTTGTTCCCTATAAGACTCTGTATATTTTTCATGAGGGGGTGTGCTCAAATTTTATTAGAAGTAACATGAACATCAATATAAGGTTCCTCATACTGGACGTTCTGACATGATTTCTATCAAACAATTTAGATACAACCATTAAAATAGTTAATGGAATGAAATTTGAAGAATATAGCTTTTAGAGTAATACAATTAAAAATATGTAAACTAATGAAAACAGTTACAGTGTCTTAGGATTTTACTGTGTCAAGATCTGGTAGTATGTTACAGATGGTATGATATTGTTAGTGTCTATCTATAGTTGTATGTTTTCCTAATTTTATGTTTCTTTAGAGTTATGTTTCTCCGGTGGTATGTTATTTTCGAGGTATGTTTCTCTGACAGTATGTTTTTGGTGGTTTCTTTGACTAAGGAAAATTTTTATTATGCCGATGGTGCCTCAAATAACATTGTCTGGTTTGGTGGAATATGCTTTGACTGTGTCTCAAGAATAGGAAATTTTCCAGTGTCAGTAGTATGAGTCTGATGGTGTGATATCATTATGTATCTCATACATATCCAACATTTTGTTCTAGTGGCATGACATCCTTCCCATGTTTTGACCAATAGTTTCTCACACCTTTTCAATGCTTTGATCTAGTGGTATGATAGTTTAACATTGTGAAATCCGGGCGGTATCTCAATTTTAGTTATTTTTATGAGGGCGGTGTGTCATTGAAAATGGTGTCTCATACATAGATAGATTTATCACCCTTTCTCAAAAAATATATTTCTTAAAGGAAAACTTAAAATTCATTAGTAATGTTTGAATCATGATTTTTTTATATTTAAATCTAGGAGGTCAACATATAATAATTCTTATTAAAGTGAAATCAAGAGGTATATCCCACATAGTACTATAGATCCCTTGGTTACAACATCATTTCAATAGTTCAGAAAAATTACTCAAATAGTTTTTTATAGAAACTAAGTATAATTTAACAAAAAGAATAAAATCAAGAACCAAAAAGAGGGTTTTAATCTGTATGGAAACTTCTCTACATTATCATTCATGATATGGTTCTGTATGATTGTTTTCGTGAAGGGGAGAGATAAATCACTATCATTTATTTAGTGAATAATACCCCATACCATATTTTTTCATTGTCTATGTCATTTTTATTTCATCATAGAGTATTCATTTTAGTGTATTTTATTTCTTTACTATCCTATAGCTCAACATATTTGATGTCCTTATCCTGTAATCATGTTGTTACATTATTAGATTCTTAACATTAGTCTCCCAATCATCTTTTAACCCGCTTTAGTTTTATACTACTTTTGGTTTCCATATCCGTTTTCTCCCTTAATTTTATATATTGTATGTTGAATAAAAATCAGTTTTCATACCATCTTAGACTATATGGATCCTATTAAATTGTGTGATTTCCTTTAGTCCTGATTTGTGTTGATATATCTATAATTTATACATTGTGTATGTATCGTCAAATGTTTTTTATAGATATTTTTTTACATTTATGAACATGGAATGCAACATAACATGGTCTTATATGGTTGGTAATTTTTTTGGTTAAGGCATTACCCATATTGTGTTATTCAATCATTGGTTTCCTTCAATCCATTTTTATTTTGTTCTTCTTCAGTGATGTTTTTTTATTATATGTGGGGGTAATTATTTTTCATCTTATTCTTTTTAATTCATAACATTACCCATTAATGGTTTCTTGGTATTGCAATTTTGGATACTCTGCTACTTTTCTTCATGTGTTCATATCATTTTTCATTGGTTTTTTCTCTATAATCTAGTTTTACAATAGTTTCTATGATAATTTAAAGGAGGTTTCCTTTCCTGGTGGAGGTGTATTATTGTTAACATAGTGTAATATTTCATTAATGTTTACATAGTTTGATAATGTCAGAGAGATTGGTAGTAATGGTAGTTATCTAGCTGTTAAAAGTGGATAATTCAGTGAACTGGGTTTCATATTTGTTAAATAGGGTTGCTCCTTGAGTATGGTAATAGTTTTCTTTATGAATCTTATAATGATTACAAATGTTTTTAGTGGACTAATAGTTTTCTAGATAGGTAGTATTTGGTAGTTCTCTATAATGGGGATATTTTTCAATCAGAATGATTCTTACAGACTATGAGATTTTTGAGACACACATTTGATGGAAATGATGAGATATCATTGGGTATTATGATCATTCACTCCTTTTATGGTATGATTATATCATCCTATGTAATGTGAGGAACAAGGGAATAATAATGAGGTTGATCTCCTTGTCACTTCCTTCAGGATTATGAGTGGTAGTTTTGGCATCTAGGTGTCTTGAACATCCTATATATATATTCACATAATATTTCTTATTTATGTGATGTCTTGATTATTGTAAAATTTATGGTGATCAATGAATTAATTTTAGTGAAACATTATATGAATTCCCTTGTAAATTTTTCAATTTTAATTTTATATATAGACTTCCCATACCTATTATATGGGTAATATAATTCTTATGTACTGATGATTAGACATGAAATAGAAAACCATTATTTAACTGCCAATAATCATGATTTTATAAAGAAGAATATTTTAAAACAATAGAAAAAATATTCCAAAAATCATAACAAAAATTAAAATAAATGAAAAAATTGATCACACTTTAGTAACAAATCATTGCTTCAATTTTTTACCCCGATTTATTTTAAAAAACAATCCATGAAAGGATTCATTTTCAATATAGATGAAGCCTATTTGGTCACCACTTTACATATAGGCAACTATTTTAATACTTAAATGTTTTACTTACATTATGTATCTCCAGTTTTTTCCATTTAGCCAACCAATAACATTCAATATTTGTATAAAAAAATCCAATTATATAAATAAAAATGTATCCATAAAAAACAGGACATGTTTTTTATATACAATCTATTAAAATTTCAAATTTCTAAAAATAATGATATGGAATTCTATATTTCAATGAATTTATTGACTTTCATATATGACTTTATCTATAAACAACTATATAATAATGAAAATCATGATGTGTTTCCATTGTCTCTTACAATGTTCACCACCAACTTATAAGAATTCCATAGTTATAGTCCATGATTACCTTCAATGGACACCATGATTTAACCACCACAACTTGGATACACTGCATAATTTTTCCTTTTGATTACTTCTCCTTTTTCAAAAATCATTTACCCTTCACATAATGTTTTCTTCATAAATATTCAAATTTCAATTTCCTCACACATAACAACAAAAATTTTACCCCCACTATTCTTTGGTGTTCTCTTCCTTGAAAAATAACTAATTTAATCGTAATGATAACTTATAAAATAAAATAACTAAAAATCCCAGAATTATAATCTTATAATCATAGACAATTCATCATAATTATACTAACTAAATTTATAATGTATTATTAATAATTATACTTTTAAATGTAAAAAAATCAAAAATAATATAAGAAATTACACTTTTTGGTTGCAATTAATTATTACACATATAAATCATTATAATGAGGAACATATATGTTCAAAAATTCTATAATTCTTAACATGACTGCAAAGTTATTTCAAAAGATTAATTATGTAAACTCATGGTATGTTGAGATTCAAAGGTTATTTAGTGAGGTATATAAGCAATTTTAAATAATATCTAAATATTATTTTTTACTAGTACTACTAATATTGGAAAATAGATTTAATGGACTATAGAGGATAAAATATAATAAATTTTAATTGAACAATCAATTTTTTGATACTTATTTTTTGGGTAGGGATCTTCTACATGAGATTAATGATCAATTTCACCCATTTAGTCTAGTGTTGTTTTCTTCATGTTATTCCTTTTGAAAATATATGTATTTTATTTTTATGATGTTTTTAATGATAAAATTTAATAATCACACATATATTTGAGTATATAATGTGCATTTTGAGAAGGTATATAATCATCAAAAAAGACTATTAAGAATTATATAAAAATTGAGATGTATAATTTTTATTAATAGATCATGAATATAGTTATTACATCCATGAAAATATTTGGACACAAGATAAATGATCAATCATTCTATATTAATATAATTCTTATGGAATTAAAGGGGATACGATCTAAATTATAAATAATGACCAACATTGATAACCCATTTAATTCATTTTGTTATGATTTTACTTTTTTAGGAATTAATTATTATTTTATGAATCAAGTAACCTAAATGGAGTGGACAAGATCGATCATAGAATAGTTTTCATTAACAATTAA
This sequence comes from Viscum album, assembly GCA_963277665.1. Taxonomy (NCBI): domain Eukaryota; kingdom Viridiplantae; phylum Streptophyta; class Magnoliopsida; order Santalales; family Viscaceae; genus Viscum; species Viscum album. The sequence goes on along the minus strand of OY728120.1, from coordinate 1,867,901,454 downwards.
CGTATTTACATTTTGTATAGTGGTGGAATATGAAATATTTTCAAATTTATGCTATTTTAATCAAATTTTTATTGAATGGAAGAATTTAGAAAATAGTCGTACATATAAATGCATATAGTTATAACCTAAATTATTATGTACTCTATGAAAAATATTAATTTCCCTCTTTATATTACATCATAACCACTTACCTCTATAAAGTGAAAAGATAAATCTATAACAAATTATCCATATATATCCAACAGTTCAAATGTTATGTTTTATAAGATATTTTTATTTCATTTTTCTTATTCTTGTTTTTGATATAAAAAATTACTTATGAATGTTTTGTTTATAAATTTCAATAAAAACAGGGGATCTCAATTTTTTAATTTTATTATATTTGATATTTATTGTTTACTTTGGTTATCATATAGTCTTTAAATACCATATTCTTTTTAATGAATCCTTCGTATAATATGTTGGATGACATAATGACTTTTTTAAACATTCTACCTATAATCAGAAAATAATGTTTTTATGTTTATGAGAAATATAAAAGAGTATGTAATTTTTGTTTTATTATAGAATGGTAGAAAATAGATAATTCATTTTTTTACCTGAATTATTATTAGAGTGCTATATGTGTCCATATTTCTTTAAAAATCTTTATAATTTTTCTATGATATATTTATTGAGGATTGTTAATTTATTATTTTTCAAACTTATCTCATATACTATTATTATTTTTTATCATTAAAAAGGGGGAAATCTTTTTCAAACTCTAATAACTCTATATTATAATGAAACAAAGATAATGTTTTAAAAGATTTAATATGTTTCATTTATATAAAGGATATTTTTGTAATATAATGTTTTTTATATCTGTTGAGGTCCATGGATAAATTTGAGAAAGTAAATGTAAGGGTGATCATGAAAGGATAGTCTTAGGATTCCATTGAAAGTAATTTAATTTTAGTTTAAAGTCATACAATGATATTTGGATATGTGTAGTAGACTTTGAAGTTTAACTAATGTCACCCTTTGAGTATATATAAATTTTTTCAAAATAATCTTGAGATATAATACAATACCAATCAAGTCTCAATCAATAAGTCCATGTGTATTACTATAATTCAATTAAAGTCACTCTAAAATACCATTCCATATTACTAAATATAATGAGTCACTATGTAATGACCCTCTCTCCCAAATGGTTACCCTCCTAGGTCAACAATGATAAAATAGGGATTATGGAACTGGAGGGTTCCCCTCATTAGGCTCTAGGAATGAGACTAACATTGATGGTAGGAAGAATGTCACATATATGGGAGGCATTACCCTCAATTTTTTTAGGATTGAGAGATATAATTAACACTTCCATGAAAATCTATTAGGTACTACAAAAGTTTAAAAAAACCATCCCAAAATGCTTGAAAAAAGTCAAACATGTTAAAATAAATGTATCTATGTAAATTAAAAAGGAAAACCTACTGCAAAAACCCAACTACAGCTGCAACACAGAAGCTAGTAATGATCATATTGATTCCAAAAGTCCTACTAAAAACCTAAAAATATATTATATTTGTATGGTTAGTATAACATGTATTATAAGTAGGACTATAACCAAGGCCTCTCATGAAAAGTAGAAAAGATCGTACTAATGGACATGAAAATAAATAGTAGAACAAAGAAGCACCTATATATGTAAATTATCAAATAAAAACCTCACCATGGAACTCTCACCAAATAACACATCCAAGTATATTACTATATAATTGATGGAGATTTATTGGAAAATGTGACTCATAACTATTTCCCCAATGATTTCACACTCTCTTTACATAGCATCAGATGTCCTGTACTCCAATTCATTCCATATTTTCACATTAGATGTCCATCCATCTATAATGTCGGTAATGATGCATCCATACACACCCAAAACTCACAAGGTCTAAAATATTATGCTATTATAATTTAGAATCGCCATAAAAACTACATCATATAACTGGGGAAGTAGGGTATCATGAATGTAAAGGACACAACATCATACCCACACCTACTATGCATGACCCCACCACATATCATATTGTCATCATCACTATACTTTTATAACATAACCCTTCATCATCACTAAACATCTCTAAAACCTATCATAATCCTCATCATCATCATCGTCACTAGGTATCTCCTACACCAACCATCATCATCACTACTGTTGAAGGATGAGAAAAGAACTGGGGTAGCTAAACATCTATTTCACCTCCAACTGGATATTGTGGAAAAACACCAAAATCAACATAGTTGTGTATTTATAAGTTTATACAACATGGGTGGGGTGTGTATATAAGTAACATGAAAATAAAAAATAGATATATAACACACAAAAAACAACCTATGGGTTCACATAAAACTCCACTTTTTCATCCAACAACACAACCGCACAATCTCGTAAAGTTTTCTATCAGTTACATCAACCACTAATACAACACATTGCAAAAACAATCCATACAGAAGAATCAATTTTACATCCCACATTAAATTAAAAATAATTATCCATTTAATATTTATCAAAAAATTCCACATCTTAATCCATTTAAATAGTCATTTATATCGATCCCCTTATTTATATTTTAATTCCCATGCCAATTTACATGCATTAATTCTAACTCTTACAGATTAAATTATTTACATCATTTTAATTTCATTATTACCGTTTCATTCCACCACAACATGTCTAAAACCATAAAGAAATCACAAAATAGACCTCATTACTTTCAAAAAAAATTCACATTAAAACATTCAATCCATTATCACAACCAAAATACCTCACTGTAATAGACACCAAAATGCATCCTGTGCACATGAACCCCTATCACAACCCAATCCAACAAACCATAACTCCACCATAACCATAGCCACACCCCTCACATTTTTTTGTATCACAAACATCACCAAAAAATATAAAAAAATATTTTCACAAAGTTAGCATAGTGAAATTATATATATTAAAAATGCGTAAACACATAGATCAATATTATATTGTTCAATTATAACTCAAATTTAGTTTCAAAGGGGTATTTAATATTGTAAATCATTTATTTGCTTATATATAAATTCTCAAACTAGTTTAGATTTATATGGAAAAAAATTAGCTAACCATGTATAATTTTTTATCCTTTTATGCATGGTGAGTTCAAGAAATATTTCACAAAAATCCCATAAATTACGGCAACAATAACACAAGAAAGGTTCCCCACAAACATAGTTTTTATAAAATATAGAAAATAAGTATAAACATTTGAGAGATATTAAAAAATTATGTAAACATAAATGTATACTCTCATCACCTTAAATTTGTGGTTAGGTCAACTACTTATCATATTTTCAAAACCTATAATATCCACCCAAAGGAAGAAACAAGTGTGAAATTTCTATAAACTCACATAAAAGATGAATATAATGAGGATTCATTACCACAAAACGATGATCAATTCTCTATGGAAAATAATTTAATTTAGGAATCATCCAAAACTAATGGAATCCCCATTTAAAACTACACTTGAGATGGTATCAAAAACCCTTTCTTTATTTCCAACCCAAAATAGTGGATCTCAACCCAAATAAATTCTCAAATGGTGGAAGAAAAAGAATAATGAATAAGAGATGAGAAAGTGGAGAACCTTGATTTATGAGCATTGTATTTGGGCAAACCAAGGTGTTTATAGGTACAAGTGTTATTACTAGAGGGTTATGAGAGGAAAAGTAATTGACTAGGGATCAAGGGTAGAATAAAAAATAATCCATAAAAGACGTGACTTGTAGTTCTATAGAGGAGTATTTATAATACTTCACTATGGCATGGTGGATGGGAAAAAAATTTTGGTGTGGAAAATCATAATGCAAATATAGAATTCAATATTTCAATCCCATATTCTTTGATGTTTTAAAACTCATATCATACCATATTAATAATCACTATATCCTCATACATGGAATGGTCTATGGCGTTTCGGTACCTAGACACCTACTATGACCAATGGAGATGGTGTTTCACCAAGGATGAGGTATTTATCTCCTCTACATTCCCAAGAATACAATATGGTGATAACTAGACTACTGATTTCATACATGGTGACCATCCAAGTGACATACAAGAAAAAAATGAAACCCCTATGTTCTTTCCTTCATACCCATTTCCAATATGTGGACAACCAAATCAAAAATCCCTCTAAAATAGCCAACCAATCCATTTCTCTCAACATATTGAATCATTATTCAGAATGGTCATCCTCCAAATTCACAAGTACAAAAAAACCTCCCCCACACTCAAAACACCATGTGAACTTCAAAGTTACATTCATCATGCCCACAAACATGGTTTTAGTTCTTTCAAAACACCAAAACTCCCCTTTATCATCTAAAAGTCCTCAAAAACCCCATCTTAAAACCACTAATCCCTTGAGAAATGTATAATGAGGGTTCTTAGGAATCGATTACCTTACCTTAGATACCTCTCAAACAATTATCATCCATAAAAATCAAATAAAACATTAAATGGAAGAGGGAAAGGGAAGTTCCCACATAACCACCCATGAGATACACCCAAAAGATCTCATTATAACCAAAAAACGTCCAAGGATGGAACAAATTTGAAAAAATGAAGGAAAATTTCATAATCAAATAAAAAACAAAGTGTTACATAAATCATTGGAAAATAAATAAAAACATAATCTCAAAACATATCAGGATAATGAGGAAACATCTATGTCTCATGTTTCCATGTGGTCAACTCCATTCCACCATGAAACAATAAAACATTATCTAATTGGATAACTCTCCCATGACTCACCTTCACATGGAAATCCTGAATTTCAATAGATTCCTACATTAATGTCATATAATCATTTATATCCAAATATCCCCAATAAAAAAAATGGGATTCATCATGATGATAATGATGGAGATGAGACATCTGGGAGTCTACATGGATCATGCCCATCCATGCGGGGAGTTCTAATTGTTATCCCACCATTCCAATGTTCCCTAACATGGATAAAGGCATTACAAATTGTGGAAACCATTTTCACCGCGTCCAATCCTCTACTCCCCCCAAACGAATGGAAACCCTCAAGAAAAAATAGTCTCCAACATATGACTCTAGGGGCCTATACCTATGATTAAAATAATCTTTATTTTGTCCCACACTATAATAATCCACACATTATCCATCAAGATATTCTATATCATTCTCTACTCCAATGTAGAGTGAAGGATAGATGACTCCTCAACATCTATTCTATATAATGAAGTAAACAATGATTATCTGTACAATTCTTCTAATAGAGGAATGAATATGGACGAGTGATACCTATTATTATAGGTAAAATGATATATATGAAATTTTTTCACCCATGATCTACAAAAATACATGCCATATACTGACAACATATCATCTATTGTCAACATAGTCTCTTCCGTATGCCCCTCTTCATGGGATAAGAATGTATTGCTAAGTCGCATTTAGTATTTGATGATATGATTCAATCCAATATAAAAAATATGGGTAAAATAAGGATCTAAATTAGAAATAATGTTCCTTGGTACTCCTTGCATCCACACATATTTTTCTATATACCACCACATAAGATAATTCATGACACTGAACATAATAATATCTATAAAATGGGATGAATTAATTAGTCAATGCCCTGTCACCCAAATAGAATCATATATTCCATGGGATTTAGGAAACATGGTGAATATATCCATTTAAATATCCATTCACGTATACTTGGGGAAGTCCAAGGGTTGTAACAAACCTCTTATAATATAATGTTTTACTTTCACCTATAAAAAACGAATCACCTCACCACAAACTCTTACGCAAACAACTTCAAAATAGGCAACCACTTTTTTCTCCAAAATCTATGGTACATATTAGGAACACCAAGAAAAAATATTATATATGAGTATTGAATCCCACTAAGGTCATCATTGTTCCTCACCAATGGAATTAAATGAAACCCTCAAAGAAACATTTGTTTTTAAAAATCCTCTAACCGTCCCTACGAAGCATCACCATTATTAACATAGTCTAGCATAACCTCCACCTTACTGTCTTCCCACTAGGACGCCTTCACTGTTTTCATTAAATATGATTCCTTAATCATGTGATATAGACAAAATCTATCACATACCTCCTTCACATTTAGATTAAATTCAACAAGCACTTATATCTCTTTCTAAGCATCCCTAGACTCCTAAACAATATCCCCTTGTGACTTGTTACAAAGTAAATCCACTAAAGTGTTTGTATTCATCATGGTTATAAGTTATTGTGAAATCATAATACTGGATTAAATACATCCACCTCTACGAATATAAATTAATAAATCATTAATTGAAGAAATACTGTAGACTCATGTGATATGTAAAAATCATAATGTGCTCAAAAATGACGTAATGCCACTATAACTTTAGGGAAAAATTTACTAATGCCAACTCCAGATCATGGGTGTCAAAGTTATCTTCAGGGTGAATCAACATAATATACACATAATAGATCAAAAACCTTTTATATATCAAAATACATCCCATCCATATATGGTATGAATTATAAATGACCTTGAAAATCACCCCTTTTTGTACAAGAGGAAGCGCTGGAGAATTGATCAACCCCTCTTTCAGTTAGTCAAATAGTAACTGAAAATGATCCCTCATTATAAATTTATAATCATTGATGGTAAATATAGGTAATGATACTACAATCTGATAGAAATCAGATACAAACCACTGATAATACCCCCTGAGAATAATAATATTTTGAACCTATGTAAAATTCTTGGGTACATACCAAGAAACAACTACCTCTATATTCGTCACGTCAATGGGAAAACCCAAATAAAAAACCACATCCAATGGGAATGCACTTCTTTTGTCTATGAAATACACTTGGATATATTTACATTGAGTTTGTGGTGTTTATTAACTCATATAATATGTATATGATGCGTGACATGATTCCCTTCTGATCTTGAGTATATAAGGATGTCATCAATAACAACAACCAAAAACATGTCTAGGAACTCATGGAACATTGTTTTAGAGAGCCCTGTGAACAAAAATAGTGCATTTGTTATTTATAATGACATTCTGATGAACCGAAAGTTCCTATACCTATAAATAATTGTAGACATTGTGATATCCTCATCATTTATACTCATTTAATTATATCCATAACATATTTCAATATTAAAACTTAGTCTCTCCCTTTATCTAATCATACTGATTATTTATCCTTAAAAGAGGGTAATAGTTCTTGACCATTATAGGTTCAAATTCTTTTAGTTAATGCATATCCTCATACTACCATCATACTACTTGTTTAATAGTTTCCCAACTAGGCTAAATACCCTCCATGGGTTAATCATGGTATGAAAGATTAAAACAACTACCCCTTTAGATATTGTCTTATTCTAAAAAATGTTATCACCATATTCCATTTAAATGTATAAATAGAAATGAAATCATACATAAGACATGATAGTTTTATTTGGTTCACCCTCACTGGGATATGTACAAGGAGCATACAACAAAATGTGCATATGTACCAAATTTATTACGGATCAATGCCAATTCAAGGTTCATGATAGATCACTTTTATGCCTTGGGTCACTACCTTTACAATTTTTAGGGATAGCTCACTACTTACCAGGGGACACTCCATCAATGGTCCTTCTGTGGCTCATTTCTTGTGGAATGGATCACATTCTTCCTCTTTCTTTTCTCACTACGCTAAAAATGATTAACACACAGTTTATGGACATGTATATCCCTTTATTAGAGACAATGAATGTATCCTCAACATGTAGGATGATTCTTTGTTGATATTCTACTTTCATCCACTTGATGAAAACTACTTTACCACAGATTCACTTCAAAATCCCTTCTAAACATTTTCATGATGCTCACTGTCATCATGAAGCTCACATAACCTTCACAAAGATTCCCAATTATTCATAAGTATACACTACATTTGTGAACACCTAAAGTTTTGTGATGCCCACCTATTTTTTGAATCGCATCCTTCCTTTATAAATAAACATCCTTTTGCGAAGCTAAAACACTTTTATAAATATCTTTTAGCCATTATGGAACTCACAACTTTTGGTCAAATTTTTATATCCTTCATGAACTTTCTATCATCATGAAAATTAGCAAAATAACAACCTCCATAAATTATTGTTGTGAATTTGGTGACTTATAATATTCATCATGCTTTTTTTATTCTTATATAAAGCTGCTATATGCCTATTTATAGGCCTTGCCTCTAATTCTAGAAGCTTCCATCCACATCATCACATTCTCATGAAGCTCCCTAACTTTTTTCATGAAGATCCATATTTCAAAAATCTCTAGGGATGTTTCATCGATCGTTAATATTCTCATAGTCAAGGAGATTACCATTATCTTTTTATGAATTAATGATTTTCCACACCTTCATTAAATAGAATTCATGACACTGAATTCCTTTGAGAAGTTTCTTACCATCTTAAAACAACAATATTCATGGAATTAAAGAATTTTCCATAATTTTACAAGGAACTCATTAAAATCCAACTTTCATGATGATTGATCTAACATCTAAAATTTAGACCCTAAAAACACTAGAAAATTAAACCACCTTGAATGTAAAATTTTATGCACTACCTCCATTGAATCTATTACTATGTATTTGATATTTTTCAACATATATTTTCAAAAAACACTCTATAACTCTATAGGTGACCATGAATGTCTTCTTTGTCAAAAAACAAAGTTAACCCAAAAAAACATCAATGATACCTTGGGGGATCATTTCCCAATGGGGAAAAATATTTGTGGACCCAAAGGGGACTCACTAGGTCATATATAACCCTTATACATTAGAGTATCCACTTAGATCCTCATCTATTGAAACTCCATGTGTGTTGTATAATAAAGAGACTTCAAAATCAGAAATGTTCCAAGATGAAACTATACCCTAAACTCTATGTCACACCAATGGGGAAGTGCCAAAAACTCACCTTGGATGACATCTAGAAACTCCTCATTGACATTTGGAAACTCCACCACTTCTTACAGTATAGAAAACTCTACCATCTACGATTAAATAATGCAATGAACCAAACATTTTGAATGATAAAATGTTCCTCAAAATGTGTGTTTTATTATTTTATACACTATAAAAATATATCCCATTAATATTGATGTATGTTTAATTGAAATGTGACCTTTGGTTTTAGACCCTTATATGACCATTTGTCAATTATGACCATTGGTCAATATGACCACTGGTCAATATGACCGCTGGCCAATTACGATTATTGGTTAATTAGGATTGTTGGTCAATTATGACCATTGGTCAATATGACTATTGGAAGAAATACTCATAATAATATTTTTAACATTATAAATAGAAAATATAATAGTTAATTAATGATGAAAGAAGATTCGATGACCTCATCCATTATATTCATTTCATATGAAGCCCATTTTTCAGAATTTGGGAGGGAGGTAGAATCTTTAGGCTTCAATATTGACCAATCGCAAGCCGATCTTCAATATTTTAAGCTCGAACAAAATCTCATATAGGAGAAGTTCATGTTAGTGGAGATTACCAATCAAACAATGTTATCTGAGCCTCCCCAACAATCTATCACCATCGCATAACTTCCCCTTAGGTTCTATTCAAGTGTTATAAGGGGTTATGTGTCATGGACTTAGTTACTTATTGTATAATCCCTTTGTATAAATAATATTGTTTTTCTATAAATTCCGTTTTGAGTTTAGTATTTCTTAAAAATATATTGAATTTGATAAATTGATTATTCAGAAATAAATTTTACTTTTTTTAAAAGATACAATAATTATAATAAACTAAGTTACTGTTAATAATATTTATTTAGTAAAACTGTGTGATTAGAACAATATTATTCAAATTTAAAATATTTTTTTAATGTGTTAGGAATTATATTATGCATTTTAATATGCATTTTCTATCAACAATTACTTTTAATATATATGTATTTTTATAGTCAAAAGATTAATTTCTCATATTTAAATAATTATTACGATAAAATAAATGTCATTTATGAAATCATAATGTCGATATTAGGTTAGGAGTATTTTACAATAATTTTATAATATATACTATTTTTTTTTGAATAGTAATAATATAGTTTTGAGTTTTCAGTATGTTTAATGACATCATAATGATGTGATAATTAATATAAAAATACAGTCTACTATTATTGGTTAAAATAATTTAATAGGTGTCCAATGTGGCCAATATAATAGGAGAATTCCATTATAAAGCCTATGATTTTTTAAATACCACTACTGTGGCGTCCAATGAAATTAATTAAAAAACTCACCCATTTTTGTTATAAATAACCACCAATTTCTTCATTTAAATTCATTTCTAATTCATCTTTCAGGATGATCTAATATTATTTTCTCCCAAGGATTCCTCAAGCCCCTAAGGTCCCAATCTTTGAGTATGAGGAGTCACTCTTCTAGGTAAGGGAAATCTTAATTTCTCTTTTCCTTTTTAGTTCTCTTTTTATGTGGAATGTATTTAAGATTTCCATACTATGTTCTTATATTCATTTTATTCTATCTCTTTACTATATTAAGAGTCTTTTATGAGTACAAGAATCTTTTAACCTCTCTTTTTAATTTTTTCTAAATCCATGTTTCATAATCAGTATGCACACATGAGCCTCGGCCCGGTTGGTGAGGACTCGAAAAGTGAATCCAAGAGACCAGAGATCAAATCTGTGTGGAGACATATTTCTTGGGAACTGTATTATGTACAATTTGGTACTGTATTAGGTGGAACTGTTCATCCATCTGGGTCTCTAGGCCAGCAGTTTGGTCCATGAGTCCTGCAAGGCTTTCTGGCCACCCAAGGCCTTCAGGCTAGCTATCTATTAAGGCCTTCTGTCCATATCAAGACCTTAGGGCCACACCAAGGCTTTCATGACTTTTTAATATAAAGATGTACCAGTCAAGCTATAGGGGAAAAGGATCTAGATGAGGATCCAAAATAGGAACATTCAGCGGAGCATAGCTAACATGATTGGAAGAATGCGAGGGTATGGCGTCGCTATTGTTACTCTTCATGTATAGCTCTACACAGGATTGTTAGCTGACCAGCCCTACGAAGGTGGAGTGATGATATAATGACATGTGCTAGGAAGGAGCAGTTCCAAGTTTTCTTGTTTGGGTGATTCCCTCAAATACCTATAGGTCAGGTAATTGTCTCAAATATTTAGGACCATATAAGGGTTAAACCTCACCCATTCAAAGGTGGATTATTAAAATAATAAAAAAATCAAGGGTTTCGTGCCATTTTGTCAAACTCATTATGATGTCAATTTTACTTCTCAAAATCACTATCTTTTTCTCAAAGAAATAATTTATTTTCCTTGGTGAATTCTCAAACATCATTTTTCTACAGGGGTATTCAAAAAAATGTAAAAATTATATATTTTATATTGGGATTAACAAATATGAAACCCTCCTTCCTTTTCCATGGGTTTTAAAAAGACATAATGATCTTGTCTTTGAGAACTTATTAAAAACATCATGATTTTGAAATGAAACCCATTTATTTTATTCTCCATGGGTTATTTATAAAATGTTTTATTATGATACATGTGACTCAAATTAACTAATACATATGGAGGGTTCTCTCTGATAGCACTACAATTCATTGTGTAAGAAGTTTAAACAATTTAGATGACATATTTTAGGATTCCTTGGTGAATAACCTTGTTAAAAGTTTTATGAAACCTTAGTGATATGATTATGAATGACTCGATTAAATTTTTTATCCACAATTAAATTTTATTAATGATGTTCTATTTATTATGATATGTCTCATTTTCTATTTATTATACCATTTTTTAATTCCACAAGATCTTATTTATATTCTTCAAGATCACACGAAAACTTTTTTCCTTGTTTTTCCGTACTAAGCCTTATGATCATCCATTATTTTGATGCATGTAACTAAGTTATGAGTTTCCATAAATGTACTTAGTTTGAAACATGATAAATCATTTCATGTGGAATAAAATAATGTTTAATGTTTTAATGTATTATGTACCTTCTTTCAAAGAAATTAATCTTTGATAGATATTCTATTTTAGTACAATGGAATGAAAGGTTATGTAAAAAAATGAAGTATTCCGTAGTTGGTATCAGAAGAAGGTTTAATTATTTGGGAGAATTAGGGTTTTAAAACATTAGTAAAGACCATAGATAAATGTTTAAATATACTAAAAATTGCTGGTATTATGGTAAAATATTAAGTGGTTTCTGAAAAAATAACTCCCTATTTAGATAGGAACAAGTGGATGTGGACCTGCCACATATGTATCTAGGGGTAAAACCCAAAAAACTCTTTGAGGTAGAATAAAATAGGAATTGGTGGATGACAGCAGGCATTTATACCCTTCTAATTTGACACTCATAAGGGATATGTTTGGTTAATTACTAGATTTTTCAAAACCATTATGAATGATTTATAGAAAATTTAATTATTGTTAATGAAAACCATGTTTTATAATGATGTTATAAAACATTAAATTCCTTTAGAATTATAATATTATTATATATGAAATGTTTCTTTATTTGTTTTTCTTCTTTAATAAAATGGAATGAAATAGGGGAGACTGTATAAAAGGTGAGCACAATAGACCAGGTGCTGATTTCCTTTAGATGTCACCTAAAATGGAAAACTCCATTATAATGATGAATCATCTAAATCGAGTTATGGGAAATTACTTGAATGAAGCCAAGATAAAGGATTCAACATAAAGGGAACAAAATTCTGGATGAGTCCTTTATTTGGTAGCGACCACCATATTTTAGGAGATTTGTTGACTCGTTGATTGCTGAATAGTGGTTAACCTATGTTGAAAAGAAAATTTTTATAATCCATTTTTTAGTAGAAGAGAAGTCACCTTGTATTTTTTCTACTTTGAAGGAGAAACTGAGCAGCGGTGGGTTCAAATAAAATATATAAATCCATTTTAGGAGATTGAAGTGATAGAGTGGATGAGTTCTGGGGATCCTTTTTCAAAACAATATTTCACACATTCAATGCAAAAAAAAGGAAAATTAATTCAAAGAGATATAGTATAATTTTAATGAGTTTGTGAGAATTTATGGGATGAACTTCACAAGATTTTATCACTACATCCCTAGCATTTTCATGGATCCTAATAGAAAGGATGATTTATTGTTTTGTGGAATATGACCCCATATACAAAATAATCTTGATAATGATGAATAAGATAGCTATGTGGAGATAGTAAAAAGTGGTATGAAGATCAAAATAGAGTTTGGTGAGAGGAATTGGTCTAAAAATAAAATGAAAAGATTAGATATTTGGAGCCAAGCATAGGGAGGATATTTGACCAATGAAGAGGAGGAAAGTAAGTGTAACATTCCACATCAAAAAAAGATGGGAAAAAGAATTATGGTAACTTCTTTCTTTGGAGTGGGAACAGTTTCATGTGTGGAAGAAATGGATATATTTCATAGAAGCGTCTTAGTGAAGTGAAGCCTCAACTTCTCAACACAAAATGTAATGGTTTTATGGTGTATGATTTTCTTTAAGTCTAATGTTTCAATTATGAATAGCTTAGCCACTTTTCCAATCACTATCCAAATCCAATGTTAATGGAGGGGATTCACCCTCAATCTCATCAAAGAAAAGGAAAGAAAGGTTGTGAATTTTTACATCATGAAGGATGAAATTGAAGCTCCCAATGACGGGGTTCTGTGTACTCTCATTGTTCCCTCAATGCTAGTAAGTACATTATATGATTTTGGTTCTATTAATTCCTTTATTTCCATCAAGTTTACAAAGAATATATAATCAATCCACAAACTTCTAGAAGTAGAGTTTTCTTTCATGTCACTTGGAGACATTATCCAAGAATCAACAACGTATAGAAACTATAGTATTCAATTTTGTGAGCACAATCTCATCACAAATCTGGTAGTTATTCCCTTGATGGAAATATAAGTTGTATTAGGTATAGACTCACTCTCAAAGTATAATGATATGATAAAATAAATAAGAAATCAAATATCAATATTATTAAATGAAAAAACTACAATGTTTTTCAAATGAGAGATATCTTGACCGAAGCTCTATGTAGAATAACCACCAATAGCCTTATTTATGATACTATTCAATGAAGGTAGAAAAGGAAATTTAGTTATATAAATAGAGAATGTCCCCATAATAGTGGAATATGTTGATGTATTTTCCGAGGAGTTACCTAGATCTCCCCCATAAAGATAGGTAGAATTATCCATTGAACTTATCCCTGGATCCACGCGGATATAAATTAACTCACATATAAGGGAAAATGTGGTGCTATAGAAATTAAATAATCAAATCTAAGATCTTTTGAAAAAGAAATTTATCTATCCATGTGTGTCTATTTGGGGATAAAATATTCACTTTGTGAATAATAAGGATGGGTAAATATAGTTATCCATTGATTAAGGGGACCATAACGAGATTATAGTATAGATTAAGTACCCTCTTCCAAGAATTGATGATTTATTTGACCAGTTTTGTGGGACTCAATTTTTATCCAAGATTGATATTCGACCTGGACATCACCAATTGAGGGTGAAGAAAGAATAAATTCTAAATACATCCTTCCAATCAAGATATGGGCATCATTATTTTTTATTCCATTTTTATTCCCAAATACACTTTCAATTTTTATGGATTTGATGAATAGAGTCTTTAAGGACTTCCTTGAAGAAATAGTGGTGTTTTTTATTGATGAAATTATGATATATTCCAAAAGTTCTGTGGATAATTAGGATCATGTAAGGGATATATTGAAAACATCCAGGAAGGAGATTCTATTTGGAATTTTCATAAAATTTCAGTTTTGGTTAAAAAAAGTTAATTTTTTGAGGAACATTGTAACCAATAAAGTAATATCAGTTGAACTTGCAAAGAGAATGGTTGTGGAGGAGTGGCCTCATCCTACAATAGTATCAAATATTCTTATTTTCCTTGGAATATAGGTATATTATATGAGGTTTGTGAAAAACATTTCATGAATTTCTAATCCATTAACCATGTTAATTCAAAAAGGGTTCATGTTCATCGGTACAATGGAGTGTGAAGAAAGTTTCTAAGTGGTGAAGTAGTGATTGGTTATTTCAACCTTGTGAACCCTACCCTCTATTAGAGAAGGATTTTTTTTATTTTTTGAAATTTATCTCTAAAAGGGTTTGTGGGTGTTCTGATATAAAATGATAAGGTCATTGCTTATTAATCACAATAGTTGAAGCCTCATTAGAGGAAATATCCTACAGCTGACCTAGATCTAGATGCATGATTTTTTTCTTCAAAGATATGGAGTCACAATCTTTATGGGGATACATGTGGTATATAAATGGCCTATAGTAGTTTGATTAATAATTTCACAAAAAATTAATTGAACATGAGACAGAGGAAATGATTGGAACTTCTTAAAGTCTACGATTTTCAATACATTATCATCCTAGATTAGAAAAAAATGCCGTTGATTCATTAATTAATAAAGACCCTTTTGTGCTGGAAATGATGAGGATTCAAAGAGTTCCTTTTATCAATGACCTAGTAAAACTAGACATGGGAATCGTAATGGAAGGGCCAACCTCAACCTTATCCCAAATGTTTTATCAACCATCACTACTATATAGGATCATGGAATCTCAAGTAGAAGATCCTTTAATACAAAAGAAGATATATGCTATAAAGAATGAGAAGTTTCTTGAGTTCAATATTGTTCAATAAGGTATTATAAAATTTCATACAATGCTATGTGTTCTATATATTTCGGAA
The DNA here is from genome assembly GCA_963277665.1 of Viscum album. Taxonomy (NCBI): domain Eukaryota; kingdom Viridiplantae; phylum Streptophyta; class Magnoliopsida; order Santalales; family Viscaceae; genus Viscum; species Viscum album. Next base: position 1,867,885,556 of record OY728120.1, on the reverse strand, counting down.
GTAAAGAAGGATATTATGGATCAATCTCATAGCTACACTATAAGGTGATTGGAGTTTCATAAAGTGAAGTAAGAGATACAACTTTCTAAAGGGGTATTACAACCATTACCCATGCCATCATTGAAGTGGGACAATATTTCTGTGGAATTTGTCACTTCTCTCTCTAAAACATCCAAAGAAAACAATGTGATATTGGTTATAGTGGACCATCTAACCAATACTTCCCATTTCATCTCTATTTGTGAGGATTTATCTCTTGATCAACTCACCAAGATATACATGAAGGAAGTAATAATACTATATGGAGTTCCACTTTCTATCATATTTTATCATGATCCAAGTTTCACATTAAAATTATAGAGAATTATTCAACATTCAATGAACTGTGAATTGAATTTTAGTATTACCTATCACCCACAAACTGATGGCCAATATGAATGGACTACTCAAACACTAGAGGAAATTCTGAAAACAATATTAAAGGAATTTAAATTTGGATGGGATCAACATATCCCATTAATTGAGTTATCATACCACAACAACTTCCATTCGAGTATTCAAATGGCACCATGTGAAGATTAATATGGATTGTGATGTATATCTCATACTTGCTGGGATGAAGTTGGAGAGAGAAAGTTTCTTGGGTAAGTTCTCATGAAAGTGATAACAGAAAAGGTTTATTCCATCTAACAATTCATAAAAGATTATCAAATTTAGCAGAAGTGTTTTTCTGACAAACGTCAAAGGGAGATGGGTTTTTATGTTGTTGACAAAGTCTTCCTTCAATTTTCATCTTGTAAGAGAGTCATGCGGTCTGCAATGAAAGGGAAGTTTATCCCCATGTGCATTAGCACCTATTAAATCCTTGATTGCTAGTAGAGACAATTTGTGTGCATATTTTAAATACTTTAATAATGAATTGTTGATTATTTTAAATGATAAAACCCATGTATTTAATTTTTTATTAAAATAATGGGAAATTTGGATTATATAATAAAATTGTGAAAAATTTCGAAAAGTGTTTAATTCTGTATTTTTGACATATTTTTTCGTCAAGGGTATTTTGGTCATTTCATGAAAAATATTATTCCAAATTAAGTGATTTTTTTTTTGATTCATTATTTTATTTCCCCCATTTTGGTCTTCTAGACAAGGGGCTTAATAGATCATCTAGAGGTCGTATAAAATCAATAAAGATGAAGATTTTTCTGAGCGGACAACGTGGACCCTATCACTGTAATAGACATCCATCTTGGACTACATGACTCCAATTGAAGTGAATACACATGGGATAGCATGAGTACACATAGAAGCGACTCTACAATTAATTTTAAGGAGTTTGGAAGTCATTATGTTTTCCATTGGAGGTTATACTTTTAAAGGAAACTTCCTAGAACCATCATCCCGAAAAAGAAACAACCAATTAAAAAATCATAACTCCTACAGCCTATGGCCAAATTAAATGAAATATGGGGGGCGAATGGCCAACCGATTTATGAAAATCTTTAATAAAGGGGAAACACGTTATTTGGATAATTAATAGGTCAACAATGTGACAACTTGGGTAGGAATGAAAACTTCTCATAAAAGGATAAGATCTCCTACTTCTCAAATTCATCTCAATCCATTCCATTCCATTAAGGACACCGAGGAGGAGAAATTTTCAGCATTCTCTCTTTTATTTATTTTCATTTCCATAGATTTTTAATTACTTATTTTTTCCCATTCATCTCAATTAACCTTACCATTGTGGGGTAAACATTTTGTGTGATTAGGGAAGGGTTGGTTTTTTATTTTGTAATGCTTGAGTTCATGGATGTAATTGAATGAAATTTCTATCTTCTTCAACTTTATTTTCAATTTCATATTGAAGATTTTATTATGAAGTGATATCGTTCATGAATTTTAATTCCATTACAGATTTTTTACTTGGTAAAATAATCATTATCACCCTCCAAAAATTACATGTTTATATACAATGGAATAAACTAAGGATTAGTGGTGAAGTACTCAACGATCGTCATTACGTGTAAAAGGGGTAGTCAATATTCTTAATTGATTGTGATAAACAAGATCTGATTGGGAATTTCCCATATCAATTGAGGATATACAATACAACTATTTTCACATGGAAGGAGATTTGACCAAACTGAGATCTTTGTAATGTTATTTCTCACCATCATAATTTCACCAAGGTGGTGAGAGTAAATGATTTTTGAAACTCGCTTTAATCAACTAAGAAGAAGTGGTTTGAATTAAATTGAACAATTATAACATTACATTTGGGAAACAGACCCCAACATAATCACCCTTTTACTATCAGAGTTTTCAATCCTTTGAATTTCAAATTTAATTTCAATCATTTTCTAATTGATTTATTCCAAAAACACAATATTTTTATCATCATTTGAAAGTGATAATAAACTTTGTATGTACTCCTATTTGGGATAATTCCTATGGTTAATCACTAGACTACACTAAGGAATATATAACATTTTTTCCATACCTTACAACATGCTTGCGTCCAAACTGGCACCGTTGTTGGGGAGATAAGTAGTTATTTCGATCAATTTTTCAAAATTAATATTTTCTAAATAATTTACTTTTTTTCATTAACTGAAATCTAAAAATAATTCTTTTTCTATGATATATTCAAATTCAAATTTTTATATATGGGAAGATTACTCACAGGTTCAATATCAAGAACCATAAATTGATTATCACGATCTAAATGAACAGTTAGGAAGGATTAGTAATAATCTAGGAGATTTGGGGAGGAAAATGGAAGGAGCATGTCGCTATGTTAGTGCATGGATGGAGCAACCCGACCATGAACAAGAAAATGAAGATGAGTTATTGGTGGACGAAATTTCACCACTCATCATTAAAGAACCAGAGGAGGTAAATGTCATGGTACCTAAAGAATCATTCATCATCACTCAACCAATTCTACAGGAGATAGATGAAAAGGAGTAAGATTCTCCTGTTGAGCCACATTTGGGAGATCAATAGGAATTGGATGAATTCTGGAATAAATGTGAGGAACTGCTTGATCTCCCCATGACTTGTAGAAAAAAAGATCCAACACCACTAGAAGAAGACACCACCCAAGTGGTGGAATTGCAAGTAAAGATGGAGGAGCCCACCTACCTACCTCTATCCAGTGATAATAAAATCCAAGAGACATTATAAAATAAGGAAAATATTCACACCAAACCTACTTAGGGAGATGATACAATCTTGAACTAAAACTCTTTAAATTTATTGAAACTAATTTGAGTATCTCCCCTTATAGTATTGAATTTTTAGAATCAGATAACTCTTATTTTGCCTTAGAGGATAATGAGAAAGAAGAAGATGCACCGGTTGAGAAACACCTAGAGCTCCCAAAATACATTTAATATTCTATTGAGAGAATTCAATATGGGAAAGAAAATGTTACACAAGTAGAAATTAAGGAGAAGGAGGATCCGTACATCATTCTAACCTCACCATGAAAGCTGTACCACATTGAGAAGGGGGTAGATTTGGTGTACTCTTTCCATGGAGTCCTCCTCAAGAAGAACACATATGTGGATGCTGGGAAAAGCCACATGTGATGGTTCAAATCAAAGAAGCTTCATCCACCCTTGGATATTGGATAACAGTAGGTACTGCCCTCTGGATGAAGTAAACATTCAGTTCCCACTTGGGGGATCATACCAATAATTATCTTTAGATTCTTTTTTTTATTTCAAATTCTTTTTTTAGATTAGTCTAACATAAAACCCACTCCTCCTTATCTTTTTTGGGATTTAATTACGTGATCATCATTCTTAAGTGAGTCATTAATTTTTGTATGTTCATATATGAGAAAAGGAAACCTTAAATAGATTAAGAGGACTAGAGATTTATATCAAAAGGGAGTTTAGATTGTATTTTTAATATAAAAAACTCCTTAAATTTTTTGGTCTAACAAATGTTTTGGACTTTACTGATACAATTGCATGTCCACACTTGAATTATTTCTTTACTTAACTTATCTACGAGAAATGAAATCTTAGGAACCCTATGATTCCATTTTTTGTATTTCAATGTTAATGAGATTGAATGAGTAAAATGGAAAATTGAATGATTAAAATGATGAAAATATATTCAAATGACAAGTCATGATTTAAGCGAATTAGTTTATATATGTAAATGAAATTTTCTACCATTTTTCATACTTTGGATTTCTACAATTCATGTGAATTGGTTTTTTAATCATTCCATGAGTTTTTTTCCAATATCATATGTCTCATTACATATAGGATTTCCAAACCAAGTACTTCTTATTTATTATTGAGCTTATTTCTTAAGTGATCTTGGGACATGTCACTAACCAGAACTTGCATTTGAACTTTTTGAAGTAATAACTGTACAAAATCACATTTAAAATGACTGAAGAATTTTTTAAAAGCCTTTATCCTTAATTAAAACCTTTACATAAATCCTTCTTTTAGCCCATATAGACTATGAATGAACTTTATAGGGATGAGCCATGTTTCAAGCCATTTTTAGCAATTCATACCAAACTCTTGGTATTTTCATGATATTTTAAAAATAATGTGTGGGGGTGAACAAAATCATGGTGAATGGGATGTTATAAATTTTGAGGAAAAATTGTCGGGCTCCTATTTTTGGAATTGTAAAATTTTTTGGAATCATTAATTGTACTTCATTTTTCCCCTCTCGAATTTAATAAAAAATAAAAAAATGACAAAAAGAACCAAAAAAATGATAAAATTGGGTTACGATTTGGGAAAACCAAGAATCACCATTTCCTAGACCGATAAATCTCTTATCATATGTGGTTAGGTAATGGAGGTGAGGATTAATCTAATCATAACTTCATAAAGATGAAAAAAACATTAAAAATTAAAAAAGAATCATAAGGGTGCATTCATCATTCATTATGCTTTACTTTGATCATGACCATACTTTGAGATTTGTGGGATGTGGGTGTTGTTACTTTGAAGAGGGGAATTTTATTAATCTTTTTTATATCATGCATTTTACATAAGAGATAAAAATCCTCCTTGAGACGTAATTTATAAAACATCAAATCTAACCAACCTTATGCTTGAGAGTTATTTGAACCATTATTGAAAAGTCCTGATGAATTTTTGTGCCTTTTGTCATTACAAAGCGGAGAAAGTAGTTCTTTTACAAGTGTGTGGATAAGGTGAAAATTCTCATGATATAAACATAATTCTACTTGAATTTTATCATGCGAGATGAGATTTAAAATTCAAAGGTGAGCTAAATCATGTTGTGGAATGTTTAATAATAATGAATTGAGTAGTTTTAATGAATGAATGAAAAATTTTCTTTAATTTTTCAATGGGGAAAAGTAAAATATATGTATTAATTATTTAATTAAAAATTGGGAAATTAAAACAATATTTTCTATTTATTTTGGAGAATTTTATTTGACGTTGATTTTTTTTATTACATTGGAATTTGAGTATTGGTAATATTAGAGTCCTCTGAATTCCATGTTGTGATTTTATGCTTAAGGGAAAGCATGGTTTATGTGTTGTGGTATTTGACAGATAAAATTTGTCTGCATATTTTTAATACAATAATAATGAATTGTTGATGTTTTCAAATTATAGAACCCATGTATTTAAATTTTTTATTAAAATAATGGGAAATTTGGATTATAGAATAAAAATGAGATGAATTGTGAAAATGCTTAATTTTGGATTTTTGAAATATTTTTACATCAATGTTATTTTGATCATTTCGTGATCAATATAATTCTAAATTGAGTGATTTTTTTAATATAATCATTATTTTATTTCCTTCATTTTTTTTCTTCTGGTCTAGGGGTTGAATCGATTATCGAGAGGCCGTAAAAAATCCATGAAATTGAAGATATTTTCGAGCAGATAGGGTGGATCCCACAACTGTAATAGACATCCATCTCATCCTATATTCCTCCAATTGAAGTGAATTTACCTAGGATAGCTTGATTACACATAGTAACGCCTCTAAAATTAATATTTTGGAGTTTTAAATTCATTAAGGTTTCAATTGGAGGTTATACTTTTAGATGAATCTTCTTGGAACCTTCATCCAAAAAAAGGAAATCTCCAATTAAAACCTTCTAACTATTTCAAACTATGGCCAATTGAGCTGAAATATGGAGGGTGAACGAAAAACCCCTTTATGAACAACTTTTAGGAAGGGATCCACACATTATTTGGCAAATTAATAGGTCAACAATGTGAAAAATTGTGGAGGACATAAATATGCCTATAAAAGGAGAGGAGCTCCTACCTCTCAAATTCATCTCATTCCATCCCATTCCAATGAGGACACCAAGGAGGATAACTCTTTGGATTTCTCTCTTTTATTTATTATTTTTTCCAAAGATTTGTAATGTCTTCTTCTTCCCATTCATCTCGATTACCATTACTAGTGTGGTGTAAAAATTTTGAGTGATTGGGGATGGGATGATATTCTATTTTTTAATTCTTGAGTACTTGGATATAATTGAATGAAATTTATTTCTTCATAAATGATGTTTTCACTTTCATATAGAGGATTTTATTATCAAGTGAAATCATTATTGAGTTTTAATTCTGTTATTTTTCCCTTGGTAAAATAATCATTATCTACCTCCACTAATTTCTAGTTTATATACAATGGAATAAACTAGAGATTTGTGGTGAAGTACTTGATGATCATATGTACATGTAACATAGTAGTGAATGTTCTTGATTTTTTGGGATACAGAAGACCTAATCAGGTATTTCCCATTTCAATTGAGGATATTCAATACAACTATATTTCACATGGAAGGAGAGTTGAACAAACTGAGATCCTGTTAAGGTTTTCTCTAACCATCAAAATTTCACCAAGTAAATGAGTGAAAATGATTGTGGAAACTCACATTAATCAACTAAGAATAAGTGATTTTAATTAAATTGAACAATTCTAACAATACCGTTGGGAAACTGTCCACTACCTAATTACCCTTTTAATATCATAGTCTTTAATTCTTTGAATTTAAAATTTAGTTAAAATAATTTTCTTATCGATTTATACAAAAAAACACAACATTTTTCCCTCGATTAAAAGTGAAAATCTATTTTTGTGGACTTCGGTTCGAGAGACGGCCTAGGGTTAATCACTAGACTACAATAGGAAATATATAATGTTTTTCCACGCCCTATGAAAGGTGTGCATCAATTGCATAGGAGCAGTGGCCTATCAGATTGAAATTCTTGTAAATCTAGCTCAAGATCATCATGTTTTCCATGTATCTCTCTAGAAAAAGTACATACCAGTCCATTCAGATTTATTGGATCTATAGTAGGTACAACTTGAACATGATTTCTATTATGAGGAACATCTAGTGGAGTTATTTTAGCACAGATACATGGTTCTTCGTAACAAGATTACCCACCACATAAAATTGTTGTCGAGGAACCAAAAATATGATGAAGGGATATGAGAAATATAGGAATCAATGAGGAAACAACACCCTCTCATTTTCTCAATTGATGGAATGATTTGAATTTTTTTGAATTTTTTTAAGGGGGGTAAGAATGTAATGTATTAAACTTTTTGAATGATTAATTTTTCCTAAAAATTTGTGTTAGATTATTTTGTATGCAACAAAAAATATCCATTTAATTATGAAGTGATTATAAATGAAATTTGACATTTGGGTTTTGACCATTATATGATTGTTGGTCAATATGACCATTGGGAAAAATACTATTAATAATAATTGTAACATTATAAATAGAAACGATAATGGTTAATTAATGAGAAAAAAGGGTCAATGGACTCATCCAGTAGAGTCATTCCGTAATAATCCCATTTTTCAGAACTTGGGAGGGAGGTAGTGACTTTTGGCTTTTCTTCTAACCAAGCTAAAGCTGAGCTTAAACATATTAACATTGAACCAAATTATATAAGGTAGAAGATCTAGTTAGTGGAGATTAGACCTCGAGAAATGTAATCTGAGCCAACTAGAGAATCTATCACCATCACACACCTTACCCTTCAGTCGTATACAAGAGCTATAAGGGGTTATGTGTCGAGGATATAGTACATGTTTTATAATTCCTTTGTAAATTTTTTTGTTCCATCGATTCCTTTTTGAGTTTATTTTTTTCAAAATTTGATGAATTTGAAAAATTGATTTTTAGAAAGAAATTTTACTTTAACAAAAAGATATAATTATTATAATAAACTTTGTTATTATTAATATAGTTTATTTTAATGAATTATTATTATTAAAGCACACTCATTTAATTTAAAACGATAAAATAATTTTTTTCATGTGTCATAAATTTTATTATGATTTTTTATATGCATTTTCTATCAGTTATTATTCTTAATAAGTATTTTTACAAAAGAAAAATTTATCATATTTATAGAATTAGTATGATAATATAAGTTCCATTTTTTTAAAATGAATTCCTATATTAGTCTAGGAATAATTTAGTAGAATTTTATAAAATACTCTAGTTTTTCATGAATAGTAAACATTCAGTAATGAGTTTTCAGTATCTTTAATGACATCATAGTGATGTAATAATTTATATAAAATTCAATTTGATTCTTTTGGATTAAAATAATGTAATAGGTGTCCCCATTGGCCAATAATATGGTAATATTCCACGGAAAATCCCTTGGTTTTGAAAATACCACTACTAAGGTGTCTACGAAAATTTATAAAAAAACTCACCCTGTTTTTTCTATAAATACCAACCCATTTTTTCATTTCATTTCATTGAAAATTCATCTAATATTAATATATTATAGTATTATAACTAAAGGAGTATTCCCAAGGTGTTTTCAATCCCCGATTGTGTCGATCATTGATGTTAGGATTCACTCTTCAAGGTAAGGTAAATCTATACTTATCTTTTCATTTCATGTTTATTTTTATGTGGTATGAATTAAAAATTTCTATACAATGTTATTATTTCCATTTCATTCCAATAATTAACTAAATTATGATTATTTTATGAAGGGGAGACCATTTTCCCCTATCTTTTTTAATTTTTTCTAAAACCATGTTTCATACACCTCATGCTGCGAAGTTTACTTCTCAAAATCTATCTCTTTTTTCTAAAGAAATTAATTAATTTTATTTTATGAATACACAAAACTATACTTGTTTAATGGGTACTCATATAGATTAAAAAATGATCTATTTTATTTTGGGATTAACATACATGAATCCATCCTTTTTTCTGTGGGTTTTGAAAAGGAATAATGAACATGTCTTTCAGAACTTCTTAAAAATGACATGATTATGAAATGAAACTAATTTATTTTTTATTATCCCTAGGTTATTTATGTTATGTTTTATTAAGATCTATCTAGATCAAATTAATTAATACATATTAACAATGTTCCCTAATAACACTCCAATGTATTAGGTAATGAATTTAATCTCTATATATGACATGTTTTACGATAACTTGGTGAATAACGTTGGTAATATTTTTATGAAACCTTGGTAACGAACCTTGGTGATGTGATTATAAATGACATAATTAAATTTTTTATCAACATTTACCTATTATTAATCATGTTCTTTTTATTATTATATTCCATATTTTTTTATTTATCATGCCTTTATGTAATTCCTCATGTTCTTTATTGACATTCCACAAGATCACAAGTAAACTATTTCCCTTGTTTTCCCTTACTAGTACTTATGAACAACCATTCCTTTTATGTATGTCCTCGTGTTATGAGATTAAATAAATGTACTTAGGATGAACCATTAAGAATCCTTCAAGTGGAATAGAATAATTTTTTTATGTTTTTATGTATTATGTACCATCTTTTAAAGAAACTAAACTTTAAAAGATCCTTTGTTTTTGTACAATGGAATGAAATGTTATGTAATAAAATGGAAGGATGCCATAAATAAGTTCCACCTTCCTACAACTAGTATGATATCTTTAATATCCAATGAACACCACTCAATATCCTTTCATCTTAGAGAACAAAACCATCCTCCTAATGTAATGAAAAATAGTACACCCAGTCAATTCCAAGGATAACATTGAATGTTTATGTCTACATAATGAATAAATACCCCACTGAATGGTGTTTCCCAATCATCAGTTAATATTCATGACACACATCAAACAAATAACCCTCACCTATGACTATAGTGGATAACAATAGGAGCACTGGAAGCTTCCCAACCTCATTTCTAAATGAATAGACCAAATTATGTGGAAAAAAGGAGTGTGAATATCTAGAATAAAACAATGATGAAAAAATGGAAGATGATAAACATATCATACAACACAGAACCACTAGACTCTCATGCAACATAAACTCTATAGAATACATATTCTTTCACTTATCTCCTATACCTTAATACAAACGACCCCCATGTTCATGATCTTTTATAGGTACTTGAGAATTGGGCCCAACATTGGGATATCCTCTTCTAGTTTCATCTCCCATTGGTTGAATATATTCCTACAAACCCAGCTTCTTAACAAAAACTAATATCTCAAGCTATTAATACTATCTTGGAGTAAATAAATGTTTAAGCTAAAAAGGGGATAGGTTTCCCATTCCTTTATTAACTCCCTAATTGGCTGATCACAAATCCTGAAAGTTACCTTAGTCCTTACAAACATATATTTTAAATAAAAATCCCATGGATAACAATAAATAACTATTTCCCCCAAGAAAACATTTGATAGACTAATGTGGCTGGCTTCCCATTTGGTGAAATTCAACTGAATCAAAATTCATGATATTCTACATGAATTTATACTACTCAATATAACATTATATCCTCACTCTCAAGGATCTTCTCTATAAGATTTCATCTACTCAATTTTCTACACATTCTTCTACACTGCCATGTTTTTAGGAAGTTTAATTGGGGTGATGGTATATCTGATCATAGAGTGTACCAATGCCTATAGATGTTGTTCTCTGGACTCCACATCTATAAAGTGATTTGGAGAAAAACAAAAAAATACCCTTATAAATAATACAATTCTCTCTGACACTCTATCACCCCTACTAAAGGAAGATTAACTTCTTCTTATTTTATTCGATAATAATTGGTGAACGAAATTAAAAAATTGAGAATCCCTAAAATATAAATTCCAAAAATAATCTACCTCCTACTAATAAATGAGATACAAAATCCAAAATTGATGATTCTCCTTCACTTTTGACTAACTGTCAACATAATCTCGACATTCTACAGTGCTTGAATCAGACCAAAAGTGATCTCAAGATCTTCCAACCAATGATATATCTTTTGATCAAAGATGTTCCCCTCACACTTCACTAGTATTTGACACTAAATGGAATATAAGGCCCTCTTATATGCCTTATCCTCCTATGTTGGATCAACCATTTAATGATCATATATATTAGCCTCCTCAAACTCAACAGTCTGGAATTCATGTGGATAATAAAAAAGATCCGTTCTTGAAAAGGAATGGGATGTCCAAAGCCAGATATAATTGAATTTTATGAAGCATTTAATTAAACTCATTTTAATTTCTAAAAACTACACCATTAAATCACATGGAAAACTAAACATGATGCATTTACCTATCCTAGATCTCTACATTGTAAGTGTCGCTTCACTAGGTCATTCGATAAACTCATATTCCTTGTATCGGAATATGGAAACACATAAAATCCTATCTATAAGAGGGTCTCCTTGGCCTATATTATATACCAATCCCTAATTATATCATTACAATTCAAATAGATACAATCTTCCCATGTTACTCACCACATTATCTATCATATATATCAATCAAAACCTTTGATAAAATTGTTTAAATACCCCCATGATCTAAAATTCTCCCACATGGTATGATAATAAAGTAAGAGACATAATGAAAAAGAGTCCCTCCTCCACTAGGCCCCAGGTTGGAGACTATCATTGAAGGTATAAAAATAGTCACATAAATGGGAGTCATTATCATACACAATAAATATAGTGTAAGGATACCGAGTGAACAACATGCACAAAACTCCATCACATACTGTAACTAAGTGAAAAAACCATCTACAATTGAACAGTGTAAAAAAACAAATAAAAGTATCCAATAAAAAAAATAAAAGGCTACCCAACTATAGAAATTCAACAGCAACTCTAACGACTAAGATTGTAGTATCCTAATCTGTCTGCAAATTCCTTTTAGAAACATGAAAAAATATTTATATATATAGGGTGATCTTAATATGTATAATTGGTAGGATCATTCCCAATGTCCCTCATGAAAATGTAAAAATAGAACAATAAATAGTATAACCAATAAGCACCTAAACTGGTCAACTATCTAATACCAACCTTCCCATAGAACTCCCTACAAACAAATCAATGTATAGTTGAATATCATACAGAGGTAAATATAAGAAAAATAACACCAAAAATAATTCCCCTTTGATTTTACACTATCATTCCCCAATATCATCCATCATATGTTTAAATTCATTCTATATTATCATATAACATGTATACCCATCTCTGATGTGGGGTAGGACATAACACTACTTACCACACCCTCACAAGGTATATCATCTTATCATAGAATTAGGTAGATTCCAAATAATGACCACATCACATAACCATAGTAGTATGTAATCATGAATGTGGATGCTATATACCTCTTTAATTACTCTAACCACATATTACATCATCACATATCATATCCCTGTCATCACTAAGATTCTATAACACCATTCTTCACCATCACTAGGAATCTACAACACCAGTCATCAGAATCACATGGAATGTTCAACATCATTTTTCGTCATCACTGGACATCTCCAACCCCATCCATCATTATCACTACTATTGATGGAATAATGGGAAGAATAGGGTGGAAACCTATATATTTTTTCCACTGTCCAAAATATTTGTGAAGACATATGGATCCAAAAGAATTTGGAAATTGTTATGATAATACAACTTGTGTGGGAAATGTATAACATGAAAATAGAATATAGATAGGTTACAAACTACACCTATTATATGGGTTTATATCCACTTCCACTAGTTCTTCCCAAAACACCACTAAAATATATATTGACCTCTACCATCAAATTCTACCAAACCTATTGTAACACACCACAAAAACAATCAACACAAAATCAACAATTAATCTTCTCTTTTTCTTGTTATCCAATATTCAGATTGTCTAATTTTCAACCAATATCCACTTATTAAGACATTTTATTTCACATTTATGTCGAGTACTATATTTATCTTTTTAATTCATAAACTAATTATCACACATTAATTATTTACCAAACTTATTCAAATTTTTCTTCCAATTTAATTTCACCATTATAGTTTCATTCATCTCCTATCATTCTTATACGATAAACAAAATAAAAAATAACCCACATTCCTTTAAATAACATCCACCACAACACATGGAAAACATCACTACAACCAAACCATATCCATACAACAAACACCATAATCTAACCACAACACATCAATCCTTATCCAAATATATGCCAACAAACACAACTTTGCAATTATAGGAGACCAGAAATATAAGTCAGTCACACCCATTAGTTCATAATGTCCAAAAATATTTAAACAAGGTTCACACAACCACCATAGATTTAAAATTGTACATTAATACATAATAACACATTCTATATTTCACTTCCCAAAAAATAGTTTCAAAGTGGAAATCAAACCATTACATCATTAAATTTCTTTCATTTTTATTCTCACATATGTATATATCCTCATGTAAAATCTGTTCATTATCTATAAATATATTTTTAGCCTTTTATGAATGGTGATTTCAAGAAAGGGGCTACAACAGGGCCCAAAACTAGAAGATTGAAAACACATCATAGGTACCCAAATGATAGAACATACTTATTATGATGATGATAAAATTAATTATTTATATACCTACATACATAGTTATTGTGTTAAGAAGGGTCAAAAAATAGGGAAGTTGATATTTTATATACCAAAAAAAAATTAAACCAAAAAATAAGAAAAAATAGAGAATCCAGTGATAAAGTGAAAGTGGATGGGTGAAATAAATAGAGGTGAAATGAACAATAGAAAGGGGGGAAATAATTCATTTAATTATGGTAAATGGTTTGGATAATTTTTTTTAAAATTTCTATACTCTTTTTTAGTTAATTATGGTTGTAATGAAGCTGTGTGAAGAGGATTACAATAAAAAATAACCATTTGATAAAATAACCTCACCAATTTTATCTCATGGGTATTATTATTTCTAATAAAACCAATGAAAATGATCCCCCCACATGGATAAGATAAAACCATTTTTTTTGAAGAGTACATAATTTTTGGTCTCCATGAAAAAAAGAACACTACATATCACCTGTTTTTTCATAGAGAAGAGTGAAAGGATTATCATGGGGGAGGGAATGTGAGAAACATAGAAAGAAGACACCAAAACTCTATGATTTAATACAATACAATAATAGATAGTGAATTGTATCTATCCATCCAGTATGATCCCACTAAAATATTTAATTTTATATAGTATAATTAGTTAAATAAATATAATTCATTAATAAAATACCAGTACAAGAAAACATGTAATAAGAAAATAAATAAGAAGATACTTTAGTGTGATTGGTCCCATAATCCATCTCAAACTCACCTTCCCTCCTATTTTGAGTCCAGCCAAGCTTCTTGTTCCTGATCTTCCATCTCTTTCATGTTCTCTGGCCTGTAGTTCAGTTCCCATCTCTATTGTATGCTGACTAGATGATTGATATTCTGAAAAAATGGGGGGGGGGAATAATGTCATAGATAGATAAGATATGTATCAGAATGGTATTATGATATAGAGATGGTGTATATTTCCCCCATAACACCATCAAACCAGGCCTAGAAAATATTCAAATATAAACAACATCATGGGAATCCCTACTATGAGATAACCATCATAACATGGAAAACATTTTCATGGCTTCCACGAGGCATGTCTGTCACTGTGGATCATCATCATCGAGTGGAAGGAGTGAATATCTCATTAAAAAATTTATCAATTCATGTTCCCTATATCTAATACATAATCATTTGAATGTTCTATGGTATCCCTACTTTGAGCTCCACTACATTATAACTTGGAATTATTGGAATTCATACTTTTAGGAGACACGAAAAAAAATTTGATTTTATTTCCTCGAGTTAAATTTAGTGTGGAAAAAAGTTGTATCATAGTTGACAATTCTGTGTAACTGTAATGCCTTAACCCCAATTACCTAGAGTCAGTTCATTATTTTAATAAATTGGAATGATTATAAGGAATCAAGTCCCAAAAGACATATTAGTTTAGAAGTCTTGTAAAATAGATTACATATATGAATGTTACATTTCACATTAGAAAATAAAACTCAACATAAATGATACTTTGAGAAAACCATTAATCCCCTAGATCAACCCTTCTTATAAATCATTGTACACTTTTTGGAAACCTAGGAAAAGTAAAACATAGAAAGGGGTGATCTCAGATGCTCTGTAAGGATAACAATATAGTGGAATATTTCATAAAGAAACTTAAACGTTTAAAGAAATGTATAAAAAAATAATTTTAAACTTAAACTTCATAATAACTTGGAAAAGATACAATAAAATAATTCCATTTACTTAGTCACATGAATATTCTACAAGTCGAATAATCACATGCAATATCAATATCCACTTTCATAATGATGGAATGCATAATGCCAAACATGATAACCACAGAGTCAAGGCCCTATGCCAGAACTAAAAATAAGATTTTTTCAAGGCCTTGTTCCAAGATAAATGTTTGTCTCATGAGAACTACCGATGCATTGAGGAGCTATAGTGGGCTCCACCCGTCAGTTACTAATTACAATGCATTCCTCATATGAAAAGGTTTAAACATATCATAAACATTTATATTAAAACTAGCATATGGAATGTCAATCCTTTATCCATAAACCATGAATGGTTTAAAAATAACACATCCATAGTCAAACATAACACAAAACCTACAATACAATATGGAATATTTGTATCATAATAAATCAACTTCAAACATGTTTAAAATCCATCAAAGGATGTTGACAGAAATGAAAATTATTTGCAAAACTCTTTGAGAGAAATATCCCCTTTTCAAGAAAAAATTTAAAAGTCACACAATTTATAAAGGAAAAAATTTAAATACATGTTTGAATCAATTTAACCAAACAACTTTGAAACTTTTGAATGGAATTAACAGTTTAAAAACATTCATGTCCATATAAATAAAACCAAAAAAACCATTTTGAAAACATGGAAATTAATGAGAATGATTTAGAAGAAAAAATATTTAAAACATTTAAAATGATGTTTTATTAAATAATCACCTTAAAATAATCCATTTGAAAACTATTTCATGAAACATGGACATTGAAAATAAATATGTCATAGTAGATACTTATGTAAAAACAACCTCGGATAATAAAGAGATCGTGAAATTAACCCTTACCTTCCACTTTCCTTTGTTCAAGGGTACATTTATCCCCCTGTATAATGAACATAGTATTTTATTAATTTATAACATAACCATATTCATATTTATTATATCATACATGATTCATTTCTGACTTTATATTACCCATTTAATAATGATTTCCATGTTAAATTAACATTTTGGGTAATAATCGCTTTCATTATTGTACAAGTTTTAACTTGTTATTCTTGATCGTATCATTTAGATCATGATTTAAATACTTCCATAATATAATACTTGATTTATATATAATATATATTTAGAATATAAATATTTATAATTGATAGATATATGAAATGGAAGGCAGTGTTTATGGAGATGGTAGGACGTACGTTTGCATAAACGTTTTTTCCGTTCTCATATCGTATTGAACGGGAGTAAGTGAGTAAGATATATGTAAGTAAATATATATATATATATATCCAATAGAATTATTATTTTATATATTACATACTTTTGAATACTATATATTTTTATAATCATCGTTGAATGGTGAACGTGGGAATGAATCTCATCGCTTCCTGGAGATGGTAATCCATATGTTCGCATGGACGACAATATAATTATATTGATGGTTAAATAATATGTAATTGGATGTTATATCATATATAAAGAATAATTAAAATGTTATATTTATTATTTACATCAGTTATACTCATTATTATACCCATAAAAATAATGGTGAGTTTGAATAACAAACTACACCACGACGTGGAGACGGTAATCCGTACATACACACGTATGGTGACGTTGTCATTTTCTGGATGGATAGAATAATGAATATGGTTGTAACATTTTTATAAAAACATAAAATTATATAGAATATACTTGAGTTATTATTTTAGAATGGAGTCAAGAAAAGAAAGAGTAAGTGGAAGAAGAAAAGAACATGAAGGAGGTGATCAAATATTTACCTCTTCTTCGGGTTCTTCTTTTTAATTTGATCAAAAGGGCTCCATATATTTGATTTATGAAAAAAGTAAGGACCCTAGGATAAAGGGAAGAAAGTTTGGAGGATATTTGGGCAGGATTTGGCTGAGCCAGAAGGCTTTGTAGGTGTGAAATTAAGAGAAGGGGAAGTACCCTTTTATAAGAGTGGTGAGGTTCACTTAAGGAAAACTGTGAAATATTATTTTATAATAAAATAATTTTAGGTTTCTAATGGTTCCAAAATGAATTATTTAAAGGATAAGGTGGGTATGGGTCTAAATACTATCAAAAAATGGGTTTTAGACAGGGTTAGGTCATCATATTTACCTTATATTTTAGATTTACCTCTTAGTTAAATAGTTTGACATTTACCATGTCTTTTTGTATTTTTATATTATATGGTTAATAAACATACTATAAAAAGACAAGATAAACCCATGTGGTTCATCATTAATATATATAACCTTATCTAAGTTATTTGGATAATCCTTAGATTTTTAAGAATATTATATAAATTAATGATATAATATTTATTTTAAAAACTCAATTATGTCAATTTTGACACTATTTAGTATTTGATTTTTTGAAATCCATAAAGACTTTATCACATCAAATAAAAATTATTTAACCAACCCTAACATATAATATTAACCTTTAAAATTATTGGAATTAATTAGAAGTCTAAAATTATATTTATTTGGATATTTATAATATCAACTATTTTAATCTTTAATTAATAAATAAATTACTGTACCATCATTGTGTCATAAATAGATTAAAATTTTTAATGTCTAAAAATTATAAATAAATAACCATTATGTAATTTTTTTTTTTATATTTCTAATAAATATTTATAGACTAATTTATCTTATTTATATCCTAATATTAAAAATTGTTTAGTTATTAAACATTGAATTTAACTCTTTTCACTCTTCTTAAAATAAAATAAAAATAAATGTCCTAATATTATCCAAGTGGACCAAAGTGGGTCATACATTATTTCTAAGGTTTTTTTGGGTCAAATTATACTTATATAATCTAATTAATGTGTTAGGGTAATTATAATATCATTTTTACCCTTAATCACCCTATTTACTTTTAATCGTGGTAAATAAAAGATATAAGTCTCTATTTACCAAAAACTATTTTCATCTTATTGAACCACATTTTACATACTGATGTCAACAATTTCCCTTGTATTTTTTAAATTAAAGTCACAGAACTGGTAAAATTATGTTTTATTCAAATTTGTAAATGCTCCTAGAAGGTGGGTAAAATACGTTAAAATTTTCGATAAAATTATATATCTATAAACTAATTATAAAATGAATCCAATGAATTAAGTTGAACCTATATAGGTATTATGTATCTATTTTTACATAAAATAAATTAAAATAATATAACAAATTCTTTAAATAAAATGTCTGTTTTATATAATAACGCGGTTTTTTCACTATTCAACAAAAATTGAAAGTTTTCAGAAAAATACCCAAAATTTACCATAAGCTTATTTTGATATTCTGAATTAAAAAAATGAAGACTATTTTACCAAATTCATTTTATACAAGTTGAATTTATTAATTTAAAATTAATTCCTGTTTTCAAAACCAAAAAGCGGGTTTTAAAAAGTAAAAACTATCTAATGATTGACATGTGTTTATGTCAAATTTTAATGTGAAATTAATTATAATTACCTACATTGTTTTAAATGATAAAAATATAATCTAATTATACTTCCAAACCATTCAAATCCATATTTTATCACTATAAATTATTTCGATTAAAAATGTTTTTTTCAATAAAAACATAGTATTTTTCACGATTCATCAAAGTATGAAAGTTATCAGAAAAGTACCAAAATTTCATCTAAACTAAATTTTTATGTCTCTTTTTTAAATAAAAATTTAATTTCAAAAAATTGAATATATAAAAGTTTCATATATTGGATTTAAAAAGGTTTCTCTATTAAAAGGGGATAAAATTGTATTTTTTAAAAATACTTTTTTATCTGAAGAAAATGAATTTGTTCTTATATTATGTCTATGAAACACTTAATATGGATGTTAAAATTATATAGACTATATAAGATTCAAAATGTAGTTAATACTATTCATAACCTTTTTTGAACAGTTATTTTAGTAGGTTGTGGTGCGCTCGAACTAGGTGTTGCGTGTAGCACAAGCTATTCAATTACTTTAATGAGATAATGTAATATAAAATCTTTGTATGTTACATTCTCCCCTCTTTCAATAAATTGCGTCCTTGAAATTTGAAATTATTCTTCTAAATGTTTTAAAATAGAAAAATACCTTTGTGGAAAACTCACATCAGAAATTAGTTTAATAAAATTTAATATTAATAAGAGGGAATGGAAAATGAAAAATTCACCACCAAATTATGATCTCTATTATGAGAAAATTGGTGGAAATTTGAGACACATAATTGCGGGAAAAATCTAAATATTTTTAGGGAGCGATTAAGGTCATCAATCACAAACAAGCGTAAAATTGAGGGCTCAAAGCCCTCAATCTAAGATGATATAAAATATAATCGGTTCAAAAAAACATAAGGTATTAGTGCTTTTAAGAACCATTCCCTAAATTTTAAGATTTAATTTATTCATATAATAAGAGGGAAAAAATATACTTGACATGTAGAGTTTCATCCTTCAACTAATTCCTACCACAAACACATATTTTACTTCAAAAGATAATATAATTCAAAAGTATTTTATTTATCCAAATCATATAGGGTTACAAAAAATAATGAATTTATTATTCATTTTTCATAATATTTAAAAAAACTACATTATACCTACTAGGAATTCACATAGGCAAGTGGTAGGTGATGCACCTTTTTCACCCTTCGGTTGTGGGTTCATGTCTCGCAGCCTTGCTAGACGCGACGGGTTGTCGTCCGACCTCCGGGTTGCCATTTTTTTGACAATCCAAAAATAGTATCTAATATTATTTTACCTTAACAGTAGTATCCAATGTCGAACTTAATCGACTCCAACCTTTAGACTTATCCAAAAATAATTCTATCCGAACTCACAGTCCAAAATTTATAAGGAAGGTAAACACAATGATGATCTTTTTTTCAATGTAATAACATGTGAATACCTTCATCATGTATTCTTTTAAAACATAGTAACACCCTAAATTATCATATAACAGTATTTATTACATTCATGTTCCCTTATTAATTTAAGAATACTAGATATATTAGTAATATTCAAAAATATTGTAAACTCCAACAATTATGGAATAAACAAACTGTTAACCGGTTCCAAGGATTTCAATAATATCCAATATTATTTATCCAAATCAATAATCTATTATTCCAAAGTCAATACCTTAGTATCAGGACCTTATTAATTGTTTTTCTTTCCTTCAACCATGTATTTTCCGAAATGTTTAACTTTCCACTAAGACACTTTTATTGGTTCCACACAATCACAAGTCCTTAATGAAATAGTACTTCAGTACTATTCTTATATACTATATAATTCTTATAACATGTACATCATTAATACAATACTCAAATAACACAATACATTAATAACCACATAAGAACTCTGAATCATTCCTCTTCATCTTTGGTAGTATCATAACTTGATTATTATCCAATAGTGTCATTTGGGGTATACTCTGATGATTTGGACATTGATTCGCATAGTGTCCAAATCCTTGCAGATGAAGCATTGTATATTTGAAAACTTTTTCTCACCCTTGATATCACGTACTTAGTTTCCCATTTCTCCACACATATAACAAACTCCCATTGCCTTCAATTATTTAAATAGATGATTATTTCCACAGTTATCACATATGGGAAAATCCTTCTTTCCTTTATTCCCTTTATCTAACTTTCTCTCTACCATCCTTTTCTTATCTGGCTTCCCTTCAAATCCATGGGACTTAGAAAATTATTTACTTATCTTATTAACACGAGATACTGTTTTTTCAAATGATGATAATACATTTTAGACTATTTCTTTTCTAAATGTTGGATTAATACCATGAATGATATGATACTTCTTACTATTTGGATCATGTGTATTGCTGGATGTCTTATTTCATCTACTGGGCACCTTTTCTAAACAATGGCATACACTAGGTTAGTTTATGAATGGCATTGCACGATTCCAAACTTGTAAAACTGTTAACATAAATTTGAACAGTTCATGGATATAATCCAAACTCATAAAAATGTTTTCTTTGAGGAAGTATATACTACAAAACCCTTCATAGTGGTTAGTAATGAAAATGAGAATTATCCTAAGCATTTCCCAGGGATTTTCATAATAAAGAGTGCAGCAAGGCCCGTAGTCATGCACCAGTTCCTGTTCGAGTCTAGATCAATGTTGTGTTTTCGGGTTTTATCCCTAGGTACATCTGTGCCAGAGCCGCCTCTACCCACTCATATCTAGATAGAGATGTATTTCCGGGAAAACTCACAAAATCTCAATAGTATTAAAATTCTAATAAGTTACTCCATACTAATCCTCAAAGTCTATCTTAGGGTAGTGTACTCTAATCAGAGTTTTTCTAAATCTAGTTTCCAAGGTTATTTCTAAACACCCTCTGATACCAACTATAATGACCCAACCCCAGTTACCTAGAGTAAATGCATTATTGCAATACATTGGCGTGATTACAAGGAATCAAGTCCCAAATGACTGATCAGTTTAGTAGTCTGGGAAAATAGATTACATAAATTAACGTTACATTATACATTAGAAAATAAAACACAACACAAATGATCCTTTGAGAACTCTATTAATCCTCTATAACAACCCTGCTTATTAATCATAATACACTTCTAAGAATCCTGGGAATATTTAAACATAGAAAGGGTTGAGCTTAGATTCTTAGTAAGGATAACAATATAGAGAAAAAATTCATAAATAAGCATAAACATTTAAAGAAATGTATAAGAATAAAACAAAAGCCTTTTAAACTTAATATTCAGCATAATATTGGAAAGATACAATAAAATAATTCCATTTACTTATTCACATGGATATTCTACTAGTCAAATAACCACATGAAATATCAATATCCACTTTTATAATGATGGAATGCATAATGCCAGAATTCATTACCACATAGTCAAGTCCTTCTGATAGTACTACATATAATATTTTGTGAGGCCTTGTGCCAAGGCACTAGTTTTTCTCATGAGACCTACCGATGCATCGAGACGCTATAGCAGAATCCACCCCTCAGTTACTATGTCCAATGCCTCCTCATATGAAAATGTTTAAACATAACATAAACATTCATATTAAAACTAGAATAAAAAATATAAATACTTAATGCATAAAAAATTAATCGTATAAAAATAACACATCCACAGTCAACCATATCACAAAACCATCAATTGAATATGTAATATTTTTATCATAATAAATCAACTTCAATCATGTTTAAAATCCATCAAAGGATGTTGACATAGATGAAAGTGATTTGTAAAACACATTGAGTGAAATATCCCTTTTTCATGAAAGAATTTAAAAGTCACACAATTTATAAAGGCAGACATTTAAAGAAATTTTTGAATAAAAGTGTCCCATATTTCTTGGAAACATTTGAATGGAATTACAATTTTAAAAACATTCATGTCCATATAAGTAAATACTAAAAAACCATTTTGAAAACATGGACATTAATGAAAATGATTTGGAAGGATAAATATTTCAAACATTTAAAATGATTTTTTAGTAAAAAATTACCTTAAAAGAATCCCTTTGAAAAATCTATAATGAAACATGGACATGGATAATAAATATGTCCCAATAGATACTTACGTAAAAACAACCTTGAATAATAAAGAGATTGTAAAATTAACCCTTACCTTTCACTTTCCTTGGGTTGAGGGTACGTTTATCCTCATGTATAATGACCATAATATGTTATTAAATTATACCAGAACGATATTAATATTTTTTATATCATACAAGATATATTTATGACTTTATACTACCCATTTATTAATGATTTCCATGTTCAATTAATATTTTGGGTAATAATCGCTTTCTTTATCGTACGTGTTTTAACTTGTTATTCTTGATCGTATCATTTAGATCATGATTTAAATAATTCAAGAATATAATAATTGATTTATATATCATATATATTTAGAATGTAAATATTTATAATATATATATATGAAATTGGGGGCATCGTTTATGGAGACGGTATGCCGTACATACGCATAAACGATGTTTCTGTTTTCATATCGTATTGAACGGAAGCAAGTGAATAAGATATATGTAAGTACATACATACATACATACATATATATATTTATATATCCAGTAGAATTATTATTTCATATGTTACATACTTATTAATAATCTATATTTTTATAATCATTGTTGAATGGTGAACGTGGGAGTGAATCTCATAGCTTCATGGAGACGGTAATCCGTACGTACACACGACCGAAAATATCATTATATTGATGGTGAAATTTTATTTAATTGTATCATATATCATATATAAATAATAATTAACATGTTATATTTATTATTTACATCATTTATATTCATTATTATACCCATCAAAATAGTGATGTGTTTGATTAATGAACTACACAACGATGTGGAGACGGTAATATGTACATATGCACATATGGAGACTTTGTCATTTATAGGATGGATAGAATATTGAATATGGTTGTACCATTTATATAAAACATCACATTATATTTAATAGACAAGAGCTATTATTTTAGATTGGAGACAACAAATAAATAGGATGTGGAAGAAAAAAAGAACTTGAAATAGGTGATGAAATATTTACCTCTTTTTCGGGTTCTTCCTTTTGATTTGATCAAAAGGAATCATTTGGTAGTAGTTCTGACCAAAGGAAGTACTCTTGGATGAAGTTTGGAATGTTGGTAGGATATTTGGGTAGGGTTTGGCCAAGCCAAAAGGCTTTGAAGGTTTAAAAGTTAGATGAGGGGAAGTTCCCTTTTATAAGATAGGTGATGGTCACTTTAGGAAAAGCGTGAAATGTTATTTTATAATAAAATTATTTTCGGTTTATAATGGATCAAAAAAGAATTAATTAATATATAATGTTGGGATAGGTCTCAAAACTCTCAACAAATTTGTTTTATAATGGTTTCGGTCATCATATTAACCTTATCTTTCAGATTTAACTCTTAGTTAAATTGTTTGACATTTACCATGTCTCTTTATATTTTTATATCATATGGTTACTAAACATACTATAACAAACAGAGAGAACATAATGTGGTTCATTATTAATATATATAACCTTATCCGAGTACATTTTCCAATACTTATATTTTTAGGAATATTATATCAATTAATAATATAATATTTGATTTAAAAACTCAATTATATCAATTTTGACACTATTTAGTATTCGATTTTTTTAAAGCCGTAAAAACATTATCACTTTAAATAAAATTTATTTAACTGACTATAACATGTAATATTAACCTATAAAATTAGTGGAATTCATCATAAGTCTCAAATTACATTTATTTGGATATTTATAATATCAATTATTTTAATCTTTCATTAATAAGGTAATTACTCCATCGTTATTGTGTCATAAATAAATTAAATTATATAATGTCTAAAAATTATAAATAAAATAGAATTATGTAGGAATTTTTTTTATCTTTATAATTAATATTTATAGTCGAATTTATCTTATGTATAACCCTATATTAAAAATGGTTTTGTTATTAAACATCAAATTTAACTCTTTTAACACTTCTTTAAATAAAATAATAATAAATGTCCTAGTCTTATCCATGTAGAACAAATGGGGTCATATTTTTTTACTATGTTTGTTTTTGGTCGAATTTTATACTTATCCAATAGAATTTGGACATGTTTTAGGGTAATTAAAATTTCATTTTCCCTTAATTAGCCTATTTACTTTTAACCATAGTAAATAAAAGTCAAAATTTACTATTCACTAAAATTATTTTATCTTATCAAACCTAATTTTACATAATAATGTCTACCGTGTCTCTCATATTTTTGAAATTCAACTCACAAAAGTGGTAAAATTATATTTTATGAAAATTTTTAAATGCTCCTAGAAGATGGGTAAAAGTCGGTAAAATAGTCGATAAAATTTTTTATATATAAACTTATTATAAAATGACTCCAATGAATTACATTGAACATATATAGGTATTATTTATCTTTTTTTACCTAAAATAAATTAAAATAAAATAACTAACTATTTAAATAAAAATTTAGTTTTATATAATAACACGATGCTTTCACTATTCATCAAAAATTGAATGTTTTCAGAAAAATACCAAAAAATTACACTAAGATAATTTTAATATTAAGAATTTAAAAATGAAGTCTATTTTACAAAATTCAAAACATAAAATTCAAATTTATTAATTTAAAAAAAATTCAGTTGTCAAAACCAAAAAACAGGTTTAAAAAAATAAAAACTATCGAAAGATTGACATGTGTTTATGTCAAATTTAAATGTGAAATTACTTATAACGACCAACATTGTATTAAATGGTAAAAATAAAATCTAATTATGCTTCCAAACCATTCAAATGCAATATAAGGCCCCAGCCTTAAACATTACTTAATATTGAGTTATTACACGATTAGACATTGAGGATCTTTTCAGGATTAGAGTTTTAGAGAATTAGATCATGAAACTTGCATTACAATCCACATTTAAATAAAGTGGTTTCATAAAAGACAGTATTCATTATTCCCATCAACGGAAACATATTTAAAATATAACATGGATTCTTTCTTGACACATCCTTGACACTATCATCACATCATGTACCTTTCCCTTGACCTGTGAAAAACATTTCAAAAACTTGGGATGAGCATAAAAATCTCAGTAAGAGTTATAAAAATATGGAAAGGAAACATGAGTTCATATATACATTAGAATGAAATCATACATTACCCATAAAACAAAGGCACTTTAACTTACCTCATCAAACCATTAATAAATCATAGAAATCATAAGACATAAAGGTAACTTGAGGCATTCATAACATTCTTACATAGGGAGTAACCCTCTTGGTTACGTTTGGAATACCCATCACAGTATATTCCCTAAATCTCTTCGGAGAAACCTTAACGTTTCACTCCTTCGCGTTACCCAATGCATTGGAGAGATATATCGGGCTCACCCGCCCTTAGTTTATCACAGAACAACCCGTTTTCAAAACAATTCCCAAGAACCATAACATAAATTTATCACATAAAACATGCATAAAGGAAACATAACATTTCCACATTTCAATCACAATATAACATTTTAGTATATTGAAATAATGAATCCATTCAAAAAGAAACCATTTCCAAAACCATTTAAAACATTTAATAAAGAGATTTTTGAATCAAAGTGTCCCATACCACCTTGAAGCTTAAAATTTTAAACCATTAATATCCAAATAAATAAATCATTAAAACCATTTTGAAAACATGGTTATTAATAAGAACAAATAATTAAAACATTTAAAATGATATTTTGGTTAAAGGGGTTTTACCAAAATTAGAGACACTTGAATACGATAATTGAGGAATAAAATTTAGTCAGAACTTTATAATATCATGAGAATAAATGGATTCATGATATAATACTCCAAAGGACAGTATATACACCATATAAGAGTGAATTGGTGCATAACAACAATGAACCCTCAATAGAAATGTCAAATGTGATGAAATCCCTTATAGAGAAGGTATCCTTAAATTAAGGACAAATCAATCTCAAAAATATGTGTGACAAATATAAGTACACCCAATATATGTGGATATTAAGTGTAAAACAATAAAAGGTCATTCACACATATTCAATGGATGACATATTCAATGACTACATGTTGAACCCAAAGAAATCAAAATTGGGTTAAAAAGTTCCCTTGACAGCCTAACAGCATCACATCAAAATGAGTTGATGAGAGATAAAAAGTGTATCTCATCACTTGGAAATAAAATTTACATCAATAAGGATATATGAGATCATATCCCAACATAAAAATATGTAAATTAAAAGACCCAATAAAAGAAGTCTTTTAAAAAAGAGGAGGGTGAAAGGTTCCCTTACCGACTTGGGTATCTTTCAAAACATACACCCCATGAAAGAAGGACAATAGATTATTGATGTAAATACTCATAAACGAAATTATATTACACAAAGAGTATAATAATGGGTAGTACATACACCACTCAATGGAATTTGTGGCAAATGTACCATAAATCTCACGGGAATAAAAGTGAGATGAAAAATCCCTTACGAAAACTCGGCAGCCTAACGGCGCCACATAAAACTTACGAATATTGATTGATGAGATAAAATAGGGTATCTCATCACATTAAAATAAAATTTGCAGCAAGACTAATATAAAAGAACATCCCCCAACATTACAAATAGGAGCTTAAAAGAAGTGACATAAAGGAGAGTACTTAAAAAGAAAGAGAGAGGTTAGATCTCTTACAAAAGTTCGGCAGCCTAACGGCGCCACTCAAAACATCCAAAATAGATTGATGAGAGAGAATAGGGTCTCTCATCACATGAACATAAAAATTACAGTAAGTTTAATATATAAGATCATCCCAATAACAAGAAAGATGAGCTTTAAAAGGAATGACATAAAAGTGTGTACTTAAAAAGAAAGAGAGGAGTAGGATCCCTTACCTCGGGTCCGACTTGACTCGATCATTATTTAACGTCCTGAATAATAAACTTGAGTTAATTTCCACTTTATTAAGAACCTTTTTCTAGTTCATTATTCCTTTTAGATCACTTATTTCAATGTTTTAATCATTTAAGTTAATAATGATTGTTTTGTCGATATTTGGTTCTTAAGTCGAAAGTGGACTTCTTACAATTACATGTTGTTCGTGTGGTCAATGGTTCTTTATATCCAAAATGAAATTACTGATTTGGATATCATATATATCATATATATCCAGCATATACATGTATTTATAATATCACATAATCATTTAGAGGAAAGAAATGAAATGCACCGTTCATGGAGACGGTAAGCCGTACGTACGCATGAACGCTACTTTCATTTCTATGTTGTATTAATGGAATTAAAACTATATGAGAGGTATGAATATTTTAATTCCAGAATTATATTAATCATTTAGATGTATCATACATCATATATATCCATTATATATATGTACTTATAATAGTACATTATATTTTGAGATAAGAAATGAAATGTACCGTTCATGGAGACGGTAAGCCGTACGTACGCATGAACGCTACTTCCATTTATATTTCATATTTAATGGAATTAAAACATAATGATACATAATAGTATTTTAATTCCAGTATGGTATAATATATAATATCATTAAATATACCCTTTATACGTACCACATATGGTAATAACGAATCAAATCACTTTGAGGGGGCGGTAGTCTGCACTTCCTTAAATGAAGATATCGCGTATACCAATAATGGAAGCCATGAAGGTAAGCCACAAATGAAAAATACAAAAGCTAAAGTAAAACATAAACATATTATATGTCATATATAAAAATAGTGACATCATAATGGCCACCTTTGAAGGTGTTAAATGAGTATTGAACAATCATCATTTCGGGAGGCAGAATTCCTCCATCCACGGAAACCGTATGTTCTTTAACCATTTGATGTAGTTTTGTGAGAGTTTAGCTCGAATAAATCTTATAACAACATCATAGTATATTGAAGATACTGGTGTTGTTACAAAATAAGTAAATAAAAAGAGTTTAGGGGGTTGGAGAAGCAAAAATAAAACAAATGAACATGAGAGAATGAATTACCTTTAAAAATGTAACTCCTTTTGATTTGAGCCTAAAGGCTTCCTTTGAAAGGATTATTCCCAAAGGAAATCCTCTAGGATGAGGAGAGGGATGTGGATAGAGTTATTGGGCAGGGGTTGGACGAGCCAAAGTCTTGAGGAGTGTGTGTAATGAGGTAGAGGTGGGGGCCTTTTATAAGAGGAGAGGAGGGGCACTTTTGGAAAGTAAAGAAATATTACTTTATTTGAAAATGTGTTTCGGTTTTAAAAGGTCCCACATTGATATACTTCGTGGATAAGGTGATAAGGGTTCTAAATCCACCCATACAATAAGTTTTGGACATGTTTAGTTCATATATTTTACATTATCTTTCCATTTTATTTAAATCGTCAAATAATGATGTCATCGCTGCATCATTATTATGTCATAAATAATTTAATATATTTAAGGTCTAAAAATTATAAAAAAACTACTATGATTTAGGAAAGCTTTTTATCTTTCCAATGAATATTTATAATAAAAAATCTGACTTGTATAACCCCATTTAAAAATTGTTTTAGTAAAACATATCATGTTTGTGTCATTTTTACTTTTACATTAAATAAAAAGTTATTAATGTCATTTACCAACCAAAGTGGATCCATGGGGTCCCCAAGTTGACCCATGGCTTGTGTTGGTCGCCAATGACACAAACAATGAGGGTAGGACATGTTTCAAGCTCATCTCATATTATTAAAACATTATTTTTACCCTAAACTACACTAATTACCACTAATCGCGATTAAAAACTTAATAAGTTACTATTCAACAAAAAATTATTTTTATCCTATTGAACCACATTTTACATCTTAATGACAACCATGTATGTCGGATTTTTGAAATTCAAAACACAGAAGTGGTAAAATTTCATTTAAACGAAAAATCAGTTTTTATAAGTACCACTTAGTGGTTTCACTATTCATCAGAAATTGAAGTTTTTCAGAAAAATCCCAAACATTCCCCCTAAGCTATATTTGATATTCTGAATTAAAAAATGAAGATTATTTTACAAAATTTAAAACGTATAAGTCACATTAATTAATTTAATAATTAATTCCCGCTGTCAGACCAAATAGCGTGTTTTTATGAAACAATAAGTATCAAAAGATTGACACTAGATGAAGTCCGATTTCAAAGTGAAATTAATTCCAACGACCACTGTTGGATTTAATGGTAAAAATATTTTCTAATTTTAATTTGAAACCAATTCAAAAGATAATCTAATCATATAAATAAATTAGATTAAAAAGAGGCTTTGAATTAAAAAAACAACATTTTACACTATTCATTAAAAAATGAACTTTATCGGAAAAATACCAAAAATCTACACAAAGTAAAATTTGATGTCCCGATTCTAATGAAGAGTTTTATTTGGTCCAAAATAATGTATAAGAGTGATCAAAACTATTTTTAATGGCAGTTCTCCATCAAAAGGCGATAAGTGAACCTTTAGTGAAAATTAGGGTATAAAAGCCTAAAATTGAATTCTTTCCGTATTTTAAGCCTTTATCCTTTATTGGATAAATGTAAAAACATTTAAAAACATATATAATCATATTTTAGTTATTTCTATCCATTCCCGCCTATACAACGGCTACATGTTAACTGCCATTTAAAATAATATTATTTTATTATTAGAGTGCAACGTAAGATTCCCAAGAAACTCGTTGTTGCGTATTGGGTACGCCATCGAGAATTACATCCCCTTTAAAGTAATATTAATATTTGATTAAAAAATATGGATAAATATAAAGATGTCATATTCTTTATTTACCTAGGGTGTTACATCCTTCCCCCCTTTTGGGAATTGCGTCCTCGCAATTTTAATAATTGGGCTTGGAAACATCCTTGGAAGTCCCACATCGAAACAAGATTCGGTAAAACAATCACTTTAAAATAAAGAAAGATAAGTACAAAGGTCACCCGAGTTAACCCATACTAGGATTCCATGTAGAAAAATATGGACATGGGGGAGAAAACATAGGGTCATGTTCTTGAGGGAGAGTGATAGTAAACATGTCTAGGAGAAAGTTAACAATGAGAAAATCACAAACTTGTGATGGGTTAAACGATATTCGATTCCACAGTAGGAAAAGTTAATAGACAACATTTTTGTTTTAAGTTACTTTTTATTGAATAATTTATTTATAAGGAAACATAATCACTTATCATGTTGACTTTCAACTTTTACTAGATTCCTTAATCAAACTCATATTTTTTTCCAAAAGACGAGTATTTAGGGAGACTTGTTCGCATTAAGAGTACTATAATCAACTTCTAGAGAATCACCTAATCCATAATAGAGAACTATATACTTCCAATGTCTTTAGGCTTTAAGCAAAACCAAAACCAAAAAGGTTAGTATAAGGTCAGATAATCCAGAAAAGGATAACCCATTAAAAAGAAAATCCATGCTTAATCTCCAAAATTTGTCCAACAAAACCCAAAGTTCAACGAGGACCATCCGATAATCAATTTGTCCATAACATTCTTCAAAGTAAATCAATCTAAGATTGAAACCCAAATATTTTAAGGATTTAGTCACATAGTCTTCCAAGTTAAATTGTAACATTTATCTCCAAACAACATTAGTTGCTCCTAAAGTCTCGTATTGAAAAGTAATTAACCTAATCACATATCCTCCATGATAGGTTAACAATTTTCATAAATAACCCAAAATCAACTTACTCTTAATTCATAAAATCATATAACTAAAAATAATCAGTCAAACTAACCAGGGACTTCACGTAGTCCAGTGGTAGGTGATAAATACCAGTCGCACTTTGGTTGTGGGTTCGATTCCCGCAGCTTTGTCCGACGCGACGGGTAGTCACACGGTCTGCGTGTTGTCCTTTTTCCAAAACAATATAATTCTTAAAACATTCCCCAAAATGAGATAAAATCTTCGAAGATGATCATAACGTATTTTAACCTCAAGTTTATCTCATGCCTTTCATTTTCATCATATCATATAATAACACATAATTACCTCAAAAGTATGGATCATATAAACTCTAATTGTTACCTTTAATTATTACCTGAATTTCCACATCGAGTTGGCCATCTCGTACATGATGGATTAGAGAACTCACCAAGGTTTAAGTGGTTGATCATGGCTCCTTGATAGTTGGTTTAGAACAACTATGAGATTCCTCATTGAATCCCCCATCTCATCCAGTATCTTAATCAGAGAACCACCACAATTTCCTTCAAACCCATTGTCACTTTGGTGCCTACTAGATCCAGCCATTTACTAAAACCAAAAAGGTCAGTGTGAGTATATCAACAAAACCATCATGTACTAATGAGGAAGTTAAACACTAATATATACTTACTCATTCACTTTATCTAAAACTAGGACTCTTTCTGAAATCCTAACCATTATGGTAATGTCACTTATGCTTAAAGAATACCCTAACCTCTAAAGTTATCTAAACCGACCTCTGATACCAACTATAAGGCCCCAGCTTTAAACATTACTTAATCTTGAGTTATTACAAGATTACACATTGAGGATCTTTTCAGGATTAGAGTTTTAGAGAATTATATCATGAAACATGCATTACATTCCACATTTAAATAAAGTGGTTACACAAAATACAATATTCATTCTTCCCATCAACGGAAACATATTTAAAATATAACACAGATTCTTTCTTGACACATCCTTGACACTATCATCAAATCATGTACCTTTCCCTTGACCTGTGAAAAACATTTCAAAAACATGGGATGAGCATAAAAAGCTCAGTAAGAATTATAAAAATATGGAAAGGAAACATGAGTTCATATATAAATTAGAATGAAATCATACTTTACCCATAAAACAAAGGCACTTTAACATACCTCATCAAACCATTAATAAATCATAGAAATAAAAAGACATAAAGGTAACTTGAGGCATTCATAACATTCTTACGTAGGGATTAACCCTCTTGGTTACGTTTGGAATACCCATCACAGTATATTCCCTAAATCTCTTCGGAAAAACCTTAACGTTTCACTCCTTCGCGTTACCCAATGCATTGGAGAGCTATATCGGGCTCACCCGCCCTTAGTTTATCACGGAACCACCCGTTTTCATAACAATGCCCAAGAAGCATAACATAAATGTATCACATAAAACATGCATAAAGGAAACATAACATTTCCACATTTCAATCACAATATAACATTTTAGTATATTGAAATAATGAATCCATTCAAAAAGAAACCATTTCCAAAACCATTTAAAACATTTAATTAAGAGATTTTTGAATAAAAGTGTCCCATACCACCTTGAAGCTTAAAATTTTAAACCATTAATATCCATATAAATAAATCCTTAAAACCATTTTGAAAACATGGATATTAATGAGAACAAATAATTAAAATATTTAAAACGATATTTTGGTTAAAGGGGTTTTACCAAAATTAGAGACACTTGAATACGATAATTGAGGAATAACATTTAGTCAGAACTTTATAATATCGTGAGAATAAATGGATTCATGATATAATACTCCAAAGGA
This sequence comes from Viscum album, assembly GCA_963277665.1. Lineage (NCBI taxonomy): Eukaryota > Viridiplantae > Streptophyta > Magnoliopsida > Santalales > Viscaceae > Viscum > Viscum album. The sequence goes on along the minus strand of OY728120.1, from coordinate 1,867,851,762 downwards.
CAGTATATACACCATATAAGAGTGAATTGGTGCATAACAACAATGAACCCTCAATAGAAATGTCAAATGTGATGAAATCCCTTATAGAGAAGGTATCCTTAAATTAAGGACAAATCAATCTCAAAAATATGCGTGACAAATATAAGTACACCCAATATAAGTGGATATTATGTGTAAAACAATAAAAGGTCATTCACACATATTCAATGGATGACATATTCAATGACTACATGTTGAACCCAAAGAAATCGAAATTGGGTTAAAAAGTTCCCTTGACAGCCTAACGGCATCACATAAAAATGAGTTGATGAGAGATAAAAAGTGTATCTCATCACTTGGACATAAAATTTACATCAATAAGGATATATGAGAACATATCCCAACATAACAATATGTAAATTAAAAGACCCAACAAAAGAAGTCTTTTAAAAAAGATGAGGGTGAAAGGTTCCCTTACCGACTTGGGTATCTTTCAAAACATACACCCCATGAAAGAAGGACAACAGATCATTGATGTAAATACTGATAAACGAAAGTATATTACACAAAGAGTAGAATAATGGGTAGTATATACACCACTCAATGGAATTTGTGGCAAATGTACCATAAATCTCACGGGAATAAAAGTGAGATGAAAAATCCCTTACGAAAACATGGCAGCCTAACGGCGCCACAAAAAACTTACGAATATGGATTGATGAGATAAAATAGGGTATCTCATCACATTAAAAAAAAATGTACAGAAAGACTAATATAAAAGAACATCCCCCAACATTACAAAGAGGAGCTTAAAAGATGTGACATAAAGTAGAGTACTTAAAAAGAAAGAGAGAGGTTAGATCTCTTACAAAAGTTCGGCAGCCTAACGGCGCCACTCAAAACATACAAAATGGATTGATGAGAGAGAATATGGTCTCTCATCACATGAACATAAAAATTACAGTAAGTGTAATATATAAGATCATCCCAATAACAAGAAAGATGATCTTTAAAAGGAATGACATAAAAGTGTGTACTTAAAAAGAAAGAGAGGAGTAGGATCCCTTACCTCGGGTCCGACTTGACTCGATCATTCTTTAACATCCTGAATAATAAACTTGGGTTAATTTACACTTTATTAAGAACTTTTTCTAGTTCATTATTCCTTTTAGATCACTTATTTCATTGTTTTAATCATTTAAGTTAATAATGTTTGTTTTGTCGATATTTGGTTCTTAAGTCAAAAGTGGACTTCATACAATTACATGTTGTTCGTGTGGTCAATGGTTCTTTATATCCAAAATGAAATTACTGATTTGTATATCATATATATCATATATATCCAGCATATACATGTATTTATAATATCACATAATCATTTAGAGGAAAGAAATGAAATGCACCGTTCATGGAGACGGTAAGCCGTACGTACGCATGAACGCTACTTTCATTTCTATGTCGTATTAATGGAATTAAAACTATATGAGAGGTATGTATATTTTAATTCCAGAATTATATTAATCATTTAGATGTATCATACATCATATATATCAATTATATATATGTACTTATAATAGTACATTATATTTTGAGATAAGAAATGAAATGTACCGTTCATGGAGACGGTAAGCCGTAAGTACGCATGAACGCTACTTCCATTTCTATTTCATATTTAATGGAATTAAAACATAATGATACATAATAGTATTTTAATTCCAGTATGGTATCATATATAATATCATTAAATATACCCTTTATACGTACCACATATGGTAATAACGAATCAAATCACTTTGAGGGGGCGGTAGTCCGCACTTCCTTAAATGAAGATATCGCGTATACCAATAATGGAAGCCATAAAGGTAAGCCACAAATGAAAAATACAGAAGATAAAGTAAAACATAAACATATTATATGTCATATATAAAAATAGTGACATCATAATTGCCACCTTTGAAGGTGTTAAATGAGTATTGAACAATCATCATTTTGGGAGGCAGAATTTCGCCATCCACGGAAACCGTATGTTCTTTAACCATTTGATGTAGTTGTGTGAGAGTGTAGCTCGAATAAATCTTATAACAACATCATAGTATATTGAATATACTGGTGTTGTTACAAAAGAAGTAAATAAAAAGAGTTTAGGGGGTTGGAGAAGCAAAAATAAAACAAATGAACATGAGAGAATGAATTACCTTTTAAAGTGTAACTCCTTTTGATTTGAGCCTAAAGGCTTCCTTTGAAAGGATTATGCCCAAAGGAAATCCTCTAGGATGAGGATAGGGATGTGGATAGAGTAATTGGGCAGGGGTTGGCCGAGCCAAAGGCTTGAGGAGTGTGTGTAATGAGGTAGAGGTGGGGGCCTTTTATAAGAGGAGAGGAGGAGCACTTTTGGAAAGTAAAGAAATATTACTTTATTTGAAAATGTGTTTCGGTTTTAAAAGGTCCCACATTGATATAATTCGTGGATAAGGTGATAAGGGTTCGAAATCCACCCATACAATATGTTTTGGACATGTGTAGTTCAAATATTTTACTTTATCTTTCCATTTTATTTAAATCGTCAAATAATGATGTCATCACTGCATCATTATTATGTCATAAATAATTTAATTTATTTAATGTCTAAAAATTATAAAAAAACTACTATGATGTAGGAAAGATTTTTAGCTTTCCAATGACTATTTATAATCAAAAATCTGACTTGTATAACCCCATTTAAAAATTGTTTTAGTAAAGCATATCATGTTTGTGTCATTTTTACTTTTACATTAAATAAAAAGTTATTAATGTCATTTCCCAACCAAAGTGGATCCATGGGGTCCCCAAGTTGACCCATGGCTTGTATTGGTCGGCCATGACACAACCAATGAGGGTAGGACATGTTTCAAGCTCATCTCATATTATTGAAACATTATTTTTTCCCTAAACTACACTAATTACCACTAATCGCGATTAAAAACTTAATAAGTTACTATTCACCAAAAAATTATTTTCATCCCATTAAACCACATTTTAATTCTTAATGACAACCATGTATGTCGGATTTTTGAAATTCAAAACACAGAAGTAAAATTTCATTTAAACGAAAAATCAGTTTTTATAATTACCACTTAGTGGTTTCACTATTCATCAAAAATTGAAGTTTTTCAGAAAAATCCCAAAAATTCACCCTAAGCTATATTTGATTTTCAGAATTAAAAAATGAAGTCTATTTTACAAAATTCAAAACATATAAGTCACATTAATTAATTTAATAATTAATTCCCGCTGTCAGACCAAATAGCGTGTTTTTATGAAACAATAAGTATCAAAAGATTGACACTAGTTGAAGTCCGATTTCAAAGTGAAATTAATTCCAACGACCACTATTGGATTTAATGGTAAAAATATTTTCTAATTTCACTTTGAAACCAATTAAAAAGATAATCTAATCATATAAATAAATTATATTAAAAAGAGGTTTTGAATTAAAAAAACAACATTTTACATTATTCATTAAAAAAATGAACTTTATCGGAAGAATACTAAAAATTTACACAAAGTAAAATTTGATGTCCCGATTATAATGAAGAGTTTTATTTGGTCCAAAAGAATGTATAAGAGTGATCAAAACTATTTTTAATGACAGTTCTCCATCAAAAGGCGATAAGTGAACCTTTAGTGAAAATTAGGGTATAAAAGCCTAAAATTGAATTCTTTCCGTATTTTAAGCCTTTATCCTTTATTGGATAAATGTAAAAACATTTAAAAACATATATAATCATATTTTAGTTATTTCTATCCATTCCCGCCTATACAACGGCTACATGTTAACTACCATTTAAAATAATATTATTTTATTATTAGAGTGCAACGTAAGATTCCCAAGAAACTCGTTGTTGCGTATTGGGTACGCCATCGAGCATTACATCCTCTTTAAAGTAATATTAATATTTGATTCACAAATATGGATAAATATAAAGATTTCATATTCTTTATTTACCTAGGGTGTTACATGCAAAATTTATCACTATAAATTATTTCAATTAAATTTTTTTTTCAATTAAAACATAGTAGTTTCACTATTCATCAACAAAGAAAGTTATCAGAAAAGTACCACAATTTTATCTAAACTAAATTTTTATATCCCGATTCTAAAGAAAAATTTAATTTCATTATATTGAATATATAAAAGTGTAAAATACTGGTTTTAAATAGGGTTATCCGTTAAAAGGAGGTAAAATTGAATTTTTTGAAAAATACTTATTTTATAAGAAAAAATGAATTATTTATTATATTATGTCTAAAAACACATAATATGGATATTAATATTATATATAGTATATATGATTCAATATGTAGTTAATACTATTCATAACATCTTTTTGAACGGTTAGTTTAGTATGTTGTGGTGCGCTCAAACTTGGTGTTGCGTGTAACACAAGCCATTGAATTACATTAATGAGATAATGTAATATGAAATATTGGGTTATTACAATAACCATTAAAAAATATCTATTTTGGGACTCTATTAAATTTTATTTCAAACAAAAAAATTGTAAGACTTATTAATAAGGCTCGAATAATCTTTTCTCTCAAACACTCAACTTAAACACTTATAAAATAGTAAAAAACATCATGGTACACCACTGTATTTGAAATCGTAGTGTGGGAAACATCCTGGTCCTCCTACATATTTATCAAGAACCCATACCATGGAAACCAATTAGTAAAAAACATAACCCCTTTGACCAGTCATATTTTTATTGAGGATGTGTTTGGGTGAGGATTCAAATAGAATTGAGGGACTCAATTTTAAAAATTATAAAAATATCCATTATCAGTTCAGGTATGAAACCCCAAGGTTCATCATATCTAGATCTTCTGATGTCTATTTCAGGTAATATTCAAATAGGTTGGTGATACTCCACATAGATCTACAATATCTTTGTTGTACCTACTAAGAAATCATAGTCTTGTTAACTAGATGAAACTTGACTTCAATCCATCATCAAAATTTTATTCCCCAATTACAAATTGGTTCCGGATCAGCCTAGATTTGGATTCTAGGTTACAACCTAAAATTTTAGGGTTCTGTTATGAATTGGTGTTCTATATTAGATTACTGAGGCTCAACATAGATTTTTATCATTAATAGGGCTCGCCCCATTGGTTTTTCCCATAGATTGAAATATCTACATCTGTCATCCATTGCCATAGGCTTCCCTTATCCATTGTAAATCAAGATTATATTAGTTTAAAATTTCTTTTCTTCTCCTATTATGGAAGACAAAATGTTTTCAGTGCTATTTGAATATGATAGGGTGGTTTTGGATGTAGTATGTTATTGTAGAAAATGGATGACCTGAAGATAGAGGATGAAACATTGGAATAATATCAAATTCTTGTAAAGGATTTTGCAATAGTAGAATGCAACTATAGCTAGATTTTGCTTCTAGTGGTAGAAATCCACTTCATGATAGTAAATATCGAGGCTTGATGATAGAAAGTGATTGAAATCAAGGCATTCAATATAACCAAAATGTCATGAATTTAATATTATGTGAGTGAAATTGAATACAAATTAAATAAAATTTATCACATCTAGAAAATATTAATTCCAAAATTAATGAATAAAATTAATCCTTTCAATTTCTATAAAATGTATGTAAGAAACCAAAAACATTAATTTTATCCAAAAATATATTTCAGTTACAAAACAGTGAAATAAAAAAATTAAAACAAGGATATTCAATTCCAAATCACAATTTAAAAGGAAAATTTAGATGGAATTTAATGTTGCACCAAAAAATGTTTAAAATATTAATATGTAAAGTGATTGAATTGTTATCATCGCTCATCCTCATAAAAAATAACATATGAAAAATGTATGTTAAAATTATTATATTTTTAATTCAAGAGAATAACATTTCTAAAATAAAAAAATATAACTATTTTAAATTATTTCCAATCAATAAAAAATACAGGACAAAATCATCAAATGATAATAATTTTATATATTTTAAGAACACTTCAACATTAAATATTTCTTTAATCCCTTAAAAATGATGTGGAAAAGTGCATTAAAAACTTCCCACATGAAAACCCCCAATCTTAATAAATTTTACTCTTTGAAAATTCAATAATTTTCATTTATTTAAATATACTAATAAATAAATTTTATTATCCTATATAGGTAATAATACAATAATGAATTTAAGAAAATTAAGGAATAATTCATTTCCGAAAAAAATCATGCATCTTATGTGAATCCTTTACACTATCCTACTTCAATAACATTTCAAATTACATTTATATTAGTGCTAGCTAGTGAAATTCAAGTGGAACTAAATATTTAAGGATAAGCACTACTATTTTTCACTATCTCGGGTTCCTCAGACAAAAATTGAAATTTAAAAATCATTGATAAAAATAAAATGATATTTTTATAAATTAATACATTGTTGTTCATATCTAAAAAATATTCCCTCCACTTTAATGAACTCTATTTTCTAAATGGATCATTATTTCATTTTTCCCATCCATGTACTGAGCACTGTGAAAAGTACTTATTAAATTCAAATTTTATTTATTTTCAAAAATCAAAGTATGAATAGTGTATTAAATATTTATCTTGGGATCCCTATCTCGAATATTTCTATAGTATTAGTGGACTAATATTAATCTCTATTGACTTATCTCTAGGAGTTGTTAAATTTTACTAAGGTTATGATTCGAGGATGAAGTTCAACCATAATGTTTCCTGAAGTTATAATTCCAAATCCACATAAATTCAACCTATTAGAATCCATTTACTATATTTCAAAAAATATTTTCATGAATGTACTAGACAGTACCAGTAAATAATCATTAAATCCTAACAAATTTATAACCCATGAAACCCATAAATTGAGTATTGAATGGTCACCTAGGTAGGACATATCAATATTTTTCCCAAAGACATAATAATTTTATTTATTTATACGGTGAAGATCATATCATTATGCTAAAAGGGAGTCAATTATACCAAAACTCAATGGAGTTTTTATGTGTACATCATTAGAGAACTTTTAAGGAACATTTAAAGGATATATCTCACCCACATATGAATCATATGGTTGGAGAGAATTTTAGATATTTTGGTTCTAAATATATTTTTAATTCCAATAGTTCAATGAATGTATGGTGTGTATAGAGTGATGTTAAATAATTAAATTCCATCCAACACAAGCAATCAAAAAATTCACCTCATGCACATATTTTTCACTTGACAACAATTTTAAAAATTATAGTGCAGAAACAAGATGTTTTAGAAAAGGGTATTTTAACAAAATTTGAGTTTACCATTAATTTTTAAAATTTTATTTGAATGTGAATGAAATAATTTAATTTTATATAGTTATTATCATGAGTAAAAGTGACCAGTAAATTCAAAAAAATGTCTCACTGTTGAAATAATTACACCCATAGTAGTATAAGCTTCATCAATGTAAATTTATCTTGTTGTATCCTCATTTTATCCTTGACAAAGTCCCCTTATTTTTCATTAATAGTCACTATAATATAAAATAGGGAACTTTAGAGTTAAATTTTGGAATTCAATGTATATAAAAACAAATTTTGAGTTCATGAGGTTATGATCTAACTGGTTCATGCTTGTAGCTATTATTATTCTTCAGATTTGAAGAAATTTATTATATCCAATCCAAGGAAGATAGGGAATGGAAATATATAAAATGAAAAATATTCAGATTCATTTATCTGAATAGAAATTTGAGAATAAAACATATAAATTATGGGTTTCTTCCCATGAAACACGGGATTATATGTTTTAGCAAGATTTGCCCCTAAATTCTAACCTAACCTAGATCATTTTGAGGGAAAGATTTATGGATGATATTGAATTCATTTCTTTGGGTGGAATTCTTTTTATAATGTTATAAATATTCTAAATTTCAATCTTTTATTAATGATTTCCCAAGTTTCTAAAATATTTCTAGAGTGACATTGATGTTCATGGTAGTTTCTACCCCAAGATTCTCCCTATAAGGAAAAAATATTAAAGAAAACGATCTAAAAAAATTCATCATTATTATCATAAATATTCATCATGTGTTCCCTCACAGTAATGGGATTCAAAATAACTAATATTGAAGAAGGAATTTTAATAATCTACTCACCATTTTCAAAAAAATCTTTCAACTCAAATAGATCATATGATTATCACTTGATGGAATAAAATTTTACCCAATAATTAACTTCTTCATAATCCAAACATGAATACAAATTTGTAAATTTTGCAAACACCATTTATATATTTTAAACTACAGAATCAAACATAGTTGGAATGAAATTTTCAATAAAACATATTTTCTCAATTTAGAAATAATTTAGTTAGTTAGAATGTTGTATGACAGAACTATACCAAGATTCAAACACTTGTAAACTCTAAATATCATATGGAAACCTCTAATAAATATGTTCAACCACCTTAGGATAATGGATTTTTTTTCTAACTACATATTTGGATCAAGGAAATTTTGTCATCTACAATTGGATAATGGGGTGGAAGAAAAATATTAGAAATACTCTTAATAAGTTAGGGAATAAAAACATATAAATCCTCAAGAAGGAAATAACCATACTAACAATTGACCACTATTGGGAAGTAAACATTATCAACAACATCATTTAGGTTCTAACTAACCTTGGGCTTGGGATTCTAAAAAATAAACATCTCCTCCACATCACCCATATCCTGGTGGGTGATTTTTTTCTTTTTAAAAGTTAATAAAAATATCCCTAGTGGAAATGAATGGTTTACGCAAGATGATAATGACATTTTAATCACAATTTATATCATGAATAAGAATATATAAGCCAAATTAAACATCTAGAAACTAAATAACAAGTCATCCACCCATTTACAGGGATGATCGATTGACCTACCAGCATGTTGATGATACCTAGAAATTGGTTTTACGTCCTTATGACCCAAATTTTTTGACAATTGTTATGGGATTCAATAAACTATCTCTCCGAAATCACAAAAATATTATGTTTACCACTTAATCCCATTATTAATTTAATAAAAAAACTAAAAGTGTCCATTTAACTCTAGGGGAACCTTAATAAAAAAAAGTCACTACACTCTTAATTAATATCAATGGTATCCAATTTCATTCCATCAGTTTTGTTAGCTAGAAAACCACAAGTGGATTTTATGTATAATTGATTTTTATCGAAGTATTTCACAATTGGCATGTTTATTACAATGGTTTTAATAACTTTCATGAACCTCATGTAGTGATGTTCGAATTTTTTTGACTCATTATAGAATTGAAAGGGAGGGGAATAATTTTTTATGATTTGTTGATTTTATACCTTCCCCAAAACCCTACATTAATATTTATTTGATTGATCAATTCAAACTTTATTTTCCTTGTTTATATAGTTTGTTATGTGTGGGTATATAATTTTTTTTAGGATGGATCTTACAATCTAGATTAGGAGACAAGTCATATTTTAGGTTTGGGTTCTGAGGTTATGTTAAATACTCAATTTATTTTTTAGTGTGTTACACCCAAGTTGGATCATGAGTTCAAACAGAACATATTTTGGTTACATCCATTACATTCTCGTTGGAGTTCAAAATGGATGAACTCTGAAGCTTATGTTTATCCCAAAAATTTATGACCTTGGCTATTTGACCAACTCGAGTTTATAGATAGTCAATACTATACTATTAGGAATATTTTTTTGTAATCATCTACCTAACAAGTTCCTCTAAATTATATTTCATATTTGAAGGTGAAAGCATATTTTGGACAGGACTACATGGTTGATTTAGGTACCCAAGGACTATAAATGGTTGTTTGTTGGCCCATTGGTCTTTCTAAGTTATGACAAGTTTATTTTTTCATACATCATTATATTGTTTTAAAAATGGGTCATTATATCCATATCTATTAAAAATTAAATCCACCAATTTATCACTCAACCTAGGGTGTGTCAGTTTATCAAAATAGGGGCAATAGGTTTTTGTGGGACTATACATCCCATAATGAGAGCATTACACCCAAAGTGTGTTCTTAGTATACAATAAAATATCATGGAGGTTAGTTTTAGCTATATGAATCAATCTCTTCTTAGTGGACATGTGTTGATATTTTTGAGAATGTTTACCAAAAATTTCATTCTTTTCTTTACCAGTCTTATCTAAAAAAAGTTTACCACAAAATTGATGCATAAAATTACGATTGTATGGTGTGAGTATATGGTAAAAAAATTTCCAAAAAAATATGGGGATATTATTGGTTATTTGTATATTTCCTAATAATACCCAAAATCTATCCCAAGTACTATGAAAGAGAACTCCCTCCTAATGGAAAAATCATATGATCCTATTTCTAAATTATATTATTGTATTATCCTGACAAAATTCAAAAATGAATGAATTGAAATATCAATCGAAAGTGTCAAAGATAACCTCATTATTATTTTTGGAACAAAATTATAGACATTCCCTTCAGATATATTGGGAACACCCTCTACATAAGATCATCCTTAATCAACCAATGGAGAGGAAAAAATTTCATAGAAATGTAAAAAACTCTAACAAACTCAATTAAATCCCAATTAGGGTGAGAATAAAAGGTAGGAAGGAAAAAATATGAGAAACTTTATGTTCATAGTTCTAAGACCAAGGAGTGATCCTTATACCTGATAAATTTCTAGAAACAATATACAATATAAACATCATACGCTTGGGTATCTTGGAATCTTTATTTTGAGGTAGCGTTTGATTAATATCTTGATTTTAATTTTCAAACTTCATGAGCAGCCAAATTCTCCATTTGAAATATAATTTTTTTAGTTTTAATTTTTTTAAATAATAATATTTTTTTATTTTATTTTTCATATTTTTTGGTCTTCTTATATATGTTTTATATTTTTTATTTGGTTTCAATTTCCATCCTTATAAATAACACAAAAAATTGATGGAATATCAATTTCATGAGGGTGGTCAAATTAATTATTAATATAAATAATTAAAATATTAATATGATAAGATATTTTGAACTATAGGGAAAAAATGTATTTAAACAAAAACAACAAGACAAAAAAAGGAAAAAATGTTAGTAATTGAGAGTAAGTATAATGATGAATTGAAAATGACATGAAGGGGAATAATAATGAAAGGAGAAATATAAGGGGTGAACAAATCTTTTATTGAATTTGAATAAGATGAGTACATATAATTGATTAAGAAGGTATCTTATCTTGTATGTAAATATTCACAGAGGAACTGAAGTAGTGTGTAAAGGATTACAATACCTAGTTGTCTTTAGATAAAATAACACCTTTATAGATCAGTGATTAGAATTATTATTTGAAAAATAAAACATGGAATTGATTCCCCCTAATAGAGATGATAATAAAAAAATAATTATTATTACATTGATTGTGGTCTCCAAGGAAAAAATAACTCAAGCCTACACTTATTAGTCTACGGAGTAGTGTGTAGGGTTTCTCATGAGGGAGAGAATGTGAGTACTCTGGATTGAAGGCACCAAACATCTATTATTTAGAAAAATATAAGATAAATTAAAAAAATTATTTCAACCAATATAGATATATCCCCCTAATCTGTTTATTTATATAAGGTAGAAGCATCAAAATCAATTGATTCATTAAAAAATATCAGTATATGGAATCACGAAATATTAAAAGGGATAAGTTGCTCATATAGTACAGAATACCTCTTTATCTATGTCAATCTCCACTACCCTTCTAATTTATGTCCACCCCATCTTATATTTCTTGATTTCCATTATCAGATATGTGATCTCGCCATATGTTTAGTTCCAATAAACATTTCATTCTATATTTCTGACCGATAATCCCAGAAAAATGTTATTGAATGGTGTTCTGGATGGAGAAGGTAATACTTGTAATGGAGTTATGGTCTGGGGAAGGGGTATGGTTTCCCAATCAAAATATCATCATGGGCCTCAAAGATCCTTAATCAATAACAATGTCACATGAATCGTTGCATTAGGATAACCATCACATCTCAAATAACATCTTCCCAGAATCCACCAGGAATGTCCATCACTATGGATCATCTTCATCTTGTGACTCGAGTGAAGCTCCCATAAAAGAAAGTTCCCCTAGAACATGCCCCATATCTAATAAATTAAATATAAACACAATGTTCAACCATATCCCTATTTCAATATCTACTCTTTCAGAACTTTGAATTATTAATATTTAAACTTTTATGTAAGACAATTTTTTTTGATTTCATTTCCGATACCACATTGCAGTGTGGCATGAAAAATAGTTTATAGTCTAGTTAACTAGTCATTGTAACCTTGGAAAAATATCTATATTGAGATTTTACCATATTATTTTTCAATAATAAATATTTATAGGTTTTCTCAATTATTCTTGAAAAAATGTAGTCATCAAACTCCCATCTTCAACAATAATCAAACAAGATCCAAAATATTCAAAGATGCATTCATTTTTTTTTAATATAATCTCTAAACAATAATGAATCCATATTTATGAAAATATTCAATGAAACACGATTATATAAGTAATTTTATTTATCCCTTTAGTTTCATTTTCCTTTTAATAAGAAAATATGGATCTTGTATAATTTAATTGGGATATATAACACCTGAGAGGACATTCTATAGTAATGTTAGAACCTTTATGTAACCAAGTTTATTTTGGAACCATGAAATGAGTGCTAAATTACGTAGTAAACTATTCTATATTCTTATTATTCCAATATAAAACTAGTAAATATGTCCATACATAGAGTATGACTATTACATGTTCTTGAAATAAACTTATACTACACTTTTATTTTCTCTATGGATGTGAAACAATATCATTATTGAGGATTTTTCTTCAACTAGGATCAAAAAAAAAATAACATAAACCCACTCATCTTAATGTTTCCTCCATTGACCATCCATGATAAAAAAAGCCTACCGAATCTCAAATTTGACAATGATTAATAAAAATAACATCAATTGATATTATCCTTGGGCAATCTATTTCAACATGAATGATCACCTAAGAGGAAAAAAATCTCCATTTTTATCAAGTTTTTATTTGATTCTTTAAGTAAAAATGTTGTTTTGGTGGTGTGAGTGGTCATCCATATTTACAAACACATTTATAGGAAGAGTTATGGTCCACCTCCAACTGAATAAATCACCTGCACCATGAAAACCATACAAAAATAAATGCATCCCCTTGATTGGTCCCACATACTTCATGGGATATTTTAGGAGAGGATTTTTCATGAATTGAGGAACTCAATTTTATCAATTCTAAAAATTTAAAAGATTAGTTTGGGTATGACAACCTTGGATTAAATTTTACATTTCAAACCATTTTTATTTAATTTCATTTTCAACTAGGTTCATTGAACTATAATTCGATCTTCATCATTTGCATCAAGCCAAATCACAAAAAATTAGAATCTACTTGGCTTGATGAATATTCACCAAGAAAAATAATCAATTGAATTTTACATGATTACCAATTGTATTTCATGTTATCCATCCTTCATGAGTTAATGTTGACTTCAATATTTTCAGTGATTCGCTATGAATTGATCTTCCATCTTCGATTGGTGAGGTTAATTTCAGTTCATCTTCCTTAGCGGTTATGAAACTTTTATTTCATATCATAAGTTATATGATCGAGTCCATTTGGTCATCAGAATATGAATTAGTTGTTTATATTAAATAATTATTATATCAGGTTCATCCAAGTCATCATCCTTGTTTCTAACCAACATTTTAATTTCATTAAAATATTACATCTTTCCATGTTTCATGTTTATTATTTCAGGTTTTGAACAGATTCCCCTAATTTCCTATCTGTCTCTTTCATGTAAATGTGACCTAAAATTTTCATTTTAATTATTCTCCCAATTCCAAGATCAAATTATCTGATTACCCAATAACAAATTCAAGAATAACTTCATTTTTAGAGAAATGGGGAATGATATCATGTGAATAGTAGCAAGCAGGGTTGAGTGATAGTAGGGTTTTAAAATAAATTAAAATTAGGTAGAGTGGTAATTGATTTAGTAGGGGATGGTAGAAAATGGACATATTAATGGAATTATAAGCTGTAGGGGAACTACCATAGATTGGGAGAGCGATATCATATATCTACACTTACATTGGTAGTTGTAGCACACAGCAGTAGTAGGATTTCAGAGCTAATGAAATAACTCCACTACATGTTAGTAGATGATTTGGATTCATGGAAACATTGGTGTAGAAGCGAGGTAGTTGTATAAGACCCTAAGATTCATACATTTCAATATTAATTGACTAAAATCGAAAAGAAATGACATTTCTCACTACTAAAAAATATTAATTTCTAAAATAATGAATAAAATAAATTCATAGAATTTTTAAAAAGTAATTTAAGAACCCTAAGAAGTTTAATTTCAACCTCAAAAATATTTCAATGAAAAAACCCAAAAAATACAAATTTCAAAAACAATGTATAAATTAAATTTAAGAGTCTAATTAAGAAAGAAAACATCTAGAGAAATTAATGTTCAAGAAGAAAAATGATCAAAATATCGACCTATAAAATGAAATTATTGTTTCCATCTCTTAGCCTCATAAAAAATTATTTTGAACAAGAAAATGTATGTTAACTTTTTTGGAAATTCAAGAGATGAATATTTATGAAGAAATCACTTAAAAATACATATTTTTATCATCAATACCAATAAATAAGAATTTTATTGAAAAAAATCAAATGATAAATAAATATTATATTTTAGAAACATTTATCATTAAATATTTAATTCATCACATTAAAATAATCCAGTAATGTGCAAAAAAGGCCACATAAATTGTATGTATGGTTTTTCTAAAATAAATTGTACATGTAAAAAATCATATTAAATATCAAAAAATAGGTAAAAACATGTGAATAATATTATCCCCTTAAATGATAGGTAAATAAAACTACATATATTATTAGTTCAACCCATACTATCAACACAATGGATTTGAAAATCATGGAATATTCATATATTCACATAAAATAAGCCTATTGTAAGGATTATATACCTCAAACAGATGTTCAATGCTCTATGGGTATGACAAAAAAAGACAATAATTAGACACCACTGAAGGAAAAAAAGTGCAACCTAAGCACTGCAAGGTAAAATTATGAATTTCATGATTGATAAACCAAAATATTAGATCTATACCAAATCAAAAATTCTTAATAAATAAGAAAAAAAGAATATAGAATAGAAGTGGAAGGTGAGTACCTTGATTTTTATGCCTTTAGTCAAGATATTATAGGGTATTCAAATAACTAATGGGTGTGGATGGTGGGTGGTGAAAGGTTGATAGGTCAAGGGGTCAACTAATGCTCTTGGGATGAATAAAAATGAACGAAGGATGTCGGTAGGATCCTTTTTATAAAGGAGGATTCATAATTCTTCACGATTGTGTCGGGGTCCTTAAAACACTGAGGATGAAACCAATAAAGTCATAGATATAGAATTCATGATTTAAATTCACAATTCTTTTGCATATTCAAACTCATGACGATCCATTTTTACCATCACCATTAACTGATTCATTCTCCTCTTTGAGTCCAGCCAAGCTTCTAGTTCCTGATCTTCATTCTATTTCATGTTCTCTGGCTTGTAGTTCAGTTCCCAGCTCTATTGTATGCCGACTAGATGATTGATATTCCGAAAAATGGGTGGGGGGAATAATGTCATAGATAGATAAGATTTGTATCAGAATGCTATTATGATATGGGTATGGTGTATATTTCCCCCATAACACCATCAAACCAGGCCTAGAAAATATTCAAATATAAACAACATCATGGGAATCCCTACCATGAGCTAACCATCATAACATGGAAAACATTTTCATGGATTCCATGAGGCATGTCTGTCACTATGGATCATCATCATCGAGTGGCAGGAGTGAATCTCTCATTAAACAATTTATCAATTCATGTTCCCTATATCTAATACATAATCATTTGAATGTTCTATGGTATCCCTAATTTTATCTCCACTACATTATAACTTGGAATTATTGGAATTCATACTTTTATGAGACACGAAAAAAATTTGATTTCATTTCCTCGAGTTAAATTTAGTGTGGAAAAAAAATCGTATCATAGTTGACAAGTCTGTGTAACTGTAATGACTTTACCCCAATTACCTAGAGTCAGTGCATTATTTTAATAAATTGGCATGATTATAAGGAATCAAGTCCCAAAATACATATTAGTTTAGCAGTCTTGGAAAATAGTTTACATATATGAAAGGTACATTTCACACTAGAAAATAAAACTCAACATAAATGATACTTTGAGAAAACCATTAATCCCCTAGATCAACCCTTCTTCTAAACCATTATACACTTCTTAGAAACCTAGGAAATTTAAAACATAGAAAGGGGTGATCTCAGATGCTCTGTAAGGATAACAATATAGTGGAATATTTCATAAATAAACTTAAACGTTTAAAGAAATGTATAAGAAAAAAATATTTTTAAACTTAAATTTCATAATAATTTGGAAAATATACAATAAAATAATTCCATTTACTTATTCACATGGATATTCTACAAGTCGAATAATCACAAGCAATATCAATATCCACTTTCATAATGATGGAATGCATAATGCCAAACATGATAACCACAGAGTCAAGGCCCTATGCCAGAACTAAAAATAAGATTTTTTCAAGGCCTTGTTCCAAGATAAATGTTTGTCTCATGAGAACTACCGATGCATTTGGGAGCTATACGGGGCTCCACCCGTCAGTTACTAATTACAATGCATTCCTCATATGAAAACCATTAAACATATCATAAACATTTTTATTAAAACTAGCATATGAAATGTCAATCCTTTATCCATAAACCATGAATGGTTTAAAAATAACACATCCATAGCCAAACATATCACAAAACCTAAAATACAATATGAAATATTTGGATCATAATAAATCAAATTCAAACAAGTTTAAAATCCATCAAAGGATGTTGACATAAATGAAAATTATTTGTAAAACTCTTTGAGAGAACTATCCCCTTTTCAAGAAAAAATTTAAAAGTCACACAATTTATAAAGGATAAAATTTAAATACATTTTTGAATCAATTTACCCAAACAACTTTGAAACTTTTGAATGGAATTAACAGTTTTAAAAAATTCATGTCCTTATAAATAAATCCAAAAAACCCATTTTGAAAACATGGAAATTAATGAGAATGATTTATAAGAAAAAATATTTAAAACATTCAAAATGATGTTTTATTAAATAATCACCTTAAAATAATCCATTTGAAAACTATTTCATGAAACATGGACATTGAAAATAAATATTTCATAGTAGATACTTACGTAAAAACAACCTCGGATAATAAAGAGATCGTGAAATTAACCCTTACCTTCCATTTTCCTTTGTTCAAGGGTACATTTATCCCCCTGTATAATGAACATAGTATTTTATTAATTTATAACATAACCATATTCATATTTATTATTTCATATATGATTCATTTCTGACATTATTCTACCCATTTACTAATGATTTCCATATTAATTAACATTTTGGGTAATAATCGCTTTCATTATTGTACGTGTTTTAACTTGTTATTCTTGATCGTATCATTTAGATCATGATTTAAATACTTCCATAATATAATAATTGATTTATATATCATATATATTTAGAATATAAATATTTATAATTGATAGATATATGAAATGGAAGGCATTGTTTATGGAGATGGTAGGACGTACGTATGCATAAACATTTTTTCCATTCTCATATCGTATTGAACGGAAGTATGTGAATAAGATATATGTAAGTATATATATATATATATATATCCAATATAATTATTATTTTATATATTACATACTTTTGAATACTATATATTTTTATAATCATCGTTGAATGGTGAACGTGGGAATGAATCTCATCGCTTCCTGGAGATGGTAATCTGTACGTTCTCATGGACGACAATATCATTATATTGATGGTTACATAATATGTAATTGGATGGTATATCATATATAAAGAATAATTAAAATTTTATATTTATTATTTACATCAGTTATACTCATTATTATACCCATCAAAATAATGGTGAGTTTGAATAACAAACTGCACAACGACGTGGAGACTATAATCCATACGTACACACATATGGTGACGTTGTCATTTATTGGATGGATAGAATAATGAATATGGTTGTACCATTTTTATAAAAACATAAAAGTTTATAGAAGATACTTGAGTTATTATTTAATAATGGAAACAGGAAAAGAAATAGGAAGTGGAAGAAGAAAAGAACTTGAAGGAGGTGATCAAATATTTACCTCTTCTTCGGGTTCTTCTTTTTAATTTGATCAAAAAGGATCCATATATTTGATTTATGAAAAAAGTAAGGATCCTAGGATAAAGGGAATAAAGTTTTGAGGATATTTGGGAAGGATGTTGCTGAGCCAGAAGGCTTTGCAGGTGTGAAATTAAGAGAAGGGGAAGTACCCTTTTATAAGAGTGGTGAGGGTCACTTAAGGAAAACCGTGAAATATTATTTTATAATAAAATCCTTTTAGGTTTATAATGGATCCAAAATGAATTATTTAAAGGATATGGTGGGTATGGGTCTAAATCCTATCAACAAATGGGTTTTAGATAGGGTTAGGTCATCATATTTACCTTATATTTTAGATTTACCTCTTTGTTAAATAGTTTGACATTTACCATGTCTCTTTGTATTTTTATATTATATGGTCAATAAACATACTATAAAAAGACAAGAGAAACCCATGTGGTTCATAATTAATATATATAACCTTATATAAGTTATTTGGATAATAATTAGATTTTTATGAATATTATATAAATTAATGATATAATATTTGTTTTTAAAACTCAATTATGTCAATTTTGACACTATTAAGTATTTGATTTTTTGAAATCCAAAAACACTTTATAAAATCAAATAAAAATTATTTAACCAACCCTAACATGTAATATTAGCCTTTAAAATTATTGGAATTAATAATAAGTCTCAAATTATATTTAGTTGGATATTTATAATATCAACTATTTTAATCTTTAATTAATAAATAAATTACTGTACCATCATTGTGTCATAAATAGATTAAACATTTTAATGTCTAAAAATTATAAGTAAATAACCAATATGTAGGAAATTTTGTTATATTTCTAATAAATATTTATAGTTTAATTTATCTTATTTATAACCTAATATTAAAAATTGTTTAGTTATTAAACATTGAATTTAACACTTTTAACTCTTCTTAAAATAAAATAAAAATAAATGTCCTAATATTATCCCAGTGGACCAAAGTGGGTCATAAATTAATTCTAAGGTTGTTTTTTGGTCTAATTATACTTATCTAATCTAATTAAGATACGTTTTAGGGTAATTATAATATCATATTTACCCTTAATTACCCTATTTACTTTTAATCGTGGTAAATAAAAGTTATAAGTCACTATTTACCAAAAAATATTTTCATCTTATTGAACCACATTTTAAATACTGATGTCAACAAAGTCCCTTGTATTTTTTAAATTCAACTCACAAAACTGGAAAAATTATGTTTTATTCAAATTTGTAAATGCTCCTAGAAGGTGGGTAAAAGACGTTAAAATGTTCGATAAAATTATATATCTATAAACTAATTATAAAATGACTCCAATGAATTAAGTTGAACATATATAGGTATTATGTATCTATTTTGACATAAAATAAATTAAAATAATATAACAATTTCTTTAAATAAAAAGTTTGTTTTATATAATAACGCGGTTTTTTCACTATTCATCAAAAATTGAAAGTTTTCAGAAAAATACCCAAAATTTACCATAAGCTTATTTTGATATTATGAATTAAAAAAATGAAGATTATTTTACCAAATTCATTTTATACAAGTTGAATTTATTAATTTAAAATTAATTCCTGTTGTCAAAACCAAAAAGCGGGTTTTAAAAAATAAAAACTATCTAAATATTAACATGTGTTTATGTCAACTTTTAATGTGAAATTAATTATAATGACCTTCATTGTTTTAAATTATATAAATATATTCTAATTATACTTCCAAACCATTAAAATCCATATTTTATCACTATATATTATTTCGATTAAAAAAGTTATTTTCAATTAAAACATAGTATTTTTCACGATTCATCAAAGTATGAAAGTTATCAGAAAAGTGCCAAAATTTTATCTAAACTAAATTATTATATCTATTTTTTAAATAAAAATTTAATTTCATAAAATTGAATATATAAAAGTTTCAAATATTGGTTTTAAAAAGGGTTCTCTATTAAAAGGCGATAAAATTGCATTTTTTAGAAATACTTTTTTATCTGAAGAAAATTAATTTGTTCTTATATTATGTCTAAGAAACACTTAATATGGATTTTAAAATTATATAGAGTATATAAGATTCAAAATTCAGTTAATACAATTCATAACTATTTTTTGAACAGTTATTTTAGTAAGTTGTGGTGCGCTCGAACTAGGTGTTGCGTATAACAAAGCTATTCAATTACTTTAATGAGATAATGTAATATAAATTCTTTGGATGTTACCTTCTCCCCTCCTTCAATAAATTGCATCCTTACAATTTGAAATTGTTCTTCTAAAAGGTTTAAAATAGAAAAATACCTTTGTGGAAAACTCACATCGGAAATTAGTTTAATGAAATTTAATCTTAATAAGAGGGAATGGAAAATGAAAAAGTCACCACCAAATTATGATCTCTATTATGAGAAAATTGGTGGAAATTAGAGACACATAATTGGAGGAAAAATCTAAATATTTTTAGGGAGCGATTAAGGTCATCAATCACAAACAAGCGTAAAATTGAGGGCTCACAGCCCTCAATCTAAGATGATATAAAATATAATCGGTTCAAAAAAACATAAGGTATTAGTGGTTTTAAGAACCATTCCCTAAATTTTAAGATTTTATTTATTCATAGAATAAGAGGAGAAAAATATACTTGACATATAGAGTTTCATCCTTCAACTAATTCCTACCACAAACACATATTTTACTCCAAAAGATAATATAATTCAAAAGTATTTTATTTATCCAAATCGTATACGGTTACAAAAAATAATGAATTTATTATTCATTTTTCTTAATATTTAAAAAACTACATTATACCTGCTAGGACGTCACATAGAAAAGTGGTAGGTGATGCACCTTTTTCACCCTTCAGTTGTGGGTTGAAGTCTCACAGCCTTACTAGACGTGACGGGTTGTCGTCTGACCTCCGGGTTGCCATTTTTATGACAATCCAAAAATAATATCTAATATTATTTCACCTTAATAGTAGTATCCAATGTCGAACTTAATCGACTCCAACCTTTAGACTTATCCAAAATACTTCTATCCGAACTCACAGTCCAAAATTTATAAAGAAGGTAAACACAATGAAGATCTTTTTATCCCTGTAATAACATGTTAATACCTTCATCATGTATTCTTTTAAATCATAGTAACACCCTAAATTATCATATAACAGTATTTATTACATTCATGTTCCCTAATTACTTTAATAATACTAGATATACTACTTATATTAAAAAATGTTGTAAACTCCAACAATGATGGAATAAACAAACTATTAACCAGTTCCAGGGATTTCAATAATATATAATATTATTTATCCAAATCAATAATCTCTTATTCCAAAGTCAATACGTTAGTATCAGGACCTTATTAATTTTTTTTCTTTCCTTCAACCATGTATTTTCCAAAATGTTTAACTTGCCACTAAGTAACTTTTATTGGTTCCACACAATCTCATGTCCTTAATGAAATAGTACTTCAGTACAATCCTTATATACTATATAATTATTATAACATGTACATCATTAATACAATACTAGAATAACACAATACTTTAATAACCACATAAGAACTCTTAATCATTCCTCTTCATATTTGGTAGTATCATAACTTGATTATTATCCAATAGTGTCATTTTGGGTATACTCTGATGATTTGGACATTGATTCGCATAGTGTCCAACTCCTTGCAGATGAAGCATTGTATATTTGAAACCTTTTTCTCACCCTTGATATCACGTATTTGGTGTCCCATTTCTCCACACATTTAACAAACGCCCATTGCCTTCAATTATTTAACAAGACGATTGTTTCCAATGTTATCACATATGGGAAAATCTTTCTTTCCTTTATTCCCTTTATCTAACATTCTCTCTACCATCCTTTTCTTATCTGCCTTCCCTTCAAAGCCATGGGAGTTAGAAAATTATGTACTTATCTTATTAACACAAGATACTATTTCTTCATATGATGATAATACACTGTAGACTATTTCTTTTCTAAATGTTGGATTAATACCTGAATGATATGATACTTCTTACTATTTGGATCATGCGTATTGTTGGAGGTCTCATTTCATCTACTGGTCACCTTTTCTAAACAGTGGCATATAATAGGATAGTTTATGAATGGCATTGAAAAATTCCAAACTTGTAAAACTGTTAACATAAATTGAACAGGTCATGGATATAATCCAAACTCATAAAAATGTTTTATTTGAGGAAGTATATACTAAAAAACCCTTCAAAGTGGTTAGTAAAGAAAATGAGAATTATCCTAAGCATTTCACAGGGATTTTCATAACAAAGAGTGCAGCAAGGCCCGTAGTCTTGCACCAGTTCCTATTCGAGTCTAGATCAATGTTGTGTTTTCAGGTTTTATCCCTAGGTACATCTGTGCCAGAGCCGCCTCTACCCACTCATATCTAGATAGAGATGTATTTCTTGGAAAACTCACAAAATCTCAATAGTACCAAAATTCTAATAAGTTACTCCATACTAATCCTCAAATTCTATCTTAGGGTAGTGTTCTCTAATCAAACTTTTTCTAAATCTAGTTTCCAAGGTTATTTCTAAACTTCCTCTCATACCAAATATAATGACCCAACCCCAGTTACCTAGAGTCAATGCATTATTGTAATACATTGAGGTGATTACAAGGAATCATGCCCCGAAAGACTGATCAGTTTAGTAGTCTAGGAAAATAGATTACATAAATTAACGTTACATTATACATTAGAAAAAAAAACACAACACAAATTATCCTTTGAGAACTCTTTTAGTCCTCTAGAATAACCCTGCTTATTAATCATAATACACTTCTAAGAGTCCTGGAAAAATTTAAACATAGAAAGGGGTGAGCTTAGATGCTTAGTAAGGATAACAATGTAGCGAAAAAATTAATAAAAAAGCATAAACATTTAAGGAAATTTATAAGAATAAAACAAAAGCCTTTTAAACATAATATTCAGCATAATATTGGAAAGATACAATAAAATAATTCCATTTACTTATGGACATGGATATTCTACTAGTCAAATAACCACATGAAATATCAATAGCCACTTTTATAATGATGGAATCCATAATTCCAGACTTCATTACCACATAGTCAAGTCCTTGTGATAGTACTACATATAATATTTTGTGAGGCCTTGTGCCAAGACACTAGTTTTTCTCACGAGACCTACCGATGCATCGAGACGTTATAACATGATCCACCCCTCAGTTACTATGGCCAATGCATTCTTCATCTGAAAAGGTTTAAACATATCATAAACATTCATATTAAAAATAGCCTATAAAATATAAATACTTAATGCATAAAAAATTAATGGTATAAAAATAACACATCCACAGTCAAAAATATCACAAAACCATCAATTAAATGTGGAATATTTGTATCTTAATAAATCAACTTCAATCAAGTTTAAAATCCATCAAAGGATGTTGACATAGATGAAAGTGATTTGTAAAACTCATTGAGTGAAATATCCATTTTTCATGAAAGAATTTAAAAGTCACACAATTTAGAAAGTAAGACATTTAAAGAAATTTTTGAATAAAAGTGTCCCATATTACATGGAAACATTTGAAAGGAATTAACATTTTAAAAACATTCATGTCTATATAAATAAATACTAAAAAACCATTTTGAAAACATGGAAATTAATGAAAATGATTTGGAAGAATAAATATTTCAAACATTTAAAATTATTTTTTAGTAAAAAATTACCTTAAAAGAATCCCTTTGAAAAAGCTATAATGAAACATGGACATTGATAATAAATATGTCCCAATAGATACTTATGTAAAAACAACCTTGAATAATTAAGATATTGTAAAATTAACCCTTACCTTTCACTTTCCTTTGGTCGAGGGTACGTTTATCCTCATGTATAATGACCATAATATGTTATTAAATTATACCATAACGATATTAATATTTATTATATCGTACATGATGCATTTCTGACTTTATACTACCCATTTATTAATGATTTCCATGTTCAATTAATATTTTGGGTAATAATCGCTTTCTTTTTCGTACGTGTTTTAACTTGTTATTCTTGATCGTATCATTTAGATCATGATTTAAATACTTCAAGAATATAATAATTGATTTATATATCATATATATTTAGAATGTAAATATTTATAATAGATATATATATATATATATGAAATTGGTGGCATCGTTTATGGAGACGGTAGGCCGTACGTACGCATAAACGATGTTTCTGTTTTCATATCGTATTGAACAGAAGTAAGTGAATAAGATATATGTAAGTACATACATACATAAATAAATATATATATTTATATATCCAGTATAATTATTATTTCATATGTTACATACTTATTAATAATCTATATTTTTATAATCATTGTTGAATGGTGAACGTGGGAATGAATCTCATCGCTTCGTGGAGACGGTAATCCGTACGTATGCACGACCGGAAATATCATTATATTGATAGTGAAATTGTATTTAATTTTATGGTATATCATATATAAATAATAACTAACATGTTATATTTATTATATACATCAGTTATATTCATTATTATACCCATCAAAATAATGGTGTGTTCGATTAACGAACTACACAACGACGTGGAGACAGTAATCCATACATATGCACATATGGTGACTTTGTCATTTATAGGATGGATAGAATAATGAATATGGTTGTACCATTTTTATAGAAACATCACATTATATTTAATAGACTAGAGTTATTATTTTAGATTGGAGAGAACAAATAAATAGGAAGTGGAAGAAAAAAAAGAACTTGAAATAGGTGATGAAATATTTACCTCTTTTTCGGGTTCTTCCTTTTGATTTGATCAAAAGGAATCATTTGGTAGTAGTTCGGACCAAAGGAAATACTCTAGGATGAATTTTGGAAAGTTGGTAGGATATTTGGGTAGGGTTTGGCCATGCCAAAAGGCTTTGAAGGTGTAAAAGTTAGATGAGGGGATGTTCCCTTTTATAAGAGAGGTGAGGGTCACTTTAGGAAAAGCATGAAATGTTATTTTATAATAAAATTATTTTCGGTTTCTAATGGATCAAAAAATAATTATTTAATATATAAGTTTGGGATATGTCTAAAACCTCGCAAACAATTGGTTTTAGAATGGTTTCGGTCATCATATTAACCTTATCTTTCAGATTTAACTCTTAGTTAAATAGTTTAACATTTACCATGTCTCTTTATATTTTTATATCATATGGTTAATAAACTTACTATAACAAGAAAAGAGAACATAATGTAGTTCATTATTAATATATATAACCTTATCCGAGTACTTTTTACAATAATTATATTTTTAGGAATATTATATCAATTAATAATATAATATTTGTTTTAAAAACTCAATTATGTCAATTTTGACAATATTTAGTATTCGATTTTTTTTAAAGCCATAAAAACGTTATCACTTAAAATAAAATTTATTTAACCAGCTATAACATGTATTATTAACCTATAAAATTAGTGGAATTCATCATAAGTCTCAAATTAAATTTATTACGATATTTATAAAATCAATTATTTTATTCTTTCATTAATAAGGTAATTACTCCATCGTTATTGTGTCATAAATAAATTAAATTATGTAATATCTAAAAATTATAAATAAAATACCATTATGTAGGAAATTTTGTTATCTTTATAATTAATATTTATAGTCGAATTTATCTTATGTATAACTCTATATTAAAAATGGTTTTGTTATTAAACATCAAATTTAACTCTTTTAAAACTTCTTTAAATAAAATAATAATAAATGTCATAATCTTATCCATGTAGAAAAAATGGGGTCATATTTTATTACTATGTTTGTTTTTGGTCGAATTTTATACTTATAAAATAGAATTTGGACATGTGTTAGGGTAATTATAATATCATTTTCCCTTAATTACCCTATTTACTTTTAACCATAGTAAATAAAAGTCAAAATTTACTATTCACTAAAAATTATTTTATCTTATTAAACAAAATTTTACATAATAATGTCAACCGTGTCTCTCATATTTTCGAAATTCAACTCACAGAAGTGGTAAAATTATGTTTTATGCAAAATTTTAAATGCTCCTAGAAAATGGGTAAAAGACGGTAAAATAGTCGATAAAATTTTTTATATATAAAATTATTATAAAATGACTCCAAATAATTACATTGAACATATATAGGTATTATGTATCTATTTTTACAAAAATAAATTAAAATAAAATAACTAACTATTTAAATAAAAATTCAGTTTTATATAATAACGCGATGTTTTCACTATTCATCAAAAATTGAATGTTTTCAGAAAAATACCAAAAAATTACCCTAAGATAATTTTGATATTAAGAATTAAAAAATGAAGTCTATTTTACCAAATTCAAAACATAGAATTCAAATTTATTAATTTATAATTAATTCAGTTGTCAAAACCAAAAAGTAGGTTTAAAAAGAAATAAAAACTATCGAAAGATTGACTTGTGTTTATGTCAAATTTAAATGTGAAATTACTTATAACGACCTACATTGCATTAAATGGTAAAAATAAAATCTAATTATGCTTCCAAACCATTCAAATGCGAAATTTATAACTATAAATTATTTCAATTAAATTTTTTTCAATTAAAACATAGTATTTTCACTATTCATCAACAATGAAAGTTATCAGAAATGTACCAAAATTTTATCTAAACTAAATTTTTATGTCCCGATTCTAAAATAAAATTTAATTTCATTATATTGAATATATAAAAGTGTAAAATATTGGTTTTAAACAGGGTTATCCATTAAAAGGAGGTAAATTTGATTTTTTTGAAAAATACTTATTTTATCAGAAAAAATGAATTATTTATTATATTATGTCTAAAAATCACATAATATGGATGTTAAAATTATATAGAGTATATAAGATTGAATATGTAGTTAATACTATTCATAACTTCTTTTTGAACGGTTAGTTTAGTATGTTGTGGTGCGCTCGAACTTGGTGTTTCGTGTAACACAAGCCATTGAATTACTTTAATGAGATAATGTAATATGAAATATTGGGTTATTACAATAACCATTATAAAATCTCTATTTTGGGACTCTATTAAATTTTTTTTCAAACAAAAAAATTATAAGACTTATTAATAAGGCTCGAATAATCTTTTCTATCAAACACTGATCTTAAACACTTATAAAATAGTAAAAAACATCATGGTACACCACTGTATTTGCAATCGTAGTGTGGGAAACATCCTGGTCCTCCTACATCTTTATCAAGAACCCATACCAGGGAAACCAATTAGTAAAAAACATAACCCCTTTGGCCAGTCATATTTTTATTGAGGATGTGTTTGGGTGAGGCTTCAAATAGAATTGAGGGACTCAATTTTAGAAATTATAAAAATATCCATTATCAGTTCCAGTATGAAACCCCAAGGCTCATCACCTCTAGATCTTCTGATGTCCATTTCAGGTAATATTCAAATAGGTTGTTGATACTCCACATAGATCTACAATATCATTGTTGTACCTACTAAGAAATCATTGTCTTGTTAACTAGATGAAAATTGACTTCAATCCATCATCAACATTTTATTCCCCAATTACAAATTGGTTCCGAATCAGCCTAGATTTGGATTCAAGGTTACAACCTAAAATTTTAGGGTTCTATTATGAATTGGTGTTCTATATTAGATTGCTGAGGCTCAAAATAGATTTTCATCATTAATAGGGCTCGCCCCATTGGTTATTCTCATAGATTGAAATATCTACATCTGTCATCCATTGCCATAGGTTTCCCTTATCCATTGTAAACCAAGATTATATTAGTTTAAAATTTCTTTTCTTCTCCTATTATGGAAGATAAAATGTTTTCAGTGCTATTTGAATATGATAGGGTGGTTTTGGATGTAGTATGTTATTGTAGAAAATGGATGACCTGAAGATAGAGGATGAAACAGTGGAATAATATCAAATTCTTATAAAGGATTTTGCAATAGTAGAATGAAACTATAGCTAGATTTTTCTACTAGTGGTAGAAATCCACTTCATGATAGTAAATATCGGGGCTTGATGATAGAAAGTGATCGAAATCAAGGCATTCAATTTAACCAAAACGTCATGATTTTAATATTATGTGAGTGAAATTGAAAACGAAGGAAATGAAATTTATCACATCCAAAAAATATTAATTCCAAAATGAATGAATAAAATGAATCCTTTCAATTTTTAGAAAATGTATGTAGGAATACAAAAACGTTAATTTTATCCAAAAATATATTTCAGTTACAAAACATTGACCTAACAAAAATTAACAAGATGATATTCAATTCCAAATCACAATTTAAAAGAAAAATGTAGATGGAATTTAATGTTGCACCAGAAAATGTTTAAAATATTAATATGCAAAGTGATTGAATTGTTGTCATCGCTCATCCTCATAAAAAATAACATATGAAAAAATGAATGTTAAAATTATTATATTTTTAATTCAAGAGAATAACATTTATAAAATAAAAAATATATAACTTGTTTAAATTATTTCCAATCAATAAAACATACAGAACAAAATCATCAAATGATAATAAATTTCTATATTTTAAGAACACTTCAACATTAAATATTTCTTTAATCCCTTAAAAATGATGTGGAAAAGTGCATTAAAAACATGCCACATGAAAACCCCCAAGCTTAATAAATTTCACTCATTGAAAATTCAATATTTTTCATTTATTTAAATATACTAATAAATAAATTTTATTATCCTATATAGGTAATAATACAATATAGAATTTAATAAAATTAAGGAATAATTCATTTCCGAAAAAAATCATGCATCTTATGTGAATCCTTTACACTGTCTTACTTCAATCACATTTAAAATTACATTTCTACTAGTGCTGTCTAGTGAGATTCAAGTGGAACTAATTATTTACGGATAAGCACTACTATTTTTCACCATCTCGGGTTCCATAGACAGAAATTACAATTTAAAAATCATTGATAAAAATCAAATGATATTTTTATAAATTAATACATTATTGTTCATATCTGAAAAATATTCCCTCCACTTTAATGAACTCTATTTTCTAAATGGATCATTATTTCATTTTTACCATCCATGTACTGAGCACTGTGAAAAGTACTTATTAAATTCAGATTTTATTTATTTTCAAAAATCAACGTATGAATAGTGTATTAAATATTTATCTTGGGATCCCTATCTCAATATTTCTATAGTATTAATGGACTAATATTAATCTCTATTGACTTATATCTAGGAGTTTTTAAATTTTACTAAGGTTATGATTCGAAGATGAAGTTCAACAATAATGTTTCCTGAAGTTATAATTCCAAATCCACATAAATTCAACCTATTAGAATCCATTTCCTATATTTAAAAAAATATTTTCATGAATGTACTAGACAGTACCATTCAATAATCATTAAATATTAACAACTTTATAACCCATAAAACACGTAAATTGAGTATTGAATGGTCACCTAGGTAGGACATATCAATATTTTTCCCAAATACATAATAATTTTATTTATTTATATGGTGAAGATCATAACATTATGCTAAAATGGAGTCAATTATACAAAAAATCAATGGAGTTTTGAAGTGTACAACATTAGAGAACTTTTAAGGAACATTTAAAGGATATATCTCACCCACATATGAAACCTATGGTTGGAGAGGATTTTAGATATTTTGGTTCTAAATATATTTTTAATTCCAATATTTCAATTAATGTATGGAGTGTTTAGAGTGATGTTAAGTAATTAATTTCCATCCAACACAAGCAATCAAACAATTCACCTCATGCACATATTTTTCACTTGACATCAATTTTAAAAATTATAGTGCAGAAACAAGATGTTTTAGAAAAGGGTATTTTAACAAAATTTGAGTTTACCATTAATTTTTAAAATTTTATTTGAATGTGAATGAAATAATTTAATTTTATATAGTTGTTATCATGAGTAAAAGTGACCAGTAAATTCAACAAAAATGTCTCACTATTGAAATAATTACACCCCTAGTAGTATAAGCTTCATCAATGTAAATTTATCTTGTTGTATCCTCATTTTATCCTTGACAAAGTCCCCTTATTTTTCATTAATAGTCACTACAAATATAAAATAGGGAACTTTATAGTTAAATTTTGGAATTCAAAGTATATAAAAACAAATTTTGAGTTCATGAGGTTATGATCTAGCTGGTTCATGCTTGTAGCTATTATTATTCTTCATATTTGATGAAATTTATTATAGCCAATCCAAGGAAGATATGGAATGGAAATATCTAAAATGAAAAATATTCTAATTCATTTATCTGAATAGAAATTTGGGAATAAAACATATAAATTATGGGTTTCTTCCCATGGAACACGGGATTATATGTTTTAGCAAGATTTGCCCCTAAATTCTAACCTAAACAAGATCATTTAGAGGGAAAGATTTATGGATGATATTGAATTCATTTCATTGGGTGGAAGTATTTTTATAATGTTATAAATATTCTAAATTTCAATCTTCTATTAATGAGTTCTCAAGTTTATAAAGTATTTCTAGAGTGAGATTGATGTTCATGGTAGTTTCTACCCCAAGATTCTCCCTATGAGGAAAAAATATTAAATAAAACGATCTAAAAAAATTCATCATTATTATCATAAATATTCATCATGTGTTCCCCCACAGTAATGGGATTCAAAATAACTAATATTGATGAAGGAATTTTAATAATCTACACACCATTTTCAAAAAAATCTTTCAACTCAAATAGATCATATGATTATCACTTGATGGAATAAAATTTTACCCAATAATTAACGTTTTCATAATCCAAACATGACTTCAAATTAGTAAATTTTTCAAACACCATTTATATATTTTCAACTACAGAATCAAACATAGTTGGAAAGGAATTTTCAATAAAACATATTTTCTCAATTTAGAAATAATTCAGTTAGTTAGAATGTTGTATTACAGAACTATACCAAGATTCAAACACTTTTAAACTCTAAATATCATATGGATACCTCTAATAAATATGTTCAACCACCTTAGGATAATGGATTTTTTTTCTAACTACATATTTGGATCAAGGAAATTTCATCATCTAAAATTGGATAACGGGGTGGAAGAAAAAGATTAGAAATACTCTTAACAAGTTAGGGAATAAAAACATATAAATCCTCAAGAAGGAAATAACCATACTAAAAATTGACAGCTATTGGGAAGTAAACATTATCAACAACATAATATAGGTTCTAACTAACCTTGGGCTTGGGATTCTAAAAAATAAACATCTCCTCCACATCACCCATATCCTGGTGGGTGATTTTTTCCTTTTTAAAAGTAAATTAAAATATCCCGAGTGGAAATGAATGGTTTACGCAGGATGATAATGACATTTTCATCAAAATTTATATCATGAATAAGAATATATAAGCCAAATTAAACATCCAGAAACTAAATAAAAAGTAATCCACCCATTTACAGGGATGATCGATTGACCTACCAGGATGTTGACGATACCTAGAAATTGGTTTTACGTACTTATGACCCAGAATTTTCAACAATTATTATGGGATTCCATAAATTATCTCTCCGAAATCACAAAAATATTATGTTTACCACTTAATCCCATTCTTAATTTAATAAAAAAACTAAAAGTGTCCTTTTAACTTTAGGGGAACCTTAATCAAAAGAAAATCAC
The DNA here is from genome assembly GCA_963277665.1 of Viscum album. NCBI lineage: Eukaryota > Viridiplantae > Streptophyta > Magnoliopsida > Santalales > Viscaceae > Viscum > Viscum album. The sequence continues at coordinate 1,867,819,637 of OY728120.1, read as the reverse complement.
TACACTCTTAATTAATATCAATGGTATCCAATTTCATCCTATCAGTTTTGTTAGGTAGAAAACCACTAGTGGATTTTATGTATAATTGATTTTTATAGATGTATTTCACAATTGGCATGTTTATTGCCATGGTTTTAATAACTTTCATGAACCTCATGTAGTGATGTTCTAATTTTTTGACTCATTATAGTATTGAATTGGAGGGGAATAATTGTTTATGATTTATTGATTTTATACCTTCCCCAAAACCCTACATTAATATTTCTTTGTTTGATCAATTCAAACTTTATTTTACTTATTTATATAGTTTTTTATGTGTGGGTACATAATTTTTTTTAGGATGGATCTTACAATCTAGATTAGGAGACAATTCATATTTTAGGTTTGGGTTCTGAGGTTATGTTAAATACTCAATTTATTTTTTAGTGTGTTACACCCAAGTTGGATCACAAGTTCAAACAAAACATATTTTGGTTACATCCATTACATTCTCATTGGAGTTCAAAATGGATGAACTCTGAAGCTTATGTTTATCCCAATAATTTATGACCATGGCCATTTGACCAACTCAAGTTTGTAGATAGTCAATACTATACTATTAGGAATATTTTTTTGTAATCATCTACCTAACAAGTTCCTCTAAATTATATTTCATATTTGAAGGTGCAAGCATATTTTGGACAGGACTACATGGTTGATTTAGGTACCCAAGGACTGTAAATGGTTGTTTGTTGGCCCATTGGTCTTTCTAAGTTATGACTAGTTTATTTTTTCATCCATTATTATATTGTTTTAAAAATGGGTCATTATATCCATATTTATTAAAAATTAAATCTACCAATTTATCACTCAACCTAGGGTGTGTCAGTTTATCAAAATCAGGGAAATAGGTTTGTGTGGGACTATACATCCCCTAATGAGAGCATTACACCCAAAGTGTGTTCTTAGTATAAAATAAAATATCTTGGAGGTTAGTTTTAGCTATATTAATCACTATCTTTTTAGTGGACATGTGTTGATATTTTTGAGAATGTTTACCAAAAATTTCATTCTGTTCATTACCAGTCTTATCTAAAAAAATTCATCCACAAAATTGATGCATAAAATTACGATTGTATTGTGTGAGTATATGGTAAAACAATTTCCATAAAAATATGGGGATATTATTGGTTATTATTATATTTCCTAATAATACACAAAATCTATCCCAAGTACTATGAAAGGGAACTCCCTCCTAATGGAAAAATCATATTATCATATTTCTAAATTATATTATTGTATTCTCCTGACAAAATTCAAAAATTAATGAATTGAAATATCAATCGAAAGTGTCAAAGATAACCTAATTATTATTTTCGGAACCAAATTATAGACATTCCCTTCAGATATATTGGGAACACACTCTACATAAGATCATCCTTAATCAACCAATAGAGAGGAACAAATTTCATAGAAATTTAAAAAACTCTAACAAACTCAATTAAATCCCAATTAGGGTGAGAATAAAAGGTAGGAAGGAAAAAATATGAGAAACTTTATGTTCATAGTTCTAAGACCAAGGAGTGATCCTTATACCTGATGAATTTCTGAAAAACAATATACAATATAAACATCATACGATTGGGTATCTTGGAATATTTATTTTGAGGTAGCCTTTGATTAATATCTTGATTTTAATTTTAAAACTTCATGAGCAGCCAAATTCTCCATTTGAAATATAATTTTTTCAGTTTTTTTAAATAATATTATGTTTTTAATTTTTTTTTCATATTTTTATTGTTTTCTTATATATGTTTTATATTTTTTATTTGGTTTCACTTTCCATCCTTAGAAATAACACAAAAAAATTGATGGAATATCAATTTCATGAGGGTGGTCAAATTAATTATTAATATAAATAATTAAAATAGTAATATGATAAGTTAATTTGAACTATAGGGAAAAAATGTATTTAAACAAAAACAACAAGACAAAAAAATGAAAAAAATGTTAGTAATTGAGAGTAAGTATAATGATGAAATGAAAATGACATGAAAGGAATAATAATGAAAGGAGAAATATAATGGGTGACCAAAAATCTTATTGAATTTGAATAAGATGAGTACATATAATTGATTGAGAAGGTATCTTATATTGTATGTAAATATTCACAGAGGAACTGAAGTAGTGTGTAAAGTATTACAATACCTAGTTGTCTTTAGATAAAATAACCCCTTTATAGATCTGCGATTAGAATTATTATTTCAAAAATAACACATGGAATTGATTCCCCCTAATAGAGATGACAATAAAAAAATAATTATCATTACATTGATTTTGGTCACCAAGGGAAAAATAACTGAAGACTACACTTATTAGTCTACGGAGTAGTGTGTAGGGTTTCTCATGAGGGAGAGAATGTGAGTACTCTGGATGGAAGGCACCAAACATCTATTATTTAGAAAAATATAAGAGAAATTAAAAAAATTATTTCAACCAATATAGATATATCCCCCTAATTTGTTTATTTATATAAGGTAGAAGCATCAAAATCAATATAATTCATTAAAAAATATCAGTATATGGAATCACGAAATATGAAAATGGATAAGATGCTCCTATAGTACAGAATACCTATTTATCTAGGTCAATCTCCACTACCCTTCTAATTTATGTCCACCCCATCTTATATTTATTGGTTTACATTATCAGATATGTGATCTTACCATAGGTTTAGTTCCAATAAACATTTCATTCTATATTTCTGACTGGTAATCCCAGAAAAATGTTATTGAATGGTGTTCTGGATGGAGAAGGTAATACTTGTAATAGAGTTATGATCTAGGGAAGGGGTATGGTTTCCCAATCAAAATATCATTATGGGCCTCAAAAATCCTTAAGCAATAACAATGTCACATGAATCTTTGCATTAGGATAACAATCACATCTCAAATAACATCTTCCCAGAATCCACAAGGCATGTCCATCACTATGGATCATCTTCATCTTGTGACTCGAGTGAAGCTCCCATAAAAGAAAGTTCCCCTAGAACATGCCCCATATCTAATAAATTAAATATAAACACAATGTTCAACCATATCCCTACTTCAATATCTAATATTTAAGCACTTTGAATTATTAATATTTAAACTTTTATGTAACACGATTTTTTTTATTTCATTTCCTATACCACATTGCAGTGTGGCATGAAAAATAGTTTATAGGCTAGTTAACTAGTCATTGCAACCTTGGAAAAATATATATATTGATATTTTACCATATTATTTTTCAATAATAATTATTTATAGGTTTTCTCAATTATTCCTGAACGAATATAGTCATCAAACTCTCATCTTCAACAACAATAAACAAGATCCAAAATATTCAAAGATGCATTCATTTTTTTAATATAATATCTAAACAATAATGAATCCATATTTATGAAAATCTTAAATGAAACATGATTATATAAGTAATTTTATTTATCCCTTTAGTTTCATTTTATTTTTAATAAGAAAATATGGATCTTGTATAATTTAATTTGGATCTATAACACCCGAGAGGCCATTCTATAGTAATGTTGGAACCTTTATGTAACCAATTTTTTTTTGGAACCATGAAATGAGTGCTAAATTACATAGTAAACTATTCTATATTATTATTATTCCAATATAAAACAAGTACATAGGTCCATACATAGAGTATGACTATTACATGTTCTTGAAATAAACTTATACTACACTTTTATTTTCTATATGGATGTGAAACAATATCATTATTGAGGTTTTTTCTTCAACTAGGATCAATAAAAAAATTAACATAAACCCACTCATCTTAATTTTTCCTCCATTGACCATCCATGATAAAAAAGCCTACCTAATCTCAAATTTGACAATGATTAATAAAAATAACATCAGTTGATATTATCCTTGGGTAATCTATTTCAACCTGAATGATCACCTAAGAGGAAAAAAAGTCTCCATTTTTATCAAGTTTTTATTTTATTCTTTAAGTAAAAATGTTGTTTTTGTGGTGTGAGTGGTCATCCATATTTAAAAACACATTTATAGGAAGAGTTATGGTTCACCTCTAACTGAATCAATCACCTGCACCATGAAAACCATCCAAAAATAAATTGAACCCCTTGATTGGTCCCATATACTTCATGGGATATTTCAGGAGAGGATTTTTCATGAATTGAGGAACTCAATTTTATCAATTCTAAAAATTTAAAAGATTAGTTTGGGTATGACAACCTTGGATTAAATTTTACATTTCATACCATGTTTATTTAATTTTATTTTCAACTAGGTTCATTGAACTATAATTCGATCTTCATCATTTGCATCAAGCCAAATCACAAAAAATTATAATCTAATTGGCTTGATGAATATTCACCAAGAAAAATCATCAATTGAATTTTACATGATTACCAATTGGATTTCATTCTATCCATCCTTCATGAGTTAATGTCGGCCTTAATATTTTCAGTGATTCACTATGAATTGATCTTCCATCTTCTATTGGTGAGGTTAAGTTCAGTTCATCTTCCTTAGCAGTTATGAAACTTTTATTTCATATCATAAGTTATATGATCGAGTCCATTTGGTCATCAGAATAGGAATTAATTGTTTACATTAAACAATTATTATATCAGGTTCATCCAAGTCATCATCCTTGTTTCTAACCAACATTTTAATTTCATTAAAATATTACCCCTTTCCATGTTTCAAGTTTATTATTTCCTGTTTTGAACGGATTCCCCTAATTTCGTATCTGTATCTTTCATGTAAATGTGACCTAAAATTTTCTTTTTAATAAATCTCCCAATTCCAAGATCAAATTATCTGATTACCCAATAACAAATACAAGAATAACATCATTTTTAGAGAAATGGGGAATGATATCATGTGAATAGTAGCAAGTAGGGTTGAGTGATAGTAGGGTTTTAAAATAAATTAAAATTAGGTAGAGTGGTCATTGATTTAGTAGGGGATGGTATAAAATGGACATATTAATGGAATTATAAGCTGTAGGGAAACTACCATAGATTGGGCGAGCGGTATCATATATCTACACTTACTTTGGTAGTAGCAGCACACAACGGTAGTAGGATTTTAGAGCTAATTAAATAACTCCACTTCATGTTAGTAGATGATTTGGATTCATGGAAACATTGGTGTAGAAGCAAGGTAGTTGTATAAGACCCTAAGATTCATACATTTCAATATTAATTGAGTAAAATTGAAAAGAAATGACATTTCACACTACTAAAAAATCTTAATTTCTAAAAGAATGAATTAAATAAATTCATAGAATTTTTAAAAAGTAATTTAAGAACCATAAGAAGTTTAATTTCAACCTCAAAAATATTTCAATGAAAAAACCCAAAAAATAAAAATTTCAAAAACAATGTATAAATTAAATTTAAGAGTCTAATTCAGAAAGAAAACATCTAGAGTAATTAATGTTCAAGAAGAAAAATGATCAAAATATCGACCTATAAAATGAAATAATTGTTTCCATCTCTTAGCTTCATAAAAAAATATTTTGAATAAGAAAATGTATGTTAACTTTTTTGGAAATTCAAGAGATGAATATTTATGAAGCAATCACTTAAAAATACATATTTTTATCATCAATACCAATAAATAAGAAGTTTATTGAAAAAAATCAAATGATAAATAAATATTAAATTTTAGAAACATTTATCATTAAATATTTAATTAATCACATTAAAATAATCCATTAATGTGCAAAAAAGGCCACATCAATTGTATGTATGGTTTTTCTAAAATAAATTGTACATGTAAAAAATCATATGAAATATCAAAAAATAGGTAAAAACATGTGAATAATATTATTCCCTTAAACGTTAGGTAAATAAAACTACATATATTATTAGTTCAACCCATACTATCAACATAATGGAATTCAAAATCATTGAATATCCATATATTCACATAAAATAAGCCTAGTATAAGGATTATATACCTCAAAAATATGTTCAATGGTCTATGGGTATGATAAAAAAAAGGCAAGAATTAGACACAACTGAAGGAAAAAAAGTGCATCCTAAGCACTGTAAGGTAAAATTATGAATTTCAAGATTTATAAACCAAAATATTAGATCTATACCAAATCAAAAATTCTTAATAAATAAGAGAAAAAGAATATAGAATAGAAGTGGAAGGTGAGTACCTGGATTTTTATGCCTTCAGTCAAGATATTATAGGGTATTCAAATAACTAATGGGTGTGGATGGTGGGTGGTGAAAGGTTGATAGGTCAAGGGGTCAACTAATGCTCTTGGGACGAAAAAAAATGAACCAAGGATGTCGGTAGGCCCCTTTTTATAAAGGACTCTTCATAATCCTTCACGATTGTGTGGGGGTCCTTAAAACAATGAGGATGAAACCAATAATGTCATAGATATAGAATTCATGATTTAAATTCCCAATTCTTTTTCATATTCAAACTCATGCCGATCCATTTTTACTATCACCATGAACTCATCCCAAGAATAGTTGTTACATCTCTAGTTTTGAGTGATGTAGAAATACTAATAAAATTTGATCATTTACATTTATTGGATGGGGTGTTTTTAATACCATAATTATTAATGAAATTACTAGAGTTTGACCACAATAATGTGTTGTTTTGTACATGGGTGAAGTCCCAAGAGGTCCCTTGGAGGTATCTTTGAGTTTTGGGAGCCTCGAGGCCAAACATTCCATGTTTGGATGGACTGAAAAGGGTGCATGGTTTTTCTAAAACAATGTATCCCCTCCACAAAAATCATGAGACTATTAAAAAGGAGCCAAAATTCACCCCATTGTCTGCACACTATTTAACCATACTTTGAAGCTAACCCACAAGATTCATTCCAAAATGGAATGTACCTATGATATATTCATCGACCTTTTCGGATATGTTTCGGGTAGCCATGCAGGTCAAACCATGTGAAATGGTTTATTAAATAGGGGTGTTTCACGAATGGACCATGGTTTGGACAACCTGTGTGGCCAAACCCTGAAGCATGATTTTGAGGGTAAAATTTAAATATTTACCATGTTGAGATATTATTTCCCCTTCCTTTCTTTTTCCCTCCTTCTTCTCCTATGTGAGCCTCCTCCTTGAGATCTGTGTTTCCTCCTCCAAGCCTAATCAAGGATTCAAGAGATATCATCCACTGATTGTTCAAATCGATCTCTGTCGGTCATTATGGATCCTTATTAGTAAGCTATCAATTCCTTTTTATCATTCTTATTTTAACATCCTCTCAGATGCACTATATTGGTGCAAGATCGTTTTCCCAATTTTCATGGAACTAGTCTGTTTCTTTGATTTCATACAAACCTGATCAAATAAGAGCATGATATTGGATAATTGATACCTCCTAGGTATGAGGTATGTATCCAATGAGTTATTCACAATGTTTTCATCAACATATAAAATTTTCCATAGTGCCACATGATGGACTTTCCTATGAATTTCATTATTATTCATTCCTTCAAATAAATTGAACTTTTCACCATGATATACATCCTCTGATTCATTTTTGGTAGTCTAGAAGATACAAACATAATATATGGGGACCCAAGGGCGTGCTGACATTTTTTTTTCATTTTAATAAAATGTTTTATATTTCGGAACACCTTTTAATAATTCATCTTGGATTGATAATGGTTTTACACATTTTATGTCACTATCTTATTGAGAATGGTACCTCCTAAGTTCCATGTTGAACTTTTATAACATGAATTTCCATGATGGATGTTTTTATAAAATTAGTCTTTGATGAATTGAGTAATGATATTTTAATTGGATGTTTAATTATGTTCAATGATTTTTTTTGAAAACAATTCCATGTTTTTATAATAAAACTCATAGACTGAGGTGAACTGTATTGCAAAATAAAAAGATATGATTAGTGTTTTGAAACATGTATGTCCTCATTTATTTTTTTATTCTTCAATTTCTTGATATCATGGTTTAGTTTATGGTATATTGATACAAGGAACTTATTACAGATAAAAAATTCATTTCCTCCCTTCTGTTTAAATTATTAGTAGACCAAAGCTCCCATCCTAATTGTTCGGCCAAGTTTATTAAGGAATTTTCCCCTGTGTACATTTTACCTCTTGACCATGGAACCTTCTAATTTTCATTGGACCTTGATAAATCAATTTCCATGTTTTGTTTAATTTTATTTCATATTTTAAATGGAATATAGTATTCATGAAAAATTGATCTTCCCTAAAATATTTACTGGTTTATAAGGGTGGTAATGACACACATATTTCTTTTTTACATGTAACTGATTATATGAATTATAAGGTCTAAATATAGTTTAAGTTGGATAATGAAATGCATAAGATGTATTTTCTTATTTATTATATTCAAAATATGATACTATTTACTATATGGGTTATTCAAATGAAAATAAGGAGAGTTATTGCCTCATGGAATGTATTATAAATATGAAAATTACTTTATATGGTCTTGATAAATTCATGGAATGAGAGGTATTTCCACATTTTCATTTATTATAAATTTGATTACTCCTTTTACAAAGTAAATGTAATTATGGAAAGGGCTCATTTGGGAATGGCTCATCTTGCTCCCTTACATCTGATGTTGAGTATGGTGACTCACACCAGTGATACAATATAGGTGATGGGATTTATGCACCGCATTTCATGATTATAGTGTTTTTATAGAGGCTCACTATCAATTTAAAGTGTTGTTAAATTATATTTATAAATATATTGGGATGTAGGGAATGCACACTATGGAATGAGATTTTAGGCTTTTTTAGACTAGTAAAGGATGTCAAAGTTACGACATGGTCCATCCAGCAACTAGTATTTCAGGTATATGGCCATTAGGTGTCTACACAGACTTGGATCATATATGTAGATGCAATATATAACCAATCTATATATATAATGATAACTATATATATATATTTCTTGATCGGACCTATATTTTGGCCATTAGCCAATGGCGTTATAGCCACTTGGTGTCTCTTAGGACCCTGAGTGGGTTTGTTTATTTAGTTCGCCAGTGTTGGTTTATCTTTTTTTTCTTATACATGCACACAAATTTAAATTTTATTTTATGAACTGGATATAGTCATCGACTCCATGGGCAGAATGTTATTGGGATTTATATATCATACACTTCTCGTGTCGCCTTTGCATTGGGGTACCCGAATAGACCTTTATCTTCTTCGGACTATAGACCCTTTATTGTGCTATTTTCTTGTACCTAGCTCTTAGGAGGACTTAACCGAGTTGGATATCGAGATGCTCATGGAGATTGGATTTTGGATTGTGTTTATTTTTCTTTATTTTAGTAATTTACTATATCTTGTATAGTATGCATGTATTGTATTTCAGTTACGTATCTTCATCAGGATATACATGAATCTGTTGTATAATGATGTTTTCCTGATTTTATATATAGTTTTTCTATAATTCTTATGGTACTTTTTCTTTCTTTTGTCACTACTTTCGATGATTTCTGTTTTTTCTTATTTACCATACTATTATGCTAATATGATATTAGTGTATATTCTCCCCACTATCATGTCCTAAATCCCTCATTTCTACTCAGCAGTCTCCAGCATATGGGGAGGAAATCTTGAGGCTATGTGACCCACCGTTCCTACAACCCTCTTAGTGGGAAGCGTGGTTAAGGCGTTACAAATTGGTATCAGAGCACTTATTTTTTTTCTTCGGTCTTACTGTTTTCATTTTGTAGACATGAGTCGAGGAATTTTTTGTCAATTGGAAAATTACATTGCTTAGGAATGATTACCACACCCATGGGGAAATGACCAAGTGACTAGGGCTGGGATTTTTGTTCATGCTATTTAATATTAGAGTTGACATGACTTCACCTTGAGTGAATGTTGTAATTCCCATTGCATATGTCTTATGTAATTTATGGAATTTTTTATTTTCATGGTACTACAAGGAAGTAATATGTCATGAATCATAATAGGTACAGATAATATTCACATTCCATTCATGTTTCATGCAATGTATTTGAATATGTATATTGTTAGCAGATTTTATTTTAGGACATGAGTGCATTTTGTGCCATGTATTTATTAGAATATCTTTTTAGACAACATTCTTTGGTGTTTATTTGTAATTTTAGTCTATTTACATGAATTGGTGAATATATTCCATGTTACTTGTTTTATTAACTTGATTAGATTTGTACATGTTAGGTAATTATTTTCCATTATTGTTTATATAACATGCTTGGGTGTTTTATTTAGCACAAGAATTTTCAGCCATGTTTAGTTGAATATATATCATAATGCATGTTTAATTATTATATTTTTCATATACATCATGATTCAGTGTTGATAAAATGTTCCTTTATGTATATATCTTACCATAACATGATAGTTTGGTTTTGATATTTGAATGGTTGCATGGGAAAATATAGTGGTCGTAACTAAATGGGAATCAGTTTTTAGTTCTAAGGTGTATGGGCCCTTATAATTAGGAAAAGGTTACCCATATACACAAACCATAATTTATATTAATGTATAATTAGAGTGAATTTTTAATAATGTAAAATAATATTAACATTTGTGTTTTAATGTAAATTGGTTTTGATTAATTGGATCCAAATGCCATATTGTAAAGTGTATGTGTGCTTTATGGATTTGTAGATGGACACTAGTGTAGAGACCCATATCTTTGAATACATATATATTAAATTTCTTTTGCGTAACACTTAATAAATAACAAAAAAAAACACATAAGGACCGTAATATTTTAGTGCCTTTGGAAACTCGGAAAAATAATCTTCTAATCATGGTGAAAGATCTTCAACGTCTCCCATAAAGATCTTCCCATTTTGCTTTCTTACCTAAAACATTTATTTATATCCTAGGTAAAATAAAACATAAAAAGGTTGTGCTCAAATTCTTAATAAGGGTTAACATAGATAACATCAAACCATCCATAAACATTTAAATTCAAAAACTTGAACATAAAATCTAAACAACAAAATCTTGAGCAAAGACATAAATAATGGAAGTATGTAAGGAATATATAATAAAGGAACATCAATCATGATAAAATAGCATGGGAATAAAACATGTAATTATGGAAATCCATTAAGCACATGATATGATTTCCATAGTAGAAAAGGCATTGCTACCAAGACCATATTAGTGGACAAAGTCTCTTTTTGAATCGAGTTCACTCCTCGTTCCAATCCTGTATCACTGAACTGGATTAACTTACCATTCTAGCCATGTCTATCTCATGAGTTATAAATATTTATCCAACTCATTAGAGGGATATATAGGTCCCACCAATCTCATATTGAAATAATTCTTACTTGTGCCACAAAATAAACAAAAATCATTCATCATAACCCAAATAATAAAATCAGTTTCATAAACATCATCCCATCATAAATAAATCCACATAAAACAAATGGATATCATTTCATCATTAGATGAATCAAAACATTTAAATAATAGAGACATTATACATGAAACATAAACATGCTAAATAATGTCATCTTAGATGGAAAATAGTTTTGTTAAAACACTTGAAACGAATTCATGAGGAAAATATCCTTTCTTCTTCAAAATCATTTTCTTTTCTCAAAATGTAATGAAATTTTATAACAAAAGTATTTTGATGAAAATAATCATTAAAACTTGTATAATAATCTTCATGAAAATTAGGTGTTATGAAACCGTAAAAATCCGTTAATGGCGTATAAGTTAAAAAAACATTTTCCTCATACTTTTGTCGAAAAAGTCATAAAGAACCTCGTATGTTAAACAAAAGAATGATTCCATACATACCATGTAGTAAAATTAAAAATGGTTAAAAAGGACTTTAATCATACTTGAAACCATTTTTAGAAAATAGGGACATGGATGATAAATATAACCCTAGTAAATACTTAAGAATAAACATTTTTGGATAAAACGAGGTTGGAAAAGTTATCCCTTACCTTAGGTACGATATGCTTAGTACGTATCCGAAACTCCTGTATAATGATTTAAATAATTTAATTTACTTATTACAGAATCATATTCATTGTTATTATATCATATATGGTTCACTTATGACTTTATATTACCCATTCTTATGTAAATTCCTTGTTAAACCAGCGTTTTGGGTAAAATCATTTTATTTATCGTACATGTTTGGACTTGTTGTTCAGGATATTATTATTACTTATATCAGGATTTACTTACTTCCAGAATGTAAATAATCATTTATAGATCATATATATTCAGTATATATATATAATAGATATAGGGAAGAAATGAAATACACCATTCATGGAGACGGTAGGCCATATGTACACATGAACACTGTTTTCCTTTCCTTATTGACTTGAATGGAAGTAAGTAGATGAAATATATATATATATAAATAAATAAAGTATCTTCATTATGTCATATATTTAATTAATATTCATTATATATACTTTATAATCATTTTCGAATGGTTAACATGGAGAATGAATCTCATCGCGTCGTGGAGACAGTAATCCATAAGTACGCACGAGCGATGATATCGTTCCCATAATTATTGAATGGAATTGGTGTGATGATATAATATCTCAAAATCAGTATTATGTTATAATAAAAATATATTATTATTATTACACCATTATACCCATCCAAGTAAGGTGGTGTTGGAAATACAGATTACAGCACGGCGTGGAGACGGTATTCGGTACGTACGCACGCGCGGTGATTTTGTTTTCCGTAGGATTGATAGAAGGTGAAATGAGATTGTTTCATATTTATAATAATATATCAGTATATTATTGATAATGAAGTTTTTACTTTATAATGTATCAATAAAATAATATGAAGTTGAAGAATAAAGAAACTTGAAAAAAATCGGTAGAAGAGATTACCACTTCTTCGACGCACCTCTTTTAAGCTTCCACTTAAGGCACTAGAGTTGGTCTTTTTAGGAGACGATAACCTCTATAATGTTTCTAGGGATGTTTAGAAGCTAAATGTTCAGGGGCTGTTCAATCATTAAGGCTAAAAATTGTGTGAAGAGAAGAGGGACGAGGTTCCCTTTTATAAGGGAGGAGAGAGGCACCTTAGAAAAAACATAAAATAATATTTTTTTAATAAAGTCATATTTTGTTTATAATAGCTCCAAATTGACGTATTTCAAAGATTAAGTAAGGATGGGTCGAACTCCTCTCAAACAATAGGTTTTAGAAAAGTTTAGGTTACTATTTTAACCTAATCCTTTAGATTTAACTCTAAGTTAAATAATTTAACTTTTACCGTGTCTTCTAGTTTTCTTACACTATATGGTTAATAAACTTACTATAACAAGCCAAAAGAAACCCAAGTGGTTAATTATTAATATATATAACCTTATATAACTCATTTGGCAGAAACATATATTTTTAGGAATATAATAATAATTAATAATATAATATTTGTTTTAAAAACTATTTTATGTCAATTTTGACACTATTTGGTAATTAATTTTTTTGAAAATTATAATAGCATGATTAATTCGAAAGAGGTTAATTTAATCAATACTAACATGACATATTAACCTAAAAAATTATTGGCATTTATAAAAAGTCTTAAATTACATTTATTTGGGTATTTATAACATCAATTATGTTAACATTTCATTAATAAGGTAATCACTGCATCATCATTGTGTCATAAATAAATTAACTTATTCAATGTCTAAAAATTATAAATAAAATAAAATTATGTATGAAATCTTTTTATATTTCTAATTATTATTTATAGTCGAATTTCACTTATGTATAACCATATATTAAAAATATTTTAGTTATTAAATATTGACTTTAACAATTTTAACTCTTCTTTAAATAAATTAATTATAAATGTCCTAATCTAATCCATGTGATCCTAAAGGGTAATATTTTCTTCCTAAGGTTGTTTTTGGTCGAATTACATTTATCCCATAGAATTAGGACATGTTTTAGGATAATAATAATATCATTTGTACCCTTAATTACCCTATTTACTTTTAATCATAGTAAATAAAAGTAAAAGTTACAATTCACCAAAAATTATTTTTATCTTCTTAAACCACATTTTACTCCTTTATATTAACCGTGTCTCTCAAATTTTTAATATTCCACTCACATAAGCGGTAAAATTAAGTTCTATGTAAATTTTTAAATTCTCCTAGGAGGTGGGTAAAAGACGGTGAAAAGTTCAATAAAATTTTTATATATCTAAAAATATTATAAAATGACTCCAATGAATTACATTGAACATATATAGGAATTATGTATCAATTTTTACCTAAAATATATTTAAATAAAATAAATAATTATTTAAATAAAAAGTTGGGTTTTAAATAGTAACCTAGTGTTTTCACTATTAATCAAAACCTGAATGTTTTCAGAAAAATACCAAAAATTCACCCTAGGCTAATTTCGATATTCCGAATCCAAAAATTAAGTCCATTTTGAATGATTTAATTTATAAAATTTTAAAAATTGGTTATTACTATTCATAACGGCTAGTTCATAATAATATTGTAATAATATCTCGTTTAGTGAAACTAGGTGTTGCGTACTACACATGCTATCGAAGAAGGTCTTGATTGTGTGTAATGCAAGGCAAGTCAGTGTTGTGTGTAGTGAAAGCTCTGTTTGGTGTTGCGTATAACATAATCAAAACATATTTCATTTATACATTAAATAAAATCTAGACTTAATGTTGAATATAATAATTTTCACAAAACGAACTTGAAATTGTGTGTAACACGAGCCAAGAATAGTGTTGCGTATACTGCAAGCTAATAAGGTGTTGTGTATAGTACAATATAATCTTAGTGTAGTGAATAATAGAAGACATAAAAGAAATTAAAAATAATATATCTCATAAAATCTCACGGTGTTACATTCTACCCCCCTTCAAATGAATTTCTCCCTCGAAATTCGTCGGGGTTTTATATTGTTTACTACATGAAAGTTTCATTCATAGAAACCCAAATCGTAAAAAGGAAGACTAAATTATCATTTAAAAAAAGAGTGTTAGTAACATAATGGATCCCCAAAGTAACTCATCACTGGGTTTCCACATAGGAGAATATAGGTGAAAATATGGTTATGGAAGATAAATCTAACCATCATGTTTAGATGAAGAGTGGTAGAGAACATGGCTATGAAAAATCCAACAATCATAAAACCATAATTTTGTGATGATCTAAGGTACCATCTGATTCATCAGATATGATTGCACTAGGACAACATTTTTGGTTTTCAAGATCATTTCCCTAATGTTGAAGAATTTTTGAATTAAAATAAATACTTACTTGATTTTGGTACAATCTTACTGTGGTTTGTTCCTTGAACAATTTCCACTTCATCTCTAAAAGAAATGAAGTTGAATTTGTCTTTCGTGAAGTATTAGTAGATCATGCGATAGAATGATAGGTCATTCCATCTATCTCAAACATAAGGTTCAAAAAAGTTATAAGTATATCTTATAGTGATATTAATTGTATATGGTTCCGAAGATTGACTTATACTTCATATATCATAGCGCATAATAAAATAAAACTAGTTTCTACTAACCAAGGACTTCCTGTAGGTGAGTGGTATGCGATAAATGTCTGTCGCACTTCGGTTGTGGGTTCTATTCCCGCAACCTTGTCCGACATGACAGGTTGTTGCCCGTCCTATGGGTTGTCATTTTTCTAAAACTATACTATTATAACCTAAAAAAATGTTCTAGCCTTAAAAAATACTTTCTGAGGTCTAACTTAATCTATTCCAATCTTAATGTTTACCTAAAATACTTATGTCTAATCTCATAGTATAAATAATATGATTACTAGAAAGGTCATCTAACAAGCATTGAATACAATCATTTATCACTCGTATATCATAAGATATATATATCTTGTTGGTCACATTCCAAACATGTGAATTCCTTAATCATGTATTCTCTTGAAACATGAGTACCCATTGAACCTTAGTGAAATGTTGAATGTTGTCAAAAGTTACCTCTTTCCACATACCAAAATCCAAAAATTCTGTATAATCAAACCATGATATCACTTTGTCCTTATACCAGTCTTGAGCTCATTAATACTATAAAATATCTCATTATCTTCTTATCCTTTCATTATGAACTTATCATGTACCTTCCAAAAATATTTGAATAACCTTTCATGGTTACGGGTACCATTCATCATATACATTCAAAAACTGAAGGAAAGACAACAGTTTAAGAATCCTTAGATTTTTCTTTATTCCATAGTACCATACATTATTCTTGATAAACATACAATCATTCCAATACCTTCTTAAACCACTGATTTAGCTTCATCATTTCTTTCATCTCATGTATCATTTGTAGGCTCTTCATCATCATCCACATAAATACCACCCATATGACCATGCTGATTCTCTTCATGAGATTTTCCCTTAGGGAATTGGTTTTAATAATGCCCATATATTCAACATTTAAAACATTTAACTATTTTTGACGTCTGAGCAATAACATTATCCTTTTCCATAGTGTTAACTAAACCTTTCTCTTTTCAATTACTGGATTTGTGTCCTTTTCCACACCCAAAGAATCTTCCAGTTCCTTTGAAACATTCTCCTGGATGCCTCTTCCCCCATGATTTACAAGAGGGAAATTGAACTTTCTTTCCTCTATGATCATCATGAAACTCCACCTTTCTCTTATTAGTTGAGTCGAGAAACTTTCCAAAGTTGAGATTATAGATCATATTTTGAGATTTCTGATTAGGAATAATAATGATATGTGGACTTACAGATCCAATTTCATTTGGTTGCTAATGAAAAATATCTTTCCATTGTCCATCATATCCTCCATTATCGTGAATCTTCCTATTTCCAACCATTTTCTAAAACCCAAAAAGAATAGTGTGAGAGGAAAAAATCATAATCAAGGAGGAGTACCTTAAATATCTAACATCATAGGTTTAATTCTAATATCATTTCCGTAATTCTAGGACTATAACCTATACTTATACATAACCACAGGGACATCCCTAGACATACCTTAGAAATATATCTAGGGATCTCACTAAAGTTTTCACATCCTAGTTTCCAAAGGTTAACTAAACCATTCCCCTAGTACCAACTATAGATACCCATAGCTTGGATTACATAGAGATTACATTACATTTTCGTAATACTTAATTCATAACAAAAACAAACACACAAGGACCGTAATAGTTTAGTGTCTTTGAAAACTCGGAAAAATAATCTTCTAATCATGGTGATAGATCTTCAACATCTCCCATAAAGATCTCCCCCTTTTGTTTTCTTACCTAAAACCTTTCTTTGTATCCTGGGGAAAAGAAAACATAAAAAGTGTGAGATCAAATGCTCAATAAGGGTAAAAAAGATAACATAAAACAATCCATAAACCTTTGAATACAAAAAAATGAACATAAAATCTAAACAAAAAAATCATGATCAAAGACAAAAATCATGGAAGTACGTAAGGCATATATCATAAAGGAAAACCAACCATGATAAAATAGAATGGGAATAAAACATGTAATTTTGGAAAACCGTTAATCACATGATATGATTTCCATAGTAGCTAATGCATTGTTTCCAAGACTATCTTAGTGGACAATGTTCCTTTCTGAATCGATTTCACTCCTCGTTCCAGTCCTGTATCACTGAACCAGATTAACTTACCATTCCAGCCATGTCTATCTCATGAGATATAAATCCTTACCCAATGAATTGTAGGGATATATAGGTCCCACCCATCTCATATTGAAATCATTCTTACTTTTTCCACAAAATTAACATAAATCATTCATCATAACCCAAAGAATAAAATGAGTTTCATAAACATAATCCCATCATTACATAATCCATATGAAACAAATGGATATCATTTCATCATAAGAAGAATAAAACCATCTAAATAATAGAGACGTTATACTTGAAACCTAAACATGCTAAATAATGTCATCTTTGATGGAAAATAGTTTTTATAAAACACTTGAAACGAATTCA
Organism: Viscum album; assembly: GCA_963277665.1. Lineage (NCBI taxonomy): Eukaryota > Viridiplantae > Streptophyta > Magnoliopsida > Santalales > Viscaceae > Viscum > Viscum album. The sequence continues at coordinate 1,867,801,617 of OY728120.1, read as the reverse complement.
TCAGGAAAATATCCTTTCTTCGTCAAAATAATTTTATTTTCTCAAAATGCCATAAAATTTTAAAATAAAAGGATTTCGTTGAAAATAATAATGAAAAATTATAGAATAATCTTCCTTAAAATTAGGCATTATGAAACCGTAAAAATCCGTTCCTGCCGTATAAGTTAAAAAAACACTCTCCTCGTACTTCTGTCGGAAAAGTAAAAAAGTACCTTGTATGGTAAACCAAAGAAAGATTCCTTACATACCATGTAGTAAAAGTCAAAAATGGGTAAAAAGGACTTTAAACATACATGAAACCATTTTTAGAAAATAGTAAAATGGATGATAAATATAACCCCAGTAAATACTTATGAATAAACAATCTCGGATAAATACGAGATTGAAAAAGTTATCCCTTACCTTAGGTTTGATATGCTTCGTACATATCCAAATCTATTGTATAATGATTTAAATAATATCATTTACTTATTACAGAATCATCTTCATTGTTATGATTCCATATATGGTTCACTTATGACTTTATAATACCCATTCTTTTGTAAATTCAATGTTAAAGCATCGTTTTGGGTAAAATCATTTTATTTATCGTATTTTTTTGGACTTGTTTTTCTTGATATTATTATAACATATATCAAGATTTACTTTCTTAAAAAATGTAAATAATGATTTATATATCATATATATTCAGAATATATATATATAATAGATAGATGAATGAAATGAAATACACCATTCATGGAGACGGTTGGTCGTACGTACGCATGAACACTGTTTTCCTTTCCTTATTGAATTTAATAGAAGTAATTTGATGGAATATATATATACATACATTAATATATTAGCTTTATTATGTCATATATTTCATTATTATTCATTATATATACATTATAATCATTCTTGAGTGGTTAACATGGAGAAAGAATCTCATTGCGTCGTGGAGACGGTAATCCGTACATACGCACGAGCGATGATATCGTTCCCATAATTATTGAATGGAATTATAGTGGATTATATAATATCTCATAATATTTATGATGTTATAATAACTATATATAGTTATTATTTACACCATTATACCCATCTAAGTAAGGTGGTTGTGGAAAAATAGATTACACCACGGCGTTGAGACGGTTGTCCGTACGTACGCACGCGCGGTGATTTCGTTTTCCGTAGGATGGATATAAGGTGAAATGGGGTTGTTTCATATTTATAATAACATATAAGTATATCAGTGATACTAATGTTATTACTTTATAATGAAACAACTAAATTACATGAAGTTGAAGAAGAAAAAAACTTGAAAAAAATCGATAGAAGAGATTACCTTTTCTTCGACGCACCTCTTTTAAGATTCATTTTAAGGCACTAGAGTTGGTATTTTTGAGGAGAACATAACCTCTATAATGTTTCTAGGGAAGTTGAGAAGGGAAATTTTCAGGGTTTGTCTGAGCATGAAGGCTCGAAATTGTGTGAAGAGAATAGGGGGATGGTGCCCTTTTATAAGGGAGGAGAGGGGCACCTTCGGAAAAACATAAAATATTATTTTATAATATAGTCATATTCAATTTATAATAGCTCCAAATTGTTTTATTTCAAAGTTAATGTGGGGATGGGTCGAAGTCCTCTCAACCAATATGTTCTATACAATTTTAGGTTACAATTTTAACCTTATCATTTAGATTTAACTCTAAGTTAAATAATTTAACTTTTACCGTGTCTTCTTGTTCTCTTACCCTATATGGTTAATAAACATACTATAACAAGCCAAACGAACCCCAACCGGTTCATTATTAATATATATAACCTTTTCAAAGTCATCTGGACGATGATTAAATTTCTTGGAATAGAGTAACAATTAATAATATAATATTTATTTTAAAAACAATTTTATGTCAATTTTGACACAATTTGGAAATGGATTTTTGTGAAAATCCTAACAGCATGATTACTTTGAAAAAATTAAATTTAATCAATAATAAAATGTTATATTAACCTAAAAAATTAGTTTAATTTATAAAAAGTCCCAAATTATATTTATTTGGGTATTTATAACATCAATTATGTTAATATTTCATTAATAAGGTAATTACTGCATCATCATTGTGTCATAAATAAATTAAGTTATTCAATGTCTCAAAATTATAAATAAAATACCATTATGTAGGAAATATTTTTTACATATCTAATAAATATTTCTAGTCGAATTTATCTTTTGTATAACCCTATATTAAAAATGTATTAGTTATTAAACATTGATTTTAACTATTTTAACTCTTCTTTAAATAAAATAATAATAAACGTCCTAATCTAATCCAAGTGAACCTAAAGGGTAATATTTTATTCCTAAGGTTGTTTTTGGTCTAATTAAACTTATCCAATAGAATTAGGACACATGTTAGGGTAATAATAATATCATTTTTACCCTTAATTACCCTATTTACTTTTAACCGTGGTAAACAAAAGTAAAACGTTACTATTCACGAAAAAATATTTTTATCTTATTGAACCACATTTTACTCCTTGATATTAACTGTGCCTCTCGGATTTCCAAAATTCCACTCATAAAAGCAGTAAAATTTTGTTTTATGTAAATTTTCAAATTCTCCAAGGAGGTGGGTAAAAGACGGTTAAAAGTTCAATAAAATTTTAATATATCTAATATTATTATAAAATGTCTCCAATGAATTATATTGAACTTATATAGGTATTATTTATCAATTTTGACCTAAAATAAATTTAAATAAAATAAATAATTATTTAAATAAAAATTCGGTTTTTGAATAGTAACCTAGTGTTTCACTATTCGTCAAAAATTGAAAGTTTTTAGAAAAATACCAAAAATTCACCCTAGGAAAATTTTGATATTCCAAATCCAAAAATAAAGTCCATTTTGAAAGATAAAATTTATATAATTTCAAAAAGTGGGTATTACTATTCATAACGGCTAGTTCATAATAATATTATAATAATATATTGTTCAGTGAAACTAAATATTTTGTACTACAGACGCTATAGAAGAAGGTCTTGATTGCGTGTAATACAAGCCAGGTCAGGGCTGCGTGTAGTGAATGCTCCGTTTGGTGTTGCGTATAACATAATCAAAACATATTTCATTTATACATTAAAAAAAATCTATACTTAATGTTGCCTAGAATAATTTCCACAAAACGAACATGAAATTGTGTGTAACACGAGCCAAGAATTGTGTTGCGTATACTACATGCTAATATGGTGTTGTGTATAGTACAAGCTAATCTTGGTGTAGTGTATAATAGAAGACATCAAGGAAATTAAAAATAATATATCACATAAAATCTCGGGGTGTTACAACTAGTATATCTGAACTTTTATATTAGAGAATGATATATTATAAAATGTAATTGATTTAGATTAAATGGGATCCAGAAATTAGCCTAAAAAGTGTATGGGGGCATTATGGATGGGGGTGGTGGAATCCCATGTAATCAGACATTTTTTATATGACCATCGTATACTTTGAATTTATTGTAATGTGGGAGTTTTTTAAGTTTAATATGAAAAAAATTGGTTCCCTTCCTAAGTGTAGAGGTGGGACCAATTAGGTCAGTTGGGGGACTTTTCTCAATAGATTTCCAATTTGGGTGGTTAGAACTTTAGTAATTAAGAAACAACTATTAGGTTGCATTATAATGAACCCAGGTTGATTTAGTGGGACCCATGTAGGTCTCCTTTCCTATCAAAAAGAAATTTATATGATAAAGTTTCTAATAATTATGGGATGTAAATAAACGGTTATTGTTTAAAAAGGATGTTTATTAAAATAATCTTGTATTTCTTACTTTTATATTTTAAACATTTTAACTGTTTAAAGATTAAATGTAAAGAAATATAAAGACTTGAAAATGGGAGCCTGGGTGGTGTGCTTTTTAAAGCCATCATGCATGGGTTTCTTATGTTTCTCTTGAGTATTCTTGGAATTGAATCATTAGAGTTCTCCATAGGCCTTTTTATTATCATCAATGGATTAAATGATAGGCATATGGATTAGTGAAATCTGTTGGTGTGACCTAGTTACAAGGTCGATGATTCTTCATTGATAAGGAGATATCCTATGATAGGTATCACCCTTGGAGTTTAAATTACTTGATAAATAACATAATATTTATATTGTATGGTGTCATTCAGGTGTCATTGTATTTAGTATGACTCTTGTAGCTCTTAATGACACCCTTGTTTGGATGGGGGTTCATGTTCTTTGTGGCCTCTGTTATGGGTGTGATAATCGATTGATGCTCTATTTTTGTAGGTTGGACATGAGTCATGTTTGGTTGGTGTCTTCTTAGGTTTCTTGACCTTTTATTCTTCCATATTGATGGATAAATTGGTATGTCATCATCCATGTTAATGGTTTAATGGGGTAATACGAATTTGTGTTAAATCTATTTAGGATTCATTAGATACATGAATTCATATAGATGATAACCGATGGGTAGTATCCTGGATGTACCATTTGCATATAAAACCTCAGGGTAGTATATGTTCATGTATGTGGTTTCCATCGAGTGCTAAATTTTGTAACGAACATGTCGAGTTCTGTAAATTTTTTGATCCTTGAGTTATTGAGCATAGTATCAGGTCATATCTAGAGTATAGTTACCTTGGTGTTTAAAAGAATCACATTCATCAAAATGCTCGACCTGAATTTCTTAGAGGACCATGTGGTTTAACATGTCACTCACTTTGGTGATGGAGTTAAATCCAAATTCCTTAATGTTGTGACGTGGTGATCATGAATTTGAGGAGATAGACACATATTTTTAAGGTTTTTCTAATCTACTGTGTATGTGAGGGGATAATATCTCTCATCATATGATGACTAGGAAACTCCTATGGTGGGGAGTGTCATGTCAGTTCTATTCAATTCATGTCCTTACATATAGAAGTAAAACAACTAATGAGGATCATTTGAAAATGGTTTATCTTTCATTAATGACCTTATGGATAGCATGTTTTAAGTCATTTTTTCTATTTTTGGTATAATTACATTAATTCGGTTAGCAATGTATGAAACCATTGATAAAAACTGGTAGTCTCAGATGGAATTCAGTGGTTAATCATGAGTGATCATAGTATGCCTCAGGTGGAGAATGAATCATGGTTTGGTTCGTACAAGATCATCAGTAGGTAAATCGATGATTATTTAAAGATGTATACCAACAGTGGTTAGAATATTCTTTTTGGTTTTCTTTGTTAGTTGAAAACATTTCAAATTCTCTTAGTGTCATATTCTAAAATTGATAAGCATGTCCCCTATCTTGACTCCGTCCTTGATCCACTAAGATAGTGTCAGTCTTACACCACAAAGAAGATTAAAATGTCATCGTATAGTTTGACTTTTTTTAATAGTGTCACACACTAGACACATTTTTCTTATAGAGGCCTAGATAGTCCTGAGTGATACATGGGATCTGAAATAGGGGCGGCTTGGACACACTCTCAAACACTAGCTATTTACATTGACTTGACCGCCAGGTGGATGCCACTCTGGGCCCAATAAATGATATAATGTGGATATCATGGATTTTTACCAACATCTCACTTTTCAATGTAGATAATAGACTACCTTGGGTCAGTTTTATAGACTCTAGTTCAACGAATCCAAGCTTACCCTATAATTGTTGTCAGGGTCAGAGATTATTTTAGTAGGGGTGATGATTTATGTGGGATTGATCTTGGCTACCCCCTTTTTGTGATGAGGAATGAAATATTAATTGGTTAGGTGATGGTTTTAACAAGGATATATATCAAAATATTGGTATATTTTTTTAATGAATGTGTTCATGCTAAATGCTCGATGCTTTGGAAGAATGATTTTTGATTCAGTTGTAGTGCACCAATATTCTATACATGGCTTCTTCAAGATGGTTTTTCAAAGGTGGATCAACATGTTATATTTTTTATTATATGTATATGGTTTTTGAGTAACCATTTAAAGAACCACATCATGTTCGGGCTGGTGTGGTCTAATGGTTGGTTGTTTCTTTTAAGGATAGTTTGCTCTACTAGGTATGGTTAGATCGATCAATATCTAACCATTTATTAAAAGGAGGTCTCGGTTTGACCTAGATTGTGACCATGTTATCCTTTTTAAATAAGTCATTCTATGATCATAATTAGAATGCTTAGAGGCATTATTTTTAAGTAAATTTCAATAGTGTAGGTTCCATGGTTCGGAATTAGCCCAATATGATGTTAAATCTTATGGTGGGTAGAACCTTTGGATAGATGTTTAACGAGGCGACATCATAAAAATGTATCTAGATAAATGATCTTTTGTATGCTCTATTTTGGTGTTTCATTTGGAATATGAGCATTGGATCATGTTTTTATGTCTTATGTTCCATGTACTTAAATGATAGATCAAAGGCGTGTTGAGTGTTTTGAAATAGAACACAATTGTTTGAATGAAAACTCACGACCCTCCATGGTTATATTATGTTTATATTGTTCCTTAAGTCTGGTTTAGGATTATAAGTTATATTTTGGGGATTTTTTAACATACCATGTTTTGAAACAAGGTGAAATCCAAATGGAATTTGAACTTTTTCATTTACTGGATAGGATGTTTTTTAAACCTTGATTTGAAATGAAATTCAAAGAGTTTGAACACTGAAAAAATTTATTTTTGGACTTGGGTGAGGGGCGGAGTGGTCTGTTAGACGTAATGTCATGTTTTTAGAGAACTAGATCTAGAAACTCAATGTTTAGAGGGTCTGTATAGGGAACATGGTTTCTCACAAACTATATATCCCCTCAATAGAAAACGTGCTATTGAAAAAGGTGTAGAAATTCCCCATATGGGATTCACACAGTTTACCCAAATTTTTTGACTATCCCACATGGATCATGCCAAAATGGGAAGTACGTATGAAATATTCTTCACATGGTTGGTGCAATCTATGGGTAACTATTTCAGTAAAACTGCGATACATGGTTTTAAGGTGAAATAAAAATATATCCCATAATGATATCTTATTTCACCTTCGATTCTTTTTTCCTCTTTCTAGATCATGAGCCTCCTCCTTGAACCATGGATTTATTATCCAAGACTAATCTATGCTTCAGGATATATCATCCAATAGTTGTTCGAATTGATCATCACTAGTCTCTATGGATCTAAATCAGTAATATAACAATTAATTTTTTATCATTATTTGTTTAATCTATAATGAACTACGTTATCTTGGTGAGAGCTCATTTTTCCATTTTTTGGGAAATGTTCATTTCTTCAAATTCTTCCAAACTGGATTGAATCAGAGTTTTATATTGGATGAGTGATATGTCCAAAGTATGAAGTAGGAGGTCTAAAACTCATTCCCAAATTTTTCATCAATTTATAAATGTTTCCATTGTGCCACACACATACCTTTTTGATGTGTTGCTTTATTATTAGTTATTTTATCTAAAATTGAACATTTAACCTTGATATACATCATTTGATTCCTATTTGGTAGTTTAGAGTATACGAACATCATATATGGACAAAACATGGGTGTTCCAGCTTGATTTTTCCCTTTTAGTTAAATTGTTTAAATTACAAAATGCCTTTTAAATTTTCATCTTTCATTGACAACGGTTTTACCTCTTGCATGTCTTTTTATAAATGAGAATGGAACCACCAATGTTCCATTTTGAACTTCTATGACTTGAATTGCCATGATGGGTAGTTTTTCTAAAATTCATATTTTATGAATTGAGTTATGGTATTTCAATTGGATGATTAATTATGTTTAGTGAATTTTTTTTGAAAAAAATACATGTTTTATAATAAAACCCCTAAACAGAAGTGCACTGTCTTCGAAACTACAATGTGATTATTAGTGTTTTGAAACATGTTTTATTTATTGCTTCAGTTCCATATTTATGCTTTGATTTCATGGTTCAGTATATGGAATATTGAAACATGGGCCTCATTGTATTTATAGATATAATTAGCACCATTTTTTATAAATGTTTACTAGAAATAATGATCCCTTATTAGTGCTTGTCCCAATTTATTAAGGGATTTCCCATGTAGGAATTTTCCCTCTTGAAAATGAAACCCTGTAAGTGTCATTGTACCTTAATAAATGAATATCTAGGTTATGCTTAATCCTATAGAATTTTTAATTCCCCGAACCTAGAAGCCCAGAGTTGGTGCATTGTTTCGTATCATTGGCATGATCATAAAAGATCAAGTCTCGAAAGACCGATTAGTTTAGTAGCTTTGGAAGTACTAGATACTTTCACAAGTCTTACATTACATAATAAAATGGGAAACAACAACAAAATTGTTTCTATAGACAACACTAGGATCCCATAGACTATCCCTGCATGTCAGTTATAATATACTTCTTCGAATCCAGGAAAAAATAAAACATAGAAAGGTGTGTGATCAGATGTTTAGTAAGTATAATAATAAAGCAGAAACAATCATAAATAAGCATAAACATTTAAGACAATGTATAAGATTAAAACAAAATCCTTTTAAACATGAACTTCAGCATAATATGGAAAAGATAAAATCAAATAATGACATTTAATTATTCACATGGATATTCTACTAGTCGAATAATCACAAGAAATATCAATAGTCACTTCTGTAATGATGGAATTCATAATGCCTGACTTCATAACCACATAGTCAAGGCCTTGTGCCAAAACGTCAAATAAGATTTTGTTGAGGGCTAGTGCCAAGAAACTAGTTTTTCTCAAGAGACCTACTAATGCATTAAGGAGCTATAACGGGCTCGACCAATCACTTACTAAGGCCAATACATTCCTCATATGAAATTTTTGAAACATAACATAAAAATTCGTATTAAAACTAGCATAAAAAATGTCAATAATTTATCCACAAATAATGAATGGTATAAAAATAGCACATCCGATGTCAAAAATAACTTCTTCAATACAATATGGAAGATTGTATTGTAACATATTATCATCAATCGAGAATAATGAAGAATATTGACATAGATGAAAAGAATCATCAAAATAGTTTGAGAGAAATGTCCCCATTTTTCATGAAAACATATAAAAGTCACACTATTTGTTAAGAAGCCGTTTAAAAATAGATTTTTGAATCAAAGTGTCCCATACCACTTTGAAACTTTTAAAAGGAATTTTAATTTTAAAACATTAATGTACGTATAAATAAAACCATAAAACCATATTTAAAACATGGACATTAATGAGAAAGATTTAAAAGAATAGATTTTTAAAACATTTAAAATGGTATTTTAGTTAGAGTTACTATCCAAATGAGATAAACTTAAATAAAAATAATTGAGGTAATAAAAACTTTATAATAGAATGAGAATAATGGATTTCATTATATACCATGTCAAAGGATAGTATATAAACCATATAAAAGTGTATTCATGTATAACAACAAAGAAGTCTCAAAGGAATGTAAATTGTGATGAAATCCCTGATAAAGAAAATATATTTAGGTAAAGTATAAATCAATGGCATAATTATGTGTGAAAAATATAAATTCACTCAATATGATTGGATATTCAATGTAAATCAATCAGAGGACATTCACACATATTCATGTAAAAACAACACCAATTACAAGGATATTTAACTAAATGAATGGAAATTGAGTTAAGATCAAGTTTATATCAATGACTTGAGAAATTATAAATGGAGTGATTATGTGTATCAAAAGTATATCCACACATAGGGGAGTGGAAATTAAATAATAAATAATAAATAGTGATTCCACACATAATCTTGGAGTAAAATAATCAATGAAATATGCGCAAAGCCCACTAAGTGGAAATTGAAATTTGAAATTCCCTTACAGATTTTGTAACTAATTAAACATACAACCCATGAAAGAAGGATCATACAATGAAGACATAAATATTTATAAATTATAGTACATTACACCAAGAATACAATCAAAGACAATACACATGCCACACAAAAGTAAATAGTGGCCAATATCACATGAATCTCATGGGAATAAATAGTGAGATGAAAAACTCTTACTTCATTGTAATCAATAGAGTCATATGAACAAAAGTTAATAACTAGAAAATAAATCACATAATACCATGAATATAAATACAATCATGATAATATATATCAAATGAAAGTACACAATACACCACATGCAATAAATAAGTGGTGAACAACGGAAATATCACGAAATTAAGAGTGAGATAATAAACCCCTTAACTTGTACTTTTCCTTGGTCAAGGGTACATTAATCTCCAGTATAATGGTGAAATCATTTTTATTAAATTATTCAATAACCATATACATTAATATGATATCATATATGATCTTCTAATATTGATATTTTAGTATTATCGTCGTTTCGGGAGTAAACTGATTCGTTCTCCTCTTTATGCTTGGTTACATAGGCCATGTTTGTTATGGATGGGATTTATATTATTAATATTCACAATGATATTAAGTAATTAAAAATTATTTTTAATCATAAAGTGAAAACTATTCTTGAATGGATACGATGGGGAATGAATCTCATCGTATTCATAGAGATGGTAATCCGTACGTACGCACGAGCGAAAATATCATTCTTTTGATATTAAAATCATATATAATTGGATGGTATATCATATATACAGAATCATTATCGTGTTATATTTATTATTTAAACGAATTATGCATCATTATTATACCCATCCAAATAATAATGTTTGAATAACAACTACACCACGATATGGAGACAGTAAGCCGTACGTACACACATATGGTGACATGTCATTCAAAGGATGGATAGAATAATGAATATGGTTGTACCATATTTATAATAATATCACAGTATATAGAAGATACTGGATTTATTAATTTATAAAGGAAATAACAAAGAAAGACGATGTAGAAGAAGAAAGGAACTCGGAAGAGTTGATGAAATATTTACCGTTTCTTCAGGTTCTTCGTTTTGATTTGAACAAAAGGTCTCCTTAGGATGGCTTTCTGACTAATGTAAGGCCTCTAGGATGAAGGAATGAGAGTTTGGAGGACATGTTTGCAGGATTTGATTGAGAATAATTTCTTTGATGGTGAGAGTAAGAGAGAAGGGGTAGTGCCCTTTTATAAGAGGGGTGAGGGGCACCATAGGAAAGCTATAAATATTATTTTATAATTAAATAATTTTCGGTTTCTAATGGCTCAAAAATGAATTATTTAAAGTCCGAGGTGGGTATGGGTCAAAAACCACTCAACCAATATGTTTTAGATAGGTTTGGGTCACTATATTAACATTATATTTTAGGTTTAACTCTTAGTTAAATAGTTCGCCATTTTCCATGTCTTTTTGTATTTTTATATTATATGGTTAATAAACATACTATATACTTCCGATTAAACCCCAAGTGGTTCCTTAATGATATAATTATCATTATATTATCCCTTTGGACAAACTTTAGATTTTTAGGAATATAATATCAATTAATAATATAATATTTGTTTTAAAAACTCTTTTATGTCAATTTTGACACTATTTGGTATTTTGTTTTTCCTAAATTCATAACAGCATTATTACTTAGAATAAAATTCATCTAACCAACTGTAATGTAACATCCCGGATATGCGTGCCACTCAACGGGTGCCCCGAACCCGATTGGTGACAAGACCTCAAGTGCATTTCCTCAAACGCCAGAGGCTGCAGACTAGCAGCGAGGGCCCATGTCTGATTGTGGGGAAACTATGCCCTCATTTGTCAAAGTGTAGCGCAGTGGAATAAAATAATAAACGTACAGCAACAACAGAAGCAATAAACCATACACACTTAGTATAGAAACTGCAGTAAAAGATAACCAACCAGATGTATAGATATGATGCAACATGTCTAATGTTCTAAGAAAACACCCAGAACATGTTACATAGCAGTACAATATAATACAGAGTATAGAAAAGAAAAACAAATCAGCCGATAGAATCACGAGCATATGCCTGGTCCCATGCTCCCCTACTCCTCGGTAGCAATCAAGTACCTGTATAAGGGCCCTTTCCCTTATCCACACCGACAAAAATGTAATCTGTTTGGGCTGAAAAGCGTGACCCAAACAGGGTGTGAGAAATAACTCCCAGTAGGCACCCACCAAAGGCCCATGCCCAACTGTGTGAAAATATGCTACAATAGTGTGTAGTAGTAAAATGAAATAACTAAGCAGTAATCAAAAGTAACTAACTTTACCAGTTATATTTTCATATTATTATTCATTTAATCTTTCATTATAATGAAACCACCACAATGAATTTCTATTTAAACAGTCGATGTCCTTAGACACGCAAACCCTTACCCTCAGGTAATAAGAATCCAACCCGCAGGTAATCAGATTATTTCCCTTAGGCTTAACATAAATTTCCCTCAGGTGTACTAAGTGTCACCCTCAGGAACAGAAGTCACATCCCTCATGCATACGAAAAGTTTCCCTCAGGCAAAATAGGATGCTGCCCTGAGGCTATACAGTACCTTGCCCTCAGGTTAAACAAACAATGCCCTTAGGCTAAAAGAACAACTCCCTTAGGCGCAAGTAACCAGGCCACAACCAACATGTAATTTAGCAATTCAAATAATATTTCACTCAAGGAAAAAGTAATGCATAATATAAACATGGCATACCCTCAGATATCCTGGCCAAACGGCTAAACAGAGGAACGCACCCCAGGGGGGCCCTGGATCCAAGAATTGATCCCAAACAGAATTTTAATATCACACTTAATTACCTAAACAATTATAGGTATTTAAACAGCCATGACCTAATCCATATGATACCCAAACATGGGTTCGTAGCACAAAAATACACAAAAAAAACACAAAAATTGGAAATTAAAAACCAATACACCTACCTTAACCACCTAAGAATGGTATATTCGAAAGTCGCTTCTAGAAACAGCCAAGAATGATGTTGATATAACGTTGAAGAAAAACCATTCAAACTCAAATAACATCTATTAGAGGAATAATTGGAAAGAACTATGCAAGGAGAAGGGTGGGCTTACCCGTGCGGTTCCAACGTGATTGACGAAAGCAGAATTGGATTCCCAGTGATCAATTGGATGATCCTCGAAGGTCCGGCCATCCTCTCCTAGGCTCCCATCCAGTTCTAGGACAATACTGTAAACATGGTTGGATACTACCCATTTTAAGAAAAAAAAACAAAGTACATGGTGTGTACTTTTGACTACATGGCGTGTACTTCCCTCATTTAACTGTTCCTCTGGCGGCACCACCAAACTGTTTATCCGTCGACATGAGTACACAACATGTATTCCCGACTACATGGCTTGTACTGTTGCCCTGCTGGCGGCTGCTCCCACCGCCTTACTGTTTCCCCTGCCGACTGACTACACGGCGTGTAAAGGACCAATACATGGCATGTAGTCGGTTTTTACACCCTTCGTCACCGACATGGCTACACACCTTTTGTATTCATCCCATACAGCCAAAGTACATGGCGTGTGGAATAGTACACGTCGTGTAGTCCCAAAAAAATTAGGATTTTTCTCCATTTTCCTTATTTTCTCAAAAACACTTAAGGAAGAGAAAAGAAGAAACACGTACCTCAAAAGTAAGAACCGAGTTCTTACAAACATCCCCCCTTAAGGAAATTCTTCCCTGAATTGCCCTTCCATGGGTGGCAAAGATAAAGCTCAGAAAAACTCTGGCCACTGAGCACGTACGTCATTCTCCCGCTCCCCGGTTTTTTCCTGTGCTCGGCCATGCTTCCATAGCTCCCGTACAAGAGTAACTGACTGACCTCGGAGAACTTTCGTGCTCCTATCAACGATACGAATCAGATTCTCTTCAAAGGACAAATCAACATGAAGCTCAACCTCCTCGGGGTGAAAGACGTGAGATGTGACTTAATGATAGCTTCACAACTGAGATACATGGAAGACGTCGTGCATGGCCCGGTACCTCTATTGTAACTACAACCGATAGGAAACCGGCACGACTCTCTAAAGAATCTCAAATGGCCCCACACACCTCGGTGAAAGTTTACCCTATCTCCTGATCCGCCTGTGTCCCAACCTCAGCGAAACATGAAAGAAAACCTGATCCCGGACCACAAACTCCAAAGGTCATATGCGGTGATTAGCATAAGACTTCTGATGAGACTATGTGGTAGCCATCTACTTCTGAATCAGCTAGACCTATTCAGAAGTCTCCTGCATGAGACATGGTCCTAGTAAAGCTGCCTCACCTGCCTCTAACCTTCCCAACAGTGATTGGCATGGCCTACCATATAAAGCCTCGTAAGGTTCCATATTAATAGTTTCCTAAAAACTATTATTTTAGGAGAAATCGAGTAGGGGGATATGCTTCTCCCAAGAGCCCCCAAAGTAAAGGACGCATGCATGCAGCATGTCCTAATGCACTTGTATCGTACGCTCTGACTGGCCATCGGTCTGAGGGTGGTAAGCTGTGCTCAGAAGCACTTGTGTACCCAGTGCCCTCTGAAAACCCTGCCAGAAATGAGACATAAAATGGGCATCCATATCTGAAACGATATAATGAAGGACCCCATGAAGACGTACGACCTCTCTTATATACTACTTTCCGTGTTCATCAACACCGAAGGTCTCCTTGATCGGAAAAAAGTGAGCTACCTTCGTGAGTCTGTCCACAACAACCCACACGACATTATTGCCTCTAGGTTTCCTTGGTAATCCAGTCATGAAATCCCTCGTGACGTCATCATATTTCCACTACGGGATGGGTAACTGCTGTAAAATTCTTGTTGGCCTCTGGTGCTCCGCCTTCACCTGTTGACAGGTGGAAGATCTCGTGACAAAACTAGATACAATTCTTTTCATACCCGACCACCAGTACTGACGTCTCACGTCTCGGTATGTCTTGGTAACCCCAGGATGAACCGCCCATGCTGAAGCATGACACTCCCGCATCCACTCCACGCGTATATCCCCTAGAACCCACACCCGTCCATGGAAACGCAGAGTCTCACCATCGCCTATCATCCAACTAGGAGGAGGGTCCTCACTTTCCACCGACTCCTGTAGAACTAGGCCTTCTTAATTAGATAGTTGTCTCATCCTGAATCTATCCAGAAGGGTATAAGTCACAACTAAGGATGAAAGATATGTCTACCCCTTACTATCATGGACCTCCAAATGCATCTTAGAGAACAAAACCATGAGCATCCACTCACCACTGGAATCCTGTACCGAATGTATCTAAGTCCTCCTACTCAGTGCATCAGCTACTGCATTACCTTTACTAGGTGTATAGGCAAGCTCAAAACCGAAGGACATAAGGTATTCGACCCACCTTCGCTACCTCAGATTCAAGTCACGCTGATTAAAAATATACATGAGAGTTTTGTGGTCGTTGAAAGCCACAAAATGCTCTCCCAAGAGATAATTTCTCCAACAGTGCAACACAGGAACAACTACAGCCAACTCGAGGTCGTGTGTCGGGTAATTCCTCTCATGTGACCTCAACTTCCGAGACCCATACGCAACAATTCGATCACCCTGCATCAACACAGCCCCCATTCCAACGCCTGATGCATCATAGTAAACTGTATAGCCCTTCCCCTACTCTGGGAGTATCAGGATTGGTGCTGATGTGAACCTTCCCTTCAGGTTGTGAAATGATGTCTCGCAAGATTCCGACCAAAATAACTTCACACCCTTCTTAGTTAGACCCGTAAATGGTGCTTCTAAGCGGGAGAAGTCCTGTATGAAGCATATATAGTAACCAGCTAGCCCTATGAAACTTTTTATCTCAAACATGTTCTTAGGTTTCTCCCAGGAAACTACTACTCTCATATTTTCTGGGTCTACTGCAACTCCTGCCTCTGAGATGATGTGACCCAAGAAGTGAATCTGGTCCTTCAAAAAGTGGAACTTTGAGAACTTGGAATATAGCTTATTCTCTCTCAGTGTACTCATCATTATATCAAGATGGGTGGCATGGTCGTGTCGAGTGTGACAGTACACCAATATTTCGTCCACAAATACTACCACAAAAGAATCAAGATACGGATGGCACACACGATTCATCAGAGTCATGAAGACACCTGGCGCATTCGTGAGTCCGAACAGCATAACCAAGTACTCGTACAGACCATGTCTGCTGTAAAAGGCTATAAGCGGTATATCTGATGGTCTCACGCGTAGCTGATGATATCCAGATCTCAAGTCAATCTTCAAAAACACTCGTGCTCCATGAATTTGATCAAAAATATCATCAATCCTCAACAAAGAATATCAGTTATTAACCCTCAACTGGTTTAGCTTCCGATAATCCACACAGAGTCTGAGGGTACCGTCTGCCTTCTTCGCAAAGAGGACTGGTGAACCCCAAGGAGAAGTACTGGGTCAGATGAAACACCTTTCCTGTAACTCCTCTAACTGCCTCTTGATCTCCTGCAACTTAGGCATGGCCATCCTATAAGGAGGAATGGACACTGTTGCTTCTCCTGGCGAAAAATGAATAGAGAAATCCACCTATCGCTCTGGAGGTAGAACTAAAAAGTCATCTAGGAAGAAATCCCTGAAACGATCAACCACTGGAGGGAAATCCGTCTAACAAGTCCGCTGATCATCCAGATGTAACCTCACAATCTAGGTGGTGAATCCACCTCACCCATGATGCTCTGGTCCAGCTCGACTTGTCGGAACATCCCACTCACCCTTGTATAGAAACTCTTCACCCTCTGGTGATGTAAAACTCACCCTGCAATGATAACAATCTACAAAGGCTCAAAAGGGAACCAACCAGTCCATCTCGGGAATGACATAAAAAGATGTCATCTCTAAGACATAGAGGTCCCAAAGAAAGTGACACCCTTTAACCTTAAGGGAGCAATCCTTTCACTGACACACACATGTCGTTCTAGTTCCCTACGGAGTGTCTAACATCATAACAATAGAAGAAGAAGAAACCTAGAGCCCAAGGCTCTCCACAACTGGAACATATATGAAACTATGTGTTTCACCCATATCAAAAGTTCTGAAGATAAGACAGAAGCTACTAGAATATTACATCTGACTGTAGAAGGTCTAGGATCCTGCTCCTATTGGGTCTGCTGCACTACATATGCCTGCCCAGTGCCGCGGCCCTGCGAGACAGCCTGGCTACCCTGAGCTGTCCCGCCCTACTACCTCTGAGATCCTGGTGTCTGGATACCACAACCATGATCACCATCCCTTCCTGCACGCCCTGACGTATTCCAGTTCCCCAACTGGTAAGAAGCTACTGGTCCTACTCCCGCATGCGTAGTCAGCACAGAACCCCTCTCACTAGCCACTGGTGGAAACTCCCCGCAAAAGCACTGCAGATGACCCATCTTGGCGCAAGCTCGACACTCCAATCTGTCTCATGGATACTGAGGACTCTTGTGCCCCTCCTTACCACACTGGTAGCAAAATATCGGGCCACCTGAAGAAATTGCCTAGCTCATACTGCCACCATGAGAGAAACTCATCTGTCTCTTTCTCTTCCCAGTAGAGATAATTCCAGAAACTGGTGCTGAACAGCCCTAGCCCACACCCCTAGCTTCCCGCAGATTCCCCTATGTAATCAGTGCCTGATTTACAATAGCATGTACTGAAGGAAACCTGAAAACATTTACCAGTGCTTGGATGTCATAACGATGACCATCCTCAAAGCTTCTGGCTCCCAACATCTCATCACCCACCAGAACGGGTGCAAAATGATGAATCTCGGTGGAACAAGAAGAGTAATCCATCACCAACATAGCACCCTGCTACAGATTCTGGAAATCTTGGCCCTATCCACTCTCAGTATCTCTGGAATGGAGAAGTCATAGAAGACTGCCTAAAAATCTTCCCAGTCCTTGTCTCTGTGATGCTTTGACTTGGTGGTAACATCCCACAACCTTTTGGTGGAATCACTCAGCATATATGTCATGAGCTTGACCCTATGCCCTTGAGGCGTCTCCAGATGCTCGAAGATAGTCTGCATAGACCCCAACCAAGATTCCACAGCCTGTGGTCCACCATCCCTTGAGAACGTAGGCGGATGCTACTGCTGGAAGATATGAGTTAGCTCAGCCATAGATGTGACAGCCAGCAGTGCTCCCTGAGAGGTCTGCACGAACCACATAAAGCCTTCACGGAACTGCGCCTCTATGCCTGTGTCTGGTATAACGGCTGGCGCCGCATTTGGCTCTGCTGGAGGATCCACTGGTAGCCCATGGCCCACCATCTATGGAGTATACTCGTTGCTGGTCTCCTAGAGAACAATGCATTGTCGTCTCAGCGGCATGACTCTACAAGGTCAAACACACACCTTAAGGAAAGATTAATAATGATCGAAAATGAAGAAACCCAAAAGGAACAGGAGGAAGAAGGCATTCAATATTTTCAGAACAAGACTACATGATGTGTATACTGACTACACGACGTGTACCTGACTTTTCTTCCCCTGCCTGGGTCCTTCTACACGACTAAGCTACACAGCTCCCATTGAACAAAACTACACGGCATGTATATCATATACACGGAATGTATGGTGTAATTTCCAACTACCCGTATCATTTGTGACATGGCCGACAACTCGGCTTGGCACTACACGGAGTGTTACACCCTCACACGGCGTGTACACCACCCCGTTTCCAAGACACACAACTAACTCCACACGGTCTATCCTCGGACAAGACTACACGGCATGTCCCACAGGTACATGGCGTGTACCAAATGAGCTCTACCGACCCGTGTTGTTAGTTACACGGTCGGATACACGGCTCAACCTACACGGGAAGTTCCATGTACACATAGTGTAGACACTAAAGGATTACCCCGACTTGTGTTTTAAGATACACGGTCGGGTCACCATGTCACACTACATGGCATGTTCTTCATTGAAACGACCTGTTCAAGAAATTATTACACTGGCCTATGATGGTTAGTTACACGGCCGGGTCTCCGGGTCAACACTTCACGACATGTACATCAGGTACACGACGTGTTTTACTCCAGACATTCCCTACCCCGTGTCGCCGCCCACACGGTTTGTGACACTAGAAGCGACTACACGACGTGTACTCAAAAAGTTTTCTTTTCTTACCGAACATATGGCCATACACGGCATCATTAAGGCACCACACGGCGTGTGTATTTGCGTTTTCTGGACAGTATGCCTCAGAAACTTCCCCGGAACCCTGAAAAACCATTGAAACAACTCCTATGTTCTAAATTCCGACCCGTGAGGGCCCATACTCCCCACGAATCAAAGTTTGGCAACTTATCTGAGTTATAAATACGGTAAATAGCGAATGATCTACCAATTTCCAGTGAATGAGGGCCCATACTCCTCAGTAACCAAAGTTTGGCGTTCATTCCTCCAAGGCCTCACACAAACATACCCTATCACATAACAGGTATTTATCAAGCTACTATCACAACTTCATGATTTTCTAGCAAAAAAACTATCACAATAACATTCAATTTCTAATTCACCTATGTGGCATGGAACTATGCATGGCATGTGATTTCTAGCATGTTCCTAAATGATGCATGAGATGGAATACCCTCATCTCATCGAGTTTCAACTAAATAGAACCCATAGATAAAATGTACATAGAACAATAAAAGTGTGTCACCCAATGGTGAAAAACATATCAACTGTAATTTGCAAAATCTATAAAATTGCAATACAAGGTAAATTTGGCTTTTCCATATACACGGGTTAGCTACTCCCGGGAACATCTTATTACCAACTACCGTTCTGTCATATCCCTGACTAAGGCTCCAAATAGTAAGTCAAAGAAAAAACCCCTCTGATACCACTTTGTAACGTCCCGGATTCGGGTGCCACTCAATGGGTTCCCAGAAACCGGTTGGTCACACGACCTCAAGCGTATTTCCCCAAACGCCAGAGGCTGCCGACTAGCAGTGAGGGCCTAGGTCTGATAGTGGGGAAACTATGCCCTCATTTGTCAAAGTGTAGCACAGCAGAATAAAATAACAAACATGAAACAATAGAGGAAGCAATAAACCATACACAGTTAGTATAACAACTGAAGTAAAACATAACCAACCAGATTTATAGATATGATGCAACATGTCTGAATTTCTAAGAAAACAGCCAAAAGATGTTATATAGCAGTATAATACAATACAGAGTATAGAAAAAAAAACAAATCAGCCGGTAGCATCATGAGCCTATGCCCGGTCCCATGCTCCCCAAATCCTTAGTAGCAATCAAGTACCTGTATAAGGGACCTTTCCCTTATCCACACCTGCAGAAACGTAATCTGTTTGGGCCAAAAATCCTGACCCAAACAGGGTGTGAGAAATAAATCCTAGTAGGCACTAACCATAGACCAGTGCCCAACTGTGTGAAAATTAGAAACAACAGTGTGCAGTAGTAAAATTTAATAACTAAGAAGTAATCAAAAGTAACTAACTTTCCAGTTATATTGTCATTTTATTATTCATCTAATCATTCATTATAAAGAAACCACCACAGTGAATTTCTATGTAAAAAGTCGGTGTCCATAGACACCCAAACCCTTACCATCAGGTAATCAGAATCCAACACGTAGGTAATCAGAATCTTTCCCTCAGCCATGACCCTAAGGCATAATAGAAATTTCCCTCAGGCCTAGGAAGTGACACCCTCAGGTACAGAAGTCACAACCCTTAGGCATATGAAAAGTTTCCCTCAGGAGAAATAGGATATTTCCCTCAGGCTATGCAGTACCTTGCCCTCAGGCTAAACAAACAATGCCCTCAGGCTAAAAGAACACTTCCCTCAGGCGCAAGTAACTGGGCCACACCCAACATGTAATTTAGAAATTCAAAAACAATTCCTCTCAAGGAAAAAGTAATGCATAATATTAACAAAGCATACCCTCAGGTATCCTGGCCAAATGGATAAACAGAAGAATGCACCCAAGGGTGGTCCTAGATCCGATCACTGATCCCAAATAGCATTTTAATATCACATTTAATTACCCATACAATTCTAGGTATTGAAACAGCCACGGCCTCATCCATATGATACCCCAACATGGGTTCGTAGCACAAAAATACAAAAAATACACAACAATTGGAAATTAAACACCAAGACACCTACCTTAACCACCTAATAATGGTATATTTGAATGTCGCTTCCAGAAATGACCATGAACGACATAGATATGACTTAGAAGAAAACCTGTTCAAACTAAAATAACTTTCGTTAGAGGAATAATTTCGCAAGAACTAACAAGGAGAAGGGAGGGCTTACCCGCACTGTTCCAACTTGATCGACGGAAGCAGAATCAGATTCCTGGTGCTCGATCAGCTGATCTTCGAAGGTCCGACTATCCTCTCTCGAGCTCCCATCCGATTCTAAGCCAATCTTGTGAACAGGGTTGGCTACTGCCCATTTTAAGCGAAAAAAACAAAGTACATGGCGTGTACCTTTGACTACATGGCATGTACTTCCCTCATTTAACTATTCCTCTGGTGTCACCACCGAACTGTTTATCTGTTGACATGAGTACACGGCGTGTATTCCCGACTAAACGGTGTGTACTGTCTCCCAGCTGGCGGCTGCTCCCACCGCCTTACTGTTTCACATGCCGACTGACTACATGTCGTGTAAAGGACCACTACACAGCATGTAGTCAGTTTTTACACCCTTCGTCACTGACATGGATACACACCCTGTGTACTCATCCCACACGACCAAAATACACGGTGTGTGGAATAGTACATGGTGTGTAGTCCTAAAAAAATTAGCATATTTCCCCATTTTCCTTATTTTCTCAAAAACACTTAAGGAAGAGAAAAGAAGAAACACGTACCTCAAAAGTAAGAACCAGGTTCCTACACCTAACATGTAATATAAACCATTAAAATTAGTGGATTTAATAAAATTTATCAAATTACATTTATTTGGATATTTATAATATCAATTATTTTAATATTTCATTAATTAGGCAATTACTGCATCATCATTGTGCCAAAAATAAATCAAAATATTTAGTCTATAAAAATATAAATAAAATGCCATTATGTAGGAAATATTTTTATATTTATAATTAATATTTATAGTCAAATGTATCTTATGTGTAACCCTATATTAAAAATAGTTTAGATATTAAACATTGAATTTAACACTCTTAACTCTTCTTTGAATTAAATAATAATAAATGTCTTAATCTAATCCAAGTGGAACTAAAGGATCATATTTTATTCCTAAGGTTGTTTTTGGACGAATTAAACTTGTCCAATAGAATTAGGACATGTGTAAGGGTAATAATAATATCATTTTTACCCTTAATTACCCTATTTACTTTTAACCGTGTTAAATAAAAGTAAAAAGATACTATTCACCAAAAATTATTTTCATCCTATTAGACCACATTTTATGTACTAATATCAACCTTGTCTCTCAGATTTCTGAAATTCAACTCACATAAGTGGTAAAATTCAGTTTTATGTATATTTGCAAATGCTCCTTGCAGGTGGGTAAAAGATAGTAAAAAGTTCAATAAAATTTTATACATCTAATTTTAATATAAAATGACTTCAACAAATTATATTAAACTTATATAGGTATTATATATCTATTTATACATAAAATAAATTTAAACAAAATAAATAATTATTTAAATAAAAAGATGGTTTTAAACTATATCATAGTGTTTTTCACTATTCATCAAAAATTGAATGTTTTACAAAATATACCAGAAATTTACCCTAAGCTAATTTTGATATTACGAATTAAAAAATGAATTCTATTTTTACCAAATTCAAATCATAGATATTTTATTAATTAATTTAAAATTAATTTCTGTTGTGAAAACCGAAAAGTGGGTATTTTTAAAAAGTAAAAACTATCAAAAGATTGACATGTGTTTATGTCAAAATTTAATTTGAAATTACATCTAATCACCTACATTGTATTAAATAAAAAAAATATAATCTAATTATATTTCCCAACCATTCAAATTCATAATTTAACATTATAAATTATTTTGATTAAAAAAGTTGTTTTCAATTAAAATTTATTATTTTTGAGTATTCATTAAAATATAAAAGTTATTAGAAAAGTACCAAACATTTATCAAAAATATATTTTTAGTTTCTGATTCTAAATAAGAATTTTATGTCATTAAATTGAATATATAAAAGTGTCAAATATTGGTTTTAAAAGGGTTTTCCATTAAAAGGTGGTAAAATTGCATTTTTTTTTGAAAAATACTACTTTTATCTGAAAAAATGAATTTTTTATTATATTATGTCTAAGAAACACCTAATATGGATTATAAAATTATATGGAGCATATAAAATTCAAATGTCAGTTAATACTGTGCATACATGTTTTTGAATGGCTAGTTTGATAAGTCGTGGTGCGCTCGAACTCAGTATAGCATGTAGCACAATCTATTGAATTAAAGAAAATAAATTAATATGAAATATTGTGGTATTACATTCTTCCCCAATTTTGGAAGTTGAATCCTTGCTATTTTAAAATTGGGCTTGGAAACTTCATTGAATGTCCCAAATCGGAAAAAGAGTCAATATAACTATCTCTTTAAATGAAATAAATGGAAGTACAAAGGTAACCCAAGATAACCCACACTATGCTTCCATATAGGAAAACATGGATATGGAAGATAAAATAAGTGTTAATTTCTTGTAGAGAGTGATAGGAAACATGATTAGGTGAAAGTTAACAATAATAAAACCACAAAAAGGTGATTGGATAAATGTTCATTAGTTTCCTAGTAGAAAAAGTAAACAGATAACATTTTTTTGAAGTTCAATTTCATAAAGTTGGGAAATTTATTTATGAGACTGACTAAGAACATAAAGACGTATACTTACTTTTTACGTATATTTTCATCCATTAATAAATTTCTACCACTAACTCATCTTTTTTTTCTTCTAATAATGAATATTCATGATGACTTGGTCACATCTGAAGTGTTAGAATCAACTTCTAGAGAATCACATAATCAACAAAGGATAAACTATATATATTTACCTTTTCTTTAGAGATTAAACAAAACCAAAATGGTTAGTAAAAGATTATATGATCCACAAAAAGGATAATCCTTTAGAGAAAGAAATACTTATCATAATTTCTAAAATTAAACAAACAATACCCAAAGTTCAATAAATACCATTCAATAAACAATTTTCATTAAAATCAATCAATATAATCCAAAATAATATTGAATCCCAAAACTTATAATAATTTGACTACGTAGTCTTCCATGTTAAAATTTATTTCCAAATATCATAAACTATTCCTAAAGTCACATACTTAAAATTAATTAACCTAATCACATATTCTCTATGATAGGTTAATCATTTCCATAGATAACACAAATTTCAATAAATCCACAATAAAAACATAGATAATAATCCACCATTACTCCTCAAATTAAATCCCAGAGTATTCTATTTTCCTTAGGCATATAGTATTCCCAATAGAGCGAGCATCTTCCAAAATAACATTTATCTTTGAATCCCCAAATCAGTTTCCTATACTAAGGATATACATTTGATATGACATAATATCCGAAATCATCTTATTATTGTTCAACAAAATAATATAACTAAAAATAATTATTCACAATAACCAGGGACGTCACGTATTCCAGTGGTAGGAGATAAATACAAATATCACTATGGTTTTGGGTTCTATTCCTACAGGATTGTCCGACGTGACGAGTTTTCACATGGTCTTTGTGTTGTCCCTTTTCAAAAAACTATATTTTATAATGTCCCCAAAATAATATAAATTCATCAAAATAACTATAACATAATTTCACCACAAATGTTATCTCATACCTCTCATTTTCATCCCAAAATTTAATAACATGTAATTGCCTCAAATTCAAGGATCATATAAACCCAAATGGTTATTTATAACTATATCAACAATAGAAAACACAATTCTTCCTAAAATAGCATTTTCAATTAATAAACTGCAGGGTTACACATAAGAGAAAAGTCTTCCAAAGTAATCATATCAATAAAGAGCACTAATAATTTTAAACATTTGACCATCCATTTATTTCCACATATGTTTTTCCTTGACCAAGGGTTATCCTATAGAATAGGGCATTCACTCTGGTAATGCCCAGGTCCCCTACATTTATTGAAAATGACTGTAAATAGATTCTTGGGATCATTTTCATTTTCTTCCCTAGTACTCTTCATTTTTACTTGAAAATTATTTACTTTATGTCCTTATTTCCCACATGTAAAGCATTTTTTTGTTCCATTAAGAAACTTCCCTAGGTGTCTCCTTCCATATTTCTTGCATGATGGAAATTGATCTTTCTTTTCTCCATGGTCTCTACTACTGGAGCTCTTATCATTCACTGCCTTTCTCTTCTTTTTTGAGTCGGGATGTTGGTTAATATATATTCTGTTGATCATATTTTTGGAAAACTGATTTGGCATGAACACAATATCTTTTACACCTATCAACATTTCATTCCATTTCTCATTTCCTCCGATGTTCACACCTTGATCATCATTTTCAATGTTGCCATGACTTCCTTGGAATCTATACATTGACTAACACAAGAAATCATAGTGTGAGTCATAAAATCATTTAGAGAATATCATAAAACCATAGTTTCAATCTAAAACACCTTAGGATTAGTGACGATTATTTATTCTCATCTTATATTAAAATCCTTCAAATCGGTTTGCAAATAAAACGTGAATTATCCTAAGAATATCCCCCGAGAGTGTCGTAACTAAGAGTGCAACAAGGCCCATTTTCATGTACCAAGATACCCCGGGTGAAGCCTAAAGCTCATTGTCGGAGTTTTCACTCATACATATATCTATGAAAAAGCCACCTCTAACTGCTCGTATCCAAACATGGATGTATTGTTTTGAAAACAAACATAATCTCTACAATACAAAAATTATAGAAAGTTATTCTATACTAATACTCAAAGACTATCTTAGGATAATGTGCTCTAATCAGAGTTTATCTAAATACAGATTCCACGTTTTGTACTAAACTTCCAATGATACCAACTGTAACGCCCCGACCGTAGAAGACTAGAGTTTGCACATTATTACGTATCATTGGCATGATCACCAAAGATCAAGTCTCGAATGACTTATTAGTTTAGTAGCATTGGAAGTACTAGATACATTCATAAGGCTTACATTATATAATAAAATGGAAAACTACAACAACACTGTTTCCTTAGACAACACTAAGATCCCATAGACTATACTTGGAGGCCAGTCATAATATACTTTTCGCATCCTATGAAAAATTAAACATACAAAGGGGTGAGCTCAGATGCTCAGTAAGCATAGTAATAAAGTAGGAACTTTCATAAATAAGTATATATATTTAAGGCAATGTATAAGAATAAAACAAAATCCTTCTAAACAAGAACTTTAGCATAATATGGAAAATATAAAATCAAATCATGAAACTTACATATTCACATGGATATTCTACTAGTCGAATAATCACATGCAATATCAATAGCCACTTTCATAATGATAGAATGCATAATGATAGACTACATAACCACATAGTCAATGCCTTGTGCCAAGACTACAAATAGGATTTTGTCAAGGCCTTGTGCCAAGACACTAGTTTGTCTCATGAGACCTACCGATGTATCGAGAAGTTATAGCAAGCTCCACATGTCACTTACTAAGTCCATTGCATTCCTCATATGAAAATTGTGAAAGATAACTTAAACATTCGTATTAAAACTATCATACGAAATGTCAATACATTATCCAAAAATAATGAATAGTATAAAAATAGCACATCCACAGTAAAAAATAACTCATTTAATACAATATTGAAGATTGTATTGTAATAGATTATCACCAATCAAGAATAATGAAGGATATTAACATATATGAAAATAATCATAAAAACCATTTGAGATAAATATCCTCCTTTTTCTTCAAAACATTTAAATGTCACAATATTTTTCAAGAAGCCGTTTAAAAATAGAATTTTGAATCAAAGTGTCCCACAAAACATTGAAAATTTTAAATGTAATTTTAATTTTAAAACATTAATGTCCATATAAATAAATCTTTAACACCATTTTTAAAACATGGACATTAATGAGAATGATTTAGAAGAATAAAAATTTAAAACATTTAAAATGGTATTTTAGTTAGAGTTACTATCCAAATGAAAGACACTTGAATAAAAATAATTGAGTTAATAAAAAATTTATAATACCATGAGAATAATGGATTTCATTATTTACTATGTCAAAGGGAAGTATATACACCATATTAAATTGAATTCATGCATAACAATAATGAAGTATCAATGGAATATAAATTGAGATGAAATTTATTATAAAGACAGTTTCCTTAGGTAAAGGATAAATCCATGATATAATTATTTTTGAAAAATATAATTACACTCAATAAGATTGGATATTAAGTGTAAGTAAATCAGATGACATTCACACATTTTCTTGTAAAAACAACATCAATGACTTGGATGTTTAACGCAATGAATGGAAATTGAGTCAGGATCATGTTTATATCAATGACTTGAGAAATTATCAATGGAATTATTATGTGTATCAAAATTATATCAACACAAAGGGTAGTGGAAATTACTATATAAATAATAAATAGTGATTCCAGTCATAATCTTGGAGTAAAATAATCAATGAAGTATGCGTAAAGCCCACTGAGTGGAAATTGAAATTTGAAATTCCCTTACAGATTTGGTAAATTATGAAACATACAACCCATGAAGGAAGTATCATACAATTAATATGTAAATACTCATAAATTAATGTATATTACTCCAAGAATACAATCATTGACCGTACATATTCCACACAAAAGGAAATAGTGGCCAATATAGCATGACTCTCACTGGAATAACAAGTGAGATGAAAAACCCTTACTTCATTGTAATCAATCAAGTCGTATGGACAAAAGTTAATAACGACAAAATGAATCACAAAATACCATGAATATAAAGAGAATCATTATAATATATATCAAATGGCAGTACCCAATACAACACATGCAATAAATAAGTGGCGAACAATTGAAATCTCATAGAATTGAGAGTGAGAAAAGAAAACCCTTAAATTGTAATTTTCCTTGGTTGAGGGTATGTTAATATCATGTATAATGGTGAAATAATTTTTATTAAATTATAAACTAATTATATACATTAATATTATATAATATACAATCTTTTAATATTGATATTTTAGTATTATCATCGTTTCGGGTGTTAACTAATTTGTTCTCCTTTATATGATTGGTTACATAAGCCATATTTGTTATGTATGGGATGTATCTAATTAATATTAATAATGATATTAAGTCTTTAAAAATTATTTTTAATCATCAAATTAAAACTATTCTTGAATTGATACGATGGGGAATGAATCTCATCATGTTCGTGGAGACGGTAATCCGTATGTACGCACGAGCGACAATATCATTTTTTTGATATTAAAATCATATATAATGGGATGTTATATCATATATATACAGAATCATTATCATGTTATATTTATTATTTACACTAATTATAGATCATTATTATACCCATCCAAATAATAATGTATTGAATAACAACTACACCACGGCGTGGAGACGGTAGGCCGTACGTACACACATATGGTGACATGTCAATCAAAGGATGGATAAAATAATGAATATGGTTGAACAACATTTATAATAGAATCACAGTATAAATAAGATACTGGAGTAATTATTTTAGAATGTAAATAACAAGGAAAGAGGATGTGGAAGAATAAAGGAACTTGAAAGAGGTAATGAAATATTTACCTCTTCTTCGGGTTCTTCCTTTTGATTTGATAAAAAGGGCACCATAGGTTGGCTTTTTGACTAAAGTAAGGCCTCCAGGATTAATTGAGAAGAGTTTAGAGGATATTTTGGTGGGTTTTGTCTGAGCCTAATCGATTTGAATGTGGGAATTAGAGAGACGGGGGGTGCCCTTTTAAAAAAAGGGTGAGGGTGCACCTTAGGAAAAACCAGGAATATTCGTTTACAATAAAATAATTTCGGGTTTATAATGGCTCCAAAATTAATTATTTAAAGGATAAGGTGGGGATGGGTTGAAAACCACTCATCAATATATTTTAGATAGGATTGGGTCACTATATTAACATTATCTTTCAGATTTAACTCTTAGTTAAGTAGTTTGATATTTACCATGTCTTTTTGTACTTTTATATTATATGGTTAATAAAATTACTATATACTTATAAGGGAACCCCAAGTGGTTCATTAATAAAATATCTATCATTATATAAGTCTTTTGACCAAGAATTATATTTTTATGAATATAATATCAATTAATAATATAAAATTTGTTTTAAAAACTCATTTATGTCAATTTTTAGACTATTTGGAATTTTATTTTTGCAAAATTCCTAACTGCATTATTACATTAGAAATAATTCATCCATAAAACCATAACACATCATATTAAAATATAAATTTTGTTTAGTTCATAAAAGTCTCAAATTATATTTATTTTGATATTTATAAAATCAATTTTTTTAATATTTCATTAATTAGGTAATTACTGCATCATCATTGTGTCATAAATAAAATAAAGTATCTAAGGTCTAAAAAATATAAATAAATTAACATTATTTAGTAAATATTATTATCTTTCTAATTAAAATTTATAGTTTAATGTATCTTATGTGTAACCCTATATTAAAAATGGTTTAGTTATTAAACACTGAATTTAACACTTTCTCTTCTTTGAATTAAATAATAATAAATGTCCTAATCTTATCCAGGTGGACCTCAAGGATCATATTTTATTCCTAAGGATGTTTTTGGTCAAATTATACTTGTCCAATATAATTAGGACATGTGTTAGGGTAATAATAATATCATTTTTACTCTTAATTACCCTATTTACTTTTAACCATGGTAAATAAAAGTAAAAAGTTACTATTCACTAGACATATTTGCATCTTATTGAACAAAATATTACTTTCTGATATCAACCGTGTCTCTCAGATTTTTGAAACTAAACTCACATAAGTGGTAAAATTGAGTTTTATTTATATTTTCAAATGCTCTTAGGAGGTGGGTAAAAGATGGTAAAAAGTTCAATAAACTTTTATACATCTAATTTTATTATAAAATGACGTCAATGAATTATATTAAAAATATATTGGTATTATATATCTATTGTGAATTAAAATAAAATAAAATAAAATAAATAATTATTTAAATAAAAAGTCGGTTTTAAACTATAAAAGTGTGTTTTTCACTATTCATCAAAAATTGAATGTTTCCAGAAAAATACCAGAAATTTACCCTAAGATAATTTTGATATTCTGAATTCAAAAATTAATTCTATTTTACCAAATTCAAAACATATAAGTAGCATTAATTAATTTAAAATTAATTCCCATTGTTAAAACTTAAAAGGGGGATTTTTAAAAAGTGAAATATATCAAAAGACTGACATGAGTTTATTTGAAATTTAAATGTGAAATTACTTATAATCCCCTAAATTGTATTAAATAACAAAAATATAATCTAATTATACTTCCAAACCATTCAAATATATAATTTAACACTATAAATTATTTCAATTAAAAAAGTTGTTTTAAATTAAAATTTAATATTTTTCAGTATTCATCAAAATATAAAAGTTATTAGAAAAGTACCAAAAATTTATCCAAAATATAATTTTATGTCCTGATTCTAAAGAATAATTTAATTTCATTAAATTGAATATATAAAAGTATCAAATATTGGTTTTAAAAAGGGTTTTCAATTAAAATGTGGTAAAAATGTAGTTTTGTGTAAAATACTTCTTTTATCTGAAAAAATGGAAATTGTTCTTATATTATGTCTAGGAAACACATTATATGGATTATAAAATTATATGGAGTATATAAAAATCAATATTTAGTTAATACTATTCATATCTGCTTTTGAACGACTAGTTTGGCAATTCCTTGTGTGCTCGAACTCGGTGTTGCGTGTAGCACAAGCTGTTGAATTAAAGAAAATAACTTACTATGAAATATTGGGGTCTTACACAATGTATGAAATGGAATATCATATGAATTATAATTTTCAATTCTATAAATAAATAAATCTTTTATAAGGGTGGTAATGCCATGCCTATTTCTTATACCATTTAAATGAATATATTAA
This sequence comes from Viscum album, assembly GCA_963277665.1. Classification (NCBI taxonomy): domain Eukaryota; kingdom Viridiplantae; phylum Streptophyta; class Magnoliopsida; order Santalales; family Viscaceae; genus Viscum; species Viscum album. The sequence goes on along the minus strand of OY728120.1, from coordinate 1,867,770,468 downwards.
TTGTAAGGTCTTAATGAAATTGAACATAGATTATGAAATAAATAAGAGGTATTTTCATATGTATTATATTATAAATGGAATAATCTTGATTATTATGGGTTATTCAAATGAAAATCATGATAGGTATTGCCTTCTGATTTTTATTATAAATATGATGATGCCTTTATATGTTCCTGATAATTGTAAGTCATGAGAGGTACTGCCTCATAGTTGATTATTATTAATAAGATTACACCTTATACCTAAGATGTGGAATGATGCTAAGGGTTTAGTTGAGTATGGAATATCATGCTCCCTTATAATAGTTTTTTAGGATGGCGAATCTCACCAATGATACTATATATGATATGGGATTAACATGGAATGTTCCATGATTAGAGTGTTTCCATGGTGGATCACTCTCCACCCCAAGTGTTGTTTCATGAAATTTCTCAATCTATTGGGATGTAGGGAATGTAACATACTTCATGAGATTTTATACTCATTTAGACAAGTTTTATATGTTTGAGTTACACCATAGTACATCCAAGAACTATTATTCTAATTATTTGGCCATTAGGCATCTGGACACACAAGGAACATATAGGTGGATGCAATATATAACTGAAATATATATTTATAAAATGATCATTATATATAGAGTTATTAATCATAAATGTATTCTAGCTATTAGCTAATGTAAGTAAAACTACTTTTTGTCCCTTGGGAATCTAGGTGGGTTGTTGTTTATTTAGTTCAACACTGCTTGTTTATCTTTCTACTTGTATACCTATACACTTCCTTACAATATATTTTATGGACTAGATTTAGTCATGGACTCTATGGGTGAAAACCATTTGAGATTTAGTTCTCACACTATGGTCGATCTTCCATTTCATTTGGGTACCCGAGTAGACCTTTATCTTCATAGTATTATGGAACCTTTCTTATTTTGTTAACAAGTAACTGAGAGTTAGGAGAACATGATTGAGATAAAGCTTGATATTCTCATGGAGATTTCCTTTGGGGGTTTCTATATTTTATTTTTTTGAGTATTATTCCATATCTTGTACTTATAATTTGTACTATACATTATTTATGTATCATCACCAGGACATGCATGCATCTATTGTATAATAGAATTGGCCATTTTTTACAGTATTATTATAATTCTTCCACTAGGTTGTCATTATTTTGTTACTTCTTATGCTTTTTTTATTGTTTATTATTTACTATACTATTGTGATAATCTATTATGAATGTATAGTCTACCCACTATCACCTCAAGAGACCCTAACTGGTAGTTTCCATCCTTTGGAATATGGGGATGCACTCTTGAGAACATGTGACCAACCGTTCCACCCACCACTTACGTGGTGATCAGGGTCAGGACGTTACAATGCACTGAAGAGTTTCAGCTCCTTGACACCCTCCATGATTTTCCACTATGATATAGTGGTTATAACATGGAAATCTTTTCCTCATCGCTTCTAGGACTATGATTTTGTGATCACCAAACAATATGTTAACCATTGGTTGACCATATAATCACCACACATGAAAAATGGGATCCCAAAGGAATCTCATCAATCCTCATTTCCAATAGATTCACGTCCCAAGTGAATCGCCCTTATCAATTTATAACCTGATCATTTCACTCACAATGGTGAATCAGAACACTGGACATCCTACTCCATGAAGAATCCCCTAATTCTCAAGGTAAATATTGAATTTCTCATGCTCATGCCTCTATGAAAACAATAAAAAGGCTATCCCCATACCCAATACCATGTTGTGGTGACCTTTAAAAAGAAAAAAAATATCTAATAGTCTCTATAAAACCACCAAAATCCTACTCAACACAACCAAGATTTTTTTTAAAGAGGTGGTTTTTGAGAAATCCAATCTCTCACAATCCATGCCTATGAACTAAAGTATATATAAGTGATGTTCTATCCGTTTACTAATTTTTCAAAAAGATAATTCCTCATTCCATAATTACTAATTATATATGACCTATTAATATGGTCTCTATACATTTGACTTATTTACACCATATAGTACATTTATGCGATTATGAATAAAATTTAAAAGGTTGAGTATTAATTAATTCCAATGTAAATAAAATTTTATGGTTTTTTATAGAAGAGATCAACCAGCCTATATAGTCAGTACAATATAATTTAATTAAAATAATTCAATTGATATTTTAATTGTTAATGTTATATATATGTGAATAATTTCCCTGAGTAAATATTATATGTAATAATATATCTTCATCAAAAAATAAATATTTTTGGCTCTCAATTTTTATTAAAATCCAACTGAATAAGAATCATTAATATATATATATATTGTTTTACCAATGAAAAAAGTCAATGAGACTATATAACAATGGTTATATTTTGAATAAAATTACATTCAACATAATTGGTTGAAGAGAAACCGTAATTTTTTTAAAAACAAATTTCTATTTATTTTATTACATTTTTAGAGATTTTATGTTGTAATATTTAAAACATCCTAAATATCTTTTTGAGTGGTACATAAGAGTATTTATAATCTTTTAAATAATAATTACTAATATATTTCATCTAACAAATAATTATAAATGAGGTTTGGGGAATTGTAGGAGGGTGTTTGGTCTACTATGGTTAACCATTTCTTGGTTGTGGACTCATTTCATATGTGTCAAAATTTAACTTATTTATTAATGTGTGATTATTTATTGACATAATAAAGTGGGGAGTATTATGATCTTACATAGATCATAACTTCTTATTTACATTTATTAATAATTTTATTTATTTTCTTATATTTGGGAAATTATAATTTTTCAATGTTTTTTCCAGTATTTGATATAAATATTATTATCAATTATATTCAGTTATGTTTAATATTTAATAAATATTAATTATACGCCCTTCATTTTTCAACACATGTTACACTACAAATAATTTTATCTTATAGTTTTATATTTTTATTTTATAAAATTAAATAGGATTAAAAGCCTAATATTGTTTCAAAAGTTAATTAATATGACATCGAATAATACAGTCTACCAATTTTTATACAATATAATATAATTTATATTTGTAACATTTACTAAAAAATTTGATTTTAAATGATGGATTTTTAATTACTTTTTATGATTTGTATTAAATTATTGAAAGTAATTTTTCTCAATTCACTCACCTAATTAGTTTAATTTGGGAAAATATTTTATGGAGTGAGGTTTCAAGAAATGTTTGGAAATAAAAATATTGAAACTAAAAAAATTAAGGGGCCTCTATGAAAAAATATTTTTCTGGATAATAAAAAAATATTCCCAAAAACTTGAATATGAAATTTCCATATTAACAGTTATATCCAAAATTTTATTTTTTTGAGGTGACCAAGAACATTATTTTTCAAGAGAATTTAAAATACAATCCCATATTTCAAAATAACATATAATGATATCTATAACAATAAATGTATAGAAATTTTAATTCTAAAATATGATATAATATCTATAAAATATATGATTTATATGCAACCAATTTTTTTAATTTTTAATAAAATGTATATAAAAATATGTATTTTGAAATCATCCAAACTTATATTTTTTTCTTCCTTAGAATAAAAAGAAATCATTAGATATCATGCACTATGAGTGATTTGAATGTATAACCACAAAATTAGTGCACATTGAGTTTTTTAACATGATTGATGAGATAAGGTTAGTGATAGTAAATTAAAACCAATAAAAACAAAATTTAATTATTATATCCCATATTATTCATGAAAATTCAGTATTATATAAAATATAGAAATATATTTAAACTATAAAACCAAAAAATTTATATGAAATATTTTTAAGTAATTTTGTTTATTTAAAATCTTTCCTTATATGAAAGAGTGTGTTTAAACGGGCAGAAATACAATATTAAGTTATTATTATTTTAAATGAATGTTATAAACTATCTATTGGACTAGAGGGAATGAATAATATTGAGTAAATTATAAAACACTTATTTTTATATATATATATATATATTTATAAATCGATTTATTATCAATTTATTATAAATTAAAACAAAAAATCATCTCATTGAAAATGGAATATTTTTTAGAAAAAAAACTATTCTTATGGGCATAATGTGTGTAATTATTATTAAATAAAATTAATTCATATTTGTGAATGGTATTATTGAAACTTATATATTATTAACTTGAGAATTGTTTTTTAATAAATCAAAATGTATTTTTCTATGTGTTGGATAAGAATAAATGTAGTTTTATCCTTTAAATTGTATTTTTATTTTCAAAAAAGACGTTTTTCCACATTTATTGAACTAACATTAATATTAATTTATATCATTTATAGAAATTTAATTTTTTAAAAATAACTAAATTATTATAACTAGGAGTTTGAAAATTTTAAAATAGGCTCTTTTTTTGTCAATATGAATTGTAACTGATGTAAAATTTATCAGCTTGGTAAAGGGTAAATAAGGTTAATATATATATATATATAATTAGTGATAAAGCTATAATTATTCACCCAAAATCTTATTATTAAAATTTAATTTTACACTAAAGACCTTAGGCTTGAAATTTAGTTGTTTAATGGGAAATATTCCATTAAAATGGCTTATATATTATTAAAATCAATGAGAGTTACAAAATGTCACTATCTTTGTTTTTAATATCATTTATGCATCCACAGAGGCGAAAATAATGTTATGAACAAATCTAAGTTTGTATTTTTAGATTAATAAAATAATATTCATTATACATATATTTTTTTTAATTTTTATGAATTTTATGACAACCTTCACTTGTTATTCTCGATTGATGTAGTATGTCTCCATTTAATAAAAAAAATAACAAATGATATGAGAAATATTAAAAGTTATTTAATTTCAAGGATTTAATGTGAACCAAGAATTTTATAAATTTATAGTACATATTAGAGAAGTTTCATAGCATTATATTCTAGTTCCCCTTTTTTCATGATATATTTAATGTTAAATTAAATGAACAATGTCATAATTCAAAATAAAGATATTTTATCAAAATAATATTTTATTAATTATTTCAAGATCTTAAAAAACATTAAATAGAATAAGGTGGTTATTATATGGCATAAATTTCAAAAATTGACTATTTATTGACCAATTATCTCTATATAAGTAAAAAATTACAACCCTTTAATATTAAAAAGGTTTCAGCATAGTTAAAATTAAAAATGTTTAACCTATGTTTAATTAAAATGAAATGGTTTAAAATTAAAAACCCTTTTCTAAATTCTTTTGGATGATGGTATTACAATGATATCCTACCACATCTTTGAAAACAATGTCATTTGGTGTCATTTTAATTGATAATTAATTTAATATAATTTAATCTTTTGGTAAATTATAAAAGTTCCATCACCTCAATTATAAAAGGAAACATTCTCTATTAATTATTCACACCAAATTTTTCCTTATAGATCAACCAAAATCTAAAATTTTACCTAATAACCTTATCTATACCCATTAAATATGTTTTAATATTCCAAAAATACAAACCATAAAACGTTTTAGAGGTTATCTGATGTTGTCGTTTTAAAGAAGAGGTAATCTCCTTACCCACTCAAAATCATTTCAACCCATCTTTACCTCATCTAAATTATTATTTTTTCATAAAATAGTAACTTTAGTATAATAAATATGGTTAAATTTTACTTTTATTATGAAAACACCATTATAAAACCTATTTCCCATCAATTTATAAGTTAAAGTATCACTCGTGCATACGTATGACTTACCATTTTCCCAAAGTGATATAATTCATTATTCATCACCATACTATTAGAATGGGTATTATGATTGGTTAAATATTTTTATATTATATTAATGAAAAAAAATTTACATCTATAATAATAATATCTTTTCTTTCTTCTTACGTTTCAATCCTTTTAGAAATGACAACATCACTCGTGCGTAAGTGTGGACTACCGTCTCTAAGAAATGATGTGATTTATATTTCATTTATTTTTTAATTGGATGGTAATACGAATGAATATGAATCAAATATATTACATATTTCATATAATTATTATATTTAAAACTATAATTAATATTTTCCTTCTTATTTTTCATCTGTTGAATAATGAAAACAACATTCATGCATACATACGACATACCATCTCTATGAATGGTGTAATTCATTTTTCTATCTATATATGTTATGGAGGAATATAAATACGTATATAATAAATATATATTATAGTTATATCATTATAAATTTATGTGAGATTATTTATCCAATATAAATGTAAAAGGACCTGAACAACTGAACTGATATACTCATGATAAACAAAACAATTAACACCTAAAATTAAAAAATTTAATATGGAATTATTTACAAAAAGATGTGTTGAAATGTTATAAATGGATCATATAACATATTATAAGTATAAAAATAACTCTATTATAGAATTATAATAAACTAAAATTTATTATATAGGAGTTTAGATTTCTTTTAATGAAAGGAAAACTCAAGTTAAGGGTTTATTTCACAATCTCATCAATATTCATCATTATTTATATTTAGGTCTCCATAGGGGAATATTTCTCTTCCATATAAATTTTTCTGAAAATATTTCAAAAATAGTTAAAATTTTCTCCTAAGATTATTAATATTAACTTTTAACCAGGTTTGATTATTTTACAAAATGTTTTAAAATGAATCTTTTTTCCTTTTCTAAACAATGTACATTGTGCCTTTTTCGACAAATATATTGAAGGAATTATATTTTTAACTTATACATCACGAAATGATTTTCCAATAATAATGTCTAAATTTCCCTTTTATGAATCCTTTACATGTTTTCTTGGTTCATTTCATTGAAATTTTTTCCTTTATAATTATGGAGATTTTTAATTATGAAATGATTTAAAAATGCAAAGGTTATTTTCCACTAGAGTTATTCCAAGTGATATTTTAAAATCATTTTCCATACACGTTGAATCTATTTGAGGTTACTCATGATTTGTTGGGTATATTATTCAAGGATTATATATTTTTTCTTTCTCTCAGTTTATTTTGTTTATGATGATAAGATAAAAGGTCTAGGGAACACATTTCTTTTCAATTGGTTATGTTATGATGAAATGTTTATAAAAACCATTTCATTTCTAAGTGTAACTTTATGATTAAATATATATTAATCCTAGTTCTTATCATGGTATATTTTGTTGATTATATATTTATGATCTTTTGGAAGACATATGCTTGATTTTCATTATGTAATGGTTGGGACCTGTATCTCCCTCAAATATATTGGGTAATGATGGATATCTAATGAGATAAAAATGATAAGAATTGGATGTGAACTCAGTTCAGTAGGGAACATTATCAACTATTATAGTATGGGTAATGAACTATTATTATTATGATTCCCTGGGGAGTGAAACCATAAATATATGATAGTATTGTAAATTTTCCTTGACTACTAAGGAAATTATATTTTTATTATTATGTATATGCCACAAACATATGTTTTATTCCAATGTTATGATATAATGGATCATCTTCCTTAATTCTTTTATGATTCACTTCTTATGAAATTTGAAGTTTTTTTACATGAATTAATATTATGATCTTTGATATCAAGGTTATGGTTTTCAAAAATTATGATCATGTTCTTATACCCTTATGATTATATTATGATTATGTGATCATTGATATCTCCCTTGTTTACAATTAATTACAATCTAAGATCACCCTTTTATTAGGTTTCCTTTCTCGAGGTTACGAAGAAATATATAAATTATCATATTTATTAGAACGGTTTTAGTTATAAATGAGAAATTAGGGAACAATGTAGATAATTTATGAGACAATTGTTTATACTTCCATGGTTCTAACGAAACTTGGACCAAATGATTAAAATTTCAATCATAATGTTATTTAAGGAATATTCATCTGTTCATAAGTAATATATATGTATAAATGTGTAGTTTATTTTATAAAAAACCAAGAGAAAATACGAATTGATCATTAATTAATTTGTATTGTTGTGGTCGGTCGAAATGGCCCGAATGCCTTAATTTTTTTTTATTATTGACAATCCACCTTACAGGGGGTGAGGTGTAACCCATACAAGGCCCGAAGGCTTAGAGACAATTGCATTAACTGTAGGTCTTAGAGGGAATCACCCAGACAAGACAACTTGGAACTGATCCTCCCAAGCATATGTCATGATATCAACACTGCACCTTCGCCGAGCTGGTCGGCTAGCTGTCCTTTGTAAAGTTGCATAGGCCTGGTACCGATGGAAAATCCATACCCTCTCATTCTTACAAATCTAGTTTTCTCTGCTCCAGTGAATGCACCTTCCTTCAATCCTCATCATGATACACATTAAAAATATTATTGTATTTATTTTATCCACTTTTTTATAGATAAAAATTTCTTTTCCATATCAGTTTTTAACTTATTGGTAAATATATTTATTTTTTATGTGAAACATAGTTGAATCCCTATAATAATTTAGATAATTCTCTTTAATAAATCATTAATGATTATAATACTAAATATACTCCAAGGAGTTCAAAACCAATCATGGTATCCAAATGGCTTCAAAGAATATATTAAAAATTAATATAGTTCTAACAAATATCTTCTAGTGACTTATTTATCATTACCAGTTGAAAAAAGTATTAATATACACAAGTCATTAATAAAATAAAATATTTATAGAAGTCAAAAAAATGAATGACTCCTCAAATAATTTAAAATATGTCCATAATTTTTCTTCATTCATTCGAATATCACCAAAACATATCTAATGTATAAAAATAAATATAATTTTTGAGTATATATAAATATTTATTATAATGGGTCCCCAAAAGTTATTTTTATTATGTTTTATAGGTTAAAAGTAGAGAATATGATTTTTCATGATTGGTCCACATGGGTATTAAAATATATTAATCCCAATTTTTCAACAGAGTTAGCGTGGTGTTATTGGTGTCCATGGACTCTAAAAGTGAAATACCAAAAATATTAAACATATTAAGCCACATACATGAATTATTATGAAAATAATGGATTTCCTCCTTAAAAAGGACTCAGTTGAACAAATTTATACCACCATTGGTTTTAGAATGCTTGTTTTACCATAGTGATGAAATAAGTGTTAATTACATCACATTGATAGTTAATGGACAATAGTGATTGTATAATAGAAGAATTGAATTAATTAAATTTAAAAAATTATTTAATTTGTCTTTTTTGGATACACCAAAGAGGTATCACCTTTATAGTATCTTTTATAAAAATTATATAGGGCTTGCCGCATAACCCTAGATATTGGGAGAACAACCATTGATAAGATCTTTGATGAAATAATATGGGAGGATCAGGGATTTATGATTAGCTTTAATGAAACACGTCATCGATATCGATGTGGGACTGTTTCTAATCAATGATAAATATAAAATGAGGCATGTCATTAATAATTATAGATTCCTTCCATGTTTGTTTTTTTTGATTTTTTCTATGGATCATTTATCCGTTCCATATTATTCTTATACCATGTGGCCTGCATGAGCTTATTGAATTATTTAGATGATTTTCTTTTGATCCTTTTTATAATTATTTTTCTAGATCTTGTCTACTTATTTATCAGATTTCCATGATTACTATTAATGACTGCTATTTCTATGAAAATAGATTATTTAACTTTTTCTTTTTTCCTTTATTCCTTATTTCTTAGCATGATTATTATTGGCCTATGGTAGGATGGAGATTTAAGGATCAGTCCAGTTTGTAAGGTGATCAAACCCAATTTTTTTGGGTTGTTTAATTTTTGAGGGTGATTATGATTTTATAAAGTTATGACGACCCATAAGGATTTCAGATGAACTAATAATGGAGAACCCTCATCTAATGATGGAGGAAAAAAACATCATGGGGTCCAATGAGAATCCCCATTTCTAAAAACTTTTTTCCATAAATTGACAACTGGAGGAGTTTCCATTGATTTAAAAAGAAATTATGAAGTGACCTACAAGATTATATGTTGAGTTTAATAGTCCCCACCAGCATCGGGAGGAAGAAATTAGTTTCTATGAAATTATTGACTACACATCATGTGTTATGGATGAACATAAATTGTATAGTTTTCTTTCATTTTATTTCAGGATTTCATGGAATGTTAAATACCACATGGCTGTGTGGTGGGACAGAATGCTTAGTTAACCTAGCTAGATGTCTGGGTCATGAAATGGTAATACACACTTCATACATTAGGTTGTCCCATATACTATGTGTCTCAGGTACAATGAATAGTTTATCAATTTTATCACACCATATCAGGAAGCAGGACACAAACTATAGAGGACATGGGAGTAAAATATATATACACCAAGAGACACGCAATATAATTTTATTCTGAGGTTCTACCTCCCATATCTCTTTATTCATGAATCAAAATAGGACTCACGTGTAGTCATTCCTGATTATAATTCTAGGTACATCATAATGGTTTCCTTTCCTTAGATATTATAGATAAAATGTGATGTGGTTCAAGTGATTTACTTATTTTTTATAAGTTTCTAACATTGAGTCTTAGGTGTGATATCCCTAGCGATAGTGTGGTTGGAATCCCCCATGGATACATATGTAGGTCAGGGTTTGGGTCCCCTAATTCTTATATATGTTTAGTTGTAACCACATACCCACCATGGTATGTGGATATTATATCCATAAAGTAGAGTATTGTATATTTCCTAGTGAAAATGAGGGTGGGTCCTCTACCATTTCAGGATCAACACCCCCTCAGTCGTGATGTGCCCTTAGCAAGGTTGGGGTACAATGTAGATGATCTGTGGGGGAATTCATTAGACTACTGGAATCAATAAAATGCAAAATATTGGGTTTTTAGAAAGACTCGTTATCCTTAGCTATATATGAAGATTGGGAGATTATTCTCCCTCTTTATCTTTTCGACCACTCAGTATCTTCATCGAGCATATTTATTGATTGGGTTTCTTTCTCCGCACCTTATCTTGTGGGTTTGGATGATTATATATTTCTACTGCTTACCCTTTTTTTCAGGGTGTTCTATTTAGCATGTATATACTCACCCCTTTATAAGAATTTCACATACATGTCTTGTCATATGTAGAAGATATCCAGTTAGATAGTAAATTTAGTGCACCTCGTTTAGTGTGTCTTAATAGTACTTAGTGATGATGATCATAGGCTGTTTTGGGTATTCATGTTCAGTTGTAGGGTTCTAACTCATCATCAACTATATGACTAGGACTCCCCTATTTCTAGCTAGGGATGCATTTTCCCCCTTAATAATTTTGTTATATTTTATATTTTTGTAATTTATTTATTCTATAGGGTATTACTTGAGCTTGTTTCCTATTAGATTAGTACATGTTATTTTATCCTATGTGGATGTAATGTACATGTATCTGTGATTATTTATTGGTTCTTTAGGATAAGTAATACCATATGTGTCACATTACTACTCATTACTAACTTCCATCCCTGATCCAATTAAAGATAGGTTTTGGGAGTTACTAATAGATTATTGTTGGTCAGTGTGGTTCCCCAATAGGCTGAGTCACAAAGGAGTGGTATAAGAGCGGAGTGACCTTGGGATGGTGTTTTTAGTTAGATCTATTTAATGAATTAAATTATATACTTAGGGAAATATTGTAATGTTATCTTGAGTTTATATTATAATCTGGAGAACCATGTTATAGTGTAGTGGATCTCATATTCAAAAAAATGGATTCAAATAAACTACTTATCAAATTAGAATAATGAGATATTGATTGAAGGGAAACTATTAGTTCATGAATACTATATGAATTGATATTTGAGTTCTATATCATTCTTGAGTTATATCCCCATATATGATTATATAACCATTTTAATTTCCATCTTTTAATATTCCTCTACAAAAATATTGATCTCAGATACTAAGATAGGGTTTTTATGATGAAATGTTTACGGATGTGGAATTAGTATAGAGGTATTTTCAGGAGTTGTTCAATCCAAGAAAGTATATAGAAGGGCTTACACACATTGATTGATGTGTGTACTCACCTATATTATTTGAGGATGACGTTTTTCTTCAGGTCAGGTGGAAGGTTATTCTAGGTCGACATGATAGTAATGTGTGTACACTGAGTGAACTACCCGAGTTTTATTAGTAATTACTTATCAAGTTCCATGATGTGATAGAACACCAGGTATTAAAGGATTGGGTTGATTTTGTAGAATGTTTTTTTTGGAATCCTGAAGACCATAACCAATAAAATGGTTATGCTCATGACCAGTATTATTTGTAGAGGAGAAGGGATGTTGTAGAGTCTATTCACCTAGACCCATGATGAGGTGACACTCTCATGGATTGAATTTTAGAAATTCTTATATAGAGAGTATTTTTATTTAACCATTGAATCTATACAGATTTATGAGATTTTGACATTGTAGTATTGTGATATGACAGTGGAAGATTATGCATCAAGGTTCACTGAACTCATGTTGTAATCTCTTGATATAGTGCATGATGGATACATCTAGGAAGATTTGATTGAGAGTGTACTCCAAAAGAACATATTGTAAAACATTATCGCTCTATTTATTACTACATATTATGGGTTGATATAGTGGTCCTTGATGATATATATATTATTGAATGAGGATCATTAAAAAGATAGATCTAGTAGTGGTCATCATGGAGTTGGGTTTTCAAATGTATCTGATAGATATCAAGATTCATGTTCTTAGTGAAAGTGGAATTTTCATAAGTGTTCATGATCTCAGGGACCATTATTTTGTGGTTATTTATAGGGATAAAGTCATCCATGAGATTGGTGGTACAATTATTTGGATGAGTGGGGTCACATTGTGATGTATTTCCCAACCTCTTGTACTGAAAATATTTAACATTTAAAAGAAATACCTCTTTATCAAAGGAAGTATCATGATCAAGGATCTCCTAAGGGAATAATGGGTGGATCCTATGGACATAAGGTAGATATATGGGTTAGAGAAATCCCATTAGGGGTAAATTTAGGTGGAGGATAATGTTAGGACCAACATCCCCCACCACCCTGAGGCGCTCCATGCTAGGATAAAAGGGCTGGTGGATATGGACATGGTCAGTTCCTACATATGGGGGATATGATCAGTCTATGCATGGGACTATTAGAGGTATGATATGTGTCTTATCAACCTTGTAACAATTAATTGTAGACACATAATCAAGTCATTCTTTCATCTCCTAATCTCTTTCTCAAGTTCTTGAAATTACCATGCATCCTATCACCTATCAGTAATGGCTAGAGATTCTAACAATAAGTGAATCCACTATATCACACATCTACTAGTAGTGTGAGATAAAACTCAATGGATAGAGATTCATATGGACCCTCTTTCAAATTATGATAACTCTTTACGACATCACTTTAGATATGGGCTGTCTATACACTGTACATTTCTTAATAGTCTATCACTATTGGAGAGTTGGGTTCTTATGAACATATGATATGGGATTCTCCATAATTGGTGATAAAGTGCTAACAAAGGAATTAATAGGTCTCATGAGTTGGCATCAACAAAAAATATCATGTTATTTGGAGAGTTAATCACTTGGTAGAACATGATATTTATAAACTAGGCTTCTAGCGGTAGTGGATGACATCATGGATGTCATCCGCAATGATGTTTTTAGACTACCTTCATGTTGAGAGATTGACATCTCTATTGAATTTAGGATTTGGAATGAACAGATATCTTCATTAATATATAAAATTTCCCATACAGATCTCTAGGAGATGAGGATGTAGTTAGGATAACTTTAGTGTAAGGGTTTCATTAGACCCAGTGTTCCCCCATTAATTATCATCATAGGAACAAATAGAATCTTATAATATGTGTCTGGACCCACCCCACAAGGGAATTCCTATCCAGTGATAAGTCATCTGTGACAATCCCTTGCCCACCTCTAATAGGATAGGGATAGTGTCTGACACTAGTTAGACATATCCCACAAATGGTAAGAATTATCATATATACCGATAGACAAGAATACATCTACAAGACCATAAGGTGGTGAAATTAAGGTTAAGATGGTATCAATTTTTTTTAATAATATCTTTCCTATAATCATAGTATGGTAGAATTAATAAAAATTTTAAGGGGAAAATAAATCTCAATCAAAGAAACTATGAAAGGGTCTAACAACCATAAAAGTTTGGGAGTACATTCAATGAAATACATGGAAAACACATTGGTCTATATAGACCAATTTAATATCTTCTTAATACTATTCCACCTCAGACTCTATCAAAAGGCTTATCATTTACATAAGACATTATATGTGCGGGTATAGCCCATGTAGGGGTGATTATAATAATACCCAGTAGGAAACTCTGAAATCACTAAGCATAAATCATCAAGAGTATGGTCATGCCATAAAATAAAATAATGTCAATGTAATAAAGGAAAAGAAATAATTATTACCATAAGAATATCCTAGATGTACTCATAACAGACTCTAAGTTGTATGAATTTTACAAAAATATTTTTATCCAAAAGATTATGTATGAGGATCAATATAATGATTTTCTGGGAGAACTCATCACACAAGCCTTTCTATCACTGATAGAATTATTTTTTGAGTTCATTATCATTGGGTTTATCCACATAAGTACTCACTGGATCTCCATGATCTCTATAATGAAATAAAGGATCACACCCTTAACTGTTGGGGGACACCAAAAACCTTACTAGAATAACCCACCATGTAGGGGTTCATATGCACGATGATACCATGAACTCTTTGGGGCCATCCTTATTGATAGGGGATAAACTCCAAGTGAATGATGGTAATGTTGATATAAAAACTCCATATGTATGGGAAGAGAAAGAATGATAAAGGATCCCACTCTTGTCACACAGAGGGAAACATCAAACTTTATCTGAAACAACACTCATTTTGGGGGCCAGAGTCATGTGCTAAGGAAGTAATGAAGCATTATACCCTTATAGGGATAAAACAAGGAAGTGTAATCGAATGAGCATGGTCTATAATGAAGAGATAACTTAATTTAAACTATCTCTGAGAATGTACAATATGTGTATAGATGGTACAAAGTGTGTACCTCTAACCTTAATTTTTCTCATGCCCATGCTTATATTCTCTTGACCATTCATTTGTACACTTGGCCATGACAATGTACCATGCTTGTTACCATGTACCATTCCTTGTCCAAGTACCGGGTCATGCCCATGTATTCTACTAATGGTCATATTTATGGCTATGATCATGCCAATGTAACATCCCAGATACATATCAATCCTCCCATGACAGGTCCCACAACACGTGACATGTTTCAAATGGCGTGTGATATTTAATTTTATGTGAAACCCCAGTGAATATTTTTAACAAACCACACAACATGTTTTCTTCTGCATACATTCCATGAAATGTGAAATTTACATGATTCTATAGTTCCTACAAGATATATCCAAGAACACCTCTACCACCACCAATTTCTCACTAATCATGATTGGGAAAGGTGGTTCTAGGGTGATAGAGACTTTCCATTGTTGATCTCTATCTTATGACCTTCAATATTCTTGAAATTACATCTCTATCAATCCAAACAACCACCACACAACCTTATTCTCCAATGGGTATAAAAAAATAATAACAAAAGTTTCCTCTAACATCATTCATCACAAATGTTCGGTCGATCTCCCTCATGAACTGATGATGATGATTCGTTGAGCCAAAGATTTATTGGGTAACAAAGTATTAACATGTTTTTTTGAACTACTGGCCAAACAATATACCAATGTTGATCACATATAGAATAGGTGATAAAAATCTACACAGTGTAAAATAGAAATGAACTGTAGAAATTTTTAGGTTGACCACAATTCATTGTAGTTATAATGACGAATGAAGAGTATGATGATAAAAAACCATTTCCCCAACATCTGGAGAAGAAAATAAACCGAAACCTCAAGAAAATTTACCCCAAGAATCAGATTGTTAGAAGAATTGTTTTTAGTTCGTATTGGGATAAAGAAAAAAGACAAAATACTCAAAAATATTCATCATTCATAAAGTTTGATTGATCAACTATGGAGTATGGGCAAATTTTGATGTCGATGGTATGATCCAAAGCATATATTGTGGAAATTATCCTTATACTAAATCACAATCCATTATAGTCATATTCCAAACCATCCTCAAATGATCTCTCTCAATTATCAAGTTAATGTAGATAAGCCTATGAACTGGATATAATAACATTTATATAGGAGTTAATTTTTTCATTTCATCCATACATAATAAAATAAATAAATATAAATATTTATTCCCATGACATTACATTAACAAAATAACAAATTCCAACTAATCATATGTCATGACTATGGTAAAATCAAGGTTTTAGAATCAAAAATGGTATTTGTTTTCTTATGAGAACCCATTATGTAGTTATTACATTAATTTTCAAAAAATGCGTGCACATGATATTAATTTATTTAATATATATATAATATCAATAACGGGATCATCAGACCTTGGAAATCCACTCCCTCTTATTTTTTGGATCAAGTAATATTACACGATATATTATGAATAATTATAATGAAAATATAGAGATGTTAAATACTCCTCACCATAGAAAATTTCATCCTAAAAAGTATAAAAATTATACTAAAAAAGATGTGAGTATTGAGTTCACATCTGAGTATCCCACTCACAGGTTCTCTCCTATAGATCCTCATACTACCAACAAATATACAATAAGGGAATAATTCTCCCATGGTGGATATTCTCCTACTAATCCTTGATATGTACTTGGTACTCTGCAAAGGTAGGTATATCCCTGATTCCTAGCTCTCCCAAATGACAACATGTGATAGGTCATGCATGAACCTTCTTAGATGTGAAACATAGAAGATGATGTATACCTGGACAAACTAAGGAAGTATTTGCAAGGGGTACACCTACTTAGTGTTTTTGTAAAGGGTTAATTAATCTTGGTGAAAACATTATTCCTTGCTCAACTCTCTACAATCCACAACGAGGTGAGTCCTTCCGGAACACATGGTCTCCCACCTCAAACTCCAAAGAGTTAATTAATGAAATTTTGTAAAGGGTTAATTAAAGAAATTTTATAACTAAAAAATACGCATAAAAAATTAAATACCAAAGAGTTTATGAATATTATTACATGGGTATTTATTTTTCATGTGGAACTTGATTCAGTGGATAGTTATTTGATATATGGTTAATCAAGACCATTTGGTTCAATTCCATATAATTTATCCTTTTATAACCATATTTGTAAATTTTTAATTCATAAAATTATAATTTCTCACCAATAAATCCTAGATTTTCCCATATTTTCGTTGGATACATAAAATAAATATGGGTAGAGAAAATAAATATTTAGAGGTTATAAAATAGTAATTTATTTTCAATGAAAATATTTTAATTAGTAATAAATTTTACTGATAATATGTTTTTTTATATACAAAATCACCCGTATGAATTGACAATCAGTTGTGTCTATCCCTCCATAGTCTGATGTTTGTTCAATAAACAAATAATCTGATAAATTAAAAAAAAATATTTAATGACTATTCCTATAATCGAGGTTGTATAAAAAATGGAGTGTTTATAAATATAATTAGTTAATTATGAAGTTATATTCATGAATAACTGTAAAAAAAATTAATTACAATTCTAATGAAATTAAGATAAAATTAATATGACCTTACTAAAATAAGTGACATGATATTAATAGAAACTGATTTTTTACTGAAGGGTTGAACAATTCATACATATATAGAAAATAAATTTAAGGAAATAATATAATCCTTTGATATATTGAACACTAATATAGTTTGATATATCAATTTACCTATGAAAAAAGTTATTTATATAACATTGGACAAAAATTTTGTTAATCAAGAACTACAATTTTCTCAATATATTAATGTTACATCACACCAAAACTAGAGATACCCCAGTCATATCAAGATCTAAAAATATTATTTTTATCCGTTAATATATCCAATAGAGTACTCGTCAAATAAAAAATCATACATATCAAGTAAATTAATCTGGGGAATGGGAATTAAAAATACTAAATGTCATTCACTAATAAGACAATATATCAATTGATTATATAATATATGTTTTTTATGTAATTATAAAAAATGTAAATAGTAAAATAAAAAGATAAGTCCTCTAGAAAATAATAAAATGTATTATCCATAAGTTCATATAATATATTATCAATTAATTTAATGAGGAAATTACTCATAAGATTGACTTGAAATATTTTTATATAACCTCAAAAATTGCCATTTATTTTTTGAAATCATGAAAAAAATCTTTTCTTATTTTTTTAAAATATTGGAATATATTTGATGGGTGAAAATATAAATAATGATAAACCAATGAGATTAAATTATGGGATGGATAAAATATGTCTTAATCAATTTGCTTACCACTGTCTTTAAATCATCCATGTGTGTGGGATTAATTTCTTTTAAAATAACACAACCATCATAGTCACAATAAATAATAAAATATTATATATTATAATCTAGGGATCTACTAATTAATAAAATTATATTAAGTTTTATATCCCAAATTTTATCCCCAAAATGAAACGAAATTTAATTTATATTTTCTAAAAGAATAATTTTTTCAATTATAAAATTAAGTTTATCCATATTCACTGAGTATGCATATTTATTTTAGAAGGAAGATGATTGAGTTTTAATGAAGGTTAAAAAAATTAGATTGAAATTTCATAGAGATGAATAAATATATATATAACATATACTACGATAAAAATATTAAATAAGAAGTCATAAATCTCTATTATCAAAATTTATAGCTAAAAAATAAAATCCACTTGGAAAATCGATAATTTTATTATTCATAAAAAGAAAATCCCCAAAAGAAGAGTCATCATCATTAGAATTGTATCGAAAAATTACTCATCAGAATCATAGTACCCATATCTATTGGATAATAATTAACTGGACAATTTTGAAAATCAAAATTATGAGGACTATAACATTGAAAATCAAAATAAGAAATTAATAATATAAAATACACATTTAAGGTATTCCTCTTCCACTCAAAAAATTAAATATAAAATTTCTTATCATGTCTCCATTGAAATTATACTCCAATGGGTAAAAATAATTTTTCTCTGATTTAAGAAACATTCCATATAAACAAATTTAAGGATGAAAAATTAAATGAATATCATCTATGTTACAAAAATTCAAATTTTTATAAATGATGAGATTTACTACTCAAACCCATTTGAAATCAATGAATCATTCTATACAGATCTTATCGTTATTAAACAATATTTAATTTTTTTATTTTCTAATCACTAATTTATAAATTATAGAATATAGAGTGACGTATTATATTTATGAAATAACAAGGTCTTATAATGCTTCTGAGAAATAATAGAACAACATGTTTCATGAAATTGTAGATATATGAGGGACCTTTCATTTTTCATAAATCACAAATATGGGATTGATAAGTACTATCAAATTTATCCCCATAATTATCTACTTATTTCCCTGAATCAATTATTTATTTTTAATCAGATCATTCAAATAATTAATCAAAACATTTAATTTTTAAGTTAAATATTGTAAAATAATTATGATCTCAATTTTATATAATGATATATATTCATCTTTATATATCAACAAATTAACCAATTTTGTACGTATTAATATATTGGGTATCTATGATCTATCTCATTATTATATTTCTTGATTTCCATGTTGTTTATATATTTTGATATATAAATTTATTCTTCTTACCATGATAGTATTATGAATTAATCAAGTAATATATATATATATATATATATATATCTCTGTGTGTGTGTTTTTAGATTTTTTATCATTTTAAATGGTTATAAAATTTCTCTTTTATAATGTGAAGATATAGATATTGTGAGAGTAACCTTAAATATACATTTTTTAATGTATTTTTTTTTAAATTAGATAGCCACATAATTTGTTGTGGGAAACCTAATGCAAGAATCACCCACAACAATAGACATAAGAAAACCCATATATTATAAGGGGAAACAAAAACATCAAATAGAAAGATCCTTATAGATCAAGATTATGAGTATCTATTTTAGTGATCCTCCTAAAAAATGAATACGGCTAAGAACAAATATATGTGGAATCGATGATAATCAACCAAAAGATTCAATCCATATATTGAGAATGTATATCCCAATATATTTTTCAATAATTTCATGATTATATAATATTACATTAATAGATAGACCAATTCCATTAATTGGAAAATCATTCAATACACCACTGTTGAGGAAAATGCCAATGAATTGAAGAAAAACCTAATCAATGGGTGGAACTTCACTAAAACATGTGGTCAATAAAATAAAATAAAAGGATAAAGTCCAATTGAATACATATTATGAGTGCAATTGATCTTTGACATCCCCATTACCTATTAATACCCTGAATATCATATATCACTATTGAAATATTGACTGAATTTTTTTAGAGTGTAGGATTAAATTGATATTATTTGGGATCAACATTTACTTTTATACGATCCTTTAATTTTTTTTGACAAAATATTCAATATTATTAAAAATTCATCAAAAGATGAATGATTATTAAAGGGGTGAATAGAATATGAGGAAACCTACACATAGGATTGAAAATAGAGGGATGTTGAAATAGGGGTAGGATGTTTTGGTATTTTAAATTAATTTATATCCCATTATGGTTATGGTAAATGGAATTAGGGAAAACAATACCTGATAATGATGCAAGGGAAAATATATAATGAAGAGGCCTCCATCTGAGGGTTATCGAATAAAAACAAGAAATTAACTTCCTTTCAATAATATGTCACATTATGAGATTTTATGACATTGAATGTGATAAAAACATTTTTAGATTATAAGGTCTGCAATAATATAATCACTCAAATTTATTGTGAAATAAAATTGAAATTAAATAATGTGAACACAATAAACGAAAACATTCACATCTAATTCTGAAAAAGAAAAGTAAGGAAGTGGACCCTATATATTTTTGGCCTATATTAGTTAAATTTATATCTTAGGTGGAAATAGACTCACTGTCTAATCCAGGTTACAAACATGTATCGTTAAAGCATAGGGATTAAATCCCAACTTTCGCACCATATAATCAATAATCATGTCATAGATGACCATTTTAGCTACCACATAGTGCGGAATTATGGAAAAATGTAATTGTTTGATCCATATATATTAAATGGTTTTATATGATTATAAATACATTAATAGATGAAAATCCATAATCAAATTCTATGATAAAGGGATGCAATCATCTAACTAAGAGTATGACTCTAAGGTGTGAACCTTATATTCTCATTATTATGTTGAAATAATTGGAAAAATATGTCTAGTGATATATATACATCTTTATAATTAGATATATATGATTTAATAATAACAGATAATTGAGGAATCAAATTATTGGGACTTCTTATAATGAATATATCACTGGTTGATATCCTAATATATGAGAATATTGGGATTAACCTACCAATATGAATGATGAAAGTTCCCTTTTTCATTACTTTTTCCTAATATGAACCTATTAAATACTATATTTACATCATATAATTATTCATTTATACCCCGAATCTTGTACTTGGATACATGGTGAATACCATAAAAATTATTTTTATTGAAAAGTATCTAGTTCTTGTTGTGTAATAAGTAATATAACAATGGATGGATGATTGAGACAATGTTTTTCCTTTAAATGTATTATAATAAAAAATATCTAGTCATTGGACTTGGATAGTAGTGTCTATATGAAATTAATGATTATTTTAGTTGTATAAAATCACATCCAAGGTAATAAATGAAATTTGTATCTAATATATAAGGATGATGACAAATGAATGCATCTTACATGATAAGATATTGATATAAATATATATTATATTACAAAATTAAAATTGTTCTCATGGTTATCACTATTAAAAACTTATATTATTTCTTTAGGGTCCATGATTTTTTTCATGAAACCATTGTTGTTTTATAATATTAACTCACTGACCTAAAAATTACATTTTTATTTCAAGCACTTTTAAGGGAAAGTGAGATCCCAAGTCATTATATAAAACCATAACATAAAACAATGAAGAAGAAAGTTGAACCATTGAAATCATGTTTTATACTATTTTATTCAATATTCCTAAGTATTATCAAAAGAAATCCATTTACCTCTAACTCCATATCATTTTTTATGAGGTC
The DNA here is from genome assembly GCA_963277665.1 of Viscum album. Lineage (NCBI taxonomy): Eukaryota > Viridiplantae > Streptophyta > Magnoliopsida > Santalales > Viscaceae > Viscum > Viscum album. The sequence continues at coordinate 1,867,748,116 of OY728120.1, read as the reverse complement.
CTCGAACCAAATAGATAACTTGTCCCACGTTTTTATAAACTCTTCCATGATTAGCTTCCCTACATTAAACCCTCTTTCAAAAATACAATCTTGTTTGTCGATCCACTACCGTCTGCATCCTGGTAGTTTCCACTTCAATAGTTTTCTCAGACATATTATCCTGATCCTCTTTTGAGGAGTTGAAGGGCATTGATTTATCCAACATATCTTCATTGTAATGGATGATAACTTACCATGTCTCTTCGAGCGAGACCTCCTCCATATTATTTGATGCCATAATTTCTAGAGATTCATCAATAATTTCTTCATTGGAGCCTATCTGACACTACAATATTGAATCCCCCATTACCTTATCACCTGAGGGGATGAATGGATCAACAGCCTTGCATCTTATGGGCATAGGGTCTATGGAGGTATCATCCACCACAGGCTTTTCACCATTGCACTTTCTCAAGGGAATGATGCCTGAATTTATAAGAGAGTTTGGGGGCATCATACCCTTTCTTGTAGATCAATCGACAAGAGGACTATGTAGGTTGGAGTAAACCCTCCTTGGTATTTGCCTACCATTTTTTTAATGAAGCCTTTAGAATCCACAATATTGTTCTTTCCATTCAGCGAAGAGGATCTAAGATATTCCTCCACAATGACCAGTTCCTTGGACTTAGTGAGATCCAAATAATTATCCATGTCCTCTTGAGAAAAACACCCTTTAACCAAGGGATCCTATCTATGGGTGACCTCCACCTATTTAGGATCCCCATGAGCATGGTCATCCTGTTCTGTCAACAATGAAAACTAGTTTAGAGAATTTGAAAATGGTCCTCCAAAATTAATCATCTCAGTATAAGAAATTATACCTTGTGAGACCCCGAGAATGTTTTCTGGAGATCCTATTTGGGAAAAGCCTCAACCCATTAATTGAACTCACTAATATCAATATAAAGGCATGGAGGTTCATATACAAAGTTTAATCAAATGCTCAACTAAATATAATGAATGTGAGTACATTAAAATGTGAATGCCAACTCCATGTGTTGTTTATTTTTCTGGTATAAATGATATATATTAAAACTAATATATATACTCAATCATATTTTATTTTTGATTAGAATAATATTAATTGAATTTATATTTCTAGTTATTAATATCATATCTATGTACAAAGAAGTTAATAAAAGAAATTTATTTCTAATTAATATCACATGGTCAATTATAAATAATCATGTATAGGATGATACAAACTATGTTTGATGTTTATGTACCATTACACCACATGTGGATGTGTTAGAAGTGTGCTATGTATCATTAAATACATTTATTCCTATTTAAATTTGTCTTATGTGTCATTTTGATCCACTTTTGGTATAAATGTTTATTAAAAAGAATAATTTTAATTTATTAACCTTTTAATCTATTAAATAAATGTTTTTTGAGCCAAATTTTATATTAATCATTATAAATGAATTATAATTTTCTTCACCTATTCACTTAAGATAATTATTGAGAGATAATTATTGATAAGTGAGTGAGACACAACTGATCGAATTCCTCATACATAAATTATGTTTATTATATTTTGATGATTATAAAAGTATCAAAATTCTCATCCTATTTCCTTGATAACAATTAAATATTAATGATAAGAAAATTATAGTCTATAAATAACATGAATATGTTTATATAGTGATCCTCATTTAGATCATTTAATCTATGAAAAATTGATGAGTTGAATGTGAAAATATTCCATGAAACTTTCCAAGTATCCTTTCAATTCATTTCTAAGTGATTAATATTTTTTATATGTAATGAAGGGGTAAATCTAGGATTTGTTATACTATATATGAATATATGAATAAAGTAGAAATGCTCAGTCAGAGGAAAGCCTCTGACCATTTATTAATAAAAGGAAAATGCATTAAGCAGATATAACAAGTCAGAAAGAACTACATATCATAGAAATCATACTCATCACCACCCCATTTAGAGATTATGTCCTCTGAAGTATCTGTCTCCCACTATGAGCTTTCCTAGTGCTTAAGAATCGTGGTATATTTCCTTCTAATATTCAGCATCTCCAAGGCTAGAAATTCCTTCGAGGACTGCATAGCCCAACTTTCCTTCCCAATAGAGGATCTAGTAGAGACTGGCCTTCGAAGATTAGAATAATCGTTCTTCGATCATAGTCATGGTGGTCCAATCATAACACCTTCTCTACATGATCCTTCATCCAATCACCCTGAGCAACGTCACTGCATGAGGGTCGTACCACACCACTATCCTTTCCATTGTCACTATCTGAGATGTCACCCAACTTTCCCATGATTTTAACCTCTTGATAACCCTACTCCAATACACAATCCTACTGGACCTGGCTGTTGACATCAACTATAGCCAGACATTGTGACTGATCTATCAGGTTTGTCACATCTTCCCCGGTGGCAGCATCCATAGGAGTTACAGCAATCTAAAACAGGAAACCTTCCGACCTAGGAGCATTCTACTCGTCATGAAATTCCTCCTCATTATCCAGTTCTAGGAAACTATTTATAGTAGATACCATGATCAACAATCCACCACCATCATCATCCTGCCATTCTGGAACACAGGAATCCACAGCCCCTGAGACAGGAACAAAGAGTCTAGAATAATATCAATCACATGCTTTGACAGCAAGGAGTTGCAAGCCATATCATGCACTTTGATCTCAGGGCTAGTATTCCTCGCATCCTCAGCCAAATCCTGTCCATAAGTCACTAAAGTAGCAGTATCACGATTCACCACCTGCAATAGGGCTGGAACTGTGTGCTCCTCCATGACTGCATAGACATTAATAGAGTCTTCCACCTGTATGCCTAGTATCTCCTCAGAAGATCATGCAGCATCCACAACATCACCATTCTCTATTGCCACCTCCACAACACCTACATTACTGGTGACAACATCTAGCGAAGCAAAACCCCTTATCACCATTGGTATCTCCTCCTGTTCGTGGCTTTCGGAAAAATTACAGCACCAACTTCCACCATTACCACTAGGAATCCTGTTTATAACCCTCTAATCACTAGCTGCAGTGGCCAACTACTCCTTAGAGGAAGGAACCATCTGCAAGTGACATTCACTACCCTCCACAACAGACCAGGACTCCACTTCATCCTGTAGAATACTTGCCTCACTGATGGATTCAAAGATGCATGCACTGGCTTCACACCACATGTAAGTCCCAATACATCAACAACCAAGACAATTACAATGAAAGAAGAGCCTAGCTGGTCTCCCTACCCAGATGAACCTCTAGTTCTTATACACTCATCAGATTCTACATGTGAACTCATGGCCTCATCCACACAACCAACTTTCATAACTTCCCAAAGCTGACCTCACAACACCACGAACATCACATCCCTCTCCACATTGCCCTTACATAACCTGTGATTTACCACTCATCCCTCCATTGTAGCAAAAAACCTCCAGATTCCCAAACCATTTAAATTTCACACAGAATTTTATCAACGATTCAAAGACAACCTCTTACATACAGCGGAACTCCTTCTCATCAATAATCCAAAAATGACGCACATGAGGCCTCACAACGTCAAACTCAACACATATTCGCAGGCAAATTGGACGATACATAGATCCAGTTCATTGATCAGAAGAAAGATATCGTCCAATCATATCAGTTGGAATTTTAATTCATTGGTGTAAAATATATGGTGGTGTTTCGTAAAACCCTACTGACACAAAAGAGTTAGCTCACAACATTTAGGAAGAGGGGTAATTTTTTTTGTTTATATCAAAATTTGATTTCATGTGATCACAATAAAGATATTGAAGATTATAAATATGATGTTTAAGAGCATGTGAAATTAATCATGTAATTCTAGCCATTTTGAATTTGAATATTAGATGGTAAATATACAATTTAGAGAAAATAATTTTGAGTTCACTGTTAGATTTAAAATGATATGTTTACACATGAATAGAATTTCAGTATTTTTGGGTAGATATTAGATTATTTAATCAATTTTTTGTTCTTACTGAATTTGTTTTCATATTTGTATATATATTTAATTTATTTATATTAAATAAATTATATATAAAAAATATGCAATGAAATGTCCCATTGGGGCCAACATGGATGGTGAAAGGATGAGATGTTACAACACCGAGATCACCTCCAATAGGATTGGGGATAACAACAAGTGCCCATAAGTCATAATCTAAAATGAGAGACATTTTCCAAATTCTAATCTATTAATGTACCCATACATCTCCATTAAAGAGTGCAGAGGAATACTAATAAGTAGTACCATCTAGAGTAAAACCATGAATGCTATTATCTCTAGGGAATACATCAATGTATGATAAAATAAATCCAAAGTATAAAAGGGGAAAATAAAATTCCATCCATAAATGAATCCCCAACCTAAAAAAACTATAAAAAATGAAATATGAGAGTTTCCATCTTTTTATCTCCATGATTGACCGCTAATCACGGTGAATAGACCATAGTTTCAGTTTGTTCCAGCAAACTCAATGTTGATATGCTCATTTTCTATATAAGAAATGACATGTGTAGGAAATCCCATGAAGGGGTGAGTATATAAATACCTACTAAGATGCCCTATATCTAAAAGGTAGTGATATAAAAATACAACAATATTAGTCATCTCAACAAAAAAAAGTCATGTCAACAATAAATTGTGAAAATAACTGTAAAAATCTAGATAGGCTCAATAAAAATACAATATGAGAGATAAATGGGATCTTCATCTCCACATCGTAGATGTGAACAATGAGTCTTATTATAGCTCTAAGATTCCACCTATAATTCCCATCATCATGTGTAACCTCATAAGAATCAGTGTGGAGGGGCCCACACTTCACCATTGTGCTCCCCATTCTAGAGTTTCATAACTACGTAATATGAATCCTACGTAACCTCACAGAAATATTCTTGGAGGGACCCAACACTCACCATTGTCCTCTATTGCCTAGGGATACCAAACTCCAATAGAGGACCCTCCCATAGTCATTTCTCAAAGATGGGGGATTACCACACTTTAGACAGAGGACATAACCATATTCTAGGGGAGTGTCATATCAATATGTATAAAGAGTCTAGGGAATCTATGCATAGTACGATATGGGTGTATAAACTTTGGAAACTCTAAAATTATCCTTGTATGATCATTTCCATCAATAAGAATCACCTAAAGAATTGTGCGACTTAGAAAATCTCTCATTATACCCTATAATCTATAATGATGGAAACCATCACATTACACATGAAAAAAATACTCAGGATAGGTTAATCAAAGGAAAAAAAACCAATTCATAATGAAGGAGATATTTGAGGAAGAAGACGAAGGAGTGAATACAGAGTGTGTATAGGGGTCGAAATAGTGTGTTACCCAACCTCTTCACGTGGACATGTTCTCATTTAAACATGGATTACAATCAATTTCATCTTACATTCCTTGTATGGATCTCACATGACATGTGTCATCCACTTAGGGCCATCCTATGTCCTTATGGCCATTATCATCTATGTCAAACCATGGCTATGAACTTGTTCATGCTTGTGTATTGGCCCATACTCATGTACTCAAAGAGTACACGACGTGTCCACCCGCATGAGGCCCCAAGGGTGTGCAAGATGGATCATGGATTAGACACCCAGTGAGAGTCACACTACATGTAGGCCCAATCACAAGGAGTGTGATCCATAAATCTGTTAGAAACCCCCACCTTTTAGAAAAATAGGTACATGACATCTGTTATAATGAACCACAGATCATATAAAATGGTTTTCATAGAAACTATTGAATCATAATGAGGGTCTCTAGATCTGGAATCTCCAACTCTTTCTTCAAGGATCAACAACTTGGAACTAGTGGTAATCATCTCAAGACACATATTCCATCCCCCTAGTGGCCGAAAATCAAAAACTGGCTAACCCCACGATGATCTTCCATGTGTTTCACCTGACCCCTTTAAACTATTTCCACTCCAGATCCCCGATCTAAGATTTATCCCTCATGATCTACCCCAATCCTTCTAAAAAACAAATCAATTTTTCATTTCCCAAACATCCATGAATATGATAATTAAATCATGCATGAACCCACTTCAAAAAATATCTATTTTTCATTTCCCAAACATCCATGAATATGAGAATTCAATCATGCATGAACCCACTTCAAAATGCAGAAATGAAACTACATCATCCAATAGAGAAGATCCTAAAAATTGGAGGGGGACTTACACAATAACAAATTTGAAAATTTCATTGGACAAGTGTCCATGGTTGAAGATCATAAATTAGGGATATACATGGTGAATATCATGATATATCAATAATAAATGATATATAAAAATTTAAATTAACTCATGTGCAGGGTGGAAAAATGAATATCAAAAGCAAATAAAAATATCCATGACCAATATTTTAATCAAGGTAGAAAACAACAATTATTATACCAACCACGATTTGGGATCAGTCTATTGTGAATAATTCCTTTCATATGAAGGATAAGTCTCAAAATGTTATTGACTCGTGATCCACCTTATTCCAATCAACTGTCATTATCTAAGGTTGATCCACCAGTGAATAATTTTAGAGGAACCTCTCTAGTCTCTTTGCGATATGCATATAACCTTGTAGAATTTGGGTAAGAGGATATTTAAAGAATAAATTATGTTTTTTGGTATTAAATTAAATAATTAGTTAATTAACTTATTTATCAACTTAATTTAACCTCCAAAAAATGACGCATCTTAACCTCTAGATCTGATCAACTTAGGTTACACCTAGGGTAAACCCCAAATTATGGATCTATTCATTATCATATATTTATGATCTAAATATCTATTTAGGATATACTCCTTTTTTTCTAAAGATCCATTTTGTGTGATAATAATAAAATTAATATAACTATAATATCTAATATTGGATCACTGGTCCATAGAATCTCAATTTACCTCCGGGCATGAATCTATAAAATATTCCTATAAATACTGAATAGAACATATAAGAAAAAATAGTCATTATGTGATCCCCTCATTTACAGCCTTTCATCTTGAAAAAAATCAATCTAAACAAATTGGTGGGGGATATTGAGACTACATCTAAATCACTTTATCTAAGGATCCCTCCAACATGTTCACATGATTCAATAGAACACAACCCAAGGGAATGGTACATCCCCATAGGACCCTCTCCAACCATTCCTCGATCGCCAATGAGTACTCTATAAAGGTGGCTCCATCATCGATTTCCATCTCACTCTAGTCAATGAAGTGCTTCAGATCATGCACATGTCTCATTAGCCAGGACCAATGGAAGACATCTTGATCCCACTATTACATTGGGGGTAGGGATAGGTGGTAACCAACCTTTAAACCCCTTATTAGGATCATGAACATCTCAACAAACATCATGGATAACTAGAATCTCAAGATGAATCTATGATATAATCATCATGGGGAGATTATATCGATAAAATGGTCCCTATGCTCAACCTCCAAAAGCCCGTGTCATTAATATTCATAGGTTTTTTGTTTCATGGATATCCTCATAAGAACCAAAAATCACTTGAACCTTCTATATCATTTTCTATTCCATCCCTTACCCAACAAGATATGTCACTCCAATCTCAATCCAAAATTAGGGTGACCTAATGGGTCTCTTTTATTGAAATGATCTAACCCTAGTTACCCAGAGTCTGGGAATTATTACATAACATTGGAAAGATCACAAGGTATAAAATCCTGAATGACTGATTAGTTTAGTAGCATTGGAAGTACTAGATAAATTCATAAATATTAAATTACATTATAAAATTGAAAACAAAAACCACATTTTCTCAATTGACCACATTCAAATCATTTAGACTATAACTTATACTATCCCTGTCAGTCATTCATAATATACTTCTTTGCATCCTGGGAAAATTAAAACATAGAAAGGGGTGAGCTCAGATGCTTAGTAAGGATAACAATAAAGTGAAAACATTCATAAATAAGCATAAACATTTAAGGCAATGTATAAGACTAAATCATAAGCATTTTAAACATAAACTTTTGCATAATATGGCTAATATAAATCAAATAATTCCATTTATATATTCACATGGAAATTCTACTAGTGAAATAATTCCATGAAATAACAATATCTAATTTCGTAATGATTGAATTAATAATGCCAGACTTTGTAACCACATAGTCAAGGACTAGAACCAAGACTACAAATAAGATTTTGTCAAGGCCTTGTACCAAAACACTAGTTTGTCTCATGAGACCTACCAATGCATTAAGGAGCTATAGCAGTCTCCACCCGCCACTTACTAAGTCCAATGCATTCCTCACATGAAAAATTTTAAACATAGAATAAACATTCATATTAAAACATGCATATGAAATGTCAATACATTATCCATAAAACATGAATGGCTTAAAAATAACACATCCACAGTCAAACATATTACAAAACCTTCAATACCATATGGATGTTTTGAATCATAATAAATCAACCTCATACAAGCTTAAAATCCATCAAATGATATTGACATAGATGGAATCAAAACTTTTTTAAACAAATGTCTCATTCTATTTTGAAATCATTTAAAAGTCATATAATTATAAAATAAAACATTTATTTTGAAAATATTCTTATAACCATGTATGGGAAGCTTCAACGATGTTATAACTACATAAAATTTGTGCACACAATGTATGAGTTAAAAAAAGACATTCTTACATTAATTTTGTATAGAAGGTCATAATGTACCTTATTTGGAAAACTATGAAACGATTCCTTCAAAAACATATACGGTCAAATAAGTGTATAAATGACTTTAAACCATAGTCTAGTAAATAGAAAAAATGTATCAAAATACACTTTTAAGAAAACCCGAATGTGGATGATAAAGAGGTCATAGTAGAAGGTTCTGAAGTTATTATTTTTGGTATGGAATCAACGAAATAGAATGTGGAAGAAGAAAATAACTTGAAAGAGGGTGGTGAAATTATTACCTCTTCTTCAGGTGTTTCCTTTTGAGTTGATCAAAAAGGATCATTAGGTTCGCTTTATGATCCTAGTAAGGACTATAAGTTGATGTGAGGGAAGTTGTGAAGATATTTGGGCAGGGGTTGGCTGAGCCAAATGGATTTGGATGTGTGAAATTAAGAGAAGGGGAAGTACCATTTTATATGAGAGGTGAGGGTCATTTTAGGAAAATCCTGAAATAATATTTTATAATAAAATCATTTTCGCTTTATAATGGATCCAAAATGATTTATTTTTAGGATAATGTGGATATGTGTCAAAAAAATCTCAACCAATAGGTTTTAGACAGGTTATGTCTCCATATTAACCATATATTTCAGATTTAACTCTTATTTAAATAGTTTGAAATTTACCATGTCTCTTTGTATTTTTATATTATATGGAAAATAAACATACTATAAACATTCAAGATAACCCAAAGAGGTTCATTCTTAATATATATAACCTTATATATGTCCTTTGGCTGAACCTTAGATTTTTATGAATATTATATCACTTAATAATATATTATTTGTTTTAAAAACTCGTCAATTTTGACACTATTTAGTATTTGAATTTTTGAAATCCATAAAAGATTATGACTTCGAATAAAAATTATTTAATATATTCTACCTTGAAATATTGACCTATAAAAGTATGGTAATTTATCATAAGTCTCAATTTACATTTATTTGGATAATTATAATATCAATTATTTTTATATTTCATTAGTATGGTAATTACTGCATCATCATTGTGTCCTAAAAAAATTAAATTATATAATGTCTAAAAACTAAAAATAAAATACCATTGTGAATTAAATATTTTTATATTTCAAAGGAATATTTTTAGTCTAATCTAACTTATATATAACCCTATATTAAAAATGGTTTTGTTATTAAACTTTGAATTTGACACTTTTAAATATTCTTTAATTAAAATAATTATTAATGTCCTAATCTAATCCAAGTGGACCAAAAGTATAATATTTTATTACTAGGGTTTATTTTTCTAATTTCACTTATCCAATAGAATTAGGACATGTTTTAGGGTTATTAAAATATCATTTTACCCTTAATTACCCTATTTACTTTTAATCGTGGTAAATAAAAGTCAAAAGTAACTATTCACAAAATATTATTTTCATCTTATTGACCCAAATTCAACTTAATGATGTCAACTTCATATCTAGGATTTTTGAAATTCAAATCAAAGAAGTGATAAAATTAGGTTTTATGCATATTTTTAAATGCTCTTAGAAGGTGGAAAATGACGGTGAAAAGTTCAATAAAATTTTATATATCTAAACATATTATAAAACTACTCCAATGTATTACATTGAACATGTATAAGTATTATGTATCTATTTCTAAGTAAAATAAATTAAATTAAAATAGGTAATTACTTAAATAACAAGTCGGTTTTAAAAAATAACGCAATGTATTTTCACTATTCATCAAAAATTGAAAGTTCTCAGAAAAATAACAAAAATACACCTGAAGCTAATTTTGAAATTACGAATCCAAAAATGAAGTGAATTTTGAAAATTTAAATTTATAAAATTTTAAAAAGTGGGTATTACTATTCATAACAGTGAGTTTCATTGGTCATGGGGTGTTAAAACTCCAAGTTGTGTACAACACAAGCTACTACATTATTCAGAGGGAAATGCATCATGGAAGTTTGGAGTGTTACATTCTCCCCTCCTTAAAAATAATTTAGTCCTTGAAATTTCTAGAATATTATTTCTTAAAAAGATTCGGTTAGTTATTCACCATAAGTTCCTCAGTTTCCCACGTTGCCTCTTCCATCATATATTTTCTCCATAGAAAATTTACCCGATGATTCATCTGGTTTCTCAGCACTTGTTCTCTAGTATCAAGAATTTACAATAAGTCAGATCAAGTTCTGGTTCAATTTCCTCATTGGTGAGTACATGCATTAGGTCAGGTATGTATTTTCTCAACAGTGATACGTGGAACACATCATGAATTTTCGAGAGACGTGGAGGCATTTACAAATGATAAAATACAACTCCAATTTGTTCTAGAATTTTGAAAGGTCCGATGTACCTGGGACTCAATTTACTCTTCTTATTGAAATGTAAAACACCCTTCCATGGAGATTCCTTCAAGAAAACATGGTCTCCAACTTGAATTTCCAAATTCATCCTTCAGTTATCGGCATTTCTCTTTTGCCTACTTTTGGATGATTTGATGGGGGTTTGGATAACCTTCACCTTTTCCATTGTTTCCTCAACAAGTTCTGGGCCTATGTGTTTTCTTTCACATACATCATCCATAAAAGTTGGTGTGCAACATCTCTTTCAGTATAAATATTCATATAGTGCCATATGAATACTCAAATAGAAGCTATTGTTATAGGAAAACTATACTAGAGTAAAATATTTATCGCACATACCTTGAAAGTCACGTGAGAAAGATATCAAAAGGTCTTATAAGGTTTGAATAGTCATTTCTGATTGTGCATCGATTTGAGGGCGGTAGGTAGTGCTCAAATGAATTTTAGTATAAAGGGCCTTCTAAAGACTTTTCTTGAATCCAAATGTAAAATGTGGACCACAATCTGAAAAACTTGATATGGGTAGTCCATGAAGTCTTACATATTTATTAATATATATTCTTTTCATACGTTCAAGTGGTAAATATACTCTTATAGCAAGAAAATGTGCTGAAATGGTAAGATGATCAACAATGACCCATATTGCATCATTCCTACTACGAGTCTTTAGTAGCCCCCTAACAAATTCCATCATAATATTATCCCATTTCCACTCTGGTATGGGAAGTGGTTGCATGACTCCTCCAGGATGTTGCCTTCCAACTTTTACTTGTTGAAAAACCATACATCTTGACACAAAATTACCAATCTCCATCTTCATGTTTTCCCACCAAAAATGTTCCTTCAAATCTCTCTACATCTTGTTTCTCCTAGGGTGTATAGAGAAATTGGAGCTATGAGCATCATCCAACAATTATCTTTTTAGATCAGGTATGTTAGGAACACAAAGTCTCATCCCAAATTTCAAAATTCCATCTTCATATATGAAGTCACTCAATCTCCCATCATTCATAGATTTAATCTTCTTTTGAAACTCCTCATCATCTGTCTATGATCAAATTGTTCTTTTATTGTTAATATGGTTTGGAAACCATTTGAAAAAGTATTGGTGTTTCATCTTCCATGGTTATTCCCACATCTATATTTACTAGATCCATGAAAATTGGATCCCTTGCAAATCTAATTTTGTTCATAACTCAATGATACTTTCTTCTCAAATAATCTACCACCATATTTTCCTTCCTTGGGTGGTACTGTATAGTGTCATCATAATCCTTGAGTAGTTAAAGACATCGTCTTTTCCTCATTTTGAGTTCTTTCTGGGAGAAAATATACTTCAAACTCTAGTGATCAATATAAATCTCAGATTTTTCACCACAGATATTGTGTCTCCATATTTTTTGAGAAATTATTACAAATTCTAACACAAGATCATGAGTTGGATAGTTTTGTTAATGAATTTTTAGCTGTCGTGATGCATTGGAAATAACACTATCATTCTACATAAGGACACAACCAAGTATTTTCTTTGAAGCATCACTATAAATAACAAACCCATCATTCTCTAATGGTAGAGTCAATGTTTGAGAATTGGATAATATTCTCTTCAGTTCATCGAAACATTCTTCACAAAATTTTTTCCAATCTAATTTAACCCCTCTACTTGTGATCTTGGTTAATTGGTTAGCCAACTGGGAAAAATTCTGGACGAAACGTTGATAATAACCTGCTAAAACAATAAAACTATGTACCTCAATTATACTTGATGGTGTTGGCCATTATTGTATTTCCTTGGTCATTAAAGGATCAATAGATATTCCATCCTTAGAGACAATATGTCCAGGAAAAGAAATCTCTTGAAGCAAGAATTCACACATTTTAAACTTCCCATATAATGAATTTCTTATGAGGGATTTCATAATAGTGCACATTTTATTTTCATGATCTTTATATCTGTTTGAGTATACCAATATATCATCAATAAATACCACTACAAAGTCATCAAGATATTCCATGACAACTCAATTCATTAGATCCTCAAAGACATAGAGTGCATTTGTCAATCCAAAAGGAATTACTTTATACTCATAATACTCGTACCTAGTTCGAAATGCTGTTTTCGGAATGTCTTAATTCTTCACACACAATTGATGACATCCAGATCGAAGGTCAATCATTGAAAAATATTGAATTCCATGAAGTTGGTCGAATAAATCATCAATGCAAGGTAGGGGATAATTGTTCTTTATTGTTATAACACTGATCTCCCTATAGTCAATGCACAACCTCACAACCTCATAGATTCATCTTTCTTCTTAACAAAAAGGATAGGGGCTCCCTATAGAGGAAAATTAGGGTGAATAAATCCCTTGTTACTCAATTCCTCTAATTTTTCATTAGTTCCACTAATTCCATAGTGGCCTTTCAATAAGGGTTCTTCGATATGGGCCTTGAACCATGAATTAAATCATTTGAAAACTCAATTTCTCATTCTAGAGGATGTACATGTAAATCCTCTCGGAACATATCAACATATTCTAGAACAATAGGTACTTACACTATTCGAACATTGTTTTCCTCACCCATTGTTATTTCATTCTCTTTTTCTCCAATAATTGAATTTAGTAGATCTACTGGGGGTGGATCTAGATAAGAATCAGGTGGTGAAATTTCTACATTAATGATAAGTTACTCCTTATCAACATTGAAATTGTAACCTCATTCTTCTTAAAATAATTTTTTGCATCATGGTCCAAAAGAAAATCCATTTCGGGGTTTATATCAAATTCAATCCTGGGTATGATGAAAAGATCAACCAATAAAGAAAATTTATATGCCCTAATGGGAACTAATTCACAAACCATTTTTGCGACGACACTTCCCTTAGGTGTTTTGACTAACAAATCCCTTGTTATGTCAAATTGAAAATATAAAATTTTCTTAGAAAACTAGGATGATATGAAACAATGAAATGATACAGAATAAAAAAATCATTGGCTAAACTTGAGGAAACCATTAAATTACCTACCACCACATATTTCGGAGCTTCAACCTCAGCAGTAGTGATCACATAAGCATTACCATCCTCTCTTGGCCTTTTCTGAGGTATGTTCCCCTGGTTCTTAAAACATTCATTTTCCTAATTACCCTTTTCCCTACAATTGTACCATTCAACATTGATAGCCACATTCTTCCCCTTTCAACCAAGATCTTGGTAGCCTTTTCACCACACTTGTAATAGACCCCCATTCCCTTTAAGAAAGTATTGGGGTGTTCCTTCCCACATTTACCACAAGATGGATATAAACTTTTACCTTCTTCCCCTTATTTCCATTTCAAGAGTTTTGAATAGATCTCTTTTTCTCTTTCTTTTCTTTAAAGTCGCATGACTTTCAGAATTCATTTTCTATCTTAATTGTGCATGAGACAATGTCATCATATGATGAGAAGGATTGTGAGACTAATGCTCGACGAAGAAATGGTTTTAACCCATCAATTAATCAATAGATCTTACTCCTTGGGTTATGTCAATAATATGTTGCATGCCTTGCTAACCTTGTAAAGTTAGCCTCATAATTTGAGACATTCTCATCCCCCTTTTTCCTCAGACTCAAATATTGTCTTTACATATTCACTCGAAGGTCATTAGGAAAGTATTTTTCTATTAAAATCTCTTTAATCTCCCTCCATTCCATTTTCAATTCTTCTACATCTTCTTTGTGTTTTGGATTAATTACCACCATTGATATGTATCTCCCATGAGGTGATAAACTTCCATGACAACATTTTCCCTTACGCTACTCCCCAAAGTATGAAATATTTTCTCCAAGATATTTATCCATTTCTCAGCTAAAAATTTATTTGTACTCCCATTGAATGTTGGTGGTTGTTTTCTCATGAAGTGGTCTAACATTGATCCTTCGAATTGTGGATCAAGGTGCTCCATATGGGTAAAGTTATTATTCATAACCTAGGTGAGTTGTCCTAGTATGGTGATAAATTGATCAGCACCAGTTGCATCACTAGCTACACTATAATTATCTTGAGTAGGATGGAAATATCTACATTGATTACGTGCATTGATAGAGTTTCCATTCCTTTCACTATTCACTATTTCATAACAATGGAATAAAGTAGATTAGTTTAGGAATCGCAATACATAATTCCAAACTTGTAAAACACTTTACATAAATTGAACAACTTATGGATATAATCCATAGTCATAAAAATGTTTTCTTTAAGGAGTTATGTACCCATAAATAATTCATAATGGTTTGTAAACAAAATGTGAATTATCCTAATAATATCTCCCAGGAGTGTCATAACCAAGAGTGCATCCAGGCACGTTGTCGGGAACAAGTTATCATTCGAGTCTAGTTCAAAGCTGGGTTTTCAAATTTTAACCCAAGGTACATCTCTTCCAGAGCCACCTTTTCCTAATCGTATCCATGTAGGGATGTATTTCTTGGAAAGATCTCAAAATCTCTACATTACCAAATTTCTAGGATGTTTTTCTACACTATTCCACAAATTCTATCTTAGGGTAATGTTCTCTAATCAGTGTTTTTCTAAATCTAGCTTCCAAGGTTTGTACTAAAGTTCCTATGATACCAAATGTAATTCCCCAACCCCAGTTACCTAGAGTTGGTGCATTATTATGTAACATTGGCATAATCATAAGGGATCAAATCTGGAAACACTGATTAGTTTAGTATCTTTTGAAGTACTAGATACATTTATATGTTTTACATAACTTTATAAAATGAAAACCAACAACGAAATTTCCTCCATTGACCACATTCATATCACTTAGACTATCCCTGTAGGTCATAAATAATATACTTCTTTGCATCCTGAGAAAAATAAAACATAGAAAGGGGTGAGAGCTCAGATGCTTAGTGAGGATAAAAATATAGCAGAAACATTCATAAATAAGCACAAACATTTAAGGCAATGTATACGACTAAATCATGAGACTTTTAAACATAAAATTATGCATAACATGGAAAATATAAATCAAATAATTCCATTTACTTATTTACATGGATATTATACTAATCAAACAATGACAAGTAATATCAATAGGCAATTTCATAATGATGGAATTCATAATGCCGGACTTCATAACCACAGAGTCAAGGCCTTGTGCCAAGACTATGAAGAAGATTTTTTCAAGGCCTCGTGCTAAGATACTAGTTTGTCTCTTGGGTCCTACTGATGTATCGAGGAGCTGTAGTAGGCTCCACCCATCATTTACTAATTCCAATGCATTCCTCATTTGAAAATGTTTAAACAGAATATAATCATTCATTTTAAAACTAGTATATGAAATGTAAATACTTTATCCATAAACCATGAATGGTATAAAAATAACATATCAATAGTCATACATATCACAAAACCTTCAATACAATATGGATGTTTTGTAACTTAATAAATCAACTTCCAACAAGCTTAAAATCCATCAAAGGATGTTGACATAGATAAAATCAAAACATTTTTAGAGAAATATCTCTTTCTATATTGAAATCATTTAAAATTCATATAATTATAAAAGAAAACATTTATTTTTAAAATATTCCTATAATATTTTATGGGAATATTTGACGATGTTATAACTGTGTAAAATAACTGCACCTGTTGTATAAGTTAAAAAAAGACATTCTTACCTTAATTTTGTCCAAAAGGTCATAAAGTACCTTTCTCGGAAAATGGCGAAAAGAATCCTTTTAAAACACATATGGACAAATAATGGTATAAATGACTTTAACCAATAGTATAGTAAATATTAAAAATGTTTTGAATTATATTTTTAAGAGAAAACATATTTGGATGACAAAGAGGTCCCAGTAGATACTTACGTATTAACAACCTCGAATAAGTAAAGAGATTGTAGAATTAAACATTACATTATACTTTTCCTTAGTTGATGGTATTTTAACCTCTTGTATAATAGTTAAAATATTGTTATTAAATTATTCAAGAACGATATACATAAATATTATATCATATATGATCCTCTAATATTTCTTTGTTAATAATATTTCAGTAGTATCGGTGTTTCAGGTGTTAACTGATTCGTTTTCTATTGTATTATTTGTTACGTAAGCCATGTTTGTTATGGATAAGATGTATTTGATTCATATATAGAATGATATTATGCTCATAAACAATATTTTTAATCATAAAATGAAAATTATTCTTGAATGATTATGATGGGGAATGAATCTTATCACGTTCGTGGAGATGGTAATCGGTTCGTACCCACAAGTGATAATATCATTATATTGACGGTGAAATCATACGTAATTGGATGATATATCATATATATACAGAATAATTAACATGTTATAATTATTATTTACATTATTAATACTCATTATTACACCCATCCAAAATAAGGATGTGTTTGAATGAAAAACTAGACCATGACGTGGAGACGGTAAGCCGTACGTTGGCACACATGGTGGATTTTTCATTTATAGGATGGATAGAATAACAAATACAGTTGTACAGTATTTATAACAAAATAATAGTATGTATAAGGTTTTGGAGTTATTATTTTGGTATGGAATCAAAGAAATAGGAACTGGAATAAGAAAAGAACATGAAAGTGGTTGGTGAAACTATTACCTCTTCTTCGGGTGTTTCCTTTTGAGTTGATCAAAAGGGCTCCATAGGTTAGATTTCTGATCCATGTAATGACTCTAGGTTGATTTGAGGGAATTTCGGATTATATTTGGGTAGGTTTAGGCCGATAAAAATGGCTTTGGATGTGTGAAATTAAGAGAAGGGGAAGTACCATTTTATAAGAGAGGAGATGGTCACTTTAGGAAAATCTTGAAATATTATTTTATAATAAATTGATTTTAAGTTTATAATGGCTCCAAAATTATTTATTTCTAATATAAGGGGTGTATGGGACAAAAACTACCAAAAAATATGTTTTATATAGGTTTAGGTCACCATATTAACCTTATCTTTTTGATTTAACTCTTAGTTAAATAGTTTGACATTTACCATGTCTCTTGGTATTTTTATATTATATGGAAAATAAACATACTATAATATTCCAAGAGAACCCCCAGTTGTTAATTATTAATATATATAACCTTATATAATTCCTTTGTCTAGACCTTATATTTTTAGGAATATTATATCAATTAATAATATAGGATTTTTTAAAAAACTCAATTATGTCAATTTTGACACGATATGGTATTTGATTTTTTAAAAGCCATAAAACATTATCATTTCGAATAAAATTTATTTTATCAATCCTAAAATTACATATTAACCTATAAAATTAGTTTAATTCATTATTAGTTCAATTCAAATATATTTGGGTATTGATAATATCAATTATTTTAATATTCCATTAGTAAGGTAATTACTCCATCATCATTGTGTCATAAGTAAATTAAATTATATAATTTGTAAAAATTAAAAATAAAATAACATTAAATATTAAATCTTATTATATTTATAATGAATATTTATAGACGAATTTATATTATGTATAACCCTATATTAAAAATGGTTTAGTTATTAAACTTTGAATTTAACACTTTTAACTCTTCTTTAAATAAAATAATAAATAATGTCCTAATCTAATCCAAGTGGACCAAAAGGATCATATTTAATTCCAAATTATGTTTTTGGTCGAATTAAACTTATCCAATAGAATTAGGACATGTTTTAGGGTAATTATAATATCATTTTACCCTTAATTACCCTATTTACTTTCAACTGTGGTAAATAAAATACAAAAGATACTATTCACCAAAAATTATTTTATTCTTATTGAAGAAAATTTTACATACTAATGTCAACTGTGTCTCTCTTGTTTTTGAAATTCAACTCTCAGAAGTGGTAAAATTATGTTTTATGCAAATTTGTAAATGCTCTTTGAAGGTGGGTAAAAGATGGTGACAAGTTCAAAAAAATTTAATATATCTAAACTTATTATAAAATGGATCCAATGAATTAAAATGAACATATATAGGTATTATGTATCTATTTTGACCTAAAATAATTTAAAATTAAATAACTAATTATTTAAATAAAAATTCGGTTTTAAACAACACTGTGTTTTTCACTATTCATCAAAATTTGAATGTTCTCAGAAAAATACCCAAAATTCACCCTAAGATAATTTTAATATTCCAAATACAAAAAAGAAGTACATTTTGAAAAATAAAATTTATAAAATTTAAAAAAGTGGGTATTACTATTCATAACGGCTAGTTTCATTGATTGTGGTGTGTTAAAACTCCAAGTTGCGTACAACACAATCTACAACATTATTCAAAGAGAAACATAACGTGGAAGCTCAGGGTGTTACATTTATAGTTCCTCCAAAGGTTCTATTCCAATAAAAGAGTGATATCTATTATTTTAAGAAAACCATTCAAATTTAATGTGATTATCCCAGCTCTGGCTGAAGCCAGACACACGAGCCCTCATTATATCCTCCTACACATGGATAGTCCACGCATTTAGACCAACCATCTGGGGTGAAAATTTTTACTCATCCTAAACTATTTCATAAATGTCTCCTATAGGAATCTCCACAACCATGTTGTAAACTACACATCACAATCGAAAACAATAATTTAGGGTTGCCCAGGGATTCGAAAGATCTCCCACATGAACAACTTCCCCAAAATCCCTATTTAAATGTTCTTCTAAATGGAATGGTAGTGTTCCAACTAAGTAAGGTGATCAAATAACACCCAAATGACACCTACACCTCTCCTAGTACAAATAATTCTCATCCAAAAGACTATATATATGGTATCCCATTTCTACTATGGGGGTTTCAAGAGGTTGTGTTAAACCTACTAGAAATTGATGCCCAGTCATCACCTATTGACATCTGAGACAATGGTATATAGACTCAACTATGTTCCACCACACTCCAGCCCACCAAGTCTCATCGTGAAGTAGCTTTTACATCTTAACACAAAAATATGTATAGATAAGGTAGATATATGACCTCCAGTATCCATACCTCCCAAATCATGAATGGAACCACCATCCTCCCTTGGAAAAGGTTGATTTGATCTCCTCCATAATAAAATCCATCTTGTGAATCCTATGAGGATATTTGGTCATGATGAACGTCATTGTAGATGTATCCCAACTAAGCCACCCTCATAAAATGGAGAGACATAAAAGTTAAAACCATTTAATGAATACCATTTTTACCCCACTCCTCCTTTAGGGTTAGTCTCAATGAATCCAACTGGTAAGATTCGTCCTCCATAAGGCGTGAATGGGACTTCCTGCTACAAGAATATATCACCTGGTTTCCCATCTCCAGAGTATAATTAATTTCAAATTTATTTTCCTATAGAAACTCCAACCAATTACTCTCTCTGAGTTAATGATCTATCTTATTGAAGATATACCTAAGACTCTGGGGGTCTGAGTAAATGTTAAGGTTCTATATTAGAAGATAGTTCCCAAATATATTCTATGAAAATACTATCTCTTCCCAATATATTTTTTTATTTGTGTAGTTTTTCATTGGGGGTATTAATTATCGTGAACCATATGTGATCACTTCCTATCTATGAGTTAACACACAACTTATCCTAGCATAAAATGACTAAAAAAAGACTACATAGTCCACACACATATATATTAGTATTAACACATGATTAATAGTCAAACCCAACCTTAAAAACTTGATGAATCCCTAACACTTCTTAGTAAAGGTAAACAATATCCTTTTTTCATAAGGGTGGTCAAAGAATAAAATACTCTGTAAAAAACAAGCACAAACCTCCTATAGCCCCTCGAAAATCCAAGAAATATATGAACCTCTACACACTATTTGGTGGCTCCTAGTAAAACACTTCATAAATATTTGATGGGTCCATAGCTAAACCATGCTAAAAAAATTAGATTCCCCCAATAGTGATATTCACAGATCCGAAATTGGAACTTTGAGATATTATCCTAAATATGGTGCTCTGAGAGAATGTCTTACACCATGATCAGGTGATCTACTAGATCCTCCTCTCATATAGTTTAAATGATTATGTAATAAATGAATAAGACCAAAAATCAATCCTTTTATGGTTGATATATATAGTTTATTAAATCCATAAAATATGTGGGGGTATTAATCACACTGAATGGCATCACTAAGAAGTCACCTTGTCCGATGTGACATCAAAATTCTGTATTTGTAATATTATCCTTATAAACCATCAATTATTGATATCTAGACCTAATACTTATCTTTGAGAACCAAATCACATCTCATAAATGATTAAAGATGTCAAAAATCCAAAAATGTATACTTGTTCTTTAAAGTCACCTAGCTTAGGTGATGATAATCAACCCAAAGACTCGAGATCTCATTAAAATTTTTTTGTTATCAAAACTAGTTCTTCCCTGGGGGACATATAGGGTCTTAAAAATCTTTTATATTGAAGGTCCTCTGACTAAAAATTTAGCTCATTTATCTATATGGGGTCATCTGATATGCTGGTGTAAATATTGGGATTTCCATAGTGCAAGTCCATGAAGAAATAATATCCATGATGGAAGGTATTCCTAGCACATCCTCATGAAATATTTCTTCATATCCTCCACCATCATGAGAATCTAGAATCTCATTCCATTTTATTCACTAAGTATTATACTACCTAACATAAAATTAATTAGATTTATCCTATTACACATGATCTCAGCCTAATCTTCTAGGAATTCCTTCTCATCGTAAATGGAAAATCACATAACAACTCATTGGGTAACCCAAAACCCTCACGGGTTGAATTCAACTGACCATGGATAGTTTTAAACCTATCCATTCTGATGGAAACATCATAGTGACATACCACTAACTATGGAAAGATTTTACATGAGGTTCCCTCTGTCCTTATATACTGAGGTCACATTTCAGGAAAATGGTTTGATCATTGATCCTATCTACAGGAGCAATCATCAAAAGGGTATAAAAAAGGCTACTATGTTATTTTTAGGCCTCATACATGGGATACATTAATGTAAAGTGGATTGATACTACATACCAAAATTATTAAAAGATAATGTAAGACACAAGTTATACCCTAATCACACATGGATCCTCTAGGTCATGATCCTATAATACTTGAATCCCCATTTCCCATTTCCATCAGGTCCTCCTTTTTAAGGTAAATATAAAACCTTTTCACATTAAAATAGTCTCAACAACACATGTTAATGATACTCATCCTCTATGCCTCAACAATATATACATTGGGAAACACTAACCCACCTGGATCGTTTTGGATCACATTATAATGATGAGTCGCAATAGAGGATGTGTCCCTCTTTCTTTTATAACCAAATTCACTTAAATAATATTTATAAAAGGCCCCTACAGATTCCTCATATCACCTTGGAAATGTCTCACCACCAGGAAAACCATAAATTAGGTTCTTATCCATGTCAGACTATCACACCACCAGCTCATGCTAGTCCTCAACTATCTGAGAAGGGGTGGGGTGAGGGTATAACTCAATATTGAACCTATAAAATCTCTAACTTTTGAACCTATGATGAAAATAAGACATACCATTGTTGAATTATGGTAAAACATGAATCATCTACTACCCTATGAAGAGTATTGGTCCTAAGAATAACCATCTGGTATGTCGGGATCCACACAAGCTGAAAAACCATACCACCTCAATGTTCCTAACATTGACTAGCTGAGGGTCTGGCTCTCTGAGGAACTTCAGCGATCTCTATCTCTAGAACTCACAGAACACACTAATCCCACACATACCATAATCTTTGTATACTATAGGAAACCACTACTCAACATGCGTATGATAATTTTCTTGGACCACTATAGGAGGTTTCACACACTGATATACAGGGAGAAGCATTGCTTAGTTCATTCCAGGAGGAAACTCCTCATGTATATGCCACTAAACTATGAATTCATCTCTAAACTAGTTATTTTCATGAAATTACCTAGAAATCCAATATTTCTATCATCTTGGAGACATATCTAATGTTATATAGTTATTCCACATTCAATGAGAATACCTTGGGAGCTGACTTCTTTGGGACACTCAAAATGAGTCAATCCAATATAATGCATGTACCATTTATCCCTACAAAAAATGTATTTGGATTCCACATTGACAAGAAGTTAGTCAGATCTCTGCTATATAGATATATCATCCACTACTCTAATATTGATTTCCCTTTCCTGGAATCTATATTTAAGAAACATTGAAATTCTTTACCTAAGACCGAACCAATCCCGGTAAGGAGACAAATCTAAACCCCTGAAATGAAAATATCCAATACCATTATGTAACGACCCGACCCACCATGCCCTCCTTTCCAATATAAGGCTTACCCAACACAACCCCAATCCCATCAATAAAATGATAGGGGGTGAAAACAATGGCTGTTAATGAATAATCTAAAATGGGAGGCCCGTTCAAAATTTACCTGTAGGTATACACCCATCCATATCTATGAAACAATGTAGAGGAAGAATAAAATATATTACTATCTATAGGAAAACAATATATGCAATAAATCCTAGGATACAGATTAGTGTTTAATAAAAAAAACAAAATTATATATGGGAACAATTCCCACCAAACCAGAAATGATTTCCCATCATGAAAGAAATATGAAATAATGAAGATTTAGATATCTTGACTCTTGATCACCAAGATCTACCAACATACATATTCAAATAAATCTTGTATTACTATTCTCTAACAAATTCACCATTAATCTATCCGTTATATTAATAAGTCATGACTCGTGTAGGAAAATCCCATATAGGTAGAGTATTTACATACCAATTAGGATGCCCTGAAAATTGAAACCGAGTAATATAAAGATATAAAAATATTAGTCAACTCAATCCAATGAAGGCAATACCACGAGAAACTATGAAATATACCCTAAAAATACTGATATTCTCAAAAAGAATCTCAAATGATAGAGAAAAGTAATCCCCATCTCCACATGGTAGCTAAGAATTATGAGTCTTACAACAACTCTAATATTTCATCTCCAATGCCTAGTATCATGCATAATGGCATAATAATATATGAGGTGGGTACCTCGCCTCCACACTATTCTATACATCCAAGATATCCAAAAACATGAACAATGCATCCCGCACAACCACTCAAGAATATGTGTAGAGGGGTGTACCCCTCATCACTATGATCCACAGTTAATGGGGTCACAACTCTTTTGGAGGAATCGATTTCCAATTAAGCTCAAAGATGGGGTGTACCACTCCGTAGATAGAGTACTCATTCATAGGGATGGGGACTGCTATCTATATCTAAATAGAGAGTATGGGTAACCCTAACCCTTGTATGATAGGGGTGTGTCAATCTTGGTAACTATTTGAGGATCCTCCCCTAATCACTAATATATTCAAGTTCCTCATAAAGAAGAGTCATGTTAAAAAAATCTATCATTATATATCATACACCATATCGAAGGACACTATCATGTTATACATTGAAAACTTCTCCAAAAGGCTATTAATTGGATAAATTATAATCCCAAACTAATGAGATACAATAAGAAGAAATGGAAAGACGGAAAAAATATTGTGTATTGGGAACCACACGGTGTATAACCCCTCTTTATGACCTAAAAATTTTCTCCATTAGACACATCATAGAAGCCATGTCACCATAATTATCATGTAAGGATCACACACTTTGTGTCACATTCAATTGGGGCTTGGTCAAGTACTCGTGGTGATCATAGGTATGTCGAACTATGCCTGAATACATGGGTATATACTTGGCCATGCCTCAATATTGTGCCCTGACTATTTCCTCCTAGAGTACATGATATTTCCTCTGTCACAGTGTCTTTGAGGTATTCTAATAGACAAATGGCTTGGCCACAAGGGGAGGGTCACATGAATGTGTGCTAAGCCACACAATGTGTAATCATTAACTCAACATAAAACCCAATGCTCTAGAGAACAAGAGGTACACAACAATATTTATTCTCAACTATAAGGCATGTACTTTGGTTTTTCATAAAAACTCCAAAATATTCACATGGGTCCCCAAATTTAACATCTCCTCATCTTTCCTCACTAATCGACCACTCGGAATCAGAGGGAATCACTCTCAGCTATCCAGTGTCTAGAAGATAGAAACTAGCTAACTACATGATGTTCTACCATGCATTCTACACATCTCCCATCACTCGTCGCAACTTTATATCCCATATAAATTTTATATCACCTATTATCCATCCCAATATATCTTCAAAACAAAAATATATTCATCATTCTCCAAGCATTCATGAATCCATGGGTTGAATCTTGCTTGATCCTACCCAAAAAATGTCACACCAGGACCCCATCAAACAACAACAAATATCATAAAGAACAAGTGGTGTAAATGAACAAGAATACAGGGGATTTTTTGTCCAAGTGTTCTTAGAAAATGAACATAAATTATGGATATTAATGGTGAGTAGCATGTAATAAAAATAATAATTGATATAAAAAATAAACATGCTCATACAAAGGGTAGATAAACGTAGACCAAAATAAAATTAAAAAAAACCCTACTCAATATTGTAATAAATGGTGGAAACCACAACTGATGAGTCCAACCTCGGTTTAGGAATTGTCATTGGTGAAGAATTAATTCTCATGTGGATAAGAAATCCCACTACATTCTAAGCCTCATCGGGACATATAGAACTGACCAATATAGGATACACCTAGGGTAAACCCCATAATACAGATTAAACGATGGACTCAGATTTCCAATCTGAGCCTCTTTTTAGAAGATGTAACATTATTTATGAAACACTACATTTGAGTGACAACCAAATAATTAATATTGTTCTAATATCAATTTTGGGATCATAGGGACTTAGAATCCCATGTTATCTCAGTTCCTAGATCCAAAAAATACCCATACAAATATTTCAAATTCTAATAAGAAAAAAAGTCACAACCATTATATGATTTATGTGGTAGATATTTTAATGGAATATTAAAGGAATATGGTTGAAATAATATCTTTTGTTATATGTTTTTGAAATGTGTTCTATTTAGTTTATTTATTAGGTATTTAAAAAGATAAATTAAAAGGTGAAATTTAAATATTTTTTATGGAAATTAAGGGATTTTCAACTTGATTTTGTGAGGAAGTTTATCTTTGACTCGCATTTGATCAATATTTCAATTGATAATATTCCTCAACTTTATCACTTTTCACTGTTCCATACAGAAATAATTTCTTTGATTTAATTTGTATTTTATTATCAAATGGTGGTATATGATGACCTATTTTAGATAAATAATGTCTTCTAGTTATGGATAAGATTGCTTTGTGTGAATTTCAGGTAGATGATACTACATTTTGTTTTATTATGTTTTACTTAATTTAATATTTATATTTCATTCTATTATCTATTAATACTTCATATAAATTATAGATAATTATGATGATGATACATAGAATATGGTATTTGTGGATGTAAATGAATGAATATGAAATTATACATGATAAAGTTGTGGTAAATTAATTTGAGAAATTTTTGAGATATTATGAGGGGATTTATGGAAACATAATAAAATGAATGTTATGAAGATATATATATTTTTTGATGAGTTTTGTGGGAATAATTGATTATACTTGGTTTATGATTTTCTAAATTCTTGTTTGGATTTTGGGAATTACTTTTTAATATACATTGGGATATTGCCTTACTATAATAAATGTATATTTTATTTCTTTTCATACATCACAAGCTAGTTTGGAATGGGAGGTGTGCTATTATTTCTTAGTTACAAAGAGATAATGGCATAAAATTAGATAAATAGGTAGTTATTTTTACCAATGGGTTTTACCAAATCGCATTTTGATCATCCCATATACTGGTGATGAAACCCTACCATTTAGTAAGTTATATGGGAATAATGTAATTTCTTTATGGTCCTTTGAATGTTTAAATGGTCATATATTATTCTATCTAGGGGGTCATGACACAATATTACTTATGATTCAATATTAATTACTTAGATATATGCTATTCTGAAATGGGTTTGTAGATGGAGATATTTGAATAAATGAATTTCTCAATATGAGATGGTTATTGATTATGTTATGGAACTTGTAAATTTCTTATATATGAAGAATTTAAGAGATGTGGTAATATTGTCCCTATGATCAATAATATTAATGAACTAGGTAGGATCATAATATAATTACTTTATTTGGTTTTAAATTTCCTTAGGAATTTTTTATATTTTGTGTGGTTTGTGTATAGGGGATATGGAATGGAATACACTTTTTTTAATACATTCATGGAACTTGATGATTATGATGTTGATTATGTAGCTAGGTTATGATAGAGTTTTCTATAATATATGGACAATTATTCGTGTTTAGGAAGGATGTTATATAAGGGTTTATATCTGGTATTAAGAAGAAACCTTGTGGGTGGAAAACTACCCAAATATTTTAATTTACTATAAAGTGATTTGGGTAATTTATAGATGGGGGTCACTCAATAAATAAAATAAAACTGTTAGGTGGAATACAATGCATAAAATATATCTTCATAAGGTACCTTTAGGTGAAAACAACTCATACATGATTTATTGCTCTAATTTCAAATCCATTAGTAAAATTTCTATGTTTCTCCATGATTTGGGAAGTAAAATCTATAATGATGAAATTGTAATGAATATGTACTTGAAATATTATTTTACTATTAGTGTTAAATTACCCTGTTTTTTAATTTATACATGGATACCTATTAATAATTTATTTAGTTAGACACGTAAGTTGTAACACCCCAAGATTTCATCGTATGTTATCTCATTAAAGTAATTCAATAGCTTGCGCTACACGCAACACCGAGTTCGAGCACACCACAAATTACCAAACTAACCATTCAAAAGGCGGTTATGAATAGTATTTTTTGAATTTTAAATCATATATACTCTATTTAATTTTAACATCCATATTATCTGTTTTATAGACATAATATAAGAACAAAATCATTTTTTCAGATAAAATAAATATTAAAAAAAATCAATTTTACCGCCATTTAATTGAGAACCTTTTTTAAAACCAATATTTGAAACTATTATATATTTAATTTAATGAAATTAAATTATTTTTTTGAAGTGTGACATAAAAATTTACTTTGGAAAATTTTTTGGCACTTTTTTGATAAACTTCATATTTTGATGAATAGTGAAAAATACTATGTTTTAAATGAAAACAACTTTTTAATCGAAATAATTTATATTGTTAAATTATTCAATTGAATGGTTTTGAAGTATAATTAGATTATATTTTTTTAATTTAATACTGTTTAGGTCATTAAAAGTAATTTCACATTAAAATTTGTCATAAACACGTGTCAATCTTTTGAACGTTTTTACTTTTTAAAAACCCGCTTTTATTTTTGACAACAGGAATTAATTATAAATTAATAAATTAAAATTTTATGTTTTGAATTTTGAAAAATAGACTTCATTTTTGAATTCATAATTTCAAATTTATCTTAGGGAAAAGTTTTGTAATGTTCCTGAAAACATTCAATTTTTAATGAAAAGTGAAAAAGACTATGTTGTTATTTAAAACTGAATTTTTATTTAAATAATTTTTTATCTTATTTAGATTTTTTGTGTCAAAATAGATATATAATACTTATATATGTTCAATTTAACTCATAAGAGTCAATTTAAAATAAAATTATATGTATAAAATTTTATTGAACCTTTTAATCTTGTTTACCCACCTTCTAGGCACATTTTCAAATTTGAGTAAAACATAATTTTACAGCTTCTGTGAGTTGAATTTCAAAAATCTGAGAGACATGGTTAATATCAGTATATAAAATTTGGTTCATTAAGATGAATTTTTTTTGTGAATAGTAACTTTTGACTTTTATTTACCACGGTTAAAAGTAAATAGGGTAATTAAGAATAAAAATGAGATTATAGTTACCCTAACACAGGTCCTAATTCTATTGGATAAGTGTAATTCTACAAAAAACAACATTATGAATAAAATACGATCCTTTATTTCCACTTGTATTAGATTAATAAATTTATTAGTATTTTATTTAAAGAAGAGTTGAAGGTGTTAAATTCTATGTTTATTAACTAAAACATTTTTAATATAGGGTTATACATAAGATAAATTAGACTATAAATATTAATTAGAAATAAAGAAATATTTACTAAATTATGGTATTTTATTTATAATTTTTCTACATTAAACAATTAAATTTATTTATGAAACAATGATGATGTAGTAATCATGTTCTGACCATATAGTGTAAGAATACAAGAAGACAAGGTAAAAGTTAAACTATTTAACTAAGTGTTAAATCTAAAATATATGGTTAATATGGTAACCAAAACATTTCTAAAACCTATTGGTTGAACGTATTTCAACTCATAACCACTTAAGTCTCTAAATAAAATAATTTGGAGCCATTATAAACCGAATATGATTGTATAATTAATTAATATTTTAAAATTTTCCTAAAGTGACCCTCACCCATCTTATAAAAGGGAACTTCCCCTTTTCATAATTTCACTCCTCCAAAGCATGTTGGCTCAGCCAAACCCTATCCAAATATGCTCCCAAATTCTCTCACATCAAACTAGTGTTCTTACTTTGATTAGAAAGCCAACCTATGGATCCCTTTTGATTAACTGAAAAGGAAACACCCGAAGAAGAGGTAATAATTTCACCACCCTCTTTCATGTTCTTTTCTTCTTCAACTTTCTCTTTAATTATTGTCTACATTCCAAAATAATAAATCATGTACCTTCTACACACTATGATTTTATTATAAATATGGTATAACCATATTCTTTTTTCTATCCATCCTAAAAATTACAATGTCATTATACTTACGTACATACGGCTTACCGTCTCCACGTCGTGGTGTAGTTTGTTATTCAAACACTTAATTATTTGTATGAGTATAATAAGGACTATAACTAATTTAAATAATAAATATAACATTTTAATTAATCTATATATATGATATATCATCCAATTAAATGATATTTCACCATCAATATAATGATATTGTCGCTTGTGCGTACGTACGGATTACCGTCTCCACGGACAGGATGAGATTCCTTTCCCATCGTAACCATTCAAGAATAATTTTCATTTTATGATTAATTATATTTTTTAAGAACTTAATTTAATTCTAAACATGAATAAAATACATCCTATCCATAAGAAACATGGCTAATATAACCAAGCATAAAAAGAAAAATGAATCTGTTAACACCCAAAAAAGATGATTCCACAAAAATATTATTAAGAAAACAATACTAAGGGATAATATATGATATAATATTTAGGTATATAGTTCTTGTATAAATTAATAAAAATTATTTAAATATTATACTGGAGGTGAGAGTACCCTCGACCAAGGAAAAGTACAAGGTAAGGGTTAATTCCTCAATCTCATTATTATCTGAGATTGTTTGTGTGTATGTTTTTACTGGGACATAATTATTATCCATGTCCATGTTTCATAAAAGAGTTTTCAAAAGTATGATTTTTAGGGACCCTTTAACTAATACATCATTTTAAATGGTTTAAATATTTATTCTTCTAAATCATTATCATTAATTTCCATGTTTTCAAAATGGTTTTAATGATTTATTTATATGGACATGATTGTTTTAAAATGATAAATCCTTTCAAAAGTTTCAAAGTTTTATGTGAAACTTTGATTCAAAAATGTCTTTTAAATGTCTTCCTTTATAAATTGTGTGACATTTAAATGATTTCATGAGAAAGGGATATTTCTCTCAATAATTTTTACAGATCATTTTTAACTTTTTCAACATCATTTACTGGATATTATTCTTGATTGAGGTTGATTTATTATAATAAAAACATCAAATTTTTATTGAATGAGTTATGATTTGTTTGACTGTGGATGTTCTATTTTTATACCATTTATGGTTTATGGTTAATGTATTGGAATTTCCTAAGCTAGTTTTAATAAGAATTTTTATGTTATGCTTCAAAATTTTCATATGAGGAATGCATCAGTCATAGTAAGTGATAGGTGGAGCCCACAATAGCTCCTCGATGCATCAGTAGGACTCATTATTCAAATTACTATCTTTGCACAAGGCCTTGACAAAATTTTATTTGTAGTATTGGAAAAAGTCCTCGACTATGAGGTTATGAATACTGACATTATGCATTCTGTCATTATAAAATTGGCTGTTGATATTGAATGTGATTATTCGAGTAGTGGAATATCAATTTGAGTTAGTAAATGGAATTATTTGTTTTATATTTTACATATTATACTAGAGTTTAAGTTTAAAAGGCTTATATTTTAGTCTTATACATTGCCTTAAATATTTATGCTTATTTATGAAAGTTTCCACTATATTGTGATCTTTACTGAGCATCTGAGCTCACCCCTTTCTATGTTTCATTTTTCCTAGGATTTGAAGAAGTATATTATCTATAACCTGCACGGATAGTCTAAGGGATATGAATGTGGTCAACGGAGACAATGTTGTTGTTGTTTCTTCTCATTTTATAATGTATTGTAAGGTTCATGTATGTAATCTATTTTACAAGATAGCTAAACTGATCGGACCTTTGGGAATTGATTCCTTGTGATCATGACAATGTATTAAAATAATGCACCGACTCTGGGTAACTAGGGTCGGGGCATTATAGTTGGTATCAGATGAAGCTTAGAAATAACCTTGTAAATAAAATTTAGAAAAACTATGATTAAAGAACAATACCCTAAGATAGATTTTGAGGATTAAAATAGAAGAAATTCCTAGAATTTTTATAACATATAAATTTTGTTAATTTTCAAAGAAATGCATCCTTGTTTGGATATGAGCAGGTACAAGAGGCTCAAGCACAGATGTACCTATGTGAGAAAAATCTGACAAGGAGTTTCAGGCTTGAACCGGGGTATCCTGGTACATTGAAACGAGCCTTGTCTAGCTCTTGGTTGTGACCCTCCTGGGTGATATGCTCAGGATAATTCAAATTTTCATTACAAGCCATTATGAAGGATTTAGGAGTAAATTCTTACTCAAAGAAAACAATTTATGATTATTGATTATATGCACAATCTTGTCAATTTACGTTAGATATTTTACATGTTTGGAATTATTCGATGTGATTCATAAACTAACCTAGTTTATGCCATTGTTTAGAAATGGTTCCTAGTAAATGGAACGAGAACTCCATTAATACGCATGATCCAAATATTAAGAAGGAAAATATATTTCATGGTATTAAGAAAATGTTTATAAGGTAAATAGTCTCCAACATATTCTCCTCATATAAAGAAATTGTATCATGTGATAATAAGATAATTAAATAATTCTATGAGTCCTATGGCTTTGGAGGGAATAAAGATAAGAAAAGGATGGAAGAGAGAATGATGGATAACGGGAAGAGGGAAAGGAGGATTTTCCATATGTGATAACTGTAGAAAGAATCACCTTGGTAAATGCTTGAATTTAATGGTATTTTATTATAAGTGTGGAGAAAAAGGACTCTATTTATGTGATTTCATGGGTAATAAAAAGGTTTCAAATGCACAATGCTTCATCTAAAAGGTGTTGGGACACTATGAAAATCTATATCCAAATCATCAGTGTATACCCCAAATGCTGATATTGGATAATAATCATGTTATGATACTACCTAAGAAGAAGAGGAATGATTTTAGTTCTTATGTTTTTATTAATGTATTGTGTCATTTGAGTATTGTATTAATTATGTACATGTTATAAGAATTATATAGTATATAAGGATCGTACTATAGTACTATTTCATTAAGTTCTTAAGATTCTGTGGAACCATGAAAAGTAACTCAATAGCAGGTCAAATTTTTTAGAAAATATATGGTTAAGAGAATGATAAACCTTAATATGGTTCTGATACTGAGGTAGTGATTTTGGAATAAGATATGATCGTTTTGGATAAATTATATTTGATATTCTTGACTACATTGAAACTAATTAATGATTTGTATATTCCATTATTGTTGGAGTTTACAACATTTTGGGATATATGGAGTATATCTAGTATTCTATAAGTAATAATAGAGCATGAATGTAATCAATACAGTTTTAAGATAATTTAGGGTGTTACCGTGTTTTAAAAGAATACATGATGAAGGTGTTCAGACGTTATTATGTGGAAAAAAAGGATCTTCATTGTGTTTACCATCCTTATAAATTTTTGGACCGTGAGGTTGGACAGAAGTATTTTAGATAAGTCTAAAGGTTGGAATAGATTAAGTTAAACATTGTATATTATTGTTTATGGTTAAAAAACATCTTAGTATTATTCTATTTGGATTTTTATAAAAAGGATAACCCGGAGGTCGGGTGAAAACCTGTCACATCTGGTAAGGCCGCAGGACTTGAACCTTTAACAGAAGGTTAGAAAGGGAGAATCACCGACCACTGGCCTACGTGATATCCTAGTTTTTATAATGTAGTTTTTTAAATATTCGGACAAATTAATTATAAATTAATTATTTTTGGAATCCTATTCCTCTAGGATAAATATAATATTTTTGAATTCTGTTATCTTTTGGAGTCAAATATGAGTTTGTTGTAGGAATTTGTTGAAGGATGAAACTCTATATGTCAAGTATATATATTTTACTCTTATTCTATGAATAAATTAATTATTAAACATTAAGGAAAGGATATTAAAACCAAAAATGGTTTAACTTAATACCTTATGTTTTTTGGAACCGATGATATTTTAAATCATCATAGATTGGATTTGAGGCCCTCAATTTTACACTTGTTTGTGATTGATGACCTCAATCACTCCATATAAATATTTACATTTTCCCTCCAATTATGTGTCTCTAATTTCCACCAATGTTCTTCTAATCAAGATCATAATTTGGTGGTGACTTTTTCATTCTCTTTCCCTCTTATTAAGACGAAATTTTATTAACCCAATTTACAATGTGGATTTTTAACAAAGGAGGGGGGAATGTAAAACCCCAAGATTTTATAGTATATTTTCTAATTGAATTAATTCAATAGCTTGCGCTACACGCAACATCGTGTTCGAGCACACCACATCTTACCAAACTAACCTTTCAAAAAGAGGTTACGAGATAGTTAACTTTATCTTGAAAATATTCTCTGTCACACTACATCATAACATAATGGTTACAGTTTTCTTTCAAATCCATGTTTTCTTACATGGAACCCTAGTATGTGTTTTTTCTAGTAATAATTACCTTTCATTATTTGAAAATAGAGGTCTCATTAATCAATTTTTTCGATATGGGATTTCAACTATGTTATTTTGAAATGTCAAACCCATAGTTCTCAATATCATGTTTAAATTGCAAGGAAAAAATTTATTGAAGAATATAATAGTGTAACACACCAAACTTCAATAGTAAACTTTTTTTTTAAATAATTTAGTAGTGTGCGATATATGCAACACTGAGTTCAAGAGCTCCACGATATATCAAACTAGCCTTTAAAAAGTTGGTTATGAATATTATTAAAATTATTTTGAAATTTATATATCTCATATAATTTTAACATTAATTTTACGTATTTAATATGCATTATATAAGGAAAAATTAATTTTTTTTTGGTAAAAGAAGTATTTTTCAAAAAAATGCAGTTTTTCCGCCTTTTAATGGAAAACCCTAATTAAATAAAATATTTGACACTTTAATATATTAAATTTTAAGAAATTAAATTATTATTTAGATTAGGGACATAAAAATATAGTTTGGATAAATTTTTCTTACTTTTATAATAACTTTAATATATTGATGAATAGTGAAAAATACTAAATTTTAATTAAAAACAACTTTTTTAATCAAAATAATTTATAGTGATAAATTATGAATTTTAGTGGTTTTAAATTGTAATTAGATTATATTTTTTAATAATTTAATATAATTTAGTTCATTGTGTGTAATTTCACATTTAAATTGGATATAAACACATGTCAATCTTTTGATAATTTTTACTTTTTAAAAACCCGCTTTCTGGTTTTGACAACAGGAATTAATTTTAAATTAATTACAACAACTTCTATGTTTTGAATTTGGAAAATAAATTACATATTTTTATTCACAAGGTCTATGTTTTGTATATAGGTACATTTTATTTTTGTAAATTCAGAATAGTAATTTTAGTAATTAATTTTATTTACCTTGTTTAAATGGTAAATCTGGTAAATAATGGTAAGAAAATAATATTATAATAATATTAAAATACAATGAAACATTTTCTAATCATATAAGATGAGATATTTACGACAATGGTCATCCTTAGGATGATTTTAGGACACCATTTGACCACTTGGGTGTGATAATGACATGATATAAGAGTTAATTTAAAGTAATGAAAAATATAACATAAACACGTGTCATTTAATAAAAGAACTTTTATTTAGTGGTATATTATAGATATCTTTGACTATAAATAGTAATTAGAAATATAAAAATATTTCCTAAATCATGGTATTTTATTTATAATTTTTATACATTAGATAAATATATTCATTTATGACACAATAATGTTGCAATGACTTCGTTACTAATGAATGATTCAAATAAATGAATATATCTATATTAAATTAAATGTTATTTGAATATTTTTATGTCATACAAGAATTTTTTTTATGTCATTGACACATTAGGGATGTGTTAATGAACATGGTTTGAATGAATTAAAATTTTATGACTTCAAGAAAAATCAATTACTAAATAGTGTCAAAATTGACAGAAATGTTTTTTTCAAACAAATATTATTTTATTAAATGATATAAAAATAATAAAAATATATTATTCATCCAAATGATTTTTATAAAGTAAAAAATTTCATTAATTATCCATTATAGTTTCTCTTGTAATTTTATAGAAACAAAAATAACCCTATAATATTAAAATATAAGAAGACAGGGTAAGAGTTAAAATGTTTAACTATGGGTTAATCCCAATAGATATGGTTAATTTCATGAACTAAAATTGTCTAAAAATCATTGGATGAGATGAATTATAACCATACTCATATTATATTGGAAATAAATTATATTGCTGTTATTAGAAACCGAAAATCAATTTATAATAAATTAATATTTCAAGATTTTCTTAAAGTTCCCCTCACCTCTCTTATAAAAGGGACCTTATCCTTCTATTTAATTAAAACCTCCAAATCCCTTTTTCTTCGCCATAACCTTCCCATTTATTCTCCCAAAATCCGTCATATCATTCAAGAGGCTACACTTTGGCCAGAAATCCTTTATTAGGAGTCCTTTTGGGAAAATCCAAACGAGACATCAGAAAAGAGGTAATTGTTTAATCATCTCTTTTAATGTTTTTTTATTCATCTACATCATCTTTTTCTATTGTTTAAATATTAACATATTAAATCCATTACATCCCATATTTTTATATTTTATTATAATTATGGGTCATCCATATTCCTCTTTTTACCCATCCTATAAAAAACAATATCACAATGCCTGCGTACGTAAGACTTACAATTTACACATCATGGTGGGAATTGTTTTTCATGTACACACTACTTGTATGGGTATAACGATGAATATAATGGATGAAAATCAAAAATATAACATGATATTTATTTTTTAAAATTCAAATTCCATCCAATTAAATTCTATATTACCCTTAATGAAATGATGTTGTCGCTCATGCATACGTAGGACTTTCCGTCTCCACGATGCGATGAGACTCATCTTCAATGTTCACCATCAAAGAATGATTATAATAATGAATATTCTTAATATGTATGAAATATATGACATAATAATTCTACAATTATGATATATATACATACATATATTTCTTTCACGTACTTCTATTCTATTCGATAAGAAAATGAATACATCGTTCTTGTATACGTTTGGGTGGGGCACGTTATAGACCATCAATGAATGTTTATGTGATGATTCACCCTTTTATTCTGAGGAATGCATTGTACTTAGTATGGGAAGTGTTGGGACCGCTATATTCCCATGATGAATATGTATGTCTTATGAGACAAACTAGTGTCTTGGAACAAGCCCTTGATAGTTGTTTTTATTTTCTTAGCATGAGGCCTTGATATAGTGGTTAAGATGTCTGACATTATGAATTCCCTCATTATGATATTAGTTATTAATTTTACATGTTATTATTCAACAAGTAGAGTATCCATGTTAATATTTAACTAAAATTATTTTATTTATTCTTTTTCATATTTTGCTGATGATATTGTTTTAAAGGGCTTGTTTTTTAGTTTTGCACCTTTCCAAAAAAGTTTATTTTTAATTGTGACAACTTTTTCTATATGTTTTATCCTTAATTAGCATCTGAGATCACCCCTTTCTTATATTTTATTTCCCAATTATTCTGTGAAGTGTTTTGTGATTTATATATAGGGTTAATATATGGGAAATAATGGTTTTATAAAAGGATTATCTATGATGCGCTTTATGTTAGAAATTGTAATGTAAAGTTCATGTATGTAATATATTTTCAAGGCTACTAAACTGATCGGTTCATTGAGACTTGATTCGTTGTAATCATGCCAATGTATAAAAAATGAAAATGCTCTTGGTAACTGGGGTCGGGTCATTACAGTTGGAATCAGAGGATGTTTATAAATGACCTTGGAAATAGATTTAGAAAACATAGATTAGGGATATTAAACCTATGATGGACATTGAGGATAAGTATAGAAGAACCCCCAAGAGGGTGGGTAATGA
Source organism: Viscum album (assembly GCA_963277665.1). Classification (NCBI taxonomy): domain Eukaryota; kingdom Viridiplantae; phylum Streptophyta; class Magnoliopsida; order Santalales; family Viscaceae; genus Viscum; species Viscum album. Next base: position 1,867,710,202 of record OY728120.1, on the reverse strand, counting down.
TCATTGATAACCTATTATTAAACCAAAGAAGTTGTATATTAAGAGTACCTTCCCTTGATGATGAGGGTTTCATTAATGAGATGTGTTTCTCAACCTGTTCTTTATGGTCTTTGTTAATGGAGGAAACCATAAGAAATTGGATTAAAATTGAGTTTGATGAAAAATCTGGCGATTTTGAGCAAAAAAATTGGATAATTATTGGAGAGAAAGTTATTGTGATTATTCCTAATCATTTATCACGATATAGTCTTAATAATGTGATCTTTGATCACTTTCCTAACATAGTGCGTAATAGGAAGATGAATATTTATAAATCTTCAAAATTTTAGAATTATAAATGATAGAAGATTCAGATTCCGACATGTCAAATGGAACGGAAGAAGAACCTTGAAGAATACCAAAAACAGAGTGGAATATGTTATCACTATGGGAAAAAGGGGTATAGAGTGACTAATTGTTATTGAGTTCGATGTCTCATCTGTTTAAATCATGGGTATTACCCAAATCAATTCGCAGACAAAAGAATCAACCTCTAAACTATGGAAGGGACTATTCCATCCTAATCATTAAATTGGAATTATTGATGTTTTTATGTATTTGGTTTCATGAATTATGAATAGTTAATTATATAATGAGTATTCAGTTTACATTTTTCACTAAGGATTTAGAAGAATATGTTGAATAGCTATAATGGACAATTAAATTTATTTAATGGTAAGATTATTTGGAGAACATTTGATTAAGGTAAAGATAACCCTTAATATGTTCCTTATGTTAATATAATAACATTTGGAGAATGGTATTTTGGATTTGAATAAGTAAATTGGATGACGCTAGTTTATGGAGAACTAATTATGGATTTTTCGACATGATGGTTATGCTATCATTGATAAAGTGTACAATGTTTTATGACATAAGGAATAATCCACTATGTTTTGAAACAATGAAATATTCATGTTTTCAATAAGGATTCCTAATAATTAAAGTTTTTTACTATGACATAAGAGAATACAGGATGATGGTGTTCACATGTTAGGAATGTGACAACCAGGAACATCCCTATTAGATATGGGAGATAAATGCTAAGATTATTTGGTTTACATCTTTCTAAAGCTGTAGATTATCTATTTTTGGAAGGATTATAAGGTTACCCATTTATATATAATAACAGTTATACTCCAATTGAAATTTGTTTGATTAATGTATTATCTCACTATAGGTGGAATTATGTATATGTGATAACCTTTGATAACATTTTTTGATAGATGTAATAACCTATCATTCTATATAGGGATCACATGATCTTCCAACACTTCAGAAATGAAAAATTCAACATCATTTCCTTGAATAATTGATGAACTGGAAATTGTTCAATGCTTGAAATGTGCTGAGATTGTATTGAAATCAAGTAATAATTATTCTCATGTTCTTAAAATTTAGGGAAAGGATCTTGAAAACCAAAAATATTTTCCAACTACTTTCTTTTTTGATGAATCATATGGTCCCTTGGATCATCGCATATTTATGGATTAAATATTGTTAAATTTCTATTAAAAATATTCTCTATCAAACTCCATCAATACTTAACGGTTAGTTTTTTCTTTCATGTCCATATCTTCCTACATGGAACCCTAGTACGCATTATTTCTATTAACCTTCATACTTACCTTTCTTAATTTTAAAATAGAGGTCACATTAATCCATTTTTTCGATGAGGGATTTATATTAATATATTTTGAATTGTAAAACCCCTAGTTTTCTATAACTAGTTTAAATTGGGAGGAAACATTTTATTGTAGGAGGGAATAATGTAACACCCCGTGCTTCCATGGAACTCTTCCTTTTTAAATAATTCAATATCATGTGATGTATGAAACAAAGAGTTCAAGCGCACAACGACCTATCAAACTGGCCGTTTAGAAAGTGGTAATGAATAATATTAAACATATTTTGATTTCTATATATTTTATATAATTTTAACACTAATTTTTGGAATTTCATAGATATAATATATGGAAAAATTAAATTTTTCTAATAAAAGAAATATTTTTAAAAAAATACAGTTTTTCTACATTTTAATGGAGAACCGTCTTTAAATAAAATATTTGACAATTTCATATATTAAATTTCACGAAATAAACTTCTTATTTATAATTTGGATATAAAAATTTTGGTTGGATAAATTTTTTGTACTTTTCTGATTACTTACATATTTTTAGGAATCGTGAAAACACTAAATTGTAAAAGAAAAAATCATTTTTAATCGAAATAATTTATAGTGATAAATTATAAATTTTAGTGGTTTTAAAGAATAATTAGATTACATTTTTATCATTTAATATAATGTAGTTCATAATATGTAATTTCAAATATAAATTTGACATAAACACATGTTAATATTTTGATAGTTTTTACCTCTTAAAAACTTGTTTTTTGGTTTTGACGACTGGAACTAATTTTAAATTAATTACAAAAACTTCTTTGTTTTGAACATGGAAAAATATATTCCATATTTGGAATCGTAAGGATCGAATTTTTTAAATAGGTACCTTTTATTTTTAGACATTATGAAAAGTAATTTAGGTTATTATTTTTATATACCACGGTTAAAGGGTAAATCTAGTAAATAAGTGTAAAAAATAATATTAAAATAATATTAAAATACACTAAAACTTGTCCTAATTCTACTGGGTGAGATATTTATGATCATTGGAATCCTTAAGATTATTTAAGGTCCCCATGGGACCACTTGGGTGTGATAATGAAATGTTATTAGAATTAATTTAAAGTAAATATTAATATAACATAAACATGAATATTTTACTAAAACAATTTTAATATAGGGTTATATGACTGATATTTTTGAATATAAATATTCATTAGAAAGTAAAAAATATTTCCTACATAATTGAATTGTATTTATAATTTTGAAAAATTAGTTAAATATATTTATTAATGACACAATGATGATGTGATGATTACCTTAATAATTAATGAATAAAATAAATGAATTTAAAAATATTATAATAAATGTAATTTGAATTTTTCAGTGACATAAAATAATTTCATGGATGGAATAGAAAATTTATGAATTAGTTAGCTCCTTTCTTTTCTATGAAATCTCGTTTTTATGACTTTACCAAAAATCAATTACTAAATAGTGTCAAATTTGACTTAAATGAGTTTTTAGAACAAATATTCATTTATTAAATGATTCAAAAATCATAAAAATAAAATATTCATAAAAATGACACATATAATTCTATAAATTTAATTAATTATCCACTTGAGGTTCCATTTTCATTTTATAGTAACTAAATTAACCTTATATTATAAATATACAGGAAGACATAGTAAGAGTTAAACTGTTTAACTATGGGTTAATCCTCAAAGATAATGTTAATTTCATGAAATAAAATTGTCGAAAAATTCTGGGATGAAAGGATTCACACCCATAATCATCTTATATTATAAAAATATAACTTTTTTAGATATTAGAAACCGTAAATAAATTTATAATAAATTAATATTTCAAGCTCATCTTAAAGTGTCCCTCACCTGTCTTATAAAAGGGAACTTCTCCTTTTGTTTAATTCACACCATCAAAGGATTTTGGCTCGGCCAAACCCATACCATTTTGTCTCCCTACGTCACTAATATTATTCTATAGGATAAAAATTGGGAGAAAATCCATCTTAAGGAGTCCTTTGGTGCAAATCAAAAGAAGACACCAAGAAAGTTATAGTTGTTTCGTTACCTATTTCAAAGTTATTTTCTTCTTCCACTTACTCATTATATATTGTTTCCAAACTAAAATAATAACTAAAGTAGATTAAATATTCTGATATTTTATTTTAATTATGGTACAACCATGTTCCTCATTTTACCAATCCTATGAAAAACAATATCATCATGCGTGCGTACGTACGACTTACCATATCCACGCCACAGTGTAAATTGTTTTTCATGTAAAGTTAATTTTTTGGGTATAATTATTAATATAATGGATTAAAATAATAAAAACAACATTATATTTCTTCTATAAAATTCATATTCCATCCAATTCCATACCATTTAACTATAAAATAAATGATACCATCGCTTTTGCGTATGTACGGCTTACCGTCTCCACGACGCGATGAGACTAATCATCAATATTCATCATCCAAGAATGATTATAAGAATAAATAATGTTAATAAGTATGAAATATATTAAATAATAATTATACTGGGATGATATATATATATATATATATATATATATATATATATATATATTTCATTCACTTACATCCATTCAATATGATAAGAAAACAGTAATTACATTCATGCTTACGTACGACCTAATGTCTCCATGAACGGTGTATTCCGTTTTAATTATAAATAAATATATATATTTATATACAGAATATATATTACCTATAAATAATATTTTACATTCTGTATGTATGTAAATTATTATCTATGTAATAAAATCAAGAATAACAAATCAAAACATGTTCGATAAACAAAGCGACCATTACCCCAAAAATTTCATTCACTTGTAATTGTTAATAAATTGGAAATATAATGTCATAAAATAATCATATATGATATCATAAATATTATTATGATTCTAATATAAGTAAATAATTTGTTTAGAAACATTATACAAGTGTTTGAAACACATATGGAGAGTATCATACCTAAGGTGAGGGTTAATTCCTCAATCTCATTTTTATCCGAGATTGATTATGTGAAAGTATTTATTGGGACATATTTATCATCCAAGACCATGTTTCATAAAAAAAATTCAAAAGGAATATTTTATGGTTTTATGGAAGGGAATCTTTAAATAGATCCCAATTTTAAAAAATTTAATGATTTTTTTCTAAAACTATATAATTAATCACAGGTTTTCAAAATGATTTTAAGGATTAATTTATATGGACATGATGGTTTTAAAATGTTAATTACACTCAAAATATTCAAAGTGTTATAGGACACATTGATTCAAAATTCTATTTTAAATTACTTCCTTTATAAATTTTGTGACATTGGAATGATTTCATGAGAAAGGTATATTTCTCTCAAAGAGTTTTACTAATTATTTTAAATTATGTCAACATCCTTTATTTGATATTATTCTTGATTGAGGATTACTTATTACAATCAATATTCCATATTTTATTGAATGATTTATGATATGTTTGACTATGGATGTGTTATTTTTATGCCATTCGTGGTTTATGGTTAACATATTAACTTTCATATACTAGTTTTTATACGAATATTTATGTTATGTTTCACCCTTTTAATATGAGGAATGCATTGGACTTAGTAAATGAAAGGGAGGGCCCACTATATACCCTCGTTGCATCGATAGGTATCATGAGAAAAACTAGTGTCTTAACTTAGGACCTTGATTGAATATTTGTGTATGGTCTTGGCATAAGGCCTTGACGTAGTTGTTAAGATGTACAACATTATGCATTCCCTCAATATGAGATTAGTTATTAATTTTAAATTTGATTATTTGACTTAAAGAATATCCATGTTAATAGATAAATGAAATTATTTGATTTATTGATGCCATATTATGTAGATTATATTGTTTTAAAAGGCTTGTATTTTAGTTTTGTACCTTTATTTTAAATTTTATTTTACATTTTGATAGCTTATTCTATAATGTTTATCCTAACTGAGCTTCTGAGATCACCCATTTCTTGTATTATATTTCCCCATAATTCCACGACGTGTTTTATGATTGATATATAAGGTTAAGATAGGGGAATAATGGAATTATCGAATGTTTATCTATGATTTTTTTATGTTAGAAATTGTAATGTAATGTTCATGTATGTAATCTATTTCCCCATACGACTAATGTGATCTGTCATTTGGGACATGATTCCTTGTAATCATGAGATTTTATTAAAATAATTCACTGAATCTGGGTAATTGGGGTCGGGGCGTTACATTTATGCAATCTGTATTGCATCGTTGTGTCATTAGTAGCAATACAAGTTGTTATGGGTGATTATAATGATTCCTAGTGGGCTGCGCACCCAGAAAACACTAAGATTTTATATGATATATGATGGTAGTTATAGTGTCATTATATGAGGTGGGGGATTTTTAAGTATGTTTCTCATTCTTATAAGTGTAAACAGGTGAATGTCGAGCACTAGAAGCCTTCGAGTTTGTTGAAACCACTTCCATTACCTACTTGGAAGTGGGATGAAATCTCTATGGAATTTTCGGTTGGGTTGCCTCATACCTAGAGAATGAAGAATGCAATATGGGTTGTGATTGATATTCTAACCATGTCATCTCACTTCATACCCATTCGATTTGCAACCAAGGTTTATGAGTTGGGAAATATCTATGGGAATTGTTCATTTTAATGGAGTTCCATATGTTAGAGTTTTTGATTGGGATCCTCGGTCCACTTCTCACATTTGGAGAGGCATTAAATAGACACAGGGATATCAGGTATGTTTTAGAACAACCTACCATCCTTATTCAAATGACCGTACAGAGAGTGATATACACATTCATGAAGATATGATTCATATTTGTCTTCATGACTTCGGTTGGGCTTGGGATGATCACTTTAGGCTTGATGAATTTTCATATGAAAATAGTTACCAATACTTTGTCATAATAAAATATTTTGATTCCTTTTATGGACATCCTTGTAAATACCATTTTGTGGTCATATATTGTTGAAAGTTCCTTGTTTAGACCAAATTTGGTACAAGAGATGACATCAAATATTCAGTTGATTCATTAGAGATTGGAGACATAACATAGACAAAAGAAGATTTATTAATATTGTCATAATAGACAATTGATGTTTTTAGCTTGTGACCAGGTGTTCATGAATGTTTCACCCTAGTTGGGTCATCATCGACTATGGAAGTAGGAAAAACTCTCTCTTCATTTTATGGGACCTTCCTAGGTGCTTGAGAAAGTGTGAAAAGATGCATATCATTGAGAACATATACCACAAATAACATAAATACATAACATATTCCACATATCAAAGTTGATGATTTATATATCATATCTATCTAATGCTTTGAGTTGGTGTGATATTTAGATGGATTCTCATTTTTATTAGATAGAGCGAAAAGTCGAGATAGTTGATTCTAAGACCAAGGTACTTTATGGGAGGATGATTCCTTTGGTTCATGTGCTGTAGTATCATGGTTCTGATAATAAAAATACATGGGAGTGAAAGGAATTGATGATATATTAGAAGCCTTCTCTTTTTTTAGGGAAGTTTCTTCATATGATTTATAGGGATTGATCGTTTTTATGGTGCTGAGGTTGTAACATCCCATTACCAATTTATCATGTCTGTCTTTAACCTTGTCATGGTTTTCCCTTTTCATTAACTAAGAAGTGTTCAGAATGTATTGAGAGGATACATATAATGGTCATGTCATATATTTTTTTGGACTCTTAGCATAAAAAAACTTTTTTTGTAGGATGCTAGAGGGATACACACCATGTAACTAGGTTATATGAAGTGTACGGATTTTTGGATGCATATGGGTAAAGGCTTCATGCTATTAAGGCTGGACGTTGTGAAGAGACATTAAACTTGGAGACTATATTAAGGTTCAGTTATTAATTCAGAGGGCCATTTTTTAATTTGTGGTGACACAATTTTTTATAGTTTTGGAAATTAACTATTTCATGATGTGTATTGGAGTTACACATCATGAAATATCATGACCGTGGTTTTTAAATAGGCAGAACAGCTGATCTCATTCTTTTGAATCCCCTCAAACTTCATCTCCCTTGACCCAAACCATTCCTAAGTGATCATGGAGCTTTAAAACACTTCTGGATTCCCCCCTTTGATGATCTATCATCATTGCGCTTTCAATATTATTCTTGGGTATGTTTTCACTCTCTTTATTTTTTATAAACTATTTATCCTCCTTTGAGACTTTAATGGATCATCCTGAAATTGATGGATTCATTCCCCATAGTGTTGGATCTCATTTCTAGGTTTGATTTTTAGGCCCTATACACCATCTTTCTCATTTATGGTTGTTGTTACATGTGTTTAGTTTTAGAATAAAGGTAAGTGATTCGATCATGATTGGACAAAGTGATTAACCTAGAATTTTATGATTTATTTCAATTGATAATCTAAAATCAATTGAAAAAACATTCATTCAACTGATTTGATAAACACAATTCCAATGAATTGGTAGATTAGAAATGGTTTTGGCATGATAAGTGTGGAAACCCCCAAATCCATTGAATTTTTTTGTGTTTATAGAAATTGGATGATTTAAATTATTGAATTTAAATAGTAAATTTGACAGAAATTGTTAACAATAAATTTATAAAATGAATTCTAAAATGTATGCAACTTATTTTGAATAGATTTAGAACTTCTGAAAAATGTATTAAAGAAGTTTTGATAGAATCCTAGTCATTTTATCTTGTGAAAGAGGCATGTTTTTGATTAAAAACTGTTTTGGTTTTAAATTAAAAATTTGAATTTGAAATGGGAGAATTATTTATTTTTAATTTAAGAATCCTTAAAATAAACTTCCCATCATTGATTGTGTAAGAGTAAATTCAAGACTAATATATTTTTTAATTTAATTGGACACACTCTACACTTTTACCACATTTTAAAACACAAATGCAGTAGGTCACAACCCAGATGAGATGGTGACGAGTCGCCTTTGAACAATTTTAGGGGGAAGTTTGTATACACATACTTCTGAGATCACTTATATATCATGTAGGCCTACATCATTTAACATAAATACATATTTGTAATATGAACATGTTTCTCACTTGTTTTATATTTTAGATATAAAGGCATGAAAATGTTTTTAAAACTACTTTACATTTATTTTGAATTTTTATAAACTATTTTATAAAAAATGTTTTATTTATGATATTGTTTTAGAAATATACCATCACTTGTAAAGACATTTCTTAACGTTCATTTCATCATTTGAACATCAAAGAATTATTTTTATAAATATTCTTTATAATGAAAAACTATTTATTTTGAAATTAAAAGATTTCATTTGGTTAATCTTTTATTGGAAACTATTATGGAATACATGGTGATACCCGACTATTGTTTTTATATCACATGTTACATGTGCCTTAGGGTGTTTGAATATTTTCTCCTTCCATGTTTGTGTAAAGGGAAGTGATCACATAGGGGAGGATCTAGTTGTTGATCTTTGGAGTAGGTGAGTTATGAAATTAGGGACATGGGGAATCTTCTTCTATTTAGGTACTTTAGTGGAAGTACATTGGTACCATTTATTCATTATTAACATCTGGTACATTACTCCCAGTGAATTTATTTTGTTACACATACTGCCTTGTTTCTTTTTCTGCAACAATGATCGTGGAAAACCATTCCGACATTCAGTTTGTGTGATGCCCAGTTCAAGTTGTTGACTTGTGGGGATCATGAATTCCCTTTAGGCTATGTAAGGGCCAACTCAATTATCCGGTTACTAGGGTACCTAGGCAGGTTTTTGAGACTATGGTTTTCCTATAATTCACTTTTTTATCTTTACTATGCTACTAAGATCACTATTTATTATGCTTACATTAACTAGGCAATGAAGGAAGGTCTAAAGTACGGTATTTATAGAGAGAGTACTAAATGGGAAGATCATTGTGGGAATCATTGAAGAGATTTCACTAAATAAGTTGATTTTATTCCTAGTCTCCATACTCACATAACCATTAGGATTCTTATGTGTGTGTTTTTTTAATTAAATGAATATTCATATAAAATATTTACTATCTATATTTGAAATTACTTTTTCTCTATAGTTTATATTAGAGGATAGGTTTAATTATCTTTTGGAACCTAAGATGAGAAAAATTTATCAAGATCCCAAGGGATATTTCTAATGATATGTCTTTGTATTTGTCTAAGGATAAGTTTATAAATGAGTCAAAATATAATAAAATGTACTCTTATTTTGGTAAAGGATATAGTTATTGGTTTTATAAGAATAAACATCCATTTATAGATGATAAATGTGTATTTGGATTAGGAACATAAGTTAGTAGTGATAATAAATCAAAAATGGATCTTTTATATTAACTATATAATCACACTGTGCATGAAAACAAGCTATGATGTGCACCTAGATTGAAAATATTGAGGTATATGATTTGGATTTCACAAAATCATTATGATCTATCATGATGGATTTAAATAATGACCATAAATATCCTAGTTTAATCCTATTATGTTTTATATTAAAAATAAGTTGTCATGATTTAGAAATCCTATATGTGAATTTTCATGATTATGTGGTTTCCTACAATTAATATTATTACTAGCACATTTTTTTTGGTTTTAGTAATTGGAAGGAACCAGCAAGAACTATATTAATATTTAATGTGATAAATAATGTTTTGATGTGAAATGAAATTTTATGATGACTAGAGTGAAGGAAATTGTTATTATTCATATTAACTTATAACTATATATGACTTAAAACATTCCCCTTAAATAGTTGTTAGACTCAGAAAGAATATATGGATAAAATTCAACAAGATTTTTTGTGGTAGAGACCATGTATTAAAGAAGATTACATTTCTTATGTGTATTGTATATTGGATGAACTACCCAATAGAATGAATTAGTGGAACATAAAGATAAGTTGAATGTGGAAAATAATAGAAATCATGTAAATATATATGAAAAAATTAAGGGTTAGTTAATGCAATGAATGTGAATAGAGAACTCCAAATTATATCATCAATGTTTGATGTTTTGAAATGTTTAAATTGTGGAAATTATTAAAGTTTATGTCCTTAAGGGAATGATCATGACATGAATCAGCAAGTTCTACTAGTAATGGTTTTATTATTGATTATAAAGAGACTAAAAAATGGAATATGAATGGGAACAAGTGTTAATGAATATGATAAATAATAATGGTTAATAGTGTTTTAATAAATTGAAATGATTTATATGTTTATGTATTTGGATTCAAAAAAATTTAAGTGGTATTTTTTATGATTATCGTGAAATAACAATGTATTGTTCGACTATATATATTTATTAATAAGTTTATATAAACTTTTAAATGGTTTCAATATCCTAGATAATAGATTAAATGGAAATGTGATATTTTTATTAATGAAATATAACACTTAATACCTTTTTCATTTTGATAAAATGGTGTTTAATTTGAAAAAATATAAGATTGGTGTGTATAAATTAAATTAGATATTATTGATGAAATTGGAACTAGTTAATAACTTGGGGAAAAAATTTATGTTATCATTGATGGTGTTTACAACATTATTGGATTTATGGAATATATTAAACACTATGTGGTGTTATTTATGGAATGTGAATGGATTAAATTTCTTCAAATAACATATGTTTTCGTTGTGGTTTTATACTAATTCCGGATATTACCATGTTTTTGGATAATATAAGATCATTGTATTCTCATATTTGTTATGTGAAATTATGTATTGCATGTTAATATTTGGGGGATAAATATTAAGTTGATTTTGGTAAATTTGGTGACCTTTTATGTAAATTTTGAATTTTCTTTTGGTCAAAAGGATAACCATTTATGGAATGGCTTATGTTTAATACTAGATGTGGTTTTAGAGAATAATTTATTTCTTTTCCATAGGGTGATTTATGTATATATGATAACCTTTGGTCACCATTTTTTATGTTGACTTAAAGAGATATATGGAAGGCCTTATCATTATTTTAGGGATTTTATTATCTATTAGTGCATCAAAATTGAAAATATCATCTCTAAGAGTATTTTATAAAATGTAAATTGATCAAGGCACAACTAATGTATGAGATTGTTTTTTTTTTGAAATGAAATGAAATTATGTTAGTATGTCATATCATGAAAATTATTTACGATTAAAAATATGATATTAAAATTAAATTTTATACATTTACCTTCATTTATGATGAATTAATGGTATTTTCACCTATCACATGTTTATGGATTTTTGGTCAATAACATTCACCTGACCATGTTCTCTATCACACTCTATCAATATTTGGGTGTTAGTTTTCTATTTCATGTCTATTTTTTCACCTCCCATCTATTGTTTACTATTTAAATACCAAGTATATGTTATTCTAGAAGACTATTTTACATCCCTTTCACTATTATCAAGATAACTTTTTATTAACCATTTCTACAATCTGGGTTTCACATAATGAATTTATAATATGTTAAACCCTTGTTTATGAAGAATAAGTTCAAATTGTGTGGAATTAAATTATTTTATGGGGTAGAAAGTAACACTTAGTGTTTTTTTGGAATATATGTTTTCAAATGAATTTAATATTTTTGACATTTCATTACCTGAAACAATAATCTTATCTTGCGTTACATGAAACTCCAAGTTTAACTGAAAGATGACATTCTATTAAAATATTATTATTTAATAAGATAGTTATCTCCTTATAGTTATAATGAAATTTATGAATATGGTTAAATAAATTATAAAAATACATGGTTTACAAGAATATATAAAATTAATTATTTTTTGGCCATTAATAAGAAATGATTATGAAAACTATTTTTAATTTTTTTTTGAAAAATGATTTTTACGCATGAAAACATGATTTACCTCAATAAATTATAGATTCAATTTCTACGAATTATATTAAAAAAATTTATATATTATATATCAAATAAAATATTTAGCATTAGTCTTTTTTGTTTTATAGAATATAGAAAAAAATTAATCCAATTTTAAGCTAAAAAACAATATTTTCTTGAAAATTATTTTTTTCTCAATTTTTCCCACTTATTTAGCAATTAAATTTTTAATTTTAAAAAATTTATTTGTGAAAATAAATAACATTTAATATATATGTCAAATTTATCTTAGGGTGAATTTTTTATATTTTTTAGAATAGTTAATTTTCTCAACGAATATCAAAAAGTACTGGAATTATTAAGAATTGACATTTATATTGAAGCATTTGAAAAAAAGAATTATTTTATGATGGATTTAGTTGAGTAAATTAGTACAATTATATATTAATAAATAATATTTGTATCATTATATTTAATTTATTATTTAATTTTGATATAAAAACTTTATAAACTTTTGGACATTTTCTCTTTGGAAATCCGCTTCATCGTCAAGTTAGTGAGATTAATTGTAAATTTAAAATATAAAATTATGTTATTGGAATTTGATAAAATTGGTTCAATATTTATAATCAGAATATTTTATATTATATAATAATTTAATATTAATTATTGATCATAATGAATATTAAAAAGAGTAAAAATTATTTATCGTAGTTAATGTAGAAATGAGTTTAATGGGTGTTAAATTTAAAATATATGGTTTAAAATTTAAAAGAAATTTAAAAACATTTTATGGAAATATATAGACCTTATATATTCTATAATCAATCATTTTCAATTTTGGGGCCTTAATGCTTCTAACAAACATGGGTAAACCTTTTTTATTAAAAAATAACAAGTTTGTCACTCACCACACTTATAAAATAGAACCCCTCTCCTATCCTCTTCACACATATAAAAATGATTTATTTGGAAAATAACTACCCTAATAAATTCTCTATTACCATTATCTTATCCTAGAATCTATATTTTGTCCATAAAGGAAACCTAATAATTCTTTTTGAGAAAACTAAATGAAGTCTTCTGAAGAAGAGGTAGTGTCCCTAATCAAGCATTTTATTTTATTTATTCCTTAAAATCATTCAATTTTTATTAAAAAACGGTGATATAATAACATAATAATATTACATATATGTATATGTTTTTATGATAATTAAATATCAAAAATAATTCTCCTCTTCCATTAAATAAGTTATGAAATCATTATTGGTGTGTACAACAGACATCCACCTCGCGAACCAGGGTTATTGGTTTTCCGTCACTACCGTTGAAGGATTGATATAATGATGTTTTTATTATTTTTATATGAAATTTAAGATATTAATATACTCTTTTAATAAATATAAAACATTTTAATAATTACCTTCATTTTAGTAGGAGTACAATAACATTATTCGTGTGGCTAACAGACTATCGTCTTGCGAAGTGATGTGATTCATTCTTCAAATACGATTTACCTGGACATTCATGAGGATTGGTTTGAATAAAATCAGGTGATATATATGAAGTGAAAATTATTTTAAAAGGTATTATATTAGATACCTTTATTTTATTTCTTCCATTGATTAAATGGAAGCACTATTCATAAGTACCTATTACCTACCGTCTCCATAAACAATGTATTTCATTTTACAAATCTGTCATTTATAGATTTCTATAAATAAATATATAATAAATTTATATCATTTTAAATAATTTTAATATTATGGTGATCATTTTACCATGATAAAATTAATTTTACTAAATCCAACAACTAAAATCATACTTGAAAAAATTGAAGTTATTGCCTGAAATGTGTCTTAAACATGGAATTGTTAGTAAAAAGGTAATAAAAGGTCATATGTATATAATATATGGTTTGATATATACATTCATGGTTCTAAAATAAATTTATAATAAATTATTATTTATTATTCATATGGTTTGAACGTTTATGAAGTCAGTCGAGACATAAGGTAATCGATTTCCATTCCAGATTTAACTACTTTGAGAAACAATCCACATTTACCGCAAATTTATTTTATATGGTGTATATAATTCCCATAAATAAATTTTTTGATTAATATTATGAAAATTACTGGTATTTATATATCTATTTTATAATATCCACTTCATGGGGTTTATGGTTGAAAAGTTACCAAATCGGTAAGGGATTTTGGCTCCAATTTTCCTTCATTGAGACAAATGTAATGTTACCCAACTATCTTATTATATGAGGTTTATATAAATCCCATATTACATGTAATATCATGAATTTATATACTCTCATGAAAATATTTTATGTTTCATTTAATTTTATTCCTTAAATGGGCTTACAATTCAATGTTACCAAAGTGGTAAAAAATTTATTTTACAAACACATCGTTTATTGGGATTTGTTATGATTATTATTATGATAATAAAATATTATAAAACATATCGCAAGAAACACATATATTTTCTTCTCCTTTGGTTATGTCATGATGATAATTTTTTAACTTTTTTTTGATCTCATTATGTACTCAAGAGTTAATAAGTGTCTCTTAAAAAATCTACTTTATTTCTCTACTAGGTCAAAATCCTACTATCCTTCAATTGTATTTCTAAAATTGTTTTCAAATTTTATTTCACATTATCCAAATGATTTCTTAAATAGTATTTTACCCACTATTTTATTTCTATAAAATGTTTTTAATGTAATCATTATGTTTTTTCTAAATAATTATTGGTCATATTTTAATGAAACTATAAAAGGAATATTGGGTTAACAATTTATGGAATGAATGATTTTCCCACTTTCATGACCAAAATATTATTTTAAGGATTTTTATATATGTTTTATAATTCATTCTCTAGTAAAATTATTTTCAAAATGATTTGTGGATTTTTAGTTTTTAAAAATTTTATTTCAATGTGGAATGCTTATTTTCCTAAAGAAATGTTTTAATTTTCTGAATGATTCGATCAAAAGATTAAAATTTCATTTTAAAATAAATAATTTCCGAAATGATTTATGAATATTTTTATTTTCATTTTTTTATTTAAAAAATGTTATTTTCCTCAATAATTTTTTAAATGATTTTTCCAGCTTGAATTAGATAATTCAAATGTTATATTCAAAACACATATTCTAAAAATGCTTTTTGTTTTAGTTTTTTCTAAAAGTTGAAATGATATTTTATTCATGATTTTTTTAAATGATTATTAAAAATGATTTCCATATAATAAGACAAAATTTTATGTTACCTACTCCTTACTAGGGATATTTTCCAAGGATATTATTCTTATTTTCACCTAAATAGTTTATGGTTATGATGACTTGATTTTTATGAATCCCATTTCTCTTACACTAGTTATATAGTGATAAAATGATTTTTAATCCCACTTCCTTTAATGGGTTATTATATGATAAAAAGATGAAATTATTGTGAAACCTCTCCCTATTCTATAGGTTATGATATGATGAAATATTTATATAACCCATTTTTTTGATGGGTAATGATATAATGAATGTTTTATGATATATTGATATATATAAAAATGATTACATTTTGTTTTGGGTGGTACTTATATCTCCTCAAAGTGGATTAGTTAAAAATTATATCTCATGTAATACATATGATTAGAACTAGGAGTAAATCATGTTCTATAATGGATTTTTCCACTGTTATTGTATTGGGAGTGAACCTTGACTGCTGTGACCATTTGGGGAGTTAATTCATTACAATATTACAACCCTATAAGTGATAGTTTAATAATATGTAAATTATTTTCTATTCATATTTTTATTCCCCAATTCCACGTCTTATGTCAATTTTATTCTCTCTTGGATCATTTTTATTTATTTCATCATGATTAATGTTTTTAACTCCCAATAATTAGACTATGTCTCAATATTTTGTTCATTGATATGCATTGTAAGGTTTTCATATCTAGTCCACAAGTTATAATTCCCTTATTTTCACTTTTTTTTATATTACTAATTTTTTACTATTATAGAACATCTAAGATCAATCTTTCAAATGTTTCCATTCCCCAGGTTATGATGAAAGGTTTTAAGTATTTAATGTATGTGAAGAGTAATAAATGGTAAGTTCATTATGGGAAACATTGAATATCTTTCACTAAATAAGAATAACATATACCTAGTCTCCAAATGAAACAAAAAATAATGATCATGAGGCATATGTTTTTAAAATGAAATGAATATCCATTTAAAATAATTAATATCTATATAAAAAATTATTGGGTCTCTAGATGATGAAATCTTGAGGTTATCTATAATTTTATAGAGTTAGAAAAAAGTGTTAGACAATAATATCCATCAGCATTGTGTGATTAATTATTTCTATGATAAATTTAAATTAGAAATATTGAATTATAAGTTCATTTTATGAACTATCCACTATAAAATTTCTGTTAATGATGATGATAAAATTAAGATACATTTTAAATTATTTTTATAAACAATATTAATTCATAATTACGATGTTTAGAGTAATGAATAATATTGATATGTTTATGAGATTAATAAAGGGGATATTATATCTAAATCTTAATGATTTCACAAGACTATAAAATTATCAAATATTATTCTATTCAATGATGGAGGAGAACCATTTATTTAATCCTATTATAGTGTTAGATTTTCCTTATTGTAAATAGTGTTATATGAAAATTTTTAAGCCTCGATTCGATACATGTGATTGTTATATTTTATTTCATATCATAGATTAGTAATAGTCCCAAAAATGATGGAACATGATATCATATATAACCCACTAAATAAATCATAAAAAGTTTAATATTCTTAGCAAAATATGGTTATTATTAGAGGTTTATACCTAAATTTTATTTTCTCATAAATCTATTATGGGTTTTGAGAGGAAAAGTTATTTATTTTTATGATTGCGGAATTTTGAATTGATGTTGGAAATTTATATAATTATATAACTAGGATTATATTTATCTATCATTTTAGTTATGTGATTATATATTTGTTATGTCAGAAAAAATGGAAAGATTTAATTATATATGGTTTGAAATTAAAGAGATCATTCATTTCATAGTGATCTATAAATTTTATTCCATTAGAGGTTACGTCTACTAGGAATAAATTTTGAAATTCTAGTGATGGTATTAACAATAATGTAATTGTTTGATTATCTTCTTAGTTTATTATTTTTGTTTATACATATGATAATATCTAATGACATATATCCTCAAACAAGGATTTAAAAATGTGAAAAAGGTGATGTGTAGAATTCCCTCAATATTATAATATCGAGATATAAATAACCTCATGAAAGTGTAATGATGGCATTAATGTATTTAGTTGAAATAAAAATGATGAAGTTTTTCATATAGAGTGTGTATAATGTAGAGTAATAGAGTTTTTGGTTTATCTACATCTTGATTCCATGGAAATTTTTGTGGGAAATTTTCATTACAAAAACATAGTGTGACTTTTATTTATAAGGTAGGTAAAACAATATTACATAGGAGACCCTAAATTGAAGGTATATGAATACAATATTGTTAATTATGTTGCTGAAGATGGTTAGATAGATGATAATAGTAGAAGATTATGTTTTATTTAAGGTTTTTTTGCATGAAATGGATATTACGTTTTGAGAGTAAATATTTTTGATTAATTTGTCCCCTGTTATACTAAAATTTACTTCAAAATTATGTAGTAAAGAAATATATGGTGTTTTAAGAGGTTATTCTGAAAATTATTATCTTAAAAATAAAATGTTGTCAAATTTATATCTTTTCTATATTCATGTTTCATATTTTAAAATATATCTCAACATTGAGTTTTTATTGGGGGAGTTTTTATTTGAGTAATAATTTTAAAATTTTAAATTATTATTCTAATTGTATAGAATTTGTTGAAATTAGATAATGGTATTAATATATATTATATATCCTCTACTTATATTTACCCTATATGATATTATTTTATCTATTGATGATGGAATCATGAAGAAAAAATATAACCACTAGGGAACATAAAATATTTTTATTAATGAATTATCCTTTGAATCGAGTTTTTTTCATCAATAATTTATGTTACTATAATCCCAGATCAAATAATTATATTCAATAAATAAATTCTATGAACCAATAACATATTATAATGATTAATCACTGGTAATTATTATTCAATATGAATGATAAAAATCTAAGCTACAAATTATGGGCATTCATAGAGAAAAATTAGATTCCTCTGAACTTCACTAAAATATTTGACGGTGTAAGTAATAAATTTATAATTAGTGGTTTATATATTATAAATGATCATTCTAACATTATTCTATAAATTTAATTTTCTTTAAAATTTGAATTGTTTATAATTATTTTATAGTGATTTTGTCATATTACTTTTTACAAAATAAGGAATTACGTAAAATTTCATTACTCATATATAAAATGATGTGAACTGTTATTTTATCATGAATAATCATATAAAAAGTGGATGGGAAATATTTAATCCAAATATTTGTTTAAATTTTATTGAGTATGATATTTTTAATCAACTGAAAAGGAACAATAGCACTTAATGTTTTTAATTATTCATTAATGTAATAAAAATTACATTTACAAGATCATTATGATTTTATTTAATAACTATAAATTTATGGAAGCAAACTAAATAATTCACTTTATATATATCCATTACTAATAGTAGAGAATGAAATATTATAGAAAAGAATCAATTGTAGTTAAATAGAGGAGTGAAGGGTGTTTGATCAATAATTATAAGACCATTGAAGGACTACATAGTCATTCCATTTTTAGTTTGGTATATTTTTTCATGGAATATACTCGACTATAAGATCTCGAGATTGGGTGGATACTATGTGGACACATAGCCACAAAAATGGGATGGACACAAGTTAAAAGGTCTGTGAAACATGTATATATTATCATTAAAACTAATTAAATACAATAAAGAAAGAAGTCTTGCACCCCATGTACATAGACTAATTATGGACATATGATATTAGATATAATTTACATGTATGTTTTGTAGGTTAACGTCAATTAGCATAGATAGTTATGAATATTTGAGTGATACATGGAACCCTTTGATAGGGATATATAGGAATACAGACATGGGGGAATGTCTATGAATTAGTTTTTTCACAAAAAGATTAAATGGTTTGTTTTTGACATATTGGACCTAATAGAATAATAATTTTATCATTGTTAAAATGTTTGATAATATTTATATTAATTTTTTTATATGAAGACTTATAATATATGGATGTATTCATCTCATTTTGAACTATATAAAATTTTTTTAAATATGGATATAATCATTTGAGGTGCTGACAATGGATTCCCACAGTTATGACATATATTTTTTATGATGATGTGATTGGTAAGGGAACCCCATCAAACTGAACCAATCCTGGGGATCAATCAAGGATGACCCCCAAATTTTGGAGTAATTTTGAAGTGGTATTTATGCATTGAGTTTTTTTATTGCCGTTTGGCATGAGAATAATGCACTGAAAATGGTTGGGTAGGAAGGGTGGGAATGCTGTAGGTAATGAGGGTGCTAGGGAATGCGGTCTTAGGCGATGCTGATTAAGGTGGAGCTATGAATAGGTGATAGTTGGGATGATGTGACAAGTTATAGGTGAGAAAATTATAGGATTTGGGGTTTCATAAAGAAGACATTAGGATGATTCAGGTTGTGGTACCATACACAGGTATTGGAAGGTGTGGTGAGGTGGTTGGGCTATGCATGAGAGATGGTGCGACCAGTAGGTAAAGCCCCAGTAGGGACATGAAATAGCATTTGATTCCCATTGGAACTTTAAGTAATTTTCCTTTGGGCCCCCACTTGTTCCTACAAACCATGTAATGGGTTCCTCTCTTCCCAAAAATGAATAGGTATATGCTTTATTTAATTAAATGGAGCCAACCCCATGCTGTATAAAACAATAATCAGAAATCTGAGAATTATTTATTTAATTCATATTAAATTCATGTATTCATATTTTTGATGATTTGAAATACCTTATAGAGTTGTTTTTTACATAACAATTTCTTACATTTCTAAAAGTACATGGGACTTAGAAAAATCTCTGATAACTCAATAAAAGGATTTACAATTACATATAACAATATAGAATAAATTTATGATGCTTTTTTATATTTTGTGACAATTCATTATTATCATTTGATTTAGTTTTTTTACTAATGCATATTTATTGAGATAATATTCTATAGTATATATTCATATTCTCTCTTACTACACTTGTTTCCTGATAAAATAAAATATATAATTGCATTTAAAATATCTCATCCATTACTCATGTTTTCTGTTTGGTGACACTCATTAGTGTTTATAAATTTTATGTCTCATAGCATGATGATATTGGTATAAGATTATTTAGGAATTTATTTACTCATTATCTCATAAAATTTATTTCAATTGAGTTTGAAAATACACTTATTTTTTAGTTTTTTGGGATTAAATTATAAATCTATATTATTATTTTTCAAAATAGAAATTATGAAGGGTAGGTTTATAATACCATCTTATGTTATTCTATTTTTGAGTATTAGTTCACTTTTATGTGAATGAAATATACAAGTGGGGAGGATGAGTTCCAACATCAACAGAGGGAAGTTTGGTTTGATTTAATCTTTGAATGAATATTTAGTTTTTACTATTACTTTTATTTTTTAATCTTATTTGATGATAGAGAAATTTGATAATAGTTTTAATTCCTAGTTTCCACTAATAGAACATATTTCATAGAAACCATTATTCTTAAAATATATAGAAATCCAATCATATTTTTATTTATATATATAAAAACATATTCAAAATATTATTTTATTTGAAGAGTCTGTAATGTTCAATTTGCTGATAAAATAAATAAATTATAGATATCTCCCCATTTTAAATTGATACTATATTTTGGTTCCACATTTTATTAATATTAATGAATCATTATTCAATTATACAGATAGGATCATGGGTTGAGACCATAATACCAAGAATTTTTAAACTTAATTTCCTGAAAACTTGTATTTTTTAATTATATCTATTTAAATCATTACATACAACTAGGATGTTCTATTTTATTACAATATATTGGAGATGTACAATTCGAAAACTTCCTTCTTTGAAATTTTTTTTATTATATGACTCGGTTGTTTTGGGGATGAGAGTTGATTATTATTGTGGTATTTAAAGGTAGCATATGAAATATATACATATTTTAGAAATGAATTTTGTTTAATTGTTTAAATATATATATAAATATATATTATTATAATTATATCAATAAAAATTTAATTTATTGAGGTAATACCACCCAATTATGATTGGATACCTTAAAACTATTTGTTGGTATTTATCATAGTGGTTATGATCTTAGTGAGATCTTATGCAGATAGTTCAGTACATGTAGGATTGGTATTATAGAGAAGGAAAAATATAACGTTGTACCCCTGGTATATTTCGTTTTGGTTTTATATAAATTAATAAAAATTGAGGAGCACAAATCATTAAGTCATAAATATGGACATAATGATGTATGTGAAAAAATTCAATCGATTGAAAATATCTAACTGATGACTGTTGATTGTAGAACCTTTCTATTTGGAAATAATTTTTCAAAAACAATAATTTACGAATCATACTGATCCAAATGATTTTTTATATGTTTTCTTGTTTTGGAAAAAATTTCCCCTATGGTAAATTATTGAGAATATAACTATAAAATTCCATATCATATAACTTGAGGAAAAAATTATTCATATATAAAAGTTTACTATTAATGATAATCATAGTCAAGGAGTATGATTTTTTTTATAGGAATAAATTATAATTATTTATAGATGTGATATAGGTATTCATCATATATAGAGGGATGCATTGTATAGTGTTGATAAAAATATATAGCTTACACTAGAGACATTGAGACTTGATGTTAGGGATAAAGTGCCTTAGGAACATGATAATTTTAGACCTTGATTTTAATATTTTATGGGTTATGAGAGTATTTGGGATGTATATGATACATTCATATAAATTTAAGGATTATATGGTTCATGGGATGATATTTATGTTATGCATAATTGAAGTTATTAAAGGTGTAACACCACGAGTTTTTATGAATTATTGTTTTCAATGAAATGAATATTATTTGATTGCTTCAATTGCATGCTACATTAATTAAAGCATGGTTTATGTTTCTTTTTGGGAGTGGATACTCAAGAGGGGGGGTGAATTGAGTTCCAATTAAAATTTCTGTTAAAAATATTTATATTAAATTTCCCCAATTTAAAAACTATGTTAAAATGTAGTGAATTTTCAAAACTTTACAGGTTCAATTAGGTTCTCAAAAGATTGATTAGGTCTCAGTTAATTTAATCAGAATATCAAATTATCTTTTGAAACTAACCTACTGATTTTAAATATTTACAAACACTTTCTAGATTAACAATCAATGTAAATTTAAAACAATTTTATATTTCAAAGTAATTAGTAGTGGAATATACGTTATAGTTAAAACCAAAACGAATGAGAACAATAGTTTTAACTAAGAGGTTCTGTCTCAAGCAGAGACTTAGTCCTCTCAAATGATTTATATAAATTTTGATCCACACCCTGGATCGGGGTTAACAACAATGCAAAGACTGTCCAGGTACTAAGAACTCTTCCACAGTTCATCATGGGAAAATATAAAAGCAATAGCACACATGCTATCCAGGTAACTCTTAACCTCTACCACTATCCACATTGAGATACAAGAGAGTTATAGAGGTTTTGTATAATGATTTATAAATTCTACAGTTCAGCACAAGAGATAGTGTGTGTCTAAAAATATAGAGCACACACTTCTCAAAATATACAAATAAAAGAATCATTAAGAGAGTAGATATGAGTTTAGAATGCTCAAATGATTTGAAATGCAGCTCTGGACTCCTTTTGATTAAACAAAAGTGCTTCTGAGTCCTTCTCTGGTTTTTGTCTTGAAAATATTGTTTCCTTTGCTTTTTGATTTTCAGTGTGTTCAAGTATCGCTTGAGGTTCCAATAGACTTTGTAGCACACCAATGTTCTACAGATTCCAACAAATGATATTCACCACATTAATCTCTAGTGTATGTGTTCATTTTGTATCAAATGAGTATCTTCATGTATCTCTACACACAATATCTTTTTCACTTCTTTTCATCCCCTTTTTAGCACATTTTATTCCCAGATTTTGTCTTTCCTTTTATTGCTTTCAGCTCTGGAAATGGGAATGATTACCATTTCATAGGTACGAGGTACGGTTCTCTCACATGCCAACAACTATCATTAAATAATAGTACATGCATTAAAAACATAAAATATGGTTGTTGCTTAATAAATAAATATAAAGAGAGTTTGAGTACCAGTGACTGGTTTACAGTCATCTTCCATCAGTAGCTCTCGGTCGGTAGACTTCTAATGGTGGAATTTGTATAGTGGTGATCTCCTATCGTATCTCTCTATTATTGTATCAGTAGATCCTTGTATCGGTATCAGTTAATTCGTGTAATAGTAGCTCTATATACCAGTAACTCCTTATATCAGTAGATTTGATCTATCAGAAACTTTCTTGTACCAGTAGCTGCTTATATCAGTGAAATTTATATCAGTAGCTCTGTATCGGTAGCTGTTCGTCTGTCTGGTTGTATTGGTAGGTCTATGTCATTCGACTAGTGAATATCAGTAGACTAGTTCTATCGATTTCCCCTCTTCTTTCGCTAGCTGTATGTATCAGTAGACTTGAGTAGTGGTGACTTCCTTATACCGGTGGAATTCAAAATGGTAGACTTACACATATCGGTATACTTAATCTTACAGTAACCTTTCAGTGTACTGGTAGAGTCACATACCAGTAGCTCTGTTCTGTACCAGTGTACTTAGCCTTATCAGTAGCAATGTGCATACCAGTGAACAGAAAATTTATATTCTCTATGAAAAACATATCAAGAATGAGTTAGAGTAATTTCAAAGTATGTATAAGCATAGATAAATAGTGATTAACATGTTCCAATGATTATTTTGATATTATTGTCAACATAGGATTATAAACACATATTAACACATAATTGGGATTATCAAATCAGGTGAGGTCAACAATCTCCCCCTTTTTGATAATCACAAATTATGATATTATAATCCAAAATAACCATGAATTTATTAGAGGATATCATGGAAATAAATTAAATTGTATCAGAAGTAAAAAAATAAAAACTATGTACTATAAAAACAAATGAATCAGAGAAAACAATATATTATAAAACACATGTATCAGAGGAAAAATATAATGGTTCTTCATATCAGTTTTCCCTTTTCTCCCTTAGATAGTCTTTCTCCCCCAGATATGCCTTCCATAGATATTATTTCACCCCCTTTGTGATTATCAAAAAGTGGAACAAAAAAGGAAATACTGGAAAAGAGAAGTAAGAGAGGATTAATGAAAGTAATATCATATATATTCCATGGGGAAAATAGAGGCAATGAAATAAAGGATTGAAACAAAAATACAGGTGATTAATATCAAAGATCCTAGCCACTAATAAATCCACACCCTCAGCTTGAGATTTTTTCTTGGGATCAGATGAGGATTCAGGCGTGGTGGATGCAGGTGGAAGATTAGGAATACTAGAGATAATCAGTAGAGGATAAGCTACTGAAACTGTTCATGGCCTGTACTTTGTGGCTCTCTGAGTGATCATAGAAGTAATGCTTTAGATGGCTTGGGCTGGAGTCATCTGAGTAGGAGAAGTAGTAGAGGCAGATGCAGGTAAGGCTGGAGGTAAAATCAATGGCCGAGCATCAACATGAAATAAGGGAAACAATAGATTTCTGAAAACTATAATGATTTCTCATCCTCTCTCCATAGTAGACTAAAAGTCATCCTTGTTTTCAAAAAACTTATCCAAGGCTGGTGTCAGCTCCCTGAGTTCGCTGACATGTTCTATGAAGGCTTGATTGACTGGTGGTAACATCATTGTTTCCAGAAGAAGTTTTAAATGGTTGGTCAACTGATGCTTGGTATACACATTGTAAAACATAGAGTCAACATTATACTTTACTTCTTTATGAGAGGTAGAAGCTTCTCTCATATACTCTTGAACAATTTTCATGATATCTCTAGTGGTAGACACCACCTGGGTTAGTGAAGATGAGTCCACAGAGCCATTGGTTGATGCTGAAAAAATATATTCTCTCATCACTGCTCGAAATTTATCATCATCTACAGAAGTACTGGATAAAGCAAGAGGTTTGACAGTGAATGCAACAGTCTCCTTGAATGATTTGGTTAAGTTTCTTATCAGCTTCTGGACAACCAAATCCTGAGTGCTGACATTCTCTTTGTCCGACTTCTTAAAAGTATAAAAGACATCGACAAATTGTTTTACTACACCATTTCTGAAATTTATGTCAGCATTCATTTGAGCTTGAGAACTACTCAAGGAATATAAGGAAGCAACAGACAGCTTCAAGGCAACAACAACTCTTGTCCAACACTCAATCTGAGAATGACACACTCTGATTTCATTCAACATCTCTGTCATAGATGTTGACGCAGAACATCCAAGAGAGAGTTCAAAGTATTTTTCAATGTTGCTCACCTCCTCAACAAAACAATTCCTTAAATTGCCAATTGATGCATTCAAAGACTCTGTTATCTCACCATTTAAAGACTCAAAGTCAGCCCTAGTAACTAGATATTCAGGCACAACAACTGGTGCTCTTTCTGTCACAATAGAAGCCACAAATCCATTCATAACAGATTGGATGGATGAAACTAAGGAAGCTTCCATTTTTCTTATCTATTCCACAAATGATGTCTTGAGGTCAGACTTCAACTAGTCTATATCAGCTTTCCTTACAATATCCTCTGGTAAAAACTCAGAATAGATATCATTGTTAACTTGTGGTCTGTTCATTGGTCTCATCTTCAGAATCATTGTAGTCCAACCCACAAACCATAAAACATTGGTCTTCATCCCAATCTTCAATTTCATCAGCTACTGAAACACTTTCAAGTCTTGTTGGATGCTCCCCCCCCCAACTGGTGCATTTTCCAGTAGATAAATAGCACCCTCATTAGCTCAGTCTTCCTCCGAAGAATCTTCGACTACCATCTCCATTTCTCCAATAGTTGTAGACTCCTCAATAATCGGTAAAGGTCTATCTGCTTCAAGTGGAAGAGAATCTAAAGTCAAAGAAGAACGTCCAATCAATGGACTTAATCTCAAGCTAGCAGAAGCAGATGCTTCAGTTTCATATCATCTTTCTTCTTCCCCATTCTCTAGGGAAGCCTCTTCCGGATCTGATCTCTGTTGTTATTCCTCATACATAGGTGCTTCTTCATTTCTTACACCCAAAATAGTTTTTGTACTCGTTAGGTTCAAAGAAGAATTTTCGTTTTTCGTGTTATACAATTTCAATAATTGGGCTAGGAGGAATGTTGAGATCTCCTCCATCTGCTACATAGGAATCCTCCTCATCTGAATCATCACTATACTACGGCTCCTAATCATCAGCTGGTAGACCTGGATCTATCTTGTCTTTTGGTCTATTTGGAAGTTCCACTAGATTGAACTTTTCATATATCCTCTCAACATCAATAACCCACTGCTTTCTCCATGGGTTCTAGTTAATCATCATGTACATACATACTGTTCTTGTGATACAAAAATTGTTTCTTACCACTATTATCTCATCCTGAGACTCAATAACCCCCTTTACTTTAATCATAACCAAAATCAATTTGTCAAAGAATAATGCATTGGTTTTTGATTATTTTATAGTCATATCTTCTATTTGAATCATTAATATCCTGCACAGATTTACCTTCACACCATGCCTTTAGAGATTCATCAAATAAATATCTTGATTCTTCAGATTTTCAAAGTCCCCTATTCTTTGACTTAGCACATGTTGAATTAATTTGAACAGAAACCTATTTTCCCCATCCATCTCAGGTGCCACTAATTTCTTAAAAGTTCATTCTCCTGTCAACTCTTTCAAGATAGTTTCATAGTAGAATATTTCACTGGTAGGAGGTATTGTCTTCGATGAATACCCAAATACTCATTCATGTAGTACCTTCATGCATTCATCCTATTCAATGGATGAAAAATCAATTTCCTTTCCATTTACCAATGAAATCATTCTATTATTCTTATCAGATTTCTCAAAGTGCACAAATGCATAAAAATCTTTTATCAGCTTCGAATAATAACGACCATTGTTTTTGTGAAACATTATAGAAATTTTTTCTCCTCCAATATTCTTAGGGCCAGTGATTTACTTGAAAAAATCCATTCTGCACACAGCTCCTTCCCGATTATAATTTCTCTATTTCTCATGTGAGGGTTCACTGGACACCTTCATGACCTTGTTCGATGGACACTGCTACTTGCTTAATGTCCTTTCTTATACTTCTTCGCATTCGGCTCATCAAATTCATCTCTGACTGTCGGAAGTTTAGTTTTTTCCATCTCTGAATTAAAGAACTAAGGGTTTTCGTGAGATGCAATGATTCAAGGAGCTGGGTTTGAGAGAGGAGAGTTCAGTGGATTGAGATGTAACTAAGACTTAGTTTTATCATTTAGGAATTATAAAATAAATAATTAAAATATAATAAGTAATGTATAAAAGATACAAATTCCGGTGGCTAAAGACAGAAGTTTAAAAACAACACAAACTTAATGGTAGGGTATACCGGTGAGAATTCTTAATGGTGAGGTCCACTAACTGTGAGGTATATCAGTGAGTTTCATACCGGTGAGGTATAACAGTGAGGTTTTATATCATTGAGGTTTCATACCAGTTAGGTATAACCGTGAGATTTCATACCGGTGAGGTTTCATACCGGTGAGGTATAACAGTGAGGTTTCTAACACACAGAGTCTATCATTCATAATTCTTGTCTAATATAACATAACCCATCCGAACATAAAGGCTTGGTGAAAATGTCTGATAATTAATGTTTACTAACTATAAATTCATGAAATATATTACCTTTTTGGTAATGATCTCTAAACAAATGGCGCCTTACATCAATGTGTTTGGTCCTAGAGTGAGACACGAGATTCTTAGAGATGTTAATTGCACTAGTGTTATCAAAACATATTCATAGATGTTTAAAAACATATCTATAGTCCAACAAAGTATGTTTCATCCACATAATTTCTGCACAGCAACTACCACCAGCAATATACTCTGCTTCAGCAGTAGACAATGCAACAAAATTCTTCTTTTTTACTACACCATGCTACTAAGGACTTTCCCAATAAATGGAATGTTCCATATGTTCTCTTTCTATCTAACTTGCAACAAGCGAAGCCAGCATCTGAATAACTTATTTAGTCAAAATATTGTCCTTTTTGATAAAAAACCAAAATTTGTAGTATGTTTAAGATATTTGAAAATTCTTTTAACATCAAGAAAATGAGATTATTTTGGATTAGCTTGAAATCTTGCTCATATACACACACTAAACATAATATCTGGTCGACTAGAAGTAAGTTAATGTAAACTCCCAATCATACCTCTGTAATTTGTTTGATCAACTGGTTTCCCAGATTCATCAGCATCCAACTTACAGATGGTACTCATGGGTGTATCGTTTTTTTAATACTATCTAAACCAAAACGTTTTAAAATATTTTTTGTATATTTACTTTGACTTAAAATAGTACCATTTTAATTTTTAAAGACATGAAATCCAATAAAATATTTGAGTTATCCCATTAAACTCATTTAAAATTCATTTTGCATACTCTTTGAAAAATCTATACACAAAGTATGTTTAGAAGATCCAAAATTAATATCATCAACATAGATATATACAATCAAAACATCTTTACAAATTCTTTTGATAAAGAGATTTGGATAAACAATCATTTTTGAAAAACCTTTTTAAATAAGAAAATTATTGAGCCTATCATACCAAGCTCATGGATATTTTTTCAAACCATATAAAGCTTTAGGGAGCATAAACACTCGATTTGGAAAAATAGAATTAGTAAATCCCAGTGGTTGTTCAACAAAAACATCATGAATTAAAAAACCATTTAAAAAAGAACCTTTAACATCCATTTGATATAATTTGAAATTAATATGAGCAACCCAGAAAAGTAGAATCCTAATAGCTTCTAATCTTGTTACAGGTGAAAATGTTTCATCATAGTCTACTCCTTCATCCTGACTATACCCTTGTGAAACTATCCTTGATTTGTTTCTAACTATGTTTCAAGACACATCAACTTTATTTATAAAGACCCATTTAGTGCTTCGGGTCAAGGTGTCCTTCGGCCTATCAACTAGTTCACAGACTTTGTTTATTTCAAATTGATTTAACCCTTCTTGCATAGCCATTACCCAAAATTCATCATTTATTGAATCATTGATATTTTTAGGTTCTAATTGTGAAAGAAAAGCTTGATGTTCAAACTAGTTTCTTAGAGAAGCTCTAGTCGGTGTCCCTCTGTCAAGATTACAAACAACATCATCCAATAGATGATTCTTTAGAATCCTAGTTGATTTAGTAAAGGTGGGACTAGAAATTTCAGGTTCTTCCCTAGGTTCTGTTTCTTCAGAATTGGGTTTTGAAAAATTTCCAGAATTACTCAATTTTACAGCAGGTTCAATATTTTTATTATTAAGGACTAAGATAGACATATCTTCTTCAGGATTTTCAAGATAAGATTTAGGTTCATGTGGATCAGTTTCATAAAATTTGATGTGAAGAGATTCTTACACACATTTGGTTCTTTTATTGAAAACTCTATAGGATTTTATAGTTATAGAATATCCTAGAAATATTCCTTCATCACTTTTAGAAGAAAAATTTTCAAGATTATCCTTAGTATTAAGAATAAATACTTTGTAAAGACCCGTAAATTTCAAGGGAATTTTTTTTCTTAATTTCATTGGAATTTTACGAGTATGCAGTTTCTGACGGCACCTGATTCCGAGGCCCGGTGTGCCCGAAATCAGTGTCCGATGTTTAGCTGGGGTACATTCAGTGAACGAACGAGTGGGTTTTCCTAACTTTTCAACCGGTGCTCAAAATCGAAATCTGAGGACACCGATGAAACCGTAGTGCCGATAATTGCTTAGGAATACCTTTTCTGGAGTTGCGTTTGCTCGAGTGATGTTGTTAAATAAATGGGTTAACTGAAGAGTGAAATAAAAATTTGTTCTACAATTTTTATTTCTATTTTATGTAGTTATAAACTATGCTTGGGAGTTGTAGTGGGACCCACTACATCCTAACTCTACTTGGTAGGATATTAGTGAGGTGGGGCCCACACGAGCCCCACCCCTTAAATTCCATTAAACCTCCCTCTGGCAATTTATTTTTGTAACTCACCCACTCCCCCACATAAATGGCATATCTACTCTCACATTAATTAGATTGATTAAAGCGAATCAATTTATTTAATTAGAGTTTGAATTTTGAATTTTGAATTCATTTTATGGGATAATAAAATACAGTTGAATCTTATTTTATTTTGGGTTGGATGTGGTGTGAGGATAATTAAGGGAGAGCTCTTCTGTGTTTTTCTGGAAGAACATCATATTCTTCGCGAAGAACACCAGGTCTGCGACGAAGAACTCCATCACAGCAAGGGAAGATCAACGTTTCGTCTCCTCTCCTCTCCGCAGCCAGTGAGTGATGCCTATTCCGATGAACGACGAAACGCCCTCTTTCGATCTTCTTTCTGCGTCAAAGAAAGGGAGACACCACATCCTTCATCGGACGTACACCGACGACATATACGGAGGCTCGTACCGTGACTTCGTCTTCCTCGATGCCGTTTTCCCACGACGGTCAGCGATCGACTATTTCTTTGAGGTAGGGTTCTGTTTTTACAATGTGATTATTCTTTGCATTCATCATTAAATATTTGGCCACATGTTGTCAAATTAACGGGAGGAGGTCAGACCGCACGAACACCACCGATCCTCCTCCCCCTTTGGTGATGTTCACCATTGCGGTTTGGGACAAAGGTGGTGTGGTGCAACGGAACCGCGCAGAAACGAGGAACATCACCGCGACAAAGGAGCGCGGCGCCATCGCGCCATGCCGTTGAGGCCAAAAGTGGCCACAGCTGGAGCGGGGCCGCGGTGGAGGGGCGCGACACCGTTTCGCCCCACCGGTCAGACAAGGCTGTGGCTTAAGGCCACAGGGGTGAAGGGAGGGGCGGCCGGAACTGCCGGCCGCCAGTGCATGGAATGTGGGACCTGCAGGGGTCCCACGGCGGCACACCGGCCGGCCAACTCGGCGGGCCGTTTCGGAAGATTCGGGGCTCATAACCCCCAGCAAGCAAAGAGGCGGTCCCCCATTCGTGGGGACGTTTCATTAATCAGGGGGGGGGTAGCGCCTCCCTCTGCATCCCGCTCGGCTAAAGGGCCGAGCTGCTGGCCCCACGGGCCGCACCCGTGCCAGGCCAAACGGCCGCGCCGGGCCGGAACGGCCGCTCCGGGCTGGGCCGCCCACGACTGGCTGGACCCCAGCGTCGGGCCGGGCCACACCCTAGTGGGCCGGGCCCAGAACCGGGTTAGGTCGACTTGGTTTGGGCCAACCCAGGGGGTATTGGGCCGGGTCGGACGGGGCCCAAACCCCTGTTTTCGGACAGTTTTGTTCAAACACCCATATCATTGGCTACGGACCTCCGATGGACACACCGTCAGTTGAAATGCTATCCAAGTATCAAGGCAGTCGTTTCGGTATATTACACTCAAGTTTTCGGAGAACTTTGTGTACGACCAGGTTGGTTCGAACATGAAACCAACCGGGCCTTCGGAGCAGAAATGCCTAAAACTTGAGCTCTGTACGTTCGATTGACATGCCGTCAACTTTGTTGGTTTCCTCTGAGTGAGACACACCTTTTAGCTTACTCCGCTCGAGGTTTTGACGCAGTTGGAGTATATTTGTGTTGGTTTGAATTAAAAACCAACCAGGCCCCTAGGACGAAAAAGCCAATAACTCTCAGACAGGGAGTCTGATTGACGCGATGTCGGTCACATTGAGTTGCTTTTGATGAGACGGATCTTTAGGATACATCAACTCTGGAATTCGTGTTAGTATATGTATCGACCCATAGCCTCGTGGAGCGGACCCTCCCGGAATCGAGAATTCTATGTGTGGGAACCCTAGAGCTGGCTGCGACTGCGACGACGATGACGACTATACTAGAATCCTCCGTGGGATTGACAGCGACGACGACCATACTGAAATCCTCAATGGTTTCGATGGTGATGTCTACTGTTCATGTATCCTATGTGGGTCTGGCAGTCTGTGACTACTAATCTTGTATCCTACATGGGTCCGGCAGTATTTTACTCTGTACTTGTATCCTACGTGGGTCTGGCAGAGTATCTAGTCTTGTAGCCTTCGTAGGTCTGACAGCTTAGCTAGTATTCTATCCTTTGTGGGTCCGACAGCTTAGATGAATCAGTGGCTACATCTGATCATATCTATCGTCGTACGAAGAAGTATACATGTGTGAGTTGAGTCTTTACTTTCAATCATTATCTTCGATATGATTGTTTTTCTATCTTGTGTGGATTGGGTTGTGTTATCCTATGTGGATTGGACTGTGCTATCCTGTGTGGACTAGATCGAACTTGGGCTCGGATGTTGGAGCCGAACTGGAATTGATGACTTAGGTATATGTATAGGCATATACCTATGTGGAGTTGGTTGTTACTTCGTGATTGTATCTTTCCTTTTTAGATTATCCTTCGTGGATTATGGGAGACCTTTGGGGGTATCTTGGTCCCTACTGGATAGCGTATACTCACCCCGGCACGGGCTAATCCCGCACTACGTTGTGTTGGATGCAGACGATGGACAACGCTGATCGAGGTAGGAGCTTGTGGAGCTGGACGGTACCTGGAGGTGGATCACTGGACGAGATGTACACGAAGCGGACGGCTGGATCTAAGGAGCTGTTGAGACTATCTGTAACCACCCTTCGGGTGGGATTTCCAGAGGATGAATCGGTGTTGCTTCTTTACTTTTCTACTGCTGTACTCTCTTTTCAGTTGTACTTTACTTTCCGTTGGGTTTGTATTCTGGCCCATTTACTTTCCATCACATACAGTTATACCCAGTTTACTTAGTGTTTACTTCATCTTGCTTACTCTGTGGTGTTTTTTTACCTTGTAAAGGAAATGAATTCCCTTATTATCAGGATTTAAGCCTTTGGTGCTAGTCGCCAGCCCCTTGCCTATGGAAGGCGGGCTTGGGGTAGTCACGACACAGGTCCCGAGGACGAGTCGTGACAGATTTTGCAGCCAAAAAATCTGAAGTAACTATCTTTAGGCTTCCTATCATTCAACAATTCATAAGGGGTATTTTTAAGAACATGTCTGATCAAGACTCTATTTATAATATAACAAGCTATATTTACAACTTCATCCCAAAAATAAATAGGTAGGTCATACCTGCTAAACATAGTTTTTGCAAACTCTTGAAGAGTATTGTTTCTTCTTTCTACTACACCATTCTGCTAAGGTTCCCTAGGGGCAGAGAAGTTGTGATTGTAGCCATTGTGTGAGCATTAAGGTTCAAACTCATGATTTTCAAACTCACATCCATGATCACTTCTCGAGGTCTTAATCATAAGACCACTAAGATTTTCTATAGACTTTGAGTATTTAATGAAGTAGGAACTAACTTCACATTTGTGAGCTAAGAAGTATAGCGAAGTGTACCTAGAAAAGTCATCTACTAAGATATAGACATAGAGCATCCCATTTAAACAAGAAACTCTAGAAGGTCTAAAAAAATCCAAGTGAACCAACTCGAGAGGTTGAGAAGTTGAAACTTCTATCTTTGATTTAAAAAAAAATAGGTTGCTTTCCCTTTTGATAGATATTACATACTTTATCAGCTATGAATTCAAGTTTGGGTAGATATATAACTAAGTTCTTCCTCGTTAGTTTTCTATGTGAATGAATGTTGTGATTTTTTAATCTTCTATTCCATACCCTAGACTCTTTATGAAAATAATTTATGAAAGTAATGTTCTGTTTAGATAAATAAATCAAATCAACAGCATAAACATTTTCATTTCTCAAAGCAGAAAATACAAAAATATTTTTATAATTAAAAACAATAAAAGAATCATTTTCAAATTTAACATTAAATCCATCATCACACAACTGAGAAATACTTATCAGGTTATACTTAAGTCCATCAATAAATAACACTTTAGAAATTAAAATTGAATTACTGTTACCAATCTGGCCTAGGCTGATGATCATTCCTTTAGAGTTATCACCAAAGGTGACATAGCCACAATCGACCTTGATTAAGATTTTGAAACATGAAAAATATCCTATCATGTGTCTTGATCATCCACTATCCAAGTACCATGTATTATTATAGGATCTCTTTAAGCATGTTTCCTCAAAAGTATTAGTCATGAAACACATGTTGGCATTATTCTATTCAGAGTCAGAATCGTTAGGCTCACTTGTGCTGTCTTCTGAAGCACTCCAGGTTTCCTTCATGGATTTCTTATATTTTTTGTCCTTGTTGTCATATTTCTTCTTGAACAATAACTTCAGTAAGTCTTCCTTAATGCGTCCTTTCCTTTTTCATTCATAACACACTATCTGATCATACTTATCAGACCTTTTACAATCCTTCTTCCAATGACCTTTCTTTTCATATTTTCCTTTATAATTTGGTTTTTTGAAGAATTTATTCTTCCTTTAGAACTTCTTGAACCATCTGGCTATCTGAGCCATCTCTTCATCACTATCAGAATCTTAATCTTTACTTGTTGAGCTTTCAGCAGGTATGTAAACTTTCTCCTTGTCCTTGCTCTTTGAGGCAGTAGATTTAAATGCTACTGACTTCCTTTTTGGTTCATAATCTTCTTCTTTGTTTAATTTCATCTCTTGTTCATATATCATCAACATACCAATTAATTCTTTAACATGCATTGAACTTATATGACATAATTCTCTTATTGAGACAGATGTGCCTCTCCATTTATATTGAAGACATCGTAGTATTATCATAATCTGCTCCTTTGTAGGTCCAACATTTCCAAGTGAGATCATAGTGTTGACAATATCATTGAACCTGAAAAAAAAACAAAAATGTGTTATTCATACATCATTTTAAAATTATCATACTTAATAGTGTAGGTATTCAATCACATTTCGTTAACATTGGTAGTTCCCTCATGGAAAATAGACAGAGTCCCTGATTTCCTAAGCAGTTTTACAAATAGATATTCTATTAAATTCCTCATAACCAAAAGCAAAATATAGGGAATTCATTGATTTACAATTATTGTTAGGTCCACTAGGCTGGATACCCTGAGAGGGGGGGGGGGGGGGTGAATCAGGGTATGACTAATTAAAAATTAATGCCCATTCTGATCTTGTTTCGCTGTTAAGCAAAACACTCTTCTCTCTTTTCCCTGTTGCACGATATAAACAGAATGTAAAGCAAGCACATGACACAACAATTTTACTTGGTTCACCGCTAAGGGCTACGTCCAAGGAGCATACGCCGACAGGTTGCCGGTCGTACCAAATTCCACTAATCTTCACTAGCTGTGGATTACAAGGTTCGGGATAGATCACTTCTATGCCCAGGCTCACTGCCTTTACAATGTTTAGGGTCAGGTCACTACTTTCCCAAGGGTCACTCCCTGTTTCTCTCTCTCTGGGTCACTGCCAGTGGAGAGGATCACCTTCTTCCTCTTCCTGAGCTCACTGCTCTTGGATGGAATCCACTCACAGTTTATAGACCTGTAGGTCTCTTCATTTTCCGGAAAGAATGCATCTTCTCTTGTATGTAGATGCTCTGTTGAAGTTTAACTTTCACCCGTTGATGAATATCTCTTTGCCACGAAGGTATCGGGCAAACTTTCAGCTTCCACATAGTCTAAAAATCACTGCGGGAACAAAACCTTACTTGGCGCGCAAGTCAACCTCGGCACGCAAGTATCGGCGCGCAAGTCACAACGGGCGCACAAGTCCTCCTCTGACACTTGCGCGACACAAGCTTCCTCAACTCCAAACTTGCGCGACTCTCTTCCCTTTACGCCCAAACCACCATTGGTGCGCAACTGCAAACTGGCGCGCAACTTCTAACACCGGCGCACAACTTCAACCACTGGCGCGCAAGTCCCGCCTGCGCGACCAGACACACCACTTGCGCGACCACCACACCTGCGCGACGGGAGCTCTCGTCTTGAACTCCGGTGAGAAATGAGGAGGGGTGGTCCGGTATTTATAGGCAATCTGACCACCCTGCGCGACGGCGCGCAAGTCACCTGCGCGACCCAATTTCGGCGCGCAAGTCTCCTCTCCTTTAGACACTTGCGCGACCAACTCCCAAACATGCGCGAACCTATTTCCTTAGCCATATTTTGATCTTCTGATCTTGAAAAACATGTGGCGCGCAAGTTTCCTATACTCCAAGTCCACGGCGCGCAAGTCCCTTTGCCAAAAACACTTTTCTTCATTTGCCGATTTTCAGGCCCAAAAATTTGGCAAACACTGGAAAACGGCGTCACCTTGTATCTGTTCTTTTGTACCGCCTCCAGATCTTCCATTCCTTTTATCGACGTTCTTGAATCAAACATGGATCGTTGACCTCAGCTCTTGAACTCGACATTCCATCATGAAATCCTCTTTGTCAACAATCACAACTCAGATGTCCACTTTGTCAACAAACACAATCACCTCAAAAAGGCTTCAATGAAACCTTGAGGGATTTTTGCCCAACAATTATTGTTTTATAAAATCATAGTAGGATCATCCCAAGTAGTTCTTTGAGTTTCTAGAATCTTATATTGAGTCTCTATTGTAGTCCAGATGTCAAATCCTGGACTTTCCAAATGAATTCTCATTTTAAGTTTCCATTGGGCATAATTTATACCATTAAGGAACGGTGGCCAATTGGTTGCGACACCTTCTAATATATTATCCATAATTATATTTTAGAAAATATATTTCAAGAGATAAATTATAGAACTAACAGAAATTTAAGATCTTTAGGATACAACTAAAATCACAGTTAAAAAACAGAGTATTTGGAAATCCTTTATAAATAACAAACCGTTGATACCAAATGTTGGTCGTAGTGGATACTAAAGAGGGGGGTGAATTGAGTTCCAATTAAAATTTATGTTAAAAATATTTCTATTAAAATCCCACAATTTAAAAACTAAGTTAAACTGTAGTGAATTTGGAAAACTATAGAAGTTCAATTAGGTTCTCGGACGAATGATTAGGTCTCAGTTAATTTAATCAGAAGATCAAATTAGCTTTTGAAACTAACCTACTGATTTACAATAGTTGCAAACACTTTCTAGATTAACTATCAAAGTAACTTTAAAATAATTTTATATTTCAAAGTAATTATCAACAAAATATACGATATATTTAAAACCAAATTGAATAATAACAACAGTTTTAACCAAGAGGTTCAGTCTCAATCAGAGAAGTAGTCCTCTCAAAAAAATTATATAAATTTTGATCCACACCCTGGATCGGGGTTAACAACAGTGCAAAGACTATCCAAGTACTAAGACCTCTTCCACAGTTCTTCATGGGAAAATATTAAAGCAACAACAGATAAGCTATCCAGGTCACACTTGACCTCTACCACTATCCACAAGGGGATAAAAGAGAGTTATAGAATTATTGTATGAGGTTTTAGAAATCCTCCAGTTCAGCACAAGAGATTGTGTGTGTCTAAAAATACAGAGCACACACACTGCTCAAAATATATAAATAAAATAATCACTAAGAGAGTATATAAGAGTTTATAATGCTCTAGTTATATGAAATACAGCTCTGGACTCCTTTTGATTAATCAAAAGTGATTATGAGTCCTTCTCTGGTTTTTGACTTGAAAATAGAGTGCTTTTGCTATTTGATTTTCTGTGTGTTCAAGTCCCACTCGAGGTTCCAATAGACTTTGCAGCACATCAATGTTCCATAGATTCCAGTAAAATTTATTATACACATTAACCTATAGTGAATGTGTTCCTTTCGTATCAAATGAGTATCTTCATGTATCTAAACACACATCAGAATTTTCACTTCATTTCATCCAATTTTCAGCACTTGTTATGCCCAGCTTTTGTCTTTCCTTTTATAGATTTTAGCTCCAGAAATGGGAATTATTAACTTTTCATAGGTACGAGGTACGGTTACCTGAAATGCCAAAAACATTCATTAAATAATAGTACATGAATGAAAAACATCAAATATGATTGTTTCTTAATAAATAAATATAAAGAGAGTTTATGTAGTAGTGACTGGTTAACAGTCATCTTCCATTAGAAGCTCTCTGTCAGTAGACTTGTACCGGTGGACATTGTATAGCAGTGAGCTTTTATAGGTAGCTCTCTATTCTTGTACTGGTAGCTCCTTATATCAATAGTAGTTACTCCGTGTAACAGTATACTTATATACCAGTAACTCATTCTATCAGTAGCTTTGGTCTGTCAGTAACTTTCTTGTACCGGTAACTACTTATATCGTTGACCCTGTCTATCAGTGAACTTTATATTAGTAGCTCTGTATCGGTATCCATTCGTATGCCTGGTTATTTCAGTAGGTCAGTGTCATTGGACTTGTGCATACGGGTAGACTTGTTCTATAGGGAGATCCTCTTCTATCGATATCTATATTTATCAGTAGACATGTGTAGCAGTGACATCCTTATACTAGTGGACTTACTAATGGTAGAAGTACACATATCATTAGACTTACTCTTATAGTAACCTTTCGGTGTACCGGTAGGCTCACATACTGATAGCTCAATTCTGTACCAGTGAACTTAGCCTTATCAGAAGCTATGTGCATACCTGTGAAATTAACACTTATCTTCTCTATGAAAAACATGTCCAGAATGAGTTTGAATTATTTCAAAGAATGTATAAGCATAGATAAACAGTGATTAACATGTTCCAATGATTATTTTGAAATTATTGTCAACATAGGAATATCAACACATATTAACACATAATTGGGATTATCAAAACAAGTGAGGTCAAAAATATCCCCCCTTTTGATAATCAGAAATTATGATATTATAATCCAAAATAATCATGAATGTATCAAAGGATATCATGGTATTAAATGAAATTGTATCAGAAGTAAAAAATAAAAACAGTGTACAATAAAAACAAATGAATCAGAGAAAATAATATATTATAAAACACATGTATCAG
This sequence comes from Viscum album, assembly GCA_963277665.1. Lineage (NCBI taxonomy): Eukaryota > Viridiplantae > Streptophyta > Magnoliopsida > Santalales > Viscaceae > Viscum > Viscum album. Next base: position 1,867,670,314 of record OY728120.1, on the reverse strand, counting down.
AGGTAAAATATAATGGTTCTTCATACCAGTTTTCCCTTTTCTCCATTAGATATTATTTCTCCCCCAGATATGTTTCCATTAGATATTATTTCTCCCCTTTTGTGATTAGAAAAAAGTGGTCCAAAAAGGAAATACATGAAAAGAGAAGTAAGAGAGGGTAAAAGAATGTAAGATCATATATATTTCTTGTGGTAAATAGAGACATTGAAATATAGGATTGAAATAAAAAGAAATATGGGTGATTCATATCAAATATCCTAGCCACTAATCAATCCACATCCTAATCTTGAGATTTTCCCTTGGGATAAGAAGTAGATTAAAGCGTGGTGGATGCAGGTGGAAGCTTAGGAATACCAGGGATATTCTGAGGAGGATGAGAAACTGAAACTATTCCTGGCCTGTACTGTGTGGCTCTCTGAGTGATCATAGGATTATGGCTTCAGATGGCTTGGGCTGGAGTCATCGAGTAGGAGAAGTAGTAGAGGCAGATGCAGGTAAGGTTGGAGGTACAATCACTGGCCGAGCATCAACATTCAAGAAGGGAAACAAGGGATTTCTTAAATCCATAATAATTTCTCCTCCACTCTCCATAGTAGATAAAAGTCGTCCTTGTTTTCCAAAAACATATCCAAGTATGGTGTCATATCCTTGAGTTTTCTGTCATGTTCTATGAAGGCTTGATTGACTAGTGGTAAATTCAATATTTCCAAAAGAAGTTTGAAATGGTTGGTCAACTGATGCTTGGTTTACACTTTCTGAAAATAATATGCAACATTATCCTTTACTTATTTTTGAGAGGCAGAAGCTTATATCATATAATATTGAACATTATTCATGATATATCTGGTGGTAGGCACCACCTGGTTCAGTGTAGATGAGTCCATAGAGCCACTGGTTGATACTGAACCAAGCTCTTCTCTCATCACTGCTCGAAATTTATCAACATCTACAGATGTACTAGATGAAGCAAGAGGGTTGACAGTGAATGTAACAGTCTCCTCTAATGATTGGGTTAAGATTCTTATCAGCTTCTGGACAACCAAATCCTGAGTTCTCACATGATATTTGACCGAATTCTAAAAATCTTCAAAGACATCCACAAATAACATTACTAAAAAATTAATGTAATTGATGTTATCATTAATTTGAGCTTGAGAACTACTCAAAGAAGTTAAGGAAGCAACAGACTGCTTCCAGGCAACGAGAGCTCATGTCCAGCTCTCAATCTGAGAATGAAACACTCTGATTTCATTCATCATCTCTATCATAGAGGTTGACACAGTACATCCAAGAGAGAGTTCAAAGGATTTTTCCTTGTTTCTCATCTCCTCAAAAAATCAAGTCTTTAAATATACAATAGATGCATTCAAAGACTCTGTCATCTTAGCCTTTAAATACTCAAAGTCAGCCCTGTTAACTAGATTTTCATGCACAACAACAGGTGTTCTTTCTATCACAATAGTAGCCATATAGGCTTTCACAATAGATTAAATGGATGAAACTAAGGAAGCTTCCGTTTTTATTTTCTCTTCCACCAATGAAGTCTTGAGGTCAGACTTCAACTAGTCTAAATCAGCTTTCCTTAAAACTTCCTCTGGTAATAATTCAAAACAGATATCATAGTTAACTTGTGGTCATTTTGTGGGTGTCTCATCTTCAGAATCTGGGTAGTCCAAAACACAAACCACAAAACCTGGGACAGCAGCCGAGTCTTCAATTCCATCAGCTACTAAAACACTTCCAAGTCTAGTTGGATTATCCCCCTCAACTATTTAATTCTCACATATAGAAATAGCACCATTATTATCTTGGTCTTCCTCAGAAGAATATTCCACTACCATCTCCATTTCTCCAACAGTTGGAGACTCCTCAGGAATAGCTTCAGGTCTATCTACTTCAACCAGAATAGCCTCTAAAGGCATAGTAGAACTTCCAATCAATGGACTTAAACTCAAGGTAGAACTTCCTCTAGAAGACTTCAAAATTAATGTGACAAAGTCCATGATGATATTTTCCTGCTTCCATGTTGGTATGGCTAGTTGATGCACCACCATCTTATAATTTTTTAATTCAAGCCTTCACTTTATATCATACCAGTCATTTTGATTTATATTCAATGATTCCAATCCTTATATTTTCTCAATAATAGTTCTCTCAGAGATCTCTAAACATCTTTGTACTCCCTGGGTTAATAGTGAAGGTTGAGCTATGTTTAATACTAAAAATATCTATGTTTATATTTTGATTAGATGTTACACATAGTCATGAGCCAAATATTATGAATCCACCCTCATCGATATTTAACTCATAGGTTTTCCCATTTCCGATCGCTTCCACTCTTTCTTGAATTTCCACAACATTACTTCGAGTATCCTTTATTTTCTCCAAAATGTATGGTTGAGAAATCATTTGAGAATGGATTGAAGGTGTTTTTTACTTAAAAAATCCCATGTTCATCCATTATAGGTATAAGAATATTGGATCCTTCTCAATTCTAATCATTTATGAAGATGCATGATCCCTTTTACTTAGAGAATCTACTAACTTATTTTCCTTACAAGGTTGGTATTGTACTGAGTAGTTATAATCATTGATGAGATCTAAGCATCTTCACTAGCACATATTTATCTCATTCTGTGCGAATATATTTTTGTGTCCTTTTTGATCTATATATATTTCTCACTTCTCCCCATAGAGATAATGCTGCAATATTTTCAATGAAAAGATCACTGCTTCTAACTAAAGATCTAGCGTAGGATATTTTTGATCATTAATTTTCAACTGATTTAAGGAATATACTATAAATTTATCATTTTTTATCCGTAAAAAACATAATTCATTATTTTTAGCTTTACTGTACACCATAATGAATTCCCCACTTATTGGTAGGGTGAGCAAATATCCAGTGACAAGCATATTTTTCCACTCTTAAAATCATTCCTTACATTCATTAGTCTAGAAAAACATTACCCCATTCTTAATAATCATGGTTAGTGGGTTTGTTATTTTTGAGAACTTTCTCTAAAATCATCTGTAGTAACCATCTAGACATAAAATTTTATGGATCTCTATTATAGATGATGGCATGGGCCACTCTTAAATTTATATTCTATTCATAGTGTCCCCAAATATTTCTCTATTGGTGATACATTTCCCCAATATTGATACTTACTTCAATCAGAACTAACATTTACAGTACATTTGATAATTCAACCTTTGAAAATTCTTTATCACAGTATTGAAATTCTCTGTATGTTCCTTCATACTGTTGGAGTATATCAAAATATCATCAATAAATACTCACACACATTTTTTTGACTTAATATCAAAATACTCTATTAATTAAATATATGAAATGTTTTTGGTGAATTAGTGAGTCCAACGGAAATAAATATGAACTCATAGTTTCCATACATAGTAGGAAAGGCAGTAGTGGGAATATCTTCTTTCCCTGCCATTACTTAGTGATATCTTGACCAAAGTTCCACCATAGGGAAATAACTATCCCAATGTAGCTAATCAATCAAATCATTTATATGTGGCAGGGTATAATTGTTGTTTATCATGATTTTATTTATGCCATGATAAAAAATTCATACGTTCCATGATCCATCATTCTTCTTGAAAAAGAGAACTATTTCACCCCATGGTGATGCACTCAGGCATATAAAACCCTTTCCTAGATTCTATTATAATTCATTATTTAGTTCATCCCTCTCAATGGTGACCATTATATAAAGTTTCTTTGATATAGTCAGTGATATAGAAATATGATTAATTGAGAACTCAACCTCTCAATTTGGAGAATTTTTGGGAAAGACGTCAAAGAGAATATCAATGTAGTACCTCACAATGGGAATGTCTTCGAGCATGATTCAATCCTTTTTCCAAATCATTTGGGATAGATATTATTTCTCATATGGAAATAATATCCTCAAATTACATGATTATTCGGAAGAAGATTCATCATCCTCCTTACACTTTTACATATTTGGATGATTTTTCAATATGTGAAGACAGATATCACTTTCCTAATAGTTGATACTGGATTTAGCGATCGCTAATCCATGATTAAAATAGTGTCAAACTCTACCAAATGAATAATCAAAGAATTTTATGGAAGGTTCTATCCACAAACATTAACTAAGGAGGAGTTATATACATTGGATGCAATAACACACCAATTTTTTATTCCCATAGATAACTCAACCTCAATATTTTGAGGTGTTTGTTGAATTGTTATACTAAACATTAAAGATATAAAGGAATGCATATAACTATAATCAAATAGTATGTTCTCTATTCTTGAATGAATAACTAATGTACCTGTAATAACACCATTTTCAGGCTCCACCTCTGTAGTAATGATAACATATTACATTCATTTCTACCTTGGAGGTTGTTGTTGTTAGTTGCCTCAAAAATATCTTGGATTAGGGAAATGGCTTGAATAATGTCCACACTTCTTACAGTTGAAACACTACGTTACAGGCTGAGTGTTTATCTAAACCATCCTTTCTTCTTCCAAATTAGTGGGATTCTTGATATCTTTTAAATATGTATTATCCACATTACATTCTATTACATATTTTAATAATCTATTGGTTTCCTTTAAGCAATTTCCGATAAGCTTTTTCATATACTTTTGACATGTGGGATATTAGGTACTCATTCCATGATAGTATTTACCACCCACGTTAAACTATACTATACACTTTTTTTACCAAGTCCCAAAAGACTACTGAGATTCCTCGATATCCATTTCAACCTTATGGAAAAAATGATCAATCTCTTCATAGATGTAAAATTGTCGAATCAACAAAAATTTTCAAAGACTCAACATTAGTCCAGAAAATATGTGATCCAAATTTCATTCAGTGTTCAAGAAAAAGATGGTGGAATATCTTGAAAGTCATGTGATATTTTTTCCTATTCCTTGATAAAATCATCTTCCTTTATCTTCAGTCTGATGATCTCCCTTTCCATATTAATATAAATGGTTTAAGGAAAATAATTATTGAAAAATATTTTCTTGAAATCTTTTTAATCCATGGAATAAATTTTCTCCTCAAACTTTCTGTTCTTGTTGAATGTCCACCACTAATCATCTTTTCCATAAAAAGGATAAACTAAAAGAACCACATTATCTTATTTTAAGAATTTGGAGGATAGAGAGTATCTTCTCAATGGAGTTAATCTATTGTTCTGTGAGGAGGGGATTAGAAGATCAACTAAACATGGGATACCTTTAACATATAAATTATTCGATTGAAATTTTTATTCTCTTAGTAGAAGGTGGGTGTGTCACATGATTGATGTTTTTATTCATAACTTGATTCAGTTGATAAGTAGTTTTATAATCTTTTGAGCACCCTTTACAATCATATTTGGAATATCATTAATGAAATTGTCACATTAGCTATCACATTGATTTTTGGCACGAGTTGTTTAATTTCCTCTAATTAACTATGAAAAATATAGTGAAATTAATTAATTAAATAATTAGTTAATATTCAAAATAAAAGGATAATTCAAACATAAAAGGATACAATTTTATTGGAAATCTATATCCAAACTTGTGATTCCCTAGGTTTCATTCAAGGTTATCCATGATCGGTTTCCTGTCATATATTATTATGGGAACTTTTTTGATCCCTTAATAATTGTTCATAATGAGCTTATGATTTCACAAATGCATATACCCCAATAGTGTCATACTAGGTGAATAGTAAAGTCTGTTATCCTGTAGTAGGTTACCCTGAGATAGGCCCAAAAAACCTTTTTGGAGTTGTTGTTCCTAGACAAATATATTATAAAACCACATCCACATCCAGTGTAAAGATAACAATGTATTTTTTTGATAAACCACTAACTATATACCTACCAAAATTTAGGGACGCTTCTCATATTTGGCATTTTCCATAAAGATTTATCTAGAGTTTTCTAGTCCTAATCCCAAAAATAACAAATCATTTCCTCTGATTCCAACTATAGTGACCCAAAACCTTTACACAAATTATTACATGATTTTAAGAATAATTAAACATCTAATTAAAATCTAAGAATTATAAAGTCTAATGTTTTTGGAATATTTGGTACATAATTAAGAATCATAAATCCAAAATAAATTCATTTTTTATTTAATCTCTATAATAATTTCCTAACTTCAATTGAGATCATATGTCTACATAGGCTAACCTAGGAATACATGAACAATTGGGATGTGCAAAAAATCCAAATAATGAAATAAGTATAAAAATAAAACGTAAAAAATGGGTTAGAATGCATAACATCATTGCATATAAGGAAAAGAACATGAACATACATAAGGAAGAAAAACATGTATAAAATGGGATAATATAATCTTGTAATCATGTAAATGTGGAAAAAACATATAAAATTACATAAAAATGAGTAAAGGATAACATTTATGAAAATATAACATGGTGGAAAAGTCCCATAATGGAATTAGGTTCACTATATGTCCCATGAAGATTTCTAATGAGACTAAACAACACCCAATGCATTAGAGAACAATTTGGGAACAACCATCATAACCTGTTCAAGAATATTCATTCCACAAAAGGAATCATATATAAGGAATCAGACATAACATATGGGTTACCCATTGAACAAATTGGGTATCATAATCATGGTAAAAGAAATAACATAAAGGAATATCATTATGGTGTCTATAAATGAAATGGTTTAAGGAATAAATGTAAATTCATAATGTAATACTATCATAGATAATGATAAGTGATGTAAAAATGAAGTTAAAAAACACAAAATAGTGTTTAAGAGACATTAAAAAAACATTTTAGTGTAGTTTATGGAAAATATTAAAGAGTATTTAAAGCAAAAAAAAATGCATATTTGGATTCAAAAAACTAGTAATTAACCAAGATCATTTTCATGATAAAATAATTGATATTATAAAATTAATTGTTTCTTAAAAAGGATTATGAATTTTACTTTACAAATAGTAAGAAATCAAGATATTTACTTGAATTGGGCCAACTTGTCGAGTAGATTTGAGAAGAGAAATTTTTTTAAACATATATTTACCCATCAATAAAGGATCATATGATTTGGATAAATGAGGTTGGAACACAAATAAATAATATATAGGTTGTACGTAAAAATTAATAATAATTACATTAGGTTAAAGAGAGAGAAAAATTATCTCGAAGGAAAAAATAGAGGTTCGAAAGGAACCCTTTATCTTATGTACGGACCCGTTCTTCACTTGATCATAATATATTATCTAATTATATTAAATCCAATAATTAATAAATTTATAACCTATAATATGTTTATTTTATTTATTGTAATTTTATTATGTTAATTTAGTTCCCTTTTGATGGGATATGGGATTCAATTTCATCATTCAAGAGAGTTGTTTTCCATGGATTTCATGATAATTTCACTTATATACATGTACGAAAAATCTGGAAATATGATAACTGTTTTCTATAATTGATGATATATGCTATTAATGAACATATTTAAGGTAAAATTATCATATAAATTATATATTAATATATTATGATGAGGAATATTTTGATGAATAATTAATGATAACTGTTTGGAATGTGCTGGACGGATTGCGCTCACAAAGAATTTTTTATTATTATCTAAAATCTTGTTTATAAATTTATTATAGAAAATTAAGTATTATAAAAAACACATATTATAATTTTGAAAAACCATGAATTTATTTATGACCATTATGGAAGGAGTTGATGTAAAATGAAAATTCTTCATCCTTGAAGGTTAGAAATTAACACCTCATGAACGACGTTTTCATTTTTTGAATAAAAGTGAGATGAAATGTGTTAGATGATGTAATATTACATTATAATAATAAAATTTTAGTATATGTGAGGTAATATAGTTATCAAACCATTTAGATCAGGTGAGTTCAGGATAGATTAATAAAATAACACAGAAGGAAATTAAAATAAAAGGAATGAGAAATTTACCTCTAGAATATCTCAGCTTTGAAAACCTCATTAGGGAAAAGGTTTTGGTCATTTGATGAGACCAAGTGATTATGGAAATGGGGAATGGGATTGGTAAGAGTATTGGTCAGAATTTTCATATGTATCAGAGCTTCAAATGTGTGAGGAGAAGAATTGGCGACAAGTTGTATTTATAGGGGAGGAGAGGGGTGTTTTCCCATTATTTTATTCATTAGTTTATAATTTTGTCTCTGGACTATGAATATTTTTATCATTATCAGAAAATATAAGAAAATTATTAAGTTAATGTTGATATTATGTTTTATAAATCACTTATTACTAATGGAATATTTTATTAAACTTATGATGTATATATACTTCAAATTAGTATATTTTACGATTCATGAAGAATTCAACTTTTTTAGGAAAAACCCTAAAAAGTCACCCTAAAAATTTTAGATTTTTATAATTAAAAAGGGTCTGTTATATATAAATAATTTTCCAGTTTTGATAAATTTAAATTTTAATCAAATAAATAATTTACATGGAAAATAACAATTTTAAAATTATAACTAATTTTGAAAAACATTGAAAAATTAATTATGGTCTCATGAAATTATCTTATAATGATAATGAAACAAAATAGTGATTTATGAATACATTTAAGGGAATTAAATTTTATTTTAAAAAATTACATTAATTTTGAAATTGAAAATAAACAGTTACAGTTTATGAAAATGTCAATACTAAATTTTTATTTTCAAAAACTTTAATGTACTTTTACTATGATATAATTATATCATATTTTAATTTCTAAGATGGAAAAATTTTATTTATATTTTATTGGGTGAGGTTACTATTCTATTGGATAGTAGGCTATTCATAATGGTCATATTATCATTCCAATATTCATGTTACTTTTCTGTTGGTATATGTTCTATAAATTTTAGAAATAAATCTTATTTAATTTAATATTAATTTATAATGTTTTTATTTTGTTCTTAATTTTATTTCATTTGATTATATTATATGAATTAATTAAAATAAATTTACTTCCATTAATACAATTTCAGTTCGCCAAAAAAGAAAATCTCAAAGGACTATTTCAAATGTAGGGGAAGATGTTATCAGAGTGGGAAAAAGGAGGAAAGTGATAAATTGTTGAGGAGTTGGATGTATAATCTATAAAGAAAATTGGAATTACCAAAATGAATTCCCTACACCAATAATTTTCTTCTAGGCATAGGATGGAACTATTCCATGACAATCGTTAAAGTTGATGGATTGAAGTATTTATGTATTTTGGATTTAAGAATTCAGAATTTTGAAATAGTTAAGGATTATATAGTATATGTTTTTCATTAGGGATTTGAATTAATATTTTTAGTGGTGATGATTACGATGAAATTTCATTTAAATACATGGGTATATTTTATAAAAAAATTGATTTAATGATGGAAACCCTTAATATATTATTAATTTTGAGAAAATTTCCATTAGATATCATAAAGAGATGTTGGATATAAATAATGTAAATATGATGTTATTGAGACCTTGGAACTTATTAGTACTTTGATGACAGGTTGGGTTATGATATCAGATATTGAATTTATAGAATTTATGGATTTATGGTATGAGGGAAGAGTTAATTTTGGAAATCATGCTAGTTTTTGTTGATATTTTTTTGTAATTCAGGTTATTAATATGTTTCAAGAGAATATATGATAAATGTATTCAAATCATAGTATGTTATAATCAATAGTTACTTTATTATTTATATGTGATTAATATATAAATTATCTTGAGAAATTTTATGACGTTTGTTTTCTAATTTTTTTGATATTCATCTTTTAGAAGGGTCAAAAGGTTAACCATTTATGAAACAGAAAATATTGACCTTTGAATGAGGTTTTAGAGGTTAATTTTTCCTAAAATAATGATTTATTCATTTTGGATAACATGTACAAACCATTTTTGGTGATGATAACTAGAGATATAATGAATGACATACCATCTCATTTTTAATCTTATGATTCAATAGTTCTCTAGGAATTAAAATTTGAGCTTCTTTTCATGGAGTAAGATATGAAGCATTAAATTTATCAAGGCTAAAATTATGGATGTTTTTTTGATAATAAAATGAAATGAAATCAAGTAAGTATATATCTAGTTCTTAAAATTATTCAACTTTAGGAATTTTATCTTGAAACCCCAATGTAATCTTAGTACATTAATTTCGGATGAATCGAATGGTCCAATAGATCATAAAATATATGTGGTTTTCCGATGGTTAACATTATAATGACCATGATATCTATAAATCTCTATAATAACATGATAGTTAGTTTTCTCTTCAATGTATACCTTTTCACTTTCCACCTATGTTCTCTTTTGTAGCAACCTAATTATGAGTTATATTGGGTAATTGTTATGTTTCCATCATTTTCATTTTTAAAAGAAGTTTAAATATTTATTTTTATAACATGGGTTTCTATGAGAAAGTTATGAAATGTTTAATCTTTAATGATCTATCTGAATTTCATGGTTGAAAATCATTTTATGTGATTTATAATGTAACACCCCATGTTTTTATGAATTAATTTCTTTTCAAATAAAATGTAAATATTTTTTGGATTTTTTGATAAAATAAACTAATTAAATATTTCATTATGTAGCAATTTAACTACTCAAAATATAGTTTTTGACTTTAGGTACAGACAATACTAATTTTTTCTTATCTTAAACAAAATAATTACTTCCTTCTAGAGCTTGTGTCACACACAAGAATGTGTTTTACTAAAAACAAATATAACGTGATAGTTATCAACAAGGTGTGGGAATGAAGAGGATAAACTTGATTAATTGAATTATTAAATAATTGTTTAATTTTTTTTATAAATTTAAATCTTCGATGACTAATTAATTATATATGAAGTGTAAAACCAATTGAAAATAAAGTATTTGTTTTTATGAAAAATTATTTTACTCCCAAAAAGGAATTTTATGTTAATAAATTAAATAAATAACAATTATTGGAATATATTAATGAAATTTTTATGTTATATATTCAATAAAAAATATCAAAATTCAATAAATTAATTTTATAGGCATAAATTAAGAACAAATTCCATTTTTAGCATAAAAAGATTTATTTTCTAGTAAACATTGTTTCCGCATTTTGATGGATTTATTGTTCTAAATAATAATTTTGAAAAAATTATTAAATTTTATTTGAAAAAATAAATTTACTTTTTAAATCCTTAATATCAAATTTTACTTGGGTTTAATTTTTTTTTCTAATATGATTCAATTTTTGATCTTATGAAAACAAATACTACATTTTAATTGAAAACTAAATTTTCATCTAAATAATAAATAATGTTGAATTATATTCTAATTTTTTAAAAAATAAAATTAGATCAAATATAAATCTATTAATCAAATATAGTTCATTGTAACATTTTTCTTATTGATTTTTTGTATTGAATCATTTTAAAGATGTGAACATTTTCACTATAATAACCTGCTTTCTTGCCCTGCTAATGGGATGAAATTAAATTAATTTTTTCCATTTTTGTGTCTTGAATTTTTAAAAATGGATTACATATTTTTAATATGATGGTCGAAATTTACTAAATATTTTGTTCCCAAAATGAATAGTAACATATGTAATTTTTATTACTGCAGTAAAGTGTAAATTGGCTTGTTTAGGAAAAAAATAATGTGGTAGAGAGTATAAAATGACCCTAACACATAACAATATTTTATAGGGTAAATTTAATTCGACCCTCAACACCTAAGTTTAGAAATTTAATTATTTAATGGACACTTTTTAATTAAAATGACATAGATATTATTAAAATCAAACAGAGTGAAAAATGTCACACTCATACTTTCAATAAGTATAATATTTTTAATATGGGGTAAAATAGAAGATGTTCTTAACTATAAATATTGTTCTAAAAAATATTAGTTTTTTATACATCAGAGTATTGTTTTAATTTTTTAGTTACGAAATAATAACTATAAATAATTACACAATTATGATGCATTTATTATTTAATTAATGAAAAAATAAATCAAATGACATTAAAAATAATAAAATAAATATAATTTGAATTAATTATGGTGATAAACTAATTTTATAGGTTTAAAATATATATTTTGGGTGAATTAAATAATTTTTTTGATGTTATCATGATTTGTTATTAATGTAAATGTAATTAATTGTGTCAAAATTGACAGCAATGATATTTTATTAAAATAATATAATATAAATTTATTTAAAAATATTATAAAACATAAATAATGATAAAAATGATGAATTATTGTCAAACATATTAAACAAATTGACCATTTATGGTTCAATTTAATCATTATAAGTAAAAAATTCACGTTAATATTGAAGAATTTGTTAACGTAGTCAAAATTAATATAGGTTAACCAAGGATTAATAAAAATGATAAGGTTTAAAATTACACAAATACATTTATAAAAACTAGGTTTGATGGTATTACCACTATATACCACCTTATCTTATAATCCCTTTATATTTTTAGGTATTCTTATTGAGGTTCATTTTTTTATAAATTAATCTTTTATGAATTTGAAAATGTTCCCTTAAACTACATTATAATAGGACACCTCGACACTCATCTAATATAACCAGTTTTATTCTTCTATCATGACAAAACCCTAAAAAATTCACTTCTCCACATTAATTTACACATTATGAAGGTTTAGATCATTCCAAATGATCAAAACTAGAGTACTTTAGAGGACATATAAAAGATCTATTTTAGATAAGAGTTCATCGGTCTAACCTATCACTCTTATTTTCTAATCTCATATACCTACTATAAATAGTAGATATCTATCATAAAATAATAAATTAAGAATCCTGAATATGATTAAATGTTATTTTGAATATGAATACACTATTATATACCCATTCCATATTAAAATTTAAGTGAATGTACATGTGACTTACGGTCTCCACGTAGAGATATAATTCATTTTTCATCTCTATTTATCTGGATGGTTATAATTATGTAAATAATAAATATATATGACATATATTATGTATTATTAGTTTTTTTAATTAATATATCATCCTCTTCCTTATCATTTCACCCATTAATGGAATGAAATTTTTTTATATTTTTGACCTTAATATAATTTTTCAGATTAAGTAACTATTTAAAATTCACAATAATTAGTACCTACACGACAAAACATACATAGGAAAATGAAGAACTTAACACCCAAAATAAGGGTAATAATGAAATATAATTAACAAGTGTTTGATAAGATGATACAATAAGATCATAGAGATTTCATAAATAGGAATAAAGTTCTTTTACAAACATATAACATGCTTTAAAACCACTATACATGATTTTATCCCACTTTCTACTAAATAAAAATTAAGGGCTTCTCCGCATGTTTATTTCTTCTATGAGAAATATGAATTATTCGCCACTTATTTCTTGTGTGTGGTGCATATAAAAACCATTTATATATAATATTATGAATATAATTATCTTAATTTTAAAAAATATTTCCTTTAAAAATTATAATTTTTAAGGGGTATATGATTTTACTGGTTACCAATTAGTATGTGAATTCATAACACAATTTCCATTCAATAGGTTTTCCATATACTTCATTGATTATGTAATGATATCATAATATGTGGGATTATGTAATATTCACACTTGTTTTATGTGGATTTATAAATAATAAAAACAATCAATTATTTTTTTAATGATGACATTAATGATATGATATTTCTAAGGGATTTTATTTTAAAAACAATGTTTTTAAAATTTCACTTAAAACTCTATTTTTCTTTCTTGTCCAAGGTTAAAAAAATTGTTTCTAGAGAAATTTTTTACTATTCTCTTATGATTGTTAAAATTCATTTTGAATAAATTTTTTTATTTTTTAAAAAAAAATTTGAAATCATTTTTCTCGTTTTTTATGCAATATTATTTATAAATATTCTCACAATAAGGCTTTAGGAATTTATTTTTTTTATCTTATATTGAATGAAAAAAATTTCCCTCATTAATGAAAACATAATGATCTGAAGATAACTTAATAAGATTACAATTTTTTTTTCAAATAAAATGTTTTCCTTTATAATTGATGAACTTGTAAAAAAATTCCTAAAAGAAATGATATTTTCCTCAAGAATAATTTCAAGTGATATTTTAAAAAATCAATTTTATAACAAAGATCACATTATTTAAGATTAATTATGATTTAATGGGAATATTACCAAACCATGCCATTTTTTCAATTCTCTAAATCATTTATGTTTATTATGGAATGATATTTATGAATCTTATTTCTTTTCCATGAGTTATGTAATGATGAAGCATTTTTGAAACTCATTTCCTTACAACATTTTTGATGCGAAGAATGAGTTATGGTCCGATAGAACTCATAGGTGTAGTTTTTATTATCTGATAGGTTGTACCTATATCCACATCTAATTAATTTGGTACTGAATTATATATCATGAGATGGTTAGGGAAAACAAGTCAATGTGCTTGATATGTTATGGGAAAGAAGTCAACGAGATTGATCCAAAATTTGAAACATGGGTGTCCTAAACCAAAATGGGAATCATGTGTTTCCTAATACACTATGGTAAATAAATTTGTCCTGATATAATATTTTTATGTACTTGGTAGTTAACCTTGAAATTTGAAATGGTTTCTAAAATTATTATTATTCATCATACATTTATGACATGAACTTATGGTTCAATATGAATTTATGATAATTTTATTTCTTATGATTCTTTGATTTTGAAATATTAATGTTTTATTCTAAAATTCATGTTTATGATACATGATAGGATGGTCATAAACTTTTTATGTTCTGATTATGATCACATACACATGTTTATTATCTTATTTATTTTTAAGATAATAAATTGATATTTACCTTGTTTCTGTTAATGAGAATTTGAGTGCAATATTATATTTTTTTTATCTTCCCTAAGATATAAAAGGAGGTATTACTTATGTAATTTCAATTGGTTATATTTAAGAAGGATCAAACGAGAGATGATGTAAATGTCTTATGTACCAATTTTTTTTGTTTCCATGTTTCTAAATACACAATAAATTTATGATCCTTTGGCATGTGTTTATGTAATGTATTCAATATTCATCTAAAAAAATGTTAAATATTTGAATGAAAATCTCATGTCATTATAATAGGAGTTGGAGATTAAGATTAATTTAATATTCTAACCATTATACTTTCCTATAATATTGGTGACTATTTTACTTCATGAAGAAACTCTACCTTGGTGGATACATGTATATAGTGATCAAGAAGAAATAACATTCACTTTGGTAACTCTTAATAAACATTTTTAAAAAATATAATTTTTCTACACAATATAACAAATTACCATAAGAGACATTGGTCATATATAGGGGATATTTTACTATATATAATTTCACCACTTAATTTAATCATTTATTATGTTATTCACTACAAAATATAATTGTTAAGAAGAAAAAATCAATGAATTTATAGGATGGTTTACTACTATAGTTCTAGAGAAGATAAATGTTTTTTGATCATATTACAATGTTAGGGAGAGTGTGGTGGTGGTTGATTGATTACCCTATAGGATTGTTGTGGTAATAGGGCTATCATAAGTACATCTATAGTTATATCTTTTGGGGATATGTGTAGAATAAGTTATTCATTGTCAGATATATAATAAAAGGATTAGTAGAGTTCCCTAATATGTTTTTTTATCACTCTTCGGTATCTAATGTATCATGGGGATGAGGTTTTTTTTCATTTTGTCAGATATTAGTGGATTATATCACTTTTCATTGCATATTATGATTGTGGTCATAAGTATTAGGAATTAACTATAACACTTACATTTAAAAATATAGGTAATCCAAGTTAATAATTGATTGTACACTTTTAAAAGATCAACATTATAGACTTCAATAGATAGTGGGTACTAATGACTACATGAAATAGTTGGTTTAGAGATAATACTATTTTTGGAACATATCACCCACTATCTCTACCAAGATACCAATAATATGATATAAGAATAAATTATAGATGAAATGAAATTAAGTAGTACCACAAAGAATTAAGATAATTATGGTGTTGTTAATGTCATTCAGTTGAGGTGGAAAAGGCTAAAGTGGTAGTTAGGGTTAATTTCCTTAGACTTATTGTTTTTGTATTATTGAAGATATATTTATTTTTGATAAATTAAAGAGATTCAAATTATTTTATTACCATGAGTCTCATATGAGAATCAATATCTCTATGAAGATGATAGATTTTTCACTTAATCTATTAACTCCTCACACTTAAAGACATATCCTATAAATGGTTAGTTGAAACTATATTTTGGTTCATAGTAGTGATAGAATATTTTAGGTTTTCATCTTATTAGAGATATGACCATGTGATTATATGTCACGACCCATCCCCCAGGGCATGTGCTGTGACTACCCGAAGCCCGCCTTCA
Source organism: Viscum album (assembly GCA_963277665.1). Classification (NCBI taxonomy): domain Eukaryota; kingdom Viridiplantae; phylum Streptophyta; class Magnoliopsida; order Santalales; family Viscaceae; genus Viscum; species Viscum album. The sequence goes on along the minus strand of OY728120.1, from coordinate 1,867,653,820 downwards.
ATAGGCCAGGGGCTGACAACTAGCACCGAAAGGTGTACTTCCTAAAACAGGTAGGCATTTCATTTAAACCTGTACAAACACATGGTCCGATAACATAACACAAAGTACCTGTGAAGTAAAATGTTGTTTTAAAAGGAGTTCTAAAAGAAAAAACGGCTAGAATACAATCCCAACTGAAAGTACGAGCACAACTGAAAAGTAAAAATACAACTAAAAGGAACAATACAACAGAATTAAGGAAAAAATCTACTGAATTTTCTAAGGATCCTACCTAAAGGGTAGGAACATATCACCTCCTCAGTACTCCACATCCACCTGTCTCCTTTGCTTATGACCAAGTCCTGGATTCCTCAAACCTCATTCCAGCTTCTCACCATCTGCACAAGACACAATAATGTGTGGGTGTAGCCCGTGCAGGGGTGAGTATAAAAATACTCAGTAGGGAGACTTAGACCCTATAAGGACTCTCATAATTCCACAAAGAAAACCACAAAGCATGATCTCAATCACAAAACACAAATAAATAGACACAACCTAATTAGAGTCTTAGTGAAAACCATGTATACAAATAAGAGAAACATGATTATGATGCTGGCCCACACAGGATCGCTATGAAAGCTGATAGCCAGCCATAGAATCTCTAGGCCTAGGAAAATGTAACATTCCCAATCACAATTTTGAACACCTAGTATACTAGTGAACTCATCCTCTATCGAGTATAGTGGGCCTGTTGCGTCACACAGAGGTGGTTCCCACTAAATTTGAACTGTTGAGATACTCCTCCACATCACATAATGTGGGTCTATCGGGTCACACAAAGCCACTCCCCATAGTGGACTACTGAGGTAATCCCCCCTTCATCTACCATGGGTCTAACACATCACACAGATGGGCTCCCCACCGTGGGTTGACCACGTCACACAGAGGCACTCTCCATTGGGCCGTCGAGTCACTACAAGTCGAGAAGTCAACAGTCGTCAAGTCTCTGTTAGTTGCAGGGTTCCGTACATAGTGCGCTTGGGAGAACCGCACCCCAACCCATTGTTGTTATTAAATTTTGCACAAAGTCTCACAAAGAAGTAACCTGATGATCCTCCTTATCATAAGGGTCCCAATACAACAAACTACACGTCAATCAGACTCTCAGTTAGTGCATTATTGGCATTTCAGTGTTGAGGTCCCGGTAGGATTTGTGTGTGATCCATCCCCTCAATACTCAATATTTATCCACAACTCTAATGGATTAAGTCAAAAAGGCCGTATCACTCCAAGGATCCCAATGTTGTAGACGGTTCGTCAAACGGACATCTAGTTCTCAAGATACGACCCTTTATGTGATTATGGTCGGTACTGGGTCTGGGTCTGGTCCGCCTCAATCGGATTTGCCTGACATGGTTCAGAATTAGCTGACCTGGATAGAACTTTGACAACAAGGACTTACTTGGGTCCGAACTAACCCAGGTCAACCTGGACCACTGGGACCGACCATACCCGGTTGGGCCGTGGGTCAAGAAGCAGAGCCGCGGGTCAGCCCGCTGAACGGCAGGTTGGTCCACTGGGCCGACCCGAAGGTGCCACCCACCTGGTAGCGTGGGCCTCCAAGGATACCCGGATGCGGCGTGTCAATGTAGGGATGATGTGGAATGGATCCATTTCAGTGGGTCAACACGTGGGGGTTAAGCCAACGCGGCGCCATGTGGCACCGCGGGTCCTCTATGTCGCGGCCAATGGGTCATGGATTTTCATCTAAGCGCGCCTCTGGCATGCGCCCATCTACTGGACACTAGTTGATCTGGTGGCCCCTGCTCCTGCCGTGGCCAACACTGGCTGCAACCCTGCGACGGCGTTGGGGCGCCGCTGGGCTCGCGCCCCACACCCTACCTGTTCCGTCGCGGCCGGACGGTGTGTCGACTGCCTTCCTCCGGTCACCGAGGCTGATGAGATGTGGGATCCTTTTTTCATTAGGAGCACACGATGGTGCGCTGCACCTCTTCCATGACCAGATTGTGTTGGCTGCTCCGACGACCATCGTAGCCTTGTGTCGTAGCCTCCTCTTGCAGCGTGCGTTGATGCGATATCCACCACAGAGCTGGTCAGTGTCGTCACGCTATCGGTCTGCAATGGAGGCAAAAGGATGTTGCAATGATAACAAAGGGTTTGGTCTGGGTTCGTTAGGCCCGCGCCCTCCACATTACCTCATAATCATAAAGGGGGATTAATGTTTTAAAAATCAATTGAATTAAACAACATTATAAACCGCACAAGATACCCCGCAACAACCTCCTGCAAAGACAAATGAATCATGGGTAAACCCATTAATCAGTTGACCTGCACTCTTCATGTTATTCAGGAATGGGTAAGAGGAAAATTATTTAAAAAGAATAAACAAATGAACCCTCTACCTAAATAATGATAGAGGACACACATTTGTGGAACCAGGTCGTTGTCGTCATCCTCCGAAACTAGCTTCCAATGACGTCGCTTGTACTTCACTATTTAGTTCGTGGTTCGGTGTCTCCCGTCACTGCTCGATGGGACCTTATTCATCCACTATGTTCTTGGCATCACAACACTACTTCATCAATCCTTCAGCACTTTGTTTCTTAGAAAATTGGTGCTAAAACCCCTCCCCATGGTCCATATTTATAAGAGAGGGGGAGGGTATGTAACAATGTTGGAATTTAATGGGGATCAAAAATTAAGAGGCTTCCTAATTTCCCAATGACATCCTTACATAGGGTTGGAAGGTCAAGCCATTTAATGTCTTGAAACATTTCTTGCCCCTCCCCCTTACTTGTCTATTGGAGGATATGAAATAAAATAACAATATTATTTTATTTCATTTATTTTGAAATGTCGCAAAAGATAACCCTTTCTCCAAACCTACTATGGTCAATGTAAAGTTGTTATTAGGAGAATCATGATACTATAGATTCAACGGTGCCCTTATATTTTTAATCCGAACAATTGTTCGAATGTTAGAAAACACCTCTCATGCTTTTACTGAATGTATCCGAAAAAAAGTTTAGAAATTTTTTATGGGGACTCCGAGCCATGAAATCACACACCATTAATTTTTGTAGACTCGTAATAATTCTATATAATTTAAAAAATATTTACATGTAAAATATGGGTCTTTACATTCTACCAACCTTATGGATTTTTGTCCCAAAAAGACACAACATAGACTAAGAAAAAATGGCGGTACTGAGCATGAATCTGAGCTATCCGCTCCCATGTTCTCTCCTGGAGGTTCCTGTGCTACCAGCAAATTCACACTATAGGTATTGAACGCCAAAAAAGGACCCACTATTTTCGATCCTCAATATCTACTAAAACATATATAAATGTCACCCCATCATCTAAGTCTAGCTCTCCATGGTCGATGACATGAGATGGGTCGTGCACATATCTCCTTAGTTGGGATATATAGAAGACGTCGTGCACTCTCTCTAACTATGTTCGAAGTGCCAAGCGGCATTCCACCTCACCTATCCCTTGAAGAATTATAAATGGTCCCATAAACCACAGTGATAACTTGTCACCTTTGCCAAATATCTATAGTCCCCATCGATGAGAGACTCACAAGGAAACATGGTCCCCCTCCTGGAACTCCAAGGGTCTACGTCTCCTATCAGCATATGACTTTTGTCTGCTCTGTGGAGACTTTATCCGCTCCTGGATGGTATGCACCTTCTCAGTGGTAACTCGTACAAAATATGGACCCATAAGTGCTGAATCCCCTGAGTTTTTCCAGCATAGAGGTGATCTACATGGTCGATCGTACAAGGGCACAATTGGTTCTATACCGATGTTGGAGTGATAAATGTTGTTTTATGCGAACTCCACAAAGGACGAGTGATCCTCCCAACTATGACCTAAGTCTAGGAAGCATGCACGAAGCATGTCCTCTAGTGTGTGGATGGTAAAACCCATCTGACCATCCTTCTGAGGATGCAAGGTGGTGCTCAAACGTATGTGTGTCCCAAAGGCCTCCAACAATCTCTTCCACAAACGGGATGTGAAACATTTGTCATAGTCATAGATGATCATCGATGACACCCCATGATGTTGCACAATCTCATATACGTAGTGGATTCCAAAGACCTCTACTGATCCCTGCTCTTGGATAGGTAGAAAGTTGGTCGACATCGTGAGTCGGTCAATGATCACCCAAATAGAATCATGTCCCCGGTACATTCATGGAAGCCCTATCACAAAGTCCATTGAGATCCCATCCCACATCCACTCCAACATCTCTAGTTCCAGACCTAAGCCTCCTGGAACCTGATGCTCGGCCTTCACTAGCTGATAAGTGACACATCATGAAACAAACTTTGCTATAGCCTTCTTCATCCCTAGACACCAGTTCCGACACCAGAGGTCCTGGTACATTTTTTCCACACCAGGATGTTCCTCCAGAGGGGATGTATGGAACTCCCACAAAACCTCCTCCTGTAGCGCCACCAGTACCATGGTACAACCTCTGAAGAGAATGGCGTTCTACCCACCTTCCTAAAAACTATTTGGTGCCTACCCTGAGGATATATGAGCAGGTCGAGCCTCACAGTTGTTGTCCCCAAGCTGCAGCTCCCTGACTCGTTGTTGGATGGGGGAGTGAATGTTATAGATTATAGGTATGCTGCTCCATCTCTATCCACGAAGGTTATCTACAATGTGACTAACTACTCGGTCACCTCACTTAGAAATGCATACCCTACCTCCTTCTAAGTGCATCTACTACTGCATTCCCCTTCATTTGAGTATATAGAATCTCTATGTCAAAGTCATGGAGGAACTCTATCCATCATTGTTGTATCCAGATCAGGTCCATCTAATAGAAGATATACGTGAGACTCTTGTTATCATAGTAGAATGTAAATCATTCAACCAATAATTAATGTCACCACATCTTCAAGGCGAAGACCATTTCTGCTAAATCTAGGACGTGGGTAGAGTAGTTATGCTCATGACATCTCAACTGTCATGACACGTATGTGATCACTGCTCTCTCCTACATCAACACACACCGATGTCCGGTCCGTAATGCGTTGTAGTAGACTACATACCCAACACCCTCTTCTAGTAGCCTCAAGATGTGGGAACTCGTTAGTCTCCGCCTCAGCTCCAGGAAACTCTATTGGAATCTCTATGTCCATATGAAGTGCTTCTTGTTCTTTTTCAATGCTAAAAATGGTCCCACAACTCTAGAAAAGTTAGGCAAGAACCTCCGGTAGTATCCACCCAAGCCCAAGACACTCCATACCTCTGTCATGCTCATGGGTGGATCCCAAGAAAACACAACCTCAATCTTCACTAGATCCGCTAGAAATAAAGCCTCTAAGATAACGTGTCCCAGAAAGTGGACCTCTCATATCTAGAACTAGAACATAGAGAGTTTACCCTAAATCAAGTGGTCTCGGAGTGGATCCAGAACTATTTACAGATGATAGGCATGCTCCTCCTCTGTGGCTGAGTATATCATGATGTCACCGATGAACACCGCTAGGAAGTGATCGAGGTATGGCTGAAAGATCCTGTTCATGAGTCCCATGAACACTACTTGTACCTTGGTCACGCCAAAAGGCAAAACCAAGAACTCATAATGGCCATACCAAAATCTAAAGGTCGTCTTCTGCACATCCTCATATCATATCTTGAGCTGATGATAGCCTGATCTGAGGCCCATCTTTGAAAACCAACGAGGCCCCTTCAGCAGATCGAAAAGATCATCAATCCTCGGAAGAGGATACATGTTCTTAACGGTTAGCTGGTTCAAGCACCGATAGTCCACACAGAGTCTCAAACACCCATATGCCTTCTTGGAGAACAAAATCAGGGATTCCCATGGAGAAAAATTGGTTCTTATGAACCCCATTACCTACAGGTCCTCCAACTGTACCGGTAACTCACAAAGCTTAGTGGGAGCCATCTGATATGCCGGTGTAGATATTGGTGTCGTCCCGAGGTACATTTCTATGTAAAAGTATACCTCTACATGGGGAGGTAATCCTAAATCATGATCAGGAAAGACATCAGCAAACTGATCCACCACTATAGGATAGCTTAGACTCTCAACATAAGCTCCTCTAATGGAAAGGCTATCCAACTGATGAGTAATCAGTTGCTCCCTCCTATGGGTATGTCCAACCAATGCAACAAAGGTTCCTTTCTCATCGGTGATGGAAAACCTGGTCCAATCTGTGAAGACATACCACACTTTGTGACTAATACAGTCAATCTAAGCATGGACTATGGATAACCAGTCCATACCCAAGATGGCATCGCAAGGCCTTGATGCCTCTACTAGGAGATCCCAACTGAAGATCTCGCCTCCTAGTGTAAGTTATCTCTACTGGAACCCATGTGTAGACGTTGAACGCACTATCATAGGAGTATTAGAAGTAAGGATCGAGCCAACGACTCCACAAAAATCTATAATCTTCAAACGAGGGCCGTGTCAATAAAAGTGTTACCGACACCTATGTTTATAAGTACTTTATCTAAGGCGGAGTAGAAAAAGATCAAAACTCTAATCATCTCTGGACCATCGTGGTCATTGGACTTAGCTACCTAGAGTTGAGCTCGTCCTTGTCCTCCTGCTGCCTGTGGTTGGGGTGGACCACCTGGCGGTGGTGGTAGTAGAACCTCAAAACACAGCCCACCACCTAATGCATGACCAGCTCCTCTGCCACATCCTCCACTCTATGGAACTCCTAGCTTAACCCTTAGACTCTACCTCAGCGGTCCCTCAACTATCTGTTGGTCATCTGTCCGGTGGGCCAGGCAGTGGAGAGACATATGATCCTACCCACTGCATGTGTAGCACTATGTGTCCCTCGCCTATCTTCCCCTCCCTTGTGAGCCTCACACCTCTAACCTTGCATCCCAGGGTCAACCACCAGAATGTATGGTTCACTTGGACCTCTGTTTCAACTACCTGCTTCCTACTAGAGACAACTCTACAACCTAACATCCGATGGTGGCCCTCTGTGTGGGTGCATGCTTATCTAGGAATCTCTCAACAAATAGCGTTAGCTCTAGCACACCAGCCTAAGTCGGTATGTTGAGCGATACAATTGATGCTTTGATCTCCCATCGAAGACCCTTTTCAATGTTCTGGGACCTAAAGAAAGAGTCCCACACCATGTCTATGGAGTAGCAGGAGAGATTAGTGAACCTCCCCGAGTACTGGGCCTCTGTATTGCTACCTTGTTAAGTGAAACAACTCCTATATATGGATATAGTGTAAGGTCACTATGAGAAACTCTTCCATGAAAAGACCCTCGATGTCCAACCAAATGAGGGTTGACTCATCGTGTATCTGCAGCATCATCCTCTACCATCTCCCTACTGCTGCCTGAAAAATGCTTGCTACTAGGATCACCATAAAATCAGATGGTGTGCCTACTAAGAGAAAAACTCTAGCCACAACCTCCAGTCTTTTCTCAGCCACCTAAGAGTCTGTCTCGCCTCAGAACCTCGAAGGACTCTATTACTGGAACTCGTATAACATTCTCAGTCGACGTGAATCCTCTATTGGTGGGGATGGTGGTAACGACCATCCAATGGGTAGTGGTGCTGTTGGTACACCACATAAAGGTGCGAACACCATAAGAGGGACCTGCACTGAGGCCTCATCACTCAATGGACCGTTATCGCATACTCTCTCTGGAATATTGGCTGGCTATCTATGTGGAAAAATCCTGAAAGAAGATATGTGTGACATGATCAATAATTTATACCTGGCAAGCTGACTCAAGAGATCAAAAAGAAATCTTTTCAAAACACACACAATCAGTGTTTTTGTGTGCTGAGTCGGAAAATCACAATTATGGGTTCTAGTGTATGGATACGTTAGCCTCCACTCTAACACTAGACTCCCTGCACTAAAAACCACACTCATAACACTTGACACTCTTGCTTCACAGAAAAGATCAGAGTCATAGTTCTTTGGTAGATATGAATTCCTTTGATACCCCTTTTTCATGACCTGTCCACTGGGGATCATGTTGTGACTACCCCATGCTCGGCTTCCATAGGACAGGGGATAACGACAAGCACCGAAAGGAGTATTCCCAAAAACGGGAAGGAATTTATTTTAACCCTGTACAAACACATGTTCCGAGAATGCAAAAAGAAACAAATTATATGTAAACTGTTGTAGTAAAAGGTGTGTTGAATGTAAAATGGGCTAGAATACAAGCCAAAATGAAAGTACGAGTACAAATGAAAAGTAAAAAGACAAATGAAAAGAACAATACAACTGAAAAAGGGAAAAAGATACTGAGTTGTCCCCTGAGGATCCTACCTGAAGGGTAGGCACATATTGGCTCCTCAGAACTCCACGTCCACCTATCTCCTCCGTGTACCTATTCGTCCTAGCTCCCTCAAACCTCAGCCCAACTACTCGCCTTATGCACAAGGAACAAAAAGGCACAGGCGTAGCCCGTCCAGGGGTGAGTATAAAAATACACAATAGGGACCCAAGACCCCTAAAGGTCTCTCATAATTACACAAGGAAAACCAAAAATGATGATATCAATCACTAATCACAAAGAAATAGACACAGATCAATTGGATTCTCAGCTAAAAACAGGTATAAAACTCAGAGAAACATCATTATGATGCTGAGACACAAAAGATCGCTATGAAAGTTGATTTCCTGCCATAGATTATCAAGGCCTAGGAACAAGTAACATTTCCAGTCACAACGTCAAACACCTCGGCGGGTGGTGAAATTCTCCTCTATCGAGTACAGTGGTCCTGCCATGTCACATAGAGATGCTTCCCACTAACTTTGAAAAGCTAAGGTACTCTTCCCCATCGGGTAATGTGGGTCTGCCTGGCCACACAGAGCTGCTCCCCACCGTGGCTAGCTATGGAACTCCTCCCCATCGCATACCATGGGTCTGCCACATCACACATAGGTGATCCCCACCATGGGTCTTCCATGTCACACAGAGGTGCTCCCCAGTAGGCTTTCGAGTCACTCTGAGATGAAAAGTTAGTAGTCGTCAAATATCAGCAAGTTGGAGGGTTCCGTACAAAGTGCCCTTTGGAGAACTGCTCCTCAAACCATTTTTCAAATTACATTTTTAACAAAGTCTCACAAAGAAGTAACCCGATGACCCGCCATGTCATAAGGGTTCCAATGCAATAGACGGCATGTTAATCAGATGCCTGGTCTGTGCGTTATTGGCATTTCAGTACCGAGGGCCCAATTGGATTTAGGTGCGATCTAACGTGGACATACACCATGTTTCTCCAAAATAATCATGGAGTACGTCAAAAGGATCCTTGAGCTCTAAGGATCCAAACTCTGTAGACGGTTCATCAAATGGACGTCCGATTCTCAAGATAAGACCCTTTAAGTGTTTCTGGTCGGTACTGGGTCCAGGTCCGGTCCGCCTCGGTTGGACTGGCCCGACCCTGTTTGCAACGGGCCATCCCGTCTCGACAAGGGTCAAACCAGACCAACTTGGGTCCATCCCGACCAAGTTCATCCCGGCCTATTGGGCCCGGCCCGACCCTGTGGGGCCGCGGGTCAGGCCGTTGGGCCGCGGGTCAGCCCACAGAGTGACGGGTCCGTCTGCTGGGATGACTCAGCAGTGCCACCCGCTTGGCAGCACAAGCCACCAAGGATACCAGTACGTGCCACGTTAGTGGGTCAACCCATGGGGGTTGACCCAACATGGAACCACATGGAACTGTGGGTCCTCCCTGCCATGACTATGCCACCAAGCATGCCACTGGCGCGCACCTTGTCCACCTGTTGTCGGTCGATCTGACGACCCCTGCTTTCGCTACAGTCAACGCATGCCATGGCCCTGATGCTGTGTGGGAACACCATCAGGGGCACACCCCACCCCTTAACGGTTCTGTCGCAGCCGGCCGGCGTGCCGGCCATCCTCTCTAGCGGCGCATGACGGTGCCTTGCACCGTCCCCCGTGACCGACCGGTGTATCGGCCACCATCCTCTGGTCGTCATGACTGACAAGTCGTGGCCTCCTTTGTTCATCGGCAGTGCATGACGGCATGCCACGCCTCCTCCCATCTAGCCGGTGTCTGACCTCCGATGACCGTCGTGGCTTTGGGTTGTAGCCTTTTCTAGCGTTGTTAGTCGATGCATTATCCACCATATAGCCGGTCTGTGTCATCACGCTGTCGGTCTTCATTTGAGGCATATCGATGTAGCAAAGATAGTAGAGGTTTCGGTCTGGGTTCGTTAGGCTCGTTCCCTCAGTAATAGCTCATAAACACAAGGGTAATTAAGGGGTTAATAATCAATTGAATTAAATAACGAGATAAACCCCCCAAGATACCCCGCAACAACCTCCCACAAAGAAGAATGAATTGTGGGTCAACCTATTAGTCAGTTGACCCTTATTCTTCGTGTTAATGAAGTACATGGAAGATAAAAATTATTTAGAAAACATAAAAAATATTCCCCTACCTCTAGAACGATGGTGGGCGTGCATTTGTGGAAGCGGGTCGCTGTCACCATCTTCCACAAATAGCTTTCAACGACATCCCTCATATGATGATATTCAGTTCATGGTTCGGTGTCTCTGATCACCACTCGAGGGAACCGTCTCCATCCTCAAAGGGCTCGACGTTGCTACACTCCTTACTCACTTCGTTGCTTTGAGAAGCTGTGACGATAACCCTCCCCAATCTCCATATATATAGAAGAGTTTGAGGGTATGTAACGAAGTTGTAATTTAATCGGGCTCAACAATTAGGAAGCCTCTTAATTCCCCAAAGATGTTGTTACTTAGGGTTGGTAGGTTAAGCCATTTATTGGCTGGACACATCACTGGCCCCACACCTTTACTTTTATGTTACAAGATATGAAATAAAATACCAAAATTATTATATTTTATTTTTTTAAAGAGTTTCAATTATAAAATTTTTCTCTAGGCCTACTACGGTCAATGTAAAGCCTCCCTTAAGAAAATCTTGGCCCTGTAGATTCAACGGTACCCTTTTATTTTTAATCTGATAAATGGTCCCAAATATAGAAAACGACACTCACACATTTGCTGAATGAACCCGAAAAAAGGTCAGAAATTTATTCCGAGAACTCCAGGCCTCAAAATCACATGAAATCAATTTTCACAGACTCGTAATAAATTTATATAATTTAATAAAACATTACATGCAAAATTTGGGCGTTTATATTATATCCATTTCATTAATTTATTAACATTATATTAATACTTTTCGAACTATTTTTTGATAGAGAGATACATAAAATTGTTCCAGCATACTGTGGTTTGGTTTTAACAGATTTATTGACCATCCTTTTCGGAAAAGTCAACTATGCACAAACACTATTACCATAAACTTGAATAGTCTAGTCCTATGAAACCTTGATAATTGCTTTTTGGATATTGAATCTATCATGGGGAGTGTTATGTTGAATTATCTAAGGTGTAATTAGATTAGCACTAGATATATATAGAGAGAGAGATAAAATTCTGAATTGAACTTGTTCAAGGTGTGGTAAATTTCTCTATGACACCATATTAGATGCTTCCAATTAAGATCTATGAATTGAGAATATATATCAATAATTTACCATATATATGATTCACATAAAAAATAAATTCACCATGGGGTTCTGAAATACGAATGTTTTATAGATACAAAGGGGGATTATGGCTTTATATCTATAAACATATGTTAAATCAACCATTAGGGAACAAGAAGTACCCATTATATCATATAAACGAAGTGATTAATTAATCTAACACAGATTGAGTATTTACTAATAATTATCTCACAATAATGTATCATTATTTTTTGAGATTTTAGAGATTATATGAAGTAGAATATTTCCCTATATTGATATAGATATTACATGTTTGTATTCATGAATTTTTTCTGTCAAAAATTCCACCGAAATGTTCATGCATTTCATGAGATGATTATTTCATACTTTCTAGGATAGTTTCTTTATATTTTTTTGTGAAACATTATTTTACACAAACACCTAGGAAGTGAATTTTGACCACATATGTGTGCTATTAGAGTAATTGATTGGCCATTATCTTAAAATATGTTATTTAAATGTCATGTATGGATTATTTATGGAGATATATTGGGTAATATATTATTAAAGTTATTATTAATCACCAATAAAATATATTTGGATGTGGTAGTATCTTCAAATATAATTTATATCATATTGGTGTATTTGATTTTTTTTGTATTAGATAGTTAATATCATCTCTTGGCCACAGATTTCATTTCCAAAACAACTCTTATTTTTCCCTAATGAAAAAGGTAAAATATTTTATTTGGAAAAAAATTTCATATATTCTTTAATATTGAAAAGTATTACTTAATTAGTTCTACTATTTATAGATTTTAGGATTTGAATTTTCAAAAAGATGTATATTTTGATTAATATCACAAGAATTTATCATTTTTTTGATATATAATATGCCCATTTTTTATTGATTGATATAGTTATGGACTCATCAAATAAATTATGATAATCAAGAATTAGATTTGTAAGTTATAGTATGTTTCTAAAATCCAAGCATATGTCTCTTAATCAATGAGTTATTTATAGTTTAAAAGGAAAATAATAATATGTCATATAAATTTTCTCAATGGGGATAAAATTTATGGTAGTTTCATTAGATGGAATTCCTCTTAGATATTAATTTGTAGATTTCTTGCACCATTATACATGGAAATACAGTTAAGGTTTTATTGGGGAAAAAAATTCTATCGAGGGTTTATTTATGTTTCTGATGTGGTGTGGAATGTTATCAAGCTTCAAGATTCATTATCTCAAAATTATATATAGGATGAGGGATGATAATTATTTAAAAATTTATAAAACCTATACCCTTTAGAATATTAATTCTCGAGGGAATTAAAATTTTTGAGTTGTAGAAAGGTTCACTTCGAGAATTAAGAATTCTATGGAAATACCAAGAATTTTTTAATCCTAAAGGATGTTTTTTAAATGTTCTTTGAGACCCTTTTGGTGGTATGGGTTCTTATATTATCATTATGGAAGGGTTGGGTGGCCATGATGTACAAAATTTTCAGCTATAGGACATTCATGGAGTAAAGAAGTCACTCATATAATGGATGATATTTACATAGGTCTAGGAGCATTAAAAAAGGATCTGATTCTATGAGTGACGCATTCATGTCATTATGGTGAAATTGATGTGAGGGGTGGTGGATCCAAATATGGTCCATTCATTGTATCATCTGAGATTAATATCATGATAGTGATTTGGTAGAGGGTGATACACCCTACCTATATGATTTCATGAAATTAACTAAGGGTCCATGGCCTGAAAGATTTTGTTGGAAATTTTTTTATTTGGGGATTCTATCTTTTATTTAAAGGGGGGTTTGGTTGGCTCTAAATGATGTGTGGTTCCATTTCATCCAGTCCACTATTCCCCTATAACTAACTTAGTTCTACTCTATTTGGGGTGATTAAAGTTGTATTCTAATAGTGATACCAGGTTTTTTCTTTCATTCTTGTTCAATCTATTTGGTTCCTCTCCATCATCTCTAATTTCAGATGATATCAGTTAATATTTTAGTGTCGATTCAACCAGATTATGGTGGAATTGGGAGATAATGATGGGTCCTTTTCCCAAAATTGGATGATGAAATATTTAGATATTATTTTAACTACATAAAATTTCAATTAGAAGGATTTTTGTAATAATGTGATTTTATATTTTTCTCTTAAATTATTAGAAATTTCCTATTGAATATTTTTTAGATATAAAGGATTTTCAGCAAGCGTGTTCTAGAAAAATATTGCTGGACATTGTTAGGCCATTAGTTATGATTACAATGTGGTATAGGCAATATATTTGTTTCATGTGATTATTACTTTTTGAGTAAAATTCAGTGAAATTTAAAATTATTATATAATTAAATATAAATTTTATTATAAATTTTTTATAATTATTTATTTGCATCTCTTCCCAAAAATAGCTTATCAGGAGATGATTTTATTCTTGGAAGATCTTGGGAATTGATGATCATGTGGTGGAATTAAAATCTAAAAACCCTATATATAGTAGGTGGTCCTAGAGAATACCCACTTAGCATATATATTTTTTATTTATTATTCAAATGTGATATATTTATTCTTCCTAGATGGTAGAATTTTATTTATAAATAAATTTAAATGTTTCAATTAAAATTTATTTTTTGGGCTGAATAGAGTATAAAAGTCCATATTGGTCAATTTTGGACTAGATTGATGGAAACATACACATATGGAAGAGGAATTGATTATAAATTCATGAACATAGAAACATGTATTATGAGGGGAGTAATTGGAATGGACATAGTGATGGTAGAATACCGAGATAGTTTCTATAGAAATATTTAGTAGGGGTAGGTGATGAATTGATACGAAATTTCTTATAGGAACCCTCAGATTCATTACATACATTATTCTAGTTGAGATGACCATAGAGAGAGTTTTCACACCCAACTGGTATACAATAACTATGTGGGTGTTCAAATGGTAGATTATGGATGTTTTGAGTGAGAGTACAAATCTAGTGATGAACAAAAAGGTGAGATAGAAATTGTGTCATCTCTTGAGGCTGAGGCTAGTGTGGATTTGATATGAATACCATGATTTTGAGGGATATTATTCTATTTGAGTGATAGGTATTGAATTGAGAGATGTGATTGAGACAGGGGAAACCATGTGGGAGTGTTCATGAATGATATGACCTTGGGGACCCCATTAAGTGCCCCGGTGACATACTGACCCTAAAGGGGGTTATTGGAAAATAAGATATATTGATTACAAGGATCATCGTAAAACAAGATTCATTAGTTTAATCCTTCTATGTAAATTATTAATATATCTCACACTCTTGTAACATTGATATCGAATAGAATTTGACGATTACAGCCAGTTGTACTATCCATTAAGATAAACTAGTTTGGGGGTTGGACATATTACTCCCCATCAGGTTTTTGGATGCCTTATGAATGGTCTTTGGAATCATATGGTGGGTTATATAGTCCATAATGTAACATACTCTAATATTTTGGATTCCATGGATATGATTTAGGGATTTAGACACTATGATTTCAAAAAGGAGGATCAATAATCCTTAACTCAGATAGGGTGATTTAATGTACGTAGGTCCATACCCCTACACATAAAATAAGTGATTTCTGGAATCAGAGATTCATACCTCTACACTCATATGAGCCTATATATTGTAGGGGACATCATATCCTTAGGCATGGATGATGTGATAATTTGTAAGGGAGAGCAACAACCATGGATTCATATGATGTTTTTTTGAAGTAGGGTATAACCTATATCTTGGTGATCGGTTACTAGTAGGGAGATCACATAGGTTTTTTGATATTGTTTTACAAGAATTGTTATCCCGTGTACTAGGTTATAGTATTGGATGTCCAGGTTTCATCACGTTATTAGAGACACATCGACACTAGTTGAAGATGGTATGGTCTATCTTTGGTTTTCAAGATAAATCATAAGGATCGATTGTGGTTATTTATATATAATTCAATATTCATTTATTTAATATGATGATCATGTCACAAGAACATTAACAAAATTCAGTAGTTATGTATTGGAAATTTTTTGTGTCTCCCAACTGAGTTATACTCACACACTTCTCTAGCATTCATGGATCTTGGGTACATGGAAAAATCATACAATTCTCATGTTTGGGATTGGGAGTGGTCATATATTGGATTTTTTATCTAGAAATATATGATTGGATTTGGGATTAGGATGTTGTGGGTCTATGATATTTATTAGATCATATTTTACTATTATTTTATTGTTTTTTTCATTTTTTATATTTGGTCAACTTGGTGGGAGTCCAGTGAGTCTATATGATGGTATGATTCTGAATATTCATGTATTATTGATGGATGTTATTTGTTGATTCTATACACCATTATTGATTATTATTATTATGGATGGTGTTTGGTATATTTTTTATTTTAATCTATAATAATTGGTGAAATGTCCCCACAATACTACTCCATAAACCTATTGTTAATCAGAATTCTTTAGAATACATGGAGTCATTTATGATTTCCTAGTGTACCATCTAGTATATTCATTTATGATTGGACATGGGTAAATGAAATTACAATGTGGTATCATATTTTTAATGAACGATATCATAAAATGTATCTCTTTTTTTCTATAATATTATTTATAGAATGGTATAATTGTGATATATGAATCTGTCATAGCTTGTGATGTATATTATACTAGTGCATCAATTTTTTTTGGTAGAATGTCTTGGTCATAAAAGGAATGAGATTCATGCTCTTGGTTTCTAGTTTTATATTAGTATGTTATGACCTAGCATGTAACACATGAGTTTATTGTTTTTTGATTTATGATAATGGGGTTTTTTTCTCATGGTCCATTATCAAGATGATGCAGTACATGCACCATATTTGTTACATAGTATTCTCATTGAATACTTGTGATTTCATGTGTTTGATATCCCTAACAGTAATGGATTAGTTCTTAAATATCCAACAACTACTTACATGGTGCTTTCCTATGTAACTTAGTAGTGGAATTCTACTTAGCTAATCTATAGTTTATTTTAATACCGATGAAATGTATTTTGTATCATATAGAGTGAAGCATCAAATTGAATGCAATACATTCCTTTGGGTATGCTATGTACTGTGACCAATTTCGGTGGATCCAGTCACTTGATACATTAGTGATAAACTCTTTATAAGTGGTTATTATACACTTTAAGAGAGAAAAGAAGATTTTGTTACATAATGTGTAAACAGTAACCTCCATATTGTCTCATATAGATACCCTTAGAAGAATTCTAGAAGAATAAATCATATGAGTATGGGTTTATAGACACAGATTGTGACTCGGTGAGCTTTTGTATATATGTATTATTTAAAAAAATGTGATCATTGAGGGGATGGGTTGCATTTATGGAGGAAGATAAATATCATAATTAGTTTATAAATTCTAGAGGGAGTGTTTACGTATGTATATACCATTTTAGAATTAGTGTCCTAGTTGGATCGAGATATTGAATTTGATTCAAAATATATATATATATATCGATGAGTACCCAAGAGTTGGTGATTAATCTTGAGAGTTATTATGTGATATTTGTAATGGGAGTATATAGTCTCCCTTTGAGTTATAAATAATATGAGATGTAGTTTTTGTTCTAGGTGGTAAAAATAATTCTGTTAATATGGGACTAAGGGTTTCCGTAATCTAGATATTATGGATATAATGAGTTATGGTATTCATGGGTATACCAAGAGGAGGGTTTAGACCAATAATGTGATTTCCATAGAGATTCAAAGCATGGGTTAGTTCATAAGCTAATAAAATCAGTTCATGGTAGTTATTAATATGTATTTTAAATTTTCATGGTGATACATTTAGTTTCATAATTACAAACACCTTCAGAGCTATTGCATTAGTGTCTAGTTTTTTTAGGGAAAGATCAGTATAGTACCTAGACATATTGATTTTGAATAAAATATTCTAACTATTGTGAGGGTGTGGAGAGAATTTTATTATTTTGAATAATTTCAGTTGATGGGTGGTTATGTGGTGGACCATGAAATATGTGTAATGGTTCAATTTATAAAAAGAGAAATAATGGTACTCCTATATGAATGATACTGACATATTTTAGTGTATGATTAATGTCTTAGGCATTTCAAAAAAGCATTTGATGATTTAATACTCAGGGTAGTATGAGACAAACTATGTTTGTAGAATGTAATTTAGAATACACCCAATGTATTAGGATGAAATTTAAATAGTACACACTCATTACCCATGGTTATCAATAAAATGTTTTACTGGAGAGTGGCCATGTGTTGGTGAAGGATTGATGGTTTTTATAGAAGGTTTGATAGGGAGTTTAATAAGAGTTTTAATTAAATAGAAATTACCCCTACGGTGATTGATATTTGGAAATATATTGTAGTTAAATGTGGCGGTATACCTGATGTGGTAGCTTGGAGATTTTTTTAATAATTCATAGTATCATATTTCAAAGCTTCTAATCATGGATGGGGTGGATAAACACACATGAGATGATGAGACCTATTGATGTCACACCCATGAAATAGTGTAAGTATATCCATATAGTGGAATGTTCTGTATAGGATATTAAATGGTTTTTACCACATCATGAATGAATTTTAGCAGATTCATAGGGTCATATTCCCATGAAATAGTAACTGGTTTGGATTGTTTTCCTGGATTGGTACTCAGGAGTGAGTAGGATGGTCATTCCAAATCATTATATATGATAATGTATTGAGCATGAGATTTTGAGGAATGACCCACACGATAAAATGGTGATGTGCATGGAAGGACTGATTATTGGAAGGTAAGTATGACATTTGGATAATGAGCTAGTGAATTATATAATATTATTTAATTTATAATTCCATATTCGGAATTTAATTGACGTTTTGGAAGGATTTTGACCATTTTCATCAAGATTCAAAAATATTTTATATGATCTGAGGGTGAGACATATTAGATATGCATTGGTTCCCAAGGAGAGCAAGAAATTTTTTTTGGTTGGTTGAGGATCCAATCATTGAATTACACTATGAATTGGGTTTAGAATTTGTTAAATGCTCTCAGATTACTAAGGTATTCTATTTATAATTAATTAATCAGGATTAGGTGATTTGATTCCACATCAGCATGTGAGACTGAGTGTTTTTAATAATTGTCATCTATAAGAGTTTTGACCTGTGATTTTTTATGTAATTAGATATAGTCGGTTATAAAGTACATCATATATGTTTCATTAGGTATGATAGATGTGCATTGACAGTTGGTGGGGAATTGAATAAAAATATTTGGTGCATTTTGAACTTGTTAAAGAATGGTGGGTAGTAGTTTGATTTAGTTCGATATAAAATGTGTGGGGAGGTACTAAAATTTTAATAGTGTTTTTATGTTCAATTGGAAGCTTTGGGATGGAAAATTCACCAAACATGTCATTGTACCCTTGTATGTGTGTCTTAATTAGGTTAATTTTTTGGTGTGGATCAGCATAGCTCGGAATGTATCATTTTGGGATAACTCCTATAGTGGGGAGTAAAAAGATTCCAGATCAACTAGGGGATGAAATTTTAGTGTGTTTAGTTAGAAATATATGGCTAAGAACAATTTTAATTAGCTAATAGTTGTTATGAGTGGTGGATCGTGTTTTTATCAATTATGTGCATCATCTTTGGAGTATCTATGTGGTAGAGCATTCGATGTTATCAGGTAGCTCATGGTGAAATGTGCTTGAATTAGAGATCATTGTGGATCATCGATAATGGTTGGAGGACAATAAATTATTCTGGAGGATGAGTTTGTCTATGTTTTGGAGATAATAAAACCCCATTATCCATCCGTATATTAATTATTTTGGGCATTTTAGATTTAGATTTGGTGAGTGGTTCATTTTGAGAATTGGGACTCATATCAAGAACCATTGAATTTTAAAGTAATAAATGGATGTTTTTGGATGTTTCTTGAGACTCGATTGGTGGTATGGTTTTTCCATTTAATATTGAATATGGGTAAGATGGTCATATTGTGCATATGTTTTAGATTCAAGATATTAATGTCACGAGGGACTCCCTCACAACTTGATTTCCATTTATGCATGGAACATACATTATGAATGGGGAATTCAAACTCCTATGCTAGCCCAAATGTGATGGGTTAGAGACACTTTTGTGTTCTATTCAAGGAATGAGTTATGGTTCACACCATGAAGGAGGCTTATCCAGGGGATATACCTATCTTACAACAGGATTTCATACTGTGAACATGGGGTCATGTCTTGAATGGTGTGACTGTTAGTGTTTTTAGATAAGGGGAAATCAACTTATTTCCTCCAATAGTTGGGGTTTATAGGGGATATGATTAATGGGAAGTGTTAATTTTAGCCAGTAAAATTATTCGTCTTCCTTCCCTTACATCCCCTATATTTAGGGAAATTTCATGTATGTTTCAGTTGTTACTTTGGTTAGGTTCATCCATTCATCTTACATCCGTTTTTATCCACTCTAACAAATTTGATTTCAGATGATATAATTCAAGGTTTAGGTGATAATTACACAAGATCATGGTAGAATTGGGTGGTATTGAGGGGGTTTTTACACGATGAAGCTATATGACATCCGTATATGGAATCTATATTATGTTTTATGTCATTTTGATGGAATTATTTGAATTTATCATTTTATTTATGATTTTATACTAAATTTATTTGAATTTTCTAATGAATTAGTAATGGATGTTTTGGATTTGGAGTGGTGATGTACTAGGATAATTTCATAGGTGATATCCATGATATTGGTTAAAATTTTGGTGTGATGAGGTAGACTAGTGAATTTAAGATATTTTGCCTAATAGATTCAAATTGAATTAATATAAAAATATCTATAAAATGAATTGAATAATTAAATATTTTTTTCTATTTAATTAAAATAGTTTGTTCCTTGAGATAGTTTCTTGAGAGACAATGGGATTATTCGATAATCCTATTAATTGATGGAAATGGTCGTAAAATTAAAAGAGAATAAATCCATTATGAGGAAGATGATCCTTTATCATTGTCTAATTGTATCTAATTTTATTAATTTATTCCTTCCTGATATTTGTTATGTTGTCTCATCATATATGGGGGAGTAAATTTTTTAACGTAAATGAATTTTTTTATAAAAATGTACTTCCTATATCAAATAGAGTTCCAAGGGATCCATTTTTATTCTAAGAACTGACCTGATTAACTAGTCCATTGATGGATGATGAATTACAAATAAATTCATTTCCTATGATAGATGGAAGTTAGGGGGTTTTGAAATTTACCATAGTGATTTTAGGGAACTTAGATAAGGTTCCTTATACCCAATGAGTAGTGATAGGTGATAAGCTGAGACCAATTGTACTATGTAGGACATTTGAGAAAACTAAGACGACATAGAGCCTTTGGACCAGTTTAGATGACCTTGGGGAGAGTATTCATTACCCACCAGTATATGAGAATAGTGTGGGTATTCCATGGATAGATTATAGATGCTATAATTAAGAGGAACGACAACCAATGAAATAGAAAGTGAGATGAGAATTGTGACAACTCTTGATACCTTTCCCTATGAGGGAATGATATGAATATGATAATTAAAATTGAAATTATGAAATATGGACCATGGGTATTAAATGAGAGAAGTTAGTAATATGGGGGAACCCATGTGGGGTCTTTTTGCAATATGTTACCTTGGGGACACTAGTGGGTACCATAATGATATTTTTAATCCTAATGGGAGTGATTATGAAATTTCTAGTGATGCTTTTCAGTCTCACCATAGAATCCTATTCAATGGTGTGATCATGTTATTATTATGATGAGTATGGTTCATGTTCTTTTTAGTATGACCTTAGTTAGGATGGGATGGATCATGTAGGATTTCCTACCCAAAAAGATACACTAGTTTTGTGGATAGATATAGTTCGTCCCATATTTTTTTGGATTCCATGGACATGTTCTTGGATTTGTATACTAGGATTCAAAGTCCAATGAATCATAGATAATACATTTTGTGATTATTTAGACACACTCCAAAAATATAGATGATGTGAAATCTTGTAGGGGGACAACACCATTGAATATGAATGAGGGGATATACATAAAGGAGAGGTGCACACT
Organism: Viscum album; assembly: GCA_963277665.1. Classification (NCBI taxonomy): domain Eukaryota; kingdom Viridiplantae; phylum Streptophyta; class Magnoliopsida; order Santalales; family Viscaceae; genus Viscum; species Viscum album. The sequence continues at coordinate 1,867,632,077 of OY728120.1, read as the reverse complement.
AGGAGTCAGAAGAGGTTTATCTGGAATAACATATTCATACACCTTGACTCTGACATAGTTATATCCTAGAGGGGGATTCATACCCATGGAATCATATGATGTTGTTTTTAGTTGGGGATATGCATAACTGTGGAATCAGATGAAGAGGTTTAGTAACATTGTATGTGATGACTATTATTAATTAATTATCAGTAGGAAACCCCCAATATTTCTAGATGTACTTTTTTGGGTTGTGTTTAACTCAGACTAGTTAGATTAGTTTGTTTACTTTCTTTGAGAAAACTTGATACTAGAGGATGTAGTTATGGTCAATCCTGGGTCTTAGGAAATTAAATAATGATCTATAGTGGATATTTAATTATTTTATTGATGTCATTTATTTACTTTGTTGTGAATATCACGATCACATACACTACAAATAATGGTTATATAAATGTATATATCAGTGGTTACCTACTTAATTGTTCTCATACATTTCTCAAGAGTCCTTGGAACTTGGGTTCCCAAGTAGATCTCACTATTATATGGGTCTATCTAGGTAGTGGATCATGATCATATAATATAGCTAGATCATTGAAAATTATTTGATATTTATAGAAGGTGAGGATCTACGATATAGTAGATCCTATTAGACCCATATTTTATCCTTTTGTTAATTTTATATATTTGGTTGGCCTGATGGGTAATAAATAAATCTATATGATTATATCCATCCATATTTTCTTATTTTACAAATGGATGTTATTTATTGATTTTTCATACACTGAAGTGTGTTTATTATTTTTTTGATGGTGTCTAATTTAATGTTTTGTTATAGAAAACTACGATATTGGGGTATAGTCATCCCATAATAATACCCAAAACCATATCAACTAGTTGGTTGACTTTGTCATTTGAAGAGGTATGCTTAAGATCATAGTGAAACATTTGGTCTGGACATTGATGAGTGTTCAAGGGATGTGGATGTTACAAAAATGATAGAAACATATAATAAGGTATTATAAATATGAAATTCATTATTGTGCGACCCTATGTTTGGGATTTAATTAATCTATAATTCATTTGGATTCATATAAGGTTCATTAGATGGTGTGAAGCCCTATATTTTATATAAGGGGAAGGTTCTCATTCTCTTAGCTCAAAATATGGATGTTATAAAAGAGTGAAATCACTTGTACCTACCAACTATTTTGAGAATGGGGATGGATTATTGTAATATAAATAAGAAATTTTAGAGTTTGAGAAGGATTTTAGAAGTAGTGTAATATATAGTGTGATGCCTCAGTTTTCACCAACTAAATGTATAACATAATTAACTTGTTGGTTTGATTAGCCTATCTGTTTCATAATGTATATTTGAAGAATTATCTCTATACATTTGATTACTAGTTTTCCAAATGTGAATAGAATTAATGATGTTCTATGGTTAATTATTTATTTTCTGAAAACAATTTCTTAATTATTTCCAATCTGATTGAAACATATTTTTTATTTTTTATAGACACATTATGTTGATGAGATAGTAAATATGGATGGTGTATATTTGTTGATCACATCAGTTCATGATACTTGATTAACATTGAGATATTTTTATTTCATATAGTAAGACATTGGTATGACTCTATATTTGGGTACCCATTTCTTATAATAAATTGATCATATAATACAAAGGGAAATCTCTAAACAAGAGGATAGGGTGAGGCCATACATTTTAAATTTTTATAGGTGAATTTTCAGGGCTCATTCGATCAATAGGGTTTAATTATAACAATATTCACCACTCGAATTGAATAAAACCTTTTGAATCATTTTTTGGGAAACCATAATGATCTCCATTTTTTGGGTTGTGGTTTGTGAGTCAGAAATTTTGGGCATTACCATAGTTCAAATGTGATGGAAAAAGTTTAATATATTTAGTAGTATATGAGTAGATGTCAATGCTGATAATATTATTATGATGGTTATAAAATGATACCCCTAAATTTATAGTGAGTATTTATGTCTTCCTAAATGATTATGTAGGGTTGGGTCATAAATGGTTTATATATGGGAATAACATATTATGATGTTATTCAGAAAGTTTTTGATCCCTAAGTATGTAGGTGAGGTAACTTGTCTCTTAGAACTACCAACTCAACTCAATAATGTTCATTTTCCATTTAACTTATCATAGTTAAATAGAAATTTAAATTATCCTATAATTATTATGTATTTGAGAGACTTATATTTAATGTAGGATGTGATATTTTTTAGTGTATCAAAATTACATTAACTCTAGTTTGAGGAAAATATATGAAATATGTATCCCATAATTCTTATATGATTTTTGCATAGGGATTTAATTACATTCATTGATTCTTGTATATTTTCAAGGATACATTTTTTAATCATTCTTATAATGTATTATCCCTTATTTCACATAATAATTACTTTATATAAAACTTTTATTTTCTACTAATAATTATTCTATTGGTTTCAATAGTGTTCAATTTTGAATTAAAATGATATTTTACAATGTTTATTGAAAAATAATGTATATTTTTATTGTAATATATTGAACATTGATATTTTAGATAATTGAATTGGTAAAAATTATTTTAACCATTTATTATATTATAAAATATTGAAAATTGTATTCTATATTGAGTATAGATTAGAGATATTTAATTTTTATGGAAATTTGAAAATTCTCTATGACAATTAATTAATGAAAATTAAATATATATAAAAATAAATAATTTAAAAATGATTTCATTATGTATATATATATTAACATTAGTCTACATGAAAAATATATGATATATTATTCTCCTTAATCAAAGTTTACCATGGGAAAGTTGAGAACCCCCAAATAATGTGAAATTATTGGAATGAGGAATGATTCATTGTACATAGAATTTTTATTAGATAAACATATTCCTATAAGTGAAATCACATTTTTTCTATGGATGGAGTTAGGACCCTGAAGTCTCATATATTGATAACTAAATAATATTTTAGATAATTACATTTTAACTACATCAATATGAGCTACATTTTAATGTTATTGGTATAGATAAATTTGTTTTTTCTAAACTCTCCTCTATGAATTGATGGAATATAATAATATTTTATCATGAATAGTTTATATATATTAAATCAATTATTAAGGAAAAAAACAAGTATTTAATGATATTGAAAATATGTATTATGGTTTTAGTGATATTGTAGTAATATATTAGTTGATTTTTTTGGAAAAAGGGATATTTACTTCAATCCAGGATAATTTATATTTGAAATGATGTAAAATTGTTTATATATCAATGAAAAAATATAACAATTTTTAATAACAGGATGATCAGAAATACTAATTGAAGATTATAGAAGTGAGATGTTTTATTAAAATTTTCCTTCTATTAATAATTCTATATTATTCATTATTAATTATTTTGAGAAAAATTACATCTCAGTTATCTCATTAATGAGATAGTAACTATCAATATTTTCCCAAAATTTGGAAGCATATCTATTTAAAAAAACTATAAATTACTATGAAAATAATATGAGAAATTAACAAAGTTGAAATCCAATAATGTAAATAGATTTATATTTGTTTTATCGGATGGCCTTTTAGGTTCTATATAACATTTCCCTTCACAAAACAATAACTTGTGACATAGAGCCCTCCCACCCATATAATTTCCATATTAATGGTTTTATACATGGTGACTTATCCACATGAATGGAATCAATGTTGGTCATGGGTCATGTGAGTCACAATCATTTGACCACTAGAACATATAACTTCCAAAAGAAGTTTAGTTTTTGTGAAAAATGGTGAAGTTAAAAATGAAGCAGGATACAATATATGTGATCAAATTCTCATGAAAGTGGTGTGGTTTGGTAGAAAATATAACTATAGTTTGTGTGCATAATATCTGTTATGTGGTAACCTATATTGGACGAGATAGGAGAATAATGTAAATATACAAATAGTTTTTATTCTTTACACGGAATGTTATGTTAATCATTTTTTGATATATTGATCCTATTAGAACTCTATTTATATAATTCATGTTATTTTATATATTTTATTTTTATGGATTTATATATATTTTGTATTGTGAGCTCAAGATGATTTCATTTTACATTGAATTGAAATGATGTTATTCTATACGTATTGTAGAATTTTCATGGTGTTGACCTTTAATTATCATGACTTTTTCCATGATTTTATAATGATTTTTTTTTGTTATTTATTGTTATTATGAGTAGAAAATATTAAATTATTATAATATTAATTTTTTGATGTTTTTAAATACTAGGAATACCTTGAGGTGATGTGATATATTATATACATTATGATATTTTTAAAATTAACACATACTCGTCGGAGTTTATGATAGCCCATGGATATGATGTGGAATTACCTAAAACTATATAAAATAAATTTATGATTAGTATTTAGATTTATTTTATTACTCATTTACATTATGTGTTATACGTTAGTTATTTATAGATTAATATTTTTGAAACAGACCACAAATTATATTCTTCATATCTCTCACTTATATAGGAATGATATAAAAGACGATGAATCCAAGAATATATTATGTGTCATACATTTCCCAAGGCTTGAAATAGGTGATGCACCAGAGTGATTACATATTTTCTCCATCATGGGTTTTGGGTTTTTTTAGATGATGATGTACTAAAATACATGCTTCCCATCTTATATACAACACTAGGTTTAGTACAAATGGGTTGTTATTGTGTTTCTCCAACATGATGTTACAATGAATCTATGATTATTTCATTAAAAAAAATGTTTGTAAAGGGGAGTGTGATATTATTGACTACATGTTATGTTATTTATTATTATTACTCCTCCTTTACAAGGCATCCATCTATCAAAAATAATATAAAAGACCAATTATATTGATGGCATATATATAAACAAAAATGGGGTCTTATCCTAAAGATAATTGTTGATAAGTTATGTATTTATAGAGATTTAATGACATTAATAACTCAATCAAATTAATATAATATTTACATTTCACTCATCAATCCACCTTTTCAACTAATTAATAGACATATATCCTTTTTATTTTCTAACAATCCACCAGAACCAATTATGTTATACTATTATTTTTTCTAGGAAACACCCCTTAAAAATGAATATTATGCAGAATTTTGAAACTAGGAATCACTAATAATCTATATTCTCTAATCAAGAAAAGTTTTTCATTGTAATGTGAATCCAGGTATGTTACATCCTTGTTTACACTAGTAAAAATTATTGTACTAATTACACATGTTTGGATCGATATTCTAAATCCAAAATCAAAAATAATAACACATTATCTTAAATAAGGTTATACATAAAAATCCTTATTGATAATATTATCCATTCACACATATATGTTTTACAACACTCATTTGTAAAACCAATGTGGGAATGTATTTTTTCCCTATAAAATTCACCTATGGGGTATTTTAATTCAAACGTCTATTGAGTGAAGTCTAGGGTTGCGTATTATCATAATATATAGAAGGACATAAACATTACCCCTCTCATACTAATTAAATTATAGATTGATTCAAGGTAGGTGGGTGTACTTTCTTAGAGGGACATAAAAGTATATAATTCATAGGGTTGATTTTTAAGATATTTATAATTTTAATTATATATATCATGTTTTTTAGTGAGTATGTTAAGTTGTATTTGATGAGTGAAAAAATTAGTATAGATTTAGTCTCATATTAGTTTTTTTGTTTCATATTTTATTAATACACATGTCCTTGTTTTTTAGAAGTGTTTATTCACTTTTTTGGAAAACCATTATGAGTATTATTACTAACATCTTTAGTTGAGGATACAAAAATTTTAATTATATTATCAATGATTACCAAGTAAAATTGGGATAATAATAGATTATGTAGTGTTTTGATTTTCTATTACCCTTAATGATACATTTTAAATTTCAGGACATGTTGGTTTTGGAGATGGGGCATCATTCTTTGATCTTATTTTATCCAAGTGTGTGATATTCATTTATATTTAACATTTCTTTACATAGCTACTTTCTATTTGTATATATATTATTCAGGGTTTACATGTTAGAAAAAATATGTTTATTTTCATATAAATTCCTCCCCTTTATGATAGATTATTAGGTCTAGTAATCTACTCATTAACTAATATAAGAAGGATTGGGTCATCAATTATATAATGTTTAATCAGAAAAATGAGAATCATTAGCTGTTATCTTAGGATATGATATATGTTCCTATCAGAATGTGAGATGTAGTTTTATAAGAGTTTAATAGTTTATATTTAGTGATCAATTATATGATTTTTATGTTTTGTTATGACAAGAAAAATTAGTTTTTATAACCCTGGATAATGATGTTAGTGGATGAGTTTGTGTTAATGTTTTTTGCAAGAGAGATAGTGAAAGAAAAACATTTTTGTTTAGATATTTTTACTGTATTTATAAGATGTTATGGACTGTGAGTTGGAATATATTTTTATATGTTTTCATAAGATATGGTTTCATTCTCTCAAATGAATTTATTATATTATAGATGTCATAGATATATTTATTCAATTGGTCAATTTAACAACATCAAAGTAATGGATCTATTTAGATATTTGGGGAAAATATTTTATGCAGCATTTGTTAAGAACCATGGTGTTACATTGTCCTTAATTTGATATCATGACCATAAGAACATATCATAGGTTTATATGGGATTAATTTACACACATGGTACTAGATAACACATTATAATATCATTTCAATGAATTAATGGTATTCAAATTAATGATTTTTTTGATATTAGATGATATGCAACACCATAGAAAGAAAAATGGTTAAACAGATAAATTTTAGTATCCATATTAATAAGGTGAACCTCTATTTTCAGTATTATAATAAATTAAAACATTATAGTAAACCTTGATTAACATGGAGTAGTGGTTGGGATTGGTGATTTCCTCAAAAGTCTCTCAGGGTGTATGAGAGTGTTGAAAAGACAAACTAAAAACATGTATTTTCATATCAAGGAAATCATTATTCTAATGATCTACTCAGGCACATGGGTGGGCCCTAGGAAGGGGATCGTGTGTCTATAGGAAAACTAGTGGTTCCTAGATTGCGAAGACCTAAAAACCATGTTATGGAATTTTACCAATTAATTTATTGGAGCACACTTTTTAAATTGGCATCATAGTGGTATCCGTCCCGAAGTGAAGTGTAACTTCCTATATTGGAAATGGGGTGCAAAATAGGGTTATTATGATAAAAAAAGGTGTGATTATAACACCATATAATGATAAAGGGTTAAAATTATATATGTTAATACCTATTACAAGTAGTATAACCCTTATTTTTAGGATCATTATGGATTTTAACTCCACTATTGTGTTTTATTGACCTAGAGTAGTGATCAGGATGGTCAAAATATTGGGATGTTTCCTGATGTGTGTGTGAGGGATGAAAAATCAAAATCAAAGGAAATTTGTTTGACTTTTTGGACATTCATTAGTATGACGATCTGTTCGAGCATGTGTTTCAGTCCTAGGTATGGGACAACATGTCTATCAGGTAACTAAATGAAATTAGAAGGCCAAGACCCAATGTCCATGTTAATATGGGGTGTTTTTGTCAACTTAGGGACCTATAGTTACATGATATGTTTAGGGAATATATAAAATATTTTATTTGATCATTTTGAAATCATTTTAAATTGGTATAGATTAGTTATAATAAAATTAACAATTCAATAACATTTATGATAACTAATAATAATTTATAAGGCATTTTTGTTTTGGTTCGTCACTACATTGAGTTGATATTGGTGTTCAAAGTATTTGTTAATAAATTTATGGTGCCTAGTATCATGAAAATTGAACACCTTTCTAGATCACTTGGGAATTTTACCCAATAGATAAAACTATAATTAGAATCAAACTATAAAATTTACTTTGATTTTATTGTGGGATTGTGTATTCTTATTTAATTCACATCCATGTGGAAAATGAATGTTTTACAAAGAAATTAAAAATGTTCCTTTGTTTACTCTCACCATTTAAGTGTAGAAATATATTTTAGTGGCATCCTATTATGTTAATAAACAAACATGACTGAAACATATTTATATAACATTTCAAATATCCATGATTCAAAATTATAATAATGAACCATGGAATGTGATTGATTTAAGTGATCTTGATATCATGGAAGATAAAACATTTATAGACTATCTTATTGAAATTCAGGATATTATAGATTATTTAAACTTTAAAAGATTAATTCCTCATTTTTATGTTTATTGTGAATGTAGAGATGTAGTGGAAAGAATATAATAAAGGGAAACACATATTTTAGTTTAATATCTTAAATTACAATATTTTTCACATATAATATTTTATGTGGAAATTTTCAATAATGATTACTAATAAAGAAATTATATTTTTAAAAAGATTATTTATTCTTTATTATTATGTTAAATACTCTTTCAAAATAAAATATTTTTAAAGGTTTCTCTAATATAGAGACTAAAATATTTTATGATAGAGTGTTTTTAAAATATAAGATAATATGTTTGTTTTTTTATGAATTGTGAAATAGTAAATTTAGCAATCTCAAAATAAAATTCATATCCCATAATTATATTTGGGAAAAATTATATATCGTTAAGTAAATTTTGATAATATTAATGAATGATTAGAATTATTGGTTTTATGAAAAAATTTAATTCTACCATTTATTAATATATATTTCTTTAAATAACTATGTAGTTAAATAAAAAGTTTCGTAAGGAAGATATTGATATTGAATATCAGCCAAAATTAGTTGTTGAAAAGTATTTTCTCAATGTAATACATTGAAGTATAGTTTGTGGTTTAATGAATTTTTTTTAATTGAAATGAAATTGGTATAATATAATGAGTTATTCTAGATATTAATTTCTTGGATTGTGTAGAAATTTAAGAGTCGTAGATATTCAATTGATATTATATATATTTTTTCCCTCATGAGTTAACCATTTATTAATCTTATTTATCTATTGTGTCCAGAATGAATTCCATATATTTTGAGTTGTTGGGTGTATTAATTTGAGGTAAATGAATAGTGAGACTAGATAAATTAATGGCACTGGTTATAGATCAATGACCAGAATTAGATTTTATGGTAGGAAATTGATTGCATTTATCTATTCTGATTCATGTTAACGTACCATGATTTTTTTAGGATGGGGAGTATTATTTTCCTATGAAACATAATTTTTTTTTAAATTTTTGAATAGAATGGAAAATTTATATTTAGTAGAAAATGATTTATGAACACGTAATGGAAGTAAATTTTTGGTGAAATAATTTTCTTATAAATTTTGGGGTAAAATTGATTATGTTTGGTTTATGAAATATTTAATAAATAATTATTTTTTTATCATATATAATATTTTTTCAATAAAGATTCTAAAAATGGATTTATAATTAATTTTTGATTTTTAGAATGGGGTAAGTGTCACATTCTAAAAATTATTTATAGATAATTTTATACCTTTGTATGATTAGGAAGTGAGTCACATATGTTTTTTATAAATGTTATCACGGCCATGATATGTAATTTTAAATATTTACTTTTATCTATTAATTAATATGAGGTTAAATTAATTTATCCACTATCCATTACATTTTTGGTATGAGGTTATGCTACTATAACATGGGGGTTATGCCACATAATAAGTTATGATACTGTTGTATCTAAATAAATAAATGAAAACATAAATGAGGATAGCATATAGAAATTTTATATAAAAAGAGAAATTATAATGTTAAATGTTTAGTGAAGATATTATTGTACATGTAAACTCATATTATTGGATAAATGTTAAATATGTGTTAATTAAGTACCAATGATTTGTATTATAAAATACCTTGGTTAAAATGTTGTACAATTACATTATGTGGTTGTTAAATTTTTTGAGGATGATTATAGATTATTTTTACATGGATAATAGAATATTTTAAATGAAATGTGATGATTTTAATAAATTTGTTAATCTTAATAATGAGGATGATAATTATGTGAAATGTTATTGTGGTAATTTGTGACATGCGTTAATGATAATTCACATTGAGGTGGAGAGTTCACTCAGTGAAGATACCATGAAATGGAAATATTACATTCTTGAGGATATACTTCAAACTATTATGACTTATTGGAGGTAGTTTAATGTGGGTAGGACTATATGGGTGGAAATCCAAAATCTGTTAGAGACATTATAGGTAAACTGTTTCCTAACCATCGTATCTGCGTATGATATGAGTAGGTGAAAAAAATATAAACGAGATTTATCATTTTAGGGTTTAATTCCTTGATAATTTATATATTATATTAAATTATGTTGTATGTAAAACACATGGAAATGAGATTTTAATGATATAGATTATTGTTCATGTTTTTTGGATGATCTTTGACTGCCTTGTTTTTTATTTGATATATAAATGCATTACAATTATTCATTAACATGGACACATGGGTATTAAAAGGAAGAATTTATTGAGTATATTTATAAAATCAAACATTATATATATACATAAAATATTTATATCTACTCAATATAGTAAAATATGATGTCAAGAAAATGTTTCACTTAAAATAAGATATTTTTTGTAGAGATATTCTATGTTAAACCGTGCCATTGTTATAAATGAGTTATTTTCTATTTTGGATAAATATTGAATTGTTACATGGTGTTGTTATATTTCCATGGAGTTTCATTCATTTATTTATTAATTATAGATTTAATTTTTAATGTTATTAATTTATATATATTACATGTATTGATTTCCTTATAAATGTGCTTATATATATGAGTGACATTATATACCAATTGAGAAAATGATGAACCACTAAACGTTTCAATGTGGGCTTGCTTGGTTACATTAAATTTCATTGTTGTATTATGCAGAATATAAGAGGTGTTTTTTATGGAAAAAATATTTTAAGTCAGTGGACATATATAAAACTTTTATTAAGGATTTTATTTATGTTTCAATTGGTACAATATCTTTTAGAATCCATTAGAAAACTCATATATCTCTTTCATATATAAGTATCTATTTATAGGAGAATTAAGTGTCAATAAAATATCTCAAATCCATATAAATATATGTCATGATAACTTTATGGATTTCAATATATACACAACAATATTAGTTAATTCAATTATTTTATTAATATATAAATAATTTTATATATGGTTTGCGGCACTTTCATAAAACTATTTTCTGATCATCATTTCAAAATGAATTTACTACTATAATTTTGATTTAATATTAATAAATAACTCTAATGTTATTCTAGAAATATGTTATCCAAATACCTATATAAATCAATATCAACCATATTATTCTCTTTTGTATGGGGCCCTAAAATGAATATAGAAAAATGAAGTTACTCCCTTACTTATAGATGTGAGTAGTTGGAATAAAACATATTTAACCAATATAAATACACATAGAGGTATAAATCATCCATAAATTATAACAAAAATAATTATTTATGATTTTAATTATTCATAAAAACTATGAAATTTAATAATAAAAAATGATATATCAAATTAATCTTGAAATTTTCATATTCACTTTGAACATAATACATCGAATTCTTCATTTTCCAATCAACTGAGAATAATAATACACCCAATTTTATATTGTCTTCATAAATATATTTTGGTTTCATATTGAAAAAAATTATTGAAATATTTTAATTTTTAGTACATGTTTAGAACTAGGATTCAACAAAATATGGATGTCAAATATTTTAATTTTAATTTATGAAAAATATAAAACTATGTAGGAAATTAAAGAGAGTTGGAAATTTATTTATTTGTATTTCAACTCCCTTAGAAATTTATCTATGTTATTATTGTTAAATTCATGCTATTTTTTAGGATAGTATATGATATAATATCAATTTCACTACATTATTATGGAATAACATCTCTAAAATGATAAATTTTAATAGTACCCTTATATGAGATTGTCTATTTCTATACATAAAAATGTACTTAATATTATATCATTATCAAAGATTCTGTTAGTCTAAGAATGTGTCATTGAAAAAGTCAAAATAAATCATTTAAATATTAAAAAACCATTTCTAATAAATTAAATTAGAGAATAAATAAAGAAAAAATTTCAAATTTTTTATTTCTTACATAATTTTGTCTAAAAAATAATTGTTCTCAAAATTTGGGAGCTCTTACATGGAATAAAATTCATAGATTGAGTCCAAATCACTAAAAAATACTAGTATGACATATTTTCTGAATTTTTTTTGATACGATCAACTTGTAAATTTGATTCAAAAGTTTAAATTTACAATTAATAATTATACAATTCTAGTTTATTATAAAGTAAAATTGTTTTGAAAAAATATTAAATATAAAACCATAATCTCTAAAAGGTTGGTTGAAAATACTTAATATATTTATAAATTGAACATAAATTATGATAAATATTTAAACCAGTAAAAATTATTCATTGAAATTATTTTATTTACAATATAAATATAGAACTAGTATATATCCTAAGAAATAATAATTTCTAATCGGAACATTATATATTTGAAGGATATAAAATAATTAATAAATAAATTTCACAAAAAGTTTAAATGAAACATGATATCTAAGGAAAAAATGAAAATATAATATAGAATTTGATAACACATAATCAAAGAGATTAACCTAGGTAAAGAGTAGTCATTATATTCAATCATTTGTAAAAATTAATTTAATCTTATTTTACATTAGAATTTTTCTATTATTTTTATTATTTGGAATATAATAATTTTTTTGAAATGCTTTTAACATAAATAAGAAGAAAAATTACTAGTATTGTGTATATTTTACTCAAATATATTTATTTTTTACACATAACCAATTCTTTACTCACATTGTTTTAAATGGCCGTTAAATTAAAATGTTACAATATAAATCAAAGAAATTTCAAGGTTTTTTTGGAATATGTATGTATTTTTTCTAAAAAATATATATAACATCCACAGTAATTAACTTAGATTATAAAATGGGTTTTAACTAAATTCACTACCAACATAATCTTCAAATTTTCCACTAATAATTGGAAATTCATGATAAATATTTAATTGAAAATCATTCATTATAAAAAACCGTAAAACAAAAACTTATATATGAAAATTATCTGTTATAGAATATAATATCATTATTGATTAAAAAGTAATTGGATGAATCCCTCATTAAATAATGTGAGAAATAATGAAGACATGTCTACTCTTTAATCATGCCTTAAATAATTTAACATATCATTTAAATTTATCTTTATAATTACATATCCCAATAAAACCAAAATTTCTAGGATTATAATGAACATGAATTCAAGAATATTTTGTAGAAACCCATTATTTATTATTTTAGTTTCTTCAATCTCATGAAATATTTTGGTTATTTTTCCCCTTGATTGTAAAATGATCATTTTTAAATTTAAAATATACCATGTTTAAAATATTTAGTACTCTTTTTTCCTAAAACGGGGAGTGTGGTCTTAGGTGTTACCGATGATCCATAATGATATAATTTATTTTCAGGTTATATTTTATGCCAATCTAATTACATAGGACAATTAAAAGGGGATTTAACTAAATTACCACTCATACATCACTATTTTTTGTATAGTTAATTTTTATTCATTTTAAGATCATATTCGTCCTTTTGTAGTGGGGAATTATTTCTTGAATGTGAATTAATATAATTTGGCCTTTTTTCTAGGTTTATTATGAATTAAATATGCACATACATATTTTGTCGATTTAATAATCATTAAAAATCTATAAAATATTCTTTTTCTCATTTTATTTTATTTTTCACTATTCATGAACAATAATCAAGGGATTTTGAAACTAAAAAACACGGATAATGTTTAAAAACATAGGTGAAAATTACATACTAGGATTATTTTTTTTCCAAATGGTCTTATTATTGTTGATTTAGGTTTTTGTACATGTAATTAATTATGTCTTTCAATGATTAATAATGAATGTCACATAATTTGTTTTATAAAATTAGTGAGGTTTAATAGATTTACGATTAAATAATTTTTAGCCAAACATATTTTTTATTTATTTTCTTTTAAATTTTTTTTATATTTTATTTTGGGTTAATGAATATAAATATATATATTCAAATAATTTCTTGAACTATATTAATAAATATATTCATTATAGCTTATCTCACACTACCCTAGGATATTTGATTATCATCTATACTTATTTTAAGGTATATATATATGTAGTGTTTAATGTAACTCCTCATCCATATTATAATGATATTATTTCATCTCATATATGTTCTTATCTAAGGTAGAAATTATAGGCACACATGCATGTTTTTATAAAAATTCCATAGGGGTTATACCCTTTATGAATCATTAATGGTTCCACATAGAAATACTAGTACATTCTTTATAGAAACACATTTCTATACCATGTTGTGATTATTCATTAGTCTACATAGTTCCCCTAAAATTTCCACATGGTACAAATCATGTCTATGATATGGAAACTATGATATCAATGTTCATTTTTCAAATTTGGATATATTCATAGAGAATTTGAAATATTTTATGTATTTATATTTTCTATTTTTCTTTTAAAATATATAATATATGATTACAAGGGAAATTAATATTATTTCAAATAAAATTATATATATTTAGATTTTTAGTTACATCATCAATAATGATCAATGATGATAGAATTCTAAGATGACTAAAATTATAATTTAATGTTCAAAAATTTTAATAATATTATGTGACCTATTCGAAAATATTTAAATTTATATGATAAAGGATAAAATTGTATGACCATGGTTTCCCTTTTTTGTATCGACCAAGTAAAATTTTAAAAAATTCAGCTAGAGTTGGTTATATTTCTTTATATTTTTAAATAATGTTGAAATTAACTATATTAAAAAAATTCAGAAAAAATTTATCATTTCAGGATATATTTCACCAGGTTTATCTAAAGTTGAAATGTTTTTAAAAGAATGATTATTAAATATTTAGTTTAAAATTTTACGAAAATCATAATATATATTTCAATTATAAAATAATTACAAACCTATAGAATATTTTAGTAGAATATAGGATTATAGATGGATTTAAATGGAACTATAGTTATAGTTTTACAATTAAATTTATATATATAGTATATTTTATTGTAGAATGATGCATGGGGATACATTTTTGGTTTTTTGTCAAGCTAATACCCATTCTTTCCTAGTTCATTTAGCATTGATCTTACTATTAAATAGTTTATTCAAATTATTATATTGTTTATTAAAATATAAATGGTTCTACATTGTAGACTCTAATGCTTCCAATGATTTTCTTTGTATATATGGGTTTCCTTAATTACCTCTTTGTAATGTAGTGTGTTAGGTGGCCTCATTTGTTGATTCTCTTTTGTTGAAACTATTTTTAGATGTAGATTGATGTATAATACGTGATGTGGATGAAATGGGTGTTCATTTCATCTTTATTTTTATTCTAGATGGTAGTTATACTAACATATAGTAAGGTATATGTTTTTATTGGTGATATGTTGAAAGGTACAAATTTGGACTAGTAAAACATTTTCAAACTCTATTAAATTTTTTCTATTTTTTGCATGAATTTATTTTTGCTTCCTAAGGCCAGACCATAATATTTTATATTATAATATTCAATATTAAAAATTTTGTATGATTTTGGACAAGTAACATTATTATTGGAAGAGTGGGAGTGGATCTAGTTATTCTATAAAAATCATTACATTATTATGAAAATTTAGTGATTATATGGAAAATTTCATTTGATTTTAAATATTGTTTAAAAATAGTATATTAAGAATAATCATGGGTTGGTGGATTGAGATAATGTTTATCTCAGGTATAAAATTATTAATAAAGAGAAATATTTTTCCATTATCTTTCATTTATGTTATATTTCATTAATAAAAAAATCATGAAAATAATCCTCAATGTACATAAGGTCATAGTTTTATCCATAGTTAATAATCATACATGATGTTAGGATTGTGATGTAATGTTATAATGTATAGTGATTATGTACTAAAAGACTCATGAAATTCTCACATGGGTTATAGGTGGGATCTATAGAATATAACATGGGTAGAATTGGGGAAATCTATATAGATTATCCCAATTATGACATTCTTGTATCTCTATTGGGAAGCTTTCCTCCTATCCTTTGAAAAGTGAGTTCAATGAGTAATAATGATAAGAACATTCATACATAGGCTTCAATCCTACATTATATAATAATTTGAGCTAAACATATCAATAATTGGTATATTAATGATCATGGGTGAGATTTCACTTGAGACTATATTGAGAATTGTAAACCTATATGACATTTTTTTATTCTAAAATGGTCATTTAAGAAATACTATGAAATTTTATTAACATTTCTAATTAATTTGATTTATTATTATTTTTATTTTAATCATTTATTTGAGTTATATATAAGTAGAATGATATGGGAGATACCTAATCAAGGTCCCATGCTCAATCATATTATCATTGATTATATAAATATTACATAACATACATATTGCTTACTGGATCATTACAATAACAATTTCATGGTATATTGTTCAAATATATTTCATTTATTACTAATATTAATAATGTAAAATGTTTACATGAGTTAAAAAAATTAATTTTCCAGGGTTGGAATTACTAATCAATTTTTCCTAATATCTTATTGTTTATGTAGAATTAACAATTAAATTAAAAAATAACATGTTTTGAATAATTATAATTTTATAATTTGAAAAATAAAATTTTGTTATTATTATAATTATTGGTAAGGAAAATTTCAAAAAATAAAAAAATGCATTTCCTCGGTACCCCAATCGATCTAGACTCATCCCTCATCATATGGTTGGAAAGAACCAAAGGGACCATTATTTACTATGTTTATGTGGTTTAGAGGACTAGTGAATCAAGTATATTCAATTATACTTTGGGCCCCCCAAAAAATAGACCACATATGGAATATACTCTCATAAGGAGATGGACTTGAGGTCCCACAACTATTGGTACAAAGGACCCACAAAAAATAATGAAAATTCCAATAGATTTGATGGATAATGGATGGTTGATAGTCTGTGATCGACCTGGTGATATCCAGCCATGAAAATCTTGCCCAGACATTTTTGTCTGACCCACCCTTGTGTAGCCCATTATACAACCATTTTTTCCCTTTAGGTCACCCTACTTTGTTCAGGTAATTATTTTGGTTCCACCACACCCCTATAAACATCAACACATGGAGTTGTTTACGAGGCCACTACAACTGGTCTATTAAAGTGTGTATCATGAACAAAAGAAAAAAACGTTCCCAAAATATGGGTCAAACATATGGTTAGGATTTGATCGCTCAATCACTATTATGCGGTTCCATTGATGAGTGGTACTCATATATCGATCAACACACACACAAAAATTGTATATATAGGATATATAAATAATTTTATTATATTTTAGTAAATCATATTTTATATTTATTGATACATGTTGCCTAAATAAGAGGGTTTTTTCAGAAAGGAAAATAATCACTGTGGTGGAATGAGAATATCAAACAAAAGGATAAAATTAAACAAAAGTGTTTTAAATAATTACTCTTTTTTAGTAATTAGGATAATTGATCTAGATTTCTTATTTCTTATAGACAGGTGAAGAAAGAACTTATTGAGGCAATTTTTTTGAAGATCTATACCATTATACACATATTATGAATGGAGAATAAAAATATTCTATTTAGCTATATGTAGAGAGGGAATATATAGGGATTTTAGTCATGTTCAATACAGAAAATATGATGAATCATAAACCAATTATTTAAGGATGTGGAAATTAGGATATTACGGGGTTATTACTTAAATAATATCTTTAATGGAGAGTAGATGACTGGATAGACTTAGTGAATGTAATTGTTTCAATAGAGGAACTAAATTTCAACTATTATTAAAAATTTTGTTCATTTTTGGTCAAGGATGCTATATGAATAAGGGAAAATAGTAAAATAGTTTGGCTAGACAGCATATGCTTTGATGCGTGGAAACATTCAGGGGATTTTGTTATTAATGGGATCACCAAGCTATTAAATATGATTATATAATAAATTAACATTCCAAATGAATAGAGCATTAGTTATTTAATAATTATGTATAAAAATAAAGGAGGAATTTTATTTTTTAGGAATTATAAATTCATTGAGGTTATGATTTATTCCATGATACATTGATAGAAATTGATTAATCAAAGTATTTAATGGGAACATAATATTCTAGAAAATCAACATTTTTTTAGGTCAGGATATTCAACTAAAAAATTATATTATTTTATTAGAGGATTGAAGGAATATTGATAAAAAAATACCATGATATGGATATGGTTTTAATTGACATGGAAAATATATATGATAATGTTCCTAGAGAGTTTTTTATGGATATATATTGACTAAATATGGTTGAATGTGGAATATATCAAAATCATCCATTAAATGTATGAATTCATTTTGACTCGAGTTAGATTTCCAATAGGATATATACAAACAACCATTCCTCAATATGAATACATAATTGTTTAGCTTTAATCCCATACTGTTTTTTTCATTTGTCTTTGATAATATTGAAAATAATATTAAAGATAAGTTACACAATTACATATCATGTACAAATAATATAGTTCTCATTGTTCAATATGTAAATAATGTCAATTTAAATATATATTTTTGGAGAGAAACAATAGAATGAAAACGTTTCTATATTAATAGGGGAAAGATATAATATATATTGTTTTATTTTAGAAATGAAATGATTAGTAATATTATAGATTTTATATTGGGATAAAACATTATTTCAAAAGTCTATGATTTCTACTATTTAGTCCAATTTCTACAATTTTAGGGATATATTAATGCATATGTCTGTCATAGTATTCAAAATAGATAGATAAATTGGAAAACGATTTATTTAGTTCCTTGTGATCATAAAACTACATTAAAATTAAAGGGATAATTTATTAAGAATGTTATTAGATCAATTATTCTGTATTGTATTGAGTATTGAATTTTGGTGGGATAACATGAATAAAAAATAACAGTAATAGAAATGAAAATGTTAATATGGATATGTTTATATAATAATATTGATATGATTATAAATAAAACTGTTTGAGAAAATAATTTGGTGTCTTTGGGTGATGAGAATATGAATGCGTGTTCTCTAAGATTGTTTTCACTTGTTATAAGATGACCTAAGGATTTAAAATTTATTAAGGAATGATTAATTAAAAATACTCTTATTAAAATATTTATATTTAGAAATAAAATGAAAATTAAACAAATTATTCTTTATGATCATTTTCTGAATGGTTTCAATTAAAATATGGTCTTCAATTAGGATAACAAATTACCATTAATCATTATAAATGATAATGTTTTATTTGGTTTAATGATTATTTGTTGTTATTAAAGATTATATTATATATATATATTGATATTGATAAATAATATAAATTATTTTTATATTAATTTTTATTCAACCAATTCATGGATTAATGTGTGGATAATATTCAGTTATTTTAATAGGCTATTTTAGTAATCATAAACATTGAAATTTAGTGTAAAAACATACAAGGACTAAAACACTAGACTGTAGGATATAAAATGAGGCGTAATTAAATTGTTATACCATAACCATTTTAAAGTAAAACAAATAATTTATTATCATTTAAATTATTTATTACTCATTCTACTACACAATTAATAACGTATTATTCTTGTAATTGTTTATAGAATGAAGAAAAAGGTAAAATATCATTTTATTAGATGTGAAAAATAATTGATTTACTATTTTATTTTTTACATATAAATATGATTATTAAAAATTGATGGTATTCATGAAATCAAAACCATACTCACTCCCTAGTAACTAGATTGGTTCATTACATGACATTATGCACTCGTACACATAATTTAGAGGCTACCAACTTGTAGTGAGGGACCATAATAATACTGTGTGGAGGATATAACCCCATATAAAGGCAAATAAAAATATGTTAATAATGTATATATAATTATAAAAATACCCTTGTGAACAAATAGAAAATGATACTAAGACACTAGTAAAAGAGTCATATTTTAATTACATAAAGAGAAAACATTCTAAAGTTTCACAATGGTTAGGAATGAGTCATAATGAACACTAGTGGTTGGATCATAAAAAATAAAATGAAATGTATATAAACTGAAACTAAATCCTAACATTGAGTACTATTATGGTCCAATATTATAAATATGTCACAACTATCTACCTCAAACCATGAACACCAATTCATTTCTCAACATATACTTACTATCATGTGATCTGCTGAAGAAGAAAAGTTCCATAATTTCCCAAGTATGGTGTGAGTAAAACAATGTACACCACAACCATGAATTCCTAAATTATAACTAGTATATAAAGTTCATGTATTATGTGATGTTAAAAAAATGATCAACTACATTAATTAATTTATTAAAAAAATAACCATTGATCCTAATGCTCTAAGGTTTCAATTGAGATAGACCATACCTACATCATAAAATTTTATATTTCTCATAGCATGTAACACCACTACTAAGGGGGAACCACATCATTCCCAAAAAACTATTGGTTTATTATCACCATAAGGTAATCATGTATGGGTGGAAAGAAATATTCTACAAAAACATAAGAGAATAATACATCCCCAAAACATAATATTGTATACACATGGGGTCACATATACCATAAGAACAATCATATAACACACACACATGGGGTTGTATCCCACTATAATACCCCATGTATATGGATGGGTTTGAATTTATATGGGAAATTTGAACATTTATTTAGTGGAAGGGTCTTTTTAAGATAATGGGTTTATAAGAGTGTTAGAAATGTTTATACACCTCAATAGTGTGTTCTAGGTAATGGAATCATGGTCATATGGTGTTTGGGAGCAGTGGAGAAGGCACTAGAGGAGGGATGGGTGGATGAGGCTAAAAACCTATAACCACCAACCATCCTGTGGTCTGGGTATTATGTTGGATATATTTTACAGATCCACTAGATCTATGGTGGGGTTTTTATGGGGTGATAATTATAGTTCGTACCCCTTATATTTTAATAGGTACATCATTTCCTTGGTTCGCACATTCTAGTGGTTTACTGAACCATGATTTTGGATCTATTAAATTATATAATATGTTCAATAACATGTTCCACACGGTAAACCCAAAAAAACCCAAATATATTAATAAAACAATATAAATTAAGAGATATTAATCACAAATATACTTAACCATTAATAGTTATTTCCATAATAATATGAACATATATTTTGAGTAAATATCGAAAATTTTATTTTCAATAAGAGTTGTTTTCTTTATATTATATAGTTTATATTAAAAATTATTTTTAAATTATTTTTAATTTAAATTTTATAAATTAAAATTCTTATTTTAATTAAACAAAAAAAACTAATAGAATTGTTTTTTTCGATATTTCGTGAAAAAAGTATTTTCATGTGAATAGTTAATAATATGATAACTGTCGACCCATTTATTAAATTTTATTGTTATATAAAAACAATGATTTACTTTCAATTTTTTTTTTACAAAATTATATATCTTAATTTTGAATAATCATTTTAAAATACTATTTGGAATTGATAAATTCTTTATCAATATTTTGAAAATTTATGTAGCATTTTAATGAAAGTTGTTTTTTTGACTATTTTGTGTAATTAATTTTAACATGATAAAATTATGATTTTGATTTATTTTATTGGTAAATAAATAATATGTAAATTATTATAATTATTTTTAATTTGTTGGTATCAATGGAAAAGATAATTATATATAACACATAAATCATTTTTCATAAAAATTAATTTTTAAATAAATAGGTTTTTATAAGTTATATACGGTAAAATTAAGATTAATTTCATAGAAAATATAATGTCATTTTTATCAAATGATTATTACACTTTAGACAATAATATTAATGTTATTTAATATGTCATGTTTTATTTTTAGTTATAAAATTTTGGTTGTTATAATTAAATCCAATCACTATGATACTAATGAAGGCATTATTTTAAATTTATGGTTTTATTAATATCAAGGAATTTATATAAAACATTTAAATTTTTAAATAATAAATATTAGATCTGATATTATTCTAAACAAATAAATAAACATATCATGACTCTTTTAATTTTTAATTAGCACAAAATAAGCTCATGAATTCATATTGGTCAAAATAACATTTTACTATTAAGACTATTATTCAACACATTATCTTTTTTAATTTAAAAATATGTTTCATAATTGTTATACGTTTAATTATGTTATGTACTGTTTTAATTTATATCCATCACACCTAATTTTTTTATGGGTTATGTTTCATTTTTAATAAAACATGAAATCACATAGTTTGAAACTACGTATCTAGTTTAGTTGTAAAAAAATTTAAATGTAATAACTTACTTTTTAAAAATATAAAACATGTTTAAAAAATTTGTGTAAACCCATGGTTGGGAATTTTTTGACCCAAATAAACCACATGATATATAATTTAGAATGTTTTGAGGCATTTATATTGGAATAGTTTTATGGAACTATTAAATTATAAAAGTGAGTTTCCAAACATTCTATTTTATTATCATATAAAAGGGGACTATCTAAACCCATTCAAAGACAAAACTATTAATTTAAATTGTACTTAAAAATCATAAATTTTAATTTTCATATAACCAGTTCTAACAAAATTAATAACACATTCATGCACATTTGTCCTAATCCCATTAATTTAAATGGGGTGTTCCCTAGGAAAAAGAAAGTATCCAATAAATTTATTATCTAATTATTAAGTTTTTATTCATTATCTTAATCTTAAAAATATATCACCACAATAATAATATGATTAATTTAGTACAATTATTAAAGTAATATATTTTTATATTAATGATACAAACATTTTTTATTCCTTTCAAATGATATAGAAAAAAACATTGTTTGTTTGTTGCACATACTACCTGCTCCAAGAAGTAATATTGTTTGTTTTTCATTTTTTCTATTCATGGATGGTCATAATAGTTTAAATAATGAATAAATTTGACATATAAAATATAATTATTTTTATTAATTCTATATTTAAAATCCACCTTAACCCATATTATACATTGAGAAACTGGAATGTTAATCGTGCACACCTACTGATTACCACCTCCAAGATAAATCAATTTTCATTTTTATTTTATATTTTCATAAATGATATAAAAAATGAAAAATATAGCTTAGAATCATAAAAATATTACAATAATATCATTATTATTCTTTTATAACAATATAATGTCCCGATAGACCCCTCCATATCCATACTCGATAAACGAGTTGGAGCATGTTTAGGTATGGGTCAGTGTAAAAAGCTATGTGAACAATGATTTATAATATGATTAGGGATGATTATTGTAACCAGATAAATAAAATATTTATAATTTTTTAATTATATTAATATTATTATATTCTTATGAAAATATTATTTTATGTGTCTAACGTATTACAAAAGATATTTTTATGTTCACTAGATTTACCAAAATAAGCCATCATCAATTTAGTTTTCACATAACGTAATCAAGATGCATATATGATGAAAAAAAAGAAAATTTTAAATAAATATAATTTATATATTAAATAATAATTATATTATATTGAAATAATTTATTTTTATAAAATGATAAATAATTATTTAAATATTATTAACACGCATAAAATATTTAAGGATGTTAACACATTATTCTCACTATAACTAATTAATGATCACATGATAGTGAATTAATATATGTATTATAAATGGTAAATTTTTATTTATAACACTTTAAAACATGTTATTTTGTCACAATTTGTATTACAAGAGATATAGTTTCGTCAACTAATAAAGAATGCATGGTAAGAGTTTGTTGACTTAAGTTCAATTTCACTAGGCCCGAATTTCATGTTTGAACCTATTTTTAATTGAACTGGTATAGCTACTCACAAGATAAATTACTTCACCATGAAACAAAGTTTTTCATTAGATTTATGTTTTTCTTCATTGTCTCTTTTACATGTTCATTCAATCAAATCACTTCTCAAATTATAATTGTTTCATTGCCTCATCCCATAAGACTAGTTTGTGCTAAACAATATGTTTCCTTTTAAAAGTTATAAAAACTACCCCATTTTCATTTTTATCATTATTATATTATATTTATTGATATTTTGTTTTTTATTTAATTTTATACCTGTCATGGGTTTTTAATTCAAAATGTATAGTGAAAATATGGGGTTTTCATGAATCTAATTTTTTTCATAGCCATAATCATTATTATTTGACTCTAATATTTAATAATTAATATATTATAAAATATTATGAAGTTGATAATTCGGTCCAGATTGAGGAATCTTACCTAAACAACATGCCCAAAAAAGGAAAAAACCTATGGTTGATGAAGATGGGTTCATCACTCCACATCCAAGGAAAACTAGAAGACGTAAGGATTATTCAAATTTAGAACGTACCATTATTACCAGGTCAGTGGACAATTCTAAGGCTGAGCATGTAGAAGTTCCCCAGGAGAAGTCTCAAGTTGAGAATTCCAATCCAGAACCTGTAAAGGATCCTCCAAATATTTCTTCGGTGGGACTCAGTGATGAAATTTTATAAAACTCCTTTAAGAAAGGAGAGATCACTAAGAGCGCCTATTGGGCTGCAAAGCAGGAGATTTTCAATGAATGAAATAGGAAAGATTTCTTAAGCTGACTTTTTCTTTTCTGCTGGTTGTTTTATTTACTCCATGAAGATCATATTTCAATTTTCATTTAAAAGTGGTTATTTAGATGGTGCTGGTCCTGCTTGCTCTTGTTTAAGCATAGTGCAGACTGCTCGGGATGCAAGTGACACCAATGGGATTTTTTGTTGCTGGAACTGGTTTTCTATTCTCTTTAAGAGCTGTTTTTGATAGACCTTATCACCCTTGATCTGCTTTGGAATGGTGCATCGTGCAGAATGCTTGGTTTTGTTCCAGGATTGCAGGGTCTACTGTATATGCTGGATTTTTGATATGCACGCGCCTGGAATTTTGAAGTTTTGATGCTTGATCTTCTCTGCTAAGGAGACAACTCTGTTTTACATCGTTGAGAAGGGTTAAAATGGAACTATTTCTACATTGAGGTCAACCTGCGATTTCTTTTTCTGAAGATGAGTTTTTCTGGATTTTCTCATCTTTCCCTTGCTGCTATATCTCTGTTTTGGCCTTTTTGATGGAGCTTTTCTGCCTGGTTGAGATCAGATTCTGAGTTTTTGCCTATTATTTGGAGCTTTTCATATTCTATGTAGCTTTGCTGCATGTTTTTTCCTTTTAGGAGTGTTGCAGCCTGTTTGAGTTCGGCCCGAGCTTTGTGGCTTCTTGGATTGATCTACTTCTCTGTCGCAACATGCTGCCATTATCTCTATTCCCTCTCTGATTTTTCTGATCTGGAACCTCTGTGTTTGCACGCGCCTAGAAGCTGCTGGCTGAATCTTCAGTTTTATTTTTCTATAGCCCTCCGATGTTGTATACCAGGTTCTTTAAGATGTATTTATTTTTGGTGGTTTGCTTGTTTTCAGATCGTGTAAACTCATTGCACCTCGAGATCTCTTTGTAAACTTTTCATTTAATAAATTCCTTCTGACATGGATTGGGAAACCAATCCATGTCACCTTCAAAAAAAAATTCATGGATTAAATTTTTTCCAAAATAAATGTTTACCATTTTTAAGAATAACTACCATTATAAATATTAGATAATTATTCCATGTCCCAATCTTACATCCCACCAATGTTATCCTATATTCTTATAAAGATTATATAGATTATTTTATAATAATTTGGTAATTATTTATCTCCTTCAAAATGATAATTTAATACTCTTCTAGTTATGTTGGTTTTCAAGAAGAATATTTCAAAGAGTTCAAAAGGTTTTACATCCTTTCCAAATAAAAAATATTATCATAAACACAAGATTTTCATTTAATATCTTTTATGTCATTTTCAAGTCCCCATTATTTAATGTTTCTTTAGATATAAATTTTTATAGTAATTTTAGATTCCCATTTCGAAACATTTATTTATTTAAAATATATATTATTTAGATCTATACATAATAATTATATCCACAGTCTTCTCTTCCCCTTGATACCTTAATATGGAAATTTATAAGGGGAATGGAAATAAAGATACTTTATTTGATTTTTAAAATTTCTTATTTGAACATATTTTCATTGAATTTACTATTTAACTTATATTCTATTTTTCTTCTAAGAATTCTTTTTTAACAAATTCCATTTCCATAATAAGATTTTCTTTTATTTTTTCATAAAAATAAATGAGATTTTCTGAAAGGAGACTCATAAACATAACTTATATATTAATGAATACAAAATATTTCCAAATATAACTTGATTTTGATTTAGTTTTCCTTATATTTAAGATGATCTACCTCAATTGGAGCTATGTTTAATGTTTCACTATATGTCAATCTTTTACTCTGTGAATATTTTAGGTGATCTTGTTTTCAGTGTTAAAATATTTAATTAAAGAATTTATTTGGATGTTTTGGGAAGCCCATTTTATTTCCATTAGTTCACTGAATGATTATTTATAAATTTCCTGAAAAATATTTTTTTAAATGTGTTATTTTACGATGTGATGATTATCTTCATGTATCACATAAATGTGTAGATTATGATATGGGTGGGAACAATATCTCCCTATAATTTTATTGTTAATGGAATATATATTATGAGATATAAATGTTATACGAATGGGATAGATGGTTACTAGGATCCCAAAGGTTGAGTATAATGGCATTTTTCTCTAGTGACTATTTTAGGAGTGAACGGGATGACTGGTTTCCTGGTTTAAAATATTAAGAAAATATATGTTTAATATTATACCAATTTTTTTCTCTTTGTTACAAGGTTCGTGTTATATTATTCATGTTTTATTTTCTCGTGACTTTATAAATATTAAATTATTATGACATGTTATTATTATGGTTAATTGTTAATGATTTATGTTCTTTTAATGATGATATTTTTCATTATTCCATATTTTTCATATAATTTTGACAAAACCATTATGGAATATATTATGGTATCCATTACGGATCATATAAGTTCAACCCTTTATTATGTTTACAATCACAATCTTATGGTGAAGATTGTATTATGTGAGAAGTATATATAGGGTCAACAAGATAATTATTATCGTAAAATGTTTTCAAAGGGTGTACAATAAGTACATTTTGACAATAATTTCTAGGACACTAAACAAATTGATCATTAGGTTTTTAAATTCTTGTGAGATATATTATGAAAATCTTGATATTAAGGTATTATTTCAGTCATGTTTTTCTTGGGATACTTCAGTTGGTATCTTTATATGGTTTTTTCTATTTTTTAGATTCTTTTATATATTTTTGGTGATTATCTACATTAAAATTAGTGTCAATGTCAGAGAAGACTTTAAATTTACCCATTTTTGTGTCTATGATTATGTAGATATCCTAAAATATTGGTAATGAATCATATAAGTGGGCTTCTATGAAATATATTACTACGAACATACTATAATGTGTATTAGGTTGTTTCCATGATTTACATGGGGGTAATCACCCATAAAATGGATGGCAAGAAATTGACTCGATCATTACCTTGATGCATGATGTGTGGGTCTAATATTTATAAAATAATTATTCACTCCAAGGGTATATTATTTATCATATTATATTTTATTTATAAACAACTTTTGTGGATTTATTTACTAGTTTCAATGAGGAATTGGGTTGAGAATTATAATATAACTCAATAAAAAGTAATGAATATCAATGTAATATTGATATATGGTAAACTAAAGGAACTATAAAAATCTGGGAAAATAAAAATAAACAATATTTTTTGAAGGTGAAATCCTTTTATGGTTATGATATGTTTTCCTATATTATTAATTTTTTTCAACCATATCATTTTTTTTGGTTTTAGTAACATACTAAACTAGAAGGAATCGTAAATGGTTGTAAAATATGAATGATTCATCAATCAAAAAAATCATAATAAGATAAATAATTTAATGACTTGGGATTATTATAAACAATATATATAAAAGTATGATTAAAAATGTGAACATAGTTGAATTCATAAACACACCATATAATATAAATATGTAGTCTCATGAAACCTCATGTGATGAATATTATGATGGAAAGAGTGTTCAACTACCTACGGGTAAAAAATTATTGATGAAGAAGTAATGGAGGTTCATTATGTGGAATATAAGAATCTTTATATGTTGAATAGTGGTTCCTTATGCATTAATCAATAATAGGAAAATAGAGAGTCATATTAGATTAATGGGAGTGGAAAATGTTTTTTAAAAGGAACCAAAAATGGTTTGAATCCATAAGTGTTGAAATAATGGATATTACCCATGTATGTATAATAAATCTAAGTGAGATAAGAATGAATAATGTTAGTGAACACAATAATTGTAGGAGCTAGGAGGAGCCTATTCAATGATGTTTGATGAGGTTTATTGTGATAACTAAATACTCTAATATAGGGTTGTGGATATTCTACCTTTATTATAGCCACCCTGTTTGCCTATTTTTCAATCCAATTGTACCACCAATATTTTTTTATCAAATAAATAATCTTGTTTCATAGTGGAACCACTTCAAAATATATGTTTATGAGAGTAAAATTATGAGTATTAGTTTTTTAGATAGATTTGATATAATTAATGAGATATTTAAACTCAAAAGTCACTATTCATGGATCATCGTAAGATTACCAAAAATACCCTCCTTAATGTAAAATTGTATAGGTGTGTAGAGAAAAATTATTATCTCCCACAATTATATCTTAATTATACTATAATAATAGACAATAGGAATAAATAATATTCATCATAATATGTCAATGAGTTGCCACTACGTATAAGCCCTGATGCTTCTTCAAAATTTGAAACCACTATTCCAATTGTTGATATAGAATAAAAACCATTACTATTGTTCAAAATTCAACAAGACATGGTGGTTTGGTGAAAAAATGTGTGGCCACCTAGTGATTTTGAAGTAGGGAAAATTTTAGAATCATATTAATTACCCCAGAACATGTTAGCCCATACAGAGTTTGAGATAATAATATTAGGTAATATAAATCCATATGTGGACACATGAATTTACACATAGAGTATATTCTGAGAGGAATCCATCACCAACCAAACATTGGATGAGAGGGGTTTATAGAGTTGGTTGCATCTAGATATGTGAAACATGTGAGTGAAACTATGTGTGGTTATTAATTAAATCGGGAACAATAGGTGAGTGATAATATGAAGAGGTATTAGGTCAATGAATTGGATATGGACACTTGTGGAACGATATATAGGGGTATGAAAATGAATACCAATAGTCTTATAAAGAGGATGATAATTCATAATTCAAACTAAACATTTCATGGTACTGCTAAGCTGAGAAACCATGTCAGAAAAGAGATTGTTGTGTAAGGTGTAACTATTATAAAATAGGGGATCACATAAAATTATTTATGAAAAATATTTTAATGTTACACTAATGGTCTAAAATATGAGGTCATAGAAAATTAATATAGGTCTTAACACAAAACCATGAAAGGTATTAAAATCAAATAGTCTAGAAGAAACAAAATATTTATAATACCATTGTTATAATTTAAAAGATATCATTAGTAACTCACTATAAAAATAAATAGTAATACATAATAAAAAATAACCTAACCTTACTTTGATATAATGTAATAACTAAATAATTTGAATGAAATTTATTTATGGGGGATATAATGCAATGACCTGAGATTTGGGATCATTTAAAATACCTTCATGTTCTTTAACTTGTGCAACACATATCACATAGAAAAACACATTGTATGAGTAGTAAAAATTTATTTAATCCATAATAAACATTAAGATGGTAAACCATTAATTTTAATTTCCTTTGGAAGGCAAAAAAATAATACGAGTTAATATTGAAAAGGTTATCTTCAAAAAAAGTTGTTTTATTTAAATTATATTTTATTAATTTAAAAAATATGTGTAAAATTTAAAGAATTTAAATTTGATGGAGTAACGATATTTTTTTAATAAATCACAAAAATAATTATCAAAGGAAGAATTTTTTGGATTTTTATAAGATAATCGATTCTCATGTGATTAGTAAAAATACAATGTAATGTTGTGACATTTATAAAATTATATTTTATGTAAATACATTGAAATAATTTAATAACACTTTACATTATAATTACATATTTCAAATAATAATAAATCATTATAAATTACTATTTAAAATTTATAAAATCATTCCAATCATTTTTAAAATTTATGTAGTGTTTTAATGAAAAATATTTTTCGAAAGTTTCGAATATTTAATTATATCATTAAGAATTTTTTTAAATTGTTTTAATTTTAAATAAAAAATATTTTAATTAAATTTATTATTTTAGATTAATTTTTATCAATGATATTTAACTTTATATCATAATCATAAATTCTTTTTCTTAAAAATTTTCTTTTATTAAAATTATGGGTTATTTTCTGTTACATAGGATAATATTAAGATTAATTTTATACAAAATATATTGTTAATTTGATGAAATTCATAATATATTTTAAATTATAATATTTATATCATTTAATATTTTATTTTTTATTTTTTTATGATAATTTGATTATTATTATTAATGTTATTCTTCATGATAATGATGAAACCTTAATTTTAAAATAATTAATATAATATCAGTGAGTTTATATCTTACAATTAAATTAAATAACTTTAAATAAATGTTATTATATTATTTATAAAAATAAAAATATATATATTAATAGTCATTTTATTTTTACTCAATGCTAAATAGTATTATTAATCTATAATGGCCAAAATGTTATTTTTCTAATTAAACTATTTTTTCAATACACAAACTATTTTAATTTAAAAGATTATTTTATAGTTGTTAGATATTGAATTGGAATAAATATACATAAAATATTCTTCTATCATGCTAAAATATGGTTATAATGGATATTTTATATGTTTAATGAGACATAAAATCACTGAGTTAAAAATAAGTTACATAGTTTAAAATTAAAAAATGTTAAATGTAACAACTTAATGATAAAATCTCCATAATTTTTTTTAGAAATGTTTGGAAACATAATTTTGTTCTCTTATTGACCCAAGTTCACAACAAACAAAATAATTTAGAAACATTGTATCCATTTACATTGGAATAATGTCCTGGAATTATTAAATTATAAAAGGTGTTTTGAAAAATATGATATTCCTCTCTTATAAATAGATAAGATCATGACCTTTAAAATTAATACATTTACATCAAACTCATCCTAAATAATATTCCATTATAATATATATATATACAAAGTCATATGAAAAAATTAATCTCTATTCACATATACATGTCCTCAGCACTTCAATTTCAAGGGATATTGAAAGGGAAAATTATGTCTCCAAGATAAGTGTTATCTACTTCATATATTTTTCATCCTAATATTACAATTAAAAATATCTTATCAATATAATAATTTTATTAATTTAACATCATTACTATACTAATATGTTATATATTAATTGTAAAATATAGGGACCCAACCCAAAATAGCTCGAAGCTGATGTATGCTATCAATTACATGGTCCTAATTAGAATGAATAAAATCAGGAAAGATTGAGAGTATAATAGTCTTATTAAAGTAGATACATACATGAATATTTAATTAAAAACTAATACACTACATACTATGTATTTTCTGTATCTTATTTTTTTGTAAATTACTTTGATAATAACATTATTCCATCTATCACATTCCTTCATATATTTCATTGTACTCTTCTTGGATTCCTTGGGAATAAACCATAATAACGGTTATATTAAATGCTTAGTAAGTGTAAAGTATAGGGGAAGAAATAATGAATCAATTAGAAGAATAATTATTTCCTGGTACATAGAATATAATTAAAAATACTATAAGGAAGTGTATAAAAAATATGGAAAAGCAAAAAATGGAAACACATCATATTAAAATAAATAGATATTGAAAAATAAATATTGTAAGGTAAGAAATTGAAAATTCATTCCATTTAATCAATAAATTGAGAATTATAATAATGCATATATTTTATCATGTGAAAATATCAAGGATAATAAATAATGAATAAAAATAAAGGAAATGTTTAGTTATTGGATTCCATGTCTTAGGAAAATGAAAACCTCTATAATCATGATGCATCATCAAAATAGTTTAAAACTATGAATAGAAACCCATTTAATTAGTGCAACATATTTTTCTCATGAGAATCAATTGATTCATCAAGGAGTTATAAAAAGTTCAACCTCCATCCATAATTTCATGTCCAAATCATTCCTCATATCAACAAATCGATTTAATTATTATAAAATAGGCCTCGTCAAATATATGTATGGAATAAAGAATACATAATTATCAATATTTACCCAAATAATAAAATAACTACAAAAGTAGAAACAATATGTTAAATGGTATATGATTTAGGAAAATGTAATATCCATGATAAATGAAATGGATATGTTAGGGGAAATAAAATGTTCAATGATTATAAGAGATTGAATACTTTATGTGGGATGAAAAATGAATCAAGGAAGTGATTGTGAATAATATCGTTGGTGAAATAAATGTTATTCCATATATGAGAAGATTAAGTATTGTATCAATACAACATATCCCAACTTGATTAAAATAATGTGTTGTTTTTGTTGATGAACTGAAATAAAAAATATTTTAATAACATTCTTGAGGAACACATACATTGTTTTGAAAAACCTTGTTAATAAAATTTTATTATAAAATAACTTTCGAATAATGTTTTATTTAAATTATATCCTTTTAAATATGAAAATTAATCTTGAAAGAAATTATGGTGGGTAAATCATCACCAACCATACGAGGAAAAAAGAACTTGTCTTTTTCATGTTTAAAGGTTAGAAAAAGTACTTATATAAAAAGTGAAAATAAGATTCATTTGAAAAAATGGTAGAAGAATCAATATGGAAAAGGTTTCTCTATAAATTTTTTAAAAAATTAGGTTTCTGATAACATTTAAATAAATAATTTATTTTTATAAGAAATTTATTTCTCTGACTGAAGAGAGAAATTAAGATAGGTATTATGAAAAACATTTTCAATAACCTTTTGAGTACTAAA
Organism: Viscum album; assembly: GCA_963277665.1. Taxonomy (NCBI): domain Eukaryota; kingdom Viridiplantae; phylum Streptophyta; class Magnoliopsida; order Santalales; family Viscaceae; genus Viscum; species Viscum album. The sequence continues at coordinate 1,867,598,637 of OY728120.1, read as the reverse complement.
GTGTGGGAAAGTGGTACAGATAATAGTTAAATTTTATGAATAACCATATATGGAAGTAATTTGGTTTTTAATAAAACAAATTCATATAATTTCATTGAACTGCAATAAAATTGAAAGAACATTAGAGTTATTGTTGAGGAATATAATCTTTAAACATTTCAAAGTGTCCCATACCAATTTCAATCATTTTAAATCATAAAACTTTTGATGGAACAATATTAAATTGATGTATAAAATAATATGATGAAAAATTAATTCATTATATAATGTATAAACAACTGGAAGTAGATACACCACATAAATTATGTAAGTGGTGAACATGATATTTATCTCATAGAAGTAAAATAGTAAAATGAAAATACATTACTACTTTTGTAACTTTTGAATCATGAGAATATTGAATGAATAAAATCGATGAATTTTTTTTATACTATTAATTAAATTAAATTCATCATATAAAGGTAATAGGATCATTATATAAACTATATAAATGAAATTACATTCAAAACAATATGGTATGTCTCACAAAAACAAAAGTTTGACAAGAATCCCATATTATGCCCCTGACTTTTAACAGTATAAAATATATTACTGAATAAGAAAATTATGTTAATTATTTAAAATATTTATTACAATTTTATTTTTATAATTTATTTTATGTAACTTATTATTATTTTTTATACAACTACTTAATCAATTAAGATTATATTGAGTATTTTGATGAAAATCGGTTTATGTGTCAAGAAAAACTTTGGTAAGTCAATTATGGTCAACGAAGACATCAGAAAACATATCCAGAATAATAATATTGAAATAATTATCATATTTTTTCGTCAATTATAATTTTAAAACGAATAAATAATTATTTTAATGAAAAATGAACCAATGTTACAATCATGTAGACGGTATGCCTCATGTATGCTTGAGTAACTTTCCATGTTTTCAATGATCATTTTTGAAATAAATTATGTAAAAATATAAACTTATAGAAATATAATTATATCATAAAAAAATTTATATAATCATATATACTTATATATAAAGTTACTGTAATGTTAAAGGATTCACATCTTGTCGAGGAAGTTGCAGTCCACCCAACCACGAATAACATTATCACTTTTTAAGTGTATATGAAAGGGTAATAAATAAAAAAATATATTATATTTATATAATTTTAATAATCATTAATATCATATACATTTTTTTATGTTGCATATATTTAAATAAAAACATCTTTTATATATTCCATGTATACTGTGAATGAGTCACATCGCTTTGAGGGACGGTAGTCCACACTTCTATAAATGATGTTATCATTTTTACACAAAAATGGAATGTATAAAGATATGAGTTTTAAAAAAATTACCAAATATTAAAGGCATAATAAATATCACATATTTCATATATAAATATAAGGTAAATCATAATTTCCACCATGAGAGGTGGTAAATAAAAATGAACCATCATCACATGAGGCGGTAGTTTTTTTTGTACATGTAAACAATATTTTTGTAGTATATTAGAAGGAAATGTGTTGGTTTGTTGGTAGAGAAAAAAATAATTGAATATTTATTATAGTGTTTTTTATACAATTATGGAATAATAAGAGTTTAGGGTGTGAATAATGGAAATAAAAATAGTACTTCAAGAAAGATATTACCACTGAATCAGGTAACTCCTTTTAGAAGGAGTGACACTCTGACAATATTTTAAAAATGTAATTTCTTACACGTTTTTAAGATTAAAAGTGGATCCAATAATGAAAAAATTATATCCAAGGGATTATAGTGTATATGTATGTCCATTCAGTGGATTTTGGACAAGTTTTTTGGTCATGTGGCACCTTATAATTAAGGTTAATCCCTTAATTAGATTAATTTTCAATAATCATTGCATTTAATTTAAATTACATTCACACATATTTTTAGTCTAAAACTATGTTGAACTTATTCAAAATTATAAATTATTATGATTCCAAATATGGAATAAAATTTTCCAAATTCCAATCACATAAGTGGTAGAAATTAATCTAAATTTAATCTCATAGATGAGATGAAAATGTCAGTTTTTAAAGTAAAAACGTCTGAAAGTTTGCTATGTTTTGTAATCAATTTCAATGCGAAATTGATTCCAATGAAATAAATTGGGTTATATGATAAAAATATTATCTAAAAAATATTTAAAACCAATTTAATATATAACTTATCCTTATAAATAAATTAGATGAAAATACATATATGATTTAAATATAATATTTTTTCACTTTTTAATAAAAAATGAATCCTGACAGAAGAAAAATCACAATATCATATTTTTTACATTTCAAATTCAATAATGATGTTTTTTTGACATTTTAATTTTATAAAAGGTTGAAAAATGGGATTTAAAATGGGTTCTCCATTAAAAGGTGGTAAAATTGCCTTAATATTGATATAGTTTTTATGTGTAAAATTGGGTTTGTTCTTATCATTTGACTCTAAAATATATTGGATGAATAAAAAAAATATTGGATTATAGATATATATATTAAATTAATATCACTCAATAATTTTAATTAATTTAATCTATTATATTAAAATATCATTTTTATCATAAAAATATATTTTTATAAAAACACACACTTTATATTCAACTACTATATATATTAATTTATAATTAATTTTTAACCAATTAGTTTATTTTATATATTAATATACCATAATTTTCATATGTTATTTATTACTATTCATAACTAAAAATTTAATTTAAATGTTATATCTTATAATAATAATAATTTAGTAATATAGTATAGTCTATGAAACTCATTCTATCATGTAATTCCAGTAATTAAATAAATAGTATAACTTATTCATTAATATTTATTCATCAAATTTTTTAACTAAAAAAACATATTAACCATGAAATTGAGTAGTTCAGTGGTTGGTGTGAAAGCATTATTGTTCTCCAGTCATGGGTTCAAAACCCACAACATTTCTGGACAAAACATTTTTTCACTCAGTATAGAGGTTGTCTTTTTCTAAAAACAAAATAAGATAATTTCCAAAATAAATATAATGTAAATATTTGAAATTAGGTTAATAACTAGAAATTATTTTGACTAAGGATTTCAAAAAAATCATAATTCATAAATACTTCATCCATTTTAATTCACATTGTCCCTTCATCAGTCAATGATTTATTTTTAATAACTTTAGTTGGATTTCAAATCCATTACACCGTATTATCAGTCTAAAAAACCAAAGGCTTAACCCAGGTCATTCATTTTAAATTTCCATCATAATTATTTGTAAATAATAGGTGAATTATCCTATGAATATACTCTAGGAGTGTCAAACAAGGTGTATAGTAAGTCCTGTTGTCATGTACCAGGTTACATCGAGTTGTGATCAGAAAACCTTGTATGTGCGGTTACTCCTACGTACATTTGTTCAAGAACCATGTAAACTTTTAGTATCCAGACAATGATTCATTTCTATTAATACCCACAATATCTCTACATTATTGAAATTCAAGGATTTTATTCTATAATTATCCTAAAATTATAACTTTTTATTATGTTCTCTACTATATTTTTTTGTAAATCTAGATACTAAACGTCCTTTGACAACAACTATAGAAACTCAGCCCCATATATCCCAGTTTTGGTTTCCTCTATAAATTACATTGGAATGATTACAAGTTATCAAATAAAAAGGGACTATAAGTTTAGTAGTCTTGGAAAACTTGATATATATATAAGTCTTGAATTACAAATGAATATACTAATTAAAAAATATATTTTATATTTTTACAAAATTAACTTTGAAAATATATTCATTCCATATTTTATATAATTTCATATATTTTATAGTATTCTTCATGGATTATAGGTTAATGAAACATAATATGGGTGATCTAAAATTCCCAGTAAGGGTAAATTATAGTGAAATAAATAATGAATCAATGAGAAAAATAATCATTTCATGGTACATACCATATAATCTAAAAATTGAGAAAAACGTTCATAAATAATATGAAAAGGTAATAAATGGAAACACACTCCATTAAAATAACTAGATAACAGAAACTAACTATGGAAATTTATGAATCTGAAAAAACATTCTATTTAATCAATAAAATGAGAATGAAATGCATATAACGGTTTTATAATGTGAAAACCTCAGAGATAATAAATCATGAATCAAAATGAATGAAATTATTAATTATTGGACTTAATGTCTGTGGAACATGAAAACCTATACAATCAAGATCCATCCTACAGATCATTTAAAACAACATATTGAATCCCATTTAACTTGGAAAACATTTTTTTAATCATTTGAACCTAATAATTCATTAAGGATCTATATAATGTCTGGGATCTATCCATTATTTCAAATCCATTGAATTTTTTATTTCATTAAAAATATTAAATTATTAACCAAATGACTTATAAAATATCCATATCAAATAAATAGTACAAAATTATCAATATTTCCCTAAATAATAAAATAAAAATCAAAGTAGAATCCACTTGTAAAATGATATATGGATTAGGAAATATTAATATTCATGATAAATGAAATTGATAATTTAGGGGAAATTCAATGTTCAATAATCATAGGAAAATGAATATATCAAGGGGAATAAAAAATGAATTAAGGACGTGAATGTGAATATTATAGTGGGATAAATCATTCTGAAACCATTTAAAGGCAGATTAAGTATATAATCAATACTATATATTCCAATTGTTATAAAATAAAGGGTTTTGGTCATTGATGAATAAAAATAAAAATATATCTTGAAAACATTTTTGAGGAAAATATCTATTTTTTAAAACATTGGAAAAAATATATTCAAAATTAAAATTTGAAAATATTTTACTTAAAAATAATTCTTTTTAACATGAAAAAAATATTCAATGAAATGATGATAGGTAAACATGTACAAGCTGTATGAGGTGAAAATAACATTCCTTTTTCACGGTTAATGGTTAAAAAAATACCTTTTTTATAAAGAGATATTAAGACTAATTTGATAACATATGTAAAAGGAAAAGGGTAAAAATGTGTCAAAAAATCATTTTATTCTCTTAGAAAACATATTAATAAATAATGGTTTTTAAAATAAAATAGTTTCTTCGACTAAAAAGATTAAAATAATATTGGGTTTTCTGAAAAACATTTTCCACAGAATTGTGAGTTCCAATGTGAATAGAATAGTAATAAAACATGAAAAGGGACATTAATAACAAGAGGATATAAAGATGAATGTTTTTATTAATTAATGTTAATATAATTTACTTTAATTAAAATACCATTGAAATATCATTAAAGTTATTATTGAAGATAATAATCATCAATCATTTCGAAGTGTGCCATAACACTTTGAAACATTTTAAATCCTAAAACTCATGAAGGAATAATTTAAAACAGAAATTTTAAATACCTTGAATATAAATTAATTCATGATATAATATATAATAATGGTAGTATATTTACCACAAAAATTATGTACGTGGTGGACATGACATTTATCTCATATTAGTAAAATGATAGATGAAAATGCCTTACTACTTGAGTAACTTTTTAACTTTGAGATACATGAAATAATAACACAAATGATTACTTTAGATACCCTAAAATATATTAAATTTTTGATATATATATCATAGGAGTGACATTCAATCCATATAAATGAAATTTGGTGCAAAACAGTAAAATATTCCTCACAGAAAGAAATGTCAGACAAGAGTCTCTTACAATGAGTCTGACTTGTCACATGTGTCTTAATATTATTGAATAATAATCATATGTTAATTATTTATTTTTTTATAAATTTTTTCATGATTATCATTTCATTTTTTACTTATTACCATATTTTATACAACTACTTAAACAATTCAGTTTATGATGGGTGTTTTCACCAAATTAGGATTATGTGTAAAACAATTTTTGGAATGCAAACTATGGTCAAGGGATTCATTAGATAACATGTAAAAAATAATATTATTGAAATAAATTCCATATTTTTACATAAATTATAGTTAAAAACCATTCATGAATTATGGTTATGAAAAATGATCCAATGTTTCATTCATGGAGATGGTAGGTCGTTCGTTCAATGGGTAATGTTCCCATTTTTCAGTAGTCTTTTTGGAATTAAGGTAAGTAACACAATATCATTTTAAAATTATAATTATATCACAAATACAAATTTATTTAATCTTATTTACATATATATATATATATATATTTTATTTCTTTGTAAAAAAATCACATCGTATCGAGGATATGGTAGTCCACACGTCAACGAATGACATTATCAATTTTTAGTGCGTTAGAATGTGTAAAAAATAAAATGTGATATTAAATATAAATAAATTTATTTACATAATGAATACCATTAAAATATTCTATATATTATATATTTTTAATTAAAACCATCTTTTATACATTCCATGTACAGTGTGAATAAATCACATCCCTTCGGGGGGGGGGGGGAGTCCACGTTTCCAAAAATGATGTTATCATTTTTTTAAAAATTGAAAGTATAATGATATGTGTTGTAAAATAATATATGGTTATTAAAGGAAAATAAATATCATATATATATATATATCATATATCATTAGTTTTTCATCATAATGGACACCATGATAGGTGGTAAAGGAAAAATGAACAATCATCATTTCATGAGGTGGTAATTTTTCGTACAAAAAAATGTTAATTAACAATTAGAAGGAATTTTGTGGTGGTGTAGGTATAACCACTAGCATAAAAAATTCTAGTATATTTAGGATTGTGGTGTTTTCATATATTTATGGAATAAGAATAATTTTAGTGGTGGAGAATAGAAATAAAACTAAATAGCTTAAGGAAAGATGTTGAATCTTAATTAGGTTACTCCTTTTTGATAGAACCAAAGGGCTTCCTTGGTATTCATTACTACCATGTTTAGGATTATATGATAAGGGTAGTTATGTTTAGGATCTATTTTGGAATATAATTTATGAGACAATGTGTATTTAGTAGTGTTATGAAATGGGAGGAGAGGTGGCCGTTCTATAGTGATGATGAAGTGACACTCTTGTAATATTTTGAAAAAGGAAATACCTAAATATTTTTCATACTAAAGGTGGATACGATAATTGTCCCAATTATATAGAAGGTATTATTTGGTCGATACTAGGAAATTCAGTGGATTTTTGACAACTTTATAGGTTATTTGGGTAAGGTCCCAACCCTAGTTTCCTAGAGCCGATGCCTTTTTTAGTACATTGGGATATAAACAAGGAATATAACTCTCAATGTACTGATTATTTTAGTATATTTGGAAACCATATTCGTACATAAGTTAAACATATCAAATTGATATCATATAAAACATAGAAATCCTTGGAAAAGATCCATATCTCTTAGGTTATCACTACAGATGATTCATTAAATACTTATTCAAATCCTGGGAAAAATAAAATGTAATATAGGGGTGAGCTCAAAGGATAATAAAGGGTACGAAAAGAATCAAAATAAATCATAGACATAAAAATTAATCATTGTGAATGAATAAAAAAATTCCATTAAAAAAATAAAATTGAACATAATATGGTAGAATAAAATCTAAAAAAATAATACCACAATAAAACATAATCATGGGTATTCTACGTGTATAATAAACACAAGTAAAATCAGTTAATAGTTTCACAATGAGGTAATTAATAATTAGGGACATCATAACCATAATTTCAAGGACTCATTGCAAGGCCATAAATAACCATTTTCTCAAGGCCTCATGTTGAGACCATGTTTGTCTAATGTGTCCAACTGATGCACTAAGGGGATATAGTGTGCGCCACCATACATATAATAAGTAAAATTCATTAGTATTATAATGGGGATAAGTATAAACAACATATACATTTATATTGAAACTAAAATATGAAAAGTAATTACTTTCCACGTTTATTAAACATAAGCACTAACCATTCAATGCAAATTGGTGAATGATATCAAGATAAAACATCTATATTCAAAATAATCAAAAACACTTGAAAAATATATTTTAGATGATATAATAGGATATAAACATTTATTAAATACAATACTCATCATGTTATATTTACTTAAATAAAGATACATTTAAATTGGGCCAATGAGAAATTCTTGAGGAATAAATCCCTAAACATTCCAAAGTGTCCCATACCACCTTGAAACATTCAAATCATAATTACATAGAATATAATGAGAATTATGATACCCTTGATATGGTTTACCAAGGAGAAGTAGATGCACCACATTCAATGAATATGTGGTGAATAAGAGATAATTCTCATAAAAGTTAATGTGAGGTGAGAAAAATCTAATTTTCTTTGGAACGAAGGGTTATTATGGAAAAATATTTTTATTGGTCATAAATTTGGTTTTAAAAATGTATATCCTAATAAATAAAATCTAAGGTCATTTATATTACATTTTAGGCATAAATAATTCCCCACATAATTGAAATCATGTAAAAAGTGTTTTTATAGATTCTTTAGAATTAAATCATTTTAGTGCAGTTTAAGGAATTCATTAAAGAGATTTGTAATCGAAATGGAAAATTATCTTTCCTAAAAATAATAAATGAATCAATATAGTTTTTCATGTTATTTTTTTTCATTTTATAATGATAAATATGTCTTAAAACATATTATATAGTGAACATCAATATAGGTAAGAATTTGAAATGTTTCTTGAATTGGGCTTGGAGTTCGGAAGAATTTTTGAAATATTATTTTAAAAATTTTTGCACCCCATAGAGAAGTATTATGATTGGTATAAATATATATAATATTCAAATATAATTTTTTTGGATATCATAATAATAAATAATAATTCTTTTGAGGTGATTAGAGAATAAGAGCTACCTGAATGAAAATGGAGGTTCAGGTAGAAAATACATACAACATTGTAATCAATTGAATCGTACGATGTAAAATTAATAATCATCATATGATACCTTTAATATCATTAAAATAGTAATATTCATGATATAAAACATTATTGGGAAGTATACATACCCAAAAAACATGTAATAGTTATGAATACAAAATATATCATAAAAATTGAAGTGAGATAAATAAACACTTACCTTAAGTCCGAAGGTATTCCTCAGATTATCTTAATGTTATGAATAGTAATATTAAGGTTCAAAAATTAATATTTCAAGAACCTCCCAAAATTTAATTTATTTATTATAACCTTATTAGATTCATTAATTTCTTTTTCATGGGTTAAGGGATTCAATTTCATTTTTTGGGAGCGATTTTTTCCTTGGTTTTTATGATTGGTTTACTTATATTAAACTATGGATAAAAATGTTGAATGTGAATGAAAATCCAAAATAGATGTTTTTTTAAATTATTGAACAACCAAAATTTTACCTGGTCATAAAATTAATTTGGTTATGGGGAGTGAAGTTGAATCTTTAAAGAAAACATTAAGGACAATTTTTTGTGTTAATTGGAGGTTTTTGATCATAAAGAACTAATATTTTATATAAATAAATATCATGTTAAAACAAGTATTAAAGAACCATAAATAACTTATAATACATATAATGTGTTATTTTTTAACCATGAAAATGTTTTCTTGACAATAATTGAGGATGATAAAAGAAATTGAAAACCCGTCATTATTGAATGTGATAAATTAACACATCTCAGATGGAGTTTTCATTTCTAGTATAAAATAATGATAATGGATAAAATATGATGAATTATTCCATTATCATAACAAAATTATAGTAAATATAAGTTAATTTTGTAATCTTAACATTGGAATGAAGAGTGGTGACTATAGAAAAGAAAATAAAGAAACATGTACATAAATGAAAATAAATGAAAATAGGAATTTACCTCAAGAATATATCTTCCATGAGAGCCTTTTTAAAAAATATGTTTTGGTATTTTTATGTGAAAAATGTATATTGACGTGGGGGAGGATCATGGTAGGATATTTCAGTATAATTTAGATAGGTAACATGGCTTTAGTGGAGTGAAGAGAAGAGGGAGTGAGGCGGGGTGGGGGGGGGGGTTATAGTTGAGGAGAGGAGGGTTTTTTTCATTATTTTAATAATTAGAATATTATTTTGCATCATGAATATGAATATTATTGATTTTTATGACTAAAAATAGTAATATATGCATGTGAGTTTGAACCAATGGCCATTTACCACATCCATGACTCAAGCATGATGCAAAATATCATTTATTTATCATATTTTATAATTTTTCGAATTTCACTACTCACAAAAAATTCAGGGATTTGAGAAAAATCATAAAAATTAACCCAAACCATTTTTCAATGTTTAGAATCAAATTAATAATACCATTTTATGAAAATAATTTCCTCTATCTGAAAATTTTATTTTTTAATTAAAATTAAAATTTACTTGAAAATTATAGTTTTAAAACCAAAACTAATTTTATAATACACTAAAAATTATCTACGAACATATTAAATTAACATTAAATCATAGTACCAAAAAATATTTATTTAGAAACACATTTTATGAAAATTAATTTAATTTTACATAAATTTGATTGCATAAAATTTTATTTAAATATTTTTTACCCCCAAAAATACCAATTCTTAATTATTAATTCATAAAATACTCTAATTCATTTATATGGTGTCTAAATTTTATTTATAATTTCATGCGTGTGGTTACTATACAAAGGGGTCATATTACTATTCGTAAGGGTATGTTACTATTCATAAGGTGTATGTTACTATTCAACAATAATTTATGTTGTTTTTATTGGACTCTAAATATTACAGAACTCAACCATGTATGTTAGTTTTTCGAAATTCAAATCACATAGGTTGTAAAAATATGGTTACTAGATAGGTTTTAACTAATTGGTTTTTTAGGGATCAAGTTTTTCATGGATTAATTATTAAATTTATTTTCTAAATCTTCGGGTGTTACATTCTCCCCACATTTCAAAAATTTTGTCCTCAAAATTTTAAATTGAACAAAGACTGTTAATAGTTAGTACTTGAAAACACCTTGTGGGAAACCAAGGTCAGGAATATATATAACATATCCACATAATAACTGGAAAATGGAAATACATCAATTTCTAAAAAACTACACATTTTAATTGGAAAACATGGTCATGGAAGAGTAATCAAACCATCAAGTTCTGATGGAATTTGATAGAGAACACGCTTAGATGAACGATCAATACTCCAAAACCATAAACTATAATTATGAAAAAAATTTATGATATCATGAAAAAAATATGAAAATATGCCAAAATTTTTATTTATGAAATTTATTCTAGAGTTGATGAATTTTTACACACTATAAGAGTAAAAATATACATTTCTATGTCATAAATAAAATATTATCCATTTTTGTTCCTTGAACAGTATACACATCATCACCTTCCACAGGTTGCGTCACGTAGAGACATTAAACTCTACAACCTAATAGAATGATCAAATTAAAGTATTTTTTAAATGGTCTAGAATTCCAAAAGGTTATGATCTAGTAATTTAAATCCATTCCCATATCCATCCCTGATAGATCTAAGTAAACATGGACTCTAGAAATCATCATCCTATTAAGAACTCGATGATTTATCATGCTCAAGGCCTATGGTACCTTATTTTCCTTTAATCAACATGAACTAACACTAAATTTTCACATTCCAAACACGTGAATAACTTCAACATATTCCCTCTTGAAATATGGTAATAACTCAAACTACTATAAAAAAATATTGGAGATAATAAATCACCCTTAAACCTTATATTGGATATATTACTTATATTCATAAATGTTGCAAACTCCATAAATAATAGAATAGACCACTTGTCGAGTAGTAAATAATCAGTTTTGAGGTAGTCATTACATATTAAAAGAAATCATTTCTTCATCATTAGCTTAATCATCATGAATATATTTATGGCTATCTTTCCATCAACCATAAACATTCCCTTGATATTAACTTTTTACAATGTCACTTTTTCTTTCTACAGTTCATTATACGAACTCAAATACATAATAAAATAGTACTATAGTACAATCATAATATATTACATAATTCATTTAACTGGAACATGGCTGATAAAATCTTTAAATAAAATTCTTCCTAAAGAGTAATCATAATCATTCTACTTTATCTTTGACAATATCATGACTTGATTATTATCTAGTAGCATCATTTGGGGCATATTACTTTGATTCTTGGGACATTGATTTTCATAGTGTCCCATAAACTTATAGTTTAAGCATTACACATTGGAAACCTATTTCACTCCTTTACAATCATGAAATTGGTGTCTTTATTCTCCACACATATAACGAACTAAAATTCCCTTCAATTATTTATCAGAGTGATTCTTTCAATAGTTATGACGTGTGGGAAATCCATTCATTCTTTTATTCCCTTCATCTATATTTTTCTGGGCCATACTCTTGTTTCCTTGATTCCCTTAAAAGTAAAAGGACTGAAATAATGCTTTACATATCTTATTAACACATGATGATATTTAATTATATGATGAGGATATTTGGGAGACTATCTTCCATATAAATTATGGCCTAAGATCATAAGAGATATTATCCTTCTTACTCTTTGCATCATGTGCATCGGTGAATTTCTAATTATTTATTCTAAGAAACATTTCTAATCAATTACATATTATATATTAGCTCATAAAATTATTAAATCTATATAAGTCTAAATATTGAATAACACATTACATAAATGTATTCATCATAAATCATAGAATCGTATACTTTGGTTACATTAGGGGAATAAATCCTTTACAATGGATTGTAATGACAATGTGAATTATCCTAAGCATATCCCTTGGGAGTGTCAATCTTAGTGCATAGTAAAGATCATTTTTTATACCAAGATACCCCTGCTAAATCCCAAAACTCTTTGTCCGAGTTCTTACACCTTGGTACATCTGTGAAAGAACCACATCCTCTGGTAGTATCCAAATTGGGAGATATTTTCTAGAAAGATCCACACAATATATTCCTTACAAAAATTTAATGGTATTCTTGTGTACTTATCCTCAATGAATATCTCAGTATTTTTTCTCTAATCTATGTTTTCTATATCTAGTTTCAATTTTTTTTACTAAAAATCATTTGATAACAATGGTAAGGACCCGATCCCAGTTTCCTAGATCTGATTATTTATTTTTTGCATTAGAATATAAAAATTTAATATGAATCCTGAAGGACAGAGTAGTTCAATATCATTTGAAACAAGATATATACGTAAGTTCAACATTACAAATTGAAAAAAATACAACAGAGAAATTCCTTTTAAATCCTCCATGTCTCCTAGATTACCCATGCAATTCATAAATAAAATACATATTCCCATTTGGAAAAAATAAAACATTAGAAAGGGGTGAGGTCAAACACTCATTAAGCGTAAGAAATACAGTGGATGATATCATAAACATAAACATTTGGCATGGGGAAAAACTAAAAACACATGCCTTTAAAAAAATAATTTGAACCTAATATGGAAGTAGTAAGTGCTGAATAAGTAATTCAATAGTAAAATGTAATCATGGGTATTCTACATGTAAAATAATCACATGAACTATCAATTATTAGTTTTATAATGTGGGAATTCATAATGTCGGACATCATAAACAAACCTTGAAGGCCTCATGCAAGGACCATAAATAACGATTTTGTCAAGACCACAAGTTAATACCTAGTTTGTATCATGTGTAACATCCCGAGTAATTAATGAATTATGGATTATCATATCTATGTCTATTTATGAATTAGAGAGTGTTTTAGAGGCCTAAAATGAGAATAAATCCAATCTTAAGCATTGGATTCTCTAATATTTTTAAAGGATTGTTTTACTTCCTTTTGATGGAAAACCATTTTTAAATCAAACATTTGACAATTTTATATGCTATATTTGTCCAAATTTCGTTATTATTTCATATTGGGATAGTGAAATTTACTTTTGATAAATTTTTTGAATTTTTCTGAAAATGTTCATTTTTTAATGAATAGTAAAAAATTCTGCATTTTACTTCAAAACCGCTTTTTCATTTAATTTATTTATATGGTTATATTGTTCTTTTAAATAGATTTAAAGATTAATTAGAATATATTTTAAACATTTAATCTAATGGTGTTCATTGGGATTAATTTCACTTTGAAATTGGACATAATCAATTGTCAAACTTTTGATAGATTTTGTTTCTAAAAAACCCGCTATTTGTTTTGACAACGGGAATTATTTTTAAATTAATTACTAAAATTTATATGTTTGGAATTTGGTAAAATGGATTCCATATTTGGAATCAGAAGGTCCAGATTATGTAATTAATACACTTTTGTTTTTGGACATTATGAATAGTAACGACAGTAATTATCTTTAATTATCGTGATTAATTAGTAATCGGGTAGTTAATGATAATAAAATAATATCACAATTAAAAAAATGACCCCAATATGTGTCTTAATACTACTGTTTGTGTCATGTATGACCATTTGATTCTTTGTTCCAAACATTGGGACCCCATGGAATCGCTTTTGGGTGATAGTGACTTTTTTTATATAATTTTTTTAAAAGGAAAGTATAACCAAAGTATGTATAACCCAAGTAAAACAGTTTTATCTTTTTCAGTGTAAATAATCTATTATACTATTAATAGTAATTGGAAATATAAAAATATTTACTACATCATGATATTTTTTTTATAATTTTTAGACATTAAAAAAATTAATTTTTTTTACACCATGATAAGGCAGCGATTATCTCATTAATGAACGATTTAAATAAAATGAAAAGATAATGTAAAATATAAGACATTAACTTGTCAAAGACCTCTTGTATGAGTATATTTAGAACCCTTATCACATTATACTTGAAATATATCAATGTGGTAACTTTAAAATCCGAAACTCTTTTTAATATAAAGTAACATTTCTGGACATTCCAAGAGTGCCCCTCCTCCCTCTTATAAAAGCCCCCACCTCTACCACCTTACCCACACCTCTCAACCAATTTTCTCTGCCAAGATCTGCTAATTTTCACTCTCCACATCCATCTCTTAATACTAGATGCCTTACCATAGGCATAAATCTCTTCAATAAACCATTTTGGTTCAAACCAAGAGGAGTTACCCGATTTAAAGGTAAAGTCTTCTCTAATGTTCTTTTGTTTTATTTTGCTTCTCCAACCCCCTAAACTCTTTTTATTAATTTCCTTTGTAAATAAACCATTATCTTCAATATACTAGGATGTTTTTATAAGATTTATTAGAGATACGCTTACACACACCTCCGTCTAATGGTTAAAGAACATACTGTTTCTCTGGATGGCGAATTACTGCCTCACGAAACGATAATTATTCAATATTATTTTAACACATTTAAAGTTGGCCATTAAGATGTCACTATTTTTATATATGATATATATTATTTTTATGTTTTCCTTATGCTTCGGTATTTTTCATTTATGGCATACCATTATGGTTTCCATTATGTATAGACGAGATAATTTCATTTTTTGGATGTGCGGACTACCACCCCCTAAAAGTGACTTGATTCGTTAATGCCATATGTGGGATGTATAAAGGATGGAGTTAATGATATTATATATTATATTATACAGGAATTATAATATACCTTTATATAATTATGATTTCACTCCATTAAATATGAAATATAAATGAAAGTAGCGTTCATGCGTACGTACAGCTTACCGCCTCCATGAACGGTGCATTTCATTTCTTACCTCTAAATGTTATGTAATATTATAAATGCATGTATATAGTAGATAAATATGATATATATTATATCTACATCATGAATATAATTCTGGATATAATTAACCTTTGACCACATGAACAAAATGTAATTATAAGAAGTCCATTTTTGGCTCATGTACCAAAGATCGACAAAACGACCGTTATTAACTTAAATAGTCCCATAATGTTCATAATATAGTAATAAGTGATATAAAAGGAATAATGAACTTTAAATAGGTTCTTAAGCAAGTAGAAATTAACTCCAGTTTATTTTTCAGGAGATTAAATAATGATCGAGTCAAGTCGGACACGAGGTATGGGACTTCGTCTCAATCTCCTTTCATTGAGGAATATTTTATTTAATACACAACTTTCTTTTATATGGTGTATAAACCCCATTGACTTTTACTTTTATTCAAAATGAATCTTTTTATATGAAGCATTTTACTAAATGACAAAATGGAATGTTTTTGTCGTACGTATGCGGCGACAACAACTTCTCCGCCACTGTGACCATTATTTTAGTTTCTGCTTCCTCTATAAGAAATAACTTTTTAAAATGAAATATAAAAACCTTGTTTTACATTTCTTTTATTTTGGTATTTAAAATGGTTTTGATAATGTTTTATTATATCAATGTGTTGTATTGATATCTTGTGATTGAAATTTTTAAATGTTATGTTTCCTTTATGCATGTTTTATGTGATATGATTATGTCATGGTTCTTGGGAATTGTTTGCGAAGAGGAGTGGTTTTGTGATAAAATAAGGTTGTGTGAGCCAGATATAGCTCTCCAATGCATTGGGTAATGCGAAGGGGTTAAATGATATGGTTTTCCCAAAGAGATTTATGGAATATACTGTGATGGGTATTCCAAATGTAACCATGAGGTTTACTCCCTATGTAAGAATGATATGAATTCCACAAGTAAACATTATGTCTTATGTTTTCTATGAGTTGTTCATAAACCTTATGATTTCCTAAGTTATGATAAAGTGATTATGTTTTATGAGTAAAGTATGATTTCATTGATTCTTATGTGTATAAGGACTTATGTTTTCATTCGGTATTTTTATATCCCTTACTGAGCTATTTATGCTCATCCCAATTTTTTGAAATGTTTTTCACAGGTCAAGGGAAAATTACATGACGTGATGATAGTTTCGAGTAAGTGTCAAGAAAGAATCCATGTTTTATTTTGAATATTTTTCCTTTTATGGAAAAAATGAATATTGTTTTTTATGTAACCACCTTGTTTAAATGTGGAATGTAATGCATGATTTATGATCTAATTATCTAAAACTCTAAACCTGAAAAGATCCTCAATGTGTATTCTTGAAATATCTCAAGATAAAGTAAGTTTTATGGCTGGGGCCTTATAGTTGGTATCAAAGGGAGGTTTAGATAACTTTAAAAGTTATAATTATAATAAATTATTATCCAAAAAAAATTATGGCCAAATTGAAATGATATAGCATTTGAAGATTACCATGTTGCTTCATCTAAGACATGTTTGTTCAGAATGGTTTTCCATAGAGGAAACATGGAAGCAGTGCTAGGAAGGCATACAGAAAGAAATGACCCTCTGAATCAGCATCCTAAGATGGTCAGAATTAGATCTGAACAGTTTGTAGCAGTGATGGCGCAGTTGACTCAAGCGACAAATGGTGGTGGTATCCATGCACGAGAGTAGATAGATCAACTGCAGAGGAACATGTCAGTGGTGGGACATTTCATGCGGAAACATCCCCCATAATTTTGAGGATCATCTGACCCTGTGGTAGTTGAAGGGTGGATTAAAGCACTGGATAAGATTTTCAATGTCATGGGGTGTTAAGACAATCAAAAGGTTAGTCTTTCTATTTACAGTTTGGATGGTGAAGCAGATCAGTGGTGGTCGATGTTTAAAAATATCAGGGATGCTGATGAGATTGATGCTCTTGACTGGGATGAATTCAAACGTATGTTTCATGAGAAATATTTTCCTAAGGGTGTTCGACTTAGTATGGAAAAAAAATTCTTGGAATTGAGGAAAGAGAATGACTCAGTGGATCCTTATGAAGAATGGTTCACTCGATGGGAAAGGTATGCTCCAAATTTTATCTGAGACCTTGATAGTAAAATCAATCATTTTTACTCAGGTTTAATGCCAAAATATCGAAGGGATTTAGCTTCTCGTGAGTTCAAAAGTTATGAAAACCTTGTTCGATGTGATGAGAAGGTCGAAATGGAGTTTGTCGATGATCAAGTGTTCTATAACAACCAACAGAAGAAAAGACCGAGGTGGAAGGAAAAAGGGATGAATCCTTCAAAGAAGACTGATGGTAAGAAAACTAAAATTTCAGTTTGTGATAAATGTGGTAAAAGGCATGCTGGGGAATGTCTTCTGAATTCTGGAAAGTGCTACCGATGTGGTAAGATGGGACATCAGGCTCCTGATTGCACTGGAAAAGATCAGGGTGATGGTAAGACCAAATTGGGTTTATAGTTAGTGAAGTGTTTCAAGTGAAATGAGATGGGTCACTATGTAAATGAGTGTTCAACAAAGAGGTTAAATGATGGGAATCAGTCAGACTACAAGTAGAAAGGTTTGGTGAAATCATTTCCAACTACTTCAGCAGATTTTGGGCCATAAAATAAAGTGGTATCAGGTACTTTGTTTGTTTTTTCAGATTATTCCAATGAGTTGTTTGATTTGGGGTCTACACATTCTTTCATATTTGAAAATTTTTCTAGTAAATCGGTAATTCCATCTCATGAAATGACTCCTGAAATTTTGGTAAAAACACCTGAAGGAAATGTTGAGACAAAAATAATTTATATGAATTTTCCTATGCTTATCCATGGAAAGAACCTACTTGAAAACCTTATTGTTTTAACTCTATTAGAGTTTGATGTTATCCTGGGTATGGATTGGATCTATGTTTACCATGCTAAGATTGACTGTAGAGCTAATGAAGTTTCTTTTTAGAAATACTTTTAGTTTGTGTACAAGAATGAACCCTTATTGTTGGTAACATATCAAGAGGCTGAGAAACTTGTAAAAGAGGGAAATGAATGTTCCTTGAACATATTTTTGAAAACAAAGGAACCATTCATATTAATTATGTGCCAGTGTTAAATGAGTATCATTAGGTTTTTCCAGATGAGTTTCCTAGAATAATATCACATTGGGATGTTGAATTTATGGTTGACTTAGTTCCTGATGCTAAGCCAATTTCAAAACCCCCTTATCGAATGGCTCAAATTGAACTTTTAGAGTTGAAGGATCAATTACAAGATTTATTAGAGAAAGGTTTCATTCTACCTAGCACATCACCATGGGGTTCTCCTATATCAATTTTTAAAAAGAAATATAGTTCTATGAGACATTTCATTGATTATAGAGCCTTTAATAACATCACTGTTAATAACAAATATCCTTTGCCTCATATCAATGATTTGTTTGATTAGCTCTAGGGAGCTCAGTATTTTTCAAATATTGACCTGAGGTCAGGGTACTATCAGTTGAAGGTAACAGAAGAAGATGTTCCGAAAACTGTGTTTCGTACAAGATATGACCATTATGAATTTTTAGTAATACCTTTTGGGTTAACCATTACACCTGCTGTATTCATGGACCTTATGAATAGAAATTTCCATGAGTTCTTGGATAAGTTTGTGGTTGTTTTCATCGATGATTTTTTGGTGTTTTCTAAAATTAAAGAGGAGCATGAAATTCATTTTAGGGTTATTTCGCAAACCTTAAAAGAAAAGAAATTGTATGGGAAATTCAGAAAGTGTGAGTTTTGGTTGCAACAAATTTCATTCCTTGGAAACATTGTTTCTAAAGATGGAATAATTGATGATCCTGCAAAAAGAAAAGTTGTTGATGAATATCCAAGACCCACAAATGTAACTGAGATTTGTAGTTTTCTTGGTTTGGTAGGCTATTACCGAAGGTTTGTTAGAAATTTTTCACAGTTATCTAGTCCAATGACTAATCCAACTTGGAAGGTTATTATGTTTATCTGGAAAAAGAATGTGATGATTGTTTTCAGGAGTTGAAAAGAAGATTGGTGAATGCTCCAGTTTTGGCACTACTTTCTAGGAATGGTGAGTTTTTTATCTACAGTGATGCTTCATTGAAAGGACTTGGTTTTATCCTAATACAGAATGATTAGGTAATTTCTTATGCATCACGACAGTTGAAAACTCATGAGGAAAATTACCCTACACATGATTTGGAATTAGATGTTGTTGTTTGCGCTTTAAAAATTTGGAGGCATCATTTTTATGGTGTAAGGTGTGAAATATATACCCATCACAACAGTTTAAAGTATATATTCACTCAGAAAGAATTGAACATGAGACAGAAGAGATGGCTTGAATTAATTAAGGATTATGATTGTACAATTCACTACCATCCGGGAAAATAATATAAAGTGGATGATTCTTTGAGTCGAAAAAGTAATGCTTGATTAACCATGTTATGTTTGGAATGTGATCCTTTGGGTAAGGATTTGATGAACATTGGAATAGAAGTAGTTGGTGCAGGATGTTCTTCTATTTTGTTTCAGGTATCAGTGAAATCTTCTCTATCAGACAGAATTAAGCAAGCATAGAAGCAAGATATTGAGTTGCAGTAAAAGTTAGAGCTGGTTCAGAAGGGTAAGTTTCCTGAATTCAACATTGATAATGATTGTGTTTTGAGATTTGGGAAGATATTGTGTATGGATTGTGATTCAAAATTGAAGAGAGAGTTGTTATGTGAAGCTCATAGTTCTCAATTTTCAGTTCATCCAGGTAGTACTAAGATGTATAGATATCTTCAAGAGTATTACTGGTGGGATGGAATGAAAAGAGATATTGATTATATTTCTGTGAATTTTTTGACTTGTCAACAAGGTAAAGTAGAGCAGTAGTTACTGAAAGGGATGCTTCATCCATTACTAGTGCCAGAGTGGAAATGGGAGAATATATCCATGGACTTCGTTGTGGGATTTCCGAAGACACCTCGAGGTAATAATGCAATTTGGGTCATTGTTGATCGCTTGACTAAATCTACTCATTTCCTTTCTAAACGAGATACTTTTTCCCTAGATCAACTTTCTCGTCAATATGTTAAAGGGATAGTAAGGTTACATGGATTTCCCCTCTCCATTGTATCTGATCGTGATCCCAGGTTTACATCTAACTTTTGGAAAGGCATTCAGAAGTTGTTGGTTACTGAATTAAATTTTAGTATATCTTTTCATCGTCAATCAGATGGGCAGTCAGAATGAATAATTTAGACATTAGAGGTTATGCTACGTGCTTTTTCGATGGATTATCAGTGAAGTTGGGACCAACATCTTTCTTTGGTTGAGTTTTCTTATAATAACAGTTTTCATTCTTGTGTACAGATGACACCATTTGAGGCATTATACGGGAAGCCATGTCGGAATACAGCCTTTTAGGATGATGTGGGAGAATGGAAGTTGATAGGACCAGAATTGGTAGAATATTTGGAAAAAAAAGTTCAGATGATACAGAAACACATGAGAACAGCTCAGAGCAGGCAGAAATGTTATGCGACAACAGGAGGAAGTATCTCTATTTTGAGGTAGGTGGCCATGTTTTTTTCAAAGTTTCACCATGGAAAAGTGTGATGCAATTTGGTAAGAAAGGAAAGCCGAGTACAAGGTTCATTGGACAATATAAAATTATAGAGAGAGTTGGATCAGTTTCATACAGAGTGTCTTTTCCTCCGAGTTTATCTCAGGTACACAATGTTTTTCATGTTTCAATGTTAAGGAAGTACATGCCAGATCCATCTCATGCTTTGAGTCCAGAGGTAGTTCAGCTGGAAGAGATCCTATCATATGAGGAACAACCGGTTCAGATTCATGACCATATAGAGAAAGTATTGCGGAATAAGGTGATTCATCAAGTAAAGGTTTTCTGAAAAAACCACATTATTGAAGAGGCAACATTGGAATCTGAAAATGCAATGGGTGATAAATACTCCCACTTATTTGGTAAGTAAAGAAATTGCAGGGATGCAATTTTCAAAAGGGGGAAGGATGTAACATCCCATGTAAGTAATGAATTATGTATTCTCATATCTATGTCTATTTATGAATTATATAGTGATTTAGAGGCTTAAAATGAAAATAAATCCAATCTTAAGCATTGGATTCTCTAATATTTTTAAAAGATTGTTTTACTGCATTTCGATGGAAAACCATTTTTAAATCAAACTTTTGACCATTTTATAAGCTATATTTGTCAAAATAAACTTATTCTTTATTATCGGGACATTGAAATTTACTTTGGATAAATGTTTTGGTATTTTTCAGACAATGTTCATTTTTAATGAATAGTGAAAAATACTGCATTTTACTTCAAAACTGCTTTTTCATCTAATTTAATTATATGGTTATATTGTACTTTAATTTGGATTTAAAGCTTAATTAGAATATATATTTACCATTTAATCCAATGGTGGTAATTGAGATTAATTTCACTTTGATATTGGACTTAATCAATTGTCAAACTTTTGATAGATATTGTTTCTAAAAAACTCGCTTTTGGTTTTGACAACTTGAATTATTTTTAAATTAATTAATAGAATTTCTGTATTTGAAATATGGTAAAATGGATTCCATATTTGGAATCAGAAGTTCCAAATTATGTAATTAAGACACATTTGTTTTTGGACAAAATGAATAGTAACAATGGTAATTATCTTTAATTATCGTGATTAATTAGTAATCGGGTAGTTAAGGATAATAAAATAATATCATAATAATAAAAAATGACCCCAAAATGTGCCCTAATTCTACTGGTTGTGTCATGGCCGACCATGGGATTCCTTGTGCCAAACTACGGGACCCCATGGAATCACTTTTGGGTGATAGTGACATTTTATTATATTATTTTTTAAAAGGAATGTATAACCAAAGTAAGTATCACCCAAGTAAAACAATGTTAGTTTTGTTTGTGTAAACAATCTCTTAGACTATAAAAATTCATTGGAAAGATAAAAAGATTTACTATATCATGATATTTTTTTTTATAATTTTTAGACATTAAATAAATAAATGTTTTTATGACACCATCACTACTGGAAAACTTTCCTATACCCACGGTTCAAAACCGTGGGTATAGCCCCCAAAACCGTGGGTATAGGCTATACCCACGGTTTTGGGAACCGTGGGCTGGAACGGCGTCGGGATAGGGGGTTCGGGCTATACCCACAATTTTCAAAAACCATGGGAATAGGATAGTCACAGCGTGGCAAGTGCATGGCCACGCTGGCACGAATTTGACCCCACGGTTCTCAAACCGTGGGGATTTATAGTCTTTCAAAAATGAAGCGCACAGGTTTTGAACCCCTGTCTCGCGCAGCAGCAGCCGAACGGGCCACCCAATCAGACCAACTATACCACAATTTTTATATGAAGTTATATATATAAAAATATATATATACTAATATTTAATATTTTAATTTTATAAAAACATACGCGTGTTTCGCGTCTGCACCCACTGGGTTTCGAACCCGTATTTCCCGCAGCAGCGCAACGGGGAAGGACCAACTAGGCTATATTTTTTATTCGTGTTTTTAATATACGTCTTCCTATATATATTAATATACAATGTTAAATTAAAAAAAAAATCTGCGGCGAGATTCGAACACAGAATCAGTATACTAAACTCGCCAACGTAACTACCGAACGGACCAACCGAGCTCTGAAACTAATTAGTTAATTTATATTTTTGTTTATAGATATATTAATATAAGCCGTTAAAAAATATATCCCCACCAAATTTTTTTGGTGCTCCCGCCTAATTTTCTTTTCCCGCCTTATGGCGGAAAGCTATACCCACGGTTCTTTAAAACCGTGGGTATAGGTCTTCAAAAAAGTTTACCCCAATGCCCACGGTTTTAAAGAACCGTGGGTATAGGTTATCCGAACAATCTCTATACCCACGGTTTGGGCCAAACCGTGGGTATATGTCTTAAAAAAATGCATTTCTACCCACGGTTTGGAAAACCGTGGCTATTGGTCTTCAAAATTAAGCTATACCCACGGTTCTCTAAAACCGTGGGTATAGGTGACCTATACCCACAGTTTTGAAAACCGTGGGTATAGAGCTACCCTATACCCAGGTTTTTTGCAAAACCGTGGGTATAGCTCTGTTTTCCAGTAGTGCATGATGATGCAGAAATTACCACATTAATGAATGATTTAAATAAAATGAAAAGATAATGTAAATTATAAGAGTTAAACTTGTAAAATACCTATTGGATGAGTATATTTCGAACCCTTATCACCTTATCCTCGAAATATATCAATGTGGGACCTTTAAAATCTGAAACTCATTTTAATTAAAAGAAACATTTCTTGACATTCCAAGAGTGCCCCTCCTCCCTCTTATAAAAGACCCCACCTCTACCACATTTCACACACCTCTCAAGCCATTGGATCGGCCAAGATATGCTCATTTTATCTCTCCAAATCCCTCTATTCCTCCTAAAATCCTTACCTTAGGCAGAAAGATCTTCAATAAACCCTTTTTGTTCAAACAAAGTGGAGTTACCTGATTTAAAGGTAATGTCTTCTGTAATGTTCTTTTTTTTATTTTGTTTCTCCAACCCCCTAAAATCTTTTTATTACATTATTTTGTAACAAAACCAGTATCTTAAATATATTAGGATGTTTTTATAAGAAGTATTCGAGCTACACATACAGACACCTCTGTCTAATGGTTAAAGAAGATACTTTTTCTGTGGATGGCAAATTACTGCCTCACGAAACGATGATTGTTCAATATTCTTTTAACACCTTTAAAGGTGGCCATTAAGATGTCACTATTTTTATATAAAATATATATTATGATTATTTTTTCCTTATTCTTCTTTATTTTTCATTTATGGCATACCATTGTGGTTTCTATTATGGATAGACGCGATAATTTCATTTTTTGGAAGTGCAGACTACCGCCCCCTCAAAGTGATTTGATTCGTTAATGTCATATGTGGGAAGTATAAAGGATGGAGTTAATGATATTATATATTATATTATACTTTAATTATAATATAACTTTATAAAATTTTAATTTCACTCCATTAAATATGAAATAGAAATGAAAGTAGTGTTCTTGCGTACGTACGACTTACCGTCTCCATGAACGGTGCATTTCATATCTTACCTCTAAATGTTATTTAATATTATAAATTACTGTATATACTAGATATATATGATATATATGATATCTACATCATTAATATAATTCTATATAGAATTTTCCTTTGACCACATGAATAACATGTAATTATAAGAAGTCCATTTTTGGCTCAGGTACCAAAGATCGACAAAATGACCGTTATTAACTTAAATAGTTACATAATGTTCATAATATTATAATAAGTGATATAAAAGGAAAAATGAACTTGAAAAAGGTTCTTAAGAAAGTATAAATTAACTCATGTTTATTATTCAGGATATTAAAGAATGATCGAGTCAAGTCGGACATGAGGTATGGGACTTCGTCTCAATCTCCTTTCATTGAGGCATATTTTATTTTATACACAACATTCTTTTATACAACGTATAAACCCCATTGAAATTTACTTTTATTCAAAAGGAATCTTTTTATACTAAGAATATTACTAAACAAAAAAAAAGGAATGTTTTTTTCGTACGTATGTGGTGACAAAAACTTCTCCGCCGTCGTGACCATTATTTGAGTTTCAGCTTCCTCTACAAGCAATAACTTTTTTAAATGAAAAATAAATACCATGTTTTACTTTTCATTTATTTTTGTATTGAAAATGGTTTTGAAAATGTTTTTATTATATCAATGTGTTGTATTGATAGCTTGTGATTGAAATGTGTAAATGTTATGTTTCATTTATGCATGTTTTATGTGATACGATTATGTCATGGTTCTTGGACATTATTTACGAAGACGGGTGGTTCCGTGATAAAATAAGGGCGGGTGAGCCCGATATAGCTCTCCAATGCATTGGTTAATGCGAAGGGGTTAAACGCTAAGGTTTCTATGAAGAGATTTAGGGAATATACTATGATTGGTATTCCAAATGTAACCATGAGGGTTACTCCCTACGTAAGAATGTTATGAATGCCATAAGTTACCTTTATGTCTTATGTTTTCTATGAGTTGTTCATAAATCTTATGATTTCCTGTGGTTTGACAAAGTTCTTCTGTTTTATTAGTAATGTATTATTTCGTTGATTCTTATGTGTATATGGACTTATGTTTTCATTCCGTATTATTATATCCCTTACTGAGCTTTTTATGCTCATCCGAAGTTTTTGAAATGTTTTTCACAGGTCAAGGGAAAAGTACATGATGTGATGATAGTGTTGAGGAAGTGTCAAGAAAGAATCCATGTTTTATTTTGAATATGTTTCTTTTGATGGGAAAAATGAATATTGTTTTTTAGGTAACCACCTTGTTTAAATGTGGAATGTAATTCATGATTGATGATCTAATTCTCTAAAACGCTAAACATGAAAAGATCCTCAATGTGTATTCTTGAAATATCTCAAGATTAAGTAAGGTTTCAGGCTGGGGCCTTATATCATTAGACCTACCAATGCACCGATGGGCTATTGCGGGCCCCGAACGACATTTAATATGTCTAATGGATTCCTATTATGAACTGAGATGATCATAAACAACATATAAAATTATATTTAAACTAACATATGAAATTTAAATAACACTACTTGTACATTATACCCAAACACTAACCATTCGAACTAAATTAGTGAATTATATCAAGATTGAACATCCACATTTAAACTGATCAAAAAACCCTTCAAAAACATATTGTAGATAATATCATAAAATATAATCCTTTATGAAATACAAGACTCATCATAGGATGCATACATAAATAAATATACTTTTAAATGAGACCATTGATAATTTTTTTGAGGAAATAATCCTTAAACACTCCAAAGTGTCCCATACCAACTTGAAACATTCAGATAATAATATCTAAGAATATCATAATAATAAGGAGAATATTGATATGGTATTCCAAGGGGATGTACATACACCACATGCAAGGAATAACTGGTGAATAAGGAATATATTTCAAGAAAGCTAAAGTGAGGTGAGAAAAATCTATTTTACATTTAAAAGAAGAGTCATTTGGGAAAATCATTAGTATTTTTAATTAATATGGTTTTAAACATTTATATCCCAATAATTAAAATGGAAGGATGTTTATTTTGCATTTGAGGAATAAATTATTTCCCACTGAAGTAAAATCATGTAAAATTTGATTTTAAAGAAGCTTTATAATTAAAACATTTTATGTAGTTTAAGGAATTCATTAAATAAATTTTAAAACACAAAGACATGTTTAATTCATAAATCTAGAAATGAACCAAAATATATATTCCATGTTAAAATATGTGATTTTAGGAATATAAATCTTACTTAAAATGAATTAATGAGTGAACTTAAAAATATATATGAATTTGAGAAGTTTCTTGAATAGGGATTTCATTTCGGAAGAATTTTTTAAATATTCATTTAAAACATTCAACTAAAAATAATTAAGGATTATTATTGGTATAAATATATATAAACATCACCTAGAATTTAAAATAATTAAATAAGAATAAATAATAATTGCATTTAGGTGAGTAGAGAATAATAACAACCCAAATGAAAATAATGGTTTAGGTAGAAAATACTTACAACTTTTAAATCAATTGAATCATATCCAAAAAAATTAATAATAATAAAATGATAAATTTAATATAATTAAAATAAATATATTAATGATTAGAGACATCAATTTTCAGTAGAAATAAACCATACATATAAATAGTAGTCAATAAGGAATATCTCACCAAAATGGAAGTGATATGAAAAACCATTAACTTAAGCCTAAAGGTGTTCCTCCATTTATATTAATGACATGAATAATCAACTTTTGGTTAACAAATTAATAATTTCAGAACCTTCCATAAATTTAATATATTTAGTATCACCTTTTTAGGTTCATTTATGTACTTTTTATGGGTTATGAGATTCAATTTCATTGTTTGGGAGCGTTTTATTTGTTTTCATGATTAGTTTACTTATATTTATGTACGTATAATAATGTTAAATGAGAATGGTTTTCAATAATATATGTTTTATGTTATTAGTGAAAAAATATAATAGTACGTTGTTATAAAATTCATTTTTTTATTGGGTGTGAATATAAATCATTAGATAAAACATCAATAATTATTGTTTCGGTTAATTGGTGGTTTTGGATTTCGACAACTCATTCTGATTTATAAATAAATATCATGTGTAAAAAAGGATTATAGAACCTTAAATAAGTAATAATACATATATTATGGTCTGTTTGACCTATCCAAGTTGTTTCATTACCAGAATTGAAGATGGTAATAGAAATTGAAAACTCGTCTACCTTGAATGTGATAAATTAACATATCTCAGATGGACTTTTCATTTCTAGTATAAAAGAAGTGGAAAAGAGAGATGATGATGAATTATTACACTATCATAAAAAAATTATAGTACATTTAAGGTACTGGAGTCATCATAACATTTTTATTAGGAGAGGTGAATATTGAAAAGAAAACAAAGAAACATTAAAATAAAATAAAATAAAATAAAAGTGGAATTTACCTTTTGAATATATCACTCGTGACAGCCTCTTTAGGGTAGATATTTTGGTCCTTTTATGAAAAAGGGATAATTGAAGTGGTGACGGTAATTGGATGGATATTTGAGAATAATTTGTGCAAGCCATAATGTATGGGAGGATTGAAGAGAAGAGGGAGTGATGGAGGGTTTTATACTGGAGGAGATGAGTGTTTTTGCATTATTTTAATCATTAGTTCATTATTTTACATAAATTCTATGTATATTATTGATTCATATGACTAAAAATAGTAATAAGTGAATGTGAGTTCGAGAAAGTTTCCATTTACATCATACATTACTCCTCTATGATGCAGAGAATCATTTATTTAGAATATTTTATAATTTATTGAATTTCTTTATTCACAAAACATCAAGTATTTCTGAAAAGTTTAAAAATTCACCAAAACAATTTCTCAATGTATAAAATCAAAAAATGAAAACGATTTTATAAAAAAAATTCTATATATGAGAAATTGATTTTTTTATTAAAATAAATGTTTACTTAAAAAATACAATTTTAAAACAAAAAACTGAATTTATAATACCCTTAAAAATTATCTAAGGTGTTATTAAATTATATTAAAATCATAGTAACAGAAAAAATTTATTTATTAAAAATTTTTATGAAAATTAATTTTATTTAAAATAAATTTATTAATTTAAAATTTTAATTAAATATTTCTGACTCACAAAAATACCAACACTTAATTATTACTTCCTAAAATACTATATTTCATTTATAAGGTGGGTAAATATTATTTATACTTTAATGGGTGTGGTAACTAATCATAAGGGTCATATTAAAATTCTTAATGGTACATTACTATTCATATGGGTTATGTTAGTATTCAAAAAAACGTAATTTGATCTTATTGGACTAAAAATATCTAACTGAATGCAACCATGTATGCCCATTTTTTGAAATTCAAATCACAGACGTGGGAAAATAATGTGGACTAGAAAGGTTATAAAAAAGTTTCATTTTATAGAGAAACATTGTTTTTTAAATTCAATATTAAAATTATTGTCAAAATCATAGTGTGTTACAATTTGGTCCATTATGTTTATGGTTTATTCCTCTATTAAGATTAATTTAAAATTAGTCATCATAATTAATTTTAATTAAATTCAATAATATTTTTGGTCAAAAACTATGTTGAACATATTAGAAATTATATATTACGATAATTAAAAATATGGAAGAAAATTTTCCAAATTCCAGTCATATAATTTGAATATATTAAATTAAATTTAATCCCATAGATGAGATGATAATCCAGGTCTATAAAGTAAAAACATCTTACTGTTTTCTTTGTTTTTTAATCAATTTCAAAGTGAACTTGATTCCAATTAAATAAAATTGGTCAATTTAAAAAACTATTATATAAATATATTGAAATCAAATAATATAATTTTTAACCTTATAAATAAATTTGATTAAAAATCTATTTTTAATTAAATATATATATTTTACCTTTTAAAAAATAATGATACTTCATTGAAAAAATAACCAAAAACTAATATTTATGTTTCAATTCAAATATACAGTTTACTTTTGGAATATTAAATTTATAAAAGGCTCAAAATTGTATTTAAAATGGGATCACCATTTTTAGGTGGTAAAACATCCTTAATAAAAATATTGGTTTTAAGTATAAAATTGGGTTAGTTCTAATCTTATTCCTATGAAATATTTTGTGTGATTATAAATTTTTTTTGACTTAATATGTATATATATATATATATTACATTATTATCACTTGCTAAATGTTATAAATTTAAGAGATTACAGTATAAC
This sequence comes from Viscum album, assembly GCA_963277665.1. NCBI lineage: Eukaryota > Viridiplantae > Streptophyta > Magnoliopsida > Santalales > Viscaceae > Viscum > Viscum album. The sequence continues at coordinate 1,867,568,388 of OY728120.1, read as the reverse complement.
ACCTTTTTGAGAATAAAAATAGTCCTTCGTAAAAATATTCACTTTATTTTTATATTAATTTATAATTAATTTTTGACAAAGTAATTACTTTTATATTTTTAAGACCATAATTTTCATAAGTTAGTTATTTCTATTTATAACTACTAATTTATGTATTGTGTTATATCTTATTATAATAATATTGTCATTATATATTATTGTTATGTGAATCTCGATCTTACATGTTCCACAAGCAGTTGAAGAAACTCATTGTTGTGTGCAAGGTACACTAACTCAATTTTGCGTGCATTTCAAGCTATAAAATATTGTTATTTTATTTAAAAAAGTAAATAAATTAGAAATTTTGAAGATATTATGTCCCCTTATGCGCTTGGTGTCATATGTAATACATGCTATCTAATACGAGTTTCTTAAATTATAATTTTAGGTTTTTACATAAAATCATTAGTTTTTAATTTTCATCCAACTAAAAATCAATGAATATCATATTTAGAATGTTTTGTGGAGTACCACCTCCTCAAAGTGATGTCATTTGTTTCTCAAAAACACTTTTAATATATTCTAATAATAGTGAAAATAGTTAATTAACATGACATATTAAATATAACTATGATTCTGAAATATGAATTTAATCTCCACTATCATCCCCTCTCACGTGATTAGAAATGTGGCCACTAATTTTGTGTACATATGGTTTGGGACAACGATTTTGAAAAAATTTTATTTCTATTTTCTTAAATTATCTAAATATATAAAATTATGATTAAAAATCATAAAAATATAATTTTATTATTATTATTTTATAATGATATTATGTCAAGTGAAAACATCTTTAGCAATACTACCAAACGAGTTCAAGTGAGTTCTTATCGAAGTTAGTTTAACAACTAACATGAAGAATGATATAAAATAAGATTATGGAGGAACATATTATCATGAAAACAGATAATATTATAATATATTAATTAAAATATTAATATTATATGTCCTTGGAAATGTAATACTATTTATTTATTTTATTATTAAAGTATCATTTTCTTTCAATAAAATTAAGAAAGTAAGTTTTCATGAATTTGGGTTTCACATAACATAAAAATAATCCTATGGGATGTAATTAGAACACTTTAGATCAATATAAGTTATATGATATGTAATATTATATTATTTATCAACAGTTAACAAGGTTTCATGTGAAGGTTAATGATATCAAAATTATTGAACATGCATATGTTAGTCATAGTTATTCAGACCCGATGGCCATAATATGTTATAACCAACTAATTTACTCATGAAAAAGAATTATAATAAACATTATAATAGGTTATTATTTTTAATTAATTTTCTTAAATATCTAATAATATTAGCTATGATTTTATAATGGGATTTTAGAGTTTTATCTTCTATATATAGAAGCAATGTAAGAATTTGTTTTCTGAAGTCCACTTTCATTGATGTATGATATCATTTTCCACGCATTTATCCTTGATGATGTATAGAGACTATATAAATGGATAACCTAAAAATAAATCTCTATTTTTCAAAAAAATTAATTTTCATAACATTCTATTTTATATTTTCTTTCTGTCCATTCAATTCTCAAGTTCTATATGTTTCATTGGCTAACATTTTAATCCCTCAAGGAATGTTTATGCTAAAAACCATTTTTATTTTAAATGGATGAAATAATACCCCAATTTTGTGTTTACTCATTAATATATTATATTTAAATATATCAAATGTTTTATTTAATGTTTTACCAATATTGGGGTTTTGATTCAAACATTAAAAGGCTATAAGAGTTTTCTGTTGATTAAATCCTATCATTGGGTCATAAACACTTTTCCTTCTCTACAATCATTCTTGATTTATATATCATAAAATATGAGGAAGTTATGGTATATTTACACATTTTCAATAAAATATAAATTGTTGTTACACATATAAAATTCATTGATTAAATGTTTTTCTAATTAATAGTGAAATGCTGGTAGGAATAACACTCATTCATACCAATGAATACTTTTTTATCATATCCTATTTCCATACCATAAATGTATTCTTCTATTTTAATAATTCAATTATCAATTATTTTATATTATTTTCATAATTATTTTTCTATTTTGAATGGTAAATTGAAAACACTTTTAACGACATGGGTTTTCAAAAACTATATTTCAAACAACTCAAAAAATGGTTTACCTATATTTTAAAAATTAAATGTTTTATCATCCACTACAATATTTAATGTTTTAACCATTATTTCATTTTATTGATCCCATTAATAAATATTCTTTTCAATAGTAAAATATTCAATTCCTTTTGACATCACATATATGAATCATTTATGACATCCAATGATATTTTATTTCTAACTCTTTATAATAAGGTTTTCAAAAGTCATATATTAACCTTGATCCATGTATGAAAACATTAGTAAGATATTTAATAAGATGAAATCCTTTCTTATAATAATAAATTTATTATTTGAGCATCACTTTTCCATGATAGTCCATTTTAAATTATTTTCCCCTATTTTAATTTTAATGAAAAAGAGTTTTTGAACCAATTCCAATTCCACGAAGTGTTTGATATTAATTTTAATTAAAATAAAAACAGAATTTATGAAAATATACACATAAAAATTAAATATAAAATAATGAATTTAAAATATTTTAAAAAATAAATTTTCATGATTTTTTATTTTCTTTAGTGTAATCTACATCTATTGGGGTTATATTTCTTGTTTCACCCTATATAATTTTTTTATTTTGTGATTATTTTTTATGATCAGTATTTTGATATCAACTAAATTAATTAATTAAGTGATTTTTATACTTTATGAAAACCATTTTATACATATGGTATATTTATAAGATATTTTTTGAAATTCCATGAAACCCATTTCAATTATATCGTTTATTATATGATTTCAGGGTTGTTTACAAGCATCATATAAATGTATGGATTATGAGATGTGTCAGACCTATATTTACCCACAATGAATTTGGTAATGACTTATATCTGATGAGATATAAATTTTTTGAAAGGGTTAAAAAGTATCTAGGTTCATAAAGGGTGAGTGGACAATGTTTATCTCCACTAGCAATTTTATATGTGAATGGGTTGGTGGGTATCCAAGTTCACAATGATGTGAAATATTATGATTATCATTGTTTCAATTTAATTCCAATAATCTATGACCAATTTAATAATCCACCTGTTATATTTTCCCATTCCTTGTAAAATTTGATATTTCATGAAGTTTTCATTCTTATAATTGATTATTATTTTTCTACTAAAGATGATATTCTTCATTATTCATTATCTTAAATGTGATTTTGATCTGGGCAATAATTGTTTTTATTTAATCTAGTACCAAGCTTCCCAACTCCCCCTTTATTCTATTGCAAATCCCAATGTTATATAGATGACTGGACCATATGATATGTATATAAAGGTTATATAGGATCATGATTATAGAGTAATGCTTATAAGTGTATTAAAAGAAGATGTCACTATAGATATTATCAGAAACACTAAAACTTTATGCCTAATTTTTGTGTCACTATTCTGAGATTTATTATTGACATCCAGATGTTAATGTTTTATTTTTTATAATATATCGCTAATGTTGCTCCATGGACTTCCTCCCGCTCCCCTCTCTTCTATTCCTCTTCATCTTTACGTGGTTTTTGAACCATGTTTTGAAAATTATTCTTAGGTTTCTCCATCCAAAGATATACATCCATCCCCTATTTGTAATCCTACTATTTGGGTTCTATCAGTTTGGTATTTGAGTGATGATTCCACTAATGAATGGTGGAATCATCCCAGAATGGTGGGGCTTCCAGGCATCCTAGTTATAATATATCCTAAAACAACACCTCCACTCCATAGCCCATTATTTTTAGGTAAATATTTTGTCATGCATGTTATTTATGTAATTTCAGTCTAATTAAAAATCATTTATAATGTTTTTGTTTTTATTGATTGGTTGTTTTGCAATGATAGTTTTGGGATCATCGAAAACACCTCAATAGGATAGTTGATCTCAATTTAGGAGTGATAGGAAAATAAATTGTTTAAATAGACATTTATTCCTATGTGAATGTATATGGTAAACTTTTATATGTTTTTATTTATCTATAATTAATTAAGTTGGATGTCTATATGTGAGACAGGATATTGGATGGTTTGAGTGTTTTCTGTTGGTCTTGGGCGAACATGGTATGTGGGTTTCTGAGATGATAATATATTAATAGAGACTTTAAATAAGGTAGGTGGTAATTATATTAAACAAAAATACTCCCACATTTTATATGTGGTGTCATGTGAGTTCATTTCATCCTCCCCGTCTATTGAAAGCATTCAAATTCAATTTTATAATGGGTTTTTTGAACAAAATTCAAAATCATTTGAATAATATTGGTTCCCATGAAACCAGTGATTCCAATTGAAATTACATAGTCCTGAACTTTTTCATTTTTTGGTTTGATTCCACTAAAAGTCTGACATTTCATAAAATGTCAAAATAAATGCGATTGTTATATGAATCAATGATTGTAAAATTGAATTTCACAATCATCAATAACATGAAATTAATTTTACTTTTTAACCCAATTAGATAGTGAGTGTTGAATTATAATTTGATTATTGAGGTTTGATGTTGTTTTTATTGAATAATATTGAATTTTAAAAATGTGGGTTTTATTATTTTTTGATAAACAATGAACTAAAATGTGTGAAATTGATTTCAATCCTTGTGTTATAAATATTTTTTCATTGAATAAAAATTTCCCTTTAGGGTGGTGTTATTTAAAATGTAATGAAATTGGAATTGTAATGAGAAATGGTGAATTTTGAAATATTAAATTAGGGTTTTATTGTTAAAAATAAAATGTTTTTTGGGAAATTGAAGGTGTTTTTATAAAATATTTTATTTATATTTTTTTAGGAAATTTGTTTGAATTTTCACCGTCTATGATTTTATTTTTAAAAAAATTATAATATGCTAAATTCGAAACTTTTTGGATAATGGGAAATGGAATTGGTTTCAAAATATAAATCGTTAGTTATCCATTATGACTTTGTTGAGATCTTTATTTAATGAGTTTTCTTAATATATAGAATTGGGGATTTGTTTATATATTTATTTTAATGTAAGCAAAATAACTCTTTGTTGTTATTGATTGGACTATGGTGAGTCAAGACCCTAGTTGGATTTATTATGGTCTGTTGAACTAGGGTGAATCCTTCCTTTAGGTAGATTGTTCAAGATTCATGTATGGTTATATTACCCACAAGAGCCTTTTGTTTGGTCAGGTGTTGGAATATTATCCCAAGAGGGAGATGATTTATCAGAGTAATTGAGACATGCTTTGAGACACCCTCGCACTAGCTGAAGTAGTTATGTACCATTATCATGTGTAATCACAGATCATGGGTTTGAAGATTGTTATATGATTTTAAATTTAATTTTTATAATGTTTTTAATTTCAGTTATTTATATTGAGAACTCCTTCATGAACTTGGTAAATGGACCTATTATTTTATTCGAATCATTGTTGGAGGCATTATAGGTTATACTCACATCCTGATCCCATTTCCATTGCACATGGATACCCAAGAATATATTCCATGGTTTTAGGTGTAGTACTAGGAATGGCATGATGAGTTATATTTTTGACTACTTGGATAGGTCAAGGGTGTTGGGAACAAGATGGGAGTGGGGACCGTCTATAATATTTTTTCATATTTTTTCATTTTATTCTGTCATTTTTTGTTTCATTTTTCCCAAAAAAAATTAATGTATTTATTTCATTTATTATTCAATGGTTTTTATTATTTTCAACTCATTCAAACATTCCTATTTAAAATTGTATGTTATTATTATATTTCATTTTTTTTCATTTTTTTCAGTTGATAAACTCTAATATGCTGGTATATTCTCCCCAATAAACTATCATAGATCCAAACTACTTGTATGTGAAATATAACATGCTAGGAGGTGCACCTGAGGCCATTTATCACACTATCGGTGTGAACTAATTTAGTCAATACTAGTTTATGTTGTTAAAAAGTCGTATAATAGATGTTTTTATTTCAAATTATTATTTGGAATTTTATATTGAAGACTTGTAACATATTGTGAAAATTTAAAGGGATTCTTCCTAGAAATACCCCCCACATTTGATGGAATCTGTGTTTCCTATAATGGTATTGTGGTTTATGATATTCACTTTTAATGAAGACTTGATTTATCTTCATGTGATAATGTTAAATATGAGGTTATTTATTTATGGTATTTTATCACATTCCTTGATATGAAAAGAGAGTGTGAGTTCAAGAATAAAATTATGCATGTAGGATTCACAATTCATTATAATGATTTTGTGTGGTTGATTATCATATTTTCTAGTTTCTGATGTGGGAAAATTATTTAATCTTTCCAAAATCATTTATACAACAACTTTTTATAAGTGTATGTTTTATTCATACTTAACTGTTCCATTAAATGGATACAATTATTTGATGTAATACCTTTTTTTATTATTATCAATCAACTAAATAAGATGAAACATAAAGCTTATTGAGTGTCCCCCAATACGTCAAATTTTAATCTTATATAACTGAGACTCATTTGTGAAAACTATTGGTTAAATAAAATTGTTAAAATAAGTTCATTTAATTAAATATTTAGGGAATTTATATGGAATAAAATATATAATGTTCTATGAATAAATTAAATATAATTTTAATCTATAATATGTCCTTGACATTTCATTTAACTAAAAAAATGTTATGGGAAATTTTGGATGGGTAATATAGAAAAGTGTAATGTACATGGTGTAAATTATGAATCAGGTATAGGTGTATGTGGTGTGGGCATGGTTCGAAACTTTTTTTTACCATATGTATTGGTATTTGGATATTTTAAGAGTGCACGAGTTGTGTGATATACCTATGGTGAAAAAACCATAAAATAAAAATGTAGTTGATGAAGTTCATGATGTATGTGACATGACCATGGGTATGGGGAAAAAGGGTATAATGAGATAGCTCGAGTTTTAAAGACCCTATGATGTGGGATGAAAGGGATAAGAAAATGTATTTCTTATTTTAAATTTTTATAGAGTTTTATCCTTGAATTATGATGTGTTGTAACTACATGTTAACCTAGTAGTTATAATTTATCCATGAATGGGTAGGGTGAACTTATTTTGAACCAGTCTATGGGACATGGTTTATACAAATAGGTTTATGAACCTTGTGTCCATGAGGTGAAACTAAGGATAGTGGTGAGTCGATATGTTTAGACGATCCTGGGTAACCCATAAAGGGGGGGGGGGTTCCTAGGACTGCGGGTGACTATAAATTCAATGTGAATATGTAGAATATTGATTCCTATGAGGATCTATTAGTTTGTGTTAGAGGCTTTTGAGACTCATCATGAATTTTGGGGATTAGTTTTTCTTATTTTTTTGGATAGTCATGAATGATCTTGAGTAAGGGAATGTGCATTCCATAGGGCATTGGTGTCAAGGGTGTTTTCAAAGGGATGTATTGTTTCATTACTAGGACAAGTTGAATAATGGTTTGGGTTATAATGGAATGGTCAATGGTATCCTAGGTCATAGAATCAAGGTATATTAGAGAGTCTTTTTAGCATTTTAGGTTCAAATTGATAGTTGGGTTATGCAAGGCAGTGTGAATGGATTTTGATAAGTGGGATACCACTAGATTGAGAAGTGTTAAGTTTGATTTTTCGTTATGATATTGGAATGTGGTGGATTCATGACCAATGGCATAGACCCATTAGTAGAGACTAATGATAAGTGACTTTACAAGGATTGATTCATGTTATTATGACTTGGTTTCACAAGAGAATGAAAACATTGATATTCAAATCTATAGTAAGGGAATGAAAAAATTTGAGAAGAATTGTATCATTTGGCCTATGGTTTCTGTGGTATTGGAGCATATTCCAATTATTCATAATTTCTTTTGGGACAATGGGTACTGGTTTTCCATATTGTTTTTAGTTTAAGAATCAATGATAATCTATGTTTTTATGCTTAAATCTAGTATATATTCAATTCTGGGATTATAACGAATGTTGCTGAGCATTTGGATGACTCTGAAAATATTATTGTAGTGAGAATATGAATATCTAATAGTCAATGTGAAGTGAACTAGTAAATCAACCATGACCATTGTTATGGGTCATAATGATTACTAATTTTGTCTTGGTGGAAAATTCACGCATGTTGTGAGATTGGATATTCGATATCACACTTGATTGGTGATATACTCTAGTACATATGGTGGGGAATGAAATATTTTTTAGATAAGGGTCTGACCCAAATTCGGAATGAATGTCAGATGGTGGAACATGAAGTTGACATTTTTGTTTGATCAACCAATGATGATGCAAATTATATGGTGGGGAGTATAAAATCAATCACGAGACCACCATTTTGGGTACAATCATTGATGCAGTGGCACTGATCGACATGTGATTTTTTAAATCTCTAATGGTGGTGTGTAACTGAATCTTGGATTATCTAGGATTGTGAGGAATTCATGATTTAGAGTACGTGTGTGATTTCTGAGGGGGTCTGAATGAGAGAATAATAATTGAGTGAGGTCTTGGTGATCTCATTAGGGATAGGATTGAGGTTGTTCCATTCCTTACTGTAATACGTCATAATAGTTTTGGTTAGACAAGGGTTTTTTTAAAGTAGAAAGAAATTTTTGGATTATAGTGGGTGTATTGGTACATTCTTGAGGTCCTTTTGGGATTTCCAAAATCATGATCAACTAGTTTCCTGAGTATGGAAGTAGATAAGGTTAGTATGTTATGATATGGGTCATACCAAGAGGGTATGATGGTCAGTAATGTACATAGTTTGTTGTGGCTAGAGGGAAAACATATTGGCTATATATTTTAAGATGAAAACAAAATGTTTGGGAATTTTTGGGGCCTTTGTGGAAAAGTTTTCATTCATGGATTATTGAATGTGTTGGGGGATGCATCCATTTTAGATCAGAATTGTAAATAGAGTGTTGTACAAGCCTTCGATCATTGTTTCTTAGGCGATTTAGTGAGGTGGAATTGGAATCAAAACAAGGTAAACATTTGAATAAAAAAATATTATTTGGGTAGAAAAGTTAGATGGTGGAGGTGTGGTGTCTTGATATATTTTTAGCTATGTATAATGGTTGGGAACAACATGGGTTGGGTGTGAAATTGGATGAAGACACCGTGGGTGTCTTGGAGTAGATGTGTTAAAAAAATTTGCATCTTAGTGTTTGAGTAATGAGTTCTTGTAGTGGATTATTTTTGGTTCACAAGTGGTTAAAATAAAAAATTATTCTATAGAAATTAATTTCTTATCCAAAGTTAGCACATGGAATTTTAGAATGAATTTAAAATAAATATAGGTTAGAAAATAAAATTATATAACCATCAAGAAATCTCTAAAAAGTGAATTTGTATGGTGGGGAGAATCAAATATCCCTAGTGAATGGATGAGTTCATATTTCTATTGGAAATTTAAAATATCAAATTTTGGATGGGAGGTTTTATGAAGTAGAGTTTGAAAGGGTTTTATAATGGTTTGGACACCTCAAAGGGGTTTTTTTAGATGAATAAAGAGGGTCAGATAGTGGTTTTGAGCAGTAATGAAGGCACCAAAGGTGGGTTGAGTGGAAAGAGCTATAACATATTTCCACTATCTAGTCAGTGACTATGGGTGTGGGCCAACTAGCATAATTGGGTCTAAAGGCTTGATTGTGTAGTTGTTAGGGGGTAGAATTAAAATTCATCACATTTTATTTCTATAGGGAATCCACACTTTTCCCCATCTCCTTAGAATATGTGGACCATGGGTGCCTCCCAATCCATTGTATTGGATTTACATTCATGTTAGGGTGGTTTTGGAATTAACCATTCGTGATTTTGATGAGTTTTACATATGTTGATCTTAATTTCTGTTCACTCTATATACCTATAATATTTTATTCTTTCATCTATGAATTTTATTGATGATTCCACCAATGAAAGGTATAATCATATAGTAATGATGGGGAATCCTTATATCCAATCTATATGATTTTCCAAGACAATTTCTATAAGCTTGCACGCATTATTTTGATAGATTCATATCACTAAATCAGTTTTCAAGTGTTTTCGGTTAAATAAAATTTCAATACTTATATATTTTATTCCATATGATTGGGATTTCACCCAAGTAAGTGTCAGGGAAATATAACTAAATTTCAGAGGATGTTTTATCTCAGTTTATGAGAATTAGGAGAATCTGCTGGGTAAATGGACATTTATACCTATATAAATAGATTCTGATATTATCATAAGTTGTTAATTATTTATAATTCTATTATAATTGATTAATTTTGATTTTGGGATATGAAATAGTACCATAGGTTGTTTCTAAACCAACCATTGGTCTAGGAAAAACTTGGATAGCTGTTTTTTTCTATGAATTTGTAATAAACATGGCTTTTCATATAATGGTATTTCTAAATTATTGATGAATATTCGTTAAATTACACCAAATCATGACTTAGTACCATAATTATTTATTGGATTTAGAAAAATGGAAACATAAAAACTAGTCCATAAGTTTTCTAAATAATCCCCCACTATGTTCTTCACAAATAAAATCCTTCTTATACATATCATATATAATAAATATATTCACAACCTATAAATATGGTGAATTATAAAACAGTTAACTCAGATGATCCATAAGGGTAAAAAATGGATATATGTAAGCATAATATGAGCATAAGGGTATGATAACCTGATAATAATATTTGAATGACATACCATGCATATCAAATATCAAAATCCAAAGTGATGGATTAAATTTTGGTAGTTCATAAGACATGAATAATTAGGGAATCAAATAACCTGATCCAAGAGAGCAGAAAATTATCATAATACATCAATTTTCGGAATACACAAATGCATGGAAAATCATTTCCATATTAGTCAATGGATTCTACGAAGACCAAAATAATGGAAAAGTCCCTTACTGAACCAAGTTCACTCCCCATTTTGGCCATGTATTACTAAATTAGGTTTACTCCCCATTATAGAATTTTCATACTAAACCTAGTTCACACCCCAATACAAACCCATCAATATCATGAGATGTAAATAATTACCCACTGATTTGGAGGGAGATATCGGTCCCTCCTTTCCAATAATGAAAACAATATTGGTGTGTGCCTCAAAATCATAATCATTCATCATATCATTAAAAGAAAGAGAAATGTTTCATAATCATTTCATTATATAACAACCCATGAAAATATGTGTGTTTCATGAGCATTTCTTCATGAAATAACTAGTGAAATAAAATGGGTTTCATAATAATAATGTCATAAAAACACAAATCATTTAGAGAAATAGTTTTAATGGTTTCCCCAGATCATATACCCAATATTGAATTGGTAAATAAACTAATGTCATCTTAGTTGGAAAATAATTTTGAAATAATTTTTAAAATATTTCATGAGGAAAATATCATCTCCACATTGGAAAAAAACATTTTCAACCATAATTAAACTTTATATCATTTTTTTTATAAGAATAAAAATTATAAATTATAAAATATTCTTTGAAGAAATTATTTTTCATGATGTCAAAAAATTTATTTCTTCTTAACTGGTTAAAATTATGATTCGTTTCAGATTATCATTAACATCCAAATAAAAATTATTTGGAAAAAAACATTAATATTACATTAAAATTATTTAAAAAATTTAAAAATGGGCTAATATTTATTTTATAAATTATATTCAAATAAAAATTAATTTTGAACACAATTACAGAAGACATGTTTTAGGAGGAAAATATATTTTCAATAGAAGATATATATAAAGTCATGTTTTCCTAAATTTTTTTAATATTCTTAATACAAATGAGTGAAAAAATGGAACCATTACTTGATGAAAACATGAATATATATAGTATAATAAAATTGATGAGAATTATTGAGAGGTAGATTAGGATATTTCAATTTTGGAGACTTATTCATAAAAAATACAAATAAATTATGATATTTTAAAATAAAATTCATACCACATTGGAAACATTGATTCATAATTCCCCATATGGAATAAAAAAATATAACATAAAATACCATGAGGATGAAAAAATTATGATAATACATATTGAATGGAAATTATATAAACCTCATGTAATAATATTGGTGTATAACATAAGGTACATCTCATATAAAGAATATAAAGACAAAAATCCATTAGCTTAAGTCATGACATTCATCGTACAATGTCAAACCTCTCGTATAATAAATACAAGTTTATTATTAATATATTATTGAAGCATATTCATATTTATTATTATGACCCTAAATTTTTATTCATAACAATTACATAATTTTAATGTTAAACAACAAAATATTGTAAAAAATCAAAGATTCGATGGTTTTGTGTATTGAGATAATTAGTGTTATAAAAAACATTTACAAAAAAAATATAAAAATATACTTAAATATTACTTCTTCATAAATTGAAATGCTCACCCTCTACTTAGTAAAAGTAATCACATAAGGATATACATAAATAAATATGGTGATATGAAATTATAGTAATATGATGAATAAGAAACATGAAACAATATAACATATGTGAGAACAATAATAATCTCCATATCATAATCATATGATCAAAATACAAATCCAAAAGGAAGAATGTGATAATTTAATTGAATTTGGAAATGCATAAAAACGAAACTTCATGTCATTGTGGTCACATAACACACATTGTTGTTAAAAAATATAGAGTTATATTGACACATAACATATGTTTATAATAATTACACCATCTTGTGAAAAATATAGAATCATGTTCACTAATTTATATCATTATATCATGAGATATATCACATTAACCAATTAATTTATAGGGATATATAATTATGGTCCCACCCATCACATCATAATATTTACATAATCATGAATCGCTCATAAAATTTATTACAATCATTGTAATAAATTAACCCTTGGAAATAAATGGTTTTCACTATTGTTTCCTCAATAATGTTTTTATGAATAAAAATGGGGTTCTAAAATAAAAAATAAGAAAACACATTTGGCCAAGTAATCATCATTATGGAGAAATGAGGAAACAAACCATGTTAAGTCAAAGTTGTTTTTTTGTGAAATGAGAGTTCTTTTAAAAAATAATTTTATTATTCATAAAAGAAAGTAAGAATCATTTATATCCCAAAAAATATAAAATAATAATAATTAAATGATATTAATGTAACATTATTAGAGTATTAATACAAATTTTTTCATGAGAGAGGGATAACCCAATGAAGATGAGCTATGTTTGAGAACCCCGTTACTTTAGTTCCCGCTTTCTTTAATCACATTTGCACCTCTTGAATATCAAAAAAATATTTATCAAAATATTTATATTGAAGTTAATTATATTCATTAATAGAACAACTTATAAATTATAAAAATTGGCTTAAATATCTTAATTTCAGTTTATAATATTTTACCATTGGGATTTCTTATTTTTCATAAAATTTCCTATTTCACTTTTCTTTTTCTCTATTTTGGGTCAATTTCATTTATATGAAATTAAGATTAACTCAAGAATATTAAAATACTTTTATTTAGTTATTTATATATTATATATAATTAATAATATCCATCCATAGAGTTTTTATAATAATTTTCTTGTAAATATCTCCATAAGTGGTTAATTGACCATTAACGAGACGTTGTTGAAGAATCTTGAAAGGAAGATGACATTCATATTTATCATTTATTTGATAATTATAGTAGGTAAAAATAATTAATAAAATTTTAAATTAAATATTAATTTATTATGTAGTATATGTTTTTGAATATAATTAGGAAAAATAATTGAGATGAGATGAAAAGAGGGAAATGTAAATTGATGCTTACACCTTCCTCGATGTAGCTTCTCTTTTACAAAATTTTAACTCCATTGATGGTTGGAGTTGGATTTTTCCAAAATTTACCAATTTATTCTAAGTGTAATGATAGGAAATAATTAGGTAGATATTAGTCTTTATAATAGATGGGAGGAGTTGTTTTCCAATTTAAGGGAGAGGGTTATTTGTACTTGAGGGTATGGGATGTTTTAGAATAAAATATTGAATAGAATATTATATCCAATGTAAAATTAGTAATAGTGCTATTTACTTTATAAATCATATATAATTATAATATAATGGTTTTAAGAATTTAAATATACATTATAATTTTAATTTACTAGTTTATTGAAAATGAACGTTAAAAGAATGAAAAAAATTATTTTATATGATCTCTTTTGACTTAAGGTTATGTAAAGTTATTTTAGGTTTTCAAATAATGGTTTCTATACATTAATGGATCAATAATGAATTAAAATATAAAATGGCCAAGAAATAATCCCTAGAATGGATTATACTGTTCTTACATGACGAATGATGTAATTTAAGATACACTGTATATGTGAAAAACAAAATTGTTACTATCCTTATGAAAATTGATGTATTTAAGAAAATTAAAAAATATCCTTGGATAATATAAAGGAAACAGTTTAAAAAATTAAATTCAATTTAAAAAAATATATATAAAAAATAGGTAATTTTTATTTTAATATAAAATTTTGAACTTTTATGAAATCATATAACGTAGAATTTATTAAAAATGTGCTTATATTTAGGCTAAGTTTTTTAATCATGATATTTATTTATTATAATTATAAAAATTATATATACATATATTAATCATGATAAATATTATTTTTATCAAAATTTATAATTATTTTTAAAATTAATATTCTCGCAGTCAGGTTATTATTACCAATTATCATGTTACTATTCCTAATGATCATGTTACAATTACAACACTGAAATTTACTCCTATATACATCATGCTATTACTCCATTCAATATTCAACTAAATTCATCTAAGTGTTTTATATTTCCATTTTATAATATTTTTCAATAATATTTTTCTTATTTCCTATAGAGTTGGTAGTGGGAGCGACGAATCTAGTAGATTTGGGAGATCCATATTTTCCAATTTTACCTTTTCAATATTATATTTAATTCCCAATTATAATGTTTGTAATTTTAGTCAGTCTCATTTTTTTATTAATTTAATAGTTTTTATACAGGAAATAAATTATTTTCATATTATTTATGTGTATAATAGTAAATATTATACTCTAACACTCATTTATTTTAGGAGGAAAATACCATTTATATACTATAGTTTGATACATTATTCCCCCCTTTAAAAAAATTTCTCAAAATTTCAAAAAATATTAATAGTTTAGAATATTTAAAAGTAATTCCATTTTATTATTTTTAATGGTTCCATGTCTCCTATTTATACTTCCTCTATTATACAACACTTTTTAAATGTGTAATGTCTTGTTGAGTAGAACATTGTCTCTAAAGTACTAGATCTCCATATCCTTCTATTTGTATGAGAGGTAATTATCCATCTACACCACCCCTATATTCAGTACATTTGATGGATTAGGTTTTTACTTCCTTAGGGCTGATACATGGATCATTTACTGAACATGAGCCATTCGTTGGGGAAGTAAATGTAGATAGGCCACCGCTCCTATGCGATCAAGGATCACCAAGGGGAAGTGTACCCTATGATCAGCTTCCATTTATTTCCAAACTTCATGAATCTTTTCTATATTGATATTAAAAAGAAAACATTGTATCCAATATCAAACTCAATGTCCCATCACTGGTTTTAAACATATCTCTTCGTCTGACCTAGAGAAGCTTTTTTATGTTATTGGATGTTGTGAACATTAACTATATATCCTACAAAAGATCAATTACATGTAGCATTTGTTTGAAGGATTCAACAGAATAAGATGGATTTCTACATGACATCCCATTTATAGTTAATATTAATTCATTTGAATAATCCTGTGGAAAATCTTTTTAAATGTGAAATCAACCAATGGGTGATTCTGATTCCATCACTATTTAAATTCAATTGGTCATTCTCTTAGAACTTTATCAAGATTCTGAATATTCCTTTAAAATTGGCCATATGTTTTGGGGTAATATTCCATAAAAAATTCAATTCAACACTCAAATCATGTTGAAGAGTTCAATATTTTTTAGTGGAGAACGTTGGATCATGATCACATATGATCAAAATTAGAACCCAATTCAACCTCACTACATCCTTCACATATATCATGAGAAGTTGATTAAGATAGAAATCTTCCTTAATTGTAATAAAGTGTGCTATCTTGGTGATTTGACCCCCCACAACCCATATCACACTATTTCCTTTAGATGATTTCTGGAGATCCATGATAATGTCCATAGGGACATTGTTCCATTTCCACGTGGGGTGTAGGAAATGATTACATCATCTCTCTATACATATTTTTCTATTATTTAACATGATCATATACCAAAATCTCTAAGATATACTATACAATATCCTTATTTATGTTTTACAATCAAATGTGTTTATGAATATCACAATACATCTTGGTACTTATAGTGGGGATGGATAATGGTGAGATATGTGAACTATCTAAATGCTCATTCTATATTCTAGGTGATAAAGGAACATAATCTTTATTCCAATCTGAAGAACACCATCATCATCGATGTGGAAATCATATACCTTCCCTCCATTTAATTATTTCACATTATTTCTACCGGTAGATCATCTGTTTATGCCTTCATGATATTCTATTAGATAAATGGTTGAGAAATAATTTTGGAATGGTTGGATTTATACCATACTATTATGATTTCCAAATCATTCCTTTGAATATCCATTAAGATGAGGTATTTCTAAATCCAGATTCTGGATAGAGTAGTAGGTTTGTTTTGGAAAATAGAATAAACTACCCTTTTCCCTTTCTAAATGGTAGTGAATAGAGAAGTTAAAGTCTTTATCCAGCTCCAACCTTCTTATTTGAGGAATATTGAGTTCATTATATGTAAATATTCACTTTAGACTACTGTGATCATTATATATATCAAACATCTCACTATAGAGTTTCTTCTTATTAATATTTAGACTAAAATTAAAAAATAATAATTCCAAATCATTCATTAGGTAGTTCTTCAGATGGATCTTTAATTATCATGTGGTGCAAGCTATCACATTATCATTTTTCATGAGTATGGAACCCATAAATTTATTTAAGTAAATATTGAATATCACAAAACCATATCAACTTATTGGTAGTGTTATTACATGAAAATTAATAAAAATATATATATCTCTTCATATTGTTTCCCTCGCATTCTACCATCTAGCAATAATTCACAAATCATTGTGTTTACATTGTTTGTGTGATAGAAAATCTGAAAAACTATCTCACAATATGTGGGTAGTAACCAGGTAAGGCAAGAAATCTATATATTTCCATGACAATAATGGATATTTTACATTCCTCAATTGAATTTTTCTTTGAAGGGTCCATAGAATTTCCCTCACTTGTGATCATGTTCACCTAGAATGTGACTTTCTCCATCCAAAAGTCACACTTTCAAAAAATTTAATACATATTAACCTTCCAAAATATCACTTGAATAATACTTAGATGCACTTAATGTTCCTATAATCTCTTTGATTAAATGATAATATCACCATTAAATAAATACCAAAAATTTATTTAGGTAGTATATAAACATGTTATTACTCAAATCCATGAATATTATAGGGGAATTAGTATGTATGAAGGGAATCACTTTGAACTCTTAGTGACAATGCCTAGTATAAAGAAATGTCTTCTAAATATATATATTTTCACCATCGGTGGATGATATCCCAAACACATATCAACCATTGGTAAGTAACGAACTCCTCAGAGTTAATCAAAAATGTTACCCATCCATGGTAAACAATAGTTTTTCATTAGGGAGATCTTATTAAACTCCCAAAAATCAATGCACAATAGCATTGATCCATCCTTTTTCTTCACAAAGTGAACTAACACGCCTTAAGGTAATTCCCAATGGAGTATGAACCATTGGTCAAAATTCAAATGAAACATTTTAATTAAATCCCCCGGTTTTATTGGTGCCATCCTATAGGGGAATTTTGAGACTGGTGTAGCTCTAGGTATGTTCTCTATTGAGAACTCCACCTCATCATCTATGTGAGGTTTTTATAACTCTTTGGGCAATACATTAGTTAATTCCCACGAAATGGGAATTTTCTAAATTTTTAAACCTTCCATTGACTCAACCATTTTGGAATGATATAATTATTTATAGGGTATCAACTGCAATACCATTGAGGGGTTTTTTCAAGAGATTCATGATATTTTATTCATTTGTACAAGAGCATTGAATGTTGTGGGATATGAAGAGATATTTCCATTTCTTGATAGTTGCTGTTTTATCATTATAATGAGAGCCAATCCATTCCAAGTCTTGATTGTAATTCCACCAATGAATTTATTATGATATTTGATGGATGAAAATTCCCATATACTCTTATATGAGAGAAGTCCAATACTTGTTTTGAAATTATTAATTCACTAGTATTTTTTATAGATATTTCTTCTTATTGCTATCAGGGATTCAATTCAATAGTTATAGATTACTAGAAGGTTATAGAAGAAAACATAGAACAATGATTAAATATAAAAATCTACTCTTGAGTGAATAGGATGTGTTCCATGTACATCTTCATTTTCATGATCCCCATCTGCATTAGTTATCAAATAAGATTTCCCTTTATCCTTGGGATTTAGTGGTTACTTCTGTTGATTTCCCTCATGAAATCATTTTTTAGTACAATAACATTCATAGTACATGTGGTGCATTAATAGGTTCTCTCATTTCCTTCATCATGTTTGACTTCTTCTTTATGTATCTTCAATATTCATTATCTAGATGGCCTTCTCTCCCTCACAAAAATTATTTTCCAATCCCTTTGAGGAAATTCCCATAATGCTTCTTCACACATTCTTGACATGTGGGTGGCTTAATAATATTTCATAATTTTTAATTTTAATGATGAGAATGTAACATCATTTTTCTCTCCATATATATAACTTTGGGACCACTTGTCTAACTCAAAATCTATATTGAGAGCACATGGATCCACTTTTTCATAACTCCGAAAGTCTCCGATAGAAAAAAATTTGATGATGTGGTTTTAAACCACAAAAGAATCTCAATTTTTATAACGTAGTTGATAAAAAATTGAGAGGTATATATAAAAATCGATGTAATGATTTTCTCATAATATTTTATTGATTCATCTTCCTTTTTCTTCAACTATATGAAATGTATTTGAAATTTTATTCAATAGTTCTAGTGAAATACATGATAATAAATATTTTCATAATGTATTCCCACTCTATCTCTCCCATTTAATCCTTCATCTTGGTGATCTATTTCAAGACCCACCATTGATCGATTTTTCTAGCTAAATGATATACAACTAGTGCCACCTTATCCTTATAAGATCATGGATCACATAAAGTATCGTTCCCATTGAGTTAACCCACTATTCCACAATAAGTGGATCAGATATTCCACTAAACATTACTGGTCATTGTGGAATGAAGGAATCAATAGCTAGTTTCTACTTTGTGAGAGAGGACATAAATTCCATGTGGTTCTTGTTATTGTTTATACCTTATGACAACTGCTTATGCATTTTATTGATGTTTTTAACTCCTCATCCCATGGAATTGGGGATTTTGTTTTGACAATCATTGAATTTCCCCTCAAATGTGTTATTATCATGGTTCATCTAATTTCCCACAATTTTATAAAATATAAAATATTATAAAAAATAATAATTAAACAAATAATTAATAATTAATTTATTATTTTGTGCAGTTAGCAGTAAGGGAATATTGTTTGGTATCCTGATAGGTTGGGAGGACATTGTTATTTCCCTACGGGTCTATTAATTTGTTTATAATACTCCAACAATGCTACTACATGAATTAAAACATACTATTAAGAAACCTCAAGGTCGATCCACATAGACACTGTATTTTATTTATTAGGTTTTAAATTTTTTTTTAATTTTATGAATGATGTGAGACAATATGGGGTTTTATTTGATTTTGAGAAAAAAAAAAGACAAAAGCAAAGCAGTTCGATTGATATGAAAAGATATATTAAAACCCTATAAGGGTTATTGTAATTTTTGGATTCAGGTGAAATTGGATTTAATGAAATCGATTTGATTAATTCATGATTGGTTCCAGAGTTGATACCAGGAATATCCAATGGTCAAGGTATCTCCTCTTCAATGTGGGAGTACCATATTTCCCTTGGTCTGATAATTTTGGATGTTGTTGAAACATGTTTGTCATGATACTATTTTTAAACCTAATATCACCTAATGTTAATAATGGTTATCCCTTGTTTATGGTTATTAGTTGCAAAATATTAAAGATCCTTTTAATTTCATATATCCATGGTCACGATAAAATAAAAATAAATGGATTATATGTTTAATAATAAATTACACAAACCAAATAAATGAATAAAAATAAATGAAATAAATCAAAAGACACCCTACCATGAATATAAAAATACCCTTGAATAAGGGGGTATAACCCTTAAATCTAGTAATGATATAATAAGAGTGATAAGAAAAAAAATTATAGAATAAAACAAAGAGAAATAAGAACTGGGAAGGGGCCCATCATCTTCTCGCACCACTTTTTGGTATCTAGATCTCAATTCCCTAATAGAAGCTGCATAACCCTCTATTTTTGGGTCTATATGGGCTCCAATATTAATAAATATCATAATGATTTAGTCCATATGTGGTCTTGGGTGGGTCCCATGTAACTGTTTTTGTCAAAAATTAATGATATTGTGAATCTGGATCTTAAAATCTCACCCCATGAATTTACATGATGTGAAAATTGTTTACACGACGTGTAATACTTAAATTTCTAGGATATATGAATTTCAGTGTATCTCTTCCAATAACATATATGGAAATATCTCATGCAATGCAATGTGTTTACACGATGTGTAATTGTTATTCACAGTGTGTAATATCATCATTAATTGTCTGAAGTAGTGGCTTATTTGGATGAAGACAACATGTGTAACTTAATTACATAGCATTTAATCATTCTGGTCAAGTATTTTACCTTAATTTTATCCACAAACAGGTGGTTTCATGCCACAAGCCAAGCTCGCGGGGTGAGATTTAGTTTAGTTAACTTATTCACCACTTTCCACTCCTTTTTCAAGTATCTATTGTTTCCTACCACAAATCATAAAACAATTAAATTATTCTAAATATTGGAAGAGAGGGGTACTTTTAGAAAAGAATATGGAATAAAATATTTCATCAAAGATAAAACTTCTAAATGTCAATTTTATACATTTTATATAATATCTAAATATAATATAATATTTTTATGACATTAAATAACCTTTATAATAATAATTCAACAGTTTATTAAAAATGATTTCTGATAGATGAGAAAAATTTATTTTAATGGATCACTTTTGACTTTTTTTTATTGGAAATTCCTTTTTAGCTTTGGGAATTAATTTAATTGTATTTTACTGACCCATTTATGAAATAAAAGATTTCATGGTAGAAAATCATGTTCTATAATGTATCATTTCATTATTACATCATGAATTATGATATTTAAGACACATCGGTAATGGGAAAAACTGTAGATTTAATATTCACCTATAAATTCATGTATTTCAAAAAATTTCAAAAAAATAAAATGTGTATAATTTATATTTTCAGATTTCAAAAAAGATATTTATATTATCAGAATAAATATCTAAAATTGTTTTTTTAATATAAATATTATTAATTTAGGAAAATATATTAAAATAATTCCTCATAAAAATGTTCTTACATTTTCTTTGTGTTTTTTAATAATGATATTAATTTATTTAATTATAAAATTTATATTTACATAAATTAATAATGATGAACGTTATTTATTTTAGAATTTATTATTTTTGCTAAAAATAACTATTCTAATGGTCAGGATACTTGTTTTCAATGGTAAGGATATTATTCCCAAGAGTCGGGTTACTATTCCAATTGATATATTACATCCTACAAATATCACTCCATACATTCATCCAATATTAAACTGAATTCCTATAAAGGTAATATAACTCCATTTTTAAGATGCTGATTGGTTTACTAATACTTGTATTTTTATATATTATTGGCAGTGGGGATGATAATTATAGTAGAATGGGGATAACAATATTTTCCTATTTTAGATCTTCTATTTTTGATTCTATTTCCTATTGTAATATTTTTGAATTTTCGTTAGGTTCATTTCATATTAATGTAACATTTTTCATTATTGAAATAAATTATTATCGGTTTCTATATGTGTATAATATGAAATTGTGTAGTAAAACACTCATATATTTCAATAGAAAAATTCCTTTTATATTCACTGAGTTTGTAGATATATCATTCCATATATTATTTGATTATGACCTTTTAGTACCAATTTATTAACAATTCTATGTTAATGTTTTGTTTTGGGAAATAACAACATTGTTTTTCATATATATTTTGATTTGTTATATTCTAAGACCTCTTATATTGGCCATCATTCCATAATCTCCAGAATTATAAACATGGAATAAATATAAAATATATTTAGTAAATATTTATTTATAGTATACCATAAATTTTATTGATATGAAATGAAATATGTCATTTATGGAGATGGTAGGCCATATGTATGCATGAATATTATTTTTATTATTATTGTTGGGTTGAAAGAATCAAAATTAAATGACATATTATCATTCTGTGATAATTTTTCTATCATAAATATAACATTTTCTCATTTAAAACATCCATAATACATTAAATGAAAAACATGAATGAATCACATCACTTTATGATATTATTGTCTTCCATAAACATGAGAAAAATCTTGTATTTCAAAAAATGGATACAATGACGGTATGTGTGATTTAAAAATTATAAAATAAAAATAAAATCATAAATATTATATATATCATATATAAAATATAAATTTATCCCTTTTTACAATCATGATAGGAGGTAATGGAAAAAATGAATGAAATCAGTTCACGTGGTGGTCATCTAACATACACACTAATGATGATTTCATAACACATTTTATGGTAGTTGAGATAGTAATAGGTTATTAAATTATCATAAAAAATCTAATATCATTTTTAAACTAATTTTATTATAAAATCATTATATAATAATAATTTAATGGCGGTGGAGGAAGAAATAATAAAAAAATGTTCATTAATGAAAGGTACATCTTATTTGGGTACCATCTTTAATTTTCCACTAAAATTGTTTATAGGATGGATTTATACACCAACTTAGGCTTCTAGGATGATGGAATATAACTAGGCATGTTATTTGGGTAGGTAATTTCTTAACTAAATAGTATTAAAGTTGTGAATAATAGTGGAGAGTTGGTGAACTTTTTTATACGGGGGGGGGACACATGTTATTTTCGAGGAGAATTGTTTATTCACATGTTTTTCAATGGGAAAAAGGATAGAAATATTGAAAATTATCAATAATTTGAAGAGGAATGGTCAAAATATATCCCAAAATAGTTTTTATACAAATTTATAAGTTAATTTTACCATTATATAATCAGTTTAACCCCCGATAAACCCATTTTACCATAACCGTAGTAATTAATTTTTAATATATTCACTATTTATTTTGGTAAAAAAATATATTGACCATATGAGATAAATTAGATTATTCTGATTCCAAATATATAATTCATTTGTCTAAATTCCATTCATAGAAGTAGAAAAAATTAAATTAATATTAATTCTACAAATGTGATGAGAAATAAGTTTTTCAAAATGAAAATTATTAAATGTTTACAAAGATTTTGTATCCAATTTCTATATGAAATTTATTCCAATGACCAAAATAAGATTAATTCACGTACAATTGAAGTAATTATAATTGAAAAATAATTTAAATTGTAATATATATCTATAAATAAATTAATAAAAATAAAATTTCAATTAAAATTCGGTATTTTTTAGTATTCATCAAAAAATTAATCTTTTCAGAAAAATCCTGAAAATTTACCCTATGATAATTTTGAAACAATGTATTAAAAATAATATCTATTTTATAAAATTAATCTTTTGAAATTTCAAAATATTAATTTTATTATCATTAATCACAAATAAACATAAAATACATTTTTTGAGAAAATAGTATTTCAGAAACATGTGAAGACCATACCAAAAATTATGTATTTTACTACCAATATATTTTTTATATAAAAATATTATAATTAATATTTAAAAAGTAGATATCAATATTTATAAGACTATTTTTAATGGCCAAGTAATAATGGTGGCATTTTCAAAAAATTATAAATACATCAAGGTTTTTTAGAAATCCACATTGCATGTAATGCAAGATCAAATAGTATGGTGTGTAGTGTAAGATTAACTCAGTGTTTCATGAAATGAAGGGAAAAAATAAATTTAATTTATTTTAAATAATAAATTTATTAAAACTATGAGTGTAACATTCAACAACCTTAAAATGAATTTGGGCCACAAAATTTACTACTGTGATAAAAATATATCTAGATACTCTTGCCTCATCATATCCTCATGTTCCAACATAGATTCCTCAAAATGGTCATTTTTCCAGAAAACAATAAACCAGTTATTGTTCATGTTTTTTATAACAATTTAATCATGATCTATAATCTTAAATAACTTTTCCACATACGAAAAACTCCCTCTAGTGGTATAACCTCAGAGATCAGCATATGTGAAGGGTCAGGTATGTACTCCCTAAATAGAGATACAAAGAACACATCATGGAATTGAGATCAGTTTTATGGACGTTCTAGTTGATAGGATACCATCCAGATATTTCCAATAATTTTAATGGGATTGATATAACTAGGGCTCATTTTCCCTTTTCCTTGATCTCATAACCTTCCTCCATGGAAAATTTCTATAAAACAAATTTTCACTAATAACAAGTTCTAGATCATTGATGTGATTTTCAGTATAAATATTTTGTCTACTCTAAGATATATTATTTTTTTACTTAATGTATTTAACATTCACTTCAATTTCATCATCAATCTCAGGTCCCAATAGCTTTCTTTCTTCAACTTCATTATATCACATTGGAGCTCTAAATTTCATTCTGTAGAAGGATTCATAATGGGACATATGAATGATTGAGTGATATTGTTACAAGAAAAATCAACTAGAGGAAGCTGTGGATTCCAAAATCCTTTGACATCAAAAGAACAATATCTCAACATATTATATAGGGTTTGAATTTTTTATTTCTCTCTAACAATATATCTAAGGATGATTCCCAAAGATCAAATTGAAATCCATATCAAGATATTTTTTTAGAATTCAATGGAATATTGTTGTAAACCTGAGATCTTGATCAGTGGAAATGGAGTTTGGTACTCCATATAACCTTATGTATTATTTATTGTTTGTCCTTCAAAGGTGATAAATAGATATTTATTCTATGATAGTGATGAAGTGTTTTGAATTATTATAGTGATTGACTACTAACCATATATAATTATGGACTTTATAAATTTTGGGGACATTATTGACAAAATACATTGTGATTTTCCCCCATTTCCATTCAATTATGGGTGATGGATGTGAAATCCTGTTAGAAGTTTTTTCTATCCATGGATTTTCCACATACCCGGAATTGAGATAAAAATTATGGGATATCACCCATTATGTCATCCCTCTGAAAGTATTCTATAAAATCTCTATACATATTCATACATCTAGGATGAATAGATAATGTAGAATTGGAAGCATCCTATAACAACTCTATCATAAATTTTGGAATGGATAGAAAAGATACATGGTTCGTAAACCTAATCATTTCATCCGGATCACAGTTAAACTATAGAAAATTTCTAACGTTCTTTTTCATCACTAAACCTTATTTCCCCAAATCATAATATGAACATAGATTTATAGTTGAACATTGAATTGAGAAAGATAATATTTTTTTTCATTTCATCAGGAATTCTAGATACATCCTTTGATAATCTAGAAATATTTTATTTTTTGTGATCCTCATCATAGATATTCTAGCATGATCTTTTCGACCTAAAACATTATCCACCCTGTTCTCTTTCCCAGGGTGGTAATGTATTGAGAATTCTAATTCATTAATTAAATATAAAAATATTTTTTAGTGCATATTGAAATAATTATTCAAAAATACATAATTTAATCTTTTATGCTCAGTATGTATATCACAATTTTCATCATAAAAATAATTATTCCATGACATTAATGAAAAATTACTCCATCTAACTCCAAATTAAGAGTTTTGGTAATTTTTCTCATAAAATTCAACTATCATGAGTAGTAGAAAATAAAAATATAATTTTAAACAATAACACATCCTAATTTATTCTTGAATGCATCAATATAGATTACAAACCATTCTCTATTGTATTGTAATTTATGAATAGGTGCACTAACTAACCTTATATTTAGTTACTTGAAAATTTACTAACATTTATCTATATAGAGGAACACAGATCCCGTACAATTTACAATTGTTAGAAAATATTTTATTTTTGAGAAATTCTCTACAAAAATCAATAATATTTATCCGCCTAAGAAAACGATAGATCTCAGTCACTACGGTTAGTCTGGGCAAAAAACCAATTTCCTTTTTCTTTAATGGGTCTTCGAATACAATATATTGAGAAAATATGTCTCAAATATGAATTTTTTTTCATCCATAATCCACACTTAAATTTTTGATTTATTTTTCCTTCCTTTGGGTCATTAGTGCACTTCTCAAGTTGTCTTCATGCTCTAAATTCCAATTTAAATATATAATAATATCATCTTTATGAACTATGAACAATTGACTAAGGTAATACCAAAATTTTTTTTCATTAAATCCCTGAAGACAGTAAGAGAATTACTAATAATGAGCAAAATAATTATGCACGTGTATTGTCCATACCTTGAATGAAATTTTTTCTTGGCTATATCAGACTTCTTGAACTTCAATGGGTGATATCCTAAAATTATTTCAATCACGGAATAGTATTGAGCTCCTCATAACTAATTAAATAACTCATCTATAAGGGGGAAATAATAATTTTTCTTAATTGAGATCTTTTTCAGCTATCGATAATAAATACCAAGTCCCCTTGATCCACCCTTCTTTGAAAAACAATAATAGCTTCACCACAAGGTGATATACCATTCAATATGAGTCCCTTTTCAATGTTTTCCTGTAGTTTCTTCCTTAATTCCCAAAAATAAATTAGATCTATTCTTTAAGGATTCATATAAATTTTTTTTGCACTAGATAAAATTTTATTAGGATCTAAACTTCAATTTTATTTGGATGACTCATAAATTTTTATATAAATACATCAATATGTTCCTACAAAACAGGAATATCATCAATGCCAAGTATCTACTAAACTATTTGAGATTAACACCCCTATTGAATGGGAAGTAATACCCTTACATTGGATATAATTTCTTTCAAATGTTCATACTTACAATACTATTGATAGATGATCATAGAGTTGTTTGAAATATCAAACGTGGAAGAACTCCCAGGGAAATTTATATGAAATTTATGTAGTGAAATCAAATCCATTCCTAATATGAAATCAAATTCAACTAAAGAAAATTTAACAAATGTTTATGAAGCAGATTCCCAAAAACATCAATCTTAAAGGAATAATAAAATTGTGATGTGATCATCATAACATTAAGGGGTTTGATTTCTAATTCCACATTTAATAATTTTAGTGAATCTTTATACCCTTATAAAATTATTTTGATATAAAATAATTGTTAGATCTAGATTCAAATAAGTATTTCAAATTATAGAGTTGATGGAATGTGCATGTTTCACCACATCGTTATTGAAACCCTCAGGGAAAATATTTATGACATGATATTTCTCCTTACACCTCAGCTTTAGAGGTTTCTAACACTGATCATCATAGTTAACCCACAATTTTGGGTATTGGATATCATAATTCCCATTTTCTATAGGAATGAATCATTGATGTGTGGGAGGTGATTTATTTTTGGATGTAAATCTATTCACATCAATAAATAAATTCATCTCATTACATTTGTAATCAATTGATTAATAACCTTTTCATCCCCAATTAAAACCGTTATTACCCCTTATGAAAATTTCGCCATTTATTATTCCCACACATTGAACATAAAGATAATCTCGTCTTTTTATACCCATAGTTTTTATATCATACTTTGAACTCCATCATGGTGAAATTTCAAAAACCATTAGATTGATATAAAACTCCAACTTCTATTTCCACCTTCATGGCACACCAAACAGTATCTTCCTAGACACTGATGTATCCTATGGAAAATTCCCTCTAGAATATTTTATTTATGACCCTAAAGTATAAACCATCTATACCTTCATGTTGGAAAATAATAATAGAAGTGTGCCTCACATTTCTCGAATAATTTTAATCACAGGTACAAACAAATTCATAATCATTTTACTTCATCTCAAAAAACCCTTCTCCCTTTTTTACAAAGAATATGAGGAAATTACTTATTAAAAAATATGTTCCGGAACTAAAACCAATACATAGAGTGAATTATATGTTATTTCCATCAATTCTAGATATGATTCCACCTTTTATCCACTTTATTATCCATATAGTAAAAAAATTAATTTTGTCATGTTATGCACACTGGATAATGGAAAATAAATTTGCAGTGCTAATGGTCTATTATTTAGAAACTAGTGTATCAGAAGACACACTGAAATAAGGTGACAATTTATATATGAAGGAATTAATATAATGTTGTTCCATCTATTTTTAACTTTTAATTCCTTTAGGATTCATATATTATGTATATTTTGTGAGCATAGAAATGAGGTTATCATTCCATATCCCATAAAATTTAGATTCTTAGGAGGACGTTCAATTCATTTTCCATCTCACTCAACATTATTATGTTAACTGTAGGTTCTATCCATTGACTAATACCTAAAATCATAGAATTTTGAGAAAATAATCATTTTGGGGAACCACATAATAATAAAAAATCATAGGATTTATAAATCATTACACCTTCTTCTTTAATACATGACTTCTTAGGATTATCCAAGGACATAAAAAGTCACATTGTTTTTATATACATATTGATGGTTTTAATGAGTTTGATATTTTCTATGCATGTCCCGAGGATTCTCTATCTAGGTGTATATAATGTCCCATTCTCTTATAGTATTTTATGATTATGTCTAAATCAATACGCTTTTTTCAATGTTGTTACCCCTATGTTCATCTATGCTAGATCCACATCCACTTTTACTATCGAGACAATGTTGTATTTTCATTGAAACCTCTCACTATAGCCTTTACCAATATTCAAATAAAAGTCCTTATACATTGACTCATCCTTGGATTTATCCTTGATAATTTTCATAGGGATGACACTAAGGTTTTCTTATCCTATTTTCCAATGATTATGTAAACCAATCCTATGATACAAACTATACCGGCCCAAGATTTTCATAAATAGGCATTTCATAATATTCAATTAATATTTCTCAAATTCCAAAAAACACATGATTTATGACTAAAAAATATTAGTGCCTCGGAAAATTTGAAAACAATCAGTGGTATATAATTGAGCAACATCACCCCCATTAAATTCGTCCAAATAGTACCATTATTAGACATAAAATACAAAATAAATATATTCACCACATGGGGAATGGGGAAATAAGAAAAGGATGTGGTCAGAATCTTATTAATGGTAAACAATGGAGATTCATATTCATAACATGAGACAAATGAAATGGGAATATGAGAATAGAATTTTAATACAATACCATGCATATTAAAGATATAAATATACAGTCATTGTATAAATATTGTTATTTTGTAAGACATGAATCATAAGTTAATCAAGTAATTTGTTCCATGGGAGCATTACATTGGAATTTGACATATATTTTTGGTATACACATAAGCATAGAAAAAAATTTACATGTTAGTCATGATTCCCTACCATGAACCTTATAGTGGAAAAAGTCCCTAACCGAACTGGGTTCACTCACCACTCAATCCCTATCTTACTAAACCAAGTACACTCTCCATACTAACCTTGTCTTACCAAACCATGTTCACTATCCATTCTAAACCTTTTCTTCTCATGAGATATAAATCTTTACCTAATGCATTGGATGGAGATATAGGCACTACTCCTCACATTATTAAAACTATAAATATATGTAACACATGATCAAAAAAAATCATCATATCATGATCCATGATATGAAATGGTTATCATAACAATTTCTTCATATCATAACCTATGTAAAATATTGAATATTCATAAAAATTTCATCATGAAACAACCATTAAAATGAATCGTGTTTCATACACATTTTCTTATCATATAACTAGTGGAAGAGAAATGGGATTCAAAAAATTTATTACAAAAAACCATTATGAATTTAATGAAATAATATGAGTGGAATCTAGAGATCATATCCATATTAAGGCATAGGTTACACCATAAAATTTCATCTTATAAGGAAAATAGTTTTTAAAGATAATTAAAAATATTTTTTGACCAAAATATCCTTTCAACTATGAAATGTAATTTCCAAAATATAAAAAAAAATTAATTTTTTTTAAAATAGACATTATAAATTATAAATGAATAATTGAAGGTATTATTTTTTATGATGTCACAAATTTCTGTTCATGTCGTACATGTTGAAATGAATATTTCATTCACATTATAGTAAAAGAAAAATTTGAATTGTTTGGATAACAACATGAAGATTAATTTTAAAAATATAAAAGGTTAATTGTGGTAGAGGTTTAATTTAATAATAATAATAATAATAAAATATTTTTGAAAACATTTTATTAAAACAAGGATTTGGAATAAAAGAGATTTATGACTGAAGAGAGCAATATAAGTAGATTTTCTTAAAAACATTTTCCGAATAATTTTATATAATGAAGAGTAGAAAAATGGTATGATTAATTCAATATATAATAATTAAAACTAGGATAATAAAATAAAAGATAATTATTGATATTTAGATCACAATATTATAATATTTGAAACTTAATAAAAAATAATCTTGATAAATAATGAGATTATAACATAAAATAATTAACACTTAGGTGACATTAATTCACAATACCCATGAAGGAATAATATAAAATGAAACATACAATATCATGATGAAGAATGGATTAATTATATTATATAATAAATGGGATTTATGGACAACTCCTTAGATATTATAGGTTAATAACATCACGTACGCCTCAAAGAAGGAAAATTTGAATAAAAATCCATTACCTAATGTCTCGACAATTGTCGCACATGGTCAAACATCCAATATAATAAATAAATGTATAGTAATGTTTATTATCGAACCATACTCTTATATATAATACTATATATAAGTTTATTAAGACCTTTTATTACAATTTTATTTTCAATTCCATGTCAACATTACGTTTCGAGTAATAACTGCTTTGTTTTCGTATTTGTTTTGATTTTTTATAATTTTGGAACACATACGTTGATCATTGTAAAATAATCTATAGAATAATAACAAACATATAAATATCATTTATATTTATTATATATTTATTTAGTGTAATCTGTAAATTTTAATGATAAGATTTAAAATACACCGTTCATGGAGATGACAGACTATATATATGCAAAAATGATATTTTTTATTTTCATATTAAATTAAATGAAATATAATAAGATGAAATATTTTACTAAATAATCAGTTTTATGTCATATTTATCACATATACTCTTTATTACCATCCATAATACATTCAATGTAAATCCTAAATGAATCACATCACTTCCCAAAGTGGTAGTACGATGTATACATGAGCGATGTTATTGTATACCCCAAAAATGGAACACATATAGATATGTGTAATATAATAATTAAAA
Source organism: Viscum album (assembly GCA_963277665.1). Classification (NCBI taxonomy): domain Eukaryota; kingdom Viridiplantae; phylum Streptophyta; class Magnoliopsida; order Santalales; family Viscaceae; genus Viscum; species Viscum album. The sequence goes on along the minus strand of OY728120.1, from coordinate 1,867,536,357 downwards.
AATCATAATAAAATAATAAATAATATATATATTATATATAAAATATAAATATATCATTATTTTCACCCTTTATAGATGGTAATGGATAATTAAAGACATCAGTTTGTGAGGTGGTAGTCCATCGTAGACACGAATGATGATTTCGTAACACATTTGATGAATATGGAGATGGTTGTAGGTGAAATACATTTTCATACAACATATCAATTAATGTAATATAATTATTTGACTATATAATACTGATAAAATAATAATTTATGTTTTCTGAGGATGTAAGAAAAAAGTGATTTCTAGTAAAAATTACCTCTTATTTTTGAGTCCTTGTTATGTTTGTGCAAAAATCCTTAATATGATTGATTTATACACAAAAATAGGATTCTAGGATCAGGTTGGGGATTTTGGGAAGTTATTTTACTAGGAAAAGTATGATCAAAATATGATGTAATGGGTGAAGAAGTGAGGAGAGGGGGTGGACTTTTATAAGTGGGGGAGAGGACACACTTGTCATTTCAGAAAATAACAGTGTTCTCCCATGTATTTCATATAAAAAAGTGAAAAAAGTTCTTTAATGATCTTTATAGGTGTATTGGTATAAATATGGCCAAAAAATAGTTTTCATATAGTTTTATATTTTTTAACCCTTATATATTTTTTCAACTTCTATAAAACCTGTTTTTACCTCGAGTATAGTAAAACAAATTTACTACGTCCACGATAGTTTTTTGGAAAAAAAACTATATTTCCCTTATTAGATAATATAAATAATTCAGAATATAAATATAGAAAATATTATTCCAAATTAATGTCAATTAATTTTTAAAAAACAATTTATTATTAATCACATAGACATGTTGACAATGCAGGTTTTTAAAGTGAAAATGACCAAAAGTTTTCAAAGTTTTGTATATCATATTTCAAAATGAAATTGACTAAAATGACCTAATTTTTATTTATTGATGTATTATTGAAATAATAATTATTTAAACCGAAATTAAAATATAATTTCTTGTTATAAAAAAATTAAATGAAATGGCAGTATAAATATTAGAATTCCGTATTTTCACAATTCATAAAACAAAGAAATTTTTTGAAAAAAAAGAATCATTTTATCTAAGATTTAATATCTGCCATTGGGTTAAACACACTAGTTCCTCAAGACAATCTTCTATATGACCTCCATTATGCCTCACCAAATAGTAGAGGTTTCCGATGTGCAGATAAGGTCTATTATCAATCATATGGAGACTATACACACTTTACAAGAGTAAATAACCAAATGAAAATAAATAAAACTAAAAATATATATAACCACAACCATAAGGAAACCAATGTAGAGAACCAAAACATGACGTACATGGACATTACATTACTTTTTAGGAATACTAAATACATAACAAAAACAGACACACACGGACCGTAATAGTTTAGTGTCTTGGGAATCTCGGAATATAAACTTCTAATAATGTTGAAATATATTTCAAAAACTCCCATAACGATCCTCCACTTTTTGTTTCCTTACATAAAACCTTTATTTATTTCCTGGGGAAAATAAAAAATACAAAGGGTGATCTCAAATGCTCAGTAAGGGAAAACATAGATAACATAAAACAATCCACAAACATTTGGAAGAAAAAACATGAACATGAAATTTAAACATCAAAATCTTGAGAAAAGACATAAATAGTGGAAGTATGTAAGGAATATATCATAATTGAACATCAACCATGATAAAATATTTTGGGAATAAAACATTTAATTGTGGAAAACATTCAACACATGTCATGATTTCCATAGTAGCCAAGGCATTGTTGCCAAGACCATATTAGTGGACAAAGTCCCTTTCTGAATCGAGTTCACTCCTCATTTCAGTCCTGTAACACTGAAATAGATTAACTTACCATTCCATCCATCTATATCTCATGAGATATAAATCTTTACCCAATGAATTGGAGGGAGATATAGGTCCCACCCATCTCATAATGAAATCATTCTTACTTGTGCCACAAAATAAACATACATTATTCATAATAACCCAACAAATAAAATGGGTTTCATAAACATCATCCCATGATCACATAATCCATATAAAAGAAATGGATATCATTTCATAATCAGAATAGTGAACCCATTTAAATCATAGAGACATTATACATGAAACATACACATATGAAATAATTTCATCATAGATGGAAAATGGTTTTGATAAAACACCTGAAATGAATTCTTAAGGAAAATATACTTTCTTATTCAAAATCATTTTATTTTCAAAAAATATAATGAAATTTTAAAAGAATAGGATTTTTTTGAAAATAGTCATGAAATATTTTGGAGGAAGCTTCATTAAAATAATGCTTTATAAAACCGTAGAAATCCGTTCACACCGTATAAGTTAAAAATAACATTCTCCTCGTACTTTTGCCGGAAAAGTCAAAAAATTACCTCATAACGTAAATAAAAGAAATATTCCTTACATAACATGTAGTAAAAGTAAAAAATTGGTAAAAGGAATTTAAACATACTTGAAAACACTTTTATAAAACATGGACATGATATAAATATCCCAAGTAAATAATTACAAATAAACAATCTCGGATAAGAATGAGATTGGAATAACTATCCCTTACCTTATGTCTGATATGCTTTGTATGTATCCGAACCTCCTGTATAATGATTTAAATAATATCATTGACTTATTACAGAATCATATTCATTGTTATGAAATCATATATGGTTCACATATGACTTTATATTACCCAATTTTTGTAAATTCATTGTTAAAGAGTGTTTTGGGTAAAATCGTTTCATTTGTCGTCCGTGTTTTGACTTGTAATTATTCATATGATTAATTAGATCATGATTACTTTATTAAAGAATATAAAACATTATTTACATATAATATATATTCAGAATATACATATATATAATAGATCGATAAAAGGAAAGAAATACACTGTTCATGGAGACGGTAGGCCGTACGTACACATGAACGCTGTTTTTGTTTCCTTATTGAATTGAATGAAATTAAGTAGATGACATACATATATAAACACATAAATCCAGTATCACTATTATTTCATCTATTTCATGATTACTTATTATATATACTTTATAATCATTCATGAATGGTTAACATAGATAATGAATCTCATCGTGTCGTGGAGACGGTAGTCCGTACGTACGCACGAGGGATGATATCATTCCTATGATCGTGGAATTTTATTGCAGTGTATGTATACTATTTCATAATCAATATCAATTTACAATAATCATATATAGTTATTATTTACACCATTATACCCATCCAAGTAAGGTGGTGGTGGAAAATAGATTACACCACGACGTGGAGATGGTATTCCGTACGTACGCACGCGCGATGATTTCATTTTCTATAGCATGGATAGATGGTGAAATAGAGTTGTTTCATAATTATAATAACATATCAGTATATTAGTGATACTTATGTTATTAATTCATAATGAAACTACTAATGACTAAGAAGTGGAAGAAGAAATAAAGTTGAACGAATCGGTAACAGACATTACCTCTTCTTTGAAGCACCTCTTGGAGACCTCCTCTTAAGGCACCAAAATTGGTCTTTGAAGAAGACCAGGACCTCTAGGATGTTTCTAGGGATGTTGAGAATATAATGTTTCAGGGGTTTGCCGATCTTGATGGCTCAATGTGGTGTGAGGAAGAGAGGGAGGAGGTGCCCTTTTATAAGGGAGGAGAGGGGCACCTTTGGAATAACAAAAACTATTATTTTATTATAAAGTCATATTCGGTTTTTAATAGATCTAAATTGATTTATTTCGAATCTAAGGTGGGTATGGGTAGAAATACTCTCATCCAATAGAATTTAGACAAATTTAGGTTTCTATTTTAACCTTATCATTTAGATTTAACATTAAGTTAAATAATTTTTCTTTTACCGTGTCTTCTTGATTTCTTAGACTATAAGGTTAATAAACATACTATAACAATCCAAACGAACCCAAATTTGTTTATTATTAATATATATAGCCTTATATAAGTCATTTTGCCGAACCCTATATTTTTATGAATAAAATAACAATTAATAATATAATATTTGTTTTAAAAACTATTTTATGTCAATTTTGACACTATTTGGTAATTGATTTTTGTGAAAATCATAACAGAATGGTTAGTTCGAAAAAAGTTAATTAAATCAATAATAACATGTCATAATAACATATAAAATTATTGTAATTCATAAAAAGTCTCAAATTACATTTATTTGGGTATTTATAAAATAAATTATGTCAATATTTCATTAATAATATAATTACTACATCATCATTGTGTCATATATAAATTAAATTATTTAAAGTCTAAAAATTAAAAATAAAATACCATTATGTAGGAAATCGTTTTATATTTCTAATGAATATTTATAGGTGAATTTAGATCATGTATAACCCTATATTAAAAGTGATTTACTTATTAAACTTTGATTTTAACTATTTTAAACCTTCTTTAAATAAATTAATAATAAATGTCCTAATCTAATCCAAGTGGGCCTAAATGGTCATATTTTATTTCTAAGGTTGTTTTTGGTCGAATTAAGCGTATCAAATAGAATTAGGACATTTTTTAGGGTAAAAATAATATCATTGTTACCCTTAATTACACTATTTAAATTTAACCGTGGTAAATAAAAGTTAAAAGTTACTATTCACAAAAAATTATTTTCATCTCATTGAACAAAATTTTACTTACTTACATCAACCGTGTCCCTAGTATTTTTGAAATTCCATTCAAAAAAGCGGTAAAATTAAGTTCTATATAAATTTGAAAATTCTCCTAGGAGGTGGGTAAAAGACGGTCAAAAGTTCAATAAACTTTTTATATATCTAAAATTATTATAAAATGACTCCAATGAAATACATTGAACTTATATAAGTATTATGTGTCAATTTTGATCTAAAATAAATCTAAATAAAATAAATAATTATTCAAATAAAAATTCGGTTTTTAAATAGTAACCTAGTGTTTTCACTATTCATAAAAAATGAATGTTTTCAGAAAAATACCCAAATTTCACCCTAGGCTAATTTCGATATTCTGAATCCAAAAATGAAGTCCATTTTGAAAGATTAAATTTAAAAAATTTCAAAAAGTGGTTATTACTATTCATAATGGGTAGTTTTAATAATATTTTAATAGCATATTATTGTTTAGTGAAACTCGGTATTATGTACAACACACGCTATCGAGGAAGGTCATGATTGCGTGTACTGCAGCCAAGTTAGGGTTGCATTTTGTGCAAGACTCCTTTGTTGTAGTGTAAAACACAAGACATCAATAAAATTAAAAAGAATATTTTTCATAAAATCTCGGGGTGTTACAACCAATATCAAAAGTCTTAAAAATTTGGATATAAAATATCATAATTAAATATTAGATATTTAATGCTAAATTATGTTTTATGTGTCAAAATGGAACTCAAAAGTTAAGAAACTAAAAAAACCAAAGTGGGTTTGAATCCAAATTGTGTTTCCTCATCCTTACTCCTTCCAAACGCTACCATATATCAGAGGTCCTTTTCCCTTATCATGTCCTATAAAAAAAATATATTCTGGTACCGATAAGGCATCATAAGTAGGGTGTGAGTACAACCCAGTAAGAGACCACCAAGGAAATGTAAAAAAAATATCCATTCAATAATAGTGCATGTAGTGGTACAAATGAATAATTAAAAAATTCATACTTAAATAGTTTTCAAATTATCAATCATTATTTATTTAACCACATAAACCCCCTCGATTCCAGGGGAGACCCTTTCCTCAATAACAACTTCATCCTATGCCAATGTCTGAAAAATCCATGAGGGATATAATATCTCAGAATTATATTGTTGCCATTACTCATCTCAATCAACACATGAATTTCATTATTACCATTCATTATCCCAATTAGTACATGAATCCCATTTTTACCATTCATTGTTCTGAATTAATAAATGATTTCCAATTTTACAATTCTTTATTTTAATTTACTCATGAATTCCATTTTTAAAATTAATTATCTAAATATCACATATGAATTCCTTTATAACCATTTATTATATCAATTCACGCATTTCATTAATTGACTAAAAAAATAATTAATAATCTTAATGCCATTACTAATTCAACAATTATCTCATCACTCCAAACCCTTTTAATAATTTCCAAATTAATTAAGCTTATCAATCCCATAAATTTACATAACAATTAATTAATAAATATTCCACAATTAATTCATCAATTAATTATATCCAATCACAAACTCAATAACTCATAAATAAGTCATTTATTAATTATCTTAAATCTAAAAAATGAGCATCGTATAATTAATTCATGAATGAATTATATCAGATAAAAAACCGAATTTCTCATAATTAATTCATAAATTAATTATTTCAAATATAAAAATCAATATCTCATAATTTGTTCAACAATTAATTATCTCAAATAAAAAACGAAATATATAATAATTAATTCATCAATTGAATATGTCAAATAAGAAACTCAACATCTCATAATTATTTCATTTATTAATTATCTCAATCCAACTAACTCAATATCATAAAATTAATTAATTATTTATTTATTTCAAATATATAGTCTCAATATCCCCAATTTCACATTTCCATTAATTAATTAATTACCCAAATTAATTAATTAAATCAAGAACTTAGTTGGTAAAATATCTAACATATTTTATATTTAAAAAAATCATTAAATATTGTGGAATTTGATTTATATACCACTAGCCTTAATTCATTGATGAGCTTTCACCGAAAGGAAATCCCCAATTTCTGTGGAATAATGACATTGCAAGAGATCCTGATAGAAAACCTAAATCCATAATTGAAAATATCAATATCCTTCACATATAATTCTCGGTCCATAATTCCAACATGAAGATCAAAAAAAGATCCAGATCCAACCAAAAATATTGATGAACAACCATAAATGGAAAGAAGAACAACAGGAAAGAGAGACGAAACTACATGGGATGAGATTCTCTTACTAGGAGGGGTCATGATCTTCAATCTTGGTTTGAATCTTGAAGAAAAGAGGTTATAATTTTATGTAATATATTCATAGGGATCCATAAATGTGAAACAAATGTTACTGTCAAATGGGTGTCGATTTGAGATTAAAATGGTGGCTTGAGAAAATTTAAACGAGCATGATACATCTATAGAAAAGGTCATGGTTTTACCATCTTCCCAACTTAACACATCTCATCCTTGATCTTTATTCCCAAGAAACATTAGGATTCTGAGTCAAAAAGATTTGGCCACAAATCCATAATAACTTATTAATTATCCGAAGTTTCCACATGAAAAATCTATGATGACACAATACAAGAACTATCGAAATATTATTTAATCAAATAAATTTCACATTGAGATCCAATATACGTATCAGATGCTTCTCAATGAACACATCTATCTAAAGATAAAAATCATCCACATTGATCACGTGACAAGGGTCAGGGTGATTCCATATTCAAATTTTGACACATGTAAAGAATAATTCATTACACTATATCTTTGTGGAAGATCCAATTGGTACACCACCAGCCCAATTCACTCAACAACATAAAATGGTCCAAAAAAACTGCGCACTAAATTTCTCTATCTCCATATCCTAAATTGAACTGACCTAGAAAAACCCAAAGGAATAAAAAATCACCATCTATAAAATCTAGTGGTTATCAACATCTATCTACATAAATATTATGTCAAATCAGATTCATATACCTTCAATTTTGAATAATCTATACATGTTATAACATCTTTTGCATGAGTGTCTATCCCAAAAACATTAACTCACATTCCACCATCCAACATAGTGGTGATCTACCTATCCTACCATAAATATCCTTATATGATTCCATATGTATAGTTTATTAATAATTGTTGTTATTGGATAACTCGTCGTATGTTAAGTGCTTCTATGAAGACTATCTGAAGGCTAAAACACACGATCACAACATATCCTCAAGAACCTATATAGTACACTCTTTCTAACCATATGTATATTGGTAGAAATAAATACTAAAAAAACCATCTCACTCAATGCCTTTGTTAGTCACTTTTTGAAGCATTATTTCAACAGTAAGTAATAGTTTTAAACAATAGTTCATAGAACCCCATGCACTTATAATATCTCTTAAACATAATTCTCTCCCAACTAATCCACTGAGAAAGTTTCTCATATAGATAAGAAGAGTTATACCTTTCTCAGATAGCCCATAATAATCCAAATAGCATAATTCTTCTTATTATTCATCAAGAGTCACACCATAAAATCTTTGTACACATTTTCCTACTTCCATTATTGAATGATCAATAGATATTGTAAACAAGAGGGTTGTTGATTCTTGTCCTTCACTAGCTGATATCTCTAGCATAATGTCATGAACCATTATATCTCCTTTTTCATTCATTTCCACCAAAAATAGTCTATGTAGTTTTTGATACATTTTGAAAACCCTGGGATGTAACAATCACATCATGGAATGAAACTCATTCATTAGATCCTACCACATGAACATTAAAAAAACAACCCAATTCCAATCATAGATGGTCTCATCCAAATTTATGGTCTAAACTGTAGGTGACTACGCACTTTCAAGGATTTCCATCGTATTCAAACACTAGAGGTCCTGATATTTTCATTCGCTTATATATATCAAATGTTTCAACTCCACTGAAACTGATATGAGGGTTGTATGATCATAAATATCATGAACCACAAAATTCATCTCAAATAATGGAGTCACCATATTCAACTCATCACGTGACTCATGTAAAATCTTTGTCTAAGTTTTCCAATTGAGATCATCAGCCATACAGTTTCTTCAATTCTTGACATATATGGTAGCTCAAAATCAATTGAATTCATATTATCAACCCATATATTCTAGAGAAGATTCAAATATCATGGGGAAAAGATATACATTAACCTTTTTTATTTGTATACACCATGATATTCTCACAAAAAAGATAGTGGCACAAAAGAATTAAAGCATAAATAACTCTTACCCACTCGAGGTCGTGTTTTCCTGAAGGTTTACTTGAGATCTAGGAAGAATAACATTGAAAGGGTAGAATAAAAACATTTAATAAATATAAGAAATACAATAATGAGAGAAGAAACTATACCAGATGAGATCTTATTACCGTGTGGGGTTTAGACCATCACTACTAGATTAGAATCATGAATATTATAGGTTAGTATGGCTTGGAATATGTACGAAGGAATCCAGAATCTTGAAATTAATGTTTGGGTTAAATGGGGGTTCATTTGGGAATAAAATGGGGGATCATAAAATTTTATAATGAATTTTGAGGTGAATTAAAACCCCACACATGGTTTACTGGTATGTGGAACATTGTTTCCCCTATGTATGCAAATTAACTGTGTCCCTCTTCTAAATGGGAGAACATATTGAAATGACGTTCAACATGCATGAAAAGCCCTCTTATTCCAGGGTTTCAAGGTTTTCTTTTCCATGGTATACGTTTACGGAAAAACTTTTCACCAACCATACACATCCATATTTCTTCAATTTTTTCTTATTTTCACCCATTCATACCCCTGTTAAATATAAGTTTATATAAAGGAGTATCAAAAAAATCAAAATTACCTTTAAAAGGATATGTCCACATGAAATAGTTGATACCATGAAATATTCCTTAGTCATGAACTTTGTATTTTTTTTGGCTATATTCCCCTTAAATGATAACTTGTTATAAATGCTTAGAAAGGGGGATGATAATATTAATCAATGATTGTGAAATGTAATTTCATATTAATTTCTAATTTTAAAATAACTATCCATTTTTTTGACCTAATGGGACTGTCTGTTTTGAATTAAAATTAATTGTTGGCAGTTGGAATTTTTTTTAATAAAGAATAGTGAATGTAAAAAATGTTAGATTTGGAATTTATTATTAAATGATGAATAATTATTTATGAAACCTGTTTGATGATTTTGTAATTAAAATTAATTTATCAGGGAATAAAAATGACCATTTAGGGAGTTTTTTATTTAATTGTATTGGATTTGAATTTTCAATGTGAATTTATAAATACTAAATATATGAATGGTGGATTTCATATGTATGGTAATTATTGTTTTGGGAAATGGTTGATGTTTTTATCAGATATAATTTATTAAGAATTATAACATTTTCATATTTAATGGTTTGGGTAATTCAATGTAGAATGGGGTTTGAATCATAAAATATTAATGATCCATTATTCCTTATATGTGTTTATTTTTTTTACATAATTGAGCCATTATTAAATTTTCATTTAATATGTAAATGACGATATTTTTACATTCTATTTTAATGTAAAGAAATTACTTATGGACTTCTTGAAGGACTTAGGTTGAGTCTATCCCCCAGGTGAATAGGATGTTATCAATGGACCCATGGAGATTCTGACCATATGGTGGATTGATTATTGTTTGAGGATGGTTATATTACACTTGAATGATGGTCACTTGTCAAAGGATGGTTACATAATCCCATGTTGTAAATGGTTGGAAATTTCTTAATAATATGCACAAAGTCACCTTGACAATGTCCAAATTTGGTTTGTATCATTCTCAGGTGTCATCACAAAGCTTGAGTTTAATGTTTTTTAGGCATTTAAATTTAATGGTTTAAATTTTGAATTTTGAATTTTTTATCCTGGCACTAATTCATGACATTTGTGTATATAAATGTTACTTTTGGGGTTTTATTAGAGATGGCCTTTTGACTTGTAGTCACACCCTACTCAAACCATTAAGACACTTGTGTTCCTGGGAAGATTAAATTTAGTAATAGGTATAGGTTTTATGAATGGCCCAATGCTTGAAATATTGGATTTCATGGATAGAGCAAGTCAGTTGGGATTGGTCTGGGTATCAGAACCATCTATCAATTTTTTCTAGTATTATATTTTTTTCATTCGGGTGTTGTGGTATGTCTGCCTGAGATGTATGTTATGTTGTTCGTTTATTATTATATGGTTTTATTATAATTTATGGGAATTTATTTCATTTATACTAAACTTTTTATCTAGTTTTTATATGTGGTTTATCGTACTTCCATAATTTATATACTCTTATATGTGGGTATAGTATGTACATCACACCACCGTAGACCACAACACTAGTTCACAGCCTTTTGCCTATGGGGAACTTCCCTCGAGGAAATATTGTTCACCAGCATGGGTAAACGATTTAGTTGATCCCTTGTTGGGATGTTACACCCACCATAGAACAATCACATCCCATGAACCTAATGAATTACAAAACCAAATTGTACTATAATATATCTTACATCATGGGGTCATTATCCCTGATATATACAACTATATGTCACGTCTTAAGGGTCTAAATACCCTCCTTGAATAGCTATATTTCATTAAAATAAGAGGTATTATCCCCAACTAGAAGATTCATTTATTATTGACATATATTGGATACATTAAAAAAACTAAAACAAATTACCTAAGTTTTCCTCTCAAGTATATTCTATATTCTTATAACTATGTTCATTCATGGATATCGCATGGTTTCCTCCATATACTAATAGTCCTTTATTTCTTCCATAAACTAGGGAACCGACAATTGTAATTTAATTCATATTGTAATATGGAAACCCACATTGGATTTCTTAATCATAAATAAACATATATTTTCATGCTAATTAGTTACAGGTGTTGTTCTCCTAAACATTTCAACTGTCACAATATGGTTAATTTAGTATCACTAGTAATACCATATACACTAAAAATAATAGAGTGATATGTCAAAAATATCACTTCTCATCTATAAACATTCAATATTATTACATTATATACATATAAAGCATCTCTAGGTTTTCAAAACATATACACATACACATATAGGTGTTTGAGGAACACTCACCTCACACTCAATAATCTATCCAATAGAATATATATATATATTAAGGTTTCACATAGCCTCCCCTGGATTTCCATTCCAATCTATCAAACTTAATTAACTAATGGGAACTGTGTTAAACTATAACAAGGACCACTATAATTCTTTTATTCTTTGTTTTACTTCTCTTGTGCCTTTATATCACATCTCATAGTTTAGTGAGTATTCTCAAATTTATTTACCAACTGTGCATCAAGAAAAAATTCACTGGGATTTAAATGAGTAATGGTTTATCCATTTTATAATACTAAATTTATTCAAATATCACTTTATTAATTAATTTTTGATGATAAAAAGTTCAAAAATAAAACATTACATACACAATTACTAACTGTACAGATATTTTTATGGACCAACTTCTTTATTAATAGATTTATTCCATTTTACACATGATAAACCACCATAAAATAAAATATTCCAATCTTGACTTGTCTCCCCTCATCAACATAATATCTTTAACATTTAAAAATTCATCTAAATTAATTACTAAAGAATAATTACTAATTTATACATTAAAATTAAATTAATTCTAAAATCGATATCTAGGTAATAATTGAGAAAAATCTCACCTAAGGTAATTATATGGTCTAATAAACTAGCAACATGTTGTCGTCCATTCCCAAAAATCATTCAGACATAATCCAAATAAATTCACTACATTTCATATCCAAATGAAATGGATAATATAACAAAATTCAACAAAACCCCATATAGTAAATTCATGAGACAAATATAATTCAATGAAATGACACAAAACCAAGTGATTTTATCTTCAGGTGACCTCCTTATGATAGGTAAAAAAATACCTCTCATATTGGATCAACACCACTATACTCGCATTGTATTGGTTCCAAAACTAAATTTTACATCACAAATAAATGTGTAAAATTCATATGAAAATGATTAAATGTTATATTAATCAACAAATAAACCCACTTATAATAAAATGGAATCATGTTAGTTAGAAGAAGAAATATGAAAGAGGAATGGGGATCAACCTACCCCTTATTGTGTGAATGAAATGATAAGAAACTAAAGGTGGTTTCTATTTTTAAAACTCTGATTTAATTTTCATCCATTAGAATAATAACACATTAGTTAATCATGATGTGAAATTCATAATCATAGAGTGAGAAACCAGGTCTATAAAAGTGATCATTTCTCTCTGATAGCATCACGGAATGACAACTTGTGTAGCCTATGCTCTAGAGAAGTCACTAGAAGATTTTTTCTACCCTCAATGAGTATTCTATGAGAGAATCATAAGCTACTATTATTTAAAATACATTTGGTTTATTTTTTGTTATGCGATGTCCATCTAGGTTGATCGTTCTAGTGGTTTCTTGACGTATCTTCCTCTTGTTTCTTTTAAAAGAGGTCATCTTTGACTCGACCCTTACATCAGAATGTGATTTTGGTTCCATTCCATGACTATTGTCATAATCCTACAGTCATGTGTTATAGGACAATTCTGAAAGTGAGGATACCATGGTTCAAAATTGGACTTTAATGCAAAAATCCATGGTGAAGCACAGAAGGCCGGTTCCGTGAGTAGATGATGCTATCAACATATCTCTAGTATAGAGAAAATGAAAAATCAATATCACCATGATTTAGTTAGTGTTCAAGAGTTGGATTGGGTTCTAAAATTTAATTATGCGTGTTAAGAGGAAGTTTGAACTTGCATTGGGAATTTGGAAGTGAAACACGACCATTTGAATGAAACTTCCGGACCTTAGTAGTCTGGGTGATGTTTTTGTTGTTCTTGAAGGCTTCTATAAGAAGATAAGTTATAAGGTGCGGTGGTAATAACATCCAATATTTATTCAATTATAGACAATTTAATTTTTTTTTATTTTAAAACCTAAAAAATACCATTTCAAATTTATAGATTAGGATAAAAGATATCTCGGGTGCATCTGAGGCTCGTTTGAAAACCAAAACATAGAAACCATTGATGGAAGACTAGTCCATGTGGTTTTCTAGAACCATGTGACCCAGGTCGCATGGCACTATGACCTATTGGAAGTTCCATGTTATGGGAAGAAGGACAATTTTCATGATAAAATTTATGTTGTGCCCCTTGCCCATGCTCAAAATTCTTTTGTGTACAGAATATTTAAAAATGGGTTCTACCTTTTATTTTATTTTCATTTTATTTTATTTCCCCTTATTTTATTTTATATTTATTTTATTTTATTTTTTAGTTCCTTTACATTTATTTCCATTCCTTATTTTTCCTCCCTTCCTCACTCCCTCCATTCGACCCATGATATCCCTCCCATCATGGGCGTGGTGTCTTCCTCATCCAAACATCACATTGGGTTTTGATCTTTCACACCTCATATATCATCCATTATTATCACTGTTAGATGCACTAGAATTTTCTTGATATTTTTTATGTTACACATTCCTTTGTTTCTTAGTTCCTCCATATCTTGTTGTTCTATTTTGGCACAGAAGGTTTTGGACTTATTTTGGGGTTTTGATAAATATTTTGATTTCATTAGTTTTGGGTCAAATAAAAGGTTGTCGTGAGATGGGGGTATACAATGAATATGAGTTAGGGTATCTTTGTTGTTTCCTGTGTTTTCATAACTTCATTTAAATCAAACAATTGTGTTGATCATTAGTGTATACTAACTAAACCTAAATAATTAATTGTAATTAAATTAAGTTGTTTTACCTTGATCATTGGGATCCTTGTTTGAGGAGACCCCTTTCCTATGTTGTTTTCATGCTATTGGACACCCCTTGGGTATGCCAAAAAAATTTGACTATTATCCATTGGTCTTGATATTTTAATGTATCACTTACACGTGCATGTGTGTTAATTTTGGTTGATTTTTTAAGTTGAATAAATTATTTAGGCTGAATCATAATCCATGAATTTGTGATATCATTTGGATTTTATTTTTAATAAATTATTTTATGTTATAATTAATGTTATTATTTTCTATTATTAAATATTTTTTCCTCTACATACACTGATAAAGAGCATTTTTATTATCATTGTGTTATTATAATTAGCAGTTATAGTTGGGCTTGGATAATTGGTACGCAGGTGGAATTAAATTATTAAATAACTGGATGAAATCATGAATTCTTGTTCTATGATATATACTACCCTCATTTTATTTTAATTAAATTATGACTGGATAAAGAACATGGGTAACATATTAATATCCCACAATAGACTCTCTATACACAACAGGTTAAACAGGGTGCGCTGGTGAAATGGTATTTTAGGATTTGCAGACAAGGGATCCCCATGATATTTATTATACTATTGGATGATACTGGTTACCTAAGGGGAAATTTAGGACATAAACATTTGAAATATGTATACCCAAGCCTCATGTGATACTTGGTCCCTTACGTGTGATACTCCGGAGGGACTAATGGTTTCCATACTAAGAGTGATACATGGACAATCAAAAGGATCACCTTGGAAGGGATCATCGACATTAGATATTTTGAATGGATATAATGTAGTGATACCTTAGGGAGAGGCTTATGATCTACCTATTAAACAGATGGTTTTAATATAAATTATTTGTAAACTTTTATTGATACTATATAGAGTTTCCTTATGCTTTCAGATTCCTATCTTGTGCCTTCTAGCACACCTTGTTTTGACAAATGGATTTTACACCAACCTGAATCACGTGCCTGGGGGTATTCCCTTTCTGTTATGTCATGTCACTAAGACTATTCTATATATATTATACATTACTAGGAATTCAATTCAGACTCCAGGCTCAAGCGGAAAAAGTTGGTATGTTATAGGTGTCTATTTGGGAACGCGGATCATGTTCCTGTTAATTTTTTTAATTATTTTCCTTCTTTAATTTATACACTGGCAGATGTTTTTGCTTACAGTATGAAATATATTGGTTTAGACACCATGGGTTACAACCATGATTTTATCTCACACCCTTATTCAGGCACATATTGGTACCCGAGAGGATTTCATGTTCGTAGGTATAGATTAAGGGAACCATGGAGAGTGGGTGGTGAGGACCGATACTTGTAGAAAATGTTGTTTTATTAAATTTTGTCATTTTTATTTTGTTTTTTTTACTGCCCATTGTGAATTCTTGTATACCCATTTCTCTATAACCACACATTTTAAGAAAAATCATAGAGGAACATTATTTATGCATTTTGTTTTATAAATTAGATTATGTAGTAATCAATTATTACCTTTGGTTATTTATTGATTCTATTATAGTGTGTTTATATGATGATTATTCTAATTGTTATGTTCTATTTATATTTGTATTTTTATTATATGCCTAAGGGAATAGTCTCCACAGGAATAAACCAAAGACCCTCACTGCTTGTCGGTAGCCTCAAGTGTTTGAGGAGATGCATACGAGGTCTTATGCCCCACTATACGGGGTAATAGTTTAGTGAAACTCATGGGGGGTTTCTATAAGATGTGACCCCCCATTTCTAGGAATGGAGACCAACCTCAATATAGAACCAGAATATGAAAGTCTAAACATATTTGGAGTTTCATATTTTCCTCTCATTAGGTACTTTTCCTCACATTATGGGGATTTCCTTCTCTCTACATTATAAAACCACATCTTAGGAAAGCCTTCATATAATGAACAATTAATCATAACATGAAATAATAGAATTCATGAATTCGTATATGCAAAATAAAATTATTTTGGGACTAAAAGTAGAATAATTTCTACACCATACAAATCCATAAGTAATTGTAACCATCATGAGATTACATCATTTTTTATACTGGGATTTTCTAACCCCATATGTTAAACCAAATACGCAAGGATTCCCATCATGGACTAACACCTTAGGCCACAACATGATCTCAATATGTTTGGGTCTCTATAATTAAATGAATCTATATAAAAAGGGGGTTTCAATTAAAAAATTCCCCCAAACATTCTCCATAAGGGGACTCCCACTTTTTATAGTGTGACATGATTCTTTCATGACAAGGTATCAAATGGAAGGGTAGTGGTCCCCCAAGAACACCCTTCTCAGAGTGTGGCATTCAACTACATTAGTGTTAAAATCACTTGCAAAAAAATAATGGACAAGGCTACCCGGACCCACCTTTGACAGTCTCCTAAGCTGCTAAAACTCTAATCAAGCCTTTGAAAACAAATAAAACATGTCATTGAGAGGTAACATCCCCCAAAATCATTAACTAATGATAATTATAATTACATCCCCTAAATCATGAAAAAAATAAAAATTCCCCTTTTTCACCAACCTATATAATGTTGGTGGTTTCAAAATCCCCTCAAAAACACTTCATTTCCACTAGAATTCTCTTCATGGATCCACCATAAAGAATAACAGTCACTAATCACTGATCTATGGTCTATATACCATATATATCAATATATCTGTTTGTGTTGAAACAATTATTATAATTGATCTACTATCCCATATTGTACCACTACATGAATTATGGTTCTATTTATTTCCACCAATTTAATGAAAATCACCCACACTTAGAAAAATAAATTAAATATTGATCCATAGATTTCAAATTCAATTTATTGAATTCATTAGTCTATAAAAAATAATCACTCACTCAATAATGAATCTTGGAATCACATACCTATTCCCATAAAACCATAAAATCAATCTTATGAGACTATATACAAAACACACTCATCCCCAACACACCAATCGTCACACATATCTATGAGTAGTGAGGTTCCATAGTCCTAAACACTTCTATTGTCTACTCCCTAAAATTTACCAGTTTTTGTAACAAATTTCCATCATATTTCTATCGGAAATTAATAGTTAAGGAATGTACGTATTCGAACAAATTTTAAAAAAGTAATACTAAAAAAGATATTTTAAACTTACCCCACTTCTCATAACCTATTTCATATAAGCATCATCACTTAACAATAACCACATATATTCTTGTATGATAACACATGACTATCAAAGATTACTTAAACTAATCATAATGAGTTATGTGAACATGGATCATTTGTAGAATGGTCCCCACCCAAAATCATTTCTTAATATAAATCCAGAAACATGATCCTATGCAATATCAATCTCTATCCAATCACTGACACTCGTGCTTCCCAATCATATATCATGATTAAATCTATATCATGAATGATACAGCAGGGCCTAATAATATTATGGAACCCCAAAACACAACACCAACATTACAATATTCCTCTTTCATATAGTCATTTTATACGAGTTAAAATCACGGCCTATTACCCAACTCATTATAAAATGACTCTCATATTTTCTACTACCATAGAAACCACCCAGTCTTAATAAAAACTCAGAACCACATTGGTTCTAAAATCACAATTCATAATGATTTATATGGAATCTATATCTATCACACCGAGCCACTCATTCCCTTATAATTCCATAATAGTGAATGGTTAAGTAAATACATTACACACATCAAAATAATAACATCTCATTCCTCAAATGATTTGATAATTTTGAAATATTGGCCTTATCTGAACATATTAGTGAAATAACAGTTTTTTTATAATGATGAAGAAACATTAATTATATTATAATTAAATGGTTGCACTGGTCAAATACACATTGATATCCCTAGAGAATCCCGTTATATGAGAAGAACATTCCATTACAGAAAAGGAAAACACACGGTTCCCTATTTTTTGATCTTAATTAAGTGCCTTAAATATTCACATTAGAATCCCATATCTGACCACTATCTATGTGTGATCATCATGAACCTACAACATAACTCCATGCACATTGGGTATAAGGAGTCCATGTCCTCATGATAAGATATATCCACCACATGGGGCCCCTATATCAATATATCCTTTCCATACATTGGGAATATGGAAAATGGAACCACCATCTTTCGTCAACTCTAATTGGGAACTCATCATTGATTCATCTAACTTATATAAATTTATCTCATAATCCTACAAATTTTCCAAAATATACTCATAGACATGTTTGAAATTTCATCCAAATAAAATATCACTTAATTAATACAAGTATTAGCTACCAAAATATAATACCAAATCTCACTAATCCAAATTTCATATAGGTTAAAAAAATATTACTATCCTAACCCATAATGAAGCATATCCTTTTTTTGATCACACAAATAATTTTGGTGAATCATCACCCTTGGAAAAAAAATATCCATCCAAGAGACCTTATAGAACATACACCAAGGGGAATCATACCTCTCTAGGACCCCATATAATATGCACCAAGGTTGCCACAATCACATCTAAGTCCATCTTGTGACACACACCCATTGGGATAATCATGTCCTAGAATTTCAAGATACCATAAACTTAGGTTTTATGATCTCTAACTGGAAAAACATATATAATACACTCAAGAGATCGAATCCCCTCATGGAACTGTCACATATCATACATAATGGAGAGGGTTTATCCAAATAAGGTACTACCATATATCATAAATATCGATGGCTATTGGACCACCTGAATGTGTCACATATCATATTTATTGGTTATGTGGTTCCGTCAAAATTAATGGAAATAACTTTTTTAAACACTCATGAATATAATATATTCTCATCACCGCATTCATTTGAGGCCGTCATATGTTATACACAATGTATATATTCTTTCCTGAGTCTTTCTAAATGAAGCACACCAAAAGTGGACCCTAGAAATACACCATAGTCTGAACACAATATATTGGTTCCTTGATATTATACACAACCTTTAAGGTAAATCACATTACATTAGGGTATTTTACTCCTAAGAATGGTTTCAATCACAACATTTCATTATAGTTAAAATATATAATAAAATCAAATCAAATAACATTAGAGTAGAATAACACATATCGTAGTTATATGATAAGATATGTTAGTCATCTAACAATACATACACGCAAATCCTATCTATTATATCCCCACAAAGATAATTAAACATATTGGTGGAGGAGGAACACACATCTAATCATAATAATCTAGACTATTGTGTTTAAATATCTAATGGTCCCATGTATCCTCACATAGCCAAGTCATTTTAATATGTCAGACTTCACTAATAATAGAGAACTTAGAAAATCTATGTCAAGTCTTACTAAATCTAATTTAATCCATTTATAATTTTTTAAAATCTTTAGATATCATCACATATTTTGTTTATTTTTCTAGTAGACATCAGTTACCTAGACATCAAGCCATCATATACGAGTCCTTCAAAATCCATGGTACATATTTCTATTTATTATGGGATGATTAATCAAATAATTCATTGTCAATTAATTATAAATAAAAAATAAGTGGCGACATAATACATTACATAATACATATTCAAATATAAAACATAGGAAGATTTTTAAGGACTAACATCCTTATTTATGCATTTATTCCATATTATATAAGCTTGATCACAATTACATGTGGTATTATAAGACTAAATAACCATTTTTATCAATATAAGGCCTTAACTCCATAAATAGTCATCTAAATTACATATAATTCATTTGTAATTTATTTTAACTTTAAATAAACTTTAATTTCACAATTTATACATAGTTAAAAATCATTAAATTTCTCACAATGGATTTTAATGCTATTAAAACCATGATAAACGATTTTTGGTCCACCTCTATCATGCACCCCGACATATGATACATAAAATATTTAATTTAAGTACATAAATAAATTTCCAATTAATCATAAATTCACCAAATCATACTATAAATTTGTTTGAGTAACATACCTCTACGAAATAATAAAAAAACTATGGTTTATGTTATCATTGGATCTGCTCTAAAAAATTATATCATAATATCTAACATATAGGACCGATTCCACCATATATCAATTAAATATGCCCCATTCTAGAACCCTAACACAAAAAATATGTTGAAACTCATGAGGATGAAAAAATAATCTAAAAGGATGAAATATTACAGTAACTAGTGAGTAATCAAATCATAAATCTTCCTGAATCATGGAGGTTAGAATAGGGAAAAATAAAATAGTGAAGGCTTCAACATCCCTAACTAGAAAGACTGTAATTAGATGTGAAACAATGGGGTAAATAATCACAAAAAACTAAATGATATTTCTTTAATTATTTTTTTAAAAAATAATCAAGTAGTATTTCATAATGTTTTCCTCATGGTCATAGAGTAATACAGTCTTATTAGGTCACATATCTTCATGGTCCCTTTGGGTAATGATATGACTGCCCAAAGAATATGGACCATCTCTATAGTTTTCCATCACTAATATTTAAACCCAATAGTCATAGAGTAGAACAATACCATAAGAACTAATAAAAATCCCATGGAATATGCCTTTTTTATCTAGACTCTATCATCATGGTGTGGAATCGGCCCTCAAAACTTTGGGATTTTCCCTTAATTTCCTGAAACTACCTATTAGTAATCCTTTAACAGTATGGCCCATGTGAAATAACATGCCCAAATCCTTTAATATTATTCTAAAGAGAAGAACATAAGTGTTTTATAATGAAATTGAAAAGGGTTTCTAGACCAAAAAATTCTGTTAAAAAATTCACCATCATGGCATGACATCCACCATCACAACATGTTTCTAATACCCTACAGAGTTAACCTAATATGTAGGGGTTTATAAACTATGAAAACCAATAAAAAAAGGTTCCCATAATGGTGTGACATCCTCAAAAAATGATGTGATTATATATCCTCATTAATATAATACAATATGTTATGATCCCCATCATAGCTTATCACCCCATGTGTTAGTGTGATCAGTATATGTACGAGTATCACGACTTATAAGACGTAGTATGTACTTATTTTCTCTCCCAAAAAATCCTACACAATGACTTCCATGTCGCGACACTAACTTTTCTGGATATCAAATACTTCAAACCCTATTACACATATCCATGAAATTATCCATTGAATTACTACACATCATGACCTAGAACTCAATTTGCATAGCTTGATGGGCCACCGGTAATAAAATTTTTCTAATAGAACACCCCAACCAAACTACGACAATGATCTAAGAAATTATAACACATATCATGCCTCATAAAAAATCCAAAAACCTCTCCTTGTGATATTATAACCCTCAAAATATCAATCTGAATCATTATTTTTACAAAATATCATATTCCAAGAATAAATATCAAATTTAACTTATTTTTCACTAATTTATGTAACATGAGTCATCACAATCATTGATTCAAAAGTAATTTTAACATATCTTATCATATAAAATGTTTCTTAGAATACATATTTTTCTATCTTATTTTTATTTGATATATTTTATATAAATATATCTTTTTAATTAATTTTTTATATTTTTATTTTTTATTTTTAAAAATAAAATTTTAGGAACAATGTATTTTAATAATTATAAAAAATTAATTTTTAATAGGGGTTAATGATTATTGTAAAAATTTATTTACAAAAATATGAGGATAATTTTTATTATAATAATATATTTTAGTAAATATTTTTAAAAAGGGTAATGGATATTGATTGAATAAAATATATGTTTTTAATGCCTTTTTACTGGGTTTTAGAAAATTTTAAAAACAATTTTATATTTAATATATATTGTTAATTATTTTTATTTCATTCATTTTCTTATTGGGAGATGTAATTATTCTTTTTTTAATTCTTGAAAATGTTAAATTCTAACATGTTTTTTTTAAAAATTAAATAATGTCATAATTGGTGTTTGGGTTGTGTAAATAAAGTAACCCATTATTAAACAAGGAAATTCATGACCTTGTGAATTCTATTTTCTCACCATTTGATGCAAAACAATACTCCAGTTTACTGTAATTACATTAATTGAATGCATTTATTGTGTTCACCATAATTGGTTTATTCTTTTAAATATTAACATCTCATAAAATGTCAAACAATAAAGTGTTCCATTATCACTTAATATGAACAAATCCATTTTTGATATAACATTTGTGAAATTAAATTAAATCCAAAAATGAATTTATTATCAATCATAAATGATGTAATGTATTTGTATTTAATCTAAACATCACCCGAATTTTAGAACATGAACTGATTCATGATAATAGATATTTAGAGACTTATTTGTTATGTGTAATGAGAAATCCTTCTTAGGATGAGAGAATAGGTTATTATAGATTTCCTTATCCTCTCAAATAATGTGGTTGAATGTCCAACTATTATTTCATTATCACTATATGAGGAATTTATTAGTTTATGCAATTATTATGTCAAAATTATTGCAATTTATAAAGGTTCATTTTATTATATGTATATAAATATATATGTTGTTTAAAATTATGTATTAAGGTATTTAAATAGGTTTTAGGAATCAAAAACTGAAAAATTGAATATTTGATTCAAATAAATAAATTTAAATGATGAGATAAAATTTAAACAAAGAATCATTTTAGTAATAAATTCTCTAAGAGTTTTAATTTCACATTAATTAATACATTTATTGATTAAGAATAATTGTTAATGATAATGATATGGACATATGACCTATCATGTGTATGTTAAGTGCAATGTAAGATATCCCACGAGAGTTTGAAGGCCCCACATAAATATGTTCGTGATGTGTTTATAACCGAAAAATATGTTATTAGGTAAATTGATGGGATGAATTTATAGGGAATGTGATTAAATAACCAAAAACTTAGGATTAGAATAGATTTATATATGAAAATTGGTTACATCCAAAATAAATATTACTAGAGAGAACCATTATAGCTATACAATAATATTACGATTTTATTTTATTTTGGGTCACTATACATTGTGAAGGATGTGTTGGGGATATATTTTTAAGTAATATAAAAATTTAATATTATTAAATATTTGATATTTTTTAAGATTCATTTTATAATGTTTATATAGAAAATAATAATGACACATATGCAGACCTCTAGCTTTGGATTATCCTTGAAAAAATAACTTGATTGAATTAGTTTTTCATCGATTGGAATACGAACCTAGTGATTTTCTACATGAATTAGAGGAATATGTATGTTTCATAGTATAAAATCCCTATTTAGATTTCTATATGTGTTATATAGAGGTATGGATATAATTATTATGAGTATAAGGAGGATACCAATGATATTTGTTGTCTATACTTATAGCCACAGATTCAGAGTTTTAAAAAAATTGATGTACATGTTAAATATGTTTGGACCATTAATTTTGATATATACAAAATATGCTATGAATGAAAAATATGATATATATATATATATATTAGTGTTTTTGTGAAGATGTGGTAATGGTATATTCTTTTCAACTCATAAAATTGTGTTTATTTGGTATGTGGTCAATATAGAGATATTGGGTTTTCCAATCTAAAATGAATTAGTTATGGAAATGATCTAAAGAATAATTAATTAAAAGTTTTAATCATTTAAATTTTATTTTTAAAAATAGTGAGATAAAAAAAATTCACCCTCTATAACATTAACATTTTAAGTATCAGAAACAAATGTATATAAAAAACACACATTAAATGTGTAATTAATTTTTTTGAATGTAATGGAATGGGAATATATATGAAGACAAATATAAGAAACATTATTAAGAATATTTCACATATAATAAAGGCTATCAAAAAATTATCTAAATAAATATTTTGATTTCATTATGGAATGAAATAGAATATAAATATGGATTATATGAAATTACTATAAGTATATGGGAATATTAACATAAGGAAGGTATCAAAACTAGGTATATTCACAATGTAAGTAAATGTTATGAAACTTTTATCAAATAAATTTTTTTCTAGTTGTGTTTCATATATTTTTAATAATATAAAATAGTCTTGAGGAAAGCTATATTTTTTGGCAAGAGAATAAGATCTTCCATTTATGAATATTGAAATTTTAATTTTCTTTTCTATGGGGACTCAAAAATAAACAGTTACTAATAGAAATATGACATTTTCATCATGTATTAATAAGATTTGGATTTTCTTTTTTATTTAATATTGAATGTTGATTAAATTTATTAAATAGAATGTATCACTATGGTGAAACAATGATGACCGATATTTATTTATTTGATATTGAAAATATGATCAATATCATGGATGTGAAATAGGTCAAAAGAATAATTATGTCACTTTAATCATTTAGAAATACTACTTGCGTGACATTAATGAGAATCACATTTCAAGACACATTAACTTTTTTTCTCCTAGAATTATGTCACTAAAGATCATATATTTTATTTTAATCATATCAATGTGTATAATGAATAATACTATCTTATCTAGAGATAGATATAGAAAGATTTATATTATCTAATGTATTATAATATATTTTTTCCCTTAAATATCCTTGATTGTGGTGTTTTTATATATATTTATTCTATTTAAGATGTTTCTAAGAGGTTTTTTTCTATGTTTATTTTGAGAAACAATTTGGAATACTTTACAAAATTTTAGGAGGTCAAATATAAATTATAAAATCAAAATGGGAAGAGTATTAATGGTTATTAATAAGAACAAAAAGGTGAATACATATGAAAATATATTTGGGGATATCTAAATAAGTGGGATAATATAACTCAGCATTGTCCTCTAGGAATAACATAATGAAATTTTATTCACAAAAAGGTGAAATATAACCATATTTGACATAATTCAATCAATGATGCGTCATATTAACATACCACTATATTTTGTGGTCAGTCTTTATAAAATATAATATTTAATTCCAAATAATATCAGTTTTGGATAGTCAATAATATTATATAAAATAAATGGAATTCGTCTGGCCCCAAAATCTCATATATGAAGATTAGATATTGTAAATAACATGTTTAGTTTATGAATTTGACTATTTAATTGTAAATCGTATATGTGTATCTTATATGGTTATCTTAAGGGAAAATAGGATTATTATTTCAAAAATTACCCTTGGAATATAGTTATTGATTCATAACATGCTGTTTTAATTGAAATGGTTTAACATTGAATGAAAAGTAGTAGGAGAGAATTCAATATTCATGATTTTCAAGTTCAAAAATAGCACATATAAAATAAATTAAGAAATATTAGTCACATAAAAGTTATTGGTAAAATAAGTAACTGGATATAAACTATGACTAAGAAGTTGTAACAGAATTTCTCATGATCTTATGGTGTTAAAAATTCATAATTAAGATAATTATTATCTTATGGTCATTAGTTGAGACTTTACCACCTATAGGGAAGCTACTAAATGTCATAAATTAAAAAAATATCATATATCCTTAAAGTATGAGATTAAATCCTTTAACATCAGAAAATTTAGAAATATAGTAAATTCAACTGATGTTTCTAGACCTATATACTTAAAATGGATCACTAAGAATAAAAATGAAATGGATAGATGAGTATCTATATTAATTACATGATTTTTTGAAAATTTTATAAATAATATCTATTAAATTGAATATGATGAATGATTATCTCTTTTTATGGAATTTAAATCATTTTGTAACTTGTTATCCATCAATAAGTTCTATTTTTATGAATTATATAATATGAATTTCTTGAAATCATTTCCTAATGGGAATTTTTGTGAGGATGTGTATATAACCCATTTCAATGATTTTTTCAATCTAGTTAATTATACAAAAAAATATTTTTATACACACATCCATTTATAGATTTAAATAATAATCCTAGATTAGTAACCTCAACTTTTAATAAATAATTATTGGATATCAATTGAGGAAAAATACATCGAGGTATCATTGATGAATTTTTGGGTTGGTTGTGATTGTTGACAATGAAGGTTTCAATGGTGAATTGTTGAGTTCCAGATATATTGTTGAAAGTCTATGTTGAAAAAGTCCTATGAAAAATGAATGGAAGATCTTGAGGGAGTACAAAAAGAGCAGATTCAAGGTGGTGTTGTTTTCTAATGTTTGCTAATTTTTGGGGGTAAAAAATTTAGAGTTTGGTGAGCATCATGAAATTTGGATTTCCATGAAGATAATTTCAAAATATGTCAAGGGAATGAGTTTTGAAAACATTTCCTTATTGATGTGGATTTCGTGAAGACATGAAGAATGTTGATGGTGTTCTTCGTGATTATGACTAGCTTAACGAACAATAGAGGTGAAGAGCATTGCAGTGAAGCTTCGCAGTAGTAGCGTGAAGGAATTGACGGAATGATCCATGATTATTATAGGCACTGTGATATAAAAATTTCTATTGTGCTTTTTGTTTTAGAGGAAATTTTGG
This sequence comes from Viscum album, assembly GCA_963277665.1. NCBI lineage: Eukaryota > Viridiplantae > Streptophyta > Magnoliopsida > Santalales > Viscaceae > Viscum > Viscum album. Next base: position 1,867,509,158 of record OY728120.1, on the reverse strand, counting down.
TGGAAAATTCAGATCTTCATGATTTAAATTGACGTGGTGCTGAATTCGTGTGAAATTTCTGATGGTCGGTGGAATCTCTTATAAATAGATCATGACCCCCTCAAAAGAAGTAGAGAGTTTTCCTAGAATTTTTTTTCTCTCAAATAGAGATGTAGTTTTATGGATGAAGAGTGATTCTTGAAAGACAAGAGCTTGGCAGCGACTAATCTAGCTCTGTGAAAGTGGTGTGTTCCACATTGGATTAGTGCGCTTTGTGAAGAAGATTCTTTGTGAAGGCTTGAGCACTGTGACGGTTTAATATCTTCAAAGGCTTAAGCTTTATGATGGTCTGAGCTCTACGAAGCAATGTTCTCTAATAAACAGTGTGTTCTGTGAAGGTGTGTGCTTCCTGAAGAGATAAGCACTTTGCTAAGGGTAGTTTGAGATTTTCGAAATTGGGAGTTTCACGAAATAGGGTGCTTTGCAAGGGTATTTCGAAAGGGTGCTTCCAAGTGATCAGTGGAAAAGGGGTATTTATTAGTGGATGAAATTTGGACTTTAATAGATCATCTACATATAGTATAAGATGCATTCATTAGTGTTAATGAAGAGTCCTACATGTCTTTAAATTATGAGTGGATCTTCTGAAGAAGTTGTGAGCTCACTCCAGTTAAGAGAGCAGTGAGATTTCAAATTGTGAATGGTTGTATACCAGGAGGGACAATGAGTTCGCTTCAAACTTTTAAACTACAATGTCCTTACAGTGGATTTGGAACATCAGCACATCACTGATATATGATCCCTAGTCGTATCCTAGTGAGGGTGAACCAAGTAAAATTTCTATTCCTATGCATGCTTTACGATTCATTCATACTCTAAAATGGGTAGGAGAGAGAGAAGATTGTTTTGTCTAACAAAAAAAGAAGATTAAAAGGGGAGTTATTTTAAATATTCATACTCGGATTCTACCCCCTCTTTGGGTATCTATCCTAGTGGACCTTACAATATCTAATTATGTAAAAATAAATATGAGCCTTTTTTATATAAATGGTTTAGTGGGAAAATAATTACCTTTATATTTTTTTGTTTATTTTATTTTATTAATGATTTTTATCTTAGAAATTATCAAATATTATATAGTTTTGGACCAACTTTTATTAACTTATGACATAGGTCATTACCTTATGAAGGATTAACTTTATATAATAATTTATATTTATAATGAAAATTATATATATAAAGAAAATGATGACAAGGACATGGGTTTGTTTGATGTTAATGGATAAGGTGTATGCAGTGAGAAGATAATTTTATTTAGAAAATACATTATTCAATAAAAATATATCCATATTTAAATGTAAAATACTTTTTTAATAATTAACTTCAAAATTAAAATGAAATTATTTTTGATACCCAAATATTGAAACTATATAATCATATGGTAATTTAATCAGTCATGGAGATGAAAATAATTAAACCAAAGTATGTCTCCAAAACATTAATTCATAACACAATGATTTTATTATCATTTCAAGGAACAAATATTGTCAACATTGAATTGGGTATATTATTATACTGTTAATAATTATGAATTTAATTCTGTAAGAATTTTTAACTCTATAATATAATAACTTTTGATTTGGTTTGTGTAGTTATGTTTATAGTCATACGATTTCCACATTCTCAACCTTGCATATAAAGTAATTATCACTTGAGTATTTTGAAATTAACAATTCAATGAAAGTATAAAATTAATATTAATTATAGAAAACAAATTAATTTGGAACATATAAATTGATAAATATATATTTAGATCGATTATATATAATAATTACTCATCCGTGGTTGGAGTAGTCATTGTATAAAAGACGTGAATATATATATTTACAGAAAGGTTATTACTCAATTACATTTCCACTCTTCATTTAATACCCAAAAAAGTGATTATAATATATATAAAATTCAATTTAAAATGTAAAAATTAGTAAAAATAGTGATTCTTATTAAATTAAATTAAATAGATAATTTTTAAAAAAATTATAATGAATCATAGAAAAGATCATTACTTGTATTGATGTAACAATTTAAATGCTTAGCGAAATGATGAGAAACTAAATCATTACAACCATTAATATCTTTATCTATGAAAAAACATATCCAAATTATAAAAATATATATTTATATAGTGGACATGAATTTGGGGTTGTAATTAATTACATGAACGACTGTCAAATTCATCAAAATATTTTACTTTATGTTGAAAAGCTTTTTATACCCCACAAAAGTATGAAAATGTTCCCCATAAAAATATAATATTTTGTTATAATAAATTTCTCTATATTATGTGTAAATATTACCCAACTAAATTCCCATATGTTAATTTTATGAACAAATTGTTTATAGGGTGTCCATGTTGATGAGTTCAGTCCAACATTGTTTTTATAGACTATTTTCTCACAATAAATTTAAGCCCCAAAAAGGATTAACCAACTGAACCTTATAAGTAGATAATCATGTAATACTATAATAAAATTTATTATCAAAATAATAGTAATAAAATAATTATGTAACACATCCTAAAGAGGGAAGAATTATAAAAATTATAAATGAATTGTGAGTATTCTCTTTCCATTAACAAAATGAATATAACTAAATAATATCCCTAATCATATGTAACACGTCCTAAAGAGACTCTAGAATATATCCTCTCTCCTAAACATATTTTTTAATATTTCATTGAAAGATATGAAGTATGGATGGATGAGGAAATTGGTATTAATTGTGGTTTAATATTTATGTTAATTCATTGATTCTAAATTATTCTATAGATGATGAATGTAAATATAGGTATCATGGATATTAGAATAATTTTAAAAATATTCTTAAAGAATTATGTTAGACTTCATTGACATATAAAAAATTTAAAATAAAATTAAGGAATGATATAGATTATTAATCAAGTTGTAATCTCTATTTAGGAAAGGAGTATAATAATAAACTATACAAAACGTCTGTTTAGAATACCACCACTAAAAAGAAAATTAATTCTAGAGAGTCACCCATGAACACCGATTTTAATAATAATCCAAATCTAATCAGAATGGTTGAAAATTAAAATTATGAAAATGCAATCATATCCAAAATCCCCAAAAATTAATAGCTTCAAAATAAAAAAAAGTAGTGCCTCATACTGACACTCATGGATTCAGTTCCAATAGAACATAATTTACATATTTTATTTAAAATACACTGTAAATATGGAGACATTACTATCCCAAATTATCATTACATATTGAAACTATTTTATTATTTAATTTTCTAAGTCCTTTTTGGATTATCGATTTTAAAATTATGACAAATCATTATCTTATAAATCACATGTCATGCTCAAGAAATACATATTTTCTTTCCACTATATAAGAAACTACATAATACACATAAGATATCCTATTTGAAATATCATATAAATAACTTTTTTAAATCATATGGGAAAATAAAAACATAAGAATATTTTTTCTTGGATGCATATTAATGGAAAAAACAATAGATAACAATAAAATATCATATATGAAAATATGATGATAAAAAATGATATAGAAGGAACAAAAAATCAAAATATTGAAGTAATCAAATGAATCTAGGAAAATAATATACCCATGGATAATAATATAAATTAATATATCAATTGTGTAATTATAACTATCACCTTAGTGATGAAATACATAATTATAGAGAAATTATTTCATGCTTTAATACAATACATCATGATATTTAACATCATGAATTATAATCATGGTTTTTTTCTATGATTTTTTTCATGGGAAAACATATACTAAAATACGAAATCTTATTTATCTCTTGAGACATATCTATACATCGTGGTGATATATATAACCTTATCACACATTTTTTTATTAATTTCCAATGCATTAATCATATAATGTAATTAATAAAATAAAAAATACATAAACAATAACCCATTGTAACATATTAAGATATATATTGATAAAAAATGTATACTGGTTTTCAATATTTACAAAATCAATAAATGGTATGTATTTCATTCCAATCACCCCTCATACAAATACCATATTAATTAATGGATTTGTTTATGTTAATAACTTTCCCAATAAATAAATTAAATATTTTTATAGGCATGAATCACCAAAACTATCACAATATAGAGAAAGAGGTATATATTTCTGTCAATAATTTATCAAATCAATTCATGTATGACCTTATAGGTTATTTTTTTTCAAAAAATGTAATGAAAAATACGTTATTTATTGAGGCCCAAATATATGTTTATTTTAAATTATTTTATTAATTAAAACACTATATCTTCCAAAAAAATCTCAAATTCTAAAATATAAAATGTTAAGTGTCTTTTAGGACTGGAAATATATGATATTGTTTTACAATACTTGTAATAATTTCTCATAAATTGATCCAAAATAGACACATAAAATATTTATAATAAGATATAATCATATTGATAACCTGGAAAAATGAATATTTATGAAATGGGTGAGCCTTGAGGGTCAGAGAGGGTACCCAAAGAGAAAATATTTTAATATTAGTGGTGAGTGTTGGATGAAAATAAAGGTATGATTAATAAATTTAGGATACTTATAACAAGAAATCCTACATTGTAAATCTTATTATATGGATTAACTTTAAATGATACCTGAATAAAATGACTTTTGGAACATGAATCATTATATATGATCTATGGGAGCATAAATAAGAATTGGAATAATCATAAAATGGTAAAATATTTTAAATATGTAACACAAATTAGTATACTCAAGCATAACATTCATGATCCAAACCATAATTGTAAAATATTATGAGAAACTAAAATATCATCAAAAATACTTATCTCATGAGATATTAACTTTTATCCAATTAATTATAATGAAATATATGATCCCACTATCATCATCTATACTTATGAGTGCCACTTGAAAATAAATTTCCTATCACATCATAAGGAAACCCAAGAAAAAATGGGTTCCAGAATACATTTTAATTAAAATAAATAACTTTTTTATTCTATAAATATTACATGGAAATAAAATGTTTTTAATATCCATTTAAAATAGATTCTCACAAATAAATCATTCATAATCATAATTATAACAAGCCTGATATTTATTTCACACATAAATATAATTTATTACCTAAAATCTTCAATTCATACAACATATAAGATCAAGAGGTCTATTGTATTTGGGGCATAGGAACATTACATAACAACTTAATACATGAAATAAAAATCATTATTGAAAACTTCATTTACATAACTACACACATTCCTTCGTACTTAGAATTGCATTGGATAACCAAAGGAAATTCATTTGAAAAGAGTGAGCTATAAACCCAAGTAAAGGAGTAAACAAGGAATAACATGAAAAATACAGTACATATTCGGAAATATTCACATCAATGGAAGATTATAGAAACATGAACATAAAGTCATGATATAACATGATTATCATAACATGGAAATGCGGTATAAACATTTTAAATGTTATTAGAATGATCAAAGGCTCATTAAACCCAAAGAACGAGTAAAGCCTCATTAAAATTGAATTAACATGAGTTTACCCTCATTTCACATGATGTATCACGATACTAATATTTATCTAATGCATTGGAGCCCTATTAGGGTGCACACTTCATAATCATTTCATTCCATGCATAAGTGTGCCACATGGATCATATAACATGGGTTCATTAAACATCGTCATCTATTCAATGATAAAGGAAAATGGAATTAAAAAATGAAACTATATAGTCAATAAGTAAATGTGCAAAAATTGGAGTACCTTTGATGGATAAATGGGCATGGTATTCACTACACAATGACATTGGCTTGGAATATCGTTGTTCATTTTCAACAACATAACAGTGTGACATAAGATTTTATAAATGTGGTTGATGAGAGAGAAAGGGGTATCTTAGCATATTTATATGAAATGGGAAGTAATTGGGTCATATAGATACATTTCCCAATATATGTAATTTAATTTATATTCATAATACAAAATAATTGTATGAATGAAAATGTGGAGATAGAAATACCTTACGGAATTTTTGCATGGTAACAACTTTACATGGGAGGCATTAATGAGAAATAAAGGGGTCTAGAATCATTAAAAAAAGGATGGAAGTACGAGGGAGGTGAGAAATCCTACCCCAAAATTTCTAAATGAATATAAAAGGGTATTAAAAAATAATGAAACTTGGAAAAAATGAGAAAGTAAAGAATCCCTTACCAAAATTAGCCTTGGTAACGAGTATATATATGGGTTCATAAGAGGGATAAGTGAGAGTGAAGGGGAATATCAGCATTTATACATAAAATGGGAAGTAATTAGGATATATAATAATATTTCCCAAAATAGTAATAATATAAATTTAGATATATAACATGAGAATAAAGCTTTATAAAATAGAAGGGTGGAAGATCCCTTATATAATTTCAAAAATGTAAAGGGTGCGATTAAAGGATCAAAGGGGGATTGAGGAGAGTGAAAGGAATATATCATCATATAGAAATCGAATGTACAGTATGGGGGTCATGGAACATCATAAATCAACATATAAATATGGAACTTAAGAATCATAAGGTAAAAGAGATGTTTGAATGGAAATGAGAAGAGTTAATTCCCAAAAGAAATATTTTCATAGTAACAGCTTAAGTAAGGATAAAAATGATGGATGATAAATAATACCTCATTAAAGTAACAATAAATGTATATTACTATCATGATTATAAAATAATCACATTATAAACATTCTAAATTACAAGAACTACTGTCAAATAATATGCTTGAATTTGAATGGATGATTGGAATGTGAGGATCCCATACATGGAAGTGTGATCTAAAATACTGGGAGAGGCTTGAGAGAGTATTTTTATGAGCATGGGGTTCCTTTGGATGATACTATTGAGAGGGGTCAGAGTAGGGATGTGATCAAAGGGTTTTGAGTGAAGATAAGTGAGAGATTGGGTGTGATTATATAGGAAAATATATGAAATTCTTTATTATTTAGGTTTTGGAAACCGCATAATAATCTAATCAAAAACACAAAACAAAACATGGTTTTTGCCCATGTTTTTTCCCATGGGTAGTGGAAAACAATATTTTATAAGGAATATGGCCAAACTTTTTAAAATAATAAGCTTTTTTATGTGGATGAGAGTCACACTCTCAAGGAAATTGTTTTAAAATAAAAAAAATATATGTTTTGAGGGTCCACTAAGGCACCATAAAATTAATAAAACAAATATATAATCAAATTATTTTAAAGGTAAAACATATATTTACAGAACATACATTTTATGGTATTTTTTTACATCACTATTTAGTCATAATGATGTCATTAAACACAATATATATTTAAATTGTATTTAATTTTTACCCAAAAATTTGACAGTATATGAAAATTATGAAAAATTCACAATCGGATAATTTTGACATCCTGATTCCAAAAATATTATTCACTTTATATCTATAATCTTTTTATATTTTTGAATTTATATTTTTAAAATAAAACATGATATTTAATGAAAATAATGCGTTTTGAAAAAAAAACAACTTTCAAACCGTAATAGAAATTACAATTGTATTTCTAAAAAATTATATGATCATTTATGTTTAAAAAAAGTAATTTTGCAATAATTTTTTACAACAATATTATTTAATTAATAAATACATTAATTAATCTAAATATATTTCTTAATTGAATATGAACTAAAAAAAACTATTTGGTCATTAAAATCTATTTACAATGTAACAATAATAAAATGAATGTATATTCTATATACAAAAATAATTCACATAATCATAGTTCTACAGTATTGTTACCTAACCTATTAAAACACCCGCAAAACCCCTAAGGGTAATGTGTGTGATGATGAAAAACTCTTGGGGGGGCTCAGATAACATCGGTTGAGTGGTAATCTCTATTAACTTATACTTCTCCCATATGTTGTTTCATTCTACATTAACATATTGAAGCTCATCTTGGGCTTGGTCAAGAGAAATTAATAGTGACAGTACCTCCTTTTTGGGCTCTGAAAAATGGTCTTCGTATGGTGAAATTCTACTGGATGAGGCAATTTTTCCTTTTTCTGAGTAAATTGGACTTGTTAAAGACATATATTTATACTTATCAGGTGGTCACTATTCAATGACAATATTAGAAAAGATAAAAATTATTATCTTTATTTAAAAATAAAAAAACATAAAACCAAGAAAATAAATATGTTATATAACCATTTTACATAATAATACATTCAATTAGATCAATAGATATTTTCATTAATAAAAGTTTTGGTGGTTTCTATCTGCCCCCTTTAGAAAGTTCTCCCTTGAAATTTCATTTCCCAACACTAAAACATATGAGTCTAACTCTACTTCATCACTTCCTTTTATTCCCACGTTTCATCTTCAAAACATGTGGTTTCTCTAAAACACATTGACAAGGGGCATTGTCTAATTTCCTAGGTCTTTTTCCCTACGTTCTAAGATCTTCACCGACATCTCTTCATAAGAGAGATCATTATCCAATGGTAACACCTCTGGATTGAGTACATGTGATGGGTCACGTACTTACTTTTTCAATAGTGATACATAAAATACGTAATGTACTTGTGATAGGTTTAGTGGGAGTGCTAGTCGATACGGCACTGCTCCAATGTGACCAAGGATCTCAATATGGTCGATATTCCTTGGAATAAGATTTCCCTTCTTTCCAAATATAATGATTATCTTCAATAGTGAGATGTGGAGGAGTACTATGTCTCTGACATCAAACTCTAGGTCTCCTCGATGATTATCAATATAGATATTTTTGTAGACTCTGAGTTGCTTTAATATGATGCTGGATGGTCTTATTCTTCGTCACCATTTCATCGATGATTTTTGGACCTAGGAGTTTTCATTGCCCATATTTATCCCAACATGCTGGTGTTCTCCACCTCCTCCCATAAAGGTATTCATAAGGATCCATTTGGATGCTTTAGTGGAAGCAATTTTTGTACGAAACTCAACCAGAGAAAGATGTTGATCCCATCCTCCTCTGGTGTCCATTGAGCATTCTCTCAACATGTCCCCAAGTGATTGGATAGTCCAATCAGATTGGACACCAGTTTTAGGATGATAAGACTCACTAATGTTCAGCTCAGTATTCATTGCATGGTGAAGACACTTCCAGATCATATAGGTGAATATTGGATCTTGATCATATACAATATATATTGGTATTCCATTATGTATTACCACATCTCTAATATATATCCATTCCAGATGATCCAACGAAAAATCCTCTCTAATTTCAATGAAGTGTGTAGTCTTTGTAAGATGATCTGTAACATCCCTGATAGAATTTTTTCCTTTGAATGTCTTCTGATTTCTTGTGACAGTGTCCATACTAATCTTCTCCCATTTACATGATATTATGGGTAATGGTTGCATCATCCCCTTATACTTCTACCTCTCAGCCTTCACTATCTGACATACCAGGCACTTCGATGTGTACTCATTGATCTCCTTCCTCGTGTTATCCCACTAATATTTCTCTCGAATATCTCAATATATCATTATGTTTCTAGGGTGTAAGGAGAAATTCGAACTATGTGCGTCATCCAAAAGATCATTATTTAACTCTAGATTTTACAGAACACATATTATTGTCTCAATTATCACAATTCCTTCTTCAAAAACATTGAAATATGAGGACTTCCCCTTTTTGATAGTTTCCAATTTCTTCTGAATTCCCACATCAACATTTTTAGCATCCATTAACCTTTCAAAAAGAGACAGTTGATAAAAAATTTGTGATAGGATTGATGATATTCCCTTAATTATGATTTATATGTCCATCTTAATCAAATCTAAGACGATTAGATCCTTTTCAATTCTCATCAATGATAAAATCGATGCATCCTTTCTGCATAGATCATCTTCAACCTTGTTCTCATTCCCAATGTGGTAATAGATTTAGTAGTCATAGTATTTTATCAGCTTAAACTATCTTCGTTGGTTCATCTTCAAATCTTTCTATTTGAATATATACTGGAGGTTTTTGTGATCCGTATATATTTCACAATTCTCCACAAAGAGGTAATTTCACAAAATTTTTAAAGCCAAAATTACTGTAACCACCTCCAGATCATTTGTTGGATAGTTTTTCTCATGAACTTTCAATTCACTTGAAGCATAGGCATTAGATTTTTCATTTTTCATTAACAAAAACCCCAGGCGCTTCTTTGAAGAATCACTGAATACCACAAAAATCTCTCCACATGTGGGTAGTGTGAGGTCAGACATAGTGACAAGCCTCCTGTTCAACTCTTTAAATATCACTTTTCATTCATCACTCTATGAAAAAATTACTCCCATCATAGTTAGCTTGGATATCGGGTTGGATAATCATCATAAATTTCTCAAAAATTAGACATAATATGTAGCTAACCATAGGAAGCCAGATATATCCATTACTAATTTTTCCCCGACAATCCCTCAATTGTAGATGTCTTGGATGGATCCAAAAATATCCTATTGGTAGTGAATATTTGAACCATGAATGAGACCTCCTTCAACAAAAACTCAAACATTTTGTACTTTTCATAGAGCTTATACTTTCACAAGGTCTCTAGTATAATGATTAGATTCTCCTCTATGGTTTTGGAGTAAATAATAATATCATCTACAAATAATACCACAAATTTGTTGAGGTAATCTATGAAGAATCTATTCATCATGTCATAGATTTTTTATATGGATTAGTGAGTTAGAAAGGCATCACTATGAATTCATAGATCCTGTATCTTGTACGAAAATCATTCTTGGGTATATCCTCCTTCACTCATACATGGAAATATCCCAACCGCAAATCCACCTTAGAGAAGTATTGTGCTCCACATATCTGATCAAACAATTATCAAATTCATGGAATAAGATACTTGTTCTTTATCATGATTTTTTTGAGTTCACAATAGTCATTGAAATGGTGAATTGACCCATCTTTCTTCTTGACGAAGAGGACTAGTGCACCCCATGGTAATGCACTTGTTCATATAAACCCTTTATCAATATTATCATGTAGTTGTTTTTTCAGTTTCTGAAGCTCCATGATGTCCATTATATATGTATTCTTGGATATTTGGAACACCCCAGGAATAATATCAATTTAGAAGTCAACATACCTTCAAGGAGGAAGACATAAAAATTCATCAGGAGACACATCAGTGAATTCTCCAACAACAGGTATGTCTTCAAGGATGGTTTCTTCCTTAGACACAATCAACTGATAATGATATGCATTCTCACAGGGCATTAAAATTCATGATTTAGATGATAGTGGTAAATAATATTTGTGCTCCTCTTTTCACTTGTACATAATTGTGTGTCAATTTTTCATATGTAGATTGATTTCCCTCTCATGACAATTTATGTTGGCTCTATATAAGGAAATACATTCCATGCCATGAATTTTCTCAAATTCAACTAGAGCGACTATGACGATGTTCAATAGGAATTCCAATCCACAAATTATGAATGATTATCTGTTTTAATCCTGGGATTCAATGATTTCCCCATTTTTTGTTCTCACCAACATCATCACTTCCTTTATTTTTCGTTGTGTGTGGATTGTTCTACTTAAGATATGTTATATAAAAGAATGAGTAGAACCTGAAAAAAAATTACGTCCTCTAGTCTTGAATGAATAACTAGCAACCTATCAGCACTTTGTTGTCGGGGTTCACATCGGTGGTAGTGATGAAAAAATCTTTCCCTTACTTCCTTGGAGGTTGTTGGTTGCCTCAGAAAACCCATGTCTTAGAGAACTAATTTGCAAAGTTCCCTGTTCCTTTGTAGTTGAAGCAAAAAACAACACATTGAGGGTCAAAGAGAGAGTTCCTCTCATTTGTCACAAATGTGGGTTTCTCTTGTCGGCAATTAATGGCTAGGTGCCCTTTGAATTCATACCTAAAGCATTTCCTCATCCGCTTAAGAAAATTTCCAGGGTGCTTCTTTCCATACCTTTAGAAGGTGGGGTACTGGAATTTCATATAACCCTCAGATTAATCCATTGGACCACCATAATTAATGTCCACCTTACACTTATTATTCCCATGATACCCCTCAGATTCTCAGATCTCCATTTTAACCTTGAGGGAAAAACAGAAAATTTCTTCATAGTTCTCGAATTCACAGACCACTAGGTATTTTTGTAGGATAGTTTTTATCTCACCGAAGAAGAGATCAACCTTGCATTAGGGGGTAACGACAAAGCTGTAGGTGTATCATGCAAGCCTCGTGATGTTTTCCTCATATTCATTGATGGATTCATCATATTTTTTCTAAATGGAAAGGAAGTCCCTTTCCATCTTATGTCAGATGGTGCAATGAAAAATACTTATAAATTTCTTTCAAGTAACCTTTCTATTCCAGTGCCTCAATCTCTTCCTCCGGATTGTTATTATTTTTCAATGTCCGCCATTGATCACCTTTACCCTCCATACAAGAAGTATCCAGAAGGACCATTTCTTGTTCATAACATTGAAGGATATATAATATCTTCTCAATGGCATTGATCCACTTTTCAGCGATTGATGGATTAGATGATCGATTAAATGTAGGATTCCTTCGTCTCTTTATGCTCTCGATTGTATATTTTTCCATCATGGGGGGGGGGGGGGGTTGAACATTCCTCTTGACCCATGTTTCTATTAAAACATGAGTTAACTAAGATATTATCATGATTATATTTGCGATTCCCACTCTCATTAGATTAAGAATCTCATTAGAACAGTTATCATATTGATCTGCACATCAGTTTTTAGCCAAAGTCCTCCTATTACCATCCATTGGCTGGAATACAAGTATAGTTAGGGGTAACACATAAAGGGTAATCCAATGAAAAATAGGATAACGTATAAATTACATTTATTTCCTTCACTTATCTATTTTATCCACAATATAATTCCCAACATATGTTCATAGGGGCATTTTTTGATTCCCTTAATAATGTTTCATAATAAGCCTATGAAATTACCAAATCATATCCCCCAGGAGTGTCATAACGAAGAGTGAAACAAGGACCATTATTGTGCACCAGTTCCTATTCAAGACTATCTTAAAGTGGTGTTTTCAGGTTTTACACCTAGATATATCTTTTCCAAAGCTACCTCTTCCTACCCGAATCCAAACATTGATGTATTTTCTCGATAAAAAACTTACTCAATACTCACTAAAATTTAGATATTTTTTTATTAAACATAATCTTATCCCTAGGAATTTCACTAGGGTTTTCTAATCCTAATCCAAAAAATAAACAAACATATCCTCTCATACCAACTATAAAAATCCTACTCTTTAATTCAGACATAAAAATAATTTATTACATAAAATATTTACTTGATAAAACATAAATGATTGAGTGGTCTAATGTATTTGAGGCTTATGTAGATTACATAACAAGATAAAACATGGAATACTAATCATTATTGAGAACTTATTTTACATGACCACACACATTCCTTCGTATAATGCATTGCATGGGATAAACTATGGACATTAATAAGAAAAAGAGTGATCTATAAAGCCCAGTAAGGGAGTAAATAAGGAATTAAATAAATAATACAATATATGTTATGAAATAGGAATATCAATGAAGAATATCATAAACATGAACATAAAAGCATGATATAGCATGATAACCATAACATGGAAATGTGGCATCAACATTTAACATGCTATTAGAAAGAACCAAGGATCATTGAACATGGATCATGAGTAGACCCTCATTTCAATTTAATTACCATGGGTAAACTATCATTTCACTTGATGAATCATGATACTGATCTTTACATAATTCATTGGAGCAATATTAGGGCTCACCCTTCATAGTCATTTCATTTCATGGATAAATGGTCCACATGGATCATAAAACACGGATTTATTAAACATAATCATTTATTAAATGTAAAAAAACAGGGAATTAATACACTAATATCTATAATAAACAAGTACATTTTCATAAAGGTGGGTACTGTTGATAGGTAAAGGGCATGGTATTCCCTACACAATGACATTGGCATAGAAAATCATGGTGCAACTTCAGCATCATAATAGCGTGATGTGTGAATTTTTAAAAATGGTTGATGAAAGAGAAAGGTCTATATAATCATATTTACATGAAATGGTAATTAAGGGGTCAAATAGATACATTTATTATTATATGTAATGGAATATATATTAATAATGCAAAATAATTACTTGAATGAAAATTAGAAGAGAGAAATCTCTTTCGTAATTTCGGTATGATAGTAAGTGTAAATAGGAGGCATTAATGAAAGAGAAAGGGGTATCTCGTCATTTAAACATAAGGAAGGAAGTATGGGGTATGTGAGAAATCATACCACAACATTTTTAATTGAACCAAAAATTGTATTAAAAAAAATGAATCTTGGACAAAAATGAGAAAGGATGGAATCCCTTACGAAAATTATGCATGGTTAGGAGAATATATATGGGTTCATAAGAGGGATAAATGAGAGTGAAATGGGATCTAATAATTTATAAATAAAATGGGAACTATGTAGGATAATAATAACATATCCCAAAATAGTAATAAAAAAATTCAATGACATAACATGAATAGAATTCTTGATAAAAGTGAAGGGTGGAAGATCCCATAAGAAATTACATCAAAGTAACAGGTGTGCTTAAAGGATCATAGGGGGGTTTCATGAGGGTTAAAGGCTGATATCTCATATATAAATCAAATTAATTGTTTTGGGGTCATGGAACATCATAAACCAACATATAAATATAGAAAATAAGAAACATAACATAAAAGAGAATCTTGAATGGGAAATAATGGAGTGAAATCACACACAAATGTTTTTCATAGTAACGGCATAGGTAAGGGTAAAAATGAGAGAGGATAAATAAAATCTCATTAAAATAAAAAAAATATAGAAATTGAATTATTATAAAATAATCACATTACAATATTTTGAAATGACAATAACTACTTTCCTTTAATATTCTTGAATTTGAAAGGTGGAGAGTGATGTTAGGATCCCTCACATGGAAGTGTGATCCAAATGATTGGTAAATTGTTCAGAGAGGATTTTTGGGAGATTGGGGCACCTTATGAGGATACTATATAGTGGAGGTAATTGTAGGGGGTTCTACCAGAGTTTCTAGTGAAGGTATGTAGAGGATGGGTGGGTTTATATAAGAAAAGAGAGAGAATTCATTATTATTTAGGCTTTGGACACCGCACATTAAACTAATAAAAACCACAAACCAAAACAGGGTTTTTTTCCATTTTTTTTGCAAAGGGGAGTGTAAATAATTATTTTATAAGGATATTGGAATATCCTCTTAAAATATCAGGATTTCTTATATAGATAAGAGTCACACTCTCAAGAATATCATTTTAAAATTTATAATAATTTATAAGTCTTGGAGATGCACTAGGGAACCATAAACGTAATAAAAAAAATTTAAAATCACATTATTTTTTAGTTAAAACATATATTGGCCGAAATTCCAATTTATAGTATTTTATTACATCACCATTGGGTCATTATGATGCCAAAAATCACATTATATATTTACATGATATTTAATTTTTACCCAAATAGTCGACTGTCTAAAAAAATTATGAAAAATTCACAATTGGAAAATTTAAACATACTAATTCCATGAATAATATTAATTTTATGTAAATAATTTTCTAAATATGTGAATTTTTTTAATTTTAAATTCAAAATAAATATTTATTGAAAATTCACGAGTTTTGACTAAACAAATTTCAATAAATAATAAAAATTACAATTGTATTCGTAAACAATTATACAATCATTTAGATTTAAAAAAAATTAAATTAGTAATATTAATTTTTAAAAATATTATTTATTTCACAAATCTATTAATTCATCAAAATATATTTCTTAATTGTATATTATCTAAAAAATACTATTTATTCTTTAGAATTTGTTTACAATGTAATAATAATGAAAATATTACATATTCTATATAAAAAAAGTATGTACAGAATCATATTTTTTGGGCCTTGTTACATTACACCTTAAAACACCTTCATAAGACCAACGGGTATGGTGTGTGATGGTGATAGAATCTTGAGGAGGATTAGATAACATCACTATAGTGGTAATCTCTATTAACTTCCACTTATTTTGTAGGCAGTTATTTTCAAGCTTAATTTGTTGATGCTTGGATTGGGATTTGTCTAGAGAGAAGCCCAATGACACTACCTCATTTCCAAGCTCTGAAAAACAGGCTTCGTATAGAGAAATTATACCATATGAGGTCATCACTTCCTTTTTCTGAGTAAGTTGGATTTTTTAAAGCTCTATATTCACACTAATCATGTGGTCACTGTTCAACAACTATATTTTCAATGGTAACAATTTTTATTTGAATTTTACTATACAAAAAAATAAAACCAAGGAAGTGAATATGCTATATAACCATTTTATATAATACTACATTTAATTAGATCAAGAGGAATTTTCATTAATAAAAGTTTGGGTCATTAAAATAATATTATAAACCCATAGAAAATATAGGGGTATCAGAATATATACACTATCATACATGGTAAATTCCAATCAATATATATTTATATATATAATATGGTGTTTAAATTTAATAAGTAAAGGATATATGATTAAGTCAATTATTTACATAATAATAACATGTATGGAAAATTATTGGAAACCCATCAATCAAAGGAAATAAATATAGAGTTTTCATTGAGGAAAAAATTGATATATTTTTCATATTTATAAACATTGGATGTATATGAGTGATAAAGGAAGTGAGAGAACATTAATATACAATTGAAGGAAATTATATAATCCCTATTGAAAAACATTTGGATAGTGTTATTTTAAAATTTTCCTCTATCAAGTATCACAAAATTACAATGAACAATTAAATTATTAAAAATTACTTTTTAAGAGTTTTTGAAAAAACATGTTGAAAATATCAATTAATATTGATCTTGTGCAATAAATTTAGATTATTTTTTGAAATATAATTAAAATTTTAAAACATTTATAAACAATATAAATGTAGAGAGAATGTTTCATATGAATTGGAAAAAATTTATAGAATATATATTCACATATAAAACAAGAAAAAGATATTTTAGAATAAATTCATAAATTGGTGATGTAACATGGTACTTTTAAAATACATATTTAAAAATTTGAAGTGAAAATGATTAAAAATTTTACCTTTGAAAAGGAAACAAAAATTTAATATCCTTGAAAAGAAATAATGGTTACCAAATGAAATTTTGGTATCAAGATAATTTTATTTATTTGAAGTGATAGAAAACATTTTTCATGTTTTGAAATAACTTTTTTGAAACCCTAGATAATAAAAATATTGAAAAAATAATTTTCATAATAGAAGATGGAAAATATAGGTGTCACATGATAAGAAAATTTAATTATGTTTCAAATTATAAATGATAACATTGGAGGGAATATAAATTGTGCAAAATTAGGGCATACCATCATTAAAGATGATGTGAAATATTGTCAAAATTGAGAAACATTTTTAGAATGAATTTTTTTCAATTTCAAAAAACTGAATCAAATAGTTATTTTCACCCATATAGGTTGATAATTTGTCATAAAATAATCTATTATAATCGAAAAAACTAATAATAAAATAAATTAGTTCAACAAAAAGAATTATAACTTCAAGAAGAGAGTTTAGTTCACAAAACACCATTACAACTTTGAAATATTTTGAATAGAAATCAATTTATAAGTGAAAATATCCAGGATTTATAAAACCAATGAATTAAATTAATATTGTATGAAAAAATCATCAAAAATTAGATACAAAATTCCAAATAGAACATTATGTATAAAAGAAATGTTTCTAAAAGAATTACAAATTGATACAAGAAACCCTTAAATTAATTCCTTACGTCCACTAGATATTTTGAATATTATGTATAAAAAAATTAATATCATAATAATGTATTTAAAATCAATATTAGTATCTATATTCTTTTTTAAATAAAATTTATAATTATTTTATAAATATATATTAGTTATTTATTATATATTTTCATTATTAATTATGGGTAATATTTGTCATTTTGAACTTGTTTCGTAATAGTAGGGATATTATTCATTATTCTACCAAATATCATCATTAATATATAATCATACTAGACAATCAAAACAATGTTTCAAAATTATTTATAATATTATAATTTTATTCTATTTCAGTTTTGGTTATGATCCTTAAATTTTAAATCAATAATGAGTTATTTTGTTGATTTTTAACAAATAAACATTGGTATCATAATCAAAGATTTTCATGTTAATTGTATCATTTGAAAAAATAATTATTAATTATGTATTTATGTAATATTTTTTTAAATTATTTTCTCATAGTCATCTTTGATATTTTATTATGTCATTATGAAAATATGTTTTTAGATTAACAAAGAGATGGACGTACAAAAATTATTTAAGGATTATGAATATGAAATCTGGTAATTTTAGAAGAAAATATTTATATAGAATCATATTCATATTATTCAGATAATTGAAATTTGTTTAGTCATATTTTAAAATATTTTTAATAAAAAGCATTTTTCTAGATGAAAAATTATATATGTTTCTTTGTGGAGGTTGTAGTCCGCACACCACATGGTTAACATTTGTAATTCCAAATAAAAGTGGTATAAAGAAGGTGGATTATTATTTGTGTCATAATAATCATTATTATTTTATATAAATCATATTTTTCATACAATTCCATCATTGAAATCAATAATGAGTGGTGGCAGTTAAAAATTAACGGTGTCTCTTTATAGAAGCTGTATTCAATACAACATAAGAATAATAGTTTAATTTTTATTAATAGATATCAGGAAATGTGTGGAGAAGTTATTCCTTTTGAATAATAGAATTACATATACCAAAAATTTATTTCAGTATATTTTAATTAGATATTATATAATTGTTGTAAGAAATAGAAGAAAAGATGTTGGGAAAAATGTACTCGCATTGAGAACATAGTTTTTCCCATAGAAGACTCCTTGGAAATAGAGTTCTTAAGACAATATATTGTTAAAATGGGATATAATAAATATAATATGGTAATAAATTATGTAAAATTGTTACATTATCAGGTGTAAAAAATTTTGGAGTGGTCTTGAATGGGTGGTCAGAGGCCCTTTTTAAAAGTGGTGAGAATTATTATTTTTAAACATTTTAACTTATTATTAATATAGAAAACATTTCAAATGTGAAAAAGACTCAAAATGGATAATAAATGAGTGGGATACGAAATAATATTATTCACCCCTCTATTATTCATTTCCACACTTGTTATAAAAATTATTTTTAATTCATTTTTCTCTTATATTATAGGTTTTTCCATTCTTTATTTTATCATGGAAAGTCATTTGTAACTAGGTAATTTAATTTTAAGAAATAAAAATATAATGGAAATAATAATATTACTTATACCTAAATATTATATATAAACTCCATTTTATTAGGTAAAATTTATATGTATTGAACCTCAATTTATCAATGGCGTATTTAATGTTTTAATACATGAATTTAGGGAAATGTGTATTATTATGCCTAAAATCTATGTGTAGCATAAAATTATCAATTTCATGAAATGTGATGATATAATTTAATTTATTATAATAAAAATAATGTTTGTAATTATTTTACTGGAATACAAAACAAATATTCATGAAAATAATAATTAATTTAAAGAAAAGAACAAAATTTTTATTAATTTGAAAATATTACTTATGTCTATATAATTTAAATCATGGATTTTCTAAATTCTATATAATTTTTTAAAAATATTTATTTTTATTTATTAAACACATCTACGTTTAAATAAATTGTTTATAAACAAAATTCCCATTCTTATAAAGTTGTAATTTTGGTATAAATAATATTTTTAGTATTCCATTAAAAATTAATTAATTTTGTAAAATCTAATATATTGGTTTTATTTAAATAATTTATTCAAAATAGTTTTTTTCTAGAAAAAATATTTAAATGGAAAAAATTATTTCATTATTGTTATCAATGCATTAGAAAAATAACAACATTTATCATTCAATTTGAACGTGAAAAATGTGAAAAATATATTGTATATATATATTATAATGTAAATAATTACCTAATTATATTCTCATAATTTTGGGTTACATATACGCATAGTATTTTCACGTAAAATCACATAAAATTCGTCTTAATGAAGGATAATAATATGATCATAAGGAACATTCTAATAAACATAATCATGGGATTTAATAATCATAACACTACAATTTATTTATTATAATTACAAATTTATTCATCTAGTTGATTATTTAGTGTTATTGTAAACCTTACTAGGTACATAATTTTTGGACGAACAAGTCCCAAATAAAATAGTAGTAGTCATTTACTAAATTTCTATCGTACTAAGACTGAAATTGTTTATTGATCTTACTTTAGTAGATTTTGTTATATTGAATTTCACTCTTTACATTAGTCTAAGAAATCATAAAGTCTATCATACTCATTATCCCAATTTTAGGGATTTGATTTGGGTAATTCCCATCTTCTGTCACGACCTGTCTTCGGGGCCCATGTCATGACTACCCCAAGCCCACCTTTCATAGGCCAGGGAATGGCGACTTGCACCAACGGCATAATTCCCAACAACTAGGAAGGCATTGCCTTTATAAAAGTAAACAAAACACCACAAAGTACAAGCGGAAGTAAACAAGGAGTACAAAAGAAAGTGTTGAAAATAAAATGGGACAGAATACAAACCCAACTAAAAATATAGCTACAACTGAACAAAAGTACAATAGAAAAAGACAATAGCTGGAAGAACGAAAGCGGCTCCTAGGTCATCCTCCTTGGATCCTACCTGAAGGGTAGGTACATATAGCGCAACTCCTTGATCGTCCACCACAGATCCTACCTGAAGGGTAGGTACAGATAGCCTCCACAACGCTCTCTCCTATCAAACTCCTCCGTGTGTCGTCTCGTCGGGAAGTCCACCTCTGGATACTGACTCGTCGTGTGGTCCACCTCTGGGTACTGACTCGTTGTCTGGTCCACCTCTGGGTACCACCCAGTCCTCGAACACTCGGCCTCCGTCAACACTTCCCGTCGTCTGCAACCATCACAACGAGGTGCGGGCATAACCCGTGCAGGGGTGAGTATAACGATACTCAGTACGGACCCCGAGACCCTCAAGGTCTCACTAAAACCAACAAGGATAACCATAAAGAAGATTTCAACAGATAACCTCTACTTAGGTATATGCCCATACATATACATAAGTTATCAAGTAACCCATCTCAATCATGAGGAAACACAAAAATTATGGAATCAACGGATAAACACTACCCAGGTATATGCCCATACATATACTTAAGTTATCAAGTAACCCATCTCAATCATGAGGTAAACAGAAAGGTCATAGACTCAGCTCAAACCAGGATTTTCATTATCGAAACCGTAACTTCAGAAGAGCCCCATCTCTGGAGTGTACAGTGGTCCTGTCATGACTCCAAGGTACTGCTCACTAACCTAAGACTGCTGAGGTACTCCTCCTGTCGAGTACCGCGTGTCAGCCACCCAAACACAGTAGTGCATCCCATCGGGGTACGCCACCCAAACATAGTAGTGCACATCCCCTAATAGCCTAGAGAGGTACTTTTTGGACGAGTACCACGGGTCTTCATTGTCACACAGGTAGTGCTCCGTCCGCCATGGGTCTGCACCCAAACAAAGTAGTGCTCCGTCCACTGGGCTAGTCGACTAACTCCAAGTCGAGTTAGTCAAGCAGTCATTAGGTCTCAGTCGGCTACACGGTTTCCGTACACCGCATGCTCGTCTCTGGAGGGTCCTCTCCACGAGCTACATGTCGATACTCCAATTATCTCAAAGTCCCACGAAGAAGTATCTCAAAGGACCACCTCGTCATAGGGGTCTCAACGCAACAGAAGGCGCGTGAATCAGACGCCTGGTCTGTGAGTTATTAGCCTTTTCATCCCAGGGGCCCGGTTGGATTCATGTGCGAACCAACCCGGCCATATCTCAATTGTACCCAGAACTCTCATAGGGTATACTCGAAGGGACCGTTTCTCAACAAGATCACCAACGCCGCTAACGGTTCGTCAAATGGACGTCCAGTCTGAAAGTTATCACTTTTTCCGTTCTAGGGGCCCTGTTGGATTTCGGGTACAATCCAACCCAGCCACTATCCAACTGCAACCAAAACATAGGTGAAGTATTCCAAAAGCTCCATCTCATCAAGAGGAATCCAACAATGTTGACGACACGTCAATCGGACGTCCGGAGCTCAAGATATAAGCGTTTCCGCTCCGAGGGCCCAGTTGGCTTCGTTTCCGAACCATCCCGGCCGTACTCAAATTTCTCTGAACCCCTGAGTGTAATATACCGAAACAACCACCTCGATTCAAGGATCTCTATGCAACAAATGGAGCGTCGATCAGAGGTCTGTGGCCCAATATATGGGTAAAAGACTGAAAATAGTCAGAAATGGGGGACTGGGCCCGGCCCGGCACGGGCCGACCCCCCCCCCCCCCCCCCCCCCCCCCCCCGAGTCGGCCCGATCTGGGTCGACCCGACCTGGGTCCGTGTCCGGCCCATCAGGGCGCAGCCCGGCCTAACCGGTGCGGCGCGACCAAGAAGGTGCGGCGCGGCCCGGAGCAGCCGGTCCAGCTCAGTGGGTGTCGCGCGCGCTGAGTGGACGCGGGGGTGCACTGCCCCCAGCCCTTTGCACCAGACGCGGCGCGAGCCACCGCTTCTTCACCAGATCCCGTGCAGCCGTGGGATCCGGTTGTACCACCGCCACCGCGGCTTCAGCCGCGGCGGCTCCTGCCGACAACACCTTCCGCGGACCAGTGTACGTGCTCCGGTGGTCCGTTTTGCCTAACCTGTATGTCGGCGGTTCTCCCGGGATCCACAATTTATAGCAAAGGTTTCAAAACGCCCTTGGGGCCTGCTTCGTCGCTCGTCAATCCGCGGAAAATGCTCAACCTGTAGATTCTTCAATCGCCTATGCGGCCCCGACTACGGCCACGGTTCGTTCGGCCTCAACGGCGCGACGGCGTGGCGCGACGGCGCTGCGCTTCTTCGCTGCTTTCTATCTCATGTCCGCGCGGTGTCATTGCACCAGGCCGCCGTTGTTCATGATACAACAAATCAAAACAAAAAAGGGGGAGTAGAGTCAGCCGTGTTCGTGCGGTCTGACCTCCTCCCGTTAAGTTGGTAACATGTGGCCCAAAAGACGAAGAACAACAAGCATTTTTGACGAACAAAATAATTCAACCCAAATAGTTTTCCCGCAAATAAATATTCACAACGCGGAAAATAAATCATTCGCGGATCAACTTGAGGATGAGTTGATCCGAGTTCATTGTTTTAAAAGAAAGGAACCATGGGAATATAAACTTACACAAAATTAACCCCTACCTTGAGCGTAGTCGTCGAACGAGGTTTGTCGCAGAATTGCACGTCGCGGAAGAAGGCGTCGCGGAAGGGGGATCGTCACGTCGCGGAGAAAAGATTCTTCGGCGTCGCGTCGTCGATCTTCGAGGATCTGGCGTTCTTTTCGACCTTCGTCGAAGGTCGGTGTTCTTCGCGTTCTTCACGTTCTTCGACGAAGAACGGTGAACTTCAATACATCTCTTAATCTCCCCAAAAACTCAACACAATAACCCAAAAATAAAAAAATAAGGGTTACCTTATTTTATTACTCACGCCAAACATTTTAAAAAAATTCAAAAACGAATCAAACAATTAACTCAATTAATTGCAACATTTTAAACCGCCCTATTAATTGAGGCGTTTATTAAAATGTTTAAACACAACAGTTGACTTCGTTTAATAGGGGGGTGTGGGTGCGTTACCCTAATCAAAGTTGGGGGTTTCATGGAAGTTGAAAAGGTGGGGCTCGTGTGGGCCCCACCCCACAAATATCCTACCAAGTGGGTAGGATATTGTGGATCCCACATCATCCACTTGGCTTAGGTTAATCAAAATAATATAAAAGATCGATTGCACAACTTATATTTTATTCCTTAACATTACCACAAAAATTAAAAACCACACTCGAGCAAAAACAACTCTGGAAAAGGTGTTTCTAAGAAATTACCGGCACTACAATTCGATCGGTGCCCTCAGATTTCAATTCCGAAAACCGGTTCAAAAGTTAGAAAAACCCGCTCGTTCGTTCATTGAACGTACCCAAGCTAAACTTTGGAAAATGATTCTGGGAACACCGGGCCTTAGAATCAGGTGTCGTCGAAAACCGCGTTCTTGTAAAATTCCAAAGAAAATTAAGAAAAAAAATTTCTTTGAAATTTCTGGGTCTTTACATTACTCCCACCTCAGGGCTTTACGTCCTCATAAAGCTTTAACACAATATAGGGTCACAAAAGCGGTACTGACCATGCATCTGAGCTTTCCGCTCCCATGTTCTTACCTGGAGGTTCCCGTACTACTAGAGAAAGTGCACCCGAGGAATCGACCATCCTCGTAGGATCCGCCCCTGTCGATCCTCGATCCGCACTGGAATCTCTGCGTATGTCGCCCTGTCCTTGACGTCCAACTCCCTGAGGTCAATGATGTGTGAAGGATCATGCACGTATTTCCTCAGTTGAGATACATGGAAGTCATTGTGCACCTGGTGAAACTTAGGTGGATGGGTTAAGCAGTAAACCACCTCGCATACCCTGCTGAGTACCTAGAAAGGTCCGTTGAACCTCGTAGATAACTTTTCGCCTCGGCCACATCTCCGTAACCCTCGTCGAGGTGAGACCCATATAAAGACGTGATCGTCATCCTCGAACTCTAGAGTTCTCCAATTCCTGTTAGAACTGAAACTCAAAATGACTGCTGTCATGAGGGTAAGGTTGACCGACTCAAGAGTGATCGGTTGCACCCTCTTGTGCATGAGTTTATCTTGTGCTGCCTAGGGTTTCCTTTTCGCCAACCAAGGGAAACCCATCCTGACGTCGTAGTTAAACCACAACATTTTTGCCTAATACCATCAATTTGTGTATGAACTGTGATTGCCAGTCCATACTCAAACCAACATCGTAAGGCCTCGACTCTTCCACCAAGAGATTCCAACCAAAACACTCACCTCGAGGGTCTGACCACACCGTCGACGTATGTGTGATTATTGAGTCTCCTCCCAAGGTGTCTCCAGACGTGAGGGTCAAGTCCACGGCTTACTGGAAACTCTAGGTCTGGGACAAGATTCGTGTAAGGAAGGAATGATTCATATCAACGTCTGTTACTACGGCAGCTAGTAGTGGACACAAACTGTCCCTTGAATCATTCATAGAGCCATTGGGTCACTCTCCTTTAAGCTTTCTCTTATTGAAACATTTAAAATGCCCAAGTCTCTAAGACTGGCGCCAGTTTCCTATTTCTTACTGCACTGTGCAGTCTTTATCCGTTCCTGAATGATCTGCACCTTCTTTGACTATGACCTGAAAGAGCTGCTAAAAGTTCTCCTTTGCCGAAAAGAGAAACACAGCCTCATCCCCTGGATTAACCACGCCCATTGCCTAATACAGTCAATCCTGACATGAATGATGCATTTAGGCCATGGATGATGTCGTAAGGCCTCGACGTAACTACCAAGAGATCCAACTGTCAATCTCGCCTCCAAGGGTCGAGTCACACTGTCGGCATCAGTGTGAGGTCACTGGGTCTCCTCTAGTAGAAATATCGAAAGTGAGGGTCAAGTCAACAGTTTTAACCGGGACCACTCAGTATCAACTAAACAAAAGGACAGGAAAGCAAACATCACAAAGATAAGTGTCTTTTTATTATTGCAGCTCATAGTACAAAGACACAAATACAACATCAACATGGAACTAGAAGTACAATGGACGTATCCACTAGTTCCTCTCCTGTCCACCTGCTCCTGGAGCTCTACTACCTTGTCCACTGCTCGGATGTTGCTCAAGCACCCGCCGCTGCTTCTGTCTCGGTGGCTCCTCCAACGCCTGTGGATCAACTGTGCGAGGAGTCGGACAGTCACGTGCCAGGTGACCCTTCCAGCCGTAGGAGAAAGACTGTTCATTTTTGGTACGCCTGGCTCTGACCCCACCCCAGGTTCCCCACACCACCGATCCTAAAACCCGAGATCGCCCAACTTCTAGTCTGGTCCTCTTGGACCTCTGCATCATCTATCTACTGCCTACAGATGACTTGGCTACTGATCGAAAAACATGCGGCAAAGGCATCAGCTCCTGAACAAGCTCGGGGGTGCAGAGCAACTGGTACAAACTCCACCCTGAAGAAGGTATTGAAGTGTCCCCTTATGAAGGTCATCCTGTCGCAAAACTGGAACAAGTGGCTCCACCGCCTTCCTACTGCTGCTTGAAGAAGGCAGGAAGAAAAGATTACCATGATGTTTGGTGGCATCCCCACTATCCTGAAGAATCTCACCACAACCTCCATCCAAACCTCATCCGCATGTGGGTCCGTCTCTCCCCGGAAACTGGGTGGCCTCTGGCACTGGAACTCGTGCAATGCGCTCAAGTGGTGTGCGTCACCTACTGCTGGGGCTGGTGGAATCGGTTGTCCAACGTATGGTAGTACCGCTGGTGCCTCCGCTGGTGCCTCAACTGCAAGAGGGCCCTGTACCGAAGCCTCGTCGCTCGGTAGGCTGTCAGTACGCATATCCCTTTGTACTCTAGATGGTCGTCCGTGAAAAGGCATCATAAAAGAAACAATGTGACACGGTCAAACAATTATTCCTGGTGAGGTGACCTAGTTTGAGATGACTTTTTAAAAACATCTAGAAACACACACGCAATCAGTGTTTTCGTGCACAAAGTCAGAAATCAGTTTTCAGGGTCCTGATGTATGGATACGTCAGCCGCCCGCACCAACAACGGACTCCCTGAACTGAAGACCACACTCGGTACCCTTAACACTATTGCTTCACAGAAATAAAATATCAGAGTTATAAGTTATGCGGTAGAACCGACTCCTCTGATACCAATTTGTCACGACCTGTCCTCGGGGCCCGTGCCGTGACCACCCGAAGCCCGCCTTCCATAGGCCAGGGGTTGGTGACTAGCACCAAAGGCGTAAATCCCAACAACTGGGAAGGAATTTCCTTTATAAAAGTAAACAAAACACCACCAAGTACAAGCGTATGTAAACAATAAGTACAAAATAAAGTGCTGAAAAGTAAATGGGCCAGAATACAAACCCAATTGAAAATACAGCTACAATTGATCAAAAGTACAACAGAAAAAGACAATAGCTGGAAGAATAGAAGAGGGTCCTAGGTCATCCTCCTCATATCCTACCTGAAGGGTAGGTACATATAGCGCA
This sequence comes from Viscum album, assembly GCA_963277665.1. NCBI lineage: Eukaryota > Viridiplantae > Streptophyta > Magnoliopsida > Santalales > Viscaceae > Viscum > Viscum album. The sequence continues at coordinate 1,867,481,728 of OY728120.1, read as the reverse complement.
TCTCCTGGATCGTCCACCACGGATCCTACCCAAAGGGTAGGTACAGATAGCCTCCATAACGCTCTCGCCTGTCAACCTCCTCCATGTGTCTTCTTGTCGTGAAGTCCACCTCCGGATACTGACTCGTCGTGTGGTCCACCTCCGGGTACTGACTCGTCCTGGGGTCCACCTCCGGGTACCGCCCAGTCCTCAAACACTCGGCCTCCATCAGAACTGCCCGTCATCTGCAACCAACACAACGAAGTGAGGGCATAGCCCGTGCTGGGGTGAGTATAACGATACTCAGTAGGGACCCTGAGACCCTCAAGGTCACACTAAAACCAACAAGGATAACCACAAAGAAGATCTCAATAGATAACCTCTACTTAGGTATATGCCCATACATATACCTAAGTTATCAAGTAACGCAACTCAATCATGAGTAAACACAAAAATTATGAAATCAAAGGATAACAACTACCTAGGTATATGCCCATACATATATCTAAGTTATCAAGTGACCCATCCTAATCATGAGGTAAACACAAAGATCATTGACTCAGATCAAACCAAGATTTTCATTATCGAAACCATAACTGCTAAAGAGCCCCGTCTCTGGAGTGTACAGTGGTCCTGTCACGACTCTGAGGTAATGCTCACTAACCTAAGACTACTAAGGTACTACTCTTGTCGAGTACCGCAGGTCAGCCACCCAAACACAGTAGTGCATCCCGCTGGGGTATGCCACCCAAACACAGTGGTGCGCACCCCCTAATAGCCTGTAGAGCTACTCTCCAGACGAGTACCACGGGTTTGCACTGTCACACATGTAGTGCTCCGTTGGCCATGGGTCTGCACCCAAACAATGTAGTGCTCCGTCCACTGGGCTAGTCAACTCACCCCAAGTCGAGTCGGTCAAGCAGTCTTTAGGTCTCAGTCGGCCACACGGTCTACGTACTCCGCATGCTCGTCTCTGGGAGGGTGTGGTCCACGAGCTACAGGTCGATACTCCAAGTATCTCAGAGTCCCACGAAGAAGAATCTCAATGGACTGCCTCATCATAGGGTTCTTAATGCAACAGACGACACGTCAATCGGATGCCTGGTCTATAAGTTATTAGCCTTTTCGTCCCAGGGGCCCAGTTGGTTTCGTTTGTGAACCAACCCTTCCATATCTCAACTGTACCCCGAACACTCATAGGTTATACTCAAAGGGACCGTTTCTCAACAAGATCACCAGCGGCACTGATGGTTCGTCAAACGGACGTCCAGTCGGAAAAGTTATCAGCTTTTCCGTTTCAGGGGACTAGTTGGATTTCGGGTAGAATCCAACCCGGCCACTATCCAACAGAAACCAAAAACTCAGGCCAAGTATGCCAAAAGTTCCGTCTCATTAAGAGGAATCCAACAAAGACTACGACACATCAATCGGACGTCTGGAGCTCAAGATATAAGTGTTTCTACTCTGAGGGCCCGGTTGGTTTCGTATTCGAACCAACCCGGCCATACTCAATGTTTTCTGAAACCTTGAGTGTAATATACCGAAACGACCACCTCGATCAAAGGATCGCTACGCAAATGACGGAGTGTCGACCGGAGGTACGGGGCCCAATATATGGGGAAAAGACTGAAAACATTCAGAAATGGGGGTCTGGGCTCGACCCGGCCCCACCCCCTGGGTCGGCCCGAACCGGGTCGACCAGACCTGGGTCCGGGTCCGGCCCATCAGGGCGTGGCCCAGCCCAACAGGTGCGGCCCGGCCCAGCCAGTGCGGGCGGCCGGTCTAGGGCAGCTGGTGCCGCGCGCGATGCGCGGACGCAGGGGTGCACTGCCCCCGAGCCTTTGCACCGGACGCAGCGCGAGCCGCCACATCTTCCCCGGATCTCGCCGCCACCGCGGCTTTAGCGGCGGCGGCTCCTGCCGGCGGCGCGCCGCCGCCTCTGGGCGGCCGGCCGGTGCCTGCCGCCACGCCGGCGTGCTGCGCTGGAAGCACCTTCCGCGGACCACCGGACGTGCTCCGATGGTCTGTTTTGCCCGCCGTCTGCACAGGCGGTTCTCCCGGGATCCACAGTTTACTACGAAGGTTTCAAAACGCCCTTGAGGCCTGCTTCATTGCTCATCAATCTGCACACAACGATCAACTAGAGGAGTCTTCAATCGCCTCTGCGGCCCCGAATCCGGCCGCGGTTCGTTCGGCCTCAACGGCGAGGCGCGACGGCACTACACTTCTTCACTGCGTTCGTTCTCGTGTTCGCGCGGTGCCGTTGCACCGAGCCTCCTTTGTTCATGCCGCAACGAATCAAAAAAAGAAAGGGAGAGGAGAGTCGTTTGTGTTCGTGCGGTCTGACCTCCTCCCGTTAAGGTGGTAAAAAGCGGCCCAAAAGACAAAGAACATCAAGGATTTTTCACGAACAAAATAATTCAACCCAAACAGATTTTCTCACAAATAAATCTTCCCAACCCACAAAAGAAATCATCCGCGGATCAACTTGAGGATGAGTCGATCTGAGTTCTTTGTTTTGAATGGAAAAAACCACGAGAATATAAACTTACACAAAATTAACCCCTACCTCGAGCATAGTCATCGAACGAGGTTTGTCGTGGAATTTCACATCGTGGAAGAAGGCGTCGCGGAAGGGGGATCGTCGCGTCATGTAGAAAAGATTCGTCGACATCGCATCGTCGATCTCCAAGGATCCGGCGTTCTTGTCGACCTTCATCGGAGGTCGGCGTTCTTCGTGTTCTTCGACGAAGAATGAAGAACTTCAAGACTTCTCTTACTCTCCCAAAAAACTCAACACAAGAACCCAACAAAAATAAAACAAGGGTTACCTTATTTTATTATTCACGAAAAACGTTTTAAAAAATTAAAAAACGAATCAAACAATTACCTCAATTAATTGCAACGTTTTAAACCAGCCAATTAATAGAGGCGTTTATTAAAAAGTTTAAACACAAGAGTTGACTTCGTTTAATAGGGGTGGTGCAGGTGCGTTACCTTAATTAAAGGTGGGGGTTTCGTGGAAGTTGAAAAGGTGGGGCTCATGTGGGCCCCACCCCACAAATATCCTACCAAGTGGGTAGGATATTGTGGGTCCCACATCATCCACTTAACTTAGGTTAAGAAAAATAAAATAAAAGATTGGTTGCAGCACTTTTATTTTATTCCGTAACATTACCCCAAAAATTAAAAACCACACCTGAGGAAACACAACTCCGGAAAAGGTGTTTCTAAGCAATTACCGGCGCTGCGATTCCATCGGTGCCCTCAGATTTCAATTCCGAGCACCAGTTCAAATGATAGAAAAAACCCGCTTGTTCGTTCACTGAACGTACCCGAGATAAACTTCGGAAAATGATTCCGGGCACACCGGGCCTCGGAATTTGGTGCCGTCATAAACTGCGTTCATGTAAAATTCCAAATAAAATTATGAAAAAAAATTTCCTTGAAATTTCCGTGTCTTTACATATTCACCATATTATGACATTGATGTATTAGTCATCGATCTAAAATAACTCTATTTCCATCCACAACATCTACTCAGTTTTTCAAATGTACGGTTTAATTATTTTCCATATTCCTTCCTTTACCAAAGATAAAAAATCTCTATGTTCCATGAAGACATTCCCATGGCTGATTCTGACCACATTTTTTACATTATGTAAACTGATCATTATTTCCTTCATCATCTTTTATGAAAAAATTCCATGATACACCTTTCTTATCATAATTGGTGAGTTTGTAAATGAAACTCAAATCAAATTTTTAATCATTATTCTTAATGTTTGGTTTGAGTTAATCAAAATATTTCCCACATCATCTCATGTCCCATTATATTTATCATGTGGAAAATATACGCATTATCAGCAGAATACATTGGTAACATGTTTTTATTAGGTGTCAACCATTAAAAAAGAAAAATGACATTAAATATAAGTTATTAACATCGTAAAATATTTATTTTATGATAATTAAATGTAAAAATTAATATCAACATGTATTAATCTTCAAAATTAGTAAATTTCCTTTAGGTTAAACTTAAATCACTCTCTTTCCAACATAGTTTTATATAGGTTGTGTTGTCTTATATTAATTAACATAATTCCATAATATATAATTTTTTAATGGGTTGTATATAAAATGTTATTGACCAAATCATATCCCCTAAGAGTGTCTAGCCATGTGTACAGTCTTATGCCCACCCATCATGCACTAGAGTGATGATTGAATCAATGCTCTTCCCGTATTTTTTTGTGATCAATACCCCCATATACATATATATTCCACAAGTACATCCATTTTTTAGTATCTATATAAGGTTATCAATTATAGGATTACCACACAATGGCTACTTTACCAAAAAACCAATTTTTCCAATATATTGGCTTATCCTTAGGGTTTTCACTGATGATCCCTAATCCTAATTTACAAATATATTAAACTAATCCCTTCTATGATAAAAACTATAGTGACACAAAAAAATTTATTTATTTTAACCTATTTGGAAAATAGAAAGCCTAAATCTCACAAAATAATCTCACATGTCCGAGAATGGATGTTTTAGTTCAATGGTACTGACCTACTCAACCCTTCCTTTGTGGTTAAACAACGATTGTATATTCCGAGAGGGATTTATAGAAGTTTTGAAGGCTTCGTGAATTTTCATTCCCATTACAAGTTTCATTATTCTCTAGTAGTGGGAATACTGAAGGACCTTTCGGAGGTAACTGAGTGTAAAATCTATGTTTGGTTGCCCATATGGTGATTGGCACACTTTTACTAGAAACCTATCCTTTCAAGACACTTTGGAGGATGTGTTTTCTAGGTTATACACCTATCTAAAATATCCATCATCGTAATTCCATGTGAGGGTGTTACCATGTATGCTTCATTGGGGGATCTTTTATCCAAAATAGGTAGGGAAAATAGGGATGTGTGGATGTGGTGATGGGAATGGATTGTTAGGGTATGAACTATTTGATATAGACATATTAGCCTCACTACACCCATGGTGGAGTGTTATATGAGGAACAATTAACCAGGGATTGAGAACATTATCTATGTGAAGATATCATGGGATATGATCCTCATGAATATCACAGTCATTGTTGAAGTTGTGGTGGAATTCATGTTTTTTGTTGGGATTGTTTTCGAAGGACTGAAATTGTCACCAGTTTTTACAAATCATGTTAGTTTCAATGCTACATGAATGTTAAAATAGGGGTATTGAATGTCATTTTTAATTATATTATCCCATATAATAATAGACATATAATCCTCCTCTAATTTTCAATCTATTTCAAGAACCTCTGGATAAACCTATAGTGTTAATAGGATATTGTCTTTTGTTGGGGGTCAATTGGTAGAATTTTTTATAGGTTAAGGTTTAGATATAACACATAGAACCCTCAAGATCGTATTCTTTATGGATTCTAAATCAGATCATTGGGAATTTAGTTCCATTGATCATGTCAGCTTTCCTCCCCTTTTCCTCCATCAGTTCTACCATTTTCTGGATGATAATTGTTGATATACATTCATTTTTAGGGATAATATTTGATCTTGTATTGTTCGTGTCATATGGATATTAGGTTCCAAATACTCTTCCTTCATCATGGAATTGTTTCTTCTAATTCTGTTTAGAAAACAATATTTTTTATTTCTTAAAGAAGGTTAAACTCCTACATCGAGTTAGAGGATTTATTTACATATCCTTTATTGTATGTTCAATTATAAATTGGCCATGATTTAATAATTTGGGTGACATTATAATTAACATTAATGAATATTAAATTTGAATTAATAAAATGAATATTTTATGTTTTTAGTAATCACATATTTTTATACCATGATAATAGTTTGAATCATTATTTATAGATAGTGTTCTATCCAAGTTTATGTTAATACTTATCAGGTTATTGATGTTATAATTTGTTAAATAATATAAATTTGGTAATTATTTTTGGTTAAATAATAATTTATCATTATATGTTTTTATTGATATTATATATAATTGATGTAAAATGTATGTTATACTTGAGAAATGTTTTTTAATTCAAATTTGTTTATAGATAATGCCTTAGGATTCATATGGTTCTAACCTTTGATAAATAAATTAGTTAATTCATTGTAGTAGTGAATTTTTTTTATAAACAAACATGTTAGTGGGTTAGCGATGTTCCTTACATATGACGGATGGATACATCAGTTTTATGTCCTAGATACCCTGGTGACATTTATTTATTTTTTCTTATCATCCTATATAATGGAAATATTTTAGGGAACTCGCTAAGAAACATCATTTTAACTTTTTATGGGTGATGTGTCAAAAATTTATCTGTGGGAAGGTTTTTTTGGAAGAAATTAGAACACGTGATGATATGATAGATTGAGATATGAATAGTGTTGTTTGAAATGGAACTGGGATTTTTGGAATTGGATAATGATGTGAAATCCCATTATTTTTTGTCTGATAAAAAAAACATTTATTAATAATGAATTGAAATGTTGGTTGGATAAAGTGATTCTTTTTTTTCTTTCCATTCCTCGTTATTTTATCTAGTTGGATGCACATTGTTGATGAATAGATTATGGTATCTAAGGATGAGTCATAGAGTACACATAATTAGAAAATGATAATAATTGTTAATAATTTAATATAATGGGTTGGAGGCTAAATGGAATGCTGAGTAATGATAAATAACGAGGAGCCTAAAAAGAGGTTGGTTTATTCCTATAGGGAATGGAAATTAGATGGATATTAATGAAATTTTGAAATGATAAAAGGAAGAATTAATTGAAGTTTTTTAAATATATTTGTGCGATATTATGATATCTAGTCTTCAATATTAGTAGTCAAGTGTCCTAGAGGAGACAACAATAAATATGGATAAAACTATGTATTTAACTTAAATGTAGTTTTCAAGGTATATATAAATTAATTTATTATTTAATTTCATAAACTACCCCATCCATGTTGATAGTGAAACTGACACCAGTGGGCTCTGGATGAAGTTTTCCCCAACATCCATTATAGTAAGGGACATATAAGTAATTCCCCCTCTTTCCCCATTCTTATCATGGTAGTATTATGTGTTGGTACACATGATGGTAATATTTCACATATACATGAGTGTAGAGGGATTTGATGATTATGATTATTTCATTATTAAGTTAATTTTCATACAAATACTAAGATTTTTTATACTTATGTTGTGCATGAGTGGTGATGACTTGATTTATAGTGCATATTGTATGATTTGGGGAGGCTCACAGAAACTACTTGGTTACTATACAAGGATATAGACATTGATGATGAGATGATGTGATTCCTAGGGTGGGGGATATTTTATTGTTTTGTAGAATAACCATATTAATTTAATTAACCATATATTTATGATTTTTATTCATATAAAGTGTTTGGGTGATGTTTGGGAGGGGTTGGAAACATTTTGGAATGTTTTTCGGTCTTTTATACAGGTGCATAGTTTGATCAGAGTTTGTGGAAACTATGAAAGACCAACAAGAAATCATTTATAATGAAACTTGGGCTAAAGGGAAGGTGCTGGGGAAGCTAAACAGTTTTTTCAAATAGTTCGACCACCTAGGAGAAACCAACTAAAGTTGAACAATGTAATTTTTTCTAGTTGGTTCATGGTTTGTATGACCATGCACAACAATGGGGAAAGGTACCCTTGAGGTAGTGACTATTTCACGATTAGCGCACAATTTTCCATACCCTGTTAATAACCATGCATGGTTTAAAAACAATATCCAAAAATTTGGATCCATGTTTTGATTAATAATTAACACTTTTTTCCCCAAATGGAACTATATCAGGATTTTGTGCTCCCAAAGGTAGTATAGGCTTCACCCATTAACCCAAAGGTGATTTAAAGGCTTCTCCAGGTGTGTTGGAGCCAAATTATCCAAGTGAGTGTTTTTATGGTTTTTTTTAGATCCAAACCTCTCCCTCTCTCCGTTCCTTATATATAGTTCATAGGTTGATATATATGATGTTTTGATACCATATATGATTTTATTTGGATTTTTTGATGACAAGGGTAGAAATCTAAGGCTGGTTTTTGGAGATTCAACCCAGTTTAATTGTTGTTTCAGTGTAGTTCTTCATTTTACCCATAAAACCTGAGCTAGGTCGCTTTAATATTTACTCATATTTTTTGGACATCAATTCTTAGTTTTTAATTTATTCTTCTAATTGAAATTGGATGTGAAATTTTTCTGATTTTTTTATTGTAAATCCTATTGGGACATAGTTAAAGAAATTTTGTAAATTGGGTGTTTTTGTGAAATGGGAAATTGGTAACATGATTTTAAATTAATGATTTAAAACTTATATTTCATTTTTGATAGGTGGAGAAGGATTTTAAATAAAATTATGGTCTAATAGATATGTTTTTTTGAATGGTTTTCAATAAATGTATGGTTTTATTAAAATTTTTGATAATGTTTTTTGGAAAATGTTTTTGGAATAATAGAAATGTGTCTTCATTTTAATTTGGGATGTATAATGGTTAGGAATATCCCCCATCATTTATGGGATATATAAGGGTTCATACATTACCCAATGAAAATGGTTCATTATGTGATGAATTAGTGAATGGATGACTCACTACGTTTGAGTATAAGAAGGCATGTGGTTTCATTCATGGGTGGATGTGTCGATAGGTGTAATTGATTGGATTATTTCAAAATAGAATTTATGAAGTTGTTTAAGAGAACTATTTCGTTTCTTTTCATGGAAATTTTTTTTTCCTGAAATATTGTTTTGGTATTGAACTGCACGCACTTTTATAAACTATTTTAAGTGAGTTTATATAAACTATTTTATATAAATGTTCTAACATGTTATACCCCAGTTTATTGGGAAGGGAAGTCATTTGGAGAAATGATATTTAGTTTCATTACTCTCCCAGACATTACTATACTATGGAATTTGAGGATATCAAATATCAGGAAAAGGGAAATTGTAAATTATCACACTTCACTAGTGGCACATAGTGATACTAGGGATGTTTTGTGGAATTGGAGAATGAATAATATTGGGTGAATTGATGTTTTTCATTAGAGTATTCATGTTTTCAATTATTTTTTATACTTTGGTATTGTAGTCTTCTGCTTTGGTATTGTTAATTTTTTGTTTTGATCTCAATGATATCTCCATGAGTTGTTTTATATTATTTTATTGAATCATTTTGTTGTTTTTTCATTAAGGTGCGCTTGGTTGGGTTATTTTGTTTTCAAATGGAATATCATTCCCCACTTGTATTGAAGACCATGGAATTTATTTCATTAATTTGGTTCCTCGAGGACATCACTTTATGCCATGAAATATACCGCCACGTTTTGAAGCCAATGAGGAGGGTCATAGGTTCCAAGTGTTATTTACATGTTTGGTCATTGAATTGATAGTGGTATCATTCTTGGTCCTTCTAATTATCATTATGAAACAAGTGGTTATTGGTTCTATCTATCTTGTTGTTGATATTCACTCTGGTATATTTCTGGTGTTCGAATGGTAGAAAGGAGAATGATTATCAGGACATGAAATGTAGATCCTAAAAATTAACCACAAACCACTTTTTGTGACTCTAATGTTACCAATGATTATTGTTCATAAATGTTTTAGAGAAACTTATAAGACTTGTAATTTCATTATCATGGTTTTAAGAAATGAGGAAAACAATACATATTGTATAGAAATGGATTCCCAGTAGATGGTAAAATATAATTTTTAGTAATGATTTACGATTTCGTGAAATGTGTAGATTTTTGAAAAATGTTTATTTTTTTTAAAAAAATGAATGATTTTGAAATAGTGAATGGTATTTTTCTTTAAAAAATGTATTGGTTTTAAATATCAAGTTGAAACTTATCAAAAAATTAGTGAATGTAGAAATGGTCGATTTTGGAAAACACTATTGTTATAGTTGTGGTATGGTATAATTTAAAATTGTTATGCCTTCATTAGATAGATAGTGAGACATATGGTGTTTGTTTTTTGTTTATAAATTGACAATGGATAGATGATATAGAAACCTATCTTAGGAAGCTAATAAGAATGTGTTTACACATAAGTTGAAGGTGAATCAACAACTAGTTTAGAGTATAGACCAAGACATTCATGTTGCAGATAGTGGGGCCATGAAGAATGAACCAATGCAAGTGTAAAATTCTATCCAATTCCAGAAGCATAATCCACCAATCATCAGGGGTGATTCTAAACTAGATATGAAAAAGCTGTGGATAAATAGGATGAATCATGTCTTTAATTTACATGGAACACTCGAAGAGTTGAAACACACGCTAGTGACGTATATGCTAAAAGATTATACCCTCCAATGGTGGGATTTGGCTATTCATGGAAAATTATGCCAAAGCATTGCATGAGGGTATTTTGAAAATTTTTTCGATATACAATTATATCCTCATATTCTCATAATTCAATTAAAATGATCTTCTTTATCATGAAGTAGTAAAATATTTATATCATGGAGTACATAGATAAATTCATGAATTTAGTTCACTTTTAAATTGATCTTTCTACGAGTGCATCCTTGAAGTCATGTATCTTTGAATCGAGGATGAAATTGGAAATTTTCTTGATGATTCATGTGCTCTGTATATCTAATTATATAGAGATTTTCAATGGTGAAGGGGTGGAAGAAACATACATTTTGGGATCTAAATCTAGAGAGAAGTATGTTGATACCTAAGGAAAATTGTGGTAACTCTAATGCTCGGAGAAAGTAGAAGAGGGAAATATATTTCCATGGCAGATGAATGACACGGAAGAAAAAGGTCGGATAGGTGAATCTTCTTACAAATAAAATGAACTAGCCTAGATGTTTTCAATAATGTTCATGAGGACAGATGAAGCGAGAGTGTATGAAACCACCCAGAGCATGGAATAATTGATAGAAGATGGGGCTTATTCAATGATATTTTCAATGTTCTTTGTGGAAAAGTGTTCGTGACACTTCTCTAGTGTCAGAAGAATCACATGCTTCAATGGAAAGGGGGAAGAAAAATCAATGTAATAATTAGAACAATGTATGAAATGGTTATTATAGGAATACCATTACTCATCATAAAGGGAAATATCAATTGCAAAATAGGGATCAATGTGAAGAAATTAAGCAGTTATATGGAACTGAGACAATTATTATGGAGGACCAATCATGACCTTAGACAGTGAGAGATTTGATTCTTTTGAATTATACCATTATGGAATAATTATTTGATATTGGGGAATACCATTCAATTTTTCCCCTCATGTTTTTGGTTTTCTGTATTTAAATGTTGAGTTGATGCCTTCTGTGATGAAACATCAATCACCTATTGGTGAAGTATATTGTCTATCCATTATTTTTAGAGAAAACTTTATAACTGTTGTTATAACTGAGAATATATGGGATTTAATTATGCTTGAAATGGGTTTCTATGATATAATCCTTGGTATGTATTGGTTGAAAATAATCAATTCTCACATTTAATGTTATACAATAAAGATCTGTTTTACAACTGATGATGGTGTCGTGCATCACTATCATGGAAACTTGAATGAAAAGGAAGCTGCAATGGGATTCTTGGCACTGGTAGTTGGAATTATATCGTAACATTTGGTGGATTTGAATTTGTAATCGATAGAATATGTCATGAATATCATATTTCGAATACTGGATGATTAGTTAGGGGATTTTTTTTCTTAATAATTTCTTATGGTTTTCACCCATAAGATAAGTGGAGTTTGCGATTGATGTCCTTTCAATGACTATTCATATCACCTATCAATATTGAGGGATGGAACCAACAGAAATAATGGAAGTGAATTTTTGGTTGAAATACCTATTATGAAAAGGTTTCATTTAGACTAACCTGTCTTCAAGGGAAACACCAATATTATTTGTTAAAAAGGCATATGGAACTATTTGGAGCACAAGTATTACATTCCATAAAGACTCTAAAAGAAAAAATCATAGAGACCGGATTGTGATTATTTGATAATACATTATCCATTAATTTAAACACAAGTTTTAAAAAAATTTATTTATCCTACTCTAAAGAGTATCAATTTTACCATATCTAATTTTACCAGGGTATCTCATTTTTAGCAAATTAATTTCCATTTAATGATTAAAAACAAAAATGATCTCATTAAATAATCGGTACCCAATAACAGAAAAAAAAAATTTATAATATAAATAATCAATGAATTTGGAAACTGAATTTTAACATCAGTATATGTACTAAAAGTAAAACATTTTTTAGGAAAATGAATATTAGAAAATAAATTTTTTTATAGGAAAAAATTACCAATCTATTTAATAATCATGATATAAATCGGATAATTAAAAAAATTAAATTTAAATTTTACTTAAAACAAATATTATTAAATATAATAATATTTAGATAAAGGACATAAGAATTTTTTTTATAGAATATATTATGTTAGTCCAATAAATGATAATCATAGTTTCTCTAAAAGAATAACATTAATTTTAAATGAATTTTTTATCTTTTAAATTACATATTTGATCATTTCAAATGTTTTATAAATTTATAGGTCTTTTCTATATAATTATAATGTTATAAAATTTACTATTTTGTAAAAAATACAATTTCCTCTTTTCACAACAAATAAATTATTTCAATAAAATTACAAAAAGGCATACATTACTAAATCACTTTTCTAAATAAAAAAATTAATTCAATTTGGTCAAATTCAAATACATAAATAGTAAAAATTAACATAAAATTAAAAATAATTATAATATAATCTAAACTATTTTAATAATAAAATAACTTTTTAAAAATTATTTATCATTGTTATTATTATTTCTTATAAATTATAAATAATATTTATTTAATATATTATTCCTATCAACAATATATTTTATCCATAACATTTTTAGTATCTTAAAATAATAAACATCATATATAATTTTATAAGAGTTATAATTTAAATGATAAATTGGGATTTTTTATTACTTAGCTACAGTATTTAAATTTTTATTGCTTCTATATTATTTTTAATGAAATTTATATTTATTTCTAAATATATTTCATAATTCTATTACATCTATTTTTTCCTATAATTCTATATCAACTATATAATGTTTATGTAATTTTTTATGGTTCATTTTGGTTCGATGTATTATGTGAAGTAATATATTTTACAAATTATTTTTTAAAGAAAAATATATTTTTAGATCTCATTGTGTTATATTCCCCCCTTAAATTAATTGTGTCTTCAATATTTTAATTATTACTCACCAAAGAAATTTAATTATGGTTATATATGAGATATAAATTACTCATGAGAGAATTTCAAATGACATGTTAGACTTAATATCTCCGGTATGACTAGGAGTCAAATATTCCCCCACCATCATGTTAACCGATTTCTTAATCATTCTATTGAGATTTTTTTACATTTTATTTTAGTATCCACATGTAAATCATATTTGAGTTCCACTGAGGAATTACCCTTGTCGATTCCAACATATTGTTTGACACAAATAAAAATGAATCTTCTTTTAATAATCATCTCTATCACTCAGAATTCTATAAAACTCTCTCATTATATTATTTAGTGTGTATGAATACCTATCTTACTTAGTTCCTTTGGGAATTAACTATTTCTAAAATCAAAATGAATTAATGTAGGGACCCATGCATTTCAAGACTAATTTTTTCAGTAGAAATTTTAATTTTTTCATTCAATTTCTTATAAAGAGTAAAATATTATTTTTATCATAGAATATGATCTTAGATAATTTTTTTGACCATTATTATGGTCCCGAGATAGGGTGTTTATCATAGGATTTGATTTTGGTGTTAATCCAAGTCATTCGAACATTATCACAATAAATAATAAATAATATTTATTAAATTAAGTATTAATTTATATGTGTTTGTTCACTTTGAAATATATGTTGTGAAAGGATTCATATTTATATTCCCTCTACACCTTTGTGTCTATAAGATGATTTTACCCAAGGATTTGAATATACTCTTTTTGGGAACCTAGTATGCCATGCCCCTATTTTCTTTTCCTTTTCCTTTTCTTTTTTTCCTTTATCTCTTTTCCTTTTCTTTTATTTCTCCAAGAATCTTGTGCTGGTAGCTTGGGATCCTACTTTATATGGATGAGAGAGATAAAAAGGGATTGATAGAGGGAGAGAGAAATAGAACAATATATGGAAATTGGGAGAAATAAGAGTACAACCACAGAGCTTGAGACAAGTTAGATTATCGTAAAAAATTGTGTACTGCACAAATGGCCGATGTTTCAGCGGATTCCTCCAAATGGTTGAAATTTTCTATCTTTCTCCATAAATAACCATAGTTTAATCTATTTCATCTTTATATACTTTTTATTATTTCTTCAGATCCCTTGTGGTGCTATATATTCGTTTTGGAGAAAATGGAGATTTCAGAGTTTTCCATTTGGGAGAACCCATCTTTAAGTCCTATAGTTCATGGAACACATTTTATGTCAATTTTTTGTTACGGGAAGAAAACTTTTTGAACATACATGTTGTTTATTGATCATACATTCAGTGTAGTAGTAATATTCTGTGTAGCCCTGTACCCAACCAGGTTTCCCATATAAGGGACACGTGATTTCCAAATTACACGACTAGACCTAGTATGGGACACACGCCATAAAAAAGTTACAAACCATGAAAAATAAATATCAAGGAAGTTTGGAGGACACTAGAAGATACAACATGTAGTGTAAATATCATGTATCCAAATTACACTTCATCTACTTAGGTATTTTCATACCCAGTCTTGGGTGATTACATGCCTCAAACATTCATACAATTTCAGGATCCCCTATAGGATTCCTCCTTTATGTTTATAGATAAGGATACCTTGTTGGACGCATTTCCTTACTTTTAGACATTGAGGATACCATGTAGGATTCATTTCCTATGGATGAATTGAGGGAGATAGTGGGTGCCTCGATGTTTGATCGACTCTGAGAAAGTATGTCTTGTGTGGGTAGAGATGGAAGCGGGTGTCACCTTAAAATTCAAGAAAAGTTTATAAACCCTTGGGAATTTGTAAGTAGTGTTGGGATTAGGAATTCATAAAAAAATCAATCTTTGTTCATACTTTCACATTTTTTATTAATGTAGCTATGTTTACCAGAGGGTCTTCTTTGTTGATGGATCATGATCCAAATGCGAGGAGTCATTCTTTCTATTGGGATTCTGATACATGCTTCTTAGGATTCAGATTATGAGCAATTTTATTTAAAATGGTTATTTGTATACATAAAGTTAGTACATATAATACGGATGATGAGATTTTATATTGTATTTTTAGAATATTTGGAATTCTAGATTAGCTTATTTTGATTCGTCTACTAAGAATCTGATTATGATATATGGGAATGGCATCCCTAATAATGATACTCAAGGATGATTACAGACACCTGAGTGATGTGTATTATTACTATATCCCTAGATTGATATATGATGAGTATGATTATGATATCCTCAATCTGATTATACTCATGGGTTATTATTCAATCCTATGTGATAGGGATTATTAATCTCTTACTTATTTTTTATTTGGATATGCTATTGTCCATGGAATCTCACATCATTAGATACTTGAAATGATTATGCTATTAAAGTTGATAGGGATTATTATTCTTTCCCATAACAATTATTCCAGGGGTGTGAATGGCTTCTCATCTATGAGTTCTCATTACATATTTCTTAAAGGTATGACCCTTAGGGATTATCTAAGTTCCAAATGTCAGGAAATCCAATAAACATTAATTTAGAAATCAGAAAATGGACTATATTTATATATTATGTGATGCATCGAGTCTAGATAAATGAATATCTACAATATTTCTTGATTTAATTCTCTGGTATCCTTCTTTACAGTTATTTTATGAGAGTATTTGTGAACCAAAGGTTAGGATTAATACCCCATATGGTGACATATCATTCTAAGAGAAATGTTTTGCATTGGTTGAAGTATGTATATGTTGATTGGGATTACATAACCAAATATAAACTTTTTTATACATAGCCTGAGTTAGATGAATTCCATATCAATCCCATTTGCACGATATTTCCAGAAAATTAGGAATACATACCCAAGGATTGACTACTGATTTATTTTATGTTATTTTTATTAACCATACTCATAAATATTTATATTTTTGTATATATTTATTGGTAAGGGACTATAAATTTATACAAATATTGATATAGCCACCCATGGTGGTACTTTTCAAGTTTCCATGGATTATGGGATTGGGGTTCGACAATGGTTTCATGTTTTTGTCCACATATCATTCTTGTTGTGTCTCAGCTAGGATGAGAATATTACTTTTGGGTGAAATTTTGGAATCAGATTTTATCAGTTCATCATTGGGGTGGCCAAATGAGAATATCCCTCAACATCCCACATGCACCTCAGTGTACTTATAATCCATATGTTTCCTTTTCTGGTTAAGCAATGTTTTATGGTGGTTATATCTGAGTCCCAGAGTTACTTAATTATGTATATAATCTCAAGTGGGTTCTTTTGATCGGTTTTGTGCAGTTTTACTATGTATAGTGGCTTGGTATGTGGTCTGGATAGTTGTTTTTAGTAGATTGCTTAACATTTATTTCAGTTTCTTTTATATGCCGGCATCGGTATGGTTTTACCAGTGGGTGAACAGTGTATTATGTATTACATAACTATATAAAATTTTATAAATTTTAAATTTATTATTATAACATGTTCTATTTTTGTTTATTTTCTACATCCATAATCTATATATTTACTATTTTTTAGGATACATTGCAATTTACACTATTTTCTACTCTTATATAATGGAATAGTTTCCCCAATATCACACCCTATGTCACTGCTACTAGTCAACAACCTTGTGAATATGGGGAGGCCCAATTAGGTCCTCATAACCAACCAACTCGATGCACCAATTCAATGGAATCTAGGTCCGGATATTACAATGTGTTATAAGATCCATTCTTTTTATGGTCTTACTATTTTGGATATGGTAGACTAGAGTATTAGGAATGTTTCAAAACCATTTATGGAAATATGACTAGTGAGTCAAGAACAATTATTCTGGCTGTAAATCTTGGTATTTATGGTTTTGTATTTTTTTTCTGGTATTTGTTATTATAGTTGTATAAGATTTTCACCTTGATAGATGCACATGTTGTGTGGATGTCATGATTTACTAGGGATTACTAGCACTTGGCCATTGGAATATTGAGAGGTAAGGATTTTGACTATTGGTAAACAAAGGCAAGAGGCATCTCATGCATCATCATTGGCATGTAGGATTCTCATCATATATTCCTACAAGTATGTAATATTTACTTTTATAATTTTTATTTTACATTATAGGTTATGTGAATAAATATTTTTTAATTTGGTGTTGGAGATGATGATTCAGTCCTCATGTACAGGAGGTGGAATCAAGATAGTAGGTCAATAAGGAATGTAGAGCCTTTCTGTCGTACCCTGTGTAGGGTATTGTTTCACAGGATGTGTTTATCCAGATGGATCAATGAGTACTATGTCGATGAATACTAGGAATTTTCTTCAAAGTTAGATCTCTAGGGGTATTATTGTGTATAGATTCCCGGTGGCTTTTCGTTTAGTATATTTTATTGTGTATGTATCATGACCTCCTGGGAGTAGTTTCCTATGAGTATACTTAGTGGGGATTAGGATATTTTATCCTCAATTCTCATTTTTTACCCCCATAGGTCACTGTGATCCTAATATTATTTGGAGACCATTGGCCTTTTGGGATAGGTTTTTGGACATTATGAACCATTTCTGAGTCATGATTAGTAGGGCTAGGTTGGAGGCCCTGAAGACCTTATTTTTTACTCACAACATTTTTGTTTGACTTATACTTTGTTTGAGGGAAGCCCACATGAGAGAGGTAGGCACATGTTTCCATATGCCTATTTAGTTATTGGGACTTTTTAATGCTAATTTTGAGATTGAGGCATGGTAGGTTCTTGGGTTTTGCAGTTTACACATATTTATGCCTTCATAATAAAATAAGAACATTGGATTCTTTTTTGTCAAGCATATCGTTGATGGATTGGACTGCTCGAGTTCCTGTCATGGTTGATCAGTGTTTTTGTTATTCCTAAGGTTGTTAGGGTGTGCGTAGATTCTCATGATTGGAACAACGATGGGTGAAAGATAGTCATTGAATAAATAATGGCATAGGTGATGTTCTTGATTTTGGAGAAGAGTTATAAGGGAGATTTTGGATTGATGAGATAGACGTTCTGTGTAGAATGATAAACTTAACCACTAATTGGACGAATCATAGGATTACAAGTCAACTGATAAAGGTAAATTTTAGTTGTGCGTGGTATCATTTGAACCCAACTCAGTGAGTGGTTGGGTGATAGATGAGGACCAATAGATTCCACAATTTTTGCGGTAATAGTTGATTAATAGTCCCCTTACCTCTTAAATGTATTGAGAAGGTTAATTAACATTAAATGTCCATAAGAGACATTCCTAACACACCAAAGGATGGAAATAAATGCTGAATGGATTCAATAAATGTGGCAGATGATTTCACCTTTATAAATTAAACAACTATCCTAACAAGACATAACCAAATAAACAACTATATGATGCATGATAACAATAGAAGAATACACAACATTTGATTTATCAAAATTAAACTAAAACCAAGTTCCACAACAAAAAAATACAATATCAATGCAAACAGTAGAAGGCTATAAGGCAAAAAACACACAAAGATTACCAACAAAAACTCCATGATCCAAACATGATACAAGCGCCCTCACCACAAGACAACCCATGTTTCATGATGTACTATTAAATATGTGGGATACCTTACCCTTAAAAAATTCGTAATTAAAAATATCTGGAAAATTACAGAAGTACAATAGTAGGGTTGAGTAATGAAACACAATATATTTTCTCTAATGACTTCCCTAATCAAACAACTATGATAGATCTTGTTAGTAATATTTATATAAAATCAGTTTAACCAAAAAAATAACAAAAGCAGTTTACATAAAAATATAAACAAGTGAAAATGAAACAATTTTCTAAAATTGGAAATTTGTTCCATGGAATGAAACAAAACAATGTTCTCAAATGAGTTATAATTTTTTTTTTCATAACTACTCAACATCACATATAATTACATCTATCAGTGCTTGAAAAAAATTATCCTTCTTATACTTGTGAGTGGCGAGTCCACCTTACACTAAGTATTCTATTAATGAACAATTTAAGATGTGGGAAATACCTAACCCTTATCTATCCTAATAATGATGGGGGATAATCCTTAGCATAATTCATTCCATATGCAGTTGAACACACACAACCATTATTCCAAAATAATTCCAAAAAAACCATTTCATCCTTTTTAATAATTCTTTTATTTTAATGAAAAACTTCAAAAAAAAACAATTCAAATAAAGCATCCTGATTTAATTTCAATAAAATAAAACTTTTAGGGAAAAAATTTGGATAATAAATTTAACACAATTCCATAAAATCCACATTTTTTAATCAACATTTTAAAATGAATAACCAATTGAAATTCAATGAAAACACCCCATTTTCATGGTTCAAAAAACTATCACACAAAACAGTATACAAACATAATGATATAAAAAGTCACAATCAAATTTTGAGAAAATAATAATTATGAAATCAAGCCTTCATATTTTAAATATATTAGTCAAGAGTGAAGCCACATTTGTATGGTTTTATGAGAAAAATGAAGAACTACATGAATAACATCCATTAAACCTGGTTAAGTCTCCATGAAACCACCTTATGTTTGTTGAACTATTATAAAAATATAAATATCTAGTCATAAATGGAATAAAATATATTATATATTACCACATAGTATGCATATACAAGAATAATATAGTGATTGAGAAGAGGATTTAAAAAAAATCACCAAGAACAACAAAGAATGATCACTTATTGCTAATATTCAGATTTAAAAAAAGGAACGACTCTAAATTACATCCAATTCCATGGGGAGAAGTTCTCAATACTTTTAGGGGTAAAAATACCAAGTTAGGTCCTATTGGGGAAAATTTAAGGTAGTAAAACACATAGACAACCTAGATCAACTTTTTTAAGATACAATTGTTTAACTGCACATGTAATACTCACATGGTTTGCCAAACTGTGTGCTGGCCACATCATCAAGGATCATCTTTACATGGCTGGATTTATTAGTTAGAAAACCATGTGTCGACTTTTCCAAAGAACACTATCTCAACATTTCCCCAAAAAACATGGTATTTTAAACTATGTGATACATGTTCACTGACAGTGCACCTTCCCTTTAGCCTCATATTCATTGTCCATGGTTTTCCTTTATTTTTTTCATGGTTTCCCAAACCGTGAACCTATATAAAATCCCACGAAAACCTCCAAATTTTCTCTAAAATCCCAAAAAATCTACGCATAAACAATATATTCATAAAACTCGTAAATAAATGGTTGCTTAGTTGAATTTTTGGTGCTATATTCTCCCCACTATTAGAATTTTTATCCACAAAATGTAAAAAACCATCACTGTTGTGAATGGTATGAGGCCATTAGTCTTTCATTTGGTTCTCACATTCCCATTTTTATTCCAAAACCTAACAATGATTATAAAAAACATAAACTAGGTTGACTCTTATTATATGAAATACATCCACTTTCCTATCCACAATAAGAACCATAATATGTACCAAAAAATCATCCATCTCTATTTCAAAATTATCACAATGAATAAAATGATCATGATCAAAATGATACATTTTCAACTGAGATATGTGAATCACATTTTTCACCACACTGAATGGTGGTTGAAATCCCAACTAATATGCCACATCATTAACCCATTCTTGTATCTCAAAAGGGTCAATGTACTAATGAGATAATATTCCATACCTCTACAAAAATCGACGTCCCTACCATAGAGAAATCCTTATAAACATGTGATAACACATGGAGAATGAAAAGGGCCATTAAAGATGATCTAGGTAATATTTAGGGCGACTATGAGTCTCCTCCATCATTTTATTGATCACCTGATTCTTGTCTAATTTTTTCTTTGACAAGGATTGACCTATATACTGAAGTCTTCCCTCATTCCACCCAACTAAGTGGAGAAAAATAAGGATTAACATACAAATATTCAAACATATCCTTTATTATTGAGGCCGAATAATTGTTGATATATGATAACTCCACTAACGATATGTACTCCTCCCATTACACACAAAAATCCATTAAACAAGCCTCGAACATGTCTTCCAGTGTTTTTACCATCCTTTTGTATATGTCATCTATTTGGGGATGATGCACCAAACACATAGATTACATATTCACAAGGTATTTTGGTTATGATATCTAGAAACAAGATGTAATCTTGGGATCTATATTTTATACAATCCAAACCTGTATTCTTGGCCTCTTTAGTAATTTAGAAATATATATTTGGGATATATCCACCATTATATGAGATTCATTAATATGAATGAAATGAGAGGAATTTGTGAGGTGATCCACTATCAACCAAATGGAATCATGCTTCCAAACAATACATGGTAGGACTGTTACAGAATACATAGATTTGTACTCCCACATTCACACATGAATACATAAATAGTACAATTTATCTACCGATTGTAGATGTTGAACCTTAACATCGTGGAAATTTAACCATTTTAACACAAACTAAGCCACTAACATTTATATTCTACTCCACCATAACTATGATTTAAACACCATATACGTCATCTTTATTCTTAGATGAAAAATCTATATTGAATGGTGGTAAGCATGAATATGTTTTTTTAGATAGTCCATTTGTATGACCATCCAATTTCTGAACCACATCACTGAACTCTCATCTAGCTTCGATCCCTCAATATTCCCCCACAATTGAGTTTATATCTCATCACACCTCATATCATTACCTCATTAATCATCTTTAACAAATCAAGAACCACAAAACCTGGGAAGAAAACCCTAATGTCATCCACCGATGACAAGGTCAATGATTCCAACCTATACTAGATAATTCGAAATATTGGTTACAACAAGCCGATTTCGTATACCATTACACTCTTCTCTCCTCAAAAGTGATTTTCAATACCATATTCAGTTTTAAAAATGACCTTACTAGTATAATAATTGATGTATGTCCTGAAAAATATCAACCAATCCATACCCAAGATTATATAAAAGTAATCCATCTCAAGAATAGAGATATCCCATTTCATCTTGGCTCCATAAATAGTTATTGAAAATTTTATACAAACAATGGTTCGACATTCTCTTTTTCCAAGAGGATTTTGAAGTTTTTTCAAAAAAGTTATAATATAATCTTTTTAACAAATAAAATAATCAAATTGAGAATTAATAATTAAATAAGATTCATCCATATCAAAAAAATCTCTCATAACGGTATAATTAAATATAAATGTACATCTCACAATAGATGTTCCAACCAGATCATCCATGGTAAACTCATCAAATCTATACAATTATGCATCCCTGAATATTTTTACTCTCTACCATATTAAGATTAAACACCCTAAAAAGTCATCGAATTACTATAATCACCAAATATCGATTGGTTATTTTGATGAGATTGATTCTATATCCCTCCCCCATAAAAACATACACTACCTATGATACATGAGATTTTTCCCAACCACCATACTTTAGAGCACTGCGATAATAGTGCTAATGATGTCCCGTATTGTGTAAATTAGGAAATAATTGTGATGAATCTATAAATTTTCACTTAATATTGTCATAGGATCCAAATTGATAACATACCTGATGGCTCTTTGATTTTGGGGGAAGATTCATTGATCCAACAATATTATTTTCATTCATTCTCCATCCATGGAAATAGGTGTCAGTTTTACACATTCCCATTGAACTGTAGTTCCAATTATTTCAATGTGGTGTCGACATACTTCCTCTTCCCATAGCTACTGAGATTTTCATTTAATTAAACTTCAATCTATTGACTATATTAGTATAGTATGTAATATAGAGAACAAATATCTTCCAGATAATCTCAACATCATCCCTGATTCAAAGGTTTGTTCCTTCATGGATGCCCTAGAAACAACAACATGTGAAACATGCCCTGAATTCTAGAACATAGCTTCATACTCTATCAAAAAACTGTTCCCTATGCTTGGTTGATGAAATTATTCATTCTATATATTTTTAACGAGTGAGGATAGAATTTTATGTTTAAATATTCTTTGAAATACACACAACCATGGACATGATGATCTATATAAATAAAAAAAATATCACACAACTAGAGTTCAATATCCAAAAAAATATACACTTCAAATCTAACATAATTCTATGCTAGTTTGGAAATAAAATAAAAAATATGATTCATCATGTTCACTCACACATATAATTTCATTGGTTCTGAATCACTATAAAATATTGGTGGATTATTCATCTGAATTTTGTTAGAATGATCCATTTGTCTTGAATAATCCATTTTGTTTCCTATATACAAGGATTGGAATTCTTGGCATATACTCTGAACTACCATTTGGTTCACCTATGGATTAGTTCCAACCACATTCTCATCATCTTCATCTGGATGGTTTCTCTGACGACTACCATGCGACATTATCTATAACCACAACACCACGCCATAAGTATCACACTCGATTAATTGGTGGTTAAACAGGTCAAATTTTATTATAGGATACTACCGAACCAATTATTTGTGAAAATTTTGACCATTACCATGTTCAACCATTTTCAATAAATTTCTACATTATTTTAAAAAACATAGCATATTTAAAATTTCACCACCATTTCCTTTTTAAAAAATCATCATTTGAAAAAAAATTCTTCATTTCTCAAAAATCAACACCTTGTACCTAATCATATTTAATTTTAAAGAATGAAATATTCACACATTGTGGTAATTCATTTTTATAATGCTTTCCATTCTCATCTCATTGGATAAAACCAAGAAAATGAGATTAAATATTCTTTAAGTGTGTCTAAAACACTTATGTACCCAAATCCATAGTAACATTATCTTCATCATAAAAAATGTTACCTAAAAATGTTTATGATCTACATTTTATGTTCTAAAAATCCTACTCATTTCCCCGATCCCACTCAATGTATACACTAGAATGAATTCAACTCCTTTTCCAACATTCAATAACATGTAAAATACTAAACAAGACATATACCAATTGTTCCAAAAATAAAAAACCAATATTATCACACATGTCTAAAATAGATTTTTGTATAGAACGAATTGATACCACTTGTTAAATATCCCTTCTCTCCTCAATGTATTGAGAAGGAAGAAGAACATTAATTGTCCTTAAGAGACACCACCTAGATGCCAAAGGAAAAAAATAAATTTTTATGGGATTCAATACAGGTGGGGGGAGGGATTTACCTCAATAATAAAACTTCTAACCAAACAATCCATAACACGAAAAATGACTATATGATGCATGATAACAATGAAAGACAACTCTACATTTGATTTATCAAAATAAATCTAAAATCATGAACCACAATGGATGAATACAAAATCAATGTTAATAGGAAAAGAATAAGGGGCCGACCAAATTCATAGATGACCAATGATAACATCTTACTCCAAACATGCCCCATTATCTATCTTTTCAACACAGTCCAAGTATCACAAATTACTACTAAATATGTGGGACACTATACCTTTACCCATGACACTATAAACCACAACATGAAAACAAAAATAGTTCCAAACCTAGTGTGAGTAATGAAACCCAATAGATTTTCCAGAACAACATCCTTACTAATTCCACTAGTATAAAACATGTTAGTAGCATTTATATAAAATCATATTCTATAAAACAATTTCTAAACACTTCATATAAAAATACAAACAAGTGGTAAGGAAACCATTTTCTAAAAACAACATCATGTTCCAATGAAAGAATCCAAGGAAAAATTCTCAAATCATTTAACAAATTATCTTTTAGAAGAACAATTCCACATCACTCATCCACACATGCATCTATACATGAATATCATTAACCTACCTACACTCATGACTGGGGAGCCATCCTTTTACTAATACATCATTAAATGATCCATTTTTATGGGGGAGAGCCATAACCCTTATCCATCCCACTAAATATGGGAGAGAATCCTTACCCATATCCATCTATTATGCATGTGAATAGAATCAACCATTATGGCAATATAATAAAAAACAACACTTTCATCTATTTTAATAAAACCATTCTTTTATTGAAAACCTTCAAACAAACCAATTCAAATAAAACATACTCATTTAATTTTAATAAAATCTCCCCAATTATTGAAACATTCTTAATTGAAACACTAACATGATTCAATAAAAGACACATTTAAAAATAAACATTTCATAACCAAGAACAGATACACTTTCTAAAAATACATAAAATTCAAATGTTTCCTAAAACTGTCACTCAAGAGGGTGTAAAAAGTCATTAAGCATAAAATTTATAATATATTTCAGAAAAAATTATCAATATGAAATCAATACATCATATTCCTAATATTAGAGTTCAGGGTGAATCCACCTACCTCATGCAAGGCAATGAAAACAAATAATGGCACAAGGAATGTCAATGAAAATGAGTTAAATCTCCATGAACCCACCTTAGTTCTCTTCCCATGTCATAAAAAATAAAAACATATTAATATTTGGAATCAAAAATCTTATATCTAATGAAAATAGAAGTAGATATAAATTACAGAGTTGGATAATGAAGAGGATCAATGAAAAGCCACCCAGAATAACAAAAAATGAACAACATATCGCAGAGATCCAGCTTCAAAACATAATGAAATGGCACTAAATAGCTTCCAATTCCAGGGGGAGAGGTTCTACAACCATTTAGAGAGAAAATTATATAGTTAGGGATGTTTTGGGGTAATAAGGTTACATTAAAACCAAAGGATTTCATAGATACACTTTTTTAGGATCTACTTTCTTAATTTTGCATGTATTAGTCAAATAGTTAGTCAAACCTTATGAAAACTGTGTTCCAAACACTATCTTAAGGATGGAACTTTTGTGGGTTTCTCACAATGTTACTAAACCATGTTCCAAGAAAACAAAATCACAGTATATTAATATTTCACCACTTAAACATAGTTTTTTCAAATCATGTCCCACCTGTTTGCCTTCGCTTTTCCCACTAACTCATTGTTCACAGTTTCTTTTTGGAATTACACAATTTTTCAAAAATGTGCACCAACCATGAACCTGTAGAAAATATTTTTATACACTCCAAAAGACCACCAAACTCTCCCAAACTCCACCAATAAAAATTACATAGATAAAAATCACAATGAAATGGTTACAAACAAGAAACCTAGGGTGCTACAATTTCCCAAGATATTTGGTTTAAAGAATAATTTACGTACATGTTAGAGGTGACATTAAAAATAAAGCAGGTACTTTATGACGGTTAAACCCTATTGAACCTAGTCACACATCGTCGGGTTATGTGGTGTCATGTTTTAGCTAAATGAATGTTGGCTTGTTTTGTTGTGAGCACGTCTTGGAGGGAGATTAACATTCAATTTTGTTGAATCATAGTGTACATATGGATAGAGATGATCATGGTCTATAATCATATAATATTTACTATACTGAGAGATCATAAATTCTATTACAATATCTTTTTTTTCATTTAAACATGTTTCATGTCTAGTAATATAAACCTGTTGAGGTTTCACTCAAGTACTAGTATAAGGTAAGACAAATGGTGGGAAGTAATCTGTTGGCCCTTTGAGGGTTTTGAACATCATTTTTAGTTTAACATATAGATTTTTCATTTGTTTTTGTGATTGAATTCATATTTGAGAAAATTATAAGGTTATTTTTATAGTGGGTAGTAAATGATCAATTATAGTTAAATTTCTTCCATGAATGAGATAGTTGTGGACGCTATGAGGCTATTAATTGGATAATCTAGATAGCTTGGTTACATAGATTATCATGTTGAGACACTGGATACTAGTATTAACACTAGGGATCATTGGTAAGAGAAGGTTTATGGTGGAGATATTATAGGGACCCGAGTTTTTTGAGACTAATGTTTTGACTGTAAGTTTGAATTTTTGTAGTCAAAAGATTGTAAGAGAAAAATGGTATTTTCCTCATAGAAGAAGTATTATAATTTTTCTGACACATTGTTGGTCCCAAAATAGGAAGTCTACCATGTGATAGAAGTGTTTTGGAAATATGAATAGATTGAATTTTATAAGAATAATGAATAATTAATATTTGATAAATTAAATATTAATTTATCCATGTAATTTTTTCATAAATATTTTTTTAATAGAGAATAATATTGAGATTACATCTCCTTCACCGAGTCCTAAATTAAGTGGTTTTCCTAGGTTGGGAATAAACTCATGTTGGGAGCTGTTGTTGACTGTAGCCCCCATTTTTAATTATTTTTATATACCTCTTTCAATTTTTTTTTCTTTTCCACCACGCTTGAAATGAAAATGGATGGGGATCCCCCTTCACATGAATGAGAAATATAAAATAAGATGGAGGGAAAGGTGGAGATAGAAGGAAATAGATAGGAATAAGGGTACCATTATGAAGGACGAGATGTGCTAGATTGTCGTTTAGAAACTGTTGATTGAGGAAATGGAAGATGCATTGGTGGTTTCCACAAAGAGGTGGGAAATTTTTATGTTTTGATGTGAATAACAATATTTTAATTTTTTCATGTTTCAAATCCCTTATATAATTTATTAGGAAAAATCATTCTATGATATTTTGTTCCATAGGATAAAAAAGGATTTTCTGGCATTCTAGAGGATTTCCATTCAGGAAAGCCTATCTACGTCGTGTGTGGCTCAGGTAACACATTATTTGTGTTCTTCCTATTTAGGGAAGAAGAAATTTTCAATGTGAATATTTTTTGTGGGCCTTATATGCCTAAAATTATTACTCTACAATGCAGTTGAGTACCATTCCTGGTTTCCCATCTATAGTCTATATGTCGTGTAGATTACAAGGCTAAACCTCGTGCGGGTTGCACAACATTTAGAAGAACATGACTCGGAAAAATAAATTTCCAAGACATTTGAGTTGAAAGTGAAGGTACCAATGGTAGGGGAAAACCCATGTAATTGTATTTTATGTAATATACTTGGGTATTTTAATGCCCTGTCATGTGAGAGTAATAGAAAATATGGGGAACTGGCTATACACGTTTTGTACTATGTATGCACATCATGCAATTCCCCCTTAAAACCCATTTTGGATTTTTTTTCATATCTTTTCAATATGAATTTGGAATTTTAACTAAGAGTAATCCATTCTGTGTATAATTCAACCTATATCATGAGGAAAAAACATGTGGAGTGATTTGAGGACTCCCATTGGATGTTTTGACGCTTCTACTTAAACAGAGAGGATCTTCCTTAGGCAATAAAATACAGATGTCTCCTATGAGTGGGAACTTTGATCTATGATGACCCGTGATCTCTCCCTCTTGACATATTTCTTCAAAAAAATTTATATGAGGACATATACCTGGCGAGATATTCCATTCTTACCTAAGAGTCCATGAGATGATTTTCTTCCCAGAATCCCTTATTGGGTTACTCTAGTAACATTTTGACATATTGGATCCTCTATATGATGGATTTCTATTAATAATGTTACATGGGGTCCCCTATGGTATGTTTATTTTTTCATGTTGGCATAGGGAATAACTTATAGGGTCCCTTTACCAATATACCATTATGAGGGTCCCAAGTAGTATGCACATACCTTATTATATTGTAATAGAGGGTCCCTTGTAGGATGCCTTCACCTTTTGGTTATTTTATGGATCCCGTGTAGGATTACTCTAACATACATACCATTTATGATTCCCTATAGGATTCCTCACTTACCTCTAATTCTATGCATACCTTGTTGGATGAATTATCTCATGTGAATACCTTGGGGATCCCATGTAGAATGCCTCTCTTTTTTATGAATTGAGGGACATATGACCATTCCCAATGTTTATCCAATCATGAGATTGTATGTTGGGTTTTGTTATAGATGTTAGGGATTGGCACCTTATAATCCGTTTAGAACTTGTAAACACATTGTGCATTGGTAGTAATGTCAGGTGTAGTAATTTGATCATCATCACTCCTTTTTCATTCATTGTAATTGATTTCTGATGGAGAAAAGTTTACCTGTGGTGATTCTTTATTGGTGGAAATTGAGCCTAACGTCAGGTATCTATCTTCACTTTAAGATGTCTAGATGTTATTCCTAGGATCCAGATTCTGGGCCTTGCTATTTCAGATGATAAATTTAAATCCCAGAGTTACTACCTAGAATCTGGTTATCGATCCTGTATATTTGATTATTAGATTATTGGGATTTCCATATGTGATTCATGGGATTCAATTATTGTGCCAATGATTTTGATATGAGGTATTTCCATCCCTAGTAATAATACCAACAGATTATTATGCAATCCTGATTTATGAGGATGTTTCATCTCTCCTCTAATTGATATATGATAAGGATGAATACACTCTTCTCAATTTGATTAGACTCATTTATGACTATTTACCCCCTTTTCTGTTACATGACCACAATGTTGGGCATGACATCTCATATTATAGGATACTCAGAGAGATTACACTCTTCTAGTTGATTGGAACAATTCCATTCTCCCATTTTAGATACTCAAGTGGTGGGTATGGTGTCTCACTGTTGAGTTTTACTTATTGATAGACTAAGGGTCATACCCATAGAGATTATTTTAGTTATGAATGTCGTGACCACCTATGATACGAGACCTAGGTCTAAGACATTGGACTCGATTTTCATGCAATGATATAAATTCCATATATCCCAGTGAATATTTACATGATTTATGGATGTACTTCCATGTAATACATTTTTTAGTGATTACAGGTGAGTATGGGTGAACCCAGGGTCAGGAAGAGTATCCCCCTTTAGTTTCATATCTTTCTTAGAGACATTTCCTATCTCTACCGAAAGAGGTATATGTTATTTGGGATTATAGACCCATAGGTCAACTTAATTATTCATGGCCTAAGTGGAAAAATGTCCTGCTAAAATCCTTATGTTTAAGATGTTTAGGAGTTCAATGTTATAGAACTAGGGATCAAATGTCGATTGATTTTATATTTTTTCATTCACCTAACACATTGATATTGAAATTTAGTAATATATGTATAAGAAACATCCTATAAATTTATACACTTATTGATAGGGAAATACATGGTGGAATTTTCCCAATTTATTGGTATTACAGACCTAGGGTTTGCTTGTGGATTGACGTAATTGTATTTACTTATCATTTCAGTTTTGTTTCATCAAGGATGAGCATATTATATTTGGATGCATTTATGGAAGCATATTTGATAGGTATATCATTGGTGGGGACTATTGATAATATTTATCACCCATTCATGTACACATTAGTGGACATGTAGAACTTATGTATTTTTTTAGGTTTAACACATGGATGGTGGTTAAGGAAAAGTACCACAATTGAATGATCATACAATGCTACTCAAGTGGGATATTAAAATTATGTAGGTGTAGTTTGATAGTGTCTATAGGCCAAATATGTGGTATAGACAACTGTGAGTATTAGAGCCCTGTAATATTATTTCACAGTATCTTCTACTCCTGTATTTGTAAGGTCAGTCTAGTTGGTGACCAATTTTGTATTTATGACATAATAGTTTAGGGTTTTTTATTTTTCATTTATTATTACTACATGTTCTATTTTTTCTTTTTTACTACTACCTTAGAATTTTTATTCTCTAATTTTTATGATACATAACTATTTATATTCCTTGATTACTCTAATATGTGGTCATATAATCTCCAATATTACAACCCATGTCCTTGTAGATGGTTAGAAGCCACTATCATATGGGTAGGCATGCTTGATTCCATGTAAAAAACTTGATCAAGGCACCATTTCTGCGGAATCTAGGATAGAATGTAACAATAATCAAGATATATAGAAATAATAATAGAATATTTTTTTTGATAATTATTTGGAAAATTCCTAATAAAGATGTCTTACTCTTAAAAGTTATTATATTATCTTTTTGTTTAACCTAAATCATTCTCATTTCAACCATGGTATCTTTAGGATGGGTTCTATGGTATTCCATAAATTAATTCTATCACCTAAAAATCATTTGAAATTGATTTTAAGGGAATTTTATTAACCAATGAATATATCCTTAATGTGCCTATATTTGTGTGAGCTATTTTTCCAACTTATCAGGTATGGGAGTAAACAATATGTTGATACTATACCAGTCTTTTTTTGGATTATTATCAATAAGTACATCTATTTGACAACCCCATAAACACCCATTATCTAGACATGGATGTAACTTATATAATAACTGCACAATATCTACTTTACCAAAACATCAGTATGTTATCATATACATGGAATTATCCCATGGGTTTTTACTAAATTTCTTGTATCCTAAATGATGAAACATTCAATTTTACCTCAACCTATAGAAATTTTTATTTATACATTTTAAACATTGATCATATTTGTTGAGTAATTTTAATAACCCTTGTTATATCTTTAAAGTTTTTTTGAGTAATTTCTAATTTTAACACACATAGGTTTTAACTTTCTTAGTTTCCATAGAATGGATTTAAGAAAAAAAATTAATTTTCAGGACATGACTTTGTTATCCACTATAACATTCTGGAAAAAACTATGCAATAATTTCATAACATTACAAAAATATTACATTAAATGAATTCTAATGATATTTTAGGCTTACAGATTTATATAATTTTGAGATATAATAAAATAATATAGCCCATATCATTCTATGATAATGAGAATTTTCTTTTCATTATATACAAAACTAAAAATGTGTAATAAATCTTCAGCACCCCCACAAAATCTCTACACAATACATATTTCTATTCTCCATAGCCATGGGTAAATTAAAACATAATATGGGGTGATATAAAACACCCAAAAAGATAAACATGAGAACAATAATCATAAATCATATGTTTCAATTTAATAATCATAAATTACATGGAGAAAATAACGCATCAAAATAATTTCATTATCAAATTAAGTTAAGAGAATAATATTCCCATGGATAATAATGAAAACAAAAAGGTCACATGGATAATCATACATATTCCCTTAGAGATGAAATTTATAATTTCACATATCTAATTCCATGCCCTAATACAAGAAATTATGATCTTATACAAAAGAGCATACCATCATAGATGTCTTTCTAGGTGATATTTTGTGTTGTGTAGGCATATAAAAACATAGTTAATGTAGATTTTTTAAGGATACCTATTGATGAATTGATGTTCTATAAACAATTATTCCCCACCTTCTGTAAATTAAATCTAATTCAATTACTA
The DNA here is from genome assembly GCA_963277665.1 of Viscum album. Taxonomy (NCBI): domain Eukaryota; kingdom Viridiplantae; phylum Streptophyta; class Magnoliopsida; order Santalales; family Viscaceae; genus Viscum; species Viscum album. Next base: position 1,867,449,216 of record OY728120.1, on the reverse strand, counting down.
TATGAAGGAATTAATAATCAATAATATACATAGAATATATTTATTAATAAATAAAAATCCATATTTGAATAAAAATTATAAATATTTTCAATATTTTTCTAAAAATTGATCCAAATAACATTCTGTTTACGTATCACATTATCTAACTACATGTGGAATAATGGTATATAGTTAAGTCAAAAATGCCCCAATAAATTAAGAAAAATATATTTCAAGGTAATAATCCCTTAAACATACACTGTATAGAGAAATTGGTATATTCTAAAATGAATAAATCCCATAATCAGTCAATTTATGGTTATCATGGTGAATTAATTCAATCAATGAAATGAATAATATGGTATTATCAATTTAATTTAATTGGAATAAAAATCATGCATGTAATAGAAAATGATTTAGAAAGAAAAAGGTAGTTATGGATTTACACACGTTTATTCCACCATAGAAAAATTAGTATGAGAGGCTTCCAAATGTAATCATTTTACAATATATACACAAAAATAATTAATAAAATATTTTATATGAATCTTATCTCAATGAATAAATTGGGATGTAAACACACTTACAGTAGTGTTATTGAAATTATAAAAAGACTATGAGATAGATCTGAAGAAATTACAATATAATGAAATGAAATAAATTCATAATGATTAAATAAAATATGAAATTTAAGAAACCTTTTCAAATAACTGACGTTTCCAAATTTCAAACACATCTCATGGAAAATATTTAAATAATAATAAAGACTAAAGATATTATTGAGTCAAAACCTCCAAATTTTAGGATTTAAAATAAAAAAATATTATCATGAATAATGAGATGATCATATTAAAAATATTAAATGTCAATTAGATGCACTATTCCAAACAAAAAAATTGATTATAATAATAAATATGTCAGAAGGGGTGAACATTTGTGACATAAGACCCTTACCACCAAAGGAAAATTCGAGTCAATACCACGTGATTGATAATATTTAAAATGAAAAAAATTAAATTTCATCAATAATTAAAGGTTATTGATACAATATATTAAAGGTGTAGGAAATACACTATTCAAAATAAAACAATGTGTATAATAATATATATGTCTCATGTGGTGAAAATTTGAGACAACAATCCTAACACCATATGATTTTTATGAGATAGAATTTTGTTTATTTTTGTGATGTATTATGTTGTATGCCTCACCCAGATAATATTTTGATAAACGAAATTCCATCATATCTTGTAGTATTATCAACTATATTCCTGTCTTTTGTGACTCACATGTTTGAGTTCTTTTGATATATTTCATTTCACGCAAGATGGAGTTTATGCTGGCAACAAGATATTATTATATTTCCTTATAACAAAGCCATTTTATTGGTAGGAATAAAATGTATTAATATAATTGCAGAAATATAAATTTCATATATATATATATATAATAATTTTTTGGAGAGAAATTAATTATAAATGAAAATTAAAACCTTTTTAATTAAATGGAAATAATTTTATGAAAAAAATATATGAATTAAAATACACGAGTTTATTAAATAATAAAATCACTCTTGATGCATTTTATTAATGATATATATATATATATAATATTCAATCTAATGATTAAAATTCATCTAATATTAATTCTTAATATTATATAATAACAATTTGAATTTTTCAGACAAAAGATGTATTTTTGGAAAAAGGTAGTTTTACCACCTTTTGATGGAGAACCAATTTTGAATCTAGTTTTTTGTAGTTTTTATACAATATTTTTTAATACAAACATATTCTTTGAACGTATAGTATGAAAATTTTCTTTGGATGAATTTTGGGTATTTTTCTAAAGAGTTTTTCATTTTGATGAAATGTAAAATAAAAATAATTATTTTTAATTGAATATAACTTCATCATCAATTTTATTTACTAAGTTAAATTATATATTTAAAATGGTTTAATGTATAAATAGAAAAAATATTTATCTGTTAATATAATTCAGCTCATTGTAAATAATTTTTCTTTGATTTTAGATGAAAAAACATTTGAATCTTTTGGATGTTTAAACTTTTAAAATTTGTTTTCTCATTCTGACTATTGTATTAATTTGCAATTAATTACATAAAAATATGTGTTTATAATTTTAAGAAATAGATTCCATATTTTTAATCAGTGGGTTAAAATTAGATAAATATATTTCATTTAATTTTGGGTAATAGGAATAATATAATTACTTTTTTTATTAATACGGTTAAATTGAAAATATTGTAATTATGTGTAAAAATGATATTTTTATATTACACTAACACATTTAATGATATCATTAGATTATTTTTTTGACCTAAACCATCCTTTGGTCAAACTAGTATACTTTGGAAGGCACATGGTAGTGATTACGACATTTAATATATTTTATTTAATGAAAATTTAATGATTTGTCACTCTAAATCTAATAATTATATTATTTTTTAATATAAGGTTATACATAAGATAAATTCATTTATAAATAAAAATTTGAAATGTAAAATGTTTTTTATTACCATGGTAATTAATATTATAATTTTTAGAAGATAAATAATTATCTAAAAGGAATATACAATGATGATGCAAAAATTATATTAATGATGAAAAATCAATAAAATAATTTCAATTAATATAATATAAAGCATTTAAAGACAAAAAACATGAAAATATTTTATTTTATTAATATATTTCAACCATAAAAATTCATGGGATTAATTATTAACCATTTTAAGTCACATGGAATGGATTATAAAACTTATAATATTTTATCTGAAGTAATGTTAAAGCTGTAACATTATTGTTTTAATAAATATAACATTATTAATGTAGTATTTTATAGATAATAGAATAGAATATATGTATTATTATGAAATATAGAGGATTTATAATCTTCATGGTATTTTATATTAAATATTTAATCAATGTATTAGTATATTAAAAAATTAAACAAAATGATGTAGTAATCATTTATTTAATGAGAATATCCAATAAATGTTATAAAAAATATTTAGATAAATATAAATTTGATAAATAATATATCAATATAATTTTATAGATTAACTCAACATCTTAAGAATATAATAAAATATTTGTTTCAAATTTAAAATGTTATCATAATATTTATAAGGATTGGGCAATTAAATAGTGTCAACATTGAAACTATTTATTATATTTAAAAATAATGAATTATTAAATTATATAAAAATTATAATATATTTTACAGAAAATATAATTTAAATATTATATGGTATAAATATTCTTAATTGTAAATTTATTGTTTAGTTTTCATCAAATAAATAATGATTACACTTTTTTTAATATTGAATAATTATTAACCTTAGTTAAAATTAAAATAGAATAACTAATCGATAATTATATTGATAAGGTTGTAATTGAAAAAAAATTGTCTATTATTTTTATTAGTAGATTAGAAACATATCCTTTCTCATATTACAAAATATAAAAATTTTGAGGTTTTTGGAAGTGGTTTTATTTTATTCAAAATTAATATTTTCGGAGATTCCAAAAGTACCCCCAGCTCAATTATAAAATGAACCTCCATCCTCACTTATCCACCACATATTGAGCCTTAAATATTTTCTACCCCTAGAAATTTTCCATTTCTTAACTTTATTAGTACCATTATAGTGGTTATGTACTTCTTAATAAACCAACTCTAGGTCCCCTAAGAGGATATCTAGAGGGAGATCGTCTAAAAAGTGGTAATATCCTCTTCCGATTCATTGAAACTTATTTCTTCTTATACGTCATATTCATGAGTAGTTTCTAATATAATGTAATTAATAAAATATAACTTATATTATGAGATGATATTATAATTATGTAACAACCATATTTAACCTTTTATTCATCTTATGAAAAATGAAATCACCATGCATAGATATATATGACTAACTTTATCCACTCTGTGGTGTAATCTATTTTTCAACACAACATTACATGGATGGGTACAATGATGGAAATAATAACTAAATAAGATTATTATAATATGGTTTTTAATCTGTAAAAAATATTAACCATCAATTTTCATACCATTCAACAATTAACGGAATGAAATCGTCACCTATTAGTATGCACGACATGCCGTCTCCATGATGTGATGCGATTCATTCTACATGATCTTCATTAAAGAATGGTTATATAAATATATAAAATGAATAAATATGATACATATTACATTAATATTATTTTATAAAATATTTAAAAATAACCTATGAATAAGGACCATAACTTATTAGACAAAACATTCATGAAAAAATGTACCATTTAATATCTTAAAGATGAGTAATAGTGAAATGTTATTAACAAACTAGTCATATTATTATCATATTTAGTATCATAATTATTAATATTTTTCTGTATTAAGTTAATTTATTTATCAAAACTATTATATAGGTGTTTCAAATACGTAACAATGTAATCATACCTAATGTAAGGGATTATTTTTTTCAAACCATTATTTCATTGAGACACATTCCATATACAGTACCTATTTATTCAATATGATCTATATACTATCGATGAATGTATTTTCGAGTATTTCTATAATAGTATGTTGTTTTCATAATTATCATTCTTTCATGGAGCATATTATTTTATTGATTATACCATGAAGATAATTCTTTTCACAATCTCTTCAATAATTATAATTGTTTTGTTTTATGTCTTTGTTCATGAATATTTATCATCGATGTACATGTTTTCTAAAAAATATTTCATAAAATGTTTTACAATTATACTATGGATATTTAATTTAATTATTAATTTTTTCTAACTGGTTTGAAATGAATATTTCATTCATTTCCAAAATGAGGAACTTTTTGACCTTTCATAAAAAAGTATGAGATGATTGTTTTCATTTAACTTATATGGCATGAAAAAATTTTACACGTTCATAATGATTTATTTCCTTTGATATTCCATTAAAACTTTGCATAGTTATTTTCAAGTAAATTATTTTCATCTAAAATTGAATGACCTTTTAGTAAAATAAATCATTTTTGTGGAACATATGATATTTTCCTCAAGAATCATTTTAATGGGTTCTATAAAGGTTATCTTCTATCTAATTTAGTATTATTTTCAAATATATATTCTTTAATGGGGACATTTATTTTCAAATATATTATCCCAAGAATTCTTAAAATTTTATTATGTTTATTATTGAATGATTTTAATGAAATCCATTTATTTTTTATGGATTATGTTATGATGGAATGATGTTTAGGAAACCCATATTATTCTATGGGTTGTGATAAATGATTTATTTTCTTATGGAACAAATATATATGGGATTCACTATGAGATGGGTGGGACATATATCTCCCTCTAATGCATCAAGTAATGGTTTATATCTCAAAATAAATATTGGAGTAGAATTGGAAATGGTCTCATTTCAGTAATACAATGATAGGACAATAAATGGCCTCATATAAGTAATACAGGGTTGGAACTATAAGTAAACTCAGTTTAGTAATTTACTTGTTCATATATGATGGTATTTTCTATGAGGTTTGTGAATTATTGAAATTATATTCTATGCCTATGTGTATTCATCAATTTCTTGTTTTATGCCAATTAAATTTTCTCATGGATAATGTTCCATTATGATTTATACCTTATGAACATCCATGATTTATTTATTGACTCATGATTTTGATATATATTAATCATGGTATGATTTCCAAATGTTATGTTCATGTTTTTACATTCTTAGATTCATGTTTTGATTGATATTTTCCTTTTTACCTTCAATGAGCATTTAAGCTCACTCTTTTTATATATTTTCTTTTCATGGGGATATAAATAATTGTTTTATATTAGAAAAATGGGATGTTATTTAAGGGATATGTTGATGATATTTCTCCCAATTAGAAAAATGTATATCATGTTTCCAATGGTGTTAAAATAATATGCTCTTTGGGGGTATATTTGTGTAATGTGTTATTATTACACAAAATTAATGTAATATTCAAGTATGTCAAGATTGGGTTTTAAGAGTTGGTTTCATAGAAAATGAGTAGTAATAATATCCATTGTAACTCTCAAATTTGAAATTTGGACGAAGCATGGCTCTCCTCTTAAGGGCTTTATGACTAAATGGATGCCACATTGAATGGTGTTCTATCCCACCATGGGGGTGTCACTTACCATGGAGTGTTATGACATGTATCAAACATTTCCCATTAGAAATAATTATCGAATGAAAGAGTTGGTATCAGAGTGAAGGTTTAGTCATCCTTTGGATACTAGAATATATAAAATTTAGAGGGATCAATATAGATATTTACAAAGACATGTTAAGAGATATTATAAGAATAAGTCGAATTGTAGGATACAATAGTTGAATTTTGGTAAGTATCATGAATAACCTTTGATTAAAATGAAGATAACATATATTGAAATATTATATATAATTTCCCTTAATTATGTTATTTCCTCTATGATATGTATTTCTCACACTTTTCATTCTGGTCTTAGTCAATATCCAGAACAAGATAGATGATAGTTAACATTGTTTGTTTTAGATGAGGAAATCAGGGGAATTATATGTCCTACGTGGAAATATTATAAAAAGAATTAGGTTGTTAATTCAAGTATTGGTTATAAAACTAAGGATAATGATACTTCAAACAACATGAGAAAGGTATGGTATGATATTATCATAATTTTTCCATTAACATAAGAAACAAGATTATATTAAGTTTTAGGAACCTTAATACATGATTCATATTTCATATTATTGGAATGAATAAAATAATGAAACATGAGACATGGGTTAAGAATAATGTTGGATGAATAAAGTGTATATGTTTTGGAATTATATGATTATGTATAAGTATTCTCAATATATGTTTTTAATTAAGGTTTTAAATTGATATGTTGATCAGTGATGAAGACTTATAAATGTGACTTATGCTAAAGGTAATATTTTTATTAATGGATGTTAACCCTAAATTTTTTCAAGATGTGTCGAATTTTTTTCATCTTGGACAATGATATATTAGAGACAATTAATTGGATGTTACTAATTAAGAAATTTTTGATATGTGGCTTAGGTTAACATGGATGAATTTAACAACTTTTTTGAAATTAAGGAACATATAAAATAAAAATTGGAATTTGGAAACATGCATATTTTTAATAAGGATTTAAGGAAATTGATGTTATTATCATGTTTCGAGACAATACAAAAATAAGGAATTCATATGGTTGGAATGTGAAAAATAAGAGATATTTAATGATATTTTCTGTATAAATCTTAAGTTGATTTAGTTCTCCCCTTTATAAAATTATGTATTTTCCAAATTTGGAAGAATTTTAAGGATATCCATTTATTTATTGTTTATGATAAAATTCAAATGAAGTTTGTGATAATAAATTATTATCTCACTAAAAGTATATTTTTCAATATTTGATAACTTGTAACAACCATTCTGTTGTAAAGACTGACATAATGACTTATGAACATATGTATGGATTTTATGATCTATTAATATTTCAGAAATTCCAAAATTATATTTTGTTTCATGGAAGAAGAGATGAAGTGAAAATTGATCATGTCATGAAAAATGATGATATTGTGCCAAAATAATGTACTTCTTCCTTTGAAAATTATTTAACTTTAATAAAAAGATCCCGATTTAAAAAAATTTCATGTTATCATCATTTTGATGGTATTAACGTACCCTTTATTTCTTCTTTAGTATATGGTTTTCTTATTTTTAACATTCCCTGAATTATCCACTTTTTTGAAATTAGGGAAATTTATTAATCTCGATTATTTTTACACTTTTTCCCTATTCCCAAATATTCAGTTATGTTCTCCTACAAAGAGTCTTAGTTATGAGTTATATCGTATAACTGTTTCATTTAGAAAACTAATTTTCAAAATAATATTTATTTATGAATTTTTACAATGTGGGTTTATATGAAATTAACTTTCATGTATTATTCCTTTTATATCACAGATGAATTTCTATGGTGAAATTCATTTTAAGGGTGGAGGTGGTAGAATCTTTCACCCCATGAGTTTTATGAGATAGATTTTTTTTAATTTATTTAATGTCCTATGTTGTATGTAAAACAAGATATTATTTCAGTATATGAAACCAATGGATAGTTTGTAGTATATGGAACATTGTTCTTGTCTTGTGTTACCAACAATTTTGAGTTTCTTTGATAGATTTCATTTCACCAAAGATCGAGTTTAAGAGAATAACTAAATATTATTATATTACCTTATAACTTGGCCATAATAATTTCATGTAAGGAAATATTAATTGAAATACGAATATATGATTTAAATATATATATATGATTAATTTTTTTGATGTAACATTAATTATAAATAAAAATTATTATTTTTTTAAAAAAGGAAACCTTTTAATATTTTCTTAAATGAAAATAACTGAGTTTATAATATAATTAAATCACTCTTATTGGATTTTATTAATGAAATAAATATTAAATATATTAATTTTAATGTTTAAAATTCATGTTATATGTTTTCTTGGCATTATATAAGAAGAAATTCAATTTTTGGATAAAAAAGTATTTAAAAAATTGAAGTTTTCCACATTTTGATGGCACAACAAATTTAAATCTATTTTTTCAAACATTTTTATATTCTATTTTTCAAAATAAACATCTTAGTTAAAATCAGTGTATCAGAATTATCTTTTGTTGAATTTTCTATATTTTTATGATAAGTTTCACATTTTGATGATTAATAAAATAATAATAATGAATTTTAATTGAAAATTACTTCTTCGAATTTAGTAATGGTAATATATTACATATATGAATGGTTTTAATGTATAAATAGATTATATTTTTATAATTTACTATAATATATGTCAATGACAATAGTTTTAAATTTAATTTAGTTGTAAAAACATTTCAATCATTTGCATGTTTTAGCTTTTAAATCCTATTTTCTCATTCTGATAATGGGATTAATTTTATATTAATTATATGAACTTCCATGTTCATAAATTTGAAAAATAAATTCAATATGTGGAATTCGTGGGTCTAAATTATCTAAATATATTTCTTTTTTTTTAAATATTAATATAAACTTTAGTAATTTTCATTAATATAGTAAAAGGTAAATTAGGTCATTAAGGGTAAATATAATATTATAAAATTACCCCAACACTTGTACTAATATAATTGGATGAGATTTTTTCAACCTAAATCATACTTGGTTAGAAATGTAATCCTTTTAAATCCACTTGTATGAGATTAGGATATGTAATATAATCTATTTAGAGAAAAGTTAATGATTTATAATTCAATTTTTAATAAATATATTATTTTTAATTAACTGATATGAAGAATTTAAATTGAACTATAAATATTTATTTTAATTGTAAATTTTTTTCTTTATCATGGTAATTTAAATTTATTTTTTATAATATATAAATTTACCTTAAAGGCTTAAACAATTATTATGGAAAAAAAAATTTATTAATGGAAACTGAATAATTTTTTTAATAATATTGATAATTACCATAAAAAACCTAAAAACATGACAAAGTATTATTTTTCGAGTATATCTTGACCATAATTATCCACATGTCGAATTAGTGTCCATTTTGATCCACATGTAAATAATTATAGAACTTATAATATTTTATCCAAAGTTATGTTAATGGTTTAAATTCCAAGTTTCAATATATATATCATTTTTAATATTGGATTTTGCAAAACATATATTTTACTATATGTATATTATGAAATATAGAAGACTTATCTTCTTAATAGTATATTTTTTAATTCTATTCAACAAATAAATATATTAAATAATTACACAAAATCATGTTATAATTAATTTTCTAATAGAAATATTAAATAAATGTTATTAAAATATTAAAATAATTATATTTTGGGAAAATTAATATATTAAATGAATTTTATAGATTACCTTGACCTACTAAGAATATAATAAAATATTTTTTAGATTTTAACTTTTAATATTAATATTTTTGACATTCATGGAATTCAATATTCTAAAAAAATTTCACTCTTCCTTATTTATCAAAATAATGTTTTATTAAATTATCTAATAATAAGAATAATTTTTCAAAAAATATGAAATAATTATGATATTGTCATAAATATTCTAAATTATTTATTTATGCTATAATTGGCATAAAATAAGTTAAAATTTCACTATTTTAATATTGAAAAATTTGTTTCCTTATTAAACTTCATATAGAATAACTTAGGGTTAATTTTAATGATAATGTTTAAATTGATAGAAAATCTTGTTAAAAATTATTGGTTGATGATATTAAACACTTATATCATCTATCATTTTAAAATTTGATATTTTTTGAGGTTTTTGGATGAGATTTTATTTTATCATAAATTAATATTTTTGGATATTCCAAAAGCTCACCGCACCTCAATTATAAACGTGCTCCTCCTCCATAACTTATTCACCTCACTTTGGTCATTAAATCTCAAAAAATCCTTACGTATTTATCTTATCAACATAACTATTAACATTATAGTACTTATATCAGTTTTAAAATAAATTCTCTGTTGTCCCTAAGAGGCGATCTAGAGGGAGATCCTCGAAAAAGAGGTAATTTCCTCTCCAGATTTTTTCAACATTACTTATAATTCTACATCATCTTCATTATTATTATTCCATTATAATGTAATAAATCAATTATAAAATATTTTATGATATGTTTTTATGATAATTGAGCAACAATATTCCACCATTTATCCATTTTATGAAAAACAATTCACCGCATGTGCGTACGTATGGCTTACCATCTCCACGTCATGGTGTAATATTTTTTTCACCACCATGTTACATTGATTTGTAAAATGATGGATATAATAACTAAATATTATTATTATAACATTATTTTTATTCTATAAAAAAAATATCATCCACTTCTATACCATTCCACAATTAAGGTAATGTTATCATCGACCGTGCGTACGTATGATCTGCCATCTCCACGATACGATGTGATTAATTCTACATGATATTAATTAATGAAGGATTATATAGATTTATATAATGAATAAATATTATATATATTTTAGTAATATAATTATTTAAATTAAATTACAATAAAATAAGAATAATAACTAGGACATATATGAGAAACTATGTATTAGAAAATAATGTAGTTAACACCCAAAAGGTGAGTAATATTGAAAATTTATTAACACAAGGGTGAAAAGATGATCATATTTAGTATTATAAATATAGAAATGTTTGTGAAATAATATAATGAAATTATTTAAACCATTATATAGGTGTTTTATGTATATACCAAAGGAATTGGACCTATGTTAAGGGATTATTTTTTGTCTCCCCATTCTTTCTATGAGAAATATGTTGTATACACTACATGTTTCATCTAAATGGTGTATATATTGACCATGAATGTATTTTATAAGCTTTATAAAAAATATTATGTTATTTTCATCATTTTATTTCTTTCAAGTGGCATATTAGTCTATTTATTATCAAGTGAAGAGTATATATTTTCCCAATCTTATTAATATATATAATTGATTAATTTGAATTCATTGTTGTGGAATATCAATCATCCTTATCCTTGTTTTCTAAAAAAATTCATAAAATGTTTTGCTATTCTAAATTTATTATTTAATGTATTTTTTACCTTTTAATAAATGATTTTAATGTAATATTTCATTAAATTTCTAAATGTGGTATTTTTTTGACTTTTCTAGAAAATGTATGTGGAGAATGTTTTCTTTTAACATTTACAATATATATAAAATATATTTTTTTATAGTGACTTATTTTATTGAAGCATCCCTTCAAATACTACATGGTTATTTTTAACAAAAAAAAATTCGTTTTAAATTTCATGACCAATTAAGAAAAGAAAACATTTTCAAAAAATAAAGGATATTTTCCTCCATAAATATTTTAAAGTGTTCTATCTAAATTATCATCTATATAATATTACATTCTGTGATGTTATATATGATTTATTAAGGTACTTTATTACAAATATATTATCCCAATTATTTCTATGGTTTTCTTATTTTTATTATGTAAGGATATTTAGGAAATATATTTAATTTTCATGGATTAAATTATAATGGAATGATGTTTTTTAAATCTATTTTATCTCTTGGGATATTATGACTGATTTATCTTCTTATGGAATAAATTTTTATGGATTTAACTATGATATGGGTGGGAAATATATATCCTTCTAATGAATTGAGAAAATATTTATATCTTATTAGATTGACATGACTGAAATAGGAAATGATCTAAGATCATTAATACATAGATCGAACGATAAATGATTTCTGTTCAATAACACATGGATGAAATTGTATGCAATCTGAGATAAGTAATATAGGGCTGGAATGAGGAGTACATTCAGTTCATTAAGGGACTTTTTCCACTATATTGGTCATGGAAATATTCTTTGGTTCACATAGAAATGATTTTATTTTATTTCATGTATTCCAAAATTCCATGTATTATGTTTTTATATTTTATCATTTCTCATGATCCTTTATGATTTATTCCTTATTAAGAACCAATATTTATTTCCCAACTCATTATTTTTATATTTTCAATTCTTTTTCTGATTTGAAGAATTTATGTTCATGTTTTTAAATTCTTGTTTTTCATGTTTTTCATGATATTTTCCTTGTTTACCATTACTGATCATCTAAGGTCACCCTTTTTGAATATTTTGTTTTCCCTAAGATATAGTGAATGGTTTTAGGTTGGAAAACTGAAGGTGAATATATTTATACGATATGTAGAATATCATTCAAAAAATTAGAAGAATGTGTCCCATGATTTGAGAGGAAATAAACTAATTTCAAATTTGGGAGTCTATTTATGTAATGTATTATGTATTCCCAAAAATTAATGTAATATTTATATACATCAAGATTAGTCTATTAGAACAAACCCTTAAAAACATTAAAAAATTCATGTCAATACCAATTGAAGGATATGATTTCAAGTTAAAAATTAAATACAATGATTAATAAGAGGATAATTATATAAAACATTAAATTGATATTAGAAAAACCATTATAAAAATTCATGTTGTATAATAAGAAATTGGACTTAAGGGGTGAAAATTTGAGACATGGAACCCTTAAAATAATTCATGCCTTCTGCTGAAGTGCTTTGATCTCTTATATAAAACATATCAGGCATAATAATCTATTTTATAACCTTTTTTATAAATAACCATTAAAAAAACCTTACACATTTTTTCTCTTCATTTATATCAGTTATATATTACCAACATTTAATCTTCTTGTGTGAGTAATCCTGATCATTTTGATCTAGTTTTATAAAAACGATACTATTTGTCAAAATTATTCTAATGATAGTCATTCCAATATCATATATGAAACTAGAATTGAGGATTTTTTAATTATTATATTTTTAAAATTTAATTTTATTGTTGTTTTGGTTATGAACCTTAAATATGAAATAATTAATGAGCATGTTTGAGTTATTTTTCATGAATGATTTCTGGTATCTTAATTAATGAGTTTAAAATTAATTTTACAATTCCAGAACCAAAATAAATTCTTTATTTTAAAATTTTATATCTTATATTATTTTTAACTAATTTCTTAGAGTATTGAAATATATTATTTTATATAATTGTTCAAGTAGGTTGTTTGACTAACTGAAACAGAGAAATACCATTTTTTATTGATGATTATGGTTATAATAGTAGTTTCTATCATAATAATATATAAATTAAAGATTAATAGTGATATTATTTAGCGAACTATAGGGGTTGGAGTCATATATTAATATATTTTAATCCAATATAAATAAAATAGATAAAAGACGAGATGCGTTACTTTATGGAGGCGATAGTCTGTACAGTGCACCATTAACATTTTAATTTCTCGATAAATTTGATGGACATTATATATATTATAATTTTTATTCTTGTAATAATAATGATAATATATAATTAAATTTTATTTTTAAATTACTCATATATAATAATTCAATTGATGTGGTGGTGGAAATAGATGTCTTCACATTGTGTGGGATATACTTCGCACCACACACAAATGATAGTTTCAATTTTTTTTGTTGAAAATAGAAAAGTGGTTAATAGTTATTCCATTGGAATAATAAAACATATTATAGAAAGATAGTGGTTTAATTTTATAATAATTCAACAATTACATATGGGAAATTATGATCAAAATTAAAAGAATTTAGATAATGAAAAAAGAGTACCCATATTGAAATATTTGTGTTTTCCTTGGTGGTTTTCACAAATAATGGAGGTATTAAGGAAATAAATTCTGAATAGTGAATAAAATAAAATAAATATGATTATAAATTAGAATAAAATGTTCAAAGGATTATATGGAATAAAAATAATTTAACATGTCTTGAAGTGGAGGTGAGAGGCCTGTTTTATAAGTGATGAGGGTGACATTTTTTTAAATACTTCAACATAATATAAAGAGATAACAATCTTAAAATGTAAATAAAAATAAAAAATGGTATATAATGGATTTGATGATGATATATGGTATATAAATCTTCAAAAATATATTTTATCACGTTTTGTGACCCTATTATTTAGTCTTTTAAACATAAACATTTCATTTTTCACATTTTCAATTTTATAGCAACACACCATTTTTACCTAGGTAATTTAATTTAAATGTATAAAAATAAATTGCAACATATTAAATAATGTGTAAGTTATAATTCAAAATATTTAATATCTTTTCTCAAATAAAATTTATATGTATAATATAACTCAATTTTATCATGAGCGTATGTGATGTGTAAAAACCTATTTTTTCAAAACAATTAATTATATAATTTATGTGTTTGAAAACATTACTAAATTAATTAATTTAATTGACATAAATCACTATATTGTAATGATAAATTTTTCTCATTTAATGTAATAAAAAAACATATTTTAGTAGTTAACATTAAATTAATTGAAAATACCCACAATGATTTGTATTGGAAAATATTACATAAGGCTATAAAATGATACTCAATATAAATTGAAAACCATAAATGTTTTTTTAATTTTCCATTTTACTCAATAGTTACATATTTAATAAATTAAATTGTTTTATAAACATTCATCTCATGTTTATATAATAATAAATTCAAAAAATTTAATGTTTTATAGAAACTTCAATTTCCACTATTCACAAAAAATATACAACTTCATATAAATTAAAAAATATATATAATAATGTAATTTTTTATTTAAAATAAAATGAATATAATTTTTTTAAATAAAAATTCTAAAATAAGAGAATTTATCTTTTGAAGAAAAATATAAAAATATAATGAATCTTGTTTTCATAAGAAAATAAATTTTGAAACTTATATGTTATTCTGATTGATTTTTTTATCAATAACAAGTAAAATTGGTTTTTATATATTAAATATATCCAAATTATATTTTATCCAAAATATATTATGTATCATAAAATAAATTTCATAAAATACATTTTTATAGGGGTTATATTTTAATTCATAAATCAATAATATCATTTACAGAACCACACTAATTAAATTTTCATTAATGCAATACTATTAATATTGGAACTTATTTTAATTTATAAATATATATATCAAAATTCAGTGACATCTATTTTCAACCAAAAACACTAAAATTACATTTTAACAGTTATATAAAAAATGTGGTTTGTTGGTGTTTGGTGTAATATGTGAATCATGCTATTGGACATATTATGTTTTGAAGAAAATTTTAATTTTAAATCTCATGCTATTATAAAAAAAATTATTTTAATAAAATATATTATAAACATATTATTTTGGTATTTTGTTGAGAATAAATATTTTCATGAAGAAAAATGTAATAATAAAAAAAATTAAAAAAATTAAAATTAAAGAAAAGATGAAACAAATTATTTAAATAAATAACTATGAATTTTTTCCCTATATTAAATATTAAATGTTACATTATACATAATGTGTCCAAATTTATGGATATAAGAATATAAACATAAAAATATAAATGAGGGAAAATAGCATTATATTATGGGGTAAGGGAAATCCTGATGTGATCTTGGGGTGATGGGGGTAATGCACTGTGAATAAACAAATTACATGTTCATGGAATCAATGGATTTATTTATAAAATAAATACACATTTCGAACAATTATACATATAATATCATATTTTTTTATCTCTATTACAAATGATGTAAGAAGGTGATATATACCATGAATAATTATCCTTATATGAAAAAACATTCTATTCACTCTATTCAATTTTGATGTGTAGACAAGGAAATTTATTCCCTTAAAAATCACTCTTTTGGATCATCTTTTCAAATGTTTCTTTGAATTTTTATTTTTTATACGTTGAAATATTATTTAATTAGTATCAAATCCACTCATTTTCTTTAGTTTTATCACCCTCCGACATCCTACATGGGGTAAATACATGTTTATTTTTTTTATTTTCCAATATAAATGATAGTTTAAATCCAAGAAAATATATAATAATTTCCAAATAATTTATAGTGGAACATGTATTTTGGAAGATTTTATGCCATGATATATACCCAAAGGGATTTAACATTGAATTTTTCCTTTTATTTTATATTTATTATAAATATTTTAATCAATTTCCAATTCAACTATTGATTTGAAACATTGAAAAATAAATTCATTTGGGTGGATAAAATTTTGTGTTTTTTATTCACCAATGACATATAATGGTGGGAATCCATATTCTGATTACCGATGTGTGACCCTTGGTCACTGATGATTTAAATCAGTATAATAATCCTCTAAAAACATGAAACGTGAAAAAAATACATTAAAACATTAGAATCATAAATACTTAGGTCTATAGCCTCCAATTTCATTATAAAAAATAAATAGAAACAAAAAATTTTAAAAATTAGAATTATATATAAAATAATCCCATTAAATTAATACACCATATATAAAAAATATACCAGAATAATAAAGGTTGTTGAGAAATCAAATGATTTCATAAAATATTAAAAATTTATTTGAAAAGGGAATTATACATTCCACAAACATGGTCTATGAGGTATAAGTTATAATCTTAAAAATAAAATTCTAATTCATTTCTATAATTCCTATTTTTCCCAAAAGTGTGCACTATATAAAACTGTATACAAGAATGTTAAAAAAGAATCAAACTCATGATCATACATATATTTATTAATAACATCATCATTACAAAAGTAGTATTATTATTATTAATCCCCCACATTATATATAGAATTACTATTATTTTCTCAAAATGGTTATTTATAATATTTACCTTGATTTTAGAGTTTTTTGGATTGTTTAATAAATTAGTATTTCAAGGACATCTACCTGAGAGTTCATAATGATACCCATCAGGTAATGAATCTTTATTTGATGCATGGTCATAGGTGTCTTCCTCTAATATACTAGTGATCATACTCTTGTGGTTCACAACATAGTACATGATGACCTTATTATCATTTATCTCGTTATTTATATCTTGTTGAATTATCATCCAATTGATAAGTATTGTATTAATAAATATATTCATCAAGAGATTCCTAAAATATTTATTTTTAGTGAAAAACAACATTAAGTACCAATAAAAAATAATAGAATTTATATAATTAAAAATATATTATATAGATAATACTTTTTCAGTAAAATGTAAATTTTTTGGACTAAATTAAATTTACTCATAAAATAGGTGATTAGATTTAAATTCTCTTCCACTCAAAAAGATAAGGCTACCCAAAATATTGAACCATATTTCATATCCTTTAATTTAAGTCCCCATGGTAATGGTTTTTTGAATAGAGGACTGGTAAAATTATTATTTATCTCATCTAATATTACATTAAATGTTTTAGAAAAAATTAAATTCCAAATCATTTTTACGAAATAATTAGAATGGTTAAGTGATAATACTATGTTCTCTGATGAATCAGGTAGTTCCCCGACCCCATTTACCCAAAGTTGGTGCATTATTACTTCATATTGGCATGATCACAAAAGATCAAGTCTCGAAAGACCAATTAGTTTAGTAGCCTTGGAAACACTGGATACATTCATAAATGTTATAATACATCATAAAGTGAAAAACTACAACAACATATTGTCTTCATATCCCCTCATACTATCCCTGTGGTTCAATCATAAAATAATTCTTCACATCCTAGAAAAATTTAAACATTGAAAGGGGTGAGCTCAGATGCTCAGTAAGGATAACAATATAGCAGAAACTTTCATAAATAAACAGAAACATTTAAGGCAATGTATAACAAAAAAAAGCCTTTTAAACTTGAACTTTAGCATAATATGAAAAAATTAAAATTAAATAATGTTATTTACTTATTCACATGGATATTCTACTAGTCAAATAATCACATGCAATATCAATAACCACTTTCATAATGATGGAAAGCATAATGCCAGACTATCATAACCACCTAACCAAGGCCTTGTGCCAAGACTAAAAATAATATTTTGTCAAGGCCTAATTCAAAGACACTAGTTTGTCTCCTGAGACCTACCGATGCATCGAGGAGCTATAGCAGGCTCAACCTGTCACTTATTAAGTCCAATCAATTCCTTATTTGAAATTGTTTAAATATATCATAAACCATAAAATAATCGTATCACATAAAACATGCATAAAGAAAACATAACATTTCGACATTTCAATCACAAGATTTAAATACAACACATTGATATAATAAAACCATTTTCAATACCAAAATAAAAGAAAAGTAAAACTTGGTATTTATTTTTCATTTAAAAAACATATGGCTTGTAGAGGAAGTCGAAACTCAAATAATGGTCACGACGGTGGAGAAGTCATTGTCCCCGCATACGTATGACAAAAAAACATTCCCATTTGTCGTTTAGTAAAATGCTTCATATAAAAATGATTCCTTTTGAATAAACGTAAAAGTAAAAGGGGTTTATACATCGTATAAAAGAAAGATGTGTATAAAACAAAATATGCCTCATTGAAAGGAGATTGAGACGATGTCCCTTACCTCGTGTTTGGTTTGACTTGATCGATATTTAACCTCCAAAATAATAAATAAGAGTTAATTTATACTTTCTTAAGAACCTTTTTCAAGTTAAATATTCATTTTATACCACTTATTACCATGTTATGAACATTATTTAATTATTTAAGTTAATAACGGTCGTTTTGTCGATCTTTGGTACTTGAGTCAACAATAAACTTCTTAGATTTACAAGTTGTTTATGTGGTAGAATATCCATTATCTACAGAATTATATTAATAATTTGGATATCATATATATCATATATATCTTGTATATACATGCATTTATAATATTACATAACATTTAGAGGTATGAAATGAAATGCACCATTCATGGAGACGGTAAGCCTTACGTACGCATTAACTCTACTTTAATTTCTATTTCATATTTAATGGAATGAAATCATAATGATATAGAGGAATATTATAATTCCAGTATAATATCATTTATAACATCATTTACTCAATCCTGTATATGTCCCATATATGGAATTAACGATTAAAATCACTTTGAGGGGGCGGTAGTCCGCACTTCCTAAAATGAAATTATCGCATTTACCCAAAATGGAAATCTTAAAGGTATGCCATAAATGAAAAATAAATAAGAATAAAGAAAACATAAAAATAATATATATATCATATATAGAAATAGTGTCATCATAATGTCCACCATGAGATATGTTAAAAGAATATTGTACAATCATCGTTTCGTGAGGCAGTAAATCGCCACCCATAGAAACAGTATGTTCTTTAACCATTCGATGAAGGTGTGTGTAAGTGTAAATCAAATCCTTCTCATATAAACATTCTATTTTATTTAATACACTGTTTTTGTTACAAAATAAAATAATAAAATGAGTTTAAGGGGTTGGAGAAGAAAAATAATACAAAAGAACATAAGAGAATACATTACCTTAAAATCGGGTAACTCTTTATGTTTTGAGACAAAGGCTTCCTTGGGGAGACTTCTGCCCAAATTGAGGCTTCTAAGAGTAACAGAGGGAAGTTAAGAGAGTATTTGGGCAGAGGTTGGCCGATCCAAATGGATTTTATGGTGTGAATAAAGTAGTATAGGTGGGGGCCTTTTATAAGAGGAGAGGAGGGGCACTCTTGGAATGTCAGAAAATGTCACTTTGTTTTAAAATGATTTTCGGATTTTAAAGGTCTCACAATTATATATTTCTAGGAAAAGGTGACAAGGGTTCGAAAAATAATCATCTAATAGGTTTTTTACAAGTGTATGTCTTATATTTTACCTTATCTTTTTATTTTATTTAAAACGGTCATTAATGAGGTAATCAATGCATCATCATGGTGTCATAAATAAATTAATTTATTTAATGTATAAAAATTATAAAAAATAATATGATGTAGGAAATCTTTTTATATTTCCAATTACTATTTATAGTCAAAAATATTACTTGTATATCCCAATGTAAAAATTGGATTAGTAAAACAATACATGTTTGCGACTTTTTTATTTTTAACTTTAAACAAAATGTTATTAATGTCATTTTCTTACCCAAGTGGCTCCATGGGGTCCCCAAGTTGACCCATGGATTGTATTGGTTAGACATGACTCATCAAATAAGGGTAGGACTTGTGTAAAGGTAATTTCATATTATTATAACATTATTTTTAGCTTAAATTACACTAATTACCATTAATCGCGATTAGTAAAACATAAAAGTTACTAGTCACCAAAAAATTATTTTCATTCCATTCAAACAAATTTTAATTATTAATGAAAACCATTTATATCAGATTTTTAAAAATCAATTAACAGAAATCGTAAAGTTTCATTTAAACAAAAAATCAGTTTTTTAACTACCACTTCGTGGTTTCACTATTCATAAAAAATTGACGTTTTTCAGAAAAATACAAAAATTCACCCTAAAATATATTTGATATTACGAATTCAAAAAAATATGTCTATTTTACAAAATTCAAAACATATATGTTTCATTATTTAATTTAATAATTAATTCCCATTGTTAAAACAAATAGCTTGTTTTTAAGAAACAATATCAATCAAAAGATTGACAATTGTTTATGTCCAATTTCAAAGTGAAATTAATTATAATTCCCACCATTGGATAAAATGGTAAAATAATATTCTAATTATACTTTAAAACCAGTCAATATTATAATTTATCACTATAAATTATTTTAATTAAAAAAGTTGTTTTTAAGTATTTGTCACTATTCATCGAAAATTGGATGTTCTCAAAAAAATACCAAAATTCAACATATGATAATTTTGATATTCGAAATCCAAAAATGAAGTCCATTTTGAAATACAAAATTTATATAATTTCAAAAAGTGGTTATTACTATTTATAACGGCTACTTTGATCGGTCGCGGTGTGCTAGAATCTTGATCTTGCGTACAATGCAAGCTATTACATTGTTGAAAGAAAAGCATACCGTGGATGCTTGGGGTGTTAAATTATACCCTCCTTCAATAAATTTCATCATCACAATTTGAAATTACTCTTCGAAAATAGATGGTTGAAGGTAGAAAATACTTTTGTGGAAAACCCACATCGGAAATAAGGTTAATATAATTTAGCCTTAATAAGAGGGAAATGGAAATGAAAAATTCACCACCAAATTATGATCTAAATTAGGAGAAAATTGTTGAAAATTAGAGACATATAATTTGAGAAAAAACATAAATATTTGTAGGGAGTGATTGAGGTCATCAATCACAAAAAAATGTAAAATTAAGGGCCTCAAAGCCTTCAATCTGCGGTGAATTAAAATATCATCAGTTCAACAAAACATAAGGTATTAGGATAACACAATTTTTTAATTTTCCTTTCCTAAAGTGTAAGAATTAATTTATTCATAGTATAAGAGATAGGTATATATATATGCTTGACACTTAGAGTTTCAACCTTCAACTAATTTCAACCACAAACTCATCTTTCACTCAAAAAGATAATAGAAATCAAAAATATTATATTTATCCTAATTGTACAAGGGTCAAAATATTAACACATACCATTTAGATTAGGAAAAATATTTTTTAATAACCAGGGACATACTGTAGGCTAGTGGTAGTTAATAAAGGCTTGTCGTACTATGGTTGTTGGTTCGATTCCTACATCTTTTTCTGACGCGACGGGTTATCCCAAACCTATAGGTTGTCCTTTTTCTAAAACTATAGTATTATAATATTTCAAAAACAATCCTCAGAAATTTTTTAACCTTAAACAATACTATAAAAAGTTAAACTTAATCCATTCCAACCATTATAGTTATCCAAAATACGTCTGTCCAGACTTTCTCTAAAAGCTCTCTAAATTCCAAAATCAACTCAACAGATTCCCAAAACAATGTAAAGTATCTCTTATTGTCACATACTAAAAATATGATTACCTTCATCATATTAAAACCTTAATGAAAACAACAAGTACTGCAGTACAATCCTTATATATATCACATTATTCTTATAACCATAATATAGTTATTGAGTCCAAAAACAAAAATACAATAATTATTCCACTTCATCTGTAGTAACAGTATAAGATTTGCCTTGATCCCCTGGCCTTTTCTGAGTTAAGTTTACCTGGAGCTTAGGGAATTCATTTTCATAATACCCCATTTCTCTACAATTGTACCATTAAATATTGACAGCCTCTTTCTTTCCCTTGCAATCACGAGCCTGGTGACCTTTTTCTCCACATTTATAACAAACTCACATTCCTTTTAGGAAAGTACCAGGGCGATTCTTCCCACAATTATCACATAATGGAAAATCCTTCTTTCCCTTTTCCCTTTATCTATCTCTTTTTCCACCGTTCTCTTCTTATCTTGCTTTCCTTTATTGTCATAAGATTTAGAGAATTCCATTTCTTTCTTGATAGTACACGAGACTATATCTTCGTACGTTGAGAAAGATTGTGATACTAAGGCTCGATGAAGAAATGGTTTTAACCCATCAAATAAACGATCAATCTTACTTATTGGGTTATATATATAATCTGTAGTGTGCCTCGCTAACCTTGTAAAATTGGCCTCATACTTTGAGACATTCTCATCCTCCTATTATCTCAGAATCAAAAATTGCCTCCCCATATCTACTCGATGGTCACGAGGAAAGTATTTTTCTAATAAAATATCTTTGAACTCCATACATTCCATTTTTGATACTTCATCATCTTCCTTCATGTTTTGAATCAATGGCCACCATTGATCAGAATCTCCATTGAGGCAGTAAACTTCCATGATAACCTCTTCCCTTTCACTACACCCCATGGCATGGAATATGTTCTCTAAGGAATTTATCCATTGCTCAGCTACTAAGGGATTTATAATCCCATTGAATGTTGGTGGTAGTTTCCTCATGAAGTGGTCTATCATTGATCCTCCATGTTGCGGATCAGTGTTCTCCATACGAGTAAGGTTATTATTCATAACCTGAGTGAGTTGTCTCAGTATGGTGATAAGCTGATCAGCACTAGTTGTATCACTAGCTCCACTATTATTATCTTGAGAAGGAGAGAAATCCCTACATGGAGTGCGTGCATTGATACAGTTTCCATTCCTTCCACTAGGCACCATTTCTAAACAATATCATAAACTAGATTTGTTTATTAATCGAAATACATAATTCCATACTTTTAAAACACTTAAAAAAATTGAACATTTTATGTATATAATCCATAATCATAAAAATGTTTTCTTCGAGGAAGTATTTACTCATAAACCCTTCATAATGTTTTGTATAGAAAATGGGAATTATCCTAAGCATATCCCCCGGGAGTGTCGTAACCAAGAGTGCAGCAATGCACGTTGTCGTGTACCAGTTCCCATTCGAGTCTAGCTGAAAGCGGTGTTTTCGGGTTTTACCCCTAGGTTCATCTGTTCCAGAGCCGCCTCTACCTGCTCGTATCTAGACAATGATTTATTGCTCAGAAAACTCACAAGATTTCTATAATACCAAAATTCTAGGATGTTCTTCTATACTAATACTCAATGTCTATCTTAGGGCTATGTGCTCTAATCAGAGTTTATCTAAATCTAGATTCCAAGAATAGTACTAAAATGCCTCTATTACCAACTGTAACGTCCCGACCCCAGTTACCCAGAGTTGGTGCATTATTACATAACATTGGCATGATCACAAAAGATCAAGTCTCAAAAGACCGATTAGTTTAGTAGCCTTGGAAACACTGGATACATTCGTAAATGTCACAATACATAAAAAAGTGAAAAACTACAAAAACATCTTATCTTTATATCCCTTCATAATATCCTTGCAGGTCATTCATAAAATACTTCTTCACATCCTGGAAAAATTAATGCATTGAAAGGGGTGAGCACAGATGCCCAGTAAGGATAACAATATAGCGTAAACTTTAAAAAATAAACATAAACATTTAAGGCAATGTATAACTAAAACAAAAGACATTTAAACTTGAACAACAACATAATATGGAATAAGTAAAATGAAATAATTCCATTTACTTATTCACATGGATATTCTACTAGTCGAATTATCACATGCAATATCAATTTCCACTTTTATAATGATGGAATGCATAATGCCAGACTGTCATAACCACCTAGCCAAGGCCTCGTGCCAAGACTACAAATAAGATTTTTTCAAGGCCTCGGGCCAAGACACTTGTTTGTCTCATGAGACCTACCGATGCATCGAGGAGCTATAGTGGGCTCCACCCATCACTTATTATGTTCAATTTATTCCTTATATGGAAAGGGTTAAACATATCATAAACCATAAAATAATCGTATCACCTAAAACATGCATAAATGAAACATAACATTTACACATTTCAATCACAAGATATCAATATAACACATTGATATAATAAAACCATTTTCAATACCAAAATAAAAGAAACATTAAACTTGGTATATATTTTTCATTCAAAAAAAAACTATGGCTTGTAGAGGAAGTCAAAAGTCAAATAATGGTCACAGTGGTGGAGAAGTCATTGTCGCCGCATAAGTATGACAAAAAAACATTCCCTTTTGTCGTTTAGTAAAACGCTTCTTATAAAAAAGATTCCTTTTGAATAAATGTAAAAGTCAAAGGGGTTTATACACTATATAAAATAAAGTTGTGTATAAACCAAAATATGCCTCAATTAAAGGAGATTGAGATGGAGTCCCTTACCTCGTGTCCGACATGACTCGATCGTTCTTTAAGCTCCTAAATAATATACTAGAGTTAATTTATATTTTATTAAGAACCTTTTTCAAGTTCATTATTGCTTTTATATCACTTATTACCATGTTATGAACATTATGTAATTATTTAAGTTAATAACGATCATTTTGTCAATCTTTGGTACTTGAGTCAACAATAAAATTCTTATAATTACATGTTGTTTATGTGGTAGAATATCCATTATCTCCAGAATTATATTAATGATTTTGATATAATATATATCATATATATCCAGTATATACATGCATTTATAATATTATATGACATTTAGAGGTAAGAAATGAAATGCACTGTTCATGGAGACGGTAAGCCGTACATACGCATGAACGCTACTTTCATTTCTATTTCGTATTTAATGGAATGAAATAATAATGATATAAAGGTATATTATAATTCCAGTATAATATGATATATAATATCATTTACTCCATCCTTTATACGTCCCACATATGGCATTAACGATTAAAATCACTTTGAGGGGGCGGTAGTCCATACTTTCTGAAATGAAATTATCACATTTACCCATAATTGAAATCATAACGATATTCCATAAATGAAAAACATAGATGCATAAATAAAACATAAACATAATATATATATATCATATATATAAATAGTTTCAACATAATGGACACCATGAGAGGTGTTAAAAGAAGATTGAACAATCATCGTTTCCTGAGATAGTAATTCACCACCCACAGAAACATAATGTTCTTTAACAATTCGACGAAGGTGTGTGTAAGTGTAAATCAAATAATTCACATAAAAACATAATATTATATTGAATATACTGGTTTTGTTACAAAATAATGTAATCAAAAGTGTTTAAGGGGTTGGAGAAGCAAAATAATACAATAGAACATAAGAGAATACATTACCATAAAATCGGGTAACTCTTTTTGTTTTG
Organism: Viscum album; assembly: GCA_963277665.1. Taxonomy (NCBI): domain Eukaryota; kingdom Viridiplantae; phylum Streptophyta; class Magnoliopsida; order Santalales; family Viscaceae; genus Viscum; species Viscum album. The sequence goes on along the minus strand of OY728120.1, from coordinate 1,867,423,017 downwards.
AGCCAAAGGCTTCCTTGGGAAAACTTCTGCCCAAAGTGAGGCTTCTAAGAGTTAAAAAGGGAAGTTTAGAGAGTATTTTGGAAGAGGTTAGCTGAGCCAAATTTCTTTTATGGTGTGAATAAGGTGGTAGAGTTGGGGGCTTTTTATAAGAGGAGAGGAGGGGAACTCTTGGAAAGTCAAAAAATGACACATTATTTTAAAATGATTTTCGAATTTTAAAGGTTTCAAAATTAAATATTTATAGGATAAGGTGATAATGGTTCGAAATATAATCACCCAATAGGTTTTTTACAAGTGTATGTCTTAGATTTTACCTTATTTTTTAATTTTATTTAAATAGTTTGTTAATGAGGTAATCGCTTCATCATCATGGTGTCATGAATAAATAAATTAATTTAATGTCTAAAAATTATAAAAAAATACTATGATCTAGGAAATCCTTTTATCTTTACAATTAATTTTTATAGCAAAAAATATGACTTGTATAACCCCATGTAAAAATTGTCTTAGTAAAACAATAAATGTTTGGGACATTTTTATTTTAACTTTAAATAAAATGTTATTAATGTCCTTTTCTTACCCATGTGGCTCCATGGGATCCCCAAGTTGACCCATGGATTGTCGTTGTCGGCCATGAATCATCCAATAAGGTTAGTACATGTGTCATGGTAATTTCATATTATTATAACATTATTTTTACCTTAAATTACACTAATTACCTTTAATCGCGATTAATAAAACTTAAAAGTTACTATTCACCAAAAAATTATTTTAATCCCATTGAACCACATTTTATTTCTTAATGAACAAAATGTATATAGGATTTTTGAAAATAAAATCAAATATTTGGTGATCTTTCAATTAAACAAAAAATTAGTTTTTTAACTACCACTTAGTGGTTTCAGTATTCATAAAAAGTTGAAGTTTTTCAAAAAAATACAACAAATTCACCCTAAGATATATTTGATATTTCGAATTCAAAAATGATGTCTATTTTAAAAAATTCAAAACATATAAGTTGCATTAATTAATTTAATAATTAATTCCCATTGTCAAAACAAATAGCGTGTTTTTAAGAAACAATATCAATCAAAAGATTGACAATCGTTTATGTCCAATTTCAATGTGAAATTAATTATAATGAACACCATTGGATAAAATGGTAAAATTATATTATAATTATACTTTAAAACCACTAAATATTATAGTTTATCACTATAAATTATTTTTATTAAAAATGTTTTTTTTAAGTATTTTTCACTATTCATCGAAAATTGGATGTTCTCAGAAAAATACCTAAAAGTCAACATAGGCTAATTTTGATATTCCAAATTAAAAAATGAAGTCCATTTTGAAATATATAATTTATATAATTTCAAAACTTGGGTATTACTATTCATAACGGCTACTTTGATCGATCGTGGTGTGTTAGGAGCTCGAACTTGCGTACAATGCAAGCTATTGCATTATTGGAAGAAAAGCACACCGTGGATGCTTTGGGTGTTACAAAGCATCGATAAAAAGTTGTATATATGAAAATTATTTAGAATAAGGAAAATATAAATTTAATGTAATGAAAAAAATATAAATTTAATGTTATAAAAAAATAATGTCTACTTTATATCTATCAACCTCAATCCCATGTTGTGACACTACATTAACATGAAATGTTCACCTTTATAACATAATTTTTTTTAATATTTTAAACCACATATTTCTAAATATATTGATGATAAACATTTACCTACCCGAAGGGTGAAGGATAAGACAAGGATCCATATTTTTAAAGTCATATATAAAAACCATGATTCATATCTAATGTAAATTATAAAACACAATCTTCGTGAATGTTTGTATGATATTTTATGAATACAAACTCAAAATTAAATCCCTTGGTAGAAATATAGTGAATTAGAATGTCAATTTCATCTTTTCCTAGTTCTATACTATTCTATGAACCAAAATTTATACATTGAAACCTTTCATAAAACATTATTTTTTCCTTTCCATGTGCATATCAAGAATCTAGTCATGGATGGGAATGGGGAAATGGTCTTTATATGTTGACTGATTTAGTTTCAAATAATCAATGAACACTAACAGTGTGTTTTTCACTCTCATGTATACAATGTCATAATTTTGATTTCTTAAAATAGTTAACATTATTTCTTAGATAAAACATAGAAAAGCATAACCAATTGAGAGTCAAACAAGGGGTAAATGATACCATACTCATGTAAATTCTCGAACTCTATCATTAAAACTTCTAATTTATTATTTTTAAGTATTCTTTGTGTATACCCAATCTATTTATAACATTTCTCCAAATGTGTATTATGCATGAATTTATTGGAATAATACACATTATGGATACCAAGGTCCACTAAATTTCCATATTATTTCCCCTAAAAATATTTAATATTAATTTTTGAAATTCAATATGAATATTTATTTTAAAAAAATTATGAAAAATTATACTCTTTAAATGTATATAAATATTTCAAATTGTGTGGAAATATATGGAATTTAATTTTTTAGGTGTTGAATTGATGGAAATATGTAAGAATCATAATATCATAAAACAATTTGGGATTTCTCTCTAATATTTGTAATTATTATATAGTAACATTATTTTATATGTTGATTTATAATTAGATGTTGATTTATATTTAATTATCATATAATAGTGGAAATCCCCATAAAGGTGGATATTAACCCTTCAGCCTAATTGACATTGTTTGATTAATACAGAAAATATACTTTTATATTAAGGGTCTAGATCATTGAGATATTAGGGGTAACATCATTTCATAAATTTGAATAAGTCATAACACTAAAATGTTATTTATAATATAATGGAAATTTTATTTAATATGGGTTATGAAAAATAAATAAATAATAAAATAATGAAAATGGGGGAGGTATAGAAGAATGAAATGAAAGAGAAGAGAAGAAATAAAAAAATAAAAAATAAATTTATTTATTTATCTATTTTATGAAGTGATATTTAAAGGACTAATTGATCACAATATACCTATAAAATTGTTAAATAATAGTTATCATCCATATTAAAATAAAAACAAGTATAATCACCTACTTTTTCATCCAAAAAGACTACATACATTAACTCAACCAAAGTGTATGAATGAATTAAATCATAGTCTAAATATAGAATAAAATATAATAAAACCATTATTTCAGAGTAATTCAGTGTATATATTATGGTTTAGATTAAATTTGGGCTCATATCCATACTATATATGTGAATAATATGTATAGGGATTATAGTTTACCACTACAAAATAATAGAACATCATATTCTTTGGATGATTAATTTTACATTCATATGATTTCAACATTTTTCAATTATCTTGATAAATTCATATAAATTGCGATTTATTAAATTAAGCACTTAATAAAAGGATTGTATTTTAATGAATTATAGTTTTATCAATGACTAGTAATTTATAAATGTATAATATTAGTGTTAGATTGATTATCAAGGAATGATACAATTCCATGGGAGGATTAGTCATCACAAAAGAGACTTATATATAGAGATGTCAAGAAAGGGTATTACACATTCATGTTACAAATCATAATTTCTTAGGACAAACCAAGAGTAAAATAATCACATTTTAAATTATTTATGTAGTTTAAATATTACATCTCAAAAGTGAAAACAGAATTCTAGAACCAAATGGTTATTATATTTGGATATTACTATATTAATGTCTTATAACACAATATTTGTTTTTCATATAGTAAAAACATTGGTACATTTGACTTCATTATAAACATACTCTGAAATGGAATTCTCATGGGATATAGGAAATATAATAAGGAGTGATCACAAATTCTATGTAGGGAAAAAATAAACTTATCAAAGAGTCATAAATGGGATAGATAATAACTCGGTGAGAATACATAAACATATGAGAAATATACAATTAAATAAAAAATGCAGTCATATTATTTGTTGATGAGTCATGGTATATGGACATATAATTTTTAGGGATCATAAATATTACATGTAATAAAAATTTCAAGAGATGATACAATAATCCTAATCCATGAAGAATATCATAGGTGTGTGACATAACATGTAAATGTGGAACAAACATAAGCAGTAAAAATAAAAACATTGTCGACAAATATAAAAAAAATTTAAAAAATAAAAATTTTATTGGACATGAAATAATTTGAAAAAAATATAATTATAAAAGTTGATAAATTAAATTAGGTCTACAAATATAGTTGTGAAAATGAAATTTAGGTCCAAACATATTATTGCAAACATGACTAAATGAAATCATGTTCTTCCATAATACAATATATCATGAGTTATAATGATTAATAAAATGCATAAGAGTGCTAAATCAGGACCCCCTCTTAAAATAATGTCAAATAATAAATATTAATTCCATATGAAATTTTCTTGAATCAAATCATAAAACCCTATTTAAATAAAAGGGGTCACCTAAATTTTCAAATAGTATCAAATAATAAGGTTTCATGAAATAAATTTATTAATACTAAAAATTAAATCACCAAAGAGAATCATATAATAAGTCAATTTATAAGTTACTTAAAGAAATATAATATTATATGAGATATATCATTTAAATATATGGTGGAAATGGATTAAAATATTTTTAACATCATCCTAATAAATCAATTTCAAAATTTTTATAAAAAGAGAGATTTGAAAATCTTATTTAATAAATACTATGAGTAATGTGATAATAATACTTTTAAAAACATTATTGTTATTTAATCCCCAATAATTTAATGTTGAAAATAAATAAATTTTATTTATTAAAATATGGAGTTGATGATAGAAAATATAAAAAAGTTCAAAATGAAATTTATTTTCAATATCATTAATATGTGACACCAAGAGTTTTTATATATTATTATTTTTCAAATAAATTAAACTTTCTAAATATAATTGAATGAATGAAACAAAATTTTAATATTCAATTACATGAAACACCATGTGGAGAATTCATTACACGAAACACTCTGATTAGCTTGTCTTACACATGACATTGAGTTTTAATAAAACTATGACATATTATTAGTTTTATGAAAACACAAATATTATAAGTTATCCCTTAATGATAGTGTTCTGAATATTAAAAACTATTTTTAATATTAATTTTAATGGTTCTATATAAATATAACATATTTATCTATAAGTCCTTAATTATTTTATAAAGTCCTTATATGACTTGGAAATACTATTTTCTAAGAAAATATTTATTTATGTAAACAGCAAGGAAATTAATTTTTGACACTATTAGATATTTAATGGTATGAAATAAAATTTTCATTAAATAATATTTTCCAAATAACTTCAGATTAATTATTGATATGTTTATTAAACGATTAATTTCCTGATGAATAATGAAAAATACAGAAATTTAATTGTAAAATAGGATTTTATTTAAATTACTAATAAAGTTATATTATATTTTAAAATGATTTTAAAGTAAAATTAGATAAATAATATATATTAATGAAATTTATGTCTATTAAATCAATTGAAAATTGAAATTGGATATGAAATCCTTATAATCTTTTGAACATTTAACCATTGAAACCCTGCTTTGTCGTCAAGTCTATTGGATTAATTTAAAATTGAAATATCCCACATTAATGAATGAAATTTTGAAATATGGATTCAATATTATAATCAACATCACTTATATTTTCTAATATGGTTAATTTTTTTACCTAAATGAAAAGTGAAATAGTAAAAATTAATTTCTGTGTTTAAGGAAAAAATACGATTACAGGTTGTTAAACTGAAAAGATAAGGGTTAAAATGATATAAAATCCTATATAATATATAATATATGATCATATCTCGACCATATAATGTCTATGTATTCATGATACTCTATTTTTCATCATTTGTTCATATAAAAATTGTGGGTACAACTTTTTCATCCAAAATATTACAAGAATGCCACCCAAATCACATATAAAAGGCCACCCACTATCCTCTCTTCCTAAAACATTATATTATTGTATTTTATAAAATACCTAGTGATTTATCTTGAAAAATAATCTATTCACATAATAGAATACTTAATTTTTAGAATAAATCCAATATAAGAATGATTTAGGTGCCAACATAAAGAGGTTTCCCGAAGAAGAGGTACCATTCTTCAACAATAATTTTGAATTTTATTTTTCCTCCAAATCCCTAAATTATTATTAAATCATGATGATATAAAAATATATGTTTAATACATATAAAAATAATTTTTTATTTTATGGTTATGACCAAAAAACATCACCACTTCCACTAAATGAGTTATCGAATCAAAATTATTGTGTACAATGAACTACCGCCAAGTGATCCAACATCATTCATTTTTACATTATTAAATCTCATCATAGGGTAATGAGATGAATATAAAGTATATATTTGAAATCTATAACATTATTATAACTTATTATTAATTATATTTTATATTACTTTTTTACTCTTCATTCCATTGGTGATACGATGAGGTTTCTCTTATGTATGATGTACTACCGCCTCTCAAAGCGATGTGATTCATTTTTCACTAATGATTTAAATGAAAGATAATATGGATGAATATATGTTATATATAAAACATAATATGGATATTATTTTTATATTTATTATTCTTAAATGTAAATATATCAATTAATTTCATACCTTTCCACTAACTGAAATATGATAATATCATTTTTGTACATGTGGACTACCACCTTCACAAAGCGAGGTGACCCCCCTTTTTATTACCAAACCAAATGTGTGATATGTATAAGTATATTTTAATACAACATAGGACATTATAATCATTAGGATAGGGTATGTTATTGCTTACATACTTTCTATAATGATCTTTCAAAATTGGAAATATTACTCATTAATATGTGCGACATACCATATCCTTGATCGTAACTTACTTCAATTCATAGAACCATCATCCATGATTTTTGGTAAAATTATAATTTATGTATAAATATGATAACTATTTAATGATAATTATTCTTTATATTTTGGAACCACGATTAAATAAAGGGTACAAATAATAAAAAATAAAAACATAAAAAACTATTAATAAGAGAAACATTATTTTAACAAGGAATTTAAAATAAATTTGTAATAAATAGTTATTAGTAACTAATTTATTTTATATTTATATTTTTTTAAATTATATTTTTAAAATTATGTAAAATTTGTTATACCGAAGGTTAGAACATATACGAAGGATGTCGAGACCCAAGGTAAGAGATTTCTAGTCTCTCTTTGATTTTAAGGAGACTTAAAAAAATCAGCACTCGTTTCTTTAATGTGGTTTATATAATCCCCATTTGACATGTTATATAATTAATAACATTATTTTCATTTATGTTAATATTTAATATGATTTTATTATTTATTGGGGCTTATGATTTAAAATATATTAAATATTGTAAGGGATTTCCCCCTCACTTTTATTTTCTATGAGACATAAGCCATAATCACCCATGTTTATTTTAGGTGGTTAGTATTATACCAATTAATGTATTTTAGGATTCATATACATAAAATTATATAGAATTACCATTAATTATTAGGAAATTTCTTTCAAGGGTATTGCAATTCAAAATATACCATATTTTTATGGGGTTATTGTTTCAATTTGCATTCTTGGAGACATATGTTATGTTATCAAGCTATATTCTTTTTTAGGACTATATGTAACCACTTTGACATGTAATATCATTAATTTATTTACTATAATGATAATTTTTTATTCATTTATGTTATTCCTACATGGTGCTTATGATTCAATGTTACACAAGTGGTAATGGTTTTATGGTTCAATGTTATCATTTATCAGGATTTCTTATGTTTACGATTCCAATGATGAAATATTATAAACCATATCTCATGAAACTCATGAAATTTCTTCTACTTTGGAAAATTTAGGAGAATAATTATTTTACCTTTTATTTTCTCCATTTATGTAATCAATAGTTCAAAATAATATTCTTAAGTAAAATCAACTTTTCAACCAAAAAAAAATTTCTTATAAATTTTTATTCTCTAAATATGCTTCCAATAATGTTTTTAATATTAATTAAATTGGATATTGAAGAAATTTTTACCCATAATTTAGTTTTTAGAATTTTTTTAAAAGAATATATATGTGTTTTTCTAAACAATTCAGGCTAATATTTTACAAAAAACATGAATAGAATATATTTTTTAATGTGTATATAAAGAAAAATATTTCTCATTGTCATGACCGCTCATAGATTTCATGATTAAATTACAATTTTTCAAGTTTGTTTTCAATGGCAATGACATTGAAAATGTTTAATTTTTTAAAAAAAAATTATTTTCCAATAAAATTTATTTTCCTCAAGAAATGTTCCAAGAGATATTTCAAAATCATTATCCATATATGATGAAATAATTTGATATAAGATATCATTTAATTGGGATATAAACTAGTGATAAAATTCATAATTAATCAATGATTTTTTTGAGATTATAATATATTTATGAAACCTGCTTCTCTTCTATTGGTTATACAATGATAATATTTTTTAAAAACCCACTTCTTTTTCCAAGGGTTATGATATAATAAAATGATAAAATTATTCTAAAACCAGAATCATTTTCATAGGTTAAGGAATGATGAAATGTTTATGAAACCAATTTAATTCATGGGTTATGATATAATGAATGTTTTATGATCCTGTGGAAAACACATGTTTTAATTTCTTTATGAGATGGGTGGGACCTATATCTTCGCCCAATTCATTTGGAAATAATTAACATTGTAAGATATTAAATGGTACACATAAGGTTATCCCAGGACTAAAGGAGGGAACATGTGAGGTTATCCCAATCCAAAATGAGTGTACACAGGATGTCGTCTGAAGCTTCAAGTAGGCACAAATGTGGTTAGCACAAGAATAACATGATATGGATGTACTGGTTGATGGCTTTCATATATGATTTTCTATGCTTATGTTTATGCCATGAGAAAATGTATTATAACAGTATTATGATTTCATTACAAATGTTAATTTATTACCTTATGATTAATGTCTTATGACCTGTGAATGTTTATTACTATACTCAATATTACAATCTTCAATATATAGGGTGTGAAATTTTATTGTTTGGATGATGTTATTGTAGCTTAAGGATTGTGGTACAATAACATGACTCCCTTGTTTTCCCTTCATGAGAATCTTTAATATCCCTTTATAAAATATCCCTTACATAGGTTATGAAAAAATATTTTAATTTGTCGTACTAAAGGGGATGATTTTTATATGAGACATTAAATATATTCTATGTGTTAAGAATATTTTTTTTCATGTTTCCAAAGGCACTAAACTACAATGGTCTTCAAGAATATATTTTTGTAATGTAATTTTTATTCATCGAAAAATATGTAATATCCATGTACAAGATTCTTGGGTTTCCCAATTTGACATCATAAGAAATATTTAGTAACCCTTTTCATACTAGGATAAGAAACCATTTGTGGGATCCCTTGGAATATTTCTATAGATATGTATAGTGATGTTTTAAATGATATGTATAAGAACAATCAAATGTGTACAAAAATGTCCTAGAATTTTGATAAAGGATGGAGATAGTGATTTCCATGAAAATAAATGCTTCATTATATAATACAAGTGGATGTGGCTATGGAGAAGAAGTACCTAGGGGTAATTACTTTGAGAAGGAAGCAATGATATGGACTCAATCATCACCTAATGTATGAAAATTGGCCTTTCTACACGCCAATTTTGATACACATTAGAGGATATGAATTAGAAATATAAAACTCTTTATAAACCATCAAGGGGGATTTAAATATATGATGAATATTAATGAAACAGGATATACCTTAGGTTTCTTATTTTAAAAAGAGAGTTTCATATCTTATATATCATATAAGTGATTTTTTAGGATTATGTGGTATCCCACTATGTTTAGTGATGTTAATAATATGATTTTGGTTTTAGTAGATGGATGTAACAAGAATTAATAATAAAAATAATGAATGTTTAGGACAATTAAATGAGTTAACTTATAATAAATCAAATCACATGGGAGCAGGAATGAAAAATATCATTTACATAATCCCACAACATTATCTATCTATAAATCATTATGAAATTTCCAATGAGGAGAATAGGGAAATGAATTCTATTAAGTAAATCATTATATAATGTCTACCATATTACAGTGGGTATTCTAATCTATTAGTAGAAAACAAATGGATCAACACAACTGATAAGATATTTTCCATCCTCTAGTGATTGGTTTATCAAAATTTCATTTTTTCTATCTAATATTTATAGGGTGAAGGAAATAAATGGTTTAATCTTATCAATAATATGAGGAAATAGTATAAAATTAACTACAAGGATTGGGTTGAGTTGAATTACACAATTTTCAATAATTAATTTCATTGTATTCAATATACGAAGATGGAGAAGGATTTCCTTGAGATAATGAATGTGGATAACCAATCCATCGGTACTTATTATGTAGATTATACAAGATGTGAGAGGTATGATTTGGGTATTATCATCAATGCTGAAACCAAGTTTGATCTATTATTCAATAGCATAAAACCATAACTGGATAGGGTGTTATCCATAAGAGTCCTAAATAGCTCTAATGATATTTTTGGATGTGCTACGAAGGTTGAAATCAAGGATGGTGTCACATTTCAATCTCATTAATATGATAAGAATAGAAATATAGAATTGAATGAAAAATATTATCCCTACCCAACCTATTGAGATCTGATCTGTGACTACCCCAAGACCACCTACAATAGGCTAAAGGACATAGACTAGCACGAAGTAGTCATATCCAACAAATTGGAGTCATTAGAATATAATACCTACACACACACATATCTAACACCACAAAATTATTAAATGTAATCAATTCCAACAATTACTTAATACATCTAAGATCCCACAACAATGTTCACAATTAACGTACTAAAATCATAAAAGGAGGAAAATACAAGTCCAACAAAAATATTTAAAAGTACAACCTTCTCAAAGGAAGATCACTAATTAAAATGAAAACACATGGAAAATAAATCAGGTTAAAATGATCCAGATACACTCTATACGCTCCCTGTCCTCCATGGACACAGTTAATGGGTTCACCATCTATAGAAGTAACAAAATGTGTGGGCAATTCCCATGTATGGGTGAGTATAAAAATAATAATTAGGACACCATGAAAACACTAATCATGATGAAACATGTATAGTTAGATGAATAAAATATAAAAAATAAATTTATAATAATAACATGACGATATACTCAGGAAAAAAACCATTCCACTATGAGGTCATGAATAACTTACACCAATAATATTAAACTCACAAAAAGCATCCTGTTGGGAGAGTCAATTATAGGATCCATGCAATAATTAGAGACACTTGAAAAAGAGTATATATATTTGGGCTCCACCTCGAAAGCTCAAAGGCCTAATAAGACCCTTATACATAGATAGGGGGAAACACCTAGAACTGTTGGGGAATACCATAAACCCAATCTAGATCAACACACTATATGGGGGATTATATGTCAACGATGACAAAAACCATATCAATACAACTTTCTAGATGGAGGATCAACACTTGACTCTGGGAGAGATTTTTTATTCCACAATCTCCACCTAAGGAACAAAGGATGATATATGATCAAACTCTAGTCTCACAGAGGGATAATAAAACACTATTAGAGACTCAACCTCTAAATGGGGTTAAAATACTATGATATTTATCTAATGACATAATATACGCTCATGGAAAATTTACACGAGAACACACATAAACTATTCTGGTCAATGTGAAGGAAATGAAGCGCTACAAATACTATTGAAGGGGGTACACAACATGTACCAGGGGTACATGATGTGTCAAGCTATCCCCAAGACTGCCTATGTAGAGAAGCCTGACCTGGAATTTAAGCCTCTATATACACAGTGTGTAAATGAAGCACATGGCATGTAAAGACATTGAGATCCCTACCCATGTAACATGTCCATGTATTTGTATAGTTTCTTTATCTGTATACTAGTTTGTGTACACCGAGCCATTTCCTTGTTAACTTACATGAAGTTCCCTATGGATATTTCCCTTTTCCTGTGTTTTTTCACATATTGACGTACATACTAAGCCAACAATGAAGGGCCACACTCTGTGTTCTATAGGTTAATCACAGTGTGATCCTTTTCTTTATCCCAAATCTGTAGCCACTATTAAATATTCCCAGCATGACATGTAATCCTATTATACAAGTTGGGTTTCTTAGGATTATCTAGATCTAAATATTTCTACTATGATCATCCTCACACACTAATTATTTCTTTTTTTCTATTAGAAATCATTCCATATATCCTGGAAATTGGTCGAACAAGATTTTACACCTCTATCTCACTTGATTCCAACATTCGAAATGAATCATAAAAACACCTTTGATGTTCAATTTTCATTACACCACCTTAGAAGATGAAGAATCCTCAATCAAGACTCATTCTCCATTGATCTAGACACTATATTCATAGATCCTCAAAACCCAACCACCATCACTTTTCATTCTCATTATTTTCATCTATTATTACAAATAAGGTTCATGAAATGATAAATAACGAGGTATTGTAAAACCATTGGAAAAAAATAATACCAAAAATGATAAAAAAAATAAATCTGGGAGAAATCTATACACCATAAAATGTGGGAAATGATCCTTGGAAATTTTTCATTTGGACTTGATCTACTTCCATATAAGAAGATGAATGAAGAGGGATAAATCAATGAACAAATACATAATTTCATCAAATTAATTTTACCGATGATGCACATATCAATTCTATTTGTGTAATTGGTCTGAGTTTTTATAGGATTAAATGATGGGATAGAAAGCACAATGTAAAACATGATACCTAGATTTGGGATTGATCATTGATGAAGACAAATTGCATTTATATTACTGATGATATCTATGAACTTTATTACTATGATGATCCATTATATGATACTAATACATTTTCATTGGTCGAGAAAGCTCTCTAATGATCATCAAAATTTCCATGGATTAAGAATCCAACCTTGAAAAAATATTATATCCAAAAAATTAATGGATAAAATTTCCATTTCCTAAAAAATAAAAACATAAAAAAATTTCTAATTTATTACATTCATTTAGGCCAGAAATGAATTTTCCAAAAATAGACCATGTTAAAAAAATTTATGTAGCACATAGGGTAAAACCTATGTTCTGAACTCCATGGTTCCCTCATATTATTCGTCAATCCTACCATTTGCGAGTTACAAATATTTTTCTAGAAGAATGCACGAACCTTAAATTTAATATATTTAATATATTTCAAAAATTAATTTTTGGAAAATCATACCTTATAAACACACACCATATATTTAGCTAGTCTCAAAGACAATCCATATAATAAATTAAAAATACCTCAATATCAGGGTAATTACATTCTCTCCATCATTGGGATTTTAATTTTTAAAAGATAAAACCTAATAAAAAACATGATGGTACTAGGCTCGTATCTATGTTTCCTACTCTGAAGTGCTTTCCTGAATATTCTTATGCTGCCACCAATCATGAAAAATTAGAAACAAATACCCACAAAGGATCCTCTCTTGCTCATCCTTGATCTCCACTGGGTACTCTGTAAAGGTCACTCCATCCTCGATGTCTGGCTCTCCTCAGTCAATATCGTGTTATGTGTCTTTCATGTACCTCCTAGGATTCGATACATGGAAGATGTTGTGTTCCCTCTCTAGTTACAGAATTATAGCTACATGGTACACCACCTCACCAACTCTATATAGTATCTGGAAGGGAGTAATGAATCTTGGATACAACATTCTACCACAGCCAAATAACCTCAATCCATGTAATTGTGAAACCCTCAAGAACACATGGCCTCCCTCCATGAACCCTAGACGTCTTCATCCTTAGTAAACAGAAGACTTTTAATGGCTCCATGTAGTACCTATCCACTCAAGTATGGTTTTCACCGTCTATATAGTAGCTCACACCAACTCTAATCCCTTGAGTGATTACTCACCTAGATTAGTATAATAATGTAGTGACTTGTTGGGTCACCAATACAAGTCCTTAATTGGTTACATAAAAATGGGGGAATGGTAGTTATTGTTGCACGCTTACTCCACCAAGGTTATGTGATAATTATAACTACAAACAAAGCCCAACATGAAAGCCCACAACATGTCCTCAATAACCTAAATGGTCTACTCTATCTAGAAATCCATCTATAACTGAAAAAATATTCTCAAGCGTAATTTATTCTTATGATAATCCTAAAATCCCCTAGACAATAAATATGTGAATCTTGAATCAGGTTGAGAGACGATCTTTAGGGAAACTTCAAGGAGTCAAACTATCTCCTACATGTAGTGGCTCCCTTAGATCTCCTCTAAACACTTTTCAGAAATGGATATGATATGGGATGACATGATGATTTGTTTAACAGTCACCGATAATAGTGTTCCATGGAAATCCATGGTAATCCCATCATGATTCCGAAGGCTAACCCATCCCACTTCCACTGTGGAATCCAAAGGGGTTGAGGTAAACTCATAAGACCCTACTGATCAACATTCACCTACTGAAAAGTGAGGTATCAGGAGGCAAACTCTAGAACTCCCTTCTTCATGCACAAATATAAACTCTATGGTTGATGGTCCTTGTAAATATTTTACACAAATTTATTTTCCACTAATGGGGATGTTTGATACTCCCACATCACCTATTTAAATATTGTGAATGATTCCATCATCCAACCTCTGAAAATATTTGTTTGTTCCCACATTCATTATTTCCATCATGGGCACGTATAGTAGATATATGAGTACATAAGATCTCATAATAAATATCTTTTCATTGTGCATTCTTATAATGATGTTAAAATAGTGGGGTAAAAACTATAAAATGAATATATGAAGAACCATATTTTTCTATAGAGGGAAACTAAAATGAGGCTAACTCCTCAGATGCCTCATCCAACAATTGAGAAAAAGGTCTCATGTTGAGTGTGTCATCCACCACATTCCCCATCCCAAGAGTATACCAAATCTCAAATTAGTAGTCTAAGAGGATCTCAAGCCATCACATTTGTCTCAAGTTAATATTAATATATGAGAATATATACTTGATATTTTGGTTGTGAGAATAAATGATAAATCTCACTTTAACCAAGTAGTTTGGCCACATCTCTAATGTGAAGTATACTTCTGTTAACTAAATATCATGGGTCCCGTAGTTAAACTCAAGTAATCTCCACTAACATGAACCATAGAAAATATTATATTGCCACTACATCAGAAGACAACAATTTATGATCTCTGATGAATCAAAAAACACTACATAATCGACAGAATCCTCTAGAAATATATTGATGGCAGTAGGCATCAACCTATCTCTCAGCTCCTGAATTCACTAATGGAACCATTCTATCCACAAAAAAGGTTTAAACTTCTTAGTAAAATCTATTATAGGTGATTTAAATTCAAATAAGTTTGTTACAAACCTATGATAGTAATTTATGAACCTAAGGGGACTCCACACCTCGAGAATACTCTTTGTTAGATCACAAGAAATCACTCCCATAACATTTTTTGAGTCCACTACTAATCCAGCCTATGAGATTATGTTTCCATCAATGTGGACATATCAAATGAAAACCCAACAATTGAATATATTCCCATAATGCTGGATCTCTATATGTGTTTCTTGGACCATCCGCAAGTGTCTCGATTGCTCAACAATGGACTCCAAATACACTAATATGTTGTTGATTAAGAAAACCACTAATTAGTATAAGAAGGGATGGAATACCCAGTTCACGAGTACCATGAAACCTTTTGGAGAATTATTTATACCTAACAGTGTCACAAAATACTCATAGTGACCATATAGACATATGAATTCTATCATTGGTATGTACATGTCCCTTACTTGAAGCTTGTGATAGCCTAATATGAGGTTAATCATCCAAATACATCTCTTCATAATCAACTGTTCAAAGAGATCATGGATCCTTTATATTCAATAATTATTTTTCATGATTAAATTTATGATGAGACTCTAATACACATATACACATAATATCCTTTCAAACCTTTTGGTGAACATTATAGGGGCTACCTAGGTGGAAAACCTAGGTCATAAATAGCCCTTCGCCTGCAAGTCCTCCAACTGCACCCTCAGCTCAAGAATCTCTATAGGAGTAATCTGATAACTTTTTGTAGTTATCTGGGTCATCCCAGGATGCAATTTAATGCAGAGTTATAGCTCTCAGAGTGGAGGTATACCGGGAATGTCATCAATAATGATGTCCTCATACTACACACCACCATAAAAAACTAACAGCATAATGTATCTATTTGACCAAGAGTCATGATTGGTAGGTGGTGTGTAATCATTTTAAATCTCTTAAATATGATCTCATCCGACTCCAATGAGGTTTCTATTTCATCGAAAAAGGATAAAATAACATCTTCTATAAGAAAACACCACATACTCAACCTAAAATAGTCAATATGGCCATGAACTATTAACATCGAGTCCATACCTACGATGGCATCATAAGACCTCATTGTTTGAATGAAGTGATCCCCTACAAAATCTCACCACAAAATATTATATCATACTTTCTTCAAAAGTGTTCTATCACTAAGTCACAACCTTTAAAATTCTCAAAAAGGAAGGTTTAACCCAATGTCTCAAGAAGAATCTCTATGTCTCGAGCCAGAGAAGTGAAAATGAAGGAATGAATCCTACATATCTCTATAAATACTGCTGATAAAATATAAAAAGACACAGATAATACATCATATCATCCCTACATCCTCAGAGTAATAGGATAACAAATCTTTTATCTAGCCTCATCATTGTGCATTATCTCCTTTATCCTAGTCCATACCACCTTAGGGGAGGAGGTGGTAATAGGTGAATGTTTTGACAACATGCAGCTGCCCTATTAGCCCCTCTTCCTTGTTAGCCTCCCTAGGGACTACCCTGGTCCTCCCTCAATCTATTCGGTGGTGGTCTGTAAACCACCTCATGATTAGCTAAGTGTCATGTTAGAAAATCATATGCCAAAGGTCCCCTAACATAATATGAGTAATGCCACAAATCCCTAGGTTGATTTGAACCACCCTAAGATCCCAATATCATTGTCCCTATGTTATGATATTTCCACTTGAAGCATATCTCATACTTGAATCCCTATGAAACCCATCAACTACCTGATACTAAGAACTCAGTTACTATGGGACCTCTATTAGATCCTACTTTTTGTTCTTGATTTTATAGAAATCTCTCCACCACTAAGGGTCCCTCAAGAATCCCAGCATAGGTTGGAATTAAATGGTCTATAACTAATGCTATGATGTCTTGTTGTAAGCCATGATCAATGGTCCGATCTCAGAATAAGTGGTATTTCACCATATCTACGGAGTAACATGAGAGATTATTATACCTAACTAAGTACTCCTCTAGGATCAAACCACACTGTTTTATATTCTCTATCTCATGAATGCATACAAAATGAAACAGGGTAGGATAGAACTCGTCTTTGAGGAAATTCTGAATGTATGACCAAGATAATGCTTTTCCATCATGTGTCTTAGTCACTGAGCTCCACCATTAACCAAAAAATCCATAGAGAAGACTCATTGAATGTACTATCTTCTGTTCTTGCAGTCATCCACACATGTTGGAAAATCACATATTGATTGAATGACCATAAAACATGGGAGGTCTTTACCTCTAAAATTCATTAAACACACTCACCCTCCTCTCAGCCACATATGATACTTCCATATCTAGATTCTTCTTAATGGGTGTTGGTATAACTATTAAACCCAATAGAGGTGGTATCACATTTACATTCCCTTACACCGATTTCTCGTTACTATGAATATCATCCTCGTAGTCACACAATGGAATCATATCTGGCTGTATGTGTCGAGGAATCCAAAAATAAAACAATATGAACTGTGATCAAAATAGTATAACAAGGGGGATAGCTCAATAAGTACATGGAAAACACAACATTCATATATGATTCTTGTATTGATAATTTTTATGAAACCTAGGTTTATATCATAAAATTTGACAGGTAGATGATCAATGTTATGGTGTATAGATACATTGGCCACTGCACAAACACTGGAGTCCCTACCTTGAAATATAAACTTGAAACACTAATCACTCTTCCCCTATAATAGTATCACCATATCCGGTTATAAGGTAGAACTAAATCCTCTAATACCAATTTTTCATGACCCGAACTACTGAGGTCTAACCCGTGACTACATGAATAATACCTATAATAGACCAGGGGATAGAGACCAACATCATGTAGGCATATCCCATAAATGATAGGCATTAGCTGAAAATACCTTTATACACAAACACTTATCTGAGACCACAAACTGCGGAAATTTACGCATCGAAAACAATGCATTCATATATCTAAAATCCCACAACAGAATAAGTCAGTAATGTAGTGAAAGTGAAAAAATAGAAAAAATACAATCCAGACAAAAAACTGTAAAATTAGAACCTTCTACAAGGGTGATGAATAAGTGAAATGAAAGCTTCCATCAAAAACCACATTCTGATAAAAATTATCTATGCTCCACCCACTCCCTATCCTCCCAATACACCATCAAAGAGGACATCATCTATATAAGACATGACATGTAAAGTAAAATCCCATGTAGGGATAAGTATAAAAATATTCAGTATGACCGACTGAAAAAACAAAAAGAACCAATCCTAGTCATCTCAATAAAATTTATAACAGTCATTGTATAAATGAATCACCTAGAGATACTAAATTAATGCAACTTACCACCAAGAAGTCGTAACAGAATGCCAACCACTAGATTCTTCTCGAATAAATGCTCGTTCCAAGAAAGTACACTACCTGAGCCACACTATAATTGGAGACACTCAATGAAATTTTCAAGATCATTGGTCCATACCCATGAAATATCAATGGTCTAAGAAGAACTTGACAGTTATATTGGGGGCCATGCCTAGAACTGATGGGGGACAACACAAACACAATTTTGATAAACCCTATTTGTAAGATAATGTATGCCAGTGATACCACAAACCCGGAAGATATTTCCTTCTAGATGGAGGATCATTTCCCTACCCCTTGATTTCTTGTTAATTCCACAAACTCTATCAAGGGATCATGGATGATAGAGTATCACACTCTAGTCTCAAGGGGGGACACCAAAACCCTATCCAAGACTCATCCTCTAGGGGGGATCACAATCCTATGATATGGTTGTAATACCACACTATACCCTCAAGGGAAAGGACCAACATGCCAGACTAAACATATAATAGTCCATGATAACTAAATGAATATCTGATATCACACTTGAAAAAGGGTACATGATATGTTCAAGGGGTATAATATGGGTTAAGCTATCCCAATGTCTATGGATGTGGGAAATCCTCACACTACTTGTTTGTCTCTATATACACATTTTTTAAAATAAGTACATGGAATTTAGAGACACATGGCACCCTAAATGTGTCACCTAGTCATGGCCATATATAAGGGAAATGTCTTTTTACTAGATGATGTATAACAATCCGTGATCATGACAATGTGCATGCCATTCCCTCTAATAGTGTACTTTTTCTAGTTTCCATGAATATGAATAATTACACAATGAGCTAACTGGTAAGGGCCGCACACCATGTGATTGGAATCACACAACATGTGATCCTTATAATTTTCTTGAAACCTTATCAACCACTTAACGGTCCTCACATAGCACGTAATCCCAATTTACATACTTTTTTTCCCATGATTATCTAGTTATTGAGGTTTCTCCTTTGTTCTTCATCACACATTTCTTCCACATAAATTTCTATAAGAAATCACTCCATAGATATCAGATCATGGTCCATCGAGCCCTTCTATCACCTTCTCATCTGATTTGGGACATCGAAACACAAAGAGAAATACAACTATGATGTCTAATTTTCCATTCACCACCTTGGAAGAAGATGTATCCTAGATCTGGTATCATTATCCCTATATCTAGCCACCATCATAGGTAATCATTGAACTAAAATAACCACTTCCTTCCATACCTATGATTTTTATTTCATTATGCCGAATAATGGTCACAAAAGGAAAAAAAATTGGGTATTGTTGTACCATTGAAAAAAAGGAATACATATGATGATTGAATGTAGAAATAGGTGAGAAATCCAAAATCCGAAAAATGTAATAAAGGGACCTAGTCCATTGTTTTTTTCCTCGATATTTTTTGATATAAGTAGATGAATGAAGATAGATAAATCAATGAAAATATTATAATTCTATATAATTAATCCTTACAAGGTTGAAGGTATCAATTTTGTTTCTGGAATTGATTCAAATTCATCCAAGATAATGAAATGAGATGGAAATCACAAAGAAAAACTTCCTATATAGAGTTGGCATCGATGATTGATGAAGAACAGTTTTTTTTCATAATTTATGATATCTAAAGACTTTGTTATCATGATGATATGTGATCTGATACTAGTTTATCATATTTTTTAGATAAATCTTTCCAACAGTTGTCTGGATTACTATGGTTTTAGAGGCCATCCCAAAAGAAATATCATAATTGTACATTTAAAGGTTATAAAATTATCTATGCATAAAAAATAGTTAATTTGTTTCATTCCATTATTCCCTTGATGATTTTTCTCACAAAAAAACTTGTATTTACAATATTTAGGTCATGCTTGGGGTAAAACTATTGTTCTGAACTCAATGGTAGCCTTGGATTTCTAGTCTAGGACCATGTTCAATAGTTATTCGAAAACATTTCATGAAATATTCATATATATTCTCTTTAATAAATTTAATTTTTTTCAAATATTTATTCAGGGAACATAGGGCCTCATAATCACATGTTATCTCAATACATGGTCTCAATGATATTCCATATAATATCCAAAGAATAACAAAAAGAAAATATGAATTATTACAAATATAAAAAAGTGGATAGAGTAATATGATCTTTTCAGTTTTTCTTAATGTCTGGGAAGAAACAACTAAGAAATTATGTTAATCTAAATATTAAATAATTTATGTATTGAATTTAATTTCAACAGGAAATTAAATGCTGAAGTGATGGGAAGAAGTTGATTTTTGATGAAAATTAAGAGAAATCTCAAAAGAGTGCACCACCGACATTGAAGTGTTTAAAGTGTATGTTGTTTTTTAATTATGATTATATATTCCCTATTACAAAGGATAATATTAATGATAGGACACAACAATATCTTATGGAAAAGGGAAAAGGGAAATCGTAGGAATGACATTGGAAAAGGTGAATCATTATAAATAGGGCCCAGTTATCCTCCATTATTTAGTTGGGAATTTCATGTTTTATTTTATATGAATGGTCCCTATAAAAATTATATTTCACACCCTTTAATGAAATTTTAGGTGATTATCTACATCAATATGGGTTCTAGAATAATGAAATCTCATTTGATACTCTATCAGTGTAAGGATAAACCCAAACATCCAATGAAAATGTTTTTGTATAAGACAAAAGATTATATATGGAATAAAGTGTGAACTAACTTTTTTAGGTGTATATGTTTGTATGTATGATTTAATTACGAGTAATGGATACCACCATGGATTTATATGTTTTAGGTTGGACATAATGTTCAATGTAATTAACAACCCTATTTTAGGTTTTATGTTCTGGGAGTTTATCAGGATTAAGGAAATATTAATATAAGGATATGAAAATTATAACCTTTGATTTTGTATATTGTGATGATGGTATTTAGGAAGTAAAGACTTTAAAATTTTGTTTAATTCTGATTTATGGTACTATTTACCATAAGGGTTTATCTTATATTTAATGTAACAATAATTATGGGTTATATTCAATCCCCTAATGAAGTCCACAAACATCATTACTATTAGAAAATATTTCCCTTTTGATATGTTTTCTAGAATATAAAATAAGGAGAATTATTTTTTCATGGTGTAATGAATTAAATTTTATTTCATCAGTATCTATAGTTTACCTCAATGTTTCAATTATGTCTTCAGAAATATCATAATAGGGAGTTATGTTTTAGTAGTACAAATACTCATCAAATAGTTTACCAGTCTAGGTAAAAAAATCAAAACCTATATGATATTTTTAGATCTTTTTCATGGGATTACAATGGTGGTTATGTTTAAAAATTCATATATTTTACTTTATGTGACAATATCCCCCACCTAATTATTTTTTAGATAATTATGAATCCCATTATGGAAAGAAGTGTTGAACTCCCACATACTGGAAGGATGTTGTAGAAAGAAATCTATTAGGACTTGAGATAGATGATAAGATGACGGATAGTGTTAAACCATTCAAAAAATAATAATGATATGAAAAAGATACCATATTTTTTATGAAAATAATATTTTATTTTATCTAGAATTTGATGATGGTGAGAATGTAATTCTACTAATTTCTCTGTAGAAGAATGAAGGGAATCCAATGAACAATGTATATCAGTCCCTTTCAAATAAATGATTGTATAGTGATAGCATCTTATTTATTGTTTCATCAATTAATCATATCTCTAGTTAATTACTTGGTACATGCTTCTCTCCTAAAAATGTACATACTTGACCCTTCAAATATGCTTAACTCCTAGGATATAGCACTGGAGAAAGATCTTTCCTTTGAGGAACAACCAATGGAAATTATTCATTATACAAAAATGATCCAATAAAAAAACCAATCAAAAGGTAAATGTTTTGTGGTGGTAGCACAAGTTTGAGTACGTTATATGGGTATATAAATAAATTATTATATTGAATAATCATCAATTGTTTGTATGAAAGTTGATACTTTTGAGGGAGAAAATCATTTTAAGGTGGAAGAAACACAACAATTGTTTATGTATTATATTTTTCAAATAAATTAAGAATCATGGATAAATATTATAAAAACCCATATTGAAATTTCATTATATGAAATTCCATGTTAGCCTGTAATTACACGTAACTGTAGAATTAGTTTGCGCTACACACGACACTAAATATTAAATAAACTGTGATATATAATCAATATTATTTAAAAATAATTTTTATTAGCATGATTTGAAACATAATGCACTTAATATGAATATATTTTTTAAAAATAATTACAAAAATTGTTTTAAATAAATTAAAAATATTGATGAAAAATGAAAATTTTTTGAGAATGTTTCTATTTGTTTCAGAAACACTAATATCTCAAAATTTTGTTTTTATATGTTTTTTTAGAAATCATAAAATTAATTTTTTACACTTTAAGAATATAAACATAAAAGAATAAATTTATTATTTAATATCATCATGTAAATTTTATCTTATATCTAATTTTTTATATTTTTATTAGGAATGATAAATTTTCTAAAAAATTGTGAAAAATACTAAATTCTAATTGAAAATCATATTTCTGTTTATATGCACAAAATAGTTAAATTAAATATAAGTTATAATTTTTTTCTAAATTCATTAAAATATATATATATCAATCAAATTTAGGTCATTTTAATCTAATCCATTTTGAAATTGGATATAAAAAATTTCTATACTTTGGAAAATTTACTCATTGAAAACATGTTTTCCCATCACTTCTACAAGATTAATTTTAAATTATCGTATTCATATTATGTGAATTAAATTTCAAAAAATGGATTCCATATTTTGATTCATCATTATTCATATTATATGAAAATTTGAAATTAATCATTTACCAAAACAAAGTGTCAAAATAGTAATATTTAATTTTGGTTGTTAAAGTAATAATTGGTTTGCCGTGTAGTTAAACTAAAAACTATATGGGTTATAATGAAAAAAATATGGGTCTAAAATATATTTTATTTACATATATAGACTTCATAATTTCTAAGGATCTACAATACTATATTTTTTATCCTTGATTCATGTACAAAAAGTGGATACATCTTTGTTTTCAAAACATTCTACTCTTCCACCCACCTCAATTATAAAAGGACAGCAATATCATCTGTTCCTCACTACACCATACAAATTTTGGTTAGAATATACCATCCCAAAATACTCCCTAAATTCCTTTATCTCATTCTAGAATAGTTATTTTTCAAAAAATCCATCATAGGAAGGGTTTTGGTGAAAACCTAAGGAGGTTACTTGAAGAAGAGGTAACATTCTTCAACGAGTATTTTTTATTTTAATACTTCCCCCAAATCCTTATATTATATTAAAAACATTATGATATAGAGAATATGTATATTACATACATTTATATATTTTTATGTTAATTTAATGACCTAAAACCATCTCTACATTGATCAAATCTGTTAATAAATCAGTATTCGTGTGTACGGTGGACTACCACCTCACGAACCGATGTCATTCATTTATGCATTACCACATATCATGGTTGTGTATAATGATGTATATAAATAATATATATTATATTTATATCATTATTATATTTATGCATCAATTTCATTATTTATACATTTTTACATTCCATTCCATAGGTTTTATAACAACGTCGCTCGTGTGTACAATGGACAACAACCTCATGAAGAGATGTGATTCGTTTTCAATAAACATTTACATGGAAGATAATAAGGAAAAATACATGTGATATACAATAAATAATAACGAAATTAATGAAATATTCATCATTATCCCATGATACTATATTACATTATTTCTTAACATTCTACTAACCAAATGATGATAATGCCATTCATGTTCTTGTGGACTATTGCCATCACGAATCGATGTGTCTCTCACTTTTTATCAGAAAATAACAAAAAAAGGAATGTATCGTTATATTTAAATAATTAATATGATTTTATGATCATTATATAAACATAAAATATTACTTACTACCTTCACATAGTGATCCCTGAAAAATAGAAACATTACTCATGTGTACATACGACATCCCATCTCTAGGATTATAATGTATTTCATTATTCAAAACCATGTATCTTGACTAGTTTTAAAAATATAATTTATGTATAAAAATGATAATTATATACTTATATTTATTCTAGTGACTTTGGACCAATGATGAATGTATGTGGACCCAAAAATAACAGATCAAAAAATAAATAAATAACCAAGCGGTTATTACTCGAAATTTGATTTAAACAATGAATTGCTAATAAATTTGAAATAATATTTATATGGAAATAATATGTGGTATATATAACTATTTTTATATAATAGAGTTTTAATAAATTTATATTTATTATAAATTATGTTAAATTGTTTACAATGGAAGTTAAATGGAATGATATTTCTGGAAAATTTTTTATTTATCAGAGACATGTAAAAATTTACTAGTATATTATTTTATATGGTCTATATACATCCTATTTGAATTTTTTTAATTAATACCCCTATTTTATAGACATTTTAGTTTTAAATTTATTTATTATTAATTGGTTCATAGGATTCAAAATAGTTCAATGTGGCACGAGATTTTTGTCTAACTTTTATTTTCAATCAAACACAATCCATATTCACCATGTATACCATTAATGTGGTATATATACTACCCAGGAATATATTTTTTTGACTATTATAATTAAAATTATGGGGATTCATATATCAATTTTATGATATATATTTCATTGGTTTCTCTCTTCAATATATACGAAAGTGGTAAGGGATTTTTCTAAATTTTTATTCGTTGGGACATTTGTTTTTATATATGCCAATATTATTTTTTGAGACATATATACAACTCATTAGACATTTGATATCATAAATTTATTTATTCTCGTGATATATAATGTATCATTCAATGTTATTCTTTCATAGTTATTATACTTATATGTTACCTAGGTGGTAATTGTTTTATAGAATAACATCTTCATTTATCCAGAATGTTTTTGTATCTTTCTCAAGATGAAATTTCTAGATAAATATCTAAATAAAATTAATAATTATTTATAATTTAATTTTTTCAATAGAATATATGTTTTCCATCATTTCACCCCTTTTCTACTCAATATTTCAAAATATTCCTTTAAGAAAAGACAACTTTTCGATTGAAACCCATTTCTCATGGAAAACATTGATTTATAAAAATTAATTATTCTTTTCATCAATATTAATTATTTTTATTAATAAAATATTAACCCATGTTTCATTATTTATTTTTTTTAAATGAATATCAATGAAATTTTTCAACCAATTTCCATTTGGCTTTCACTGAAAATCTATAAATAATAATTAGTTTTTTAACATGAAGGACAAAAAAATATTTTTCACTATTATGAAGGCTCCTGGATTTAAAGCGTCACATAAATGACTTCAACGATATTTTTAAGGAAATTATTTTGTAAATGTATGGATTAAAACAAAATAATTTCAACAAAATGTTATTTTCCTAAAAAAAATTCAATGCAATATTTCAAAATCATTCCCCATCTATGATGAAATCGTTTACCGTAACTTCTGATTTTACGAGGATATGAACAAAGGATAAAATAATTATTCTTCCAATGAATGGATAATGATGATAAGATTTTTATAAAACCTATCTTTCATCCATGGGTTATACCATGATAAATTCTTATGAAACTCACTTCTTTTTCAATGGGTTATGCAATAGAGAAATGATTATAAAACCGATATCTTTTCCAAAAGTTATGATATGATGAATGATTAATGAAATCCATTTCATATAACTGGCTATGATAGGATGAATGTTTTATGATATTGTGTCACACATATGTATGATTTTATATAAGTTATCGGTGGGACCTATATAAACGTCTAATGCATTGGGAAATTATTAATGTCATATGACCTCAATGGGTACAGAACATGTTATCCAAATCCCCAAAAAGGCTATATAGGTGGTTATATATAGCATATAGGAGGGAATATGGGAGTTCATCCAAATCCAGAAGGAGTTACACATGTGGTTTTACGAAGCATAACATGTTATGAAAATCTTTGTGGGTAGCCTTAATATATGATTTTATATGCTTATATGTATGACAAAAACCATGTATTACACAAATTTCATGCTCTCACTACAGATGTTCTTTGATTTCCTTATGATTCATTTCCTATGAACTACTAATTTTTATCTCCTAAATCAAGATTATGGATTTTGAATGTAGATTATTTTTTTGAATTATTATTCTCGTGTTCTCAAAACATTATTCTCATTTCACTAGAAAAAAACTGTTTTTAACATCATAGGTTTCATGTCAGTTATTTATAACCAATATGAATATATGGGAATATTAACTTTTTACATCAGTTTTATGAAAATGAATGTCAAAAGTGAGTATTCACCAATCATTCACAACATTTAAATAATTTAACTAACCTTAGATATCAGTTTTTAATGTATCTTATATTATAAACGATGTGAAATCCATTTTTCACATTGGATATAACATAACCAACAAAAAATGTTTTTAAAAATTATGTATTTTCAGAGGGATTCGTTACATAGAATTCCATTTTCCCAATGTATCTCTTGTTTCTCTCTTTTAGTAGCCCTAAAATTCTGGTTTCTTAAATTGGGTGGTCAAAATCTCACCTTACGATCTAAATTGATCCATAGGGTATCATCATACTTGGGTTATGCATCAAAAAAAGATCTAATGTAGTCCTTAAACATTTTCATTTATATTATTTCAGTCATTATTTGCGTTAAAATCTCTAACTGATTATTATTCTACTATGTGTTCTTAATTCTAACATTACCGTCTTCATACATTCATGTTTTTTCATATTCATCATTTCATGTTCATCCAGGAAAGCTTTTCTGTAATTCTTGAATTTAATGTTTATTTTCTTTTCTTATTTTTTTGAATTATATCCCAATGATACAATAATAGTATATGAAACCTTCATAACCCTCCACATTCATGTTCAATTTAGTATTATTAATGGGGTTTTCACATGATGATGGTTAGGTTTTGATGATTTTTTAAAAATATGATGGTGTTTTTTGATTAATATTGCATAGAATTCATTTTTCTGGCTAGTAAACTAGATATTTCATGGAACTTCGATTTGTTAAATCTAAATTATTTAATACCTTCAACATGGGTGCACTGTGTAATCTTTTTTTTTGGAAATTCTATTTCTTTGAAACAAATATGAAAACATATTTCCATTTGTATTATTATAGAATTTTTACCATATTTTTACTCATTCATTTTTTGAATCGTACATGATAATGTGTTGTAAATAAATATTGGTGATAAATTCCTATACTAGTTTGGGATCAAAAGATTTTGATTTTTGAAAGCTAAAAGGTTTCATTATAATAGTTTATCCCCTAAATTTTTGACCGTAAAATATATATTATAATTTTATTTTTCTATAGTCGATTTATTTAGTTATAAGAAAGTAACATAATAAAACAATTGAAACCTAGTAGCTATTTTTTAAGTCTGAAACTTGTTGGAACATGTTAATGTAAAATTCCTTGTGCATTCCTTGCATTATTAGGATTTTATATTGTACATATGATTTTATAATGTGTTAATTATTTCATGATTTTATTTAATGTTAAATTTTTTTAAACTAGGCCTCTGTTTATGATTAGATTATATTATTGATTAAAATATAGAATAGATTTTTTATTTTTATATATAATCAACTAGTACTTAGTTATTCTCTTTTTATATATTTTTTATGGATATTTTTTATTGATATTATTTTTAATTTTTATTATTATTTCAGAAGGTTATATTCATTTATTTTAACATGCGATTTTTTTTAAAAGAATCTATTTTGTAATTCCATCCACATGAATGAATTTTATAATGAATGCTTCTATTTTAATTCAAATGTTTCCATTCATTCTTTTCTATATTTTTGGATGTAATTTTAATATCAACATATTTTCAATTAATACCTTTGTTCTTTATTTTTATATTTTATGTTTTTTATAGATAATGAATTGAAAATGGATTCTTTCACCTCAAATGGGTGGTGAATATGAGGGAGGTGTCTGTGCTTTTTTGGAATTTTCTAAATGCAATTTTCCAAAAAATTACATGTTTTAATGTCCATTCCTAAAATATTTAAAATTGATGAAGTAGAAAAGCAGAGAGATCAACTATAATTTATTTTTTCATGGATTTAATTTTAGAAACCACCTTTGGATTTGGTTTCGTGAAACCGAGAAGAATTATAGTTCTATTTATGATGGTTCTTTGCAAGATGATAGATTTGATAAAACTGATGAAATGATTGAGGATATTAAAGTTGAGGCAATTGAGAAACAACTGAAAATTGGTCATTTATATGGAGATTTTGAAAAAAAATATTGTATCTAAGATGTATGGAATGTATAGTTTTTTCAAAGCTATTATTATTGATAAACATAAAGCTGAATCACGGACAGAGTTATAAGGGTTTTAGATATCCACTAAATTTTTTGAAAGAATTCTTTTTAAAGGCAAAGATCATATAAATTCAAATTATAAGGTCAACAAATATTATGTCCGATGGGATTGGGGTATAATAAAATAGAAGCCTAGAAGAATGACTATGTTTTACATATGAATGAATATGAATTTTTTTATAGAGTCCTAAATGTAGGACATGATGGAATAATTTGAAATAAAAATAATAGGAAAATTTAGATGTTCTAGTGACCCCTAAAAAATAATTTTTAATTTATTCCTATAATTCCTTACTTGAAACATTTATTTTATAACTAACATGATGTTAAAAGGTTACGATAGAATGTTGATGAGTGGATATGTAATCGAAAATTATGTCATCTAGATAATTATCCACAAAAGATTTATATTGATGACCGGTTTCATGCATTCAGAAATGATGTTTAAAATCTCAAACTTGGACTGTGTACTGATGGAATTAATCCATATTGAAGCCTTAGTAGAACCCATATTTCCTGGCTGATTTTATTGGTAATTTGAATCTTTTCTCCTGATTTATGTATGAAATGATAATATGACATGTTAATTTTAATGATATATGGACCAAAATATCCCAAAAATGATATTTAATTTTTCTTTTCACCATTATAATATTATTTGAAACTGTTATGGGATGTTGGTATAAGGGTGTTTGATTCTTATAAAGTGGAATATTTTCATATACAAACAATTATTTTTTTCACTATAAATGACTTCCTAGAATATGGATATTTGACTACATATAGTGTTAAGGGGAATAAATACTGTCCAATTTTTTAACAATAGACATCATATTGTTAACTACATCATGGATGAAAAATATAATATATTGGTCATTGAACGTTTTCTCCTATGGATCAATCTTATATAAGATTGAAAAATGGTTTCAATGGCTCACATGAATTTTGTATTACTACAAATCCTTTATCCATTGATCATTTTTTTGAGAGGGTGAGAAACATTGATGGGACATTTGTAGAGACACATAAATATGAAAATGATAGAATCTTTTGGAAGAAACAATCCATATTTTTTGAGCTACCAAATTAGAGATATCATGAGGTGAAACATAACATTGATTTCATACAAGTGGAGAAGAATATAATTGAAAGTTGGATTGCAGAATTGATATATCTTAAAGGAAATTCAAAAGATGGGTTCAATGAAAGAATGCATTTACTCTCAGTGGGAATATGTTTGGAGTTGGCTCCCACTTTTTATTGAAGGCTAACATTCCTACCCCAGCTTGTCATACCATATCAAAGAGGGAGAAAAATATCATTTTTAATTATGTTCA
Organism: Viscum album; assembly: GCA_963277665.1. Taxonomy (NCBI): domain Eukaryota; kingdom Viridiplantae; phylum Streptophyta; class Magnoliopsida; order Santalales; family Viscaceae; genus Viscum; species Viscum album. The sequence goes on along the minus strand of OY728120.1, from coordinate 1,867,392,167 downwards.
TGTTATCAAAGTTCCACATGGTTTTTCTTTAAATGTAATTTTTTGTGTTTATTGGATATGTAGTTTAATGGTTTTAAATCTTATGAATATCACATCATGGTGAAACAACTCCTACCAGTTGCATTGCCTGGAATATTTTCCACCCATGTCAGAATGACAATCTTAGAGGTGCATATTTTAATAATTCAATTTTTATCAAGGTGATTTATTATAATTCATTGAAAATTTTGGAGAATGAAATATTTTCTATAAATTTTTAATTCAAAATGTATTTTCCTCCGTCTTTTTTGATAAATGGTGTATTTAATGGTTCATTTGGTGGGAGAAATAAGGATTTGTGGACCTTTATATCTATGTTGGATGTATCCATTTTAATGGAATATGACGATATTGAAATATAATTAAAAGAATCTATATTGACATGTATCATATATTGTTGATATGTATATTCTTGAGGAGGATTTAATGTTTTTTAAAAGATATTTTTCTGATGTGGAGCACATCAGTTTACGTATATCTCATCATAAAGGAGTCAATTATTGGGGAAAGGGGATTCATGGATTTAAATTCAAATTATTGATAGGGGAATAGATAAAGAAGGTATAGTTATACATAATGAATAAAAAATATTATTCTCAACCATATATAACATTACATATTTTTGAGTGGAAAAAAGGTTATCCAACGAAGAAAGTTATGTGGATTTTGAACGAGCATAATTTTTTCCAGAGTTTTAAGAGAAGATGAAACTAGATGTATTGAGATGGTTAGTTTTTGGTCCATGAATACATTTTAAACATGGTTTGGGTATAACATTAATTTCTATATTTTCATATAAGTGATAGGAAAATGAATGTGTGATTCAAAATTTTAGTGTGTCAATGTTCACTAAAGAAAGACTTTTTTCAATTGCCAAAGACAAAAACCCAATCTCCTCATCAACCTCACATTATGTTGTGACAACCAAAACATTTAATAATGGAAATTCCTCTTGATCTAATTAAATTTATTATTTTGTGAAATGGTTATATAAAATATACCTTTATTTGGTTTTATGATTATTTATATTTAAAATACTGTTATGAATTGTGACCATTGCTAATATAGCCGTTGAACATTGATCACAAGATTTGAATAAATATAGGGATTTAACAAATCCAATTTATTAAGACAAAGGAAGCGATAACCTCATCCAGTAGTCTTTCCACATATGAAGCCCATTTTTCAAGGCTCGAAATAGAGGTTTCGTCATTGGTCTTCACTCTTGACTAAGCCCAAACTGAGCATCAACATGTTAAGCTCGAACGGAACCTCATACGGGAGAAGTGTAAGTTGATAGAGATTACAACCTGAGCGATGTTATCCGAACCACCATAACATTCTGTCACCATCACAGACCTTACCCTTCAGTCTTATGTAGGTGTTATAAGTGGTTTTAAAACAATACCATAGCACTATTACTATGTGCATTGTTTCTGTATATAATAAAAAAATATATATTCATTTTTATTATTGTTACATTGTAAATTGTTTTTTTTTCAAAAATATTTTTTTTATTTTATATTCAACTAAAGAATCTATTTGGATTGATTAATGTATTGTCGAATCAAATAATAATTTTATAAAATATTATTATTATTAAATTAATTATTATTATGTATAAATGATTTAATTTTTATGAATACAATCATAATTTTTAATAATGATTAAAAGCACTTTTTGTCAAAACCCAAGAATTGCAGATAAATGTAGGTTTTTAATTTAAATTTTAATATTAAAATATTTATAAAATAATTTGTATAAAATTAATATTATTTTCAGAATAAGAACATTAGAATTATCAAATGGTAAATTTTTCATAATTTTCTATGATAGTCGAATTTATTAGTAAAAATTAAATTCTGTAAAAATATATAATGTGTTTTATGACATCATAATGACCCAATAGTGATGTAATAAAATAAAACTAACATTATTGTTGGAAAATATAAATTTTAACTTTAAAATAATTTTATTTTAGGTTTGTTTGATATATTTTACAAAGCCTTAGTGGACTCTACAAGACTTATAAAACATTTTAGCTTTTAAATTTGATTTCCATAAGAGTTTGACTCACCTCCACATAAGAAATGCTATTATTTAATGAAGTTAATTAATTATACTTATAAAATATTATTTCTACTCCCCTTTGAAAAATAACCTGGGAAATAACCATGGGACAATTTGTGGTTTTTATTAGCTTAATGTGTGGTGTCCCCAACCAAAACAATAACAAATTCCCTCTCCTTTCCTATACGATCCCACCCAAGCCCCCAATTCCATTTCACTCAATGCCTTTTGAGTTCATAAATCCTCTTCCCTCCTATCCCTAGAATCATCTTAAGGTTCTCCATGCTCCCAAGAAGCCTGTTTTAAGCCTTTCCCAAGCCTTTGGGATCACACTTCCAAGTAAAGGATCCCTTTTTTCTCATTTTATCCATGCTTCTTAATATTGTTATGCCCTTTTATTTTCAATTATAAATGTTGGGGTATGATTTAACACCTCCTAATATTTCCCTATTTATTTTTAAAATGTCAGAGACCCATTTCTCTCTCATTAATGCCTATCATTTACACCCCATACCATGCCGAAATTCCGTATGAAATTTCTTTCCCCTTATTAAGATTCATGAAATTATACTGTATTATGAATCCGAATTCCATTATTTATGTTGGGACATGTATCTATAGGAACCCCTTACTGTCCATTTCAGGTAGATATTATGAGACACCCCTTTCTCTCTCATCAACCATTCTTTTAAATTATAATGTCACACTGTTATGCTGTTGAAATTGCACCTTGTTTTTCCTAGCCAAAGTGATTATGTAGTGAATACCATGCCCATTTCTATATCAAGGGAATTCACCATTATTCACATTTATGTGTCGATTATATAGTTTCATTTATGAATTCCACATTCCATTATCTAGTAATAAATGATGATGAATACGTCTTTTATGATCCATGTGACACACTTATGCATTAAAGGAAGTGTTTAAGAAGGGTGTGCCCTGATAGTGCTCAAATACATTGGGTAAAGATTAGTATTGTGATACATCATGTGAAATGAGTATATACTCATGCTAATTCATGTTTAATGAGGATTCACTCAAGCTAATTCATGTGCATTGTGGGTTTTCTCATGCTCCATGTGCAATGAGCCTTAACTCATGCTAATTCCAAGTTAAGTGTTCTTACCACATTTCCATGTTATGATAATCATCCTATATCATGCCATTATGTTCATGTTTCTTTTATTATCCATTGATATGACTATTTCCTAACATGTGTTTTCTTCTTCATGATATGCCTTGTTTACTCCCTTACTGGGCTTTATAGCTCACCCTTTTCACATGTATTTCCTCAAGTTATCCCATGCAATGCTAAGTAAGAGGTGATGTCAGGGTTATGTATTAGATGGTTTAAATAATGATGTTTTTTGTTTTATGTTTTATGTTTTTATGTAATTTTATTAATCCCTAAAGACATTATATCTCTTGATATATAATGTTTTATCAAGTGATGAGTTTATGTAATAAAACATGTCTACGTGTGTAATAAAATTAAGTGTTGATAGAGTTGGTATCAAAAGATATGATTATTTATTTTTGGGATTAGGATTAGAAAAACCTTTTGAATCCCTATAGACAAGAAATTGAATAATAAATACATCCCTAAATTTTGGGGAGTATTCAAAAAGTGGTTTATCATGAAATTACATCCCTGTTTGGATACGAGTAGGTAGAGGCGGCACTGGCACAGATGTACCTAGGAGTGAAAAATCTAATATGGAGTTTCAGGCTTGACCTGGGGTATTCATGTACATGACAATGGGCCTTTCTACACTCTAGATTATGACACTCTTGAGGTATATGCTTTTGAAAATTCAAAATCATTATATGAAACATTATTAAGGGAATTAAAAAATGCCCCTAAGAATATATCTTAGAATGTAGATCATGGATAAAATAGATTGAATCCTATAGATTCATAAGTTAAGGAAATAAAAGTTATTTATAAGTCATTGATTTTTTCATTGGATTACCCATCACGTGTTACACCTAACATTCCTTTAATTCAAGCCAATGGCTGGTAATAGGAGGACTCGAGCTGACAACCGATAAGAAGCCCAATGTGATGACTGTTCTAATGAGATTATTAATCCAATGGGAGTTGGAATCACAAATTTTTTAATGATACTCCCTCAGTTAGATCGTTATTTGAATAGAAACACGGTTCAATAAGAACATTCAACACCCCCTCCCTCACGAAATAAGATTCCATTATCGAGATATTCATTAGAAAAAGACATCCTACATTTAATGGATCATCTAATCCCACAATCGCCAAAAAATGGATCACACCATTGAAAAATATCACCTCCATCCATTAATGTTCTTAAAAAGATATGGTTGTTATGGATTCTTATCATATATGGGGTGAAGCCGATCATTGTTGGACATTGATCCAAAATACGAATCCTGAGGAGGTGATCGAGGTGTTTGAATGAAAGGATTTCCAGAAAATGTTTTTCAATAAATATTTTCATCTCACCCTCCTATTTAAGATGGAAATGGTCTTCATTTCCTTCATGAAAAAATATGACGAATCCATCAGAGCGTACAAGGAAAACATCAAAAGGATTTCACAATATGCCTTCGAAATTATTGTTACCCTATAATGCAAGGTTGACCGATTCTTTGGAGGGCTAAAACCTAGCCTGTAGAAATCCCTGATGATCTGTGACTTTGACATCTATGAGGAAATTGTCTGATGTGACATCAATGTCAAAATGGAGATCAGAGAATATCAAGGGTATTAAGGGGATAAGAATCATAAGGTGGACACCAATTTTGGTAGTCTGATTGATAAATCCAATGGTACTATCAAAATCCAGCACCACACTTGCCGAAGGTGTGGAAAGAAGAACCTAAGAAATTGACTAAAGTGGATGTGGAAATCCTTTAGGTGTGGAAGGGAAGGGAACCTAGCCATTAAATGTTGAAAATAATAACCTTCGGCTACAACAGAAGAGAGGAACACTCCATTCGAACCTCAATGAATTTTTCATTCCTTCAACATAAATGAACTAGGGAACCTTGGAAATCAGTTCCCTAAGACAATGGTTTTTTGAGGCACTCTACAAACTCCATGTCAGTAAGGGTGATCTTTTCCATCAATACCATCAAATTGAACCTTGAAATAAATCTTGTGACATGTACTCTAGTATATTCATCCATGAATAGTGAACAAAAATTTTGATTTTGGTTCTATGCATTCTTTTGTATCCCGAAATATTAGTAGAACAATCCCAACCCCCCCCCACAAGTCATGGAAGTAAAGATGTTGGTGATTATAAAAAATGCGGAAATCATTTCATCCCAGGAATATAACTCCTCCTTTATCATAATCGGTTGTTTGAGCTTCCCAAAAAACCTCATCATACTCCCTCTGGTGGAATTTGATGCAATTCTCAGCTTGGATTGGCTTTCCTTAAATAGAGCCATCATAAATTTCCATGAGAGTGAAATCACTCTCCATATGGAGAATAAATCCCATATTCTATACATGTGTAAGGAGGAGGATGCATCTTCTTTAGAACCATCATCTAAAGTGTGGTTATTACTTCCCTATGAGAACACATATTTAGATCAGATGATTTATTCTAATGAGGCAACCATCCTTGAAAACATGTACATTGTGAGGGAATTCATATAAGGGTTTCTTGAAGAATTTCTTGGTCTTCCTCCAAGAAGAGATGTTTAATTCTCAATTGACCTTATACCTAGGGGTTGAAAATATCCAAGACTCGGTATATAATAGTTGTTGTGGAGCTTGAGGAGCTGAATAGAAACCTAAAGGATAATATAGATAAGTGTTTTTACACCCATGTGCTTCAACATGGGGTGAGCTCATCCTCTTCTTCAAGAATAAGGATGGGTCAATTCATATTTACTTCAATTATCGTGAGCATAACAAAATCACGATAAATAATAAGTATCCTCTGCCACGAATTGATGAATTTTTTGATCAGCTATGTGGAGGACAATACTTCTCCAAGGAATATTATCGGTCAGGATATTATCATGTAAGGGTGAAGAAGGAAGATATCCCCAAGACATCCTTTCATCAAGATATGAGCACTAAAAATTCATATTAATGCCTTTCAGACTCACTAATTCTCAAGAAATCAACATGGACATGATTAATAGTGTCTTTAGAGATAACCTCAAAAAATTGTCGTAGTCTTTATCGATGATATTCTAATATACTCCAAAACCAAGGAGGCTAATGAGGATCATCTAAGAACTATACTAGGGCCCCTGGGAAAGGAAAATCTCTATGAATAGTATATATAGTGTGAGTTCAGGTTGAATTAGGTCTATTTATGGGTCGTATGATCACATGCAGTGGGATATCTATGGATCCCCCAAGACAAATCCAATTGAGGGATGGCCAAGGACAACATTGGTAATAGATATTCGTAGATTATTTGGGTTAGCTAGATAATATCACTGATTTTTTAGAAATTTCCCATGATTGTCCAACCTTCTTACCAAGCTAACTCGAAAGGGAGTAATGTTTTCATGGAGTGATAAATGCAAAGAAAGATTAATTGCGTTAAAAAAGAAGGCTCATCACTGTGCCCATTCTCACATTACCCATGATTGGAGAAATTTTTGTTGTATTTAGTGATGATTCAAACAAGGGAATGGATTATTTGTTGATTTAGATTGATAAAGTGATATCCTACGCATCAAGTAAGCTAAAAATCCATGAGAAAGACTATCCCACATACGATTTGGAGTTGGTAGCTATGATATTTGCATTGATAATCTGGAAACATTATTTTTATGTGGAGAAGTGTGAGACATATAATGATCACAAAGAGCCTCAAATATATATTCACACAAAAAAGCGATTAATATGTGCCAATGAAGTTGAATAAAACTCATCCAAGATTATGACTGCTCATTCCACTACCATCCCGATAACGAAAAAAGGTGGAAGATTCTCTATATAGAAAGGATATTGCGTCTTTATCAATGATGAGAATTTAAAAGTATCCAATATTATTAGATTTTTAGAGAATATAAATGGGAATAACTGAGGGAGGAACATCATCTTTCCTTTTTCAAAAGATTGCCCAACTTTTCCCGAGGGAGAAAATAATGGATGCTCAATGAAAGGATGTAGAAATTTTGAAAAGGGAGGAAGCAATCAGAAATGGGAAATCCTCAGAGTTCATGGTTGACAAGGATGTAAATATGATATTTGGGTCATGATTATGTGTACCATCCTATAAAGAGTTTTAGAAGAAGCTTCTGGATGACACACATCAATCAACATTCTCTATTCACCCAAGGAGAACAAAGATGTATCAATATGTTCAAGAAAACGTTTGGTTGGAAATTATGAAAATGAAGATTGCTGAAAATACATTAAATATCTTAGTATTTCAAAAAGTAAAGGATGAGAGGAAAAATTATAAGGGGGTGATGCAACCACTACCCATACCATCATGGAAGTGTGAAAACATTACCATGGACTTTTTCACTAGACATCCAATGATATCTAGAGGAAACAAGTCATATCGGTCGTTGTGGACCATCTAATGAAGAAAACTCACTTTCTCACAATTTGAGAGGACTTCTCATTAGATCAAGTTGCATGAATTTACATAAAATAAGTTGTAAGGCTATTGGATTACCAGAGTATATCATAGCCGATCATGATCCTTGATTCACCACGTAGTTCTGCAAAAGACTCTGACATGCTTTAAGACTTGAACTGAACATTCGTACAACTTATCATCCTCAAGCTAATGGCTATTCAAAGTGAACTATTCAAACATTTAAAGATATGTTAACATCATGTTCTATGTAATTGGAAAGTGGATGGAACCAATATCTTCCACTAGTTGAATTCTCCTACAATAACAGTTTCCACTCGATCATCCAAATGGTGCCATATAAATCCATTTATATGAAAATGTGTAGAACACTAGTGTGTTGGGATGAGGTCGGTGAGAATAATCTGTTAGGACAAAAAATGGTCGAATAAATGGTATAGTAGGTGAAAACCATTAAGTAGCATATCAAGGCAACCCAATGCCGATAGAAGAGTTATGCAGATAAGTGTTGATGATACCTTTAGTTCAATGATTCTAGAAATGGTATTTCTATGCATATCTCCATGGAATAAGGTCATCAGTTTTGGAAAGGAAGGGATTTTAAGTCTTAGGTACATCGGTCCCTTCAAGATTTTTGATCTTTTCGGGGATATGGCCTATCGACTAGGACTTCCACACACCGTGGAAAAATTACCTAATGTATTTCATGTATCCATCTTAAGGAAGTACATACCTGACCCCTCACATGTACTATCTCTATAGGTAGTATAGTAAGATGATGATCATTTTGGTGAGGAGAAAATAGTGAAAATATAACCTCATAGAGAAAAATTTTCTAGGAAATAAGACATTTCCCCTCGACAAGGTGTTGGGGAGAAACCACAAGTCTGAAGAAGCGACATGGGAATCATAGGATGTGATGAATCAGAGTTACCCACATCTATTTAAATGTTGGAAAATTTAATTTTGAGGGAAATATTTCTTTAGGGGGGGAGATAGTAACAGACCAAATTTTAACAATGGAAATTCCTCTTGAACTAATAAAATGTATTATTATTTGAAATAGTCATATAACGTATGCACTTATTTGGTATTATGATTTAGGATTTTTAGAATGCTGTTAAGAATTTTTATTTTTGATAATATATTCTTTGAATAGTGATCACATGATTAGTATAAATATTGGTCTTTCACAAATCTAATTTACTCAGACAAATGAAGTGATGGACTCATCCAGTTGGCTTTCCCCATACGATGCCCATTGGTTGGAGCTCAGAAATGAGGTGGAATCATTGGAATTCACTCTTGACCAACCCCAAGGGGAGCATCAACTTGTTAATTTTGAACAGAACAACCTACAGGAGAAGTGGAATTTGATAGATATTACCAGCTGAGTGATGTCATTCGAGCCACCCCAAGAGTCTGTCACTATCTCACACCTTACCCTTTGGTCTTATACAGGTTTTATATGGGTTTTGTAACAAGTCCATACCACTATGATTATGTTCATTATTTTTGTATATAATTTATAAAATACGTTCATTTTATTATTCTTACTATGTAAATAGTTTTTCCAAGAACAAATATTATTTTCATATAATATTACTCTAAGGAAAATATTTTGATAAATTAATTGATTTTTTAATTAAAAATTTTTTAATAATAGGTTATTATTATTAAATTACCTTTTATTAAGTATAAATTATTGTATAATTTTTCTGAATACACTTGCAAATTTTATTAAGGCTTGAAAGTAGTTTTTTTCAGAACCCATGAATTTTCAATTAATATAGTTTTTTATTTTAAAAGTGAAAATAAACATATTTAAAAAATTATTTTGATAAAATTAATATTATTTTTGGAATTAGGATGTCAAAATTATCCAAAAGTGAGTTTTCTTAATTTTCTATGACAAGCGATTTTTGGGGTAAAAATTAAATATTGTTTAAATGTATAATTTGTTTTATGATATCATAATGAACCAATTGTGACGTAATAAAATACTATAAAAATTATTTTAGTCCAATATATATTTTACCATTAAAATAATTTCATTTTAGGAATATTTGATTTATTTTTCAAAGCTTTAGTGGACCCTCCATGACTTATAAAACATTTTAGCTTTTTAAACCGATTTCCTTGATAGTGTGACTCACCTCCACATAAGAAACCCTATTATTTTAATATGGTCGGCCATTTTACATTTAAAATATATTTTTACACTTCCTCTGGGGAAAAAACTTGTGTAAAAACTGTGGGATAGTTTTTGGTTTTGATTAGTTTAATGTGTGGTGTCTCAATCCTAAATAATAATGAATTACCTCTCCTTTCATATATAAACAAACCCTATCTCCCACTTCCTCTTCACTCAAATCCTTTGGAGTTAATCCAATCTCTACCCTCTTATCTCTAGAATCCTCCATATATGCAACATGCTTCCAAGAAGCCTCTCTCAAGCCTTCCCAAGCCTTTGGGATCACACATCCATGTAAGGGATTCCATCCTTTCTAATTTTATCCTAGATTCGTAATATTGGTATAACCTTTTAGTTTCAATTATAAATGTTTTTGTGTGATTTTACACCTCCCCCATACTTAAAATTTATTTTTGAATGATTAAAGTCCTATTTCCATCTCATTAATGCCTCCCATGGACACCCATTACCATGCCGAAAATCCATAATAAATTTCTCCCTCCTAATTTACATTCAAGCAATTATTTTTTATTATCAATCCAAATTCCATTACATATGTTGGGAAATATATCTTTATTACCCCCTTAATGTCAATTTCATGTACATATGATGATACGACGATTTCTCTTTCATCAACCATTTTTATGAATTATTATGTCACGCTGTTATGTTGCAGAAATTGCATTGCATTTTTCCAAGACAATGTCATCATGTAGTGAATTCCATGCCCATTTATCTATCAAGGTTATTCAACATTATGCACATTTACTTATTGATTATAGAGTTTCATGTATGAATTCCACATTTCTTTATCATGTAATAAATGATGATGAATCCATGTTTTATGATCCATGTGGCGCACTTATGCATGAAATGAAATGTTTAAGAATGGTGCAACATGATAGCGCTCCAATGCACTGGGTAAGGATTAGTATAACGATACATCATGTGAAATGAGGATTTAATCATGATAATTCAAGGGAAATAAGGATTTACTAATTCTAAATCATGTTCAATGAGGGTTAACTCATGATCCATGTTCAATGAGCCTTGGATCATTCTAATTCCATGTTATGTGTTTTTCAACATTTCCTTGTAATGATAATCATCCTCCATCACGAATTTATGATCATGTTTCCTTTATGCTCCAATGATATGCATATTTCCTGACATGTATTGTATTCTTCATTTTATGCCATGTTTACTCCCATACTGGGCTTTATAGCTCCCCCTTTTTACATGTATTCCCTCAGGTTATCCCATGCAATGCTATGTACGGTGGAATGTCATGGTTTTTTAAAATATGTTTTCAATAAATATATTGTGTGTTTTATGTTTTAGTTTGTTAGCAAATTTTCCTAATCCCAAAAGACACTAGGCCTCTTGATATTACATGTTGTATCAAGTGAAGAATTTATGTAATAAAACACGTTTTAGTGTGTAACAAAAAGCAGGGTTGTTATAGTTGTTAACAAAAGACAGGTTTAGTTATTTTGTGGATTAGGATTAAGAAACCCTAGTGAATCCATATAGAGAAGGCTAAGTATAATAAAAATATCAATAAATGTTGGTTTGTTTTGATTAAGTTGTTTATGAAGAATATAAATCCCTGCATGGATACAATCAGGTAGATCCAGCTCTAGAACATATGTACCTAGGAGTGAAAACTCCGAAAAGGTGTTTCAGGCTTGACCCAGGAAATCTCGGTACATGACAACATGCATTGCAGCAATATTGGCTATGACACTCATGAGGGATATTCATTGGTAAATTTACAATCTTAGTATGAACCATTATTAAGGGAATTAAAAAAAATTCCCCAATGAATATATGTTTGAATGTAGATTATGGATAATATATTTTGAAGCATATAGATTCAAAAGTTAAGGGAATGAATGTTATTTATATGTCATCTGTTTTGTCCATGTATTTCTCTTGCTGTGTTACAACTGACTTTCGATTTATTCCTACCAATGGCCGATAATAGGAGGACCCGATCTAACAACCGGTGTGATGACTATTCTAATGATATTACCAATTAACGAGAGCAGGATTCATGAAAATTGTAATGATACTCTCTCATCTAATAGTTTCTTTGAATTGAAACATAGGGGAATTGGAATATTCAACCACCACTAAGAAATAACAAGTCGTTATCGATATCTTCATGAGACAAAGGCCTACCACTTTTAAGTGATCATTTGATCCCACAATGGTTGAAGAATGGATCAACTCCATTGAAAAGTTATTATCAATCATTCAATGTAATGAACAAGATAATGTTCATCTATCCTTTTTATCATATGGAGGATAAAGACGATCAGTGGTAGTCATTGATCAAAAATATGAAGCCTGAGTAGGAGAACGAGGTGTTGGAATGGAAGGATTTCTAGAAATTGTTTTTGATTATTATTATCCTCACACCCTCGGACATAATATTAAAAGGGACTTCCCTTCCCTCAAGAGAAAATATGAAAATCCATTGAATAATTCATGGAAAACATCACAAGTATTTCATGATATGCCTCCAGATTTGTTGTTACCCCCAAATTCATTATTGGCCACATCATTGGAAGGATGAAACCTAGCTTGCGGAAATCCCTGGCAATCCGTGACTTCGACAGCTATGAGGGAATTAACTGATGTTCCCTTAAGGTAAAAATAGACATCAGAGAATCTGAGGGTTATCATGGAGATAAGAAACATAAGGTGTACTTCAATTATGGAAATATGTTGAATAAATCCAATGGTGCTATGAAAATATCACACACCACTTTCCAAAGGTGTGGAAATAAGATCCATGGAAATTTCCTGAAAGGGACGAAGAAATTAATTTGGTGTGGAATAGAAGGGAACCTAGACATTAACTACAAAAATGAATAATCTACAGCTATTATAGAGGAGAGGTACTCTTTATTCGAACCTCAATGCGTTGTTCATTGCTTCAAATGAAAATAACCAAGGAACCTTGCAAATCCGTTTCCTAAGCCACGTTTTTTCAGAGGCAACCAACTACCTCCAAGGCCGTAAGGGTGAGATTTTTCAATCAATATCTTCAAAGTGAACCCTGACAACGAAGTGGTTATAGGTACGCTAGTTATTAATTCCCGAATAGTGAATCCACTTAATGATTCTGGTTCTACGCATTCTATTATATACTAATATTTTAGTAGAATGATCCCAACCCCACCAAAAATCATGGAATTAAATATGTCAGTGAGTTTAAAGAATGGGGAAATAATTGCATCCCATTAATATAACCCCTCCCAAATCATAATCAGTGGATTGAACTTATTGGTGGACTTTATCATACTCCATCTAGTGGAATTTGAATAAATTATCTGCATGGATTATATTTTCTTATGTTGAACCTACTTAAATTTTGGTGGGAGGGAAATCACTATCCATATGGATAATTGACCATAGATTCTATAAAAGTACCAGGATGAAGATGAATCTTATTTAGCACCATCATTTCAAGTGTGGATTTTAATGCCCTATGATCACGCATATCTGGCTCCGATGACTGAGTCTATGGAGGCATCCATCCTTGAAGACATGCATATTGTGAGAGAATTCACTGAACTGTTTCATAAGGAATTTCTTGGTTTTCCTCCTAGAAGAGATGTTGAATTCTCAATTGACCTTATACCTGGGGTGTTGCCAATATTCAAGACACTATATAGAAAGGCTGTTGTGGAGCATGAGGATCTAAATAAACAAATATAGGTGAATATGGATAAAGGGTTTATACACCCATGTGCTTCACCATGGGGTCCACTAGTCCTCTTCCTCAAGAAAAAGATGGGTCAATGTGGCTTGGAATCAATTATCGTGAGAATAAAAAATCAGGATAAAGAGAAGTGTCATCTTCCATGAATTGATGACTTGTTCAATTAGCTGTGTGGATCACAATACTTCTACTAGGTTGACTTGAGGTTAGGATATTATCATGCAAGGGTGAAGAAGGATGATATTCCCAATACTTCTTTTTTGTACAAGATACAGGCACTATGAATTTGTAGTAATGCCTTTCAAACTCACTAATGCTCCGGAAATCTCCATGGACATGATTAATATAGTCTTTAAATATTACCTTGAAAAATTTGTGGTAGTCTTTATATATGATATTCTAATATACTCCAAACTCAAGGAGGATAATGAGGAGCAACTAGGAACTATACTATAGACCTTGTGGAAGGATAAGCTCTATGAAAAGTAAACCATGATTTAGTTATGATTGAAGGAGGTCCCAATTTTTTGTCATATCACCAAAAGAAATGGGATATCTATGGAGCCCTCCAAGACAACTACAATTGGGGGATGGCGAAGGCCAACATCAGTAACTGATATCCATAGCTTCTTGGGGTTATCTTGATATTAACACCAATTTTTGAAAATTTTATCACTATTGTCCAACCCTCTTACCAAGCTAACTCGAAAGGGAGAAATGATTTCATGGAGTGACGAATGTGAAGATAGATTAAAATAGTTAAAAATGAGGCTTATAAAAGTTCCCATGCTCACATTACCCATGATTGGAGACCCTTCTGTGTTATTTAGTGATGCTTCAAAGAAGGGCCTGGGTGGTGTGTAGATTTAGAATGATAAAGTGATAGCCTACACCTAAAGAAAGAAGAAAACCCCTAAGTAAAACTATACCACACATGATATTGAGTTTGTGGATATGATCTTTGCGTTGAAAAACTAGCAGCATTAACTATATGGGGAGAAGTTTGAGATACATACTGATAACAAAGAGACTCAAATATATATTCACACAAAAAGAACATAATATGTGCCAACAAAGATGGATAGAACTCATTAATGGTTTTTACTTATCAATCCACTACTATCCTGTTATAGAAAATAAGGTGGAAAATTCTCTGTATAGAAAGGATTCTACATCATTATCAATGATGAGATATGAAAAGGATCCAATAATCTTAGATTTCCAGGGGATGGACATGGAAGCCATTAAGGGAGGAACATCATCAATACTTTCTCAAATGATTTCTCAACCTTCCCTCATATAGAAAATAATAGATTCTCAAAGAAAAGATGTGGAAGTTCTGAAAAGGGTGGAAGCTATCAGAAATGGGAAATCCTTAGAGTTCGTGGTTGACAAGGATAGAATTGTGATATTTGTGTCACGATTATGTGCACAATACTATCTAGAGATAAATAATGATCTTTTGGATGACACACATTGCTGATCCATCTCAATTCACCCGGAGAGCACAATGATGTATCGAGATCTCTAAGAAATAATTTATTTTTCACAATATGAAATCGAAGATAGCTGAATATACATCAATGTTCCTAATATTTCAGAAAGTGAATGTAGAGAGTAAAAACCTAAGGGGGGTGTTGCAACCACTACCCATACCAACATGGAAGTGGGACAACATTACCGTGGAATTTGTAACTGGACTTCCAAGAATATCTAGAGAAAACAATGATAGATGGGTTGTTGTGGATCATCTTATGAAGACAAATAAATTTATCATGATTCAATAAGACGTCTCATTAGATCAACATGCCCATATTTACATCAACAAAGTGGTAAGGATTCAAGGAGTACCACTGTTTGTTGTATCTGATCATGATCATAGATTCAACTCGAAGTTTAGGAAAAGTATCCAATATGCTCTAAGACCTAAACTAAACTTTAGTACAACCTATATTCCTCAAACTAATGTCTAATCTAGGTGAACTATTTATACAATTTAAGATATTCTAAGATCATGTTTTATAGATATCAAAGG
Organism: Viscum album; assembly: GCA_963277665.1. Taxonomy (NCBI): domain Eukaryota; kingdom Viridiplantae; phylum Streptophyta; class Magnoliopsida; order Santalales; family Viscaceae; genus Viscum; species Viscum album. Next base: position 1,867,376,532 of record OY728120.1, on the reverse strand, counting down.
ATGATGGGACCAACATCTTCCACTGCTTGAATTCTTATACAATATCAGTTTCCACTTGGGCATCCAAATGAAACCATTTAAATCCATTTATGGGAAAATGGGTCAAATAATGGCGTGTTGTGAAGAAGTTGGTGAGAGTAAGACTCTAGGCCCTGAAATGGTTGAAGAAATGGTGGAGAAGGTAAAAACTATTCAGTAACATATCAAGGAAGCCCAAAGTTGACTGAAGAGTTATGAAGATAACCGTAAAAGATACCTTGAGTTAGAGTTGGAGATATGGGGTTTCTATGAATATCTACATGGAAGAAGGTCATGAGGTTTGGAAAGAAATGACAAGTATGTCCTATGTACATTAGCCCCTCTGAGATTCTTGGTCATGTTGGGGCCGTTGCATATCAACTAGAACTTCCACCCACCATGGGCAAAGTACATGATTTCTTTCATGTATCCCTCTTAAGGAAGTACATACCATACCCCTCACATGTATTCTCTTCATAGGTAGTATAGTTAGAGGATGGTCATTCTTATGAGGAGAAACTTATGATGATCTTATATCTCAGATAAAAAGATCATCGAAATGAGACAATGGCCCTTGTCAAGGTGTTGTGGCGAAACCATTGGTTTGAAGAAGCGACGTGGGAATTATAGGAATTGTTGAGGCTGAGTTACATCCATTTGTTTATATGTTGGAAAAGGAAATTTAAAGGGAAATTTTTTTCAGGGGGGAATATTTTTACGACCAAAAATTTTAATGATGGAAATTTATCTTGATCTAAATAAAGGTATTATTATGTGAAATGGTTATATTACATAGTCACTTATTTGGTTTTATGATTTTTGGATTTTTAAAATACTATTATGAATTGTGACCATTGCTAATATATCTGTTGAACAGTTATCAAATGATTAGTATAAATATAGTTCTTTAACAAATTTTATTTACCCAGACAAAAGAAACAATGGCCTCATCCAGTAGACTTGCCCCATACAAAGACCATTTTTCGGAGCACAGAATGAAAGTGGAATCATTGGGCTTCACTCTCAAACATGACCAAGATGAGATTCAACATGTTATGCTCGAATGGAACCACATATGTGAGAAGTGGATGTTGATAGAGATTACCAACCGAGTGATGTTATCTGAGCTTCCCCAAGAGTCAGCCACCATAACACACCACACTCTTTGGTCTTATGAATGTGTTATAAGCGGTTATATATGAAGACCTTAGCACTATGATAATGTGAATTATTTTTTTATAAAATAAATAATATACATTCATTTTATTATTGTTATATTGTAAATATTTTTTTAAGCCCAAATATTGATTTTTTTAATATTCAACTAAGGAATCTATTTTGATAAATTAAAGGATTTTTTAATTAATTAATTTTTTAATAAAAAAATTTTATTATTAAATTACTTTTTATAATGTATAAATGATCGTATAATTTTTTTTGAATTCCGTTGTAATTATTATTATGGTTTGAAAGCCATTGTTGTCAAAACCCATAAATTTTCGATAAATATCAGTTTTTATTTTAAAAGTGAAAATCCACATATTTAGAAAATTATCTGGATAAAATTAATATTATTTTTGGAATATTTATGTCAAAATTATCCTATGGTGAATTTTCCATATTTTTCTAAGACATTTAATTTTTGTGTAAAAATTTAAAACAGTTTAAATATATAATGTGCTTTATAACATCATAATGACCAATAGTGATGTAATAACATACGATAAACATTATTTTCGGAAAATATATGTTTTACCATTAATATAATGTTATTTTGGGTTTGTTTTATTTTTTTAAAAATGCTAAGTAGACCCTTCATGAATTATAACAAATTTAACTTTTTAAATTGATTTTCTTGAGAGTGTGACTCACCTCCACATAACAAACACAATTATTTTAAGAAGTTATTCCATTGGAATTATAAAATATTATTTTAAAATCCCCTTTAGAAAACACCATGAACAAAAACTAGGGGTTGGATTTTGGGTTTGAATAGTTTAATGTGTGGTGTCCCGACCCTAAATAATAAAGAATTCTCTGTCCTTTCCAATAAAACCCCACCCAAGCTCTCACTTCCTCTCAAATAAAAGCCTTTTAGTTCATCCAAACTATGCCCTCTTATCTCTAGAATCCTACCATGGTTCCCCAAGCTCCAAAGAAGCCTCTCTCATGCCTTTCCCAAGCCTTTGGGATCATACTTCCATGTAATGGATTCCTTTCTCATTTTATCCACATTTCGTAATATTGTTATACCATTTTATTTTCAATTATAAATGTTGGGGTTTGATTTTACACCTCCCCCATACTTACCTATTTATGTTTTATTGATTATCGACCCAGTTCTCTCTCTTTAATGCCTCCCATGTACACCCTTACCCGTGCCGAAATTCTGTAAGAAATTTCACTATCCTCATTAACATTCAATCAATTATTTTGTATTATGAACCCTAATTCCATTACATAGGTTTGAAAATGTATATATATTACCCCCTTACTGTCAATTTCATATACATATTATGAGAGACCCATTTTTCTATCATCAAATATTTTTATAAAATTCTTATGTCACGTCGTTATGCTGCTGAAATTGCACCACCTTTTTCCAAGACAAAGTCATCATGTTGTGAATCAAATGCCCTTCTATCTATCAAGGTTATTCACATTTATTAACATTTACAAATTGATTATATAGTTTCATTTATAAATTCCACATTCATTTATCATGGAACGAATGATGATGAATACATGATTTATGATCAATGTGGCACACTTATGCATGAAATGAAATTTTTAAGAAAGGTGCACCTTGATAGTGCTCCAATGCATTTGGTATTGAATAGTATGATGATACCTCAAGTGAAACTATGATTTATTCATATTAATTTAAGTTAAATGAGGATTTAATCATGCTAATTCATGTTCAATGAGGGTTTACTCATTCTCCATGTTCAATGAGCCTTGGATCATGCAAATTCCATGTTAAGTGTTGTTGCCATATTTATATGTTATGATAATAATTCTAAATCATTCCTTTAAGTAAATATTTCTTTTATGATCCATTGATATGCCTTTTTCATAAAATTTATTTTATTCTTCATGTTATTCCATGTTTATTCCCTTATTGAGCTTTATAGATCACCTTTTTACATGTATGCCCTTATGTTAACACAAGCAATGATAAGTGTGAGGGAATGTCATGGTTATGTAAAAGAAGTTTTCAATAAAGATGTTGTTTATTTTAGGTTTTATGTTGTTATGTAATGCTCCTATGCCATAAAGACCCTAGAACTCTTGATCATTCATGTTGTATCATGTGTATATTTTAGGTAACAAAACATGTTTAAGTGTGTAATAAAAAAGCAGCGTTGTTATAATGTAGTCATTAATGAAATATTGGAGGATGATTACATTAAATTTCAATCTCAAATTTTTATGTGTAACTGGATTATTAGTAACAATAGTGTCTGACATGATGATTTTGAGATGACACCTGTCAATCTGAATAAATTCTAATACAACACTAATCCCTTTGTCCTTGAAAATCATTCAAAAAAATTTTATGTTCTTGATCAATCTAATATGTAGTGGGTTGTGGTTTTACAAGGAAAAAATGTATGTTGTTGATGATAGAAATGATGAAGATGATGATTTATGTGAGATCCCTACATCTATGTAAGTATTAAAAAATAATATTGATGAAAATGATTAAGATATGGTTTGTGTGATACAGAATGGTCATAATGAAGGAATTTGGCGAAAAATTCATCAGTGAATTCCTAATATTATAGGTAACATATGTATAAATATGGTTCATCTTTTAAATTTTATATATTGGATATTTTAGTTGCATTTTCTTTATTAAACCACATATTATGACTAATAAGTTAAATTTTTTGTTTATATTATTTCAGTTTTGCTTAGTATTCCATGTATACCATTAAGTATCTTTTCAATTAATTGATTTTTTCTAAATTTTCTTAAATTTTATATTTTAATTAAAAACCAAATATGTTATATAAGAGTATATTATAAAATAACTATTTTTGTTGTAAATATGATCTACTAGGTCAGTGAATTTTTACTGTCATTTCATATCTCATTAATATTTCTCTATTTTAATTAATTTATTTAATTTCATATCTCATTAATTTTTTTATAATTTTAGTCAACTAAAAAAATATCAATAATTTTTTTTTAATTTAATTTAGTTTTCTTTTTGTTTGATAATTGTTAATTTTTCATTAACATTTGTATGTAATTGTTTAATTTTTATATAATAATTGATGTTACTTTGATTGGTAGGATAATGATATATCAATCCTCTTATCCAAGACATATTTCTAGAGAATATAATTACCATACATCTAGGTAGGAACATACACATGATCATGATGATGTTCCTCCTAATCCTTCTTTAAAAGAGTCATATACTTCAATGGGGGAAAAGAGTTTGAGGGCTGGTACACGTGGAACCACACATTTACCAAAATTATTAGTTTCTCCTATCTAGGAAAATAGGATACCATAGGAAGTTGATGATAATAATATTCCAATAGGAACAAAATTAAAACAATTAAAGACTTTTATTTAAGTATCGTCTAAAATAAAAGTTAGTATTTTTTTGAAGAATATCAATGTTTGGACAAGGAGACATTATCACTATTGTGGGAGACCATTTTGGTATTATTTTTTTGTTATTATTTTACTAATCTATACATTTTTATTTTCATATATTTTTCCACCTATTAATTGATGACATATCATATAGCTGACACTTGAGGAGTCTGAAGTAAATGTTTACCATTGGAAACATAGAGATGGAGGGATTTTAAATAATCCCTCATATCATATTACATTTTTTGGAATTGATAGTATAAAAATCCATATGATAAATATCCATTTATTATTTAAGAAACATGGAAAAATGATTTGATATTAGATGATTAGAAGAGTTTTTTTATGTGAAATGTTTCTTTTTTTCGTTGATATTTATATTAATTACCATGTTAATGATTTCTTTATTATTAATTCATAACTTACCAAAATCAAGGAGATCTTGACTGAGAGCTGAGTCATCTGGATATAGAGAGGTTTCCCCTACTCCCATATTAATCATGAAAATTGGAATAGGGATCAAATGGGAAAAAGGGACAATATCTTACGAAAGATTCAGGAGTTATAAATGATAATATTGTTAGATGTTTATTTATTTAATAGTGTTAAATGATGTCTTCACATATTGTGATTCATTATGTATTTTTTAAAATATTCCATACATGATTCTTGTTTGGAGTGGAGAACTCCTGGGGTATTTATAGCTCAGGGTAGACAAGATATCATAGCTATTACATTTCGAAAGCCAAAACACCTAGGTCATGTGTGGGGATTCATGAAATGTGTACCCCTAAGAAAAGTGATTCCATGTTCAGGAGAGTAATAAAAGGATATGTTTTATAAAAAATATAATCTCTGGAAGCCAATGGTCAGGATATTATAGTGTTGATGGAGAACAAGATCAGAGCTTCGGTATAGGCGATGTTTTCAGACATTAATAAATAGTCTCGGCCTACTGATCTAACTATTTCACTTCAACAAGATGATCCCACTCATCCTCCATATACTACTTACACATCAATGTTTCCGAATTCCACCCCTTATTATCCCACCCCATCAAATCCTCCTCCACTTCTTCCATGTCACTATGAGTAATATTTTGATAATCTTTATCATATTACTGTATATGGGATGATATATTTTATCAAATATATCATTAATAATTTCCATTTTGAGATAGGTAATCATAGGGTAAATATATTTGATATTATAGACACGTCATTAAAAATAATAGGTCATACAGATAATATGAGTATAGTTGGACAATGTATCAATCATATTTTAGTTTTTCCATCTATACTACATTTATATATTACCATAGAAGAATTTATATATGTTATATTTTATTTTATTTGGTTGGTACATTTGTTTTCTCATTTTAATGTTTTTATATTTCTATAATTGTTTATAGGAATATAATAATGGTAAAGGAATATTGTATAGAAAATAAAAAATTCAATGTTCCATGACATCAGATAAAGCTTCTTTTGGTGTTGATATCTTGTCAACATAATCATATTTATTATTCAGAGTATATGGAATTACATTTGATGATTCTATTTTTGGGCATGAAAGGAATGTGGGGATTTTGAAAAATGACATAATGCATCAGGTAGATAGAGGTCGATTATGCATCAACACAATTCATGTTTTTTCTAGGAAAGTGGATTGACAAAAAAAAATTGTTCCATTATTTTATAGAAAATATATAATTATTTATTCATTGTGTTTGGTATCCTTATAAAATGTGTTTAGATAATGAAAAGAAATATGTATATGGATTTTTCAACCCTCAATTTACTTCTCCTATATCTTTCAACATGATTGGTGTGGAAAAAAAGAATTTATATTACTGAATGATTTTAGAAGAATGTCATCATTCAGTATATGATGGTTCCATATCGTGAAATGTATAAACTATTTTTCTCTCCAAATCTATTATATATCACTTAACATATTAAAAACTCATATTAAAATTTATATTATAATAGTGGTCATTGGATATGGTGTATTTTTTTCCATGAGTGAATAAATTGTATTGGCTATACTCTATTCATAATGAAGTGTGGGAAAATTTTAAAATTTATTAAACACATATGTTTTCTTATTTTACTAAATTTTTATTATATAGTTAATACAATTTTTTATATTCATATTATTTTCAAACATTGAATGTAATTTATTTTGAGAGAAAACAATTATGAAGCGCTCCATGATCAAATTAGTTGAAGATTAGGTGAAATTTAATTTACAATTACTAAATTATAGTTATAATAATTAAAAATATTTTTGGAATTAAAATATATTTTGAATAGTGACATAAACAAAACATTGGAACTGAATGTGGGAATTATGTTTAAATAATCATGAATGATTAAATTTTAACTGAGACAGTCACTATGTTTCATGAGATTATATTTCTTTATAAATTATTCCCTATTATTTAATAAGTTTTATAAAAAAGTCATGTTAAAACATTTATATATTATTTTTTTATATTTTTTATGATGAATGGTCATAAAATTTAGTGGAGATGAAACATTAAAAATTGTATAGGAAAATATTTTTACTGGATTGATTGGTTTTTATTTTATTTGAATATTCAATTGTTTGGGTCTTTTGAGGATTTTTCTACTACCTTCCTACTGCCTTTTATGCTGCCTCTTTTTCTTCTTTCTGGCTGTCATTTTGGTAGATTCCAAATTAATTCACTCTTTTTAAAAAATATAATGTCGGTTATAGGATAACTGATGTAAAAAATAAATCCTTATAGCTTTGATAACCATTCAATCAAAATCTAATGAAATATAGAACATTTAAAAGAATATTAAAGAATATGAATAAAAATATAATTATAATATAATATGTGATATCTTTTTATATACACCATATACATGAGAATAAGAGAATAATACGAACATTGTCTCAAATAATGGAATTTGAGATTAAAACCCCTTATATTGTTATATTTTATTTTGTTAGAATCAATCCTTAAGTGGATTAAGAAAAATTAATTAAAATACATGGACGAATAAGAGGATATCTAATATTAGATAACCATATGTTATAATACACCCAACTTATGTGAATACTTTTTATGAAAAATGATTATAACCCAGTGAAATGAAATTCAATTAACAAAAACCCAGACATAACATTCAGGCTTTGTTTGATATGCTACAATCTCTTTATAATTAACTAATATTAATTAATGATATATTTTATAACCTTATTTATTCATATGATATTTTATAATATTATTTTATATTCAATAACATAAAAGTTATTACTATAATTTATTTCATATAGATCATTTGTTTGTAGTAGTTTAGATAATTCATTATCAGTTTTTAAAGGTGAAATGGATCATCATGTTTCAATAAAAATTTCATCCTCTTATGAATATATATACTATCATAATAAAAGTTAAATAATGATACAATTTTTTTTACTTCCATTCCCCCAATGATTTTGGTACAATTTCCCATTTTGAAATATCTAATGTACTTGTATCAGTGTAATGAAAATAGGGTGTTATATTAATAATATGATACATATGAGCATTTCCCGTCCAAAAAAAGAAAAATTAATCATTTTATTATTAATATTATGGCTTAAAAGTAATTAAATTACCATAACCATCTATCAATATAATTTATAGTATCTTCCATGTAGATAGTGAAATGTATCCCAAAAATTTCATGTTACAATTAATGGGTGATAATGATTATGTAGTGAATTTAATATAGTATTATTACTGTAGAATAATAATGTTAATTTTAGATGATATTAAGTTATATATAATTTTTTTAAAGAGGAAATATAATATGGGAAATAAAAATTAATGATAATAAGCAATTATACACAAAAAAGAAATTATGTCTTCATCAGAAGCCCTCCTAAAATAGAGGAATTCATAAAACATCTTCTGAAAAGAGGTTAAAAAAATTAATGTGGTTTATTTATGAGAAAATTTGTGTAGATATTTAACAGTGAACTTATGGAATGTTGTGGAACTAAGTAAATAGTTGGTAGAGGATTAATTTTTGGTGAGCCTGAGTATGATTTTCACAAATATTCACTTCTAATTGAATATGGTTGCTATTTTAAAAATGTAAATGGAAAAATGTAATGAAATATTTAAAAAGGGATTTTGGTAGGTAGATTGTTATTTCATCTTCAAATATAATGATAATTTCGTAAAATATTGTTTGTATTTACCCCCTTTAATTAAAACATTTACCTTTTATATCCATTATTGTGTTCACTAAATTTTATAAAGGTAAATCAATTTATTCCAAAAATGAAATTAAACATATAATATAATTTCTATATTTAATATAAGAACCTTAAATAAATACTATTCTATTCAATTTTTAATGATGATAAACATTAATTTATATTTTAGAACAGATAACGGTTAAGAATAATTTTTTTAAAAATTTATTCTTAACAATAAAAATCAATTAATTATTATTTCATACCAGTTATAAAAAAATATATAAATGATTATTTATTTCAACATATATATTACCCACAAATATAATTTAATAATTAATTAATACTAAGTAATTTTATTTATGACAGTAAAAAATTATTTTATAAATAAAAAATCTATAAAATTACCTTTTTAAGAATTTATTTCTTTTATTAGTGTTTCTAACCATTTAAAATAAATTAATTAATTTCAATTTATTATCATATTACTATATGAAATAAATTTAAAGCAATTTCTTAATCCAAATAATATAAATTTAAATATTAAAAAATAATATACAATATAAATTAAAATAATCTTTTCCAATAAATATTATTTCGTTGACCATGAATAATTAAATAATTATTATATATAATGGTATAATTATTTAAAGGATGTTATTTATTTATTTTAAAAATAATACATTTTTATCATTTTTTTATGTAATTCTTTAAAATTAATTTTTTTATGAAATATATATTTTATAAAAAAATATTTAAAGAGAATATAACATATTTTGGGAAATGAATTAGTATTTTTTATTATATAAAAAAATAGATTATTTTTAATGATATTTTTTAGAACATCAAACTATGATATATATGTATATATATATATTAAATACATACCCAGATATGGTTTGGTTTTTGTGAGAATTATCCACAATGGGAATATACTATTCAAAAAATATATAATATCTAAATTTCCTTCGTTGCATCTTATATATTCATTCCATTCTTAATTTAGAAAACACAACTACCATTCATAAAGTTTTAATTTCCAATTTTTTAACAATTATACTCCTTTATTCTAATTTTTTTTCATTTTAGGTTTAGTTTCCCTAAAACGTATTCTCAAAGATGAAGATGGTATTGTGGTTATCATAGTTATTGAGTCATTATTCTTTTAAATTTAGTTTATTATTTTAATTTATGAAAATTTAAAGGATATAATCATCAATGGTATATATAAGTGCATCTAATAAAACACATGATATCATGAAATTATGTTTTTATTTTCCATTATTATTAGATATCGTGTTTCTATATTAATTAATGTATTGTATGATTTATTTTAAGTGATGATTTTGTTCATTATAAACTAAAAAACATGTATGGTAGGGAAATAAAACCCATACATAAATCTAGAATTTTACATTCTCCCCTAAAATAAAAAACATCCTCACAATATTATTTATCATTAAAATTTTAATATATTTAAGGAAATACATAATATTTATATTATTAAAGATATCATTTATCTAGAAACATCAACCTCACAATGTTATAAAAGAAAAATAAAATCATATCCCTTTAATAATGGGAATATTTTAAGATCATCATTAGTATTATTAAAATTTTACAAATATTTCACCTTACATAGATATAATACATAGAAGTTTCTATAAATGTATCATTCAATGAATAATTTTCATGATGATCTTCCCAAAAAAATACTAAATAAAAAATAGTGATATTGAATATTTATAATATCAAATAAAATTAATTTTTTTTTATTAAATAGAAATCAAAAGATGCTATCATTTATGAAACCATAATTTAAACGTAAAAAAATCGTTCAAGTATGATATAATTGGATCAAACTATAATAATTCTAGTATAACATAAGTTTGTATTTGGTTAATCCTTCTAATATTTACATCCTTCTCCTCAAAAATAACTAAATACAACTCTAATTCAATCTATGATGGACCAAACATTACAGTCGTATATGTTACATCAATTCTATAATATAAATATTATATATCAAAAATCAACAAGTAATACATGAACCCAAATTCTTAGTGTAATTGGTTTTTTTAAAAAAGTGGTGACCTGAACTCGTTTCCCAGTTCATGCCCCAAGAGGAATTTATTAAGATCAAAAGAGTTACAATACAAGTACGAGGTGAAATTAACTTGCACCAGCAGGGAAGTATCTAGGATACAATGAAATGGACCCATGAGTATCCAAGCTACCAATGCAAATAGCCAACAAGAGATTCACATAGTGTAGAACCTTCAATCAAGGATCCTCCGTTATATCATTGGATTGCTGAAAATGAAGCTCCAGTCAGATATCGCCACTGTGCACCTATGGCCTGAAAGACATCCTCAAATAGCATTAAAGGGGGTGTACAATATGGCTAGCCATGAGGTGGGAATAATCCATCCGAGCTTTTTCCAAGAAAAATTCTTCAGGCTGGACATCAGCAATCTTTATGATATAAATAGAAATCCATTCAATCAATATCCATCTAGTATACTGGAAAGAATACAGTATACAATGTATAAAAACAGATCAAGAAAAATCCATAACCAGTCAAATCAGGTCCAGACATGCATCAATCAGGTGGGAGAAGAGTCCTGATCACAAAAACAACATCAAGAGGCAGTATGACAGCATGTCATTGAGCAAACAACACTCCAAGAAAGCTACCGTCAAAGAAATATTAACAGATATCTCATATAAGTGAGTCAGGAAATTCATACATGTAGCAGCATGGCAAGTACGGGAGATATAAATCTCTAACAACCAGCAGAAATCCCATATTGTTTCACTGATGAAAAGAGGTCAACCACACAGGCCTGTAACATGCTTATCCCGTCAATAAATCCAGTATTAACATATCTCAGAATGAGGAGAATTGTAGAAGAAAGAAAATTCATAAGGATTAAGACAAAGGAATATCCCTAAATATAAATTTGGGATTCTTTTTGTATTCATCAACCATTCTTATGAACATCCGTTTTCTAATATCATGATATGTGTCAGCGGAAATCTGATGAAGAAGATATTTCTTATGTACAATTTCATCCTGCTCCTCCATCCAATCTGAAACTTCATCAATGATTTCATCCTTCTTAGAAAGCTGATAGGCATCTCTATATGAATGAAATGTTTCCATGTTATATTTCTCTAGTTTAGATAACAATGGTTCAACCTACTTCTCTTCTAATCATTTCAGGGATTCATCATTTGAGTTGCCAGCTACTAAATTTTGAACAGGTTCAACATTATCTTTGGAGACACTAAATGAGCATGTCTCCATAGTTCTCTGTATCTGTGAATAGTCCCTCCTTTTTCTAGTTTTCTTAGGATTTGGCATGATAAATCCATCTATATCAACCATGGGCTTCTTACCCTTCTTAGCCATTGACCTCAGGTACCCTTCCTCAATCCGATGAGTCTGAATATCATCCTCAATGAAATCATCCTCAACAAAACCACATGTCTCATTGATGTGATCCTCCTGAGCTGTATATAAAGTAGGTGAAAGATCCCGAATAGTCTTAGAGGAGTCTAAGAGATTCCCCCCTCTTCCATAGAGGGAACCTCATTATAAGCAACAATATTCTCATTATAATCCATAACAGGACTAATATAATCATTAATATGATTATCAGGAGATTTAGAGGATGATAGTTCCTTGGAATAACAAAGAACATCACTTTGACGTGACGAGTCCAAGATGTCACCAGGTTTAGTAGGAGGATCATTGGAATCCTTTTTTGATATTATCTTTTGGACCCAAATTGACTTAACCCTAGGGGATGATTCCTTAAATTTATCACATTCCATGGTGAGATGACCAATTTTGAAGCATTCCATGCAAAAGCTAGGGGAATTTTCAAAAACCACCTCTTGAATAAATCCATGATCACCAATCTGGATCCAGAAACAAGAAGGCAATTCGCGCGAAATATCAACTTCAGTGCAAATCCTAGCAACTGAAGGTCTAGACAAGTTCAAAGTAGCTCTATCTAATTTTATTGGGGTACCAAACAATATGGAGATTGAATATAGGGCATTATGTTTGAAGAAGTGGAGAGGTATATTAGGAAAACCAATCCAAATCGGTACAATGGGAGGTTCAATGCCATTTTCAAAATCTGGAGACCACTTAAAAACCTTCATATGAGATCCTCTGAAAGACCAGAAGCCACGCATCAAAAATATATAATAATAATCCTCCGATGATAAGTAAAATAAGACAATGGATTAATTGAGGAAACCGATAAGGAAGTCATATAATTATATCCTTTGAAGGGTTTTGCGAAGGAATAGAAGCGAGGGGCGATTTCTGGAAAAGTTTCCAACAAGGGAAAATCGTAATTCGGATGCAAGAAGATTTACCTCATCCTTTGAGAAAGATATAGCTGTGAGACCACGATGCTTGAATAGTTTTGGAGAAATCATTTCGAAATCATTCGATTCAGCATTCTGTGTTCGACTTGGAACCACATCCGCGAAAGAAAAATACTGTTTAAGAAATCATCAATCATTAGATCATAAGCAAGTGTGAAAACCTTAACATGATACAAATATTTTTTAAAAAGATCATAGAATCATAAGATTTTCCATAAATGATGATAGAGGGACATAAACATATAAGTTATCATATGTATATATATATATATATGATGGTTTTAGAATTCATTGACATGATATAAAAACCATGACCTACTGAGCATAAAATCGGTATTCAATATAACATAGAAATATGGTATGATAAGAATAATCTGAAATCATAAAATTTTAGACACATTTAAACATGATGAAGTCCTAACACTTTTTGTAAACATGAAATTGGACCACACATGGAATATTGAGAATTTATAAACACAAATAGGTCCATATATTGAGTTTTCAACCGGAAAAATCAAGTCCACATATATAATTGAGAACCAGACTAAATGATGTCAGGTTCATTAATAACATCATTATCTCATGATATATAAGATAAATCTAATTATATAGAGGGATATGTCAATAAAAACCATCACATAAGGACAATCATTACTTATGTCCATATGAAATTAGTAATTCACCTTATCATGAAAACTGTTTAAATGAAAATAGGTCACATGATATTTTCAAATGGAAAAAAACATGGAATTTAGAGTTAAATTGGTTGGTACAAAAAAAATATATTTTCACAAATAAAATATATCGTAAGGGAATTTATAAATTTGATCTTGAAGCATAAACCCATAGGATATTTTTTAATTCCAAATATTGAGGAAATGGAAGAAAATAATTATAATATTTTCCATAAAACATTTTCTTCATTGTCATAAAAAATAAAAAGTTTCAAGCCACATAAAAAATAATTATTAGGATTCCTCAAAAATATATTTTAAAAAATTACTTCAAAAGAATCCCGAATAATGTATCCATGAAAATTAATAAATTTATGAAATAACATATGTAATTAAATATAACAATTTAATGACGTAAAAATATATATATATATATTCAATTTTATTTTTTAATGGAGTTTCATATAAAACCCACACCATTGAATGAGTTGTAGAGTTAAATTTTGAAAATAGAGGAATAGAAATTTTTTCTTTTTGTTATACCCAAAGAATATATACCCTTTAATAATGGAATATACTTTCTGTACTACCCATTATATCATATAAATTCATTCCACTCCAAATTTATTAAAAACATATATTATTGATATATATTAATTTTTGGACTTTAAAACATGACGTATTCTTTAATGATTCTGTTTTTAATATCATTTTAGTTTCACTAATATTGGTTCTCAAGGTTGAAGATGATCCAAGAGATTTATTATTTAAAAATAATATATATAATTTTATTTATTTTCAAAAATTAATTTATACAAATTTCTAATTTATAATCATTATATGTATACAAAATATTATTATATGAAACAATAAGTTTTATATATTTTATTTTATTGTTTAATTATGAGTGATTAATGTTTTATTATTTTGATTCATTTCTTATATGACTTAAGTTTTATGATTCTTCATGTGGTCAGTAGTGTGTGTTGACCATCTCATACTATATTTTGTTTTTTTATACACCTCATTGCTTCCCACCTGGAAGATAATATGAATATGGATGTATTGGTGATTTCCATTATCTATTTTTTATATGATGAACATAATTTTTTATTAATATCATTGGTAGATTACATTGGTGTGGTTCCAACCAAACATGTGACAGAAAAGTCAACCACAACATGATGGTACTAAAAAAGGAAGGATTTAAATTCCATAATGGTCCATCATGGAAAATATTAACATCTACCTTCGGATGGATGACTGATAAAATTGAAGTATAATGATGGTTATATAGATAAATTGACAAGATATTAAAATAATTGACTTGTTTATGGTTCATAATACTATCTAGTTAATCATTTTTTTTAAAAAAATGTACTGAAGGAGGATGATTCTCATATATGATCTGGTGGTTTTATGAGGTAATTGGTGTTTGATATATCTAAACTATATAGGTTGAACCATTCACTATAAATTTTGAGAATGTGACCATGTGATTCGACGATAGGGAAAAAAATATCATTACAAGATTCCTGGGTGATTAGCTCATCATTACTGTGAACGAATCATCTAACAACCACACTATTAATAGGAATTATGAGATTGAGCATGCTACCAATGTAAGAATATGAATATGGTCCATGAATGTCTATAATTACTATTTGTTCCCATTTTCCATGGTATTAAAGTTTCAACAACATGTTTTGGTGAAGTATATATGGTTTAAAAGACTATTTTATATTTATGTTTTTTTTTCAATATCAATATGTTGGTTTAAGAATTACTATGAGAGAATACACGATGCTCTATGTATGAACTATAATTATTTTAAATAATTAATCAATTATTTTATATAAATAATAATAATGAATATACTAATTGAAATATAATTGAAACATATAACTTTTTTATAGTTAATAGAAACTAAAATCTCAAAAATAATAATAATAATAAGGCATGATATAAGATACCCATTCTTTAATAGGTATCCATACTCCAAAGCATTAATGAACCAAGTAAAAAAATTCTCATCTAAACTAAGTATAAAAATTAATTGGAAACCATATATAATATCTAGAAACACATATTTAGAGAGTGATTAAGGTGATATGGTTATAAGTCATTACATAGGAAAAATGAATAATTCATCCACATACTTTAGTCTATGATGACATAGCTTGTTATTACAATACCACATGAACCAATAGTCCATATAAATTGTTTATTTGAATTTAATTATTCCTTCTATTCTATGTTTCAATTTTATAACAATGTAATCATTTATGTGGATGTAATAGGCCGAATTTTATGTGGGTGTCCCCATTGATGAATCTAGCCCATCATTGTTTTTCATGGATCACTATCTCTAGTCCGATTTAATATACTATAATAATTTTAGAAATGAAAAAAATATCATTAAAATTGTAATAATATTAACATTAAATTTTGAATCCTTATAAGAATGAAAAATATTGTTATGTCAAAAATACTAGTGTGTATTTTAATTGTATTAAAATAAATTATTTATTAAATTCCTAAATACTTGTTCTAGTCAATATATTTCAATTAATAAACATATTTTACTCAATTTGGGTAAAATATATCATTTTTATCAATAAATTATTCATTAAAAATATCATTTATCAATAAGTTATTATAAATTACCATCACAATCTATAATCTACAATGGCATGGATCAAGAATATCTTTTTATTGAAGGAATAAGTAGGATGGTCATACATCCTGGTAATGTATATAAATTTGGATAGATCATGGTGGAAATTATGAATATATATGTGTACATATATTGGCATGATAATGAATTTATTCATAAAAACTGATTCAATGACAGGTTATATATTAATTAGGCATGGAATGAGTCTTCCAAAGTCTCAATATCCTTCTTCAAATGTATAAGAAAATCACAATAATAAATTACCCTATAGAACAAAAATAAGTTTAATCATGCACTCTATATTATATACACACATAGACACACTAAATTTATTTACAATTATAATTACTAAACAACCAAATCCAATTGAAGATCATTGATACAATATAATGAAAACTATAAAGTATCCCTAAAATTATGACCCGACTCACTCAATGAAATGTATCCAGAACAAATAACCATGGTATATTAGAACCACCCCTCTTATAGAATAGGTTTCCAATTAGTATGTGTATTTATTTTACAAAATCCTTGAATGTGTGCTCAACAGGAGAATGGATATCCATCTTCCAACCTTGATATATAAAGAACAACATGGGTTTGCGAGTTGTACGCCAATCCAGGGTGGTATAATGCATTCCAATGAGATGATTAATGATTTAAAGAGGATATATACAGGTTTTAATATGGCAATTATGTTGGATATGGAGAAAGCCTATGACAAAATATAGTTGTCTATTATTATCAATGTTCTAAGAAGCAAGTGTTTTTCTTCATGGGATACTAAAATCTTAGTTAGATGTTTGAATTCACCATGGATCTTTTTTTCATTATTGGATGAAATAAATGATTCTTTAAATATGTCCAAGGTCTTTTATTAGGGGATGCACTATCGCCCAGTTTGTTCATTCTGACCTAGGATTCTGTGAGCATATCCATTAAATCCAATATGCATGAGGGAACCATTAAACATTTTCATTACAATTTCTGTTTCTAGAATTTCTCTCACCTAATTTTTGTAGATTATATTCTTTTTTCATTAACATAATCTCCTGATATATCTGTGGAATTGGAAACATTATTGAAGAATAATACAAATGGAGCTGATATCTTATCAATAAAGATAAAAGTAGCATCTACATCATCAGTCTTTTCTAAGAGATACGTGTGTGTAGTGTTGAATCAAGCATTGGAATTAGTATTAAGAGCCGTATTATACACTATCATGGTCTCCCCATTATGTTTTGGAGGCTCTATATGAGACATCTAAATAATGTGGTGGGTACATTCTCTCTCACATCAATAGTTGGAAAAATTATTTCATCTCCTACGAGGGGAAGATCACTATGGTTAATATAGTTCTTACATCGATCCCCACACATGGTTTCTTATTTATTAAGGTCCCAATTACTATTCAAAATAATATTTAATGTATCAAATTTTCTTTCAAATGAGACTCCCAATAAGGCGGTCGATGTAATTGGGCCTCCAGGCCTACAATGGCCCTCCCTAGTGACGAAGGTGGTATAAGACGGCGTAGTGTCTCTGATCAATTACACTATTATCATGTGAAACAGGAATTAGAGGAAGTGGAAGGGTGTACTCATTAGTCAAGTTTCATAAGGGATACCTATACCTACAACATGATAAAATTGAATATAAACCCCTACCACCATTATAGAACAATTTAGATCCATATTCCTCACATTCTTAATCATTCAAGATGTATCATTAGATGCGGTGACATTAGTTTTTTGAATGATAACTTTTTAGGAGATATTCATGGATTTCCTAGTTTCTGAGATAGTAAGATTAACTTCCAATAAGTTATTGATCATCCTACATTACTCCAAGAGGTTATATTAAATGATTAGTATAAAGTTTTCCATCTCATTAATCTATTAGATAATCTAAAAAGGTGTATTTTCATGGTCACTTATTGAAGATAACTTTTTCAAGTCCTATAGGTCAATGTTTAGGGTCCCCACAACCTTGATATAATGGTCCACCTCAGAGGGTGTATGTACATTCCTCTTATGCATAATTTTATTCCATGGAGACTACGACACCATTCCAGTTCTACTAATGACAGGATATACTGAATGGGAATAATTACTGTTTTCAAATGCTCTTTTTCCCATATCCCTTATGTTGAGACTACCTACCATATAATTTTTGAGAGTGAATGGGACAACATTTTCTAGGAAGAATTTTGGGAGTTCACCAGCCTATCATTACTAGTTTTATCGGGTTATTCATTTATATAGAGGTTGTTCCATGGAATCAAATCCAATAAAATTGAGAATAAGGAATGATGGATCATATTTTTGGCTATATTTTGGTGTATCTGGGAGGAAAGGAACATATCATGCTTCAAAGGTCTTGCAAGGTAAATGAAATATCAAGTTTCTAGAAAAAAAATGGATGATCGAATGTATGAGAGTTCTTCTAAGGAATTTAATGAACCCCCTTCGATGAGGCACGTGATTCGATACAAATATAACACACACATATAAAATGGTATGGTTTCAGGGGGATGATGGATCAACTAGAGACCCCCATCTGAATGGATGAAGCCTTTTTATGATAGGACATTTACTATAGGAATTATGAGGTGTGATGTGGTGATCTAAAACCTGAGGGGTAGTGCGGTTTCTACCAATATTTACCGTTTTAGTCGAGGGGACTCTCTACAGGTGGAGGCCAGGTGCTTCTCAAAGGGCTTCAGTTTAGTATTTTTAATAAAATGCCTCTATTAGAGATTGAATCTAATTAAAAAATTCCTTATGAAACTCTTATCGATCACATCTCTACTCTATTGACAATTTCATTATATATCTTGCATTACATGTTTCTCATAGATATTAAATAAATCTTTCTTTAAACGTGGCATGACAACACAAAATTTTATTACATTAAAAATACATAATTATGAATAGAAATAATATAATATTATTTCACCATGAGTATCTAGAGGGTTAGTTTCTTGGGAAAACTAGGACCAAACATTACCTTTAGAACATCAATCATAAACATTTATTTAATTCCTTCTTCTCCAAATCTACTTAAAACATGACCTCTCTATAGAACATGTAGTCCCCTGAGGATATACATCAAAAGGGGTGATCTAAATTACTATTAATAGGATATAAAAGGACAATATAACATGGGGTGAGAATAATCATAACATGATCATCAAAATCATGTGAGGAAACACTAATAAACGACTAGAAAAGTGGCAATGCATAAAAAATGAAACATTATGTCATAGTGGGTAACAACCACACATATTTTTGAATAGTTTTAGCATCATTTTCATGCATATTTTCCATTTTACTCAATAGAATCATCACTTTACCCAATGCACTAGAGCAACGTATAATTCCATGTGCAGCCGTCAAATGATAACATTCATTTTCCACTATGTAATTTTGGGTGAACCTGTAATTTCATAACATTATCATTATCATGCATGCTAAATATTTCAAAAATAAACATAAATAACCCATGCAAAGGAATTGTTTTCATCTCATATGAACACATTCATAAAATTTCGGTTCCCTATATAAAGTTGGTATAACATTATTTCTGCAAGATCCACCAACCTTTGGTGAGAATTAAAAGGTGTGTTTTCAAAAAAAGAGTTCTTTTAGAAAACATTTGTTTCATATAAACTCTTGTTGAAAACATTTATATCCTAGAAAATGTAAAATTAATAAGGAAAATTTATTTTTAAGGAGTGACCATACCAAAAATGAAGTGAATGAGGAAGAACCCGAAGAATGAAATTTGGGTTCAAGAATTTCCCCTTACCTTGTATCTAAACACTTTCATCTCTTTAATGTCCTGTATAATGACATTATATCCATTAATTATAAATTAAAGAACCTTTTATACATTAAAATGGGCTAATATCATTTCATTATGTCCTTTTATGGGTCTTTGGATGAGTTACAGATGTTAAATTCGTTTTTCAGGAGTGTTAATTTTCATAGTTTTTATGAACAGTTCACTTGTATTCATGATATATTGTTCATTTGAATTGTGGATCATCATCCATAATTGTTAATATATATTATTTGAAACACCCCATGACTTCATAGTACATTATCTCATTAATTTCATTCAATTGCTTGTGATGCATGCAACACCGAGTTTGAGCACACTCTAACTTACCCAACTAACCATTCAAAAAAGCGATTGTGAATAGTAGTAGCTGAATTTTGAATCTTATATACTCTATATATTTTTAACATAAATATTATGTGTTTCTTAGACATAATATAATAAAAAATTTAATTTTTCAAAAAAAGAAGTATTTTGCAAAAAATGCATTTTTACAGCCAATTAAGGGTGGACCTTTTTTTATATTCAATATTTGACACTTTTATATTAAATTTGAAAAAAAAAATTAATTTTGAAGTGGGACAAGAAAATTCATTTTGGATAGATGTTTGGTGTTTTTCTGATAACATTCATGATTTGATGAATAGTCAATGATACAAAATTTTAATTGAAAACAACGTTTTTAATAAAAATAATTAATAATGTTCAATCATACATTTGAATATTTTTGACATGTTATTAGATTATATTTTTATCATTTAATACAATTTATGTCATTATATGTAATTTCACATTAAAATTTGACAAAAACACTTGTCAATCATTTGATTGCTTTTTACTTTTTAAAAACCCGCTTTTGGTTTTGATAATGGGGAATAATTTTAAATTAATTAATGAAACATATATGTTTTGAATTTGGTAAAATAAAAATCGGTTTTTGATTATAAATATCAAATTTATCTTAGGGTTAATTTATGGTATTTTTCAGGAAACATTCAATTTTTTATGAATAGTGAAAAACATTGTGTTATTATTTACAAACCACTTTTTATTTAAATTAATATTTATTTTATTTTAATTTATTTTAATCCAAAATAGATATATAATAACTATTAATGTTTGATGTAATCCAAAAGAGTCGTTTTATAGTAAAAATAGATGTATAAAATTTTATTGACCTTTTTACTGTCTTTCAGCCATCTTCTAGGCACGTTTGAAAATTTGCATAAACCGTTATTTTACCGATTTTGTGAGTTGAATTTCAAAACATTGAGAGACACCATTAATATCAGTATGTAAAATGTAGTTCAGTACGATGAAAAATAATTTTTGGTGAATAGTAACTTTTGATTTTTATTTACCACTGTAAAAAGTAAATAGAGTAATTAAAGGTAAAAATGATATTATTATTACCATAAAACATGTACTAATTCTATTAGATAAGTGTTTTTCGACCAAAATCAACCGTAGGAATAATTTATGAACCTCTTTGATCCACATGGATTCATTTTGGACATTTTTCATTATTTTATTTAAAGAAGAGTTAAAAGTGTAAAATTCAATGTTTAAAGACTAACCATTTTAATATAGGGTTGTACATAATATAAATTCAACTATAAATATTCATTTGAATGCTGAAATGATTTCCTACATAATTATTTTTTATTTATAATTTATGGACATTATATAATTAAATTTATTTATGACACAATAATGATGCAATAATTACCTTTTTAAATAAATATTAAAATAATTGATATTATAAATATTAAAATTAATATAATTTGAAATTTGTGATGACATACACGAATTTTATAGTTTAATATGATATTTTAGGGTTGATGAAATGTTTTTGTTTTGAAGTAATCACATTTTGATGACTTTCAGAAAAACCCAAACACCAAATTGTTTCAAAATTGACAGAAATTAGGTTTTAAAACTAATATTATATTATTAAATGATATAATCTTTCTAAAAATTCATGGATTGTCCAAAAGAAATATATAATTAATATTTTGTTAATAAACCACTAGGGGTTTCCTGACATATTACTATAGGTTTGTTAACTATTTATTATAATAATACAAGAGGACGTTGTAAAAGTTAAACCTTTTAACATAGAGTTAAATCTAAATGATATGGTTAATATAGTGATCTAAACATGTCTAAAACCTATTGGTTGAGATAATATGGACCCATTCACAAATCATCCTTGAAATAAATCAATTTGGAGCCATTAGAAACTGTAAATTAGTTTATAATAAAATAATATTTCATTCTTTTCCTAAAGTGACCCTCGCCTCTCTTATAAAATGGTACTTCCCCTTCTATCAAAATCACACCTCCAAAGCCATTTGGATTGACAATAATCTACTAAAATATCCTCCCAACAACCCTCAATTCGATCTATAGTGCTTACTTTGAACAAAAATACTTCCTATTGATCTCTTTTGATCAACTCAAAAAGAAACATATGAAGATGTGGTAATAATTTCACCACCCTCTTTCAAGTTCTTTTCTTATAACACTTCCACTTTTTTGTTGTTTGCATAAAAAAACAACCCCAGAACCTTATAAATACAGTTATTTTATTATTAATATGGTACAACCATATTTTTTATTCTATCCATCCGATAAATGACAATTTCACCATACATACATACGCACGGCTTACTGTCTCCACGTCGTGGTGTAGTTTGTTATTCAAACACTTCATTATTTGGATGTGTATAATAATGAGTCTTACTGGTGTAAATAATAAATATACCATGTTAACGATTCTTAATATATTATATAATATCCAAATACATATCATTTCAGCTTTAATATATTGATATTGTCGCTCATGCATATGTACAGATTACCATCTCCATGGACCCGATGAGATTAATTCCCCATCGTAATCATAAAATAATAATTTTCATATTATGATTAAAAATAAATTTTAATAACTTAATATTATTATGTATATGAATAAAATATATCCTACCAAATACAAACATGGATCACCTAACCAATCATATAAAAGAACACGAATCATTTATCACCCAAAATGACGATACTACTGAAATATTATTAACAAAGCAATATTAGGGGATCATATATGATATCATATTTATTTAAATAGTTATTGTATAAATTAATAACGATATTTTAACTATTATACATAAGGTTAAAAAACAATCTACTAAGTTAAAGTACACGGTAAGGGTTAATTCATCAATCTCATTATTATCCAATATTTTTTATACGTGAGTATGTACTGTGACCTCTTTATCATCCACATCCGTGTTTTCATGAAAATGTACTTCAAAACATTTTTACTATTTACTAGACTATGGGTTAAAGTAATTTATACCCTTATTTGAAAATATATTTTTTGAAAGGAATATTTTTTTTGTTTTCCAAACAAGGTACTTTATGACCTTTTCAACCAAATTTTTATAAGAATGTAATTTTAAATCTTATACAGTGGGTGCGGCTATTTTACCCCATTATAACATTGTCGAATCTTACCACACAAGATTATAAAAATATTTTTAAATAAATTATTTCCTTTATAACTATGTGACTCTTAAATTATTTCAAAATAGAATGATATATTTCTCTCAAGTAGTTTTGATTTCAGCTATGCCAAAATCTTTTGATACATTTTACACTTGTTTGAAGTTTATTTATTAAGATACAAATCTTCTGTATTGTATTTAAGGTTTTGTGATATATTTGACTATTGATGTGTTATTTTTATACCATTCATGGTTTATTGTTAAAGTATTAATATTTAGTATTCTATTTATAATAAGAATGTTTATGTTATGTTTCAACCTTTTCACACGAGTAATGTATTGGACTAAGTAAGTGACTGGTGGAGCCTGTTATAGCTCCTCGGAGCATCAGTAGGTCTCATGAGACAATTAGACATGGAATTGGACATGACCTTTCCCAATTTGATATATGGTTTTTGATGAGTTTTTAATCATTTTTAGACATCTTGGCCAAGGACTTGACAAAATGTTTTAGAACGTCCCGCATTATACATTCCCTCATTATGAAAATAGTATTGATGGTTCATGTGGTTATTCAACATGTAGAATACCCATGAATATGTTTTATTATAGAATTATTTACTCATCTCATATTCCTGACATAATTTCTTCATGTTTATTATTTTTAAAGGTAAGTGTTTTCAATTATTCACTATGCCTAATGTTTATGTTATCTTCCGCAATATTTCTTAATATTACTGAGCATCTAAGATAGCCCCTTTCTTATGTTTTATTTTCTCAGGATTCCAAGAAGTGTATTATGATTTATATGAAGTGTTAGGCTTGTGGATTAATAGAGTTATCAAAGGATAATGTATGATGTATTTTATTTTATAATCTGTAATGTAATGTTCATGTATGTAATCTATTTTCCAAAAAAAGATAAACTGGTTAGTCTTTCTAGACTTGATTCCTTGTAATCATGCCAGTGTATTAAAATAATGCACCGACTATGGACTTCAGGGGTCAGGGTGTTATATTTGTTATCCGAGGAATATTAGTAACAACCTTGGAAATATATTTAGAAAAACTCTAAGTAGATAACATTACCACAAAAATAGACTTTGATGATTTGTATTGAAGAACTTCCTAAAATTTTTGTAATATAGAGGTTTCTTTTGTTTTCCAAGAAATATCTCATAGTCTGGATATGGGTAGGTAGATGTGGCTCTGGAACAGATGTACCTAGGAGTGAAAACTCGGACAAGGAGTTTCCGTCTTGACTCGATGAATCCTAGTATATTATAATGGGCTTTGCTACACTCTTGGTTATGGTACTCATGGGGGATATGATTAGGATAAATTTACATTTTATTTACAAACCATTATGAAGGATTTATGAGTAAATAAGTCTCAAATAAATCATTTTTATGATTATGAATTATATTCATAAAAGTATCAATTTATGAAGGGTATTTTACATGTTTGGAATTGCGGATTGTGATTCATAAACATACCTAGTGTATCCCATTGTTTAGAAATGGGTCCCAATAAAAGGAACGAGAACTCTAGGAATACACATGAACCAAAGAGTAAGAAGGATGGTATATCTCATGGTCGTAAGTGAACATTTATAAAGAAAAGAGTCTCCCATGCATTCTCAACATATGAAGAAATAGTATCATGTGTTAATAAGATTGTTAAAAAATTCAATGTGTCCCATGGCTTTGAAGGAAATCCTGAGAAGAAACTGATGGTAGAGAGAAATAGATATAAAGGGAAGAAGGTAAAGAAGGGTTTTCCCATATGTGATAACTATAAAAATAATCACCTTGGTAAATGCTTAAGGGAATGAGAGTTTGTTATATGTGTGGAGAAAAATGGCACCAAGTATATGATTGCAAAGGTAAGAAAAAGTTTTCAAATGTGCAATCCTTCATCTGCAAGGAGATGGGACACTATAAGGATCAATGTCTAAATCACCAGAGTACGCCCCAAATGATTCTATTGATTAATAATTAGCTAAAGATACTATAATAGATGAAGATGAATGACTAATTTATTATGTTTTCATTAAATAATTGTGTCATTTTAGTATAGTGTTAATGATTTACATGTTAAACTAATTATATTGTATATATGGATTGTACGGCAGTGCATTTTCATTAAGGATTTGAGATTTTATGGTACCATGTAATGTGACATAGTTTCAAGATAAACATTTTGGAAAATAAAAGGTTGGGGGAAACATAACCCTTAATATGTTTCTGAAACTGAGATAATTATTTCATATTTAAGATATAATTGTTTTTGGATAAAGTATATTGTATATTATTGACTACATTAGAACTAATTAAGAGTTTGTTAATTCCATCATTATTGATGATTACAACATTTTTGGATATAAGGAGTATATCCAGTATTCAATAAGTAAAAAGGGATAATCAATGTAATAAATAAGGATTTATAGAAATTCTTGTTGTTACTATGTTTTAAAAATATTACATGATGAATGTATACACATGTAATTACGTGGAAAAGATATCTATATTATGTTTACCTTATTATAAATTCTAGACTGTGAGATTGGACAGAAGTATTTTCGAAAAGTATATTAGTTGGAATGAATTATGTTGGACATTAGCTTATATTGTTTATGGTTAAAACATTTTGTAAGAATTTTTTTGGATTTTTATAAAAAGAACAACCTGGAGGTTGGGCGGCAACCCGTCATGTATGGAAAGGCCACGAGACATGAACCTGCAATCGAAGGGAGACAAGGGTGAATCACCTAAAATTGTCCTACGTGATGTACTGGTTTGTATAATGTAGTTTTTTTAAATAGTCTGAAAAATGAATTATAAATTCTTTATTTTTAGAACCCTATACGAATATGATAAATAGAATATTTTTGAATTCTATAGTCTTTTGGAGTCAATGAATAGTTTGTGGTAGAAATTATTTTATGGCAGAAACTCTACTTGTCAAGTATATTTTCTCCCCATATTTAATCAATAAATTAATTCTTAAACATCAGGGAAGGGATCATAAAACCAACAATGGGTTATCCTGATAACATATTTTATTTCAAACCGATAATATTTTAAATCATTATTAATTGATGGATTTGAGGACCTAAATTTTACACTTGTTTATGATTGAAGACCTCAATCACTCCCTATAAATATTTATGTTTTCATCCAATTATGGGTCTCTAATTTCAATAAATGTTTTCCTAATTGATATCATGATTTTCGGGTGACTTTTTCATTTTCCTTTCCCTCTTATTAAGAGTAAATTTTATTAACCCAATTTCTGATGTGGGTTTTCCACGAAGGTAATTTTCTATTTTTATCTTTTATTTTTGAATAAAATTTTCAAATTGTAAGGACACAATTTATTGAGGGAGGGTAGAATGTAACACCCAATGATTTCATAGTACATTATCTCATTAAAGTAATTCAATAACATGCGCTACACACAACACAGGGTTCGGAAACACCACTACTTACCAAACTAGCTATTCAAAAAGCAGTTATGAGTAGTATTAACTGTATTTTGAGTCTTATACACTCTTTATAATTTTAACATCCTTATTAGGTGTTTTGTTATAAAAAATATAGTAACAAATTCAATTTTTCAAATAAAGGATGCATTTGTCAAAAAATGTAATTTTACCGCCTATTAATGGTGATCCTTTTTTAAATGACAGATTTGACTATTTTAATTTAAATTTAGAAAAATAATCTTTTTGTTTAAAAGTGGGTAATAAAAATTTAGTTTGGATAAAATTTTTGTGATTTTCTGATTACTTTCATAAATTTATTAATAGTGAAAGATACTAAATTTTAATTGAAAAAAAATTTTTTAATCAAAATAATTTATACTGTTAAATTATACATTTGAATGTTTTTACCTATAATTATATTATGTTTTTATCATTTAATAAAATTTAGGTCATTATATATAATTTCAAAATTTAATTTGATATAACACATGTCAATCTTTTGACTGTTTAAACTTTTTAAAAACATGTTTTTTGGTTTTGAAAACAGGAGTTAATTTTAAATTAATTAATGAAACATATATGTTTTTTATTCGGTAAAATTTATATCATTTTTGGATTCAGAATATCAAAATTATTTTTTGGTGAATTTTTGGTATTGTTCTAAAAACATTCAATTTTTTGGGGAATAATGAAACAAACTACATTATTGTTTAGTATCGACTTTTTATTGAAATAAATATTTATTTTATTTAAATTTATTTTTATGCTAAAATAGATATATAATACCTATATAATTTCAATGTCATTCATGGGAGTCATTTTATAATAAAACTAGATGTAAAGAATTTTATTGAACTTTTTACCGGCATCTACCCCCCTTATAGGCACGTTTGCAAATTTGCATAAAACATAATGTTATCAATTCTGTGAGTTGAATTTCAACAAATTGAGAGACACAGTTAATATCAATAAGTAAAATGTGGTTCAATAAGATGAAAATAATTTTTGGTGAATAGTACCTTTTGACTTTTATTTACATCGGGTAATAATAAATAGACTAATTAGAGGTAAAAATGATAATATTATTACTCTAACACATGTCCAAATTCAATTGGATAAGTGTTTATAGACCCAAATAAACCTTAGGAATAAAATATGAACCACTTTTATCCACTTGGATTAGATTAGGACATTTATTATTATTTTATTTAAAGAAGAGTTAGAAGTGTATTATTAAATGTTTAATAACTAAACCATTTTTAATATAGTGTTATACAAAAAATAAATTAGACTATAAATATTCAATAGAAAGATAAAAATATTTCCTACGTAATGGTTTTCAATTAATAATTTTTATACATTATATAATTAAATTTATTTATGACAAAATGATTATGTAGTAATTACCTTCTTAATTAAACATTAAAATAATTGATATTATAAATATAAAAATAAATATAATTTGAACTTTTTGATTCCATCCAAGAATATTATACATGAATATGACAAGATAAGATTGTTTAAATGTATTTGTTTTAAAGTAATCATGTTGTGATGACTTTAAAAAAACCAAATACTATGTAATGTCAAAATTGACATAAATTAGTTTATAAAACAAATATCATATTATTAAATGATATAATGTTACAAAAAGTATGAGGTCTGTCTAAAATACTAATATAATGGTTAATATGTCAGTAATTAACCACTTTGGTTCTCATTTAATATTATAGTATGTTTAATTATCATTTATTTTAACAATACACAGGGACATTGTAAAAGTTAAACCTTTTAACTTAGAGATAAATCTAAAAAATATGGTTAATATGGTAACCTAATATTGTCTAAAACCTATTGGTTGAGAGGATTTAGACCCATCCCATAGTATCAATGAAATAAATAAATTTTGACCCATTCGAAATCGAAAATGATTTTATAATAAAATAATATTTCAAGTTTTTTCTAAAGTGACTCTCACCTCTCTTATAAAAGGGTATGTCCATTTATCTTAAAATCATACATTCAAATCCATTTAGTTTGGCCAAACCCTACTCAAATATCCTCCCTACTACCCTCAATTCGACCAAGATTCTTTACGTTGATAAGAAATACATCCTAAAGATCCCTTTTGATCAACTCAAAAGGATACACCCGAAGAAAGAGTAATAATTTCACCACCCTCTTTCAAGACCATTTCATCTTCCACTTCCTCATTATTTGTTGTTTCCATCCCAAAATAATAACTCCAGTAAATTCAATATATTGTGATGTTATTATAAATATGGTAAAACCATATTTGTTATTATATCCATCCTATAAATTACAAAGTCATCATACATGTGTCTGTATGGCTTATCGTCTCTACTTCGTGGTGTAGTTTGTTATTGAAACACATCATCATTTAGATGAGCATAATAATGGGTCTAACTATTGTAAATAACAAATATAACATTTAATGATTTTGTATATATGATATACCATGAAAATACATTTGATTTGACCCTCAATATAATGATATAGTGGCTCGTGTGTACGTATGGATTAACGTCTCCACGAATGCGATGAGATTCATTCCCCATCATAATCATTCAAGAATAAGTTTCATTTTATGATAAAAAATAATGTTTCATAACATAATATAATTCTGGATATGAATCAAATATATCTTATCCATAAAAAACATGGCTTACATAACCAATCATATAAAGGAAAACGAATCAGTTCACATTTTAATTGATGGTATTACTAAAATATTATTAACAAATCAATATTAAAGGATCATATAAGATATAATATTTATGAATATATTCCATAGATAATATTTTCATATTTATAAATATGTTTTTATAATATTTAATCCCTTATCATTAATAAATTTGATATTATTTTCATCATTTTATGTTTTCTAGAGAGTTTTGATCTTAAATATGAAATGTTGTTAATTCGTAACATTTAACAGTTTTACGATGCCTCTTTATTTCGATCATAAATCCTGCAATTGTGATCCAATTACTGTGATTCCTTTTTTTAGGATGAAATAGTTCATTGGCTACAAATTATTCTTATAGACCATGTTCCAATTCAAACTCCAACAGGCCAAACAAAATTTGTCAATGTGAAAATTTATTTTGGCTGGAAGAATGGACCCTGACTCTTTCAATTATCAATATCTCAAGCTACCGACCACAAAATGGGGTTCATCCAATAGGGTCAGAAATCCCACATGATGAGGCAGCTTCACAATACTGTTCAAGTATAACTGTTTTGATTATGGCATCCCTTCAACCAGTCAAATTATGGTTCGTGGAATAGTGATTGGTGGCCAGAATTAGTCAAGTCTACTAAATCGGCCATAATTCCTTCCACACGGCACTAAATGATCTGATATTCCATGTGTATATGGAAAACTCCATTACACACATTCTATTATAAGGTACCTCGGCCTGATTCGACCAGATGGTGGATGAACAGAAGATATATATATGGTGGACAGATTCTAGAGGAGAAAATTTTGGTTCTTTCTTTTCATTCTTTTGTACTTCTTAGTTTTATAATGAATACTTCTTCCCCCTTCTCACCAGTTACCCTTAATATGGTGGGGTAAATCATTTGATTCATTGGGCATGGTTAGTTTTTTTATTTGTTAATGTTTGAGTTCATGTGCTTAATGTTATAAAATTTTTTCTCTATTATGAAGTTGGTTTCAGTTGTAATAACAACTAATATTATCGAGTGAGATTGTATTTTATTTTATATTCTGTTGTTATTATTTCATTTATTAATGAAAATTATATCCTTCACTAGGTTGTGTTCTATATACGACGGAATTTATCAGAACATAGTGGTGATGGACTTGGCGATTGTCAGTATGTGTAAGATTTGTATTGAGTATTCAAGATTGTTTGGGATAAAAATGACCCGATTGGGAATTTCTATAATCAATTAAAGGAATTTGAAACAAATCTTTCACAAAAGGATAGTGAATATACCAAACTATGATATTAGTAAGGTTTAATCTCCCAAAAATAATTAAACAAAGAAGTGACAGGAAGCGATTGTGAAATCTCATTTTAATCGATTTAATAAAAAGAATTGAATAAATAAGAACTATGATAACATTGCAATTGGAAAACCAACCCCAATCAGATCACCCAATAATTATCACTATTTTTAATCACATTATTTTTTCAATTTGTTTTAAATCTTATACGTAATTTCTTTCTTTAGTTTTTTCCATTGTTTTCAAAACCAAACAAATTAAAAAACATAGTGACAAACATGATTGTTTAGCGCTCCTCTCTGGAGACAACATAGGTTAACCACTATACATTATTTTAACTTAGTAAAAAAAAGTCGACACCCCATGATAGGCATGTGTCAAAACAGGGTGCCGTTGTTGGAGAGGTAGTGCCACAATCTAATAAAAAATATCTGACACTTTTCCAAATTAAAAAAACACATAAAAATAATTATCCATAATGTTTTCAAATTATTATTTATTTAATTCATGGACCAATTATCCACAAAAAGAAAAAGTAGATGAGTCTGTTTATGATATAGTTCAGATCCAAGAACTTCAAAAAGACATAGAACAATGCTAGAGAAAAGCAGATCCAGCATTTGAATATGTTCGTGCATTAATGGAGAAACCAGAACCTAATAACGAACCTGGGGAGGCCAAGAAGGAAGAATTTACTACTGAGCATTGTGTGGGAGATAAAGAACCATTAAAGGAAGGCACCACTAAAGAAGTGGAATTTAAAGAGAAGATGGAGGATCTTGACTACCAACCTCTATCTAGTGAAATTCAACTCCAATGTAAATATTCCCCTAAAGATAAATTGAAGTTGAGCCACTTAAGGGAGATAATATTGTTCTTAACTCTTTTCATTATGATTGAATAGAATCTGAATTGAGTATCACCTCTAATTGTTTTAAATTTTCAGATACGTCTAACACGTGTATTTCCATGAAGGATGAGGAGGAAAAAGAAGATGCACATTATAATGAAATATATGGAGCACTCTAAACTTGTTTAATACTTATTAAAGGTGTTCAAGAGAAGGTCAAAGTGGATTTGCCTAAGGAAAATGGGACACAAGATTCTTACATTGAAAGGGAAGATCTTGATATTGATTCATCATGTATTAATATTATTAAAATTGAATTACTTTCTGATTCTCTCATTTATTATTATTTTGATTTAGCATACATTTTGGAACTGCTAGAGAATGAAGAAGATGTTGTGAAACTAGAAACCAAGAAAGATGACTCATTCTTTGTCCTACCCCCGATATGTATGTTTAATATCATTTTATAGGCCTATATTTGGTGTACTATATCCATTTAGTACTCAACAAAAAAGAAGATGTTAATTATAGAAGGATTAAGATCTGGTGGTTCATATTAAATAAACTTCACCAACCATCGGAGTGGGAAAACCAACTGAAACTACCCATCCGGAGGGAGTCAAAATCTAGGGCCCACTTTGGGGGATTAAACAGATATCTATCCTTTTATTCTCAATATATTTATATTTTCTTTACTTTCAATAAATTTATTATGTTTTTATTATCTAACTTTGTTTGTAGTTTTTTTGTCTACCACTTAGGAGCATAACTCAACATTACACTACCAATAAGTCAGGTTGTACCTTTCCTTTACACTCTATTTATTGCTATGATTCAGTTTAAAAATATTCTTACATGTTAAATCAAATTGAATTCATCATGAACACTTCTTCAATTAAATGTACGGAGGGTATCTTTGTAGATTAGGAATTTTAATAGTTTGTTTTTTTCTATTTTCCAAAAAAATGATAGTTTTTTGATTTTTTGTCTATTTTTAAATATTTTGAGAAAAAATGAATATCAACGCAATTTTTTAGCCCATTTCAATGTGTGAAACAATTTATCCCATGAAACAGAGCTTAAATGAATGCGGAAAATGACTTTTCTTCAATTTAAAATATTTTGAAATTTCATGAAAAGTGCTCTGATTTTTAAACCCATACCAGAATTTGCAGACATTATATTTGAAATCACTTTCATGTGAGGCTTCTGAACCTAAATTTCATATACTTTTCATTCACCTCATTTCTTGTGAAAACCATACCATGATTGATTTAACTATAATTTGATTTATTCCTATCAAAATCTGAGGGTTTGAGGTACATGTGTTTTAAAAGATTGAGGCGTTTCTTCGAAATTAAAGCCCCTTTTCAAAATAATAATTTTTATAATGTCCCACCTTATAAATTCAATCCTTGTAGTCCACATAATCCATGAACAACCTATTAGGTTAGCCACATTACAGGCCAATTTTCCAAATCCAACTTTCTCTTGAAGTGAAATTGCATAATCTAGTTAAACATAAGTGTGGGGGGATGTTGACTTGTGTTGTGCTATGTCATTTAGATATAATTGGGTGGAAAATAAAATGTTGAAGCGATGTTCTTATTTCTAAAAAAATCATTCTTTTGAAAGATGTTCCTTTTCTAGAGCATCCATATAAGAAAAAAAATTGTGCCTTTTCTAGAGCTTTCATGTATGATATGTTTTTCCTTTCTAAAGCTTCCTATTGAGAAGAAATATTGTGCCAATCTAGAGCATTCAAGAAAAATCATGTTTGAGATGACTTATAATTTTTCTACTAAAATGATGAATGGTGTGAAATTTCACTGATTTTTCATGATGTTGGAGTTGATTCACTCTTAAGGGGAGTGAGTAGAAGACCATATTTGAGTAAAAATTAGTATAATGCAATTTTCCCTCAAAAAGAGCCAATCACTCCTTATTCAGCCTCAGAATTTTTCACATCTAAATTCTACCAACCTGAATCCAAAGAACAACCTTTATAATGTCCTCATAATAATCTTATGTCCTTGACTCACATCGGGTGGAGATGTAGGAATTTATCAAGCCAATGGTGATCTTTTTATGAGTATTGGTTAAGAAAGACATTAATGAAAAGATGAAATTTATGTGATGAGAGAAATCAAAAATGAGGTAAGTGTTTTATGTGCATGAGAGAAGAAATGTAGAGGAAATATATTTAATTAACATAATTTAGAACTTGAAATAATGGTTTTTTATGAGTCATGATATATCTTGTTTCTTGGTATTAAATTGTTAGATATCAAGAATATGTGTTTTAAATTTTCTATGATTCGATATCGATGTTTACTTGTCCAGGAGTCCAAGTGATATGTATGGGGTAATTGACATAACAAATATTTTAATATTTATAAATATGTCTTTAAATGAATTAATCCATTCCCGTTAATCATTTTGATATTATTTTCATTGTTTTATGTTTTTGGTGAGTTTTGAGATTAAATGTGAAAGGTTGTTAATTCGGCACATTTAACAGCTTTATGATGCCTATGTAATTCGATCATAAATCCTGCAATTGTGATACAATTAATGAAATTCCATTATTATAGGATGAAATGGTTCGTTGGATACAAATTATTCTTCTGTACCAAGGACCAATTCGAATTCAAACAGGCTAAAAAAATCAGTCAATGTGAAAATTAATTATGGCCAGTAGAATGGACCATGACTCATTCAAGGATCAATATCACAAGAAACCGACCACAAGATGCGGTTCATCAAGATGGGTCAGAAATCCAACTTGAAGAGGAAGATTCACATTAAATTTCATGTATAACATAGTTTATTATGTCCGCCCTTCAACAGGTCAAAGTATGGTAGGTGGAATAGTTATTGGCGGCCAGAATTAGTCAGGTCTACAAAATCGGCCATAACTCCTTCCACACTGCTCCAAATAAAATGATATTTCGTTGGTAGATGGCCCACTCCATTCCACACCTACTATAATATGGTACCTCATCCTGCTTCGAACAGATGGTTGATGAACCGAACATATATTTTTGCTGGACAGATTCTAGAGGAGAAAATTTTGGTTATTTCTTTTCTTTCTTTTGTTCTTTATAGTATTATAATGCATACTTCTTCCCCTTTATCCTAAATTTCCTTGAACATGGTGGGGTAAATCTTATGAGTGATTGGGGATGGTTAGGTTTTCCATTTTTTAATGTTTGAGTTCATGCACTTAATGATAGAAATTTTTTCTCTATTATGATGTTGGTTTCAATTGTAATAACAACTTGTATTATCTAGTGTGATTGCAATTGATTTTATATTATATTGTTATTATTGCTTTGTTTAATGAAAATTATATCCCTCACTATGTTCTGGTCTATATAGGATGTAATAGATCAGAACATAGTGGTGAAGTACTTGGCAATCATCAGTACATGTAATATTTGTACTGAGTATTCAAGATTGGTTGGGATAAACAACACCCGATTGGGAATTTCCTTAATCAATTGAGGGTATTCGCTACAACTATTTCACAAAAGGATAGAGATTGGCCCAAACTATGATATTAGTAAGGTTTAATCCCCCCAACATCATTAAATAAAGAATTGAGAGGTAGAAATTTTGAAATCTCATTTTAATCAATTTAATAAAAAAGCAATGAATAAATAAGAACTATGAAAACATTGTAATTGGAAAACCAAACCTGACCTAATCACCCAATACATATCACTATTTTAAATAACAATATTTTTTCAATTTTTTATAAATCTTATATGTTATGTCTTTATTTAGTTTTGTTACATTATACCAAACAAATTAAAAAATAATGTGACAAATAAGATTGTGGTGCGCTCCTCTCTGGAGACAACCTAGGTTAACCACTATACTATATTTTCTCTTAGTAAATATTTTTTTCCACACCCCATGACAAGAACGTGTTTATATAGTTCTTGTATAATTTAATAACAATGTTTTAACTGTTATATAGGAGGTTAAAATACCATTGACTAAGGAAAAGTACAAGGTAATGCTTAATTCCTCAATATAATTATTATTTGAGATTGTTTATACGTGAGTATATACTTGGTCCTCATTATCATCAACATCCGTGTTTTCTTAAATATGTCTTTCAAATCATTTTTACTATTTACTAGACTATGGATTAAATTCATTTATACCCTTATTTGAACATATATGTTTTGAAAGGTATCATTCTGTTATTTTCCAATCAATGTACTTTATGTCCATTTCAACAATATTAATGTTAGAATGTATTTCTTTATATTATATGGTGGGTGTGGCTATTTTCTGCCATTTTTACATCATTGAAGCTTCCCATACAATCTTATAAGAATATATTCAAAATAAATGCATTCATTTAAAATTTTGTGACTATTAAATTATTTCAAAATAGAAAGATATATTTCTCTCAAATTGTTTTGATTTCATATATGTCAACATCCTTTGATACATTTCACACTTTTTTGAAGTTTATTTATTATGATACAAGTCATATATATTGTATTTAGGATTTTGTGATATGTTTGATTATGGATGTGTTATTTTTATAAAATTCATGGTTTCAGGTCAAAGTATTGACATTTCGTATGCTAGTTTTAATACGAATGTTTATGTTATATTTCATCCTTTTCATATAAATAATTTATTTGACTTATTAAGTGATGTGTGGATCTCGCTATAGCTCTGTGATGTATCAGAAAGTATAATGGGAAAATTAGACATGGAACTGGATGAGGCCTATCCCAATTTGATATATGGTTTTGGCCGAGGCCTTAATCATTTTTAGTCATTTTGGTCGAGGCCATGACCAAATGATTCAGAATGTCTCGCATTATATATTCCCTAATTATAAAAATAATATTGATGGTTCATGTGGTTATTTGACTAGTAGAATACCCATGAATATGTTTTTTATGGAGGTATTTACTCAGGTCATATTCCTTCAATAAAGTGTTCTTGTTTATTATTTGTAAAGGAATGTGTTTTCAATTATTCACCATTCCTAATTTTTATGTAAACATCCACTATATTTCTTACTCTTACTGAGCCTTTGAGCACACCCATTTATTATGTTTTATTTTCCTAGGATTCCACGTATTTTATTATTATTATTATGTAGGTTTAATCTATGTGATTAATGTAGTTCTCAATGGATAATTTATGTTGTGTTTTATTTTTTAATGTGTAACGTAACATTCATGTAAGAAATGCATTTTCCAAGGATACTAAACTGATCGAACATTCAGGACATGATTCCTTATATTCATGCCAATGTAATAAAATAATGCACCGACTCCCAACTTTTGGGGTCGGGGCGTTACATTATTAGTGAAATACCAAAGATATAAATAATCTTATAATGAATTTGGTTATGTACCATCTGAATGAATCATTAGATAATATTTAATGATGATTATTTATAGTTAATTTGTGTGGTTTTTATCAAAATCAACTTGTTTTATTTTATCTCACAGTTTCATGTAAAAGAGAGAGTTCTAGAATGTAAATTCTTATAAGAAATAAATTTAAATTCTTTTCTCAACCATTTTATGGTTTTATTGGAAGCCTTTAAGGATTTTATGGGAAAAGTAACTGCATCACCAATGCTTTAGGAAAATTAACACATCATGGGAAACACTTTCATTTTGTAAACAAAGAGATGGAGGGAGGAGTATAATGAGTAATCTTCCATTAAAATGAAATCACACTAGTATATCTTGAATACATGAGTTATCGTGATGTTTTGATAAGATAATATGAAGATAATAGAAGAAAATAAAAGAAATTTGAATGGAAAATTAAAGAAAAGAGAGAGATGAATTACCTATTGATTCCTCCTATTGGGAACCCCTTTAAATAGCCTAGGGTTGTTCTTTTGATGAGGAAAAGAGCTCATTGTCGTGGGTGAGTGATAGGTAAGAGAATTGGGAAGATTTTAGTTAAGCCATGAATCATTATAGGTATGAAGAAATGAGGGTGTGAAGGGTGGTATTTATAGTGGAGGAGAGAGGGGGTTTCACAATAAAATATTCATTAATTTATTATTTCTCCACAAGAAAAGTAATTGTGAGACTTCCATGACTAATTAGAGTTATTTTATCATGTGAATATGAAACAATTGGGATTACATCATCATAAAATCATAAATGACTCAACACTTAGTGTATTTAACTTATTTTGTAAATTTTGGTATTTCACTATTCTTAATAAAATCTAGTATTTCAGAGAAATCATATAAATTCACACTAACCATTTTTTGATGTGTAGAATCCAAAAATGATGTCATTTTTTAAAAAAATAATTTTATAATTATTATTTCTTTATATTTTTATTAAAATCACTATTTAATTGAAAAATACATATTTGTAAATTAAAATAAATTTTAAAATTCTATCAAAAAGTACATAATGTCTATTGAAATTATCATAAAACTAGAAGACATATTATTGTTAATTTATGAACATATTTTTTGAAAATAAATTTTATTTTAAATTAATTAATTAATTATATATAATTATTTATGACTTACAAAATTACCAATACTTTTACTATGATAAAATTGTCACTTATAAGTTGCCTAAATTTTATTTAATCATTCGTGGGTATATATACTATTATTTTGGATGACTTATTATTAATAATGGTCATATTACTATTAATATGGGTATGTTACTATTAATAAGGGTTTGATAGTATTAATAATTTTTTTTGTTCTATTAGACTCCCAAAATCATCCTGAACACAACCGTGTCTATTAGATTTTCGAAATTCAAAACATTGAAGTGAAAACATTATGTTTAATGGTAACATAGTATTTAGTATCATTATATGTCACTGTGTATGCTAATGTGATTATATTCTATGGAATAATTATAAAAAGGGAATTTCATTGATAAAACTTTAGGCCATTACATTCTTCCCCACTTATGAAATTGCACCCTCAATATTTTGTTTTACATAAATAGGTGAGTGTACTACACCTTCATTGACTCTTCCAGTTCCTAAGTATACTATTCAAACTTATAGTTCCTACAAAACTGTTAGAAAGGGTGTATTTTTCTTGTTGCATAGAACCTTATCTCTTTGGTCTATAATCTTTATATGATGCTCATAATAGGAGAGATCATCTTCTAGTTATACAACCTATGAGTTCAGAACATTTTAGGGATGAGGTATGTACATCATCACGAGTGATACATGAAACTCATCAGGAACTTGAGCCATATTTGGTGGATGTGGAAACCCAAAGGCCATGAATACTATGATGTCATTGATATCAATGGGGACAATGTGCCTTGTGCTCTCATCCCATTCTTTAGAAACTGAATTACTCTCTTCCATGGTGCTAATCGAAGGAAGACTTTATCTCCAATGTCAAACTCAATGTCCATTCGACGATTGTCAGTGCAACTCTTTTTCTGACTCTGAGTAGATTTGATGTGTTTTTGGATGACTTTAACCTTCTCTGTCATCTCTTGCACAAGATAAAGTCTATGTAGCTTTCTTTCTCCAACTTCATCCCCAATGGTTGGAGTTCTACATCGCTTTCCATATAAAGCTTCACATAGAGCCATCTGAATACTCGATTGGAAGATATTTTTTTAAGAGAACTCAACAAATGGGAGATGTCAATCCCATACACATTTTAATTATAGAGAGAAGGATCTTATCATATCATCAATCATTTGAAAGGTTATTTTAGATTGGCCATCAGTTTGGCGGTGATAGTCTATCCTGAAATTGAATTCATTACTCAAATCATGTTGAAGGATCTTCCAGAATTTATATATGATCCTTAGATCATAGTCATAGAAAATTGAGAGTAGAACACCATGTAGTCTCACATATTCCTTCACTTATTTTTTTTCTACTTTTACAAGAAAGGGGTCTTTTCGAATAGTTATAAAATGGGAATTCTTGGTGATTTGGTCAACCACAACATATGTTGCATTTTTCCCTTCGACATCTTCGGGAGACCCGTGACAAAGTCCATAGTGACATTCTCCCATTTTTACATGGGTATAAAAAATGTTTGCATCATCCCATTGTACTTTTTTTCACTTTTATTAACTTGATGACATACCAAGAACCTTGATATATATTCCACGATCTCTTTCTACATGTTATCCCACCAGAAGTGTTCACGAAGATCGTAATACATATTTGTGCTACTATGATGGATAGAGAATGTTGAGCTATGTGCACTGTCCAATAGATCCTTCTTTATCCCGGCTGATAAAGGCACACATAGTCGTGTTCCAAACCAAATAACAATGTCATCATCGATATGGAACTCTTGCAGCTTCCTTTTTTTTCTACATTCACCTTCTTTTGTAACTCCATATCATCCCTTTGGGAATCCTAAATCATCTCTTGGATTTATTGTGATACAATTATTTGGGAATGATATTACGTATCCCATGAGTTTATTATTTCCAAATCCATCATTTCCATATCAAAGAAGATTGGGTCTTTCTAAATCTGTAGCATGGATAGAGGTGTAGGTTGTTTTCTACATAGTGCATCACATACCTTGTTCTCATGTCCAGGATGATTGGGAATAGAGAAAGGGTAGTCCATGATTAGCTCTAACCATATATGATGATGCATTTTGAGCTCCTTTTGGGTGAACATATTCTTTAGGAATTTGATTTTGGTGTATATGTCACACTTCTCACTATAAAGGTAGTGAAACCATATTTTCAAGGAAAATATCAAGGCCCCCACCTCTGGATTATTTTTCAGGTAGTTCTTCTCATGGAACATAAACTATCGTGAGTCATAAGCTATCACATTATCATTTCTCATGAGAAAATTACCCAATCCTTTCTTTCAATAATCACTTAATATCAAGAAACAATTTCCACTCTTCGGTGATGTGAGTATAGGTGCAGTGATAAGCCTTCTCTATATCTCTATGAATCTTCCCCCACATTCTTTCTTCCAGACATACTTTACCCCATTCCTTGTTATCTTATTTAGTAGGCTTAAAAATCATCATAAATTTCTCACCAAACAATAGCAGTGCCCAGATAATCCATGAAAAATACGGATTTTTATGACACTAGAGGGGCTATTCCATTCCTCAATTGCATATGTTTTCGAAGGTTTAACAAAAATTACCACAATTGTAATCACATATCCTTATAATGTGACTTACTTCATCCAAAAGTCAAACTTTATGAACTTGACATATAACTTCTCCTTTCTCAATTTCACCAACACAAGTCTTAGATATTCTTCATGTTCCTCCATTCTCTGGGAGTATATGAGAATTTAATCAATAAACACTAAAAAATATTTGTCAAGATAATTTCTAAAGACTATATTCATCAAATCCAAGAAGATTGCAGGGGAATTATTAAGTCTTAAGGGAATCACTAAAAAACATTGTTCTCATACCATTTAAGGAATGTAGTCTTCTTAATATCTTCATTCTTCACATTTAGCTGATGGTATCTAGAATGGAGATCCACCTTTAAGAAGTATTGAGATCCTTATAAGTAATCGAAGAAGTCGTTAATACTAGGAAGGGGTTACTTCTTCTTTATAGATATAATGTTGAGTTCCCGATAATTGATACACAGCCACATTATTTCATCCTTCTTCCTCACAAAGTGCATTGGGGCACCCCAAGTTGATTCACAAGGGTTTATGACCCCTCTGTCCAAATTTTCTTGCATCTTCTTCATTAACTCCTCCATTTTGATATCATCCATCCTATTGGGACACTTTAAGATAGGAGTACCTCAGTGTGTAAGTTCTGTTGAGCTCCTTTACTCACGATCTGGGGGAATTCCGGGTAACTCTTCTGGAAATACATCATAGTATTCCCTCATGATGGTCATTTATGCAAGGTTGGAAATTTCCATTGACTCAACCATTTTGGAGAGGTATGCTACTTCATTGGGAATCAACGGCCACACCATTGGAGGGTTTTTCAATGGAGATTCATGATCTTCCTTGAAATTTTAGAGGTTCATGGGATGGCTCATAATAGAAAAAGATATTTCATTTTCCCAATAGATGATATGTTCTCTAAATAATGAGAGTAAATCCATTCCCATTATAGCCTCAAATTCAACGAAGGGAAGT
Source organism: Viscum album (assembly GCA_963277665.1). Taxonomy (NCBI): domain Eukaryota; kingdom Viridiplantae; phylum Streptophyta; class Magnoliopsida; order Santalales; family Viscaceae; genus Viscum; species Viscum album. The sequence goes on along the minus strand of OY728120.1, from coordinate 1,867,334,122 downwards.
ATGATGAGATTTTCTAGAATAATCTTACCATATATTCCAATAGGAGAAGAGTCAAAAAGATGGGGTTTCAGGATTACACCACTTGGTGTTTATACAATTCTCTCTTCTTTATGGATTCGAGGCTTCAATTTTATTGATATAGAAAACTTGTATGATATGAAGGAATGTGTAGAACACAAATCAAATTATACTTTTCCCATTATTTAGTGAATAGAAAGTGTACCTTGTATGACTTCATTATCGTTCTCCACTTTCGTAGTAGTGAATGAATAACCCTTCCCTTTTTCCTTTATCTCTGGTGGTTGTGGATGATGATAACCCTCAAGGACTCAAGGTTTAGTGCACTGGATTTAATAGTGACATTTCTCCCTACAGTTATACCATTAAAACATGAGAGGATCTCTCATTTATTCTGCCACAGTATCCTTTGTTCTCATGTCTTTCCAACACTCTTGAGAATGGTCTACTTCTTTCCCACAGATGAAGCATTTCCCTATTTATTTTAGGCAGTTCTCGTGGTGCAACATCCCACATTTTTTTCAAGTGGGTTGTCGAGTTTTATTCCCACTTTTATCATTAGATCCTCTACCTTGAAACTCCATATTTCCTTTCTTATAAACATATCCAATGGTCCATTCTCCAAACTCCATATCCACTTTGAGATCACCTCATACTAATTCTTCCTAACTCCCAATGTCCTGAATTAAATGATCCGTTCAAATTTGTTGTTTCAATCCACTAATTAATATATCAATTTTTATGTCATTGTGGATAACCAAACCTAAGGCATACCTACCAAGACTTGTAAAATTTTCATCATAGGTCATGATAGATTCTCCTTCTTTTTTATTGAGCTCTATTAATTCTATCTCCCTATATTTGTATAAAGAGTTAATGGGAAAAAAAATTATGAAACATGATCTTAACGACTTCCCATTCCATCTATTCAATTTCCTTCCTTGGATTCATGTACTTAATCAAATCCCAAAATTGATCTACCTCTCCATCTAGATGATAAACGACTAGTTTCACCATCTTGATATCAAAATTGTGGAGCATAGAAAGTATCATCTCCATGGAATTGACCCACTATTCCACAACTAGTGGATCAGAAGATCCACTAAACATCGGTGGTCATTGCCACATAAAACACTCTAAAACTAGTTGATCCTTCTGTTATGAAAGAGGATGATCCCCATTATTTGGGGTATTGTTAACAACATGAGATATTTGGGTAATAATTTCCCTGAAATTTTTAACTCCACCTCCCAAATCATTGGGGATGTCATTCGAGAAATCATTGCATTGGCCCTTTCACGATTTGATGGCCTGGTTTCTCCTAGTTTTTAACATTTTCTAAAATAGAAAGGGTTTGAACAAAACATAGGTAAAAATCCTTGAATAAATAACCGATTAATTTTTAAAATATTTAATAAAAGCATAACTTATGGGATCCCTAGGTAATGCTTTGTGTGTGCATGTTTGTACATAGTCTTATACTAGAGGTTTTCTCAAGGTTCCACTAATCCTAATTCATAAATTAACTAAACCTTACCTCTGATTCAAACAATAGTGACCCACCCTTCTCATAAATTACTGTTACATTATTATGAATATAAAAAACAAAATAGTATTAATCCACAAGGATCCATAGGTTTAGTGTCTTGGTAAAACTAGGACCAAACATTAAATTTACAACATCAAGCATAAACATTTATTTAATTCCTTCTTCTCTAACTTCTTATTGGCTTTTTACCTCCCCTTAGAACATGTAGTCCCATGAGGATATACATAAAAATGGGGTGTGCTAAAATCCCAATAAGATGATAGATACGAACAATATATCATGGGGTGAGCATAATCATAACATAATCATCAAAATCATTGGAGGAATCCTTAATAAAAGGCTTGAAATGTGGAAATTCATAAAAATTGAAACATCTCGACTTAGTCATTAACTACCACACATAGTTGTGAAAAATTATAGAATAATGTTGATGCATCATTTCTCATTTACTCATGATTTTTATCCCTTTAACCAATGCATTTGGGAAATGTATAATTCCAGGTGAACCCATCATATGAAAACATTCATTTTGTGATATAAATTTCTAGGTGCACCTGTCACGTCATAACATTATCATCATCATGAATGCCTCATATATCAATAATGAACATAAATAACACATGTCAATGAATGATCTTCATCTCGTAATAACCTATTCATAAACATTTGGTTCCCAAAAGAATGTGGGAATAACAAAATAGCTACAATAACTCTCATCCTTGGGTGAGAATTAAAAGGTATGTTTTTGAAAGAATAATCATTTTGGAAAACATTTGTTTGACATAAGCTCTAGGTTAAATCCTTTATATCCCATAAATGGTAAGATAATTATTAAAAAAGTATTTTTATGGAGTGAACATACAAAAAATGGAGTGAAATTGGTAGAACCCGAAGAAATAACATTATGTTCAAGAATATCCCCTTACATTGTACCGAATGATTTCGTCACTTTAATTCCCTGTATAATGACATTATATTGATTAATTAGAAATTACATAACATTTTACTAATGAAAATGTGTTACTATTTTTTCATTATTTTCTTTTATGGGCCTTTGGATTAGTTATAGAGCTTAAATTCATTGTTCGAGAGTGTTAATTTTCATAGATTTTATGAACAGTTCACTTGTATTCAGGAACTAATGTTCGTTTGAATTGTGGTTGAAATTTTAGAATTGTTAATATATATTATTAGTGATATTAGAGAGATATTAATGATCTTATAATTAATTTTTTATGTAACAGGAGGTTGAATCATTATATAAAATTTAATGATGATCATTTTTGGTTAATTTTGGTTGTTTTTTATCACAATGAAGTTGTTTTATTTTATCACATAGTCTCATGTAAAAAATAGAGTTACAGAACATAAAATTGGATGAGAAATAAAATTTACAATATGTTTTTATCAATTTTATTGTTTTATTGGTAGCCTTGATGTATTTGAAGGAAAATGGATGTGCATCGCCCATGATTAAGGTAAATTAATATATCATGGGAAACGATTTAATTTTACTAAAAAAGAGAGGGATGAAAGAGTATAATGATTATTCTTCCATTAAAATAATATAATACAATTATATGAAGTATAATAGGGTTTTCATGAAATTTGGATAACAGAATCTAAGGATAAGAGTGGAAAAGGAAAGAAATTTGAAATGAAAATGAAAGAAAATATAGAGAGGAATTGCCTCTTGAGATCTGACTTATAGAGCCTATTGTTTGTATTTTGAGTAGAAAAAGAGATCCTAGTCATGGGGGAGGGACTAGGAAAGATCATTGTGTTGAGGTTAGGAAAGGCTTGATGATTGGGAGGTGTGAGGAAATGAGGGTGTGAAGCGTGGTATTTATAGTGGAAGAGAGAGGGGTCTTCCCAATTAAATATTCCTCAATTTATTATTTCTACAAAAGACAATTAATAGTGAGTCTTAAATGACTAATTTCATTAATTTTATCATGTGAATATGAACCAATTGGTCATAAATCAGCAGAACAACCTACATAACTATATAATAAGTGCATTTAATTTATTCTATAAATTATGGTATTTCATTATACATAAAAAAATCCATCATTTTGGAAAAATACCAAAAAATAACAATATCCATTTTTTCCACATGTAGAGTCAAAAAATTATGTCCTTTTTTCAAATATAATTTCATAAATATGACTAATATAATTTTTAATTAAAATCATAATTTTCATGAAAGGGGTAGTTTTTAAAACTAAAACTTATTTTTAGAATGCTTTCAAAATTTACATGAGGTCTTACGAAATTAACATAAAACTAGAAGACATTGAATTGTTAATTTATGAACATATTTCAGGAAAATATATTTTCTTTTAAATTAATAAATTATTTATAATTAATTATTTAATAATTACAAAAATACATATACTTTCACCATGGTAAAATTGTAACTTATAAGATGCCTAAATTTTATTTAATCCTTAATGGGTAAGGTTACTATAATTTTCGACAATGTATTATTCAAAAGGGTCATATTACTATTCATAAGGGTAGGTTACTATTCATAATGGCATGTTTCTATTCACTAAAAATTATGTTTGTTCTATTAGACTCCAAAAATCATCTAAAACACATCTGTGTCCGTCAGATTTTCAAAATTTAAAACATAGAAGTGGAAAAATTATGTTTAACCATAACATATTATTTAGTATCGTTATATTTAATTGGGATTATTAAACTAATTATACTATAAGGAATAATTATAAGAATGGAATTTCATTGATAAAATTTTGGGTTGTTACACATGGCATAAGGGAAACAAGGTTGAAGACTTCATTGCGTTCTGGTTCACTAAAGATGATGATTTTATTTCCTTCTCCATCTTTGGATCCATTCCTATAGAGTGTGAAATATTTTTTAAGGTGATTCCCTTTAGATTCATTATTTTACTCTCCCTGATCTAGTTCTTATTTCATTATTTTATTATTTTTTATGCACTTTCATTTCCATGATTCGGTTATTCACTATTTTTTCATATGTACAGTTCCTCCTTTTATTAATAAAAAATGATTTTTGTTGCAATCTGAGAATGTGTTGATAAAAAAACCAAACATCATAAGTGATTTCAAATTAATGTTTACCACATACTAATTAGATACCACATGGGTACATAATAAACAATAAATATTAAAACAAAAAATTTAACAGTGGCTAATAGTCGAACCGTAACTATGGTTGAGTCTGACCCAGTCCCATCATCCATATCATGTCCTAGAATGTTGACCAAATTTTAATTCAATGTCAACAGTATACTTATAGATGTACATGCCATAATAAAGTGTCTCCTCAAGTACCCAAGTTCCATATTGTCCTGATTCGGGCATGAGTACAACTCAGTCGGACCCAATCACCAATTTTATCCTATATAACCATTATGATATCTGTTAATCTTGAAGGTTTTAAGAGAATAATTAGAATACTTTGATTTAAAAAAATTAAATGAATAACATTAACAGAAGTCAAACCAACTGTCTAGGTTCACCCCATGAATAGTGAATACAAGCTTCAAAATGTGCTAAGGTTTCGTTAATCATTCCTTGATGATTGTACCAAACAAACTCTTAATAAGGGTAATATACCCATAACTGATAAACAATGGAACCTAAGGTAATATACCCATACCAATGCCCCAATATCAACCCGAGGACCTTGTTAAACACGATTTTAACCATTAATCAATAATCCATGCGCAAAGATTGGGTTTAGGTTTAACCTACATATAACCATCACAACCACACCCACCCAGAGGCTGTGTTCACCAAGAGTTTAACCATTACACATCAGAATACAAAATAAACAACTAAGAGGTATTAAAATATGTTTAATATTATAATTATAAAACATTTCCCGATACACATTTCCCAAAACTATTTAAAATACAATTGAAAATATTATTCCCAAACTACATGTTTAGAGAATCCAGTTTTATATTATCAAAACCCATTTTTCATTTCCATTTCAAGAACAGAAATAAAATTACCATTTTTATAATTTAGACATCCATATAACTAAATTCCTATTTCATAAATTATTTTTCATTCTATGAAGTAAACTATTATGTTACACCACATCCATAATAATTTAACCATATTAGTTATATATTATAAGATCAAAAATATTGAATCCATTATTTAAATATAGACTATTGAATAAGTAACACTTTAAAATATCACACTGCCTATTTTCTTTTAAATGACTAATTTTAAGTGTCATTACATTTAGAATTCTGGAGGGTTTTTTAATTCCATTTAATAACCATCAATTCTAAACAAATTTCCTCTTAGACCATTTTAAAAATAATATGTTAATTTAAAAAAATAAATCAATTTCAGCTTTATATCCCTTATTAATATTTACACTATAAATTACAATTTCATGATGGCCATAGATAATTAAATAGGCCATTTAACTATAGAAAATACAAGTCAATCAATTCACATAAATGGAATCATAGCATAATTAAGATGGATTGACTACACCAAGTATGAAATTAGAAACATGGAATGATTGTGGGTTAAAATAAGGAGACCCCATATATTAACATTGAAGTGACACACTAATCTGATGCCATACCTTATGTTGATCTATTGTGGTAGATATGGAGAGACTAGAAAAAATCTCTATTGGTATGGTGTATTATCCATGAAAAATTAGAACTAAAAGGGTTGAAAAGAACAATCGAAAGGAATGAGATAGACACTTAGACACTCTATGGACCTTTGATTCCTTGAAATGGATGATGAAATAGCCATGAAATGGATATGATCAACCATGAAAATGATATAAGGAGGGATTCCATGTTACAATTACTTTCCTAATATAGTATAGAATTTTGGTAATATTGAAAATTGAATAGTGGTTAAATGAACAATTTTACTAATTAAAAAATTTCTAAAAGCAATTGGATGGTCTGTGCTATGATCATTAGCTAGCCGGTGATATTAGGTAGAACTGCTTCCCTAGTAAAGGTCCCCAAGAAATTCAGTGGGGCTACAACAACATTTCATGGTCCCATGTCCTTCAAAAAACCCTTAGTTCACTCCTATGACCTCTTGAACCTCCATATATTGATAAAAAACACCAGTTTGATTTGATCAAACCCCTGAAATCCCATAATGATTGTATATACAATAAAACCCCATAAACTCTATATATATTTTTTTAACATAAAACATGAAAATACATTGATGGAATTACAAACGCCAAAACATAATACATTGAATTGTTGAGAAGACCAAATGGATACTTATTTGGATTTATTATCTTACACTGCTAAAAAATTCAAGGATAAGGAAACCATTCAATTTTTGGAAACCCAAATTGTATCCTATTTAGAACCAACAATCTGTGTTTCTAAAACTACTAGGATCATTCCAATTCTCTTCTCCCTTTTCAAAATGATAAAATGGTTCCTAACCAATCACAGCTAACCTGAGACATTGATAGTGTAATAGTGTAATTACCCTTGGCATATAGTGATCCCATTAGAATTCTTTATCATACAACTATTTTTCCTTCATTGGCATCTCTCGATTCTGAGTTACCTATTAAATCACTTATTCCAAATTCAAAAAATTTTCTCTGTGTGGTATGAAACATACCTCATGCAGAAATACATGAGAATGAAGGTTACACATTGACACCCATCCTCAATAGAAAATTCTACCTATGAAAGATACATATTCATAATAAATGAATATATCCAAAAAGTACTAGCATTTCTATGAGTATAGAAGTAAAATTCAAGAATACACCCTCATTATCCAAATGACCTCCCTGATGTGAATCACAATAAATTTCATCCAACTACATTTCTTAACACAACTAAGATTATCCTAAATTAAAATTTAATAACAATTTATGGATCTAAATAACATCATGTTACTACATTATTGAATCTTCATGCCTTAACATTTTGAGGCATCAGACGATCACCAAAGCTCTCTCATCAATTATAGTACTCAATTCATGATGATGTTCAATGGAATGATTCCAATCCATCAAAAAATGATTTCATGTCCTTTCATACACACTAAATCACCCCTTTTCCAATCATTTTAGGATAAATTTAGTTCAATATAAACCATAGTTCCAACACTCATCCTCAATCCACAAAGACATAAACATTAAAATTTTGGTTTTCAATAGGATTCTAGGTACACATATCATCTATTTCTCACTGGAACCCCCTTTCATTAACAAAAATTCCATGTTCAGTTCCATATAATCGTGACCCTTATATCACAAGGGTTATATTCCCATGACCAATAATTCAGTAACCACCATAGGGATGTTTGTATCATTTATTCAATGAGACCCTCCAATCCACCATGAACTATACTCAATTTATCTCTAAACTCAAATATTATACATCATCATCGTTTTCTCACGTGTGAGGAAGTACAAAAATCACTTACATGTCATTCCTAGTTTCTGATAATGGATCCGATGACATTTGTAGAAATCCAGTCTATTTCAAGGACCTCTCACTACACCGATAGATGGTGTAGTACCCACCATTTAAATTCACACATAATACTCCATGAGCATAACCTCCAAGGTTTTAGCATAAACAAACAAATCCCACACTTCTGGGACATTAATGATGTATCCATTTTCCCCTAACACAACCTTGAAGATCAGACATGAGAACCTACAACACTAAAATTTAATCCCATTATGATGTCCCTTATCACTATAGGGACCTATCAAACTCATTAAAAGGTCCTCTACCTCCATACCATAGGTTCCCCACAAACTCCCATTTACATCACATATAGAGGGACTCATTAACTGAGACAAACCATATTCTTGTCAATCTAATTCAAGCATTCAAAAAGTAACATTCTTGGCATCACTACCTACACCACACTACTCAATCATTACCAATAACATGAATACTTCATTGTGGATCATAATTGGTCTTTTTCACTATTTCAAAAATAACAACCCCACTATTTTCCCTTGTGCATCTCATTATTCAAAATAAATAAATGGGTGCGAAATCCTTAGCCACCCAACTATATTACCCAAATTGTACCACACATCATTGGTATATGCATATTGGATCGACCTCATCAAATCATTGTAGTGTCACTTTCCCTTGTGTCCATTTTCCAACCTGAATCATGGTTCACATAGTCATACATTACGATTTCTAGGATCACATGACAACTAGAGCATCAGACCATTTATCATATTTAATCAGTCCTATCAAGCTAAAGGAATCCTTGATGCTTGTATCCAGAAAGTGTGACAGTCCTTATGAGCCAAGTCTATGTACACATCCAACCATAATTATGAACACTATTACATCATCAGAAGAATCTTATATTCTATATCATACTTAGACCCGTATACCCTATTTAATCACTTATTATCAGGTCATGATAATGTCAAAAAAACTAGGTTGATTATCTAAAAGATCATTACCTTCAATACTAGACATGACACCAAAAAATATACTAAGGGTTCGTCCATGAGAAAGGATTAATTGAATAATCATGTATTTTACAAAAATAAATAACTCCTCCATGACATTATTGTGCATTTTAATGTATATACACACCTCGCATATCTTAATCATTTACAACATAGGGATAAAATCTCTCATAGATACCATTGAAAATAGATAATTCAGACTTGAAAATACCCTATGTTGTATGTTAAGATCATAGGGATCTAACACATGGACCTTTAATTTAGTTCTCACATAGGAAAAAACTCAAGGGAAGAACTTATACCCCATTCCAGAAGACATGGCATCTCATGCACCCAATCAACTCACTCACTCATTGTCACACAGACATAGATATAGACTTTTCAATAATGAAACCACAAGATAATAAACACACTCTCGATCATAACATGTCATGTTTATAACCTAAAACAGACACAATAATCCTTGATATAATGAAACACCTCACAACATTGGACATTGGATATAAAAAGGAAGTAATTCTTATATCGCACACCAAAAATTCAAATGTTCTGGCCATAAACATAAATTATATTCACATTAGGGTCCCAAAATTTTCCATAACTCTCATTAATATATAATTTTAAAAATCAAAAATTTAAACACTTGGGATTATAAGTTTTAAAACATTTAATTACTCATTATTTTAAAATTATACTACATTATTATGTTCTAAATTACATGTTATTGGATATAAATAATTCCATTAACAAATTATAAAGGAAAAAATTATATGTTTCCTAATGAAAAATTATTTAACAAAATACATATCATTAACAACAAATTTATATATTAAAATTAATTAAAAAATCACTTGAGGTGTTGTCTAAGTAAAATTCCACCAAAAATTTATGTAAGAGACCTAATATAAATTTTTTTGGATAAATTAAATAACCAACACCATCCAATAATTTAAATCCAGAAGTAGATATAAATTTAAAAATAAATAAATGACATGGAATATTTAAAACACAAACACATGTGAATCATAGGTAGATATTAGTCATTCTAAATATGTGAATGAATCCCAAATCATATGTTCCTAGAGTTATTTATGAATGCACACTCCACCTTCCACATTGGGAAAGTGTAAACATGAAATAAATCATTAATATCCCACTAATTTTCACAACTCAATCTATACATCAATCAACTATAAAAGGAAGAATCAATAACAACAATTCACAACCCTGACACTAATGTACATGGGGAAACATCTCCTAGGTACATGATCATTACATAAATTCGAAAAATATCCTAGTATCTTTTCTAACATGATATATTTGTAATAATAATGAAAACAAATATCTATGGAGACTTTGTTACATCCTAAACAAGGTCAAACTAAGAACAATAAAAAGACATGTTCACCACAGTACCTCAGACACATCTCCTCATATTCTAGAGGATACAAGATAGCAGTGAGGGCCCACAAAAATTTCATGAGGAGAAAATTACCTTATCATCATAATGTGTAACATAATATAAATATAAAAAATAATATTCTCATCCATATATAAAAATTACAATATGGGAATGTTCCGATAAAAAAACATCACATGAAATATAAAATGAATGTGTCCCATATTTGAATTTGATACACTATGGGTGGATGGTTCACAAGAAATAATAAAAGTAAAAAAACAAGATAACTATAGACTAACCCAAATTTTCATAGTTTAGTTCATTTTCACTTTATCCATACCACATCCCAGCATTCTATGATTACAACTAATAAACATTAGACTCTTCCCTATTACTATCCCGGTAATAAATAAATATGTCCTATCAAATCCCCAAATTCCATAATGACCTAAGAAATGTGAAAGTATATCTTAGTAGGACACCACAAATGGTTTCCCAAAATATAACCTATACGATATCACTACATTCATAATTGAGTAAGCTAATAATTACAATATATCCATTTGAAACATTTAAATGATTAACTATAACATCCCAAGTAAGTAATGAATAATATATATTTTTATCTATGATTATAAATGATTAAGATAGTGTTATAGAGGCTTAAAATGAAAATAAATACAATCTTAAGCATGTAATACACTAATATACTTAAAAGATTGTTTTACTGCCTTATGATGGGAAACCCTTTTTGAATCTATATTTTGAAAATTTTATAAACTATGTTCTTCAAAATAAAGTTATCCTTTATGATTGGGATATCAAAATTTACCTTGTGTGAATTTTTGGAATTTTTCTGACAATGTTCATTTTTTAATGAATAGCGAAAAATATTGCATTTTACATCAAAACTGCTTTTTAATCTAATTTATTTATATGATTAGATTATGTTTTGAATTGGTTTTGAAGTGAAATTAGAATATATTTTTACCATTTTATCCAATGGTGGTCATTGGAATCAATTTCACTTTGAAATTAGACTTAAACTGGTGTCAATCTTTTGATACTTATTGTTTTGTAAAAATACGCTATTTGCTCTGGCAGCGGGAATTAATTATTAAATTAATTAATGTGACTTATATGATTTGAATTTTGTAAAATAGACTTCATTTTTGAATTCGGAATATCAAATATAGCTTAGGGTGAATTTTTGGTAATTTTCTGAAAAACATCAATTTTTGATGAATAGTGAAACCACTAAGTGGTACTTATAAAGACTGATTTTCCGTTTAAATGAAATTTTGCCATCATTGTGTTTTGAATTTTTAAAATCCGACATACATGGTTGTCATTAGTATGTAAAATGTGGTTCAATGAGATTATAATAATTTTTTGGTGAATAGTAACTTATTACGTTTTTAATCGCGATTAGTGGTAATTAGGGTAGTTTAAGGTATAAATAATACATTAATAAAATGAAATGACCTAGACACATGTCCCAACCTCATTGGTTGTGTCATGGACGACCATTACATTCCATGGGTCAACTTGGGGACCCCATGGATCCACTTTTGTTGGGAAATGACATAAATTACTTTTTATTTAATGTTAAAGTGAAAATGACACAATCATAATATGTTTTACGAAAACAATTTTTAAGTGGGGTTATACAAGTCAAAAATTTTATTATAAATAGTAATTGGAAAGATAAAAAGATTTCCTATATCGTAGTAGTTTTTTATAATTTTTAGACATTATATAAATTTAATTATTTATGACATAATAATGATGCAGCGATGACATCATTATTTGACGATTTAAATAAAATAGAAAGATAATGTAAAATCTATGAACTACACATGTCCAAAACCAATTGGATGAGTGGATTTAGAACCCTTATCACCTTATCCAAGAATTAGATCAATGTGGGACCTTTTGAAACCGAAACACATTTTCAAATAAAGTAATATTCCTTTACATTCCAAAAGTGCCCCTCCTCTCCTCTTATAAAAGGCCCCCACCTCTACCTCATTTCACACACTCTTCAAGACTTTGGCTCGGCCAACCCCTACCCATTTGCTCTCTCCACATCCCTCTCCTCATCCTAGAGTATTCCCTTTGGGCAGAATCCTTTCAAAGGAAGCCTTTAGGCCCAAATCAAAAGGAGTTACACTTTTTAAGGTAATTCGTTCTCTCATGTTCATTTGTTTTATTTTGCTTCTCCAACCCCCTAAACTCTTTTTATATACTTCTTTTGTAACAACACCAGTATCTTCAATATACTAGGATGTTGTTATATGATTTATTTGAGCTACACTCTCACATAACTACATTAAATGGTTAAAGAACATATGGTTTCCGTGGATGGCGAAATTCTGCCTCCCGAAACGATGATTGTTCAACACTCATTTAACACCTTCAAAGGTGGCCATTATGATGTCACTATTTTTATATATGATATATAATATTTTTATGTTTTCCTTAAGCTTCTGTTTTTTTATTTTGGGCATACCTTTATGGTTTCCATTATGGGTAAAACACGATATCTTCATTTTAGGAAGTGCGGACTACCGCCCCCTAAAAGTGATTTGATTCGTTAATACCATATGTGGGATGTGTAAAGGATAAAGTTAATGATATTATATATGTTATTATACAGGAATTATAATATACTCTTATATAATTATGATTCCATTCCAGAAAATATGAAATAGACATGGAAGTAGCGTTCATGCGTACGTACGGCTTACCGTCTCCATGAACGGTGCATTTCATTTCTTACCTCTAAATTATGTAATATTATAAATGCATGTATATACTGGATATATATGACATATATGATATCTACATCATGAATACCATTCTGGATATAATGAACCTTTGACCAAATTAACAACATGTATGTGTAAGAAGTCTATTTTTGACTTAAGAACCAAATACCGACAAAATGGACATTATTAACTTAACTGATTACATGATGTTCATAACATGGTATAAAAGGAATAATGAACTTGTTAAAGATTCATAATCAAGTATAGATTCACTTAAGTTTATTATTCAGGAGATTAAAGAATGGTCGAGTCAAGTCGGATACGAGGTATGGGACTTCGTCTCAATCTCCTTTCATTGAGGCATATTTTATTTTATACACAACATTCTTTTATACGGTGTATAAACCCCTTTGACTTTTACGTTTATTCAAAAGGAATCTTTTTTTATACGAAGCGTTTACTAAACGACAAAAGGGAATGTTTTTGTCGTACGTATGTGGCGACAATGACTTCTCCGCCGTCGTGACCGTTATTTGTGTTTCGACTTCCTCTACAAGACATACCTTTTTTTTTAAGAAAAATAAATACCATGTTTTACTTTTCTTTTATTTTAGTATTGAAAATGGTTTTCATAATGTTTTTATATCAATGTGTTGTATTGATATCTCGTGATTGAAATGTGGAAATTTTATGTTTCCTTTATGCATGTTTTATGTGATATGATTATGTTATGGTTCATTGGCATTATTATAAAGATGGGTGGTTCCGTGATAAACTAAGGGCAGGTGAGCCCGTTATAGCTCTCCAATGCATTGGGTAACACGAAGGAGTGAAACGTTAAGGTTTCTCCAAAGAGATTTTAGGGAATATACTGTGATGGGTATTCCAAACGTAACCAAGAGGGTTACTCCCTACGTAAGAATGTTATGAATGCCTCAAGTTACCTTTATGTCTTATGATTTCTATGATTTATTCATGATTTTATGAGGTATGTTAAAGTGCCTATGTTTTATGGGTAAAGTATGATTTCATTCTTATGTATATATGAGCTCATGATTCCTTTCCATGTTTTTTTATAACCCATACTGAGTTTTTATGCTCATCCCAAGTTTTTGAAATGTTTTTCACAGGTCAAGGGAAAGGTACATGATAAGATGACAGTGTCAAGGATGTGTCAAGAAATAATCCATGTTTTATTTTAAATGTGTTTCCATTGATGGGAATGAAGAATACTATCTTTATGTAACCACTTTGTTTATATGTGGAATGTAATGCAAGTTTTATGATCTAATTCTCTAAAACTCTAAACCCGAAAAGATCCTCAATGTGTAATCTTGTAATAACTCAAGATTAAGTAAGGTTTAAGGCTGGGGCCTTATAGTTGGTATCAAAGGTCGGTTTAGATAACTTTAGGAGTTATAATTATATTAAATGATTATCCAAAAATATTTTTTTTTCGAAATGATATAGCATTTAAAGATTACCATGTTGCTTCATCTAAGACATGTTTTTTCAGAATGGTTTTCCGCAGAGGAAACAGGGAAGCAGTGCTAGGAAGGCATACATAAGGAAATAACCTTCCGAATCAGCATCCAGAAATGGTCGGAATTGGAACTGAATAGTTTGTGGCAGTAATGGCGCAATTGAATCAAGCGATAAATGGTGGTGGTATCTATGCACGAGATCAGGCAGATCAACCGCAGAGGAACATGTCAGTGGTGGAACATTTCATGAGGCAACATCCCCCATCATTCAGAGGATCATCTGACCCTGTGATAGCTGAAGGGTGGATTAAAGCACTGGAGAAGATTTTTGATGTCATGGGGTGTTCAGACAATCAAAAGGTTAGTCTTGCTATTTACCGTTTGGAGGGTGAAGCAGATCAGTGGTGGTCTATGGTTAAAAATATCAGGGACGCCGATGAGGTTGATGCTCTTGACTGGGATGAATTCAAAGGTATGTTTCTTGAGAAGTATTTTCCTAAGGCTGTTCGACTTAGGATGGAAAAGCAATTCTTGGAATTAAGGCAAGAGGAAGACTCAGTGGCTGCCTATGAATAAAGGTTCACTCCATTGGCAAGGTATGCTCCAAATTTTATCCGAGACCTTGATAGTAAAATAAATCATTTTTACTCCAGATTAAAGCCAAAATATCGAAGGGCATTAGCTTCTCGTGAGTTTAAAAGTTATGAAAAGATTTTTCGATGTGCTGAGAAGGTGGAAATGGAGTTTGCCGATGACCAAGTTTTCTATAACAACCAACAGAAGAAGAGACCGAGGTGGCAGGAGAAAGGTAAGAATTCCTCAAAAAAAGTCTGATGGTAAGAAAACTAAGTTTTCAGTTTGTGATAAATGTGGAAAAAGGCATGCTGGGGAATGTCTTTTGAATTCTGGAAAGTGCTACCGATGTGGTAAGATGGGACATAAGGCTCGTGATTACACTGAAAAGGATCATGATGAAGGTAAGAACAAATTTGATTTACAGTTAGTGAAGTGTTATAAGTGCAATGAGATGGGTCACTATGCAAACGAGTGTCCGACAAGGAGCTTGAGTGATGGGAAGCAGTTAGACTACAAGCAGAAAGGGGTGGTGAAATCCTTTGCAACTACTTCAGCAGATGTCGGGCCATCAAATGAAGTTGTATCAGGTACTTTGTTTGTTTTTTCAGATTATGCCAGTGTGTTGTTTGATTCGGGGTCTACACATTCTTTCATCTCTGAAACCTTTTCTAGTAAAATGGGAATTCCATCTCAAGAAATGACTCCTGAACTTTTGGTAAAAACACCTGGGGGAAGTGTCGAGGCAAAAAGAATTTATAAGAATTTTCCTATCCTTATCTGTGGAAAGAACCTACTTGAAAACCTTATTTTTCTACCTCTAGTAGAGTTTGATGTTATCCTGGGTATGGATTGGCTCTCTATTTACCATGCTAAGATTGACTGTAGAGCTAAAGAAGTTTCTTTTCAGAAAGATTTTCAGTTTGTTTACAAGAATGAACCCTTACTTTTGATAACATATCAAGAGGCCGAGAAACTTGTAAAATATGGAGATGAATGTTACCTTGCACATGTCATTGAAAATAAAGGAACTGTTCAGATTAATGATGTGCCGGTGGTAAATGAGTATCCTGATGTTTTTCCTGATGAGTTGCCTGGAATAATACCAGATCGGGAAGTTGAGTTTACTGTTGACTTAGTTCCTGATGCTAAGCCAATTTCAAAACCCCCTTATCGAATGGCACAAATTGAACTTTTAGAGTTGAAGGAGCAATTGCAAGATTTATTAGAGAAAGGTTTCATTAGACCTAGCACATCACCATGGGGTGCTCCTGTTTTATTTGTTAAAAAGAAAGATGGTTATATGAGACTTTTCATTGATTATAGAGCCTTGAATAATATCACTGTTAAGAACAAATATCTTTTGCCTCATATCGATGATTTGTTTGATCAGCTCCAGGTAGCTCAGTTTTTTTCAAAGATTGACTTGAGATCGGGGTACCATCAGCTGAAGGTAAAGGAGTCAAATATTCCGAAGACCGTGTTCCGTACGAGATATGGCCATTATGAATTTGTAGTAATGCCTTTTGGGCTAACCAATGCACCTGCTGTATTCATGGATTTAATGAATATAATTTTCCATGAGTTCTTGGATAAGTTTGTGGTGGTTTTCATTGATGATATTTTGGTGTTTTCTAAAAGTAAAGAGGAGAATGAAAGACATTTAAGGGTTATCTTTCAAACGTTAAAAGAAAATAAATTTTATGGGAAATTCATCAAGTGTGAGTTTTGGTTTCAACAAATTTCTTTCCTTGGTCACATTGTTTCTAAAGATGGAATAACTGTTGATCCTGCAAAAACAAAAGTTGTGGAAGAATGGCCAAGACCCACAAATGTAACCGAGATTCGTAGCTTCCTTGGTTTGGCGGGCTATTACCGATGGTTTGTTAGAAATTTTTCACGGTTATCTAGTCCAATGACTAAGCTAACTCGTAATGGTGTTAAGTTTATCTGGACAAAAGAATGTGATGATTGTTTTCCGGAATTGAAAAGAAGATTGGTGAATGCTCCAGTTTTGGCACTACCTTCCAGGAATGGTGAGTTTGTTATATACAGTGATGCTTCATTGAAAGGACTTGGTTGTGTCCTAATGCAGAATGATCAGGTAATTGCTTATGCTTCACGACAATTGAAAACTCATGAGGTAAATTACCCTACACATGATTTGGAACTAGCTGTTGTTGTTTTTGCTTTAAAAATTTGGAGGCATCATTTGTATGGAGTAAAGTGTGAAATATATACCGATCACAAAAGTTTAAAGTATATATTCACTCAGAAAGAGTTAAACATGAGACAAAGGAGATGGATGGAATTAATCAAAGATTATGATTGTACAATTCATTACCATCCGGGAAATGCAAATAAAGTGGATGATGCTTTGAGTCGAAAAAGTAATGCTTCATTAACAATGTTGCGTTTGGAACGTGATCCTTTGGTTAAAGATTTGATGAACTTTGGAATAGATGTTGTTGGTGCAGGAAGTCCTTCTGTTTTGATTCAGGTATCAGTGAGATCTTCTCTATCAGATAGAATCAAGCAAGCACAGTAGCGAGACAGTGAGTTGCAGAAAAGGGTAGAGTTGGTTCATAAAGGTAAGTTGCCTGAATTCAACATTGATAATGATTGCATTTTGAGATTTGGGAAGAGATTGTGTGTGCCTTGTGATTCACAGTTGAAGAGAGAGTTGTTATGTGAAGCTCATAGTTCTCCATTTTCAGTTCATCCGGGCAGTACTATGATGTATAGAGATCTGCGGGAGTATTACTGGTGGGATGGAATGAAAAGAGACATTGCTGATTTTACTGTGAAGTGTTTGACTTGTCAGCAGTTTAAAGCAGAGCGGCAGTTACCGAAAGAGATGCTTCAGCCTTTACCAGTACCAAAGTGGAAATGGGAGAATATATCCATGGACTTTGTTGTTGGATTACGGAAGACATCTCGAGTTAATAATGCAATCTGGGTTATTGTTGATCGCTTGACCAAATCTGCTCATTTCCTTGCTATACGAGATACTTTCTCTCTTGATCAACTTTCCCGTTTGTATCTTAAAGAGATAGTCAGGATACATGGAGTTCCTCTCTCCATTGTATCGGATCGTGATCCCAGGTTTACTTCTAACTTTTGGAAAGGCCTTCAGAAGTCTTTGGGTACTGATTTAAATTTTAGTACAGCTTTTCACCCTCAATCAGATGGGCAGTCAGAACGAACAATTCAGACATTGGAGGATATGCTACGAGCTTGTTCTATGGATTATCAGGGAAGTTGGGACCAACATCTTTCTTTGGTTGAGTTTTCATATAATAACAGTTTTCATTCCAGTATACAGATGGCACCATTTCAGGCATTATATGGGAAGCGGTGTCGAACTCCAGCTTTCTGGGATGATGTGGGTGAAAGGAAGTTGATGGGACCAGAATTGGTAGAAGAGATGGCAGAAAAAGTTCAGCTGATTCAGAAACACATGAGAACAGCTCAGAGTAGGCAGAAGAGTTATGCGGATAACCGGAGGAAGGATCTATCTTTCGAGGTAGGTGATCATGTTTTTCTCAAGGTTTCTCCTTGGAAAAGTGTGATGAGATTTGGTAAGAAAGGAAAGTTGATTCCAAGGTTCATTGGACCATACGAAATTCTGGAAAGAGTTGGATCAGTTGCATACCGAGTGGCTTTACCTCCGATTTTATCTCAGGTACACAATGTTTTTCACGTTTCGATGTTGAGAAAGTATATTCCAGATCCATCTCATGTTTTGAGTCCAGAGGTAGTTCAGCTGGAAGAGAACCTATCTTATGAGGAACAACCGGTCCAGATTCTTGACCACAGGGAGCAAGTGTTACGGAATAAGGTGATTCATCAGGTAAAGGTTTTGTGGAAAAACCACATGATTGAAGAGGCAACATGGGAATCTGAAAATGCAATGAGGGATAAGTACCCCCATTTATTCGATAAGTAAATAAATTGCGGGGACGAAATTTTCTAAAGGGGGGAAGGATGTAACATCCCAAGTAAGTAATGAATAATATATATTTTTATCTATGTTTATTAATGATTAAGATAGTGTTATAGAGGCTTAAAATGAAAATAAATACAATCTTAAGCATGTAATACACTAATATACTTAAAAGATTGTTTTACTGCCTTATGATGGGAAACCCTTTTTGAATCTATATTTTGACAATTTTATAAACTATGTTCTTCAAAATAAACTTATCCTTTATGATTGGGACATCAAAATTTACCTTGTGTGAATTTTTGGTATTTTTCTGACAATGTTCATTTTTTAATGAATAGTGAAAAATACTGCATTTTACATCAAAACTGCTTTTTAATCTAATTTATTTATATGATTAGATTATGTTTTGAATTGGTTTTGAAGTGAAATTAGAATATATTTTTACCATTTTATCCAATGGTGGTCATTGGAATCAATTTCACTTTGAAATTAGACTTAAACTGGTGTCAATCTTTTGATACTTATTGTTTTGTAAAAACAAGCTATTTTCTCTGGCAGCGGGAATTAATTATTAAATTAATTAATGTGACTTATATGATTTGAATTTTGTAAAATAGACTTCATTTCTGAATTCGAAATATCAAATATAGCTTAGGGTGAATTTTTGGTAATTTTCTGAAAAACATCAATTTTTGATGAATAGTGAAACCACTAAGTGGTACTTATAAAGACTGATTTTCCATTTAAATGAAATTTTGCCATCATTGTGTTTTTAATTTTGAAAATCCGACATACATGGTTGTAATTAGTATGTAAAATGTGGTTCAATGAGATTATAATAATTTTTTGGTGAATAGTAACTTATTATGTTTTTAATCGCGATTAGTGGTAATTAGGGTAGTTTAAGGTATAAATAATACATTAATAAAATGAAATGACCTAGACACATGTCCCAACCTCATTGGTTGTGTCATGGCCGACCATGACATTCCATGGGTGAACTTGGGGACCCCATGGATCCACTTTTGTTGGGAAATGACATAAATTACTTTTTATTTAATGTTAAAGTGAAAATGACACAAACATAATATGTTTTACGAAAACAATTTTTAAGTGGGGTTATACAAGTCCAAGATTTGATTATAAATATTCATTAGAAAGAGAAAAATATTTCCTATATCATAGTTTTTTTTATAATTTTTAGCCATTAAATAAATTTAATTATTTATGACATAATAATGATGCAGCGATGACATCATTATTTGACGATTTAAATAAAATATAAATATAATGTAAAATCTATGAACTACACATGTCTAAAACCAATTATATGAGTTGATTTAGAACCCTTATCACCTTATCCACGAATTATATAAATGATGGAACTTTTGAAACCGAAACACATTTTCAAATAAAGTAATATTTCTTTACTTTCCAAAAGTGCCCCTCCTCTCCTCTTATAAAAGGCCCCCACCTCTACCTCATTTCACACACACTTCAAGCCTTTGGCTCGGCCAACCCCTGCCCATTTGCTCTCTCCACATCCCTCTCCTCATCCTAGAGGATTCCCTTTGGGCAGAATCCTTTCAAAGGAAGCCTTTAGGCTCAAATCAAAAGGAGTTACACTTTTTAAGGTAATTCGTTTTCTCATGTTCATTTGTTTTATTTTGCTTCTCCAACCCCCTAAACTCTTTTTATTTACTTCTTTTGTAACAACACCAGTATCTTCAATATACTAGGATGTTTTTATATGATGTATTTGAGCTACACGCTCACACAACTACATCAAATGGTTAAAGAACATATGGTTTTCGTGGATGGCGAAATTCTGCCTCCCGAAACGATGATTGTTCAACACTCATTTAACACCTTAAAAGGTGGCCATTATGATGTCACTATTTTTATATATGATATATAATATGTTTATGGTTTCCTTAAGCTTCTGTTTTTTTTATTTTGGGCATACCTTTATGGTTTCCATTATGGGTAAAACACGATATCTTCATTTTAGGAAGTGCGGACTACCGCCCCCTAAAAGTGATTTGATTCGTTAATACCATATGTGGGATGTGTAAAGGATAAAGTTAATGATATTATATATGTTATTATACTGGAATTATAATATACTCTTATATAATTACGATTCCATTCCATAAAATATGAAATAGACATGGAAGTAGCGTTCATGCGTACGTACGACTTACCGTCTCCATGAACGGTGCATTTCATTTCTTACCTCTAAATTATGTAATATCATAAATGCATGTATGTACTGGATATATATGACATATATGATATCTACATCATGAATACCATTCTGGATATAATTAACCTTTGACCAAATTAACAACATGTAAGTGTAAGAAGTCTATTTTTGACTTAAGAACCAAATACCGACAAAATGAACATTATTAACTTAACTGATTACATGATGTTCATAACATGGTATAAAAGGAATAATGAACTTGTTAAAGATTCCTAATCAAGTATAGATTAACTCAAGTTTATTATTCAGGAGATTAAAGAACGGTCGTGTCAAGTCAGATACGAGGTATGGGACTTCGTCTCAATCTCCTTTCATTGAGGCATATTTTATTTTATACACAACTTTCTTTTATACGGTGTATAAACCCATTTGACTTTTACGTTTATTCAAAAGAAATCTTTTTTATACGAAGCTTTTACTAAACGACAAAAGGGAATGTTTTTGTCGTACGTATGTGGCCATAACGACTTCTCCGCCGTCGTGACCGTTATTTGAGTTTCGGCTTCCTCTACAAGCCATACCTTTTTTTTAAAAGAAAAATAAATACCATGATTTACTTTTATTTTATTTTAGTATTGAAAATGGTTTTCATAATTTTTTTATATCAATGTGTTGTATTGATATCTCGTGATTGAAATGTGGAAATTTTATGTTTCCTTTATGCATGTTTTATGTGATATGATTATGTTATGGTTCTTGGGCATTATTATGAAGACGGGTGGTTCCGTGATAAACTAAGGGCGGGTGAGCCCGTTATAGCTCTACAATGCATTGGGTAACGCGAAGGAGTGAAACGTTAAGGTTTCTCCGAAGAGATTTTAGGGAATATACTGTGATGGGTATTCCAAACGTAACCAAGAGGGTTACTCCCTACGTAAGAATGTTATGAATGCCTCAAGTTACCTTTACGTCTTATGATTTCTATGATTTATTCATGATTTTATGAGGTATGTTAAAGTGCCTATGTTTTATGGGTAAAGTATGATTTCATTCTTATGTATATATGAGCTCATGTTTCCTTTCCATGTTTTTTTTATAACCCATACTGAGTTTTTATGCTCATCCCATGTTTTTGAAATGTTTTTCACAGGTCAAGGGAAAGGTACATGATAAGATGATAGAGTCAAGGATGTGTCAAGAAATAATCCATGTTTTATTTTAAATGTTTTTCCATTGATGGGAATGAAGAATACTATCTTTATGTAACCACTTTGTTTATATGTGGAATGTAATGCAAGTTTTATAATCTAATTCTCTAAAACTCTAAACCCGAAAAGATCCTCAATGTGTAATCTTGTAATAACTCAAGATTAAGTAAGGTTTAAGGCTGGGGCCTTATATTAACATAGAAAAGCACTATACCTGGAATATGGTCCACCCCTGGAATGGTGTATACCATCTTTGGTCAGTACCATAGTGTATCCAATAGATCCAAAATTACCATTACAATAAATATCCATTAAGGGGTAATATACCCATAACCGACTAAACAATGACTCTTGTGGGTTCTATACAAATTCTTAGGCCCCAACATTCACTTAGTAGTTGTATTATCATTGAGATTTACCCTCATTCATCAATCTTTGAATCCTATCATGATCTATTATAACACTAGTTTTATCAATCATAACATCATATTCATGGGAGTGGTGTTCACCCAAGAATTTAATGTTACATGGAAAAACTCAAAAGCAGAAACTAAAAGTTATAAAGGACCATTTAACATTCTCATTTCAAAACCAATATTGATACCCTTTTCCCAATAGTATATGAAATTTTTGTCAAATTATAATTTCAAAAATACCTATTAACATGAACTTATTAAATATTATTAAAACCATATATTAATTTAAAACTCAAAAAACCAAATAATTTATTATTTTTATTTTCTAATTCTTCATATAACAAAACATACCTTTAATAATGGTTCTTCCATTATAAAAATTCTACCATTGAATTACACAAAATTATCATCATTTATCCTATTGAACTCTTATTATATAATTCTAGATTTCAAATTTATTCTATAATACTACACCACTAAAAATTCCAAAAATTATAGTATCAAACTCCCCTCAACATTATGTTTGATTATATTTAAGGGTTAAATCCATTTCCATTTGTTGATATTTCTCAAATTCCATTTCATAGTAATAAGTTAAATTAATGTTTACTCACAATTTATTAAAAACATTATTTTTTTAGGAAAATTGATACATTTAAATGTAATTACTACTTCTAAGAATTACATATGAAATTTCTATTTCCAAATGAATAAGGATTATTAAAATTGTCATTTAATTAAAGAAACTAAAAATAATATAATTATCCTAAATTAAATCATATTCTGGTGAAGTCAGAATGCCTCCACCTAGAATTAAATTTTAAAAATGGAAAGACTATCTGTTAAATTAATGGGATCACCTACCCTATCAGCAGAGTAACCAATAATTTGATATCATCCATTGAAATTAGGTAGAATGAACGATATGAAGATTATTTATAGAAGCACTAAAAATAAGGTGTATTGTATGTAATCAACATGAACTGAAAGGGATGTGAAGAACATTAAGAAAAGGTTGTATATTCATTGAGTATTATTGATACTATAATTGAACAAAATATTAGGAGAAACAACCATGAAATAGAAGAGATCTTCCATAGAGATTTAGTGGAGGAAAGATCCCATGTCACTAATATAGGATAGAAATATTCCATAATTTGGGTTCTAAAGAAAGGGTAAATTGGGTGAGATTAATGTTTTCCCCTTTTAAAAAAATATCTATAGAACCAACCTATTTCTTGGTGGACCCATGAAGAACTATACCTCTATTTGAAGACCACAAGTAGACGTATGGAAAATAATGACATATTTCAGTCCTAGATCCTTTGTTGGACCCCCTGTTTGGTCTCATAACCGATTGTAAACTGATATGTAATCTAAAAACAATGGTCCAAGGTGATCAATGCCCCAAACATTCATCATCGTGACTATTTAAAATATTTTACTTCCAACTAATTTAAAATTAATTCTTTTCCTCAACCTCTGAACACTTGTATGACCACAAGGTATTACAGTATCATTGGAGAACCAAATATAGATATTTGTTATGAAGTGTGGAAAAATACATTATTATATGGGACAATGGTGATTTAATATTTCCATATTCATAGTATAGATTCAAAATAATTTTTTTCCACAAGTGAAATTTTATAAAAAAAACTAAATCATGTTATGAAATATATTATAAAATATTATTTCATGGAATGATAATTTTTAGTTATTAATATGTTTACTTTATAAATTTAGAAAAGTTATCTGTTTGATTTGATTGATAAATGATTGACATAACCAATGCCTTATACTCAAATGTGTTTTAATGGATGTCATGAAATTGATATATTATACACTTAGGAAATGATAACATGACAATCCTATTAATAGGTTAATTATATTTATGAGTTTTGTTAACAATTCATACCATAAATTTATAAGATTAAAATAAGAAAAAATTTCCCCAATTGTGGAATTTTTAAACTAGTTTTTTTATATTTTTAGGGATTTATTTTCATTAAAATTAAAAAAGTTAATTTTTTTAAATAATTATATTCCAATTATTTAAAACATAACATTTATTTATATATTTAGGGGATATAGAATTATATATGAATTATTTTTTTGGTGTTTCACATATACATGAACAAATAAATAATTATAAAAGTAATAAATATATACCATCTTTAATTTATTTACATATATATGATATTTATAAATATTTAAAATTTATATCAATTATATTTTGGTTAATATTCTTTCTACCATGTCAATGAAAAAGGGATAGCGGAGACCTGACTCATTTAATAGACAATTTTTATATTCTTGATCATGGAATTATAATGTAGTGCTTGATAAGAGCAAAATTCATGTCTTGATGATCCTTCAAATGGATGTATAAAGGGTTCATATTACCAAAACTAAGGGAAATATATTCTTATGATTCTATAAATTATTAATAAATGATGATCATATTATATTATTAAGTGGTTTTTAATCAAAAATTTCCTAGGATAATATTCAATGTTATATGTTCACTTTTTAACGTGAGATGAAACCTTCATTTTTATATTATAATATTTTAGTATTAATTATTTTTCAGTATTCTAGATAGCCATGGTTCTTTAATTCCTTATAGTACTTTATTAGAATTAATATATTATTTATCATACTTATTAAATTCTTATAACTAATATATTAGACATCTTATAGGCTATGTACTGGGAAACTAGATATTGAACTAAACTTTTTGGAGGAATAAAGATTCATTAGTATTGTTATATTGGGGTATGATTAGATTAATAATTATTAGTATATATTTATAAAAATTGTGACAAGATGCAACCCACATTGTCCTCACTTGTGAATATGAAAAATATACAATTCAACATCACTCCTTCCAATAATTTTCTATGTGTTTGTGACTAGAAACTAGTTGGATTATCTCACAATAAGGGAGGTATTATCCTATAAAAACCTATAATAAACCCATAAATCCAATGTATGTTTTCATGGAATCCATGAAAGTGGAATAACATAAATGTCCAATCTTGTAAAGGGCTATCCTGAATGGTCTTCAAATGGTCTTCCATATTGTGTCAGATTCCTAAGTAACATTGAGACCTAAACCCCTCATGAAATGAGGGTGGCACATGGTTGGTGCATGATATATCCAACCATGGGGCCAAACCATGTACCAAATAAATAGTTTGATTTTACCATTTTCCCTCTTGGTCCATAAGTGTTCTTACATGGTACATTCCACCATTCATCCTCCTATAGCCTTATTGATGTTTGAAAATTCCACAAGCCTCCCAAGGATTGATCTTCCTTATTTCTAGGTTGTTTGGAGCAACGTTGAGTGTGAATCGAAGCTATTTGTGATTCTAACACTCCAATGCCTTACCATTTTTGGATTATGGATTTTTTATTTTCCATTATTATTCTTAATCCAAAACCCCTACTTTTCTGGTGAATTATAATTTATGGGATTGGGGAGTATTTGGATCGAAATCAAAGTATTGGGTTAAGAGAGCATACAACTCAAGAATAGAGGTAGGTAGACATTAAGTTATATACCACAATATTTTTGTTTGGATCATGTGTATGTGGTTATGCTATAGTTCCCTCTTTTATTAAATTTGAAAAATTATGTATGATTTGGAAAATATATTGGCTAAAAGATGAATTCAAATCCTCAAGATCCTTGTGTGATGCATTGAGGTCGATTGGAACAGTTATTGGGCCACACATACGGAGTAAAATTATCCAAAAAATGATAAATCATAATGATAAATATAGAAATATTTCATGATGAAGTTGATCCCATGATAAAAATGTTGATATGTTATCTTGAAATATTAAAAGGCATTATTGATAGTTTTTTTAGTTGTTGACATGGAAAAAGGGTTTTTTTGGTATATTGTGAATGGGTTAAATGAATTAATGTGAATGAGTTAAATTGATAAAGGGTTGAATTGGGAATATGTAAATGGGTAAAGGCACATTAATGAGAATTTATAAATGGGCTAAGGCATAGTGAATATTTTTGTGTCTACAAAACCATGAATTTTGAATGTTATGTGTTTTGAGAGAGTATGGTTGTGAAATGGTATATGTTGTAATTGATTAAAGAATCGTGTGAATATGGATAAATGGTTTGTGGGGTATTTAATTATAATGTAAACCCATGGTTATGGTTATACTGAGTCTCTAAACCCCAACGATCTAATAAATAAGATATGAAGTCAGAATAATTCTCTAGGACCCTAACAGTTTCAATGGATGGGACTGCCAAAAATGATGTTTAATGGTAT
The DNA here is from genome assembly GCA_963277665.1 of Viscum album. Taxonomy (NCBI): domain Eukaryota; kingdom Viridiplantae; phylum Streptophyta; class Magnoliopsida; order Santalales; family Viscaceae; genus Viscum; species Viscum album. Next base: position 1,867,306,769 of record OY728120.1, on the reverse strand, counting down.
GTATGATAAAATTCCTTGGAAAATGTTTCATCTATTGATATAGGGAACTTTAAATATCGAAAATCTATGAAGTTATTGACCAAAAAAGTCCATATTGAAAATTTATAAAAAATCATAACACTTGGAATGATGTTAGAAAATGGTTAAATTGGACATTATTAGAAAGTGGAACCCATGTTATATTTTCTTTAATTTTTTTTCATTCAGTACATGAATACACTATCAGTTTAGACTAGATATTTTTAATACACCATTGGTGGTGGCTTACGGATTTATACTCACACACTAATTATGCCACCATTGGGTACTAGAGTTGATTTCATGGGTAGAGGCTAGGATAGGGGCAAGGGGCCTATGTTTTGTGGTTGGGCTGGGCATGAGATATTCTGGGAGGATCGGTCTAAACATAAAATTAGTTCCTGTTTTTCATATTTTTATATCATATATATATATATATCCATGAATATCTCATGATAAGGATGAAGGATATTCTCCAAAAGTATTTATTATACACACTTTTTTATTCGGTAGCCTATTTCTTATGAGGTGGCATGTCTGCGGTCATGTGAAGACTTGAAATGGGGAAAAAAATTTCTCACATTCATGATAGGGATGTATCAAAGAATTATCAAGTGGTTCTTTTCTGTTTTCTTACTATTTATATATGGTAAATGAAAGAGTACACTAGTTTAGGTCTAATTAATGATCTCATTCTTAGGAGTTTTTTACCCATGTATTGGGGATAAGAAATGTACCCTGGGTGGTATTTTTTATCATGATGTGTGTTTTTATAGTTAAATGATACTTCTCCATTGGCTGATGTAGTTTTTGTTTGATGTGACACATTCATATATTTTTCACATTCACAAAATCGAATATGGTTATGAATTTTTGAATCATATTAGGCACCTTGGGATATATGTGGAATGCATCACGGTAGGCACAAATGGGCCAAATGTGTTTGGCATGAAGGATATAATCCATTTTTATTCAGTGATAAATTTGAATGAAGTTATTTATAATAAAGATGTTGAAATCGAGTAAATGAAAAAAAATGAATTAATAGTTGATGGGTAACGTATAATTAAAGGTTATAAAGTGATTAAAAATTTGTGGGTAACTTGTGGTAAAGATGGAAATGTGTCTAAAATAGAAATATTTTTGTTTTGAATGTGAAAATAGTTAAAAATGCTATTTTATAATAATAATTGTGGTTGTGTGAGTTTCATTACGCATGTTGAACAAGAATTGATGTTGGGATATATAAGGGGATAGATATATGCATGATGATATCTGTTGGGATACTGTCTGCAGAATTGGTTGTTTAAGGATAGTGGGGATCCTTATTTTGTGAAAACATAATATTTTTTGATATATTTATTTTGAGATTTCTGTTTGGCATTATAGGGAAATGACTCATTGAAGACACATGCAGGTTGGGAGATAAGTGGATGTTGTTGACAACAATCCTCTTGAAGTGGAGTAAGAATCCCATTTGATTCTAGGTTTCAAAGGTGAAGAGTTGTTTCATGAGATGTTCACCCATTTTATAAATATTATGGAATTATACTTATGCAGGGATGTGCAGAGTATGTTTAACAAAACTAAAGAGTTTTATTTTCATCACCCAAAAACATTTCCTAGATATGGAAGAATCAAGGAAGATGGGTTCAAGGATGTCCCATCCAAGTGATTCAGGATTACATAGAGACTCTACCATAGAAGAGATTCAAGTTAGTGACTTATGTGTTTCTAGGGAAGTCAAAGAATTAGTGGAATTGTTTGGTTTAGGCTTAGTGGGATGTTGGTATATATTTTATTGGTTTCCATGAAATGTTTCTAGAACATTTCTATCTGATGACCTTAAGATAATGGAAGGCTCTATAGTTTATGATATTGACTTATGAGACAATGTTAGTGGTGGATTATATTAACCACTTCACAAACCTACAACTCTTTGTTATGGAAATGGTAGGTGATGATGAAGCTTAAAATAGATTATTCCTAAATATAATTAGACATGATATAAATTCTTAGGTGAATATATTTTCTTTAAGTATGTATGATGAAGTGGTGGATCATACCCTTATTTCAGAAGAAAATTATAAGGGGGCTTCTAGTAGGGGATCTCCATATCTAGTAGGGAATCTTAGTCGTATGTATTCTATTCATACGAATAAATGTGTTGATGGTTTACAAAATAGAGGTTGTCGATGTAGTAGTAAGAGAAGGGAACTGGCCTCTTAGGGTAGTGACCATGTTTTTTTCTATCAGTACAGTAGACTGGGACACATTCTCGGTCATGGTTCCAAACAACAGTTCAGTGTCGAGCTTATGGAATGATGGGGAATTTGTAGAGGTTCTGTAGGAACCTTCATTAGATGAGTAATATTGGAGGATCAATGATTATGTAGGGTATAGTTAGGGGGTCGGTTACCCCACAATAGTTATTCTGTTGGAGCTCTACCATCCATACTGGTAGGGTTTGAAAATGTGGTACTCTAGGATGAGATAATTCATTTTTTTAGGGTAGTGAAGAACCAAAAATTCTGGCCAAATCCTGGTTTTAGGGGAAGATCATATTCATGCAGTTCAACCTACACCTAGAAGTTGCAAGGCTAGACCATTTATAGTTTGTGGTATGGTCATTTTATCTACCAACCTTCCTAGTACTTTACATGATATAAGTGCCTCAAATTCATTTATATATGATCAATTTGTGATTGTTATGGACCCATAGTTGGAAAATAGTTTTGGGGATATGTTCATTGATAGAATTTTATGGGCGAATGATGAATATATCCATCAATATAAGTGGTGTCTCTAGAGTTCGGTGGGTATAGTTATTTTGGGACCTGTTTACGCATGAGATGGCATGTATTTATCAAATATTTTTAATGTATTTGATGATGTTGTACCAATTCCATATATAATATTATCTTTTTATGGTAATGTTAACATATATGGAGGGAAATATTTATGTTCATTGTGGGAAATGAGGAATCTTAGTAGGCTATATAAGGCTTGTTTGTCAGTAGTTGGGCGAACTAACTGGCCAAGTGGCCTCTCTTTTGATTAATGATAGTGGGTAGAGCAGCCTAATTTATCTCCTACTATGGACTAGTATCTTGATTTTTTAAATAAAGACTTCATAGGGCTTCCACCTAAGAGAGATGTTGGGTTCATGATAGAGTTTCTTCCAGGAGAAGAACAAGTTTCTATTATTCCATATAGGTTGTTACATAGAGGAATTGCAAGAAATTTAACTTCATTTAGAGGAACTAGATAATATGGGGTTTATTAATCTAAGTACATCACCTTGTGGTTCTCTACTGTTATTTTACTATAAGTCCTATAGATCCTTACAATTTTTTGTTGATTATAGGATGATGAATCAAATGATAGTTAAGAACTAATACCGCCCCCCCTTTATTCGATTAATTTTTTACCAACTATGGGGATTATTTTTATTCTCTAACAGTTATTTGAGATAGGGATATCAATATCTGTGGTAGAAACCTTTTGATATACCATGGACAACGTTCTACGGTAAATATTTTTTTATGAGTTTTTTAGGATGCTGTTAAGGTTGAATAAAGTTCTAGTAGTGTTCATGGTCTTAATGAACCAAATATTTCACCCGTACCTATATCACTTTGTTTTTTTCTTTGTGGATGACATCATTGTTTACTCCAAGACTCATGAAGTCCATTCCAAACATGTTAAAATCATCATATGTACATTTAGAGAGAATAGGCTATAAGAAAATATTTCAACGTTAAAATTCATGATTAAAATGTGAAATTTAATGGGTTACATCATCTATAGAGAAGGTGTGTATATGGATCCATATAATTTTAAATCTATTACTTCATTGGAGTAGCCAAATAGTGTTTTGATATCGAATGTTTTTGGTTTTTTGATGGAAATTAACGAAATTTCATCAATGAATTACCCCATTTGGCTGCACCACACTAGATTTTGACCAATAATGTAATAATGATTGAGAATTATGAATATTTTGAGAATTATTTATAGGAATTAATGAAACACATGACTACCACACCAATTCTAATCTTACAGTTGGTAGGTAAGGAGTATACATTGTTTTGTGATTCGTCGAGTGTTGGTCATGGGGTAGTGTTGATATAGGATGTTCTTTTTTAGGTATATGGGTCACAATAGTTGAGGCCTCTTCAAAAAATCACCCTACACATGATCATTAATTTGTTATGGTTGTTTACACCTTAATGTGTTGGTGGCATTACATTCTCAAAGAATCGTTTATTTATTATACTAACCATAAAATCCATAAGTAAATATTCTATCAGCATTAATTAAATTTGTGTAAGTGAATACTTTTTGAGTATTTGTTGTGCATGTATTTGAATATGGTATACAGTCCTAGAATTGGAAACATTTTTTTTAGATTCCTTGAGTTAGAAAATTAAAAATTAGGATGTTTTGGAATCTGTTCTGAGTGGAGAATGATGGAAATGTTTTATGAGATTCCTTAAGAGGTTTAAGAAGGTCTAGGGTAGATGACCATTGCATATGAGGTAGTACAACCCACCCTTCTGATCAGGGTCAAGGAGAAGAAATATGAGGAGATGAATTGTTTGTATTTGAGGAAAAACGTTGATGGTGGGGTTCCACGTTCTAGTTGGACCATTTTTTTAATTGAGATAATTTTTTTCCATGGTCGTTTTATAGTTCCAAAATATTTCAAGAATATTTTATTCATTAATTAAATTTCATAGAAGTGGGTAGTGTAAATTTTCTTAACAAAATGTATCGTGACATTTGTATGAAGTATTAGTGACTATGAATAATGAAGTATGTTGCAATATTGGTGGCATGATGCTATACAAGTCATAATGGGAAGGGAATCATCAGCTACCGAGTGGTTTTTTACAACAATTTCACATTTTGGAATAGAAGTTGGATGACATGATGATGAATTTTGTGTCGGGACATATGAGTATTCCGGTAAAGAATGATGCAATTTGGGTAGTTTTATATTGATTGACTAAGGGGAACATTTCTTACTGATTTGATAAACTTCTACTATTGACTAGATGGTTTATTTTTTTTGATTGGAAGATAGTAGGATCATGATCTATGTTTTACATCTCACTATTGGTGGGGGATATAGAAAGAACCTTCCAAACATGCATTTTTTAGTATTTCATTCCACCCACAAGTGAATGGGAAATCAGAGAATGCAATTCCAATGATAGATGAAATGTTGTATGCTTGTTTCACAGACATCAATGGATCTTGGGAGAAGCAATTCATGTTTTCTTAGTTCACCAATAATAATAGTCACCACGTGATGATTTAGATGGATCTGTATGAGCTGCTCTAGGTTGGACCATGTAGAGCCCTGTTGTGTTGGATGGATGATGAGGATTCATAGTATTTGGGGATGAGTCTCATGTAGGAGACATCTGAAAAAGATCCATTGATTTGAAAATTCATAGCTATAAGCCAATGTATAAAAAATTCATATGTGGATTGGTGTCATAGACCTCATGAGATTACAGTGGATTATCATGTGATTCTTATAGTGTCTCCAAGGTTGGAACACCATCTGATTTAGAAATAAGGCATGTTGGTGCCCAATTATGTGGATCTATTTGAGATTGTGCAGAGGATTAGATTGGGGAGATAGGAATTTACTCTTCTATAGTGGTATAATGTCCTGCAAAAAATTTTCCACGTGTCATAGATTCAATGATTTCGATATGAACCATCTTACATGATTTATGTTTATGATGTTGAGGTTGAGGACAATCTATCCTTGTGGAGCATCTAGTTTGTAATGCGGATTATAGTGGGAAATATTTGCCTAAAAAGACTATGTCATTGGTTTAGGTTTTATGGTGGCAAATAAAATTTCTGAAAGTGACTTTGGAGAGGGACATGGATGTGAGGTCTAATTGGCTCTATCATTTTTACCTTGGATGCTCAACGATTCATGTGAGAGAGGAAAGATGATGATCTATTATATGGTGGGGAGGATTCAAGATCAGAAACTTTTAAAAGGAGAGTTCCAGTTTTCAATTTGGTTTAAATATATCAATGTTGGTTAATGAATGTTTTTTCATGTGAATGAGAAGTCTCTAGGGTGTCCCATGGGTTTAGGAAATGAAAGAGCGTTGAATGGGGGCATCTGAAGGACCTAAAAACACCCTTAGAGGGGAGGGATGAATTAGTGTGTCATCTTTTCCTTTTCAGATTTGTGGATCTTGTTCCCACATTGGTGGGAACTTGTTAAATCTATCAAACAAATAAATGTAGGGATATGAAACAACACTTTAACGTGGTTCAGCGCAAAGGTGTAAGGCCCCGACCCCAGTTACCCAGAGTCGGTGCATTATTACATAATAATGGCATGATCACAAAAGAGCAAGTCTCGGAAGACCGATTAGTTTAGTAGCCTTCAAATAACTTGATACATTCTTAATGTTTACATAACATCATAAAATGAAAACTACAACAACATAGTGTCTATAGTCCACACTCATATCCCCTCATACTATCCCTACAGGTCATTCAAAAAATACTTCTTCACATCCTAGGAAAAATAAAACATAGAATAGGATGAGCTCAAATTCCCAATAAGGATAAAAATATAGCGGAAACATTCATAAATAAGCATAAACATTTAAGGCAATGTATAACTAAAACAAAAGCCTTTTAAACTTGAAATTCATCATAATATGGCAGAAATAAAATGAAATAATTTCATTTACTTATTCACATGGGTATTCTACTAGTCGAATAATCAAATGCAATATCAATAACCACTTTCATAATGATGGAATGCATAATGCCTGACTATCATAACCACATAGTCAAGGCCTCGTGCCAAGAATACAAATAAGATTTTGTAAAGGCCCTATTCCAGGACACTATATTGTCTCATGAGACCTACCGATGCATCAAGGAGCTATAGCAGGCTCCACCCGTGACTTATTAAGTCCAATGCATTCCTCATATGAACAGGTTTAAACATAACATAAACATTCATATTAAAACTAGCTTACGAAATGTCAATACTTTCTCGATAAACCATAAATGGTTTAAAAATAACACATCCATAGTCAAACATATCACAACACAATAAATACAATATGGATGTTTTGTATCATAATAAATAAACATCAAGTAAGATTAAAATCCATCAAAGGATGTTGACATAGATTAAATCAAAACTATTTGAGAGGAATATATGTTTTGTTCAAATCATTTAAAAGTAACATAATTATAAAATAAAACATTTACTTTGAAAATATTCTTATAAGATTGTAATGGAAGATTTGAAAATTTTATAATGGCGGAAAATAGCCGCACCAGCCGTATAAATTAAAAAAAGACATTCTGACCTTAATTCTGTCGAAAAGGTTAAAAAGGACCTTGTTTGGAAAACGATGAAAAGATTACTTTATAAAAATCTTATAAAAGGTCAAAAAAAGGATATAAATGACTTTAACCTGTATTCTATAAAATAGTAATAATTTTTTGAAATACATATTTAAGAAACATGGATGTGGATGATAAAGAGGTCCCTATAGATAATTACGTATAAACAACCTCAGATAATGAAACGATTGTGAAGTAAACCCTTACCTTGTACTTTTCCTTGGTTGATGGTAGATTAAACTTATATATAATGGTGAAATAATTGTTATTAAAATATACAAGAATCATATACATTAATATTATTTCATATATGATCTTTTAACATTGCTTTGTTAATAATATCTTAGTATTATCGTCGTTTTGGGTGTTAACTTACTCGTTTTCTTTTATATGTTTTGTTACATAAGCCATGTTTGTTATGGATAGGTTTTGTCTTATTCATATCTAGAATGATATCAAGTCCTTTAACATTTTTTTTAATCATCAAATGAGAATTATACTTGAATGGATACAACAGGATATGAATCTTATCACGTTTGTGGAGATGGTAGTCCGTACGCACGCACGAGCGACAATATCATTATTTTGATATTAAAATAATATATAATTGGATGGTATATCATATATAAAGAATAATTATCATGTAATATTTATTATTTACATTAATTATACATCATTATTATACCACATAAATAATAATGCTTTGAATAAAAATTACAACACAACGTGGAGACGGTAAGTCGTACGTACGCACGTATGGTGACATGTCATTCAAATGATGGATAGAATACTGAATATGGTTGTACCATATTTATAAAAAAATATCAGTATATAGCAGATAATGGAGTTATTATTTTATAATGGGAATAACAATGAAATTAGAAGTTTAAGAAGAAAGGAACATGAAAACGGGTGGTGAAAACATTACGTCTTCTTCGGGTTCTTCCTTATGAATTGATCAAAAGGGCTCCATAGGATGGCTTTTTGATCAAACTGAGGCCTCTAGGTTGAAGTTAGGTAAGTTGAGAGAGTATTTCGGTAGGGTTTGTTGGATCCAAAAGGCATTGAAGGTGTGAATAATTGTTTAGAATTTGTGTCATTTTATAAGGGGGAGGATGGGCTCTTTAGAGAAAACATAGAGTATTAATTTATAATAAATTAATATTCAGTTTATAATGCATAAAAATTGTATTATTCAAATTATAAGGTGGGTATGGGTCGGAATCCTTTCAACCAATAGATTTTAGACTGGTTATGGTCATTATATTAACCTTATCTTTTAGATTTAACTCTTAGTTAATTAGATTGACATTTACCATGTCACTTTGAATTTTTATATTATATGGTTAATAAACATACCATATATATCCAAGAGACACCCCATGTGGTCCATTAATTATAAATATATCATGATAAATGTATCTTGGCCGAACCTTATATTATTAGGAATTGAATATCAATTAATAATATAATATTTTTTAAATACTCTTTTATGTCTATTTTGACACTATTGGGTATTTTTTTATCAATTCATAACATCATTATTACTTCGAAAAATATTTATATAAACAATTATAATATGTTATATTAAATTATAAAATTATTATAATTTATAAAAAGTCTCAAATTACATTTATTTGGGTATTTATAATATCAATTATCTTAATCTTTCATTAATACAGTAATTACTGCACCATCATTGTGTTGTAAATAAATTAACTTATTTAATGTCTAACAATTATAAATAAAATAATATTATGTAGGAAATATTTTTATCTTTCTAATGAATATTTATAGTAGAAAATATAACATATATAACCTATGTAAAAAAATTGTTTCTAAAAGATATATGCTTATGTCATTTTTGTATTTACTTTAACTTAATTAATATAAAGTGTCCCTATCACCTACAAGTGCCTCCATGGGGTCCCAAAATCGACCCAAAAATGACCATGGTCGGAAATGTATCCACCAATAAGTTTATGAAAAGTTTTAGGGTAATTTATTATTATTATAATATTATTTTTTACCCTTATTTATCGGATTTACCCTTTAACCATAGTAAATAAAATATTAACCGAAGTAATTATTCAAATTGTCTAAAAATAAAAGATACCTATTTAAAAATTTTGGACATCCTGATTCCAAATATAGAATCAATTTTTCTAAATTTAAAACATTGAAGTGGAATAAATTAATTTAAATTTAATTCCCACTGTCAAAATAAAAATCATGTTTTTAAGAAATAATATCTATCAAAAGATTGAAACTTGATTATGTCCGGTTTAATTGTGAAATTATGTCCAAAGACTAAAATTGTACAAAATGATAAATATATATTCTAAATATAATTTAAATCCACTCAAATTCATAATTTATCACTACTAATTATTTTTATTAAAAAGTTTTATTTAATTAAAATTTAGAAATTTTCACTATTCATCAAAATATAAAAGTTATCCGAAAAGTACCAAAATTTTACCCTAGGCTAAATTCAATATTCCGAATCCAAAAATGAAGTCCATTTTGAAAGATAAAATTTATAAAATTTCAAAAAGTTGTTATTACTATTCATAACGGCTACTTTGATTGGTTATGGTGTGTGTTAGAACTCGAAGTTGCGTACAACACACGCTACTATATTATTCGAAGAGAAGCGTATCGTGGAATATTGGGGTGTTAAATTCTCCCCTCATTTAAATAATTTCATCCTATAAATTTCTATAATACTACTTCATGAAAAGACTTGGGTGGTTCTTGATCATAAGTTCCTCGGGTTCCCACGTTGCATCTTCTATCTTTTGGTTTCTCCATTGAAATTTTACCAGACGAGTCGTCTTGTTTCTCAGCACTTGTTCTCTTGTATCAAAAATCCTAACAGTATCTTCTCCAAAAGACATATCAGGTTCTATTTTTAGTTATTCATAGGTGAGTACATGCGTTGGGCCAGGCATGTATTTTCTTAACCGTGATTCGCGGAACAGATCGTGAACTTTGGAGAGATTTGGCGGCATTGCCAAACTGTATGCTTCAGTCCCAATTCGTTCTAGAATTTCGATTGGTCCGATGTACCTGGGACCCAATTTACCCATCTTACCGAAATGTATAACTCCCTTCCATGGAGATACCATCAAGAAAACATGATCTCCTTCCTGAAATTCTAAATCCTTCCTTCGGTTATCAGCATAGCTCTTCTGCCTACTTTGAGCTACTTTGATATGGTTTTTGATTACCTTCACCTTTTCCATAGTTTCCTCCACCAGTTCTGGGCCTACAAAATTTCTTTCACCAACTTCATCCCAACAGGGTGGTGTGCGAAATCTCTTTCTGTATAACGCTTCATATGGTGTCATCCGAATACATGAATGAAAGATATTGTTATAGGAAAATTCTACCAGAGGTAAATATTGATCCCACATACCCTGAAAGTCAAGTGAGAAATATCTCTACATGTCTTCTAAGGTTTTAATAGTCAGTACTGATTGACCATCTGTTTGAGGGAGGTAGGTAGTACTAAAACGATGTTCAGTATCCGAGGCCTTCTTAAGACTCTTCATATTCTTGAAGTAAAACGTGGATCATGATTCGAAACAATCGATAGGGGTACTCCATGAGGTCTCACAACTTCATTAATATAGAGTATTGCTAGACATTCAAGTGGTCTATCCTCTCTTATAGCAAGAAAATGTGGTGACTTGGTAAGACGATCAACAATAACCCATATTGCATCGTTCCTTCTAGGAGTCATTGGTAGCCCCATGACAAAGTCCATCATAATATTATCCCATTTCCATTCCAGTATGGGAAGAGGTTGCATGACTCCTCCAGGCTATTGCCTTCTAGCTTTCACTTGTGGACAAACCATACATCTCGACACAAAATCAACAATCTCCATCATCATGTTTTCCCCCCAAAAATGTCCCTTCAAATCTCTATACATTTTGGTTCTCCCAGTGTGTATAGAGAAACTGGAACTATGAGCATCATCCAACAATTCCCTTTTTAGATCAGGAATATTGGGAACACAATGCCTCTTCCCAATTTTAAAAATTTCATCTTCATACACAAAGTAACTAAATCTCCCATCATTCACAGCATTAATCTTCTTTTGAAATTCTTCATTATTGGTTTGAGAACTCTTTATCCTTTTTATTAAATATGGTTTGGCAACCATTTGAAACAGTATCGATGTTTCACCTTCCATGGTAATTCCCATATCCATCTTTACTAAATCCATAAAAATAGGATCCCTTTCAACTCTCATCTTGTTCAAAACTCCGTGATACTTTTTGATCAAAGAATCTGCCACCTTATTTCCATCCCCGGGTGGTAGTGTATCGTGCAATCATAATCCTTGATTAGTTCAAGCCATCGCATTTGCCTCATGTTGAGTTCTTTCTGTGAGAAAATATACTTCAAAATCTTGTGATCGGTATTAATCTCACATTTTTCACCATAGAGATAGTGTCTCTATATCTTCAAAGGAAAGATCACAACTGCTAACTCGAGATCATGAGTAGGAAAGTTTTTCTCATTAATTTTCAACTATTGTGATGCATAGGAAATAACCCTATCATTATGAATAAGGAGACAACCAATTCATTTCTTTGATGCATCACTATAAATAACGAACCCATCATTCTCCGATGGTAGAGTCAATATAAGAGCATTGAATAATCTTCTCTTCAGTTCTTCAAAACATTCTTCAAACTCATTTTTCCAAACAAATTTAACACCTTTACGTGTGAGATTTGTTAATGGGTTACCGAATAGGGAAAAAATCTAGAAGAAACGTCGCTAATAACCTACTAAACCAAGAAAACTGCGTACCTCCGTTATACTCGTTGGTGCAGGACATTCTTGGATTTCCATGGTCTTAGAAGGATCAACAGAGATTCCATCTTTAGAGACAATATGGCCGAGAAAAGAAATCTCATGAAGTCAGAATTCACACTTGCTAAACTTCCCATATAATTCATGTCTTCTCAGAGTCGTTAGGATAATGCGCATGTGATTTTCATGATCATCGTAGCTTTTGGAGTATACCAAGATATCATCAATAAATACCACCACAAAATCATCGAGATATTCATTGAAGGCTCTATTCATTAGATCCATGAATACATAGGGTTCCTTAGTTATCCCAAAAGGCATTACTGTAAACTCGTAATGCCCGTACCTGGTTTGAAATTCTATCTTTGGAATGTCTTGTTTTGTCACACACAATTGTTGGTATCCAGATCGAAGGTGAATCTTTGAAAAGTATTGAGCTCCATGCAGTTGTTCAAATAAAACATCAATGCAAGGTAGGGGATAATTGTTCTTTATTTTTATAGCATTGATTTTCCTGTAGTTGATACATAACCACATAGATCCATCATTCTTTTTAACAAAAAGAACAGGGGTTCCCAATGGAGAAACACTAGGGAGAATAAAAACCTTATTACTCAATTCCACTAGTTGTTTCCTTAGTTCTAATAATTCTATAGTAGCCATTCTATAAGGGGTATTTGATATAGGCCTTGATCTAGGAATTAAATCAATGGAAAAATGAACTTCTCATTCTGGAGGATGTCCAGGTAAATCTTCCGGAAACACATCTACATATTCTTTCACAAGAGGTACATCCTCTATTTGAACATTCCTTTCCTCACCCACTGTCATTTCATTCTCTTCCTCCCAAATAATTGAATTTAGTTGAGCTACTTGTGGTGGATCTAGATAAGAATTACTTGGTGATGATTCTTCTCTAAAGATAAGGTGTTCCTTATCATCATTATCTAAAATCGTAACCTCCTTCTTCTCACTATAAATCTTTTCATATTGGTCCAAATTCCAATCCATACTGAGGATTATATCTAACTCAATCATAGGTATGACGATGAGATTAGCGGATAAAGAACATTTATGTGCTCTAATGGGGACTGATTCACAAAACGTTGTTGCAATGATTCTTCCCTTAGGAGTTTTAACTGAAAACTCCCTTGTTTAATAAAATTGGAAATATATAATTTTCATCGAAAACTGGGAAGATATGAAGCAATGAAATGATCCAAAATCAAATAATGCATTTTTTAAACTAGAGGAAACCATTAAATTACCCGCCACCATGTCTTTCATAACTTCTACTTCAGCAGTAGTGATAGCATAAGCTTGGCCTTGATCCCTTGGCCTTTTCTGAGGTATGTTCCCCTGACGCATAGGACATTAATTTTCATAATGTCACATTTCCTTGCAGTTGTTTAATTGGACATTGGTAGCTTTCTTCTTCCCCTTGAAATCATGAGCTTGGTGGCCTTTTTCACCACACTTGTAACAAACTTGCATTCCCTTCAAGGAAGTACCAGGGTGTTTCTTCCCACATTTAATGTCGGATGGTTATTCAACTTTTCCCTTCTTCCCCTTATTTCCATTCCTAGATTGATCAGTAGATCTCTTCTTCTCTAGCTTTTCATTAAAGTCATAAGACTTAGAGAATTCCATTTTTTTCTTGATAGCACATGAGACAATGTCTTCGTACGATGAGAAGGATTGTGAGACTAATGCTCGATGGAGAAACAGTTTTAACCCATCAAAGAAATGATCAATCTTACTTCTTGGGTTATGTATATAATCTACAGAATACCTTGATAACCTTGTAAAGTTATCCTCATACTTTGTAACATTCTCATCCTCCTTTTGTATCAGACCCAGAATTTGACTTTCGATATCTGCTCAATGGTCATAGAGAAATTATTTTTCTAAAAACAGATCTTTGAACTCCCTCCATTCCATATTTGATACTTCATCATCTTCCTTCGTGTTTTGAATCAATGACCACCATTGATCATCATCTCCAGTGAAGTGGTAAAATTCCATGATAACTTTTTCCCTTTCACTAATCCCCAATGCTGAAATATTTTCTCTAGGGAACTTATCCATTGCTCAGCTACCAATGGATTTGTATTCCCATTTAATGTTGGTGTTTGTTTCCTCTTGAAGAGATCTAACATTGATCCTCCACATTGTGGATTAGGGTGCTCCATACGGGTAAAGTTATTATTCATAACCTAAGTGAGTTGTTCCAGTATGGTGATAAACTAATCCACACTAGTTGTATCACCAGCTCCACTATAATTATCTTGATCTATAGGGAAATCCCTGCATGGAGTGCGTTCATTGATACAGTTTCAATTTCTTCCCCTAGGCGCCATTTCTAAACAATGGCATAAACTAGATATGTTTATGAATCAAAATACATAATTTCATTCTTATAAAACACTTAATATATATTGAACTATTTATGGATATAATCCATAATCATAAAAATGTTTTCTTTGAGAAAGTATATTCTCATTAACCCATCATGATGATTTGTAAAGAAAACGAGTGTTATCCTAATCATATCCCTCGGGAGTGTCATAACCAAGAGAGCAGCAAGGCCCGTTGTCATCCACCAGTTCCCGTTCGAGTCTAGCTCAAAGTGGTGTTTTCAGGTTTTACCCCTAGGTACATCTGTGCCAGAGCCACCTCTACCTGCCCGTATCCAGACATGGATGTATTGCTCGGAAAACTCACAAAATATCGACAATACCAAAATTCTAAGAAGTTCTTCAATACTAATCCTCAACGTCTATCTTAGTTCTATGTGCTCTAATCAGAGTTTATCTGAATCTAGCATCCAAGGTTTGTACTAAACTTCCTCTGATACCAACTGTAACACCCCGACCCCAGTTACCCAGAGTTAGTGCATTATTAAATAATATTGGCATGATCACAAAAGATCATGTCTCGAAAGACCGATTAGTTTGTAGCCTTGGAATTTCTATATATATTCATAAAGTTTATATAAAAACATAAAATGAAAACTACAACAACATAGTATCCATAGTCCACACTCATATCCCCTCATACTATCCCTGCAGGTAATTCATAAAATACTTCTTTACATCATGGGAAAAATAAAACATTGAAAGGGGTGAGCTCAAATGTCTAGTAAGGATAGAAATATAGCAGAAACATTCATAAATAAGCATAAAAATGTAAGGAAATGTTTAACTAAAACAAAATCCTTTTAAACCTGAACTTCATCATAATATGGCAGAAATAAAATAAAATAATTCCATTTACTTATTCACATGGATATTCTACGAGTCGAATAATCACATGCAATATCAATAACCACTTTCATAATGATGGAATGCATAATGCCAGACTATCATTACCACTAGTCAAGGACTCGGGAAAAGACTAAAAAAAAGATTTTGTCAAGGCCCTGTTCCAAGACACTATTTTGTCTCATGAGACCAACTGATGCATCGAGTAGCTTTAGTGGGCTCCATCCATCAATTATTATGTCCAATGCATTCCTAATATGAACAGGTTTAAACATAACATAAACATTCGTATTAAAACTAGCCTATGAAATGTCAATACTTTCTCCATAAAACATGATTGGTATAAAAATAACACATCCATAGTCAAAAATATCACAAAACCATCAATACAATATGGAATTTTTGTATCATAATAAATGAACTAAAAATAAGCTTAAAATCCATCAAAGGATGTTGACATAGATGAAATCAAAACTATTTGAGAGGAATATCCCTTTTTCTGAAATCATTTAAAATTCATATAATTATAAAATAAAACATTTACTTTGAAAATAAACTTATAAGCTTGTAATGGAAGCTTCAACAATTTTATAATGGTGGAAAATACCCACACCCGCCATATAAGTTAAAAAAAGACATTCTTACCTTAATTCTGTCGAATAGGTTAAAAAGGACCATGTTTGGAAAATGATGGAAATATTTCTTTATAAACATCTTATAAAAAGTAAAACAATGGTATAAATTCCTTTAACCCCTATTTTGTAAAATAGTAAGAATATTTTGAAATACATTTTTAAAAAACATGGATGTGGATGATAAAGAGGTCCAAGTAGATAATTGCATATAAACAACCTCAGATAATGAAGAGATTGTGAAATAAACCCTTACCTGGTAATTTTCCTAGGTTGAGGGTAGATTAAACTCCTGTATAACGGTGAAATAATTTTAATTAAATGATAAAAAATCATATAGATTAAAATGAAATCATATATGATCTTTTAACATTGCCTTCTTAATAATATGTTAGTATTATCTT
Source organism: Viscum album (assembly GCA_963277665.1). Lineage (NCBI taxonomy): Eukaryota > Viridiplantae > Streptophyta > Magnoliopsida > Santalales > Viscaceae > Viscum > Viscum album. Next base: position 1,867,290,209 of record OY728120.1, on the reverse strand, counting down.
CATTTCGAGTGTTAACTTACTCGTTTTGTTTTATATGTTTTGTTACATATTCCGGGTTATTTATGGATAAGTTGTGTCTTATTAATATCCATAATTATTTCAATTTAATTAACATTATTTTTAATCATCAAATGAGAATTATACTTGAATGGATACGACGGGGAATGAATCTCATCGCGCTCGTAGAGACTGTAGTCCATACATACGCACGAGCGACATTATCATTCTTTTGATATTAAAATAATATATAATTGGATGATATATCATATATAAAGAATAATTATAGTGTTATATTTATTATTTACATGAATTATAAATCATTATTATACACATCTAAATAATAATGTTTTGAATAACAATTACACCACGACGTGGAGACGGTAAGCCGTACGTATGCTCGTATGGTGACATGTCATTAAAAGGATGGATAGAATATTGAATATGTTGGTACCGTATTTATAATAACATCTTATTATATAGAATATACTGGATTTATTATTTTATAATGGGAATAACAAATAAATAATACGTTGAAGAAGAAAGGAACTTGAAAAAAGGTGGTGAAAACATTACCTCTTCTTTGGATTCTTCCGTTTGATTTGATCAAAAGGGCTCCATAGGATGGCTTTCTGATCAAAATAATGCATCTAGGTTTAATTGAGGAAAGTTGAGAGAGTATTTGGGCATGGGATGGCCGAACCAAAACTCTTTTGAGGTGTGAAAAATTGGTTAGAAGTTGTGTCCTTTTATAAGGGGGAGGAGGGGCTCTTTAGAAAAAATGTAAATTATTAATTTATAATAAATTAATATTCGGATTTTAATGGCTCAAAAGTGGATTATTCAACATATAAGATGAGTATGTGTCGAAATAATTTTAACCAATACTTTTTAGATAGGTTTTGGTCATTATATTAACCTTATGTTTTACTTTAACTCTTAGTTAATTAGATTGACATTTACCATGTCACTTTGTACTTTTAAATTATTTGGTTAATAAATATACAATATACATCCAAGCAACCCAAAGTGGTTCATTAATGATACACATATCATTATGTAAGTCTCTTGTCTGAACCTTATATTTTTATGAAATAAATATCAAATAATAATATAATATTTGTTTTAAAAACTCTTTTATGTCAATTTTGACACTATTGAGTATTTTGTTTTTTATAAACTCATAACAACATTATTACTTCGATCATAATTTATATAAACAATCCTAAAATTTCATATTAACCTATAAAATTATTTAAATTTATAAAATGTCTCAAATTACATTTATTTGGGTATTTATAATATCAATTATCATAATCTTTCATTAATACAGTAATTACTGCATCATCATTGTGTCATAAATAAATTATATTATTTAAGGTCTAAAAATTATAAATATACAACCATTAAGTAGGATATCTTTTTAGATTTCTAATTAATATTTATAGTCGAAAATATAACACATATATCCATATGTAAAAATTGTTTTTCTATGAGAAATATGCTTATGTCATTTTTGTATTTTCTTTAACTTAATTAATATAAAGTGTCTCTATCACCTACAAGTGGCTCCATGGGGTACCAAAATCGACTCAAATATGCCCATTGTCGTACATGTATCCACCAATAAGGTTAGAACACATTTTATGATAATTTATTATTATTATAATTTTATTTGTTACCATTATTTACTGAATTTACCCTTTTACCACGGTAAATAAAATATGTACCGAAGTAATTATTCAAAGTGTCTAAAAATAAAAGTTACCTATTTAGAAATTTTGAAAATACTAATTCAAAATATGGAATCCATTTTTCCAAATTCAAAACAAATAATTGGCAAAAATTAATTTAAAATTAATTACCGCAGTCAAACAAAAAGCATGTTTTTAAGAAATAATAACTATCAAAAGATTGACACTTTTTATGTTCGGTTTAATTGTGAAATTATGTCCAATGACCAAAATTGTATTAAATGGTAAAAATATATTATAAATATACTTTAAATCCACTAAAATTCATAATTTATCACTATTTATTACATTGAATAAAAAAGTTGTTTTTAATTAAAATTTTGTAATTTTCACTATTCATTAAAATATAAAAGTTATCCGAAAAGTACCATAATTTCACCCTAGGATAAATTCGATATTACGAATCCAAAAATGAAGTCAATTTTGAGAGATAAAATTTATAAAATTTCAAAAAGTGGGTATTACTATTCATAACGGCTACTTTGATTGGTTGTGGTGTATGTTAGAACTCGAAGTTGCGTACAACACACACCACTATATTATTCTAAGAGAAAAATATCGTGGAATCTTGGGGTGTTACAAAAGGGCTACATCTAAGGAGCATACAGAAACTGTGTATCAGTCACACATAAATACACTAATCATTACTAGTATGACAATTACAAGATTTGGTCACAATCACTCTGTTCTAGGCACCCTACCTTTACAAAGGTTCAGGGATAGCTCACAAAATTCCTAAGAACAATTCCCTCGACTCCCCCTAGTTCACTTCCATTAGAAAATTAAAACACAATTTATTTAGTTGATGTTCACTTCTATAGGTTTGAATTGAAGACATTGTCTCTATTCAGTATGAGAAATTTCTCAAATGGAATTCCCGAATTGATTCACATGAAAGAACTAAATCACTGATCTAGATATTTAGAACATGTATTCAGCCAACACATAAAATTGTGTGCAATACCTACCCTTTGCACGCAAGAATTGACTCTTTCATGCAAGATATTCTTTTCACGAGGAAAATCATTCACACAACTAGAACCTATACACACAACGACAACTTTTTCAGTGGAGATTAAATATTTTATCTGAAACAGTTATTTTTGGAGCATCTCTTGGTTTTCCGCATAGCCGTAGATTTTCTGCACTCCTCTAATTTTTCTGCACAACTCACTTTTCATTCACCTTTTACACGCATTAGATCTCAGATATTCTATTAGTCATTGGCCCCTCCAAATGGGGTGTTTTATCTCTTATTTATAGGAGTCTCTAACCCCCCATGTAAAACACAACATGTTTGGAGCATTGTTTGGACGATCGTGGTCCCAAACTGTGTCTCCCATAAAAAGTGGGAATTCGTTATTTTTCTCTCTCAGGACTTATATGTTATAACTTGGGATTCTACTACATTATTCATCCAGTAGATCTAGCGAATATCCAATAAACCAAAGCTTCCAAAGGATTGATCTCCCTAGTTTCTAATGCATTTGGAGCACCATTGGGCATCGATCAATCATTTATCCAAGTCTAACACTCACATTCCGTCATTTTTCTAGATTAGTTCTTCGGTAGTTTCTATTATTCTTTGTAAGCCCAAAACACCCAATTTACGGATTATTTTTGGTTGTGTATTTCAAGGGTGTTTGTTGTAAGATCCCGGACCTGATAAGACACCAGAATAGTGCTAAAAGGGTCAAGTGTTTCTATTATATGTGCACCTCCCCGAATGCCAACGACTTTCAACTAGAATCGAGGGTCTTATAGGTATAGTGGGGAGGCTCTTAATTATCATAGGATAATAATGGTACTTTTCTGAGAATAGTATAAAATTAGAAGAATCTTCAAACTCAAACCAGACATGTATAAGGGATGCACAATCATTAGAATTAAATAGTGGAATCAATAAATATAAACAACAATAGTGGAATGTAAACAAAACAACATGCTGAACCACTTGTAACAACAACTAGAAAAGAAAAATCATGCATCTATAGTATGTCAATATATAAAAGGTCACTAATTTCTAACCAAGAGTAGCTACAATAAACAAGGTAAGAATGTAGGTCCTGGAATGAAAGAAAAACAATGTAAACTTTAGTAGGCAAGACCTAAAGATCCCCACCATCTCCATGAGAATGTTAAAAATGTCCATCTCTTCCAGCTTGTCTCTTTCCTGCAGGTAAGTACAGAATGTCTACATGTGTCTCGAAGGGCTCATTCAGGGTGTGAGATAAATATAAGTAGTGTACCACCCAATGGTGCATACCTAATATAAGTGTTTAAGTATACATGCATTTATAAGGATGAATGTAAATAGTGTGATTCACCAAAAAAACTCCACTGGTTCTCAGTAGCCACCATGGTGTGTCACCTGCTTTGGCCAACGCCGACATCTCTATCATGTTACTCGGCACCATGTGTCCCCTAACATCGTGTGTCTCAAGTAATGACATCCCAAAGGCATGCTAAAGAAGTAGTAACTAAGAGGAAAAGTAATTAATATCCTCAAATATGTAACCAGAGAGAGAAAAATGTCTTCCCTCAATAAATTAACCTGAGTGATAGCAATGTTTTCTCCCAAATCCATTTCCAGAGGGTCAATGATGACTTCCCTCAAACCACAGTGAGCCTCTACCCCCAAACTGATATCCTCAATGCTATCCACTGATGTCTCTTGACTATCCACATGGATTCAAGCAATACGAACCCAAAAACCATTGGAAACTAAACCAAAACTAATTAGGTCGTCTACCAACATGAGTGGTCAAAACCATCTAATCATGGATTATCTCTGTGTGAACACTATTCAAAGATCAGAGTGAGAAGTAATCCCCAAAATAATTTCCCAAGCCACAGCATCTCTATCAACGCATGCCCCGACAACCATGTCACTGAAGTCTGATATCCTTGCTATTCATGTAACTCGGTCCATGCCCAACCTGAAAATCACACATCCTCAAGAAGACGTCCATGATGCCCAATATCATGGACAAAACCACCCATTGTAACCCATGCCAAGCCCAACTTGAGATCGGAATCTCTCAGCAATATCCAGGACATGCCCAACATAACCTGATGGTTCCAATATATGCCATATCATGCATCACATATATATAATAAAACAAAATTGTTTAAATAGCTTAAAAACTAAATAGTTAAATTACACTAGATATGTGTTGTCACATACCAGCACCAAGGTCTTGGAAGCCTCTATCAATTTATATCATCAATTAAAAAATTGAACTCAATAGTTTTATCAAAACAATTCAACTTAGCACATTTTGGCATACCTGGCCAAAATGCCACAAATGAGCGACGACCCATCACCTAGCCCCGTTCAACAAAAAATAGGTAAAAGTTCATACCGAAACGCATCCCATAGGTCTAATAAGAAATTTAATATGAAATAACAGACAAAATATGGTCTCACTCAAAATACCTAAATACGCTTCAAAGGCCGTGTCTCCCAAAAGTCAGTGAAATCAAGAAGGATGGTATGAACCACCTACCCGAGACTCATAGACGTAGGCACATCCTATATCGGACTCCAATTCAAAGTCTATCTTCATGGATCTACATTTCCATCAAATACCTCCAACTCTGGTCAGATTGAATTTATGGTGTCTGAGGAAATAAAACTGGATCGAAAAAGAGTGTGTGAGTTTAGCCTTCTTGATGCGATCCTGTAGCCACCAGTGGATTTATGAATAGACGTCAGATGATGATTATAATGTAGGTAATGTACATCAGAATTTCGGAACGGATGTATTCTGATGTTGGGAAGAAGAAGGTTTTTTGGGAATAATATGTGACACTCTATTATATAAGTGAATAAAAATAAAAATACAAGGCATGTATAAAAGACTACATTCCATGTAGTAGCCTTGTCCATAATCCGACATAAGTGGAGGTAGTCACATAGCTTGGATGTGCCTCATGGGTGGACACACAGTTCGGAATCAGCCGGTATGTGGAAGGAAAAGATACACGATGTTCCAATCAACACTACAAGTCATGTAATAGGATATTCTTACATGATCATCACACAAAAAATACTCGGCGAGCACATGACTGGTACATTCCTAACCCATACATGTCGTGTCCCTTGGAGAACATGGGGTGTAATCGGTAAATTTCCAGAACATCCCAATTTTCCCATTTTTCATAGAAACAAGTCAAAAATTCAAATAGGGTCGGGATTTTGACCCATTCCAAAAACTCAGGATCCTACAATCTCCCCACCTTAACATTTCTCATCCCCAAGCTATCAAACGAAACTCAATGAATGTACCGAACATACCACCCTAATCAATGCAACCAGAACCACCCCGGTCTCAATGGTTGTAGATGAATTCCTTAAGGTCTCCCCACCGTAGAAATTTCATAACTTTGTCCCAACCCTAAAAAACTCAAAAAAGGAATGGTTCATGAACCTGTTTCTGGATTCAAGGTCCTCTCGTGACGTATCATCACTTATGTGCCTCATTTTACCTCCCGTGTCATTTCCATCAACCCAAACATATCCCGCACAACATCGGTTTCTGCCTCTATAAGGTCCTACATCCCGTGTATTCTAAAAAAATCGGGTGCATAGAACCCCATGTAACTCACATCCTTGAAGCCATGATTCCCACAACACCTCAAGTAACCTACATCCTTGATGACACAATGCCCACGACACCTCAATTAACCTACATCCTTGATTCCCCAATTCTCATGACACCCCATGTAACCCTCATCCTTGATGCCTTGATGCGCACAAAAACTCAAGTTACCTGCATCCTCAATTCCCTTGATTCAATGCATCTCATACACACACACACACACACTCAGAGAGAGAGGGATATATATATATATATATATATATATATATCACACACCCAATATGGAAACAATCCCACTGGACAACATCAGGTCAGTCTATAAATCTTGTGCACCTCGTGCACTCCAATAGGACATGCCCCAATAGTCCATGCCAAATTAATTAAAAAACAGAACACATCTCACCCCCAATGTACATCTAACTGTCATCAACTCACTAGCCTGCTCAACCCCTGACAGCTCAATGGTGTGAACCTGACCTGAAGTACAACTGCCTGATGCCTAACCGTCCTGTGGTATGGCTCCTGTCATCAGTCACTAAACTCTCAACTGGGTCCCGCTGTATTTATCACATACTCTGCGTGTAGCAGAACCTCAGTTACAGTCACCTAGTGAAAAACCTAAACCAACTCCAGATGCCACCATCTCTCCTGGTCCATTCCTTCCTTCTGTCTAAAAGGGATTCATGAAGATCCTATCCTGATGCCCGACCTGTCCACATGCCCGACACTCCTTTGGAGTCCTATCATACAGAGTCTAAACATGCCCTGGTTATCTACATATAAATAAATCAACTAAATAATTTCTACGAGGTTGTCTAGCTGAGTCCATGGCCAAAATAACCTGCTGGAACTCATCACATCCTCTCTTCCTTCTATATGGACCATCACCTATATTTTTCAACTTGCTAATGTGGGGCCTATACCTTTAGATGCCCTCTACTTTGAGTGCCTGATTCACAACATCTTGGAAAGAACATAGCTTGAAGATATTTACCTGGTTCCAAATGGTTTGTCAGTAGACATCCTCAAAGAAACTCACCTTTTCAGAGTCATCGGATACCATACTCGGTTCAAAGAGAGATAACTTAGTGAAGGTAGCTGCATAGTCCATGATGAACATGTCTCCCAGCTGAAGGCTGAATAACTGCCAATCTCTCTTTCCCCTCATTATCTCTAGGTAAAAGTGTTGAAAGAACCTATCTTCGATGTCCTTCTATTCCTATCCTTCGTGTATGAAGGCCTAAACCTGCACATCCCACTAGTGCTTCACCGGTCCTCTCAGCATGTATGTCGCTAGCTTGACCCTCTACTCAGGAGGTGTCTTGACCTACTCGAAGATCATCTTGATGTTCTCTATGCATCCTAAGACACCTATAGAAAACCCTCACATTGAAAAATTGGCCAGTTCCAAGAATAGAACTCATGCGTCAAATATTACATAGATGGATCTATACCCTCAAAACCTTTTTTGATTCCCTACAAGACACATACTAGATTATTTTGGAGTGGTTCGTCGAGCCACTGACTGAAAACATCCAAGCATGGATGATGCCCACCATGCACTTGATCCTGAACCTGATTTAGTCCCAGAGCCTGTAACTACGGCTCCCGCTCTATCTACACCAGATCTGGAAATTGATCCTTCTCCTTTTACATTGTACCATCTCTCGCCCAACACTCTATCTGAGTTGTCCAGAAGGAACCTGATGAATACCATAAATTGTCAAACAACCCATATATATATATATATTATTTAATGTAGATAAGGATATCATTAAAGAGAGATAATATAACATCTAATCTTTCTCTCCCTTATCATAACCCATTCCCATGACATCCGGGCCTCATGGCTTCCTTTCCTTCCCTCATAGAGCCAAGTATCAAATGTACCATAGCCCATGCCCATCCTGAAAACCAACATTTCCTCAAATAAAACGTCTAGTCACCCAATATTGGTGATCAGAATCACCACTACTATAGTACCTGCTTGTTTATACAGGATCTAGGCCCAAAATCATCTACCACATGCAATTCACAACTTATAAAGCATGGAATAGTATATTTCAATAAACTACCATTTATATCAGTAATTTAACCTACCACATTTCCATTGCATTAAAAGTATGGAATTTGGTATTATTAACATGGAATTATCACTACCCAAATCATACATGTAGTTATGAAATTCAAATACCCTAAAAATGTGACTATCAAGTTCCAAAAAATCATGCCTTGTTATATTGATCTGAGGTCCAATTCTCCCTTACTGCACCTGGTCAAGGGTTACATATCACAACCAATAACATCCAACATCAAGTGAGCCACTGAGTTAAAAATCATATAAACTATAAATTGACTAAAATGAAAATAGAAATTCCCACCCATTATAATTTGGTCCATCTTATGTACCTAGGGCTGCAGGCACCCAAGTACAAGCTAGAAATGTTGTTCTAAAATCAACCTATCTCTATTCTAACATATCCCAAATAGTAAAACAAGCAAAAATAAAAATACAATTCTATGTATCATTAGTATCCAACAAAAAACTACTACTAAATACCTATCAAAACTCTAATACCACTTTGTTACATCCCAGGCCCGATAAGCCACAAGAACAGTGCTAAATGGGTCAGGTGTTACTACCATAGGTGCACCTCCCAAAATGCCAATGTCTGCCGACTAGCTGTGAGGATATTATAGGTATAATGCAAAGGATATTCCATATTAGAGGATAATAATTATACTGGTATGAGCATGATATAAAATTTTATGAATCTACATAATCAAACCAAACCTGCATATTGGATGCACAATCACTAGAAAAAAACAGTGGATGAAATAAATATAAAAAGAAGTGGAATGTAAACACAAAATCATGAAAACAAACATGTAACAACTACTAGACCCGGTAAATCATGCATCCATAGAAAATCAACATATAAAAGGGTGATAATGTATTTCCAATAGTAGCTACAATAAACAAGGTAACCACAACGATACATGAAAGAAAGAAAAAAAAGTAAACTCTATCAAGGAAAGACCTCAAGGTCACTAACATCGCTTTGCGAAATCTAAAACAGTCAAAATATAGATGATAGTATATTTCCTATACGTAAATCCATAAAGTCTACATGCGTCTGAAAGGGCCAGGGAAGGGTGTGAGAAAAATCTCTATTGGATACCACCCAACAGCATGTACCTAGTATAAATGATTAAGAAGGCATGCATTTATAAGGAAAACAGTAAAAATTATGACTCAAAAATAAACTAAAACTCTACTAGTGCTCACCATCCACCATGGAGAGTCACCTTCTTCAGCCAATTCCAGAATCTCTGTCAGGTAACCCAATATCTTGTGCCCCTTGACACCATGTGTATCAAGTACCGACTCCCCGAAGGGATTACTAAGAAGTAGTAACTCGGAGGAACCACAATGCCTATCCCCAAATAAGCAACCTTAGGGACTGTGATTTCAACCATCAATAATGTAACCAGAGGGACAATGATGTTTTCCACCAAATTAGTAATCGTAGGTATAGTTAAATCTTCCCTCAAACCACGGAAAACCACTTCCCCAAACCCAATAACCACAAAAATATCCCCAGAAGGATCCTCAACATCAACATGGATTCCTATGGAATGCACCCCCAAACCATTACTACAAAAACTGTAACTAACAGGGGCCACTACCCACATGAGTGGTCAAAGCACCTCATCACAGAGTCTTTGTATGGGCACAGTACTCAATGTTCCATGTGAGTGGAAATCACCAAAATAAGTTCCCATTCCAAAACATCATTGAAACCTTGTTTACCTATAACCATGTCACTCAAGTCTGATGGCATTGCCATCAATGTACCCCAGGTTGTGACCAACTTGACTGTCACAGTTCCTTAAGATGGCCTCCCTGACCCCCTATCCCATGGTCAAAACCACCCAATATAACCTGATCCAATCCCAACCTAATATCAACATCACTCAACAATACCCAAGTCAAACCCAACACATCCCACAGATTCTAGAATATGCAATATCACACATCACATATATATAATCAATATAAATACGTTAAATAGGAAAAAAACTAGACAGCTGAATTGAACTACCTATGTGTTGTCCCATACTGGAACACATGTCTTTGAAGTCTCTAACAAATCATATCATCACTTAAAAATTTGAACTCAATAGTTTAAACAAAACAATTCATTTTAATGCTTTTTGAATACCCTATCATGATGACCCAATTGAGCAATGACCCCTCGTCTGGACCTGCTCAAGAAAAACATGTAATAGGGCATACTCAAAGGCATCCCATAAGCCTTATAAGCAATTTAATATGACATAGAAGAAAAAATGGTGTCTCAATCAAAATACCCAAATATGAACCAATGGGCTTGTAACATAAAATTCTATGAAAATACGAAAGAATGTACGAACCATCTACATGAGACTCGTAGACATAGGAATGTTCGATGCTGAGTTCCAATTTGAAGCCAATATTTGTGGATCTATGATTCTGTCAAATACTAGAAACTCTTCTTAGATGGAATTTGTCGTGTGTGATGCAATGAAACTGGAACAAAAAAGGGTATTTGGGTTTACTGTTCCCGTTGAGACCCTACATCCACCAACGGATTGAAGAACCAACATCTATTGATGATTTTAGGGTAGGAAACGTTCTTATGAAATTAGAAATGGACATGTTCAGATGTCTGAGAAGATGAAGGTGTTTTCCTAAATAAGGAACGACACTCTTTCATTTAAGAGAATAAAAAAGACACACTATGTATAATGGACTACATGCCTTATAGTAGCCTTGTACATACTCCGAATTAAGTGGAGGTAGCCAAATGGCTTGGATGCGCCCCACGAGTTGACACACAGCTAGGACACAGTAGGTACACGAAAGGAAAAAATACATGGCGCGTCAAGAAATATGACAAGTCGTCTAGTAGTAAAATCATACACAGTCATCAAAAAGCATGTACTCAGTGAGAACGTGGTCGGTACACGACTAACCCATACATTGCGTGTAATTTGGAGTACACAAATTTCAATATTTAAATTTATAGAACATGCCAGATTTTTCCAATTTTCTTAGAAACAAGTCAAAAATTCAAACATGGTCAGGATTATGAATATTTCCAAAAACTCAGGTTCTTACATTTGTATGAAAATAAACGGATTTTGTTATGAAAGTGATAATATAAAAAATCAATATTAGTGTTCTATAAGTTATATCCCATAATCTTGATGTTTGGTTCATGTTTATTTGGTTGTGATATGGTTCCATCTTGATGTTCATTTGATACCGTTAGTAATATTCGGTAAATTTGATTAAAACAATGATGAATTGGACCCCACATTGTCTACATAGGATGCATTTATTTTAATTATACCTATTATATTGGAACCCATGGGGTGTAAAATTATCCAAAAAATGGTAAATTGTAATAATAAGTTTAGATTTGATTCCCAATAAAGTAGATACCATGACTGAAATGTTGATGAATTACATTTAATTATGAAAACACTTTATTTCTAGTTGTGTTTAGGTGTTAAAATGGATCTAGTGGTCGATTTGAAAATTGTGAATGGTTTAATTGAATCAATGTGAATGTGATAAATGAATCATGGGTTATAAGGGAAATGTGTAAATCAGTGAACAAACTTAAATGAGAATGTGTAAATGGGCTAAGGCATAATGGTGGATTATATGGGAAAGGAACTATGAATTTTGAATATTATGTGTCATGATTGAGTGTGATTTTGAAATGGTATATCATGTAATTGATTAAATTATAATCTGCACATGGAATTATTATTTTTTGGGTATTGACTGAGGGTCTAAACCCACATGTCACTTTGGACTAATTCCCTAAACCCCACCCTAAGAATTAACTAGTTAGGTAGTCAGACTGATGTTGTTGGCCCCTGACGGTTTCATTGGATGAGAATATCTGGAATGATGCTCCATGGTATGTGGGATTTAATTTGTTGTGAAATGTTTTTCTTAATAAGATAAGGGATTTGACTTATCTAGTAAATGCATATTTGTTGACTAGAATAATCCGTTTGTAAAATTTATAAAAAATCCTAACCCTTGAAGAAGTTTATGAAAATGGTTAATGTGAACATAGACAGCATGTAGAACCAAGTTATCTTTTTTATTGTCTTTTTATTCATTAAAAACATTCATAAAATATCTTTTTAGACTTTATATATTGTAGACATCATTAGTGGTGGCCTACTGAGTTGTACTTACACCCTCCTTGGACCAATGTTGGGTACCCAATTAGATTGCATGGTTTCAAGTGAGGACTTGGGAAAGGTTCCAATTCTAGGTGTTAGAGTTGGGCTTGAGTTGTTCATGTATGGGGGATATAGACTTGGAGTCAATATATATTGTTGGAGATTCATCTGTCATATTTTTTTGGGGTTTCCAAACACTTGAAAAATATTATAAGGCATTGCATATTAACTATTTGGTTGTGGGATTATACATAGTTTTTGGAAATGGTTAAAAATGCATGTTTATTTCATATTGCTTATTTTGTTTCCTTAATTCATACATTATTTGTCTTGGATTACTCTAATATGTAGGGTATTGTCTCCAGATGTGTTTTATTATACCCTCCCTCATAGTAAGTATCCTTGGGAATATGGAGATGTGTGCTTGATGTCATGTGGCGAATCAAATTAGCACTCCAGTTTAGCGGAATATGGTCAAGGTGAGTTAAGAAATGTATGGGATATTAGATTCAAATACTTCATCACCAAGGGAAAAAAGTGGAAACTTTAATGTGTCTGTAAAACATAAATCACAGAGCAGTTCTCCATGCATCATTTAATCATTGATCACACACATACTACAATGGTCTCCACCATCATAAAAAAACACCATGCTCCAAAACTCATAACACTAAAGTACCCATAATGAGCTCTGAACTAGAAACACCAACTCTACATCTACTAGGTTCATTTACAGTCCTATTAATTTCTTAAATTGACCCAAAATTTATGGGATCATGTCCTAACAAAGGTGACTACAAATAAACTACTATGAAACCCTAAAAAACACAAAGGAAACTAAATAAAATATGTCATCTACACTTCCCGTATGAGTGGTGACCTATATAATGAAAAAAGGGAAAATATGAACTCTAAGTCATCTCAATTATTAAAATACAATAGGGTAACAGAAAGAAAGACAAAGAAATTAAATATATTGTTTACTATAATAATTTTCAAGGATGCAAGAATGGTATGAATAATTACCTCTATAACTTTTGAGTCATAATACAATGAGAAATAAATAATATTGGGATATTAAATAGTATATAAAGAATAAAATCAAAATAAAATTGTACATCGCATCATAAAAGTGACCTATAGGGAATAGAGGAGTCTGATGTCACAGTGAACCATAATACATTAAAAAGGGATCAATGCACCCCTGTTTCCATCAATATATTAGTATGAAACTAATTTCTGAACTACCAGTGTGATGAAATCTATGTAACCATTAGAATTTCAGGATTAGGAACCCACACATTATCGATGGAAATAAAATGATCAAGGGAGTACAAAATCCAATGGAAGACTGTTACCCCACTTGAGCTCTTAGAATTTGGAGAAACGATTCCATTGATAGAGGAAGCACTATTCATGTTTGTATGGAAGAGTACTAAACCAATCATTATAATGAATGTGGAGGAACAAATCCTCAATATAAATATACTAAAAATTGAGTACAAATACAAATATCACTATGATTATCAAAAATTAATTACATCATCCTAATGGATCTAAAATAAAAAATATACCTACATCACCACCAAAAACATATTTAAATGTCCAAAAAGTCTAAACCATCATGATCTATAAAAATAATAATCAGGATATGGTATTTACTTATGAAAAAGATGTATCATATTAAATTTATTGATTTCATTATTTCAATGATGAGATGAAATATGTGATGGGTCCTAGGTCCCGCAATATGTGTTGGATTTATGTATCTCATATTTCCTATCAATCATTAATATTGATGTATGGGTCAAGATGTCATTGATTGTTCTTAAATATTATTTCCTACTGTAAAGATACAATCGAAACAAGAATTCATATTTATAATAATAAAATTATCATTACTTCAAATGTTTTTTTGTACTTTTTTGTTAATATTGTAAATATACATATACAAAATTGGTAGAATAAATATCTCATGATGTAACCCTACCCCCTCTATCTCTAGTCACCATTCCCATCATTCAATTACATTAATTTTTTTTTTATTTTTTGTTATCATGCATATTTTGTATCACATGCCCCTATTCATTTTTTTCAATTTAGGCATTCCCAACCAGACACCACACATAAACCTAAATGAATTATTATTTTTATTTTATTTTAACATCTTCATTTTTATTCATAAATTTCATGACATTTTTTCTTTATTACCCGAACCATGCACACAAGGATGGTTGGGCCACATAAACATTATAGACACTTCTAGTCATCCTAACCAAAATTTCAACCAACCACCACTTCAAATCATGCATACTAAAAACAAATATTGAAATTTATACCATCACAACCTCTCCATATACATTTTGTTTACTATCATTGCCTTACTATCATCTAACTCCTTAAAGATAGGAATTCAATATTTAATGTTAGAGGGAATACGAGAGTGGATCTGGAGGAGTGAAATATGATTTCATGATTTTAATTACATACTCCCCCAATGAACCCCTCAATGATTTGAAATGATATAACAGTGATAATGACACCTGAATCCCACATAGAATAAGCAACAGGTTCATGAAAGAACTGAGGATATGTAATTTACACTAATGAGAGGCATTACCCACTTAGAATATACTGACTAATGAGAGATAATATAAAACCACCAAACAACTTCGTATCATTAAGGAATTATGTTTTTATAAAAACATGAATGATATTTTATATAACTAAAGAATCACAAAGGAAAATACAAGTAACAAAATATAAACACAAAAGAAATAATGAATCATAAATATCTCTTAAACAACACCATGATCTAGTTATTTACATCGTAATCACCAGATATCTACATTATACATGAAGATATAGTTTATATAATCATAGGGTGGGAATAATAGTTATACTCAATAGGATCCTCTAAGGTGCCTCCCATAAAAAATATAAATAAGTCATAATAAATCCCATTGAATGAACAATTCATGCTAAATCATCATCTAAACAGGTTTTATATGTTCTCAGCATCACTATAGCTCTCTCAAAATGAATCTAACTCAATATATTTCACAATATACAACATATATCAAAGAAGGTACCTCATTACCACTTCCCAACTAGTTGTTAACTCCTCCACAACATCAAATATCCTGAAATATCAACATCTAAAAATAATATATTCCCTTAAGAATACCATGAAAATATAAAATATCTTACATGGTGTACATTATATAATCTTGACATATCACACACCATGTGTATCTCATCATGTAATCATAAAAAGAACATCTCTATATGTTAACCGGGTAGTATTCTAGATTTACCCTACCATGTATGTCATATATTATACCTGAACCCATAATATACCATACATAACATGCCTATAATAATCCCTTGTATATGTTATCCATAGATACACATTTCTAAAACAACCATAATACATTATATCCATAGATATATATTGTAAAATAATCATCATTCCAAATAATAAAAAATACTCAATGAAGTGAGATGGAATGTGTGGGCAGTCATCCAGTTGTTCCTCCCCAACATGGATATTGGAAAATACCACACTATAGAGACCACCAGTGTAAATCACCATAGTAAAATATATAGTGTAGTTTAATAAAATTAACATATCATAAGAAGAGATAAAAAGTTCAAAACCATATCATGGGAAATAAACAAGACATAGACTCAATTATAGGTATCATCACTCAGACACCCAATTTCCACATTTTTGGATATGATATCTTATAAGAAAAAATTAATTTTAAGCGATTAAATTGATTAATTATTTTAAAATTTTATTAGTTACATTAATTACACAAAAATTATGCCACACCCTATTTGAATAAACCTACAAATTCCATGTTTCCTAATGATTATAAATATTAGAATTCAAACATTTTATCAATACAATAAGTTAATTTATTCAAAAATCATTCACATTACATAGTTCTAGGTATTATAAGATTCATCCTATACCTCAATATGAATAAATCAATCAGTACTAGCTATAAAATGTAGTGGGGAATCAAAATAAGAAACATCTAAACTGATCATCTAACCATTAAATCCAATTTATAAAAAAATATCATATTTTAGAACAACAATAACAAACCAAATTCTAGAATCAACCCTTTACATCCATGTCAATTCCATTCTTATAACAGCTATGTATACCTCCCTACATGTTTCCATCCCAAAAATCAATTTCTACAAAAAATATGACCTCTGTAACCAATGAATCACTGAACCATCTATCATACCAACCTCACATCATGTCACACTACAAGTCTCATATTATGATAAATCACACAAGATATAATGAATCCAATAAATTTCAACAAGGAATTTAATTGCTAAAACCATCACATAAACCCTTTAAAAAAATTAGGCTCTCTTGGCCCTATACAATTGTCTTAGTCAAACAACCAATTGGGAAACATCTCGAATTAATAAACTCAATTATCACAAGTCACAACCAAATAAATCAAAATACATCAACTATTAATAGAATCAATATATTTACACTTTTTTTAAGAACAGTTTTTTAAATAAAACTATTTGAAATATTATTTTTAATTATAAATTCATGAATAATAACATTGATTTCTAAAATTTTATAAAAAATAATGGGAATAAATTAACATAAAAATTCATTATTTAGCCAAAAAGCTTTTGAATGATACAAGAATTAATAGATTTATTTTCATTATAAAATTTAAAATAAGAATAAATATGGTAATCCATCGAATAAACATAAGTAAAATATTATCTAGAAAATCATGAGGTAAACCATTATTATGGTATAATCACATGTGATCACCACAACCCAAAACCAATTGTTTTTTAATTACATATTAATATTTATTATAGTTAATTTCTACATTGCCTACTGATATTAATCATGATATCATTATTATTAGACATAAAATTAATGAGAATCAATGAATCACTTACATAAATTTATTTAATGTTCTTAAAATGTGAATGGAACAACAATGTAGACTTATGAACACCTCTTTTGTGTGGAATCAACACCCCATTAGGGATGTATCACCACCAATACACCAAAAAGCATCAGAAAATGCATAATAAATAAGGAAACTAATATCCATATAATGGAAGAATATATGTGAATAAAATAACCTATTATACAATAAACCACATTATATAGAGGAAAAAATAACCTCTGATTTCCATGAATTGAAAAAGGAAATATGGGGTTCAAAACAAATCGAAAGGGAATTGAAAAATATTTTATGAGGTACTATAGTATCCTAAGGTTCAGTTTGAAATGTTTGTAGAAATACATGTTCTATAAGATTTGGGATATTTATGTGAAATATTAAATTCAGAAAACTGTAGCACAACATCTTACACCATGGTAAAAAGATGATGACAATGAAAAAATCTACAACATATAGTTAGTGGACACATCTTTGTATGTCTGATAAAAGATGTATACTAGAAAAATGGCTTGCTCTAGGACATAAATCATCTAAATATAAAAAAATAACATGTAATGATCAGACCACCATGTGATAAAATGCTAAATTTAAAAAATGTGGCTTTATTGAAACACATATCCATGAAGTATTGACCCAACAAAATCTAGAACCACCAAAAGATACCTCCATGTATTCCACATAACATCCCACCCCTATGATATAGGTGTAAAAAATTAGATCAATCAATCCAAAATCTCTATTATGATTCTATTTCAAAGTGATTATTCCACTAAATGAACTAATCTCTCGACTGGAATATATGGTGTATCAAAGTCCTCAACACTGCAATCTAGCTCTATAGTTGAAATTTTAGCTTAACTCCCCTTGTTCCTCTAATGGCACTCCTTTTTTCACCTCCAACCCATCCAAAATATAGAGGCACATGTTACAAGGATCTGGAACCTTAAATTACATAAATCTAAACCAATTATCTACCTCAATAATTTTAGAACCATTAATTGAGATGTGGAAAATAAAAAGTGTCCACCAAAATACCATATTCTGAGATACATATCAAAAATATATCTTATATTAGACTAAAAAAACACACTCATATAAAAAACGTGGATAGAAATAATGCATTGAAAACTAGCTCTCAAACACCCACCAAAGGGAGATACCTCTAAAGAAGAGAAAATCCACCAATAAGGCCTCAGGGAAGAAGGGATCATATCATAAGCTAGGTAATGACCAAAATCACCATGGATCATTAAAATAGTATAAATATATTGAAAACAACTTGAACTACAGAATATATATATTGACTCATCTTCTAATGTTCTCTACATCATTCAACTATGTATTTAGATGGAATGAACTATAGGAATGAAACAACCACACAATACCCACTCCTCGTTGTCTGGGATGTAAAAATGTCCTTCCATAACGGTCCAATCATCGTCATTGTAATTCTCTCTCTAATTGATGATGCGAGATTCGTCATTAATATTGATGAGAAACTATTAAATATGAAACACATCATGAATATAATTTATTTAGAAGGGATGATTTATTTGACACCCAATGACTCCAAAATGTGAAAAACTTTGAAAGGCCAAATAAACAATAGAGAGTGATTACTCCCATAACTAAATCATCATTCTCCGTAGAAAATAGTCACCTATAATAAAACATAATCTCCAAATTAGAATTATACTAGTCTCTAATAATAGATGGTATATGACTTTAGATGATCTTGAACTATATTTTGTATAGTTCCAAATCACCTAAACCATCTCAGTCATTCTCAACTATCATTTCATCTTGAAAAATGATAACTATCCAACCCTTGTATAGGAAAATAGAGAACATCATGGTTAGTCATAAAATTCTTCAAAAAGTCTCATTTGGAAAGTAGAGTGAAAACTATTTTTCTAAAAACAATTATAATGTTTTCTTCATCATCCATGAACCTAGAAAATTGAATACCGAAGCACAAAACATGTCTTAAAAAGAATGTATGGGCAACTCCATCATTCTATCTATATGTTGTTTGAATGAAGTTTAAATGGACATCTATGGTACATAATAATATCGAAAACTTCTACAATCAAATGTGTTAAAATGAGTATAACAATCGGATTTGATCATCCTCAAAACTCCATTAGAGCCTTACAACCTCCTCCTTGTACTACCTTGATAAAACCTCCATTTAGATTGAATCCCTGATATCTAAGAAGTGATATAAATTTACAAGATTACCCATTATCACCCATATAACATCATAACCTCCTTGAACTTGAGTAAAAACAATATAAAAACCATTTAAATGTAATCTTTATTCAACTAAAAACTGTCTATTGGATGGTGAAGACCATTAGGAGCCCAATAATCTCCCCTCACATTCTATAAAATAATCATTTTGACACAAACTCTGCAATTTAATGATTCAACCCAATCCTCAAAAATTATCCTCTTAGAGCATAGTAAAAAATTCATTATAGAATATACAACCAATGGTGAGATATATGACACCTCAAGAATAACTTCATGAATCACCAATGGAATGAAAATCCATCCAGGGAACAACACCCAGTATTAATCATCTATAAACCAACCATTATGTGGAATCACCCTAGAAACTCCATGTTTATAGACCACCACCATGAAAACCATAACCTAGAATCATCCACCCAATAACGTAAATATTACTTCACAATAGACAAATAATGATATTTTCTTACTTGAGACACTCCCATATCATTAATAATCTTAGAGATATTTTACATCACACAACATGATATCCATATTTAGGCATGGAATCAATACATGATATCCTTATAAGCACATCATCTATAAAATTACCCTTTCCTGGGGAATAAGAAATCCATAATCCATAATCCTAAAATAATTCCATCCTCCTTCACTAATTAATGATTAAGTCAAGCTAGAAGAAATAATAGATGTTGGTTTTTTGATCAGATAATACCATAAAGCATTCAATGAAGAGGTAATGCATCCACAATATTGAGGAAAACAGAATTACCTGTAACTCATGATCATGGGTGGAAACGTTATCCATTGGGGGTTTAAGTATTTGTGACCATAATAAATGACTGGTTTCATTTACAATAAGAATATTATCATTCAATAATGAGAAGAATCCTAGAAAAAAACGCAACTCCCAGTTCCTAAAAATGAAAAATAATAGCAGTGAACATCCTCTGCGTGTAGCAGAACCTCAGTCATAGTCACCTAGTGCCAAACCTAAACCAACTCCAAATGCCACCGTCCCTCCTAGTCCTAGCCTTCTGTCTATCTAAGAAGGCTTCCTGATGATCTT
Organism: Viscum album; assembly: GCA_963277665.1. Classification (NCBI taxonomy): domain Eukaryota; kingdom Viridiplantae; phylum Streptophyta; class Magnoliopsida; order Santalales; family Viscaceae; genus Viscum; species Viscum album. The sequence continues at coordinate 1,867,269,310 of OY728120.1, read as the reverse complement.
ATTCTGATGTCCGACCTTTCCACATTCCCAACACTCCTTTGGAGGCCTATCGTGATGAGTCTAAACATGCCCTGGCTATCTACATTGAAATAAATCAACTAAATATTTTCTACGTGGTTGTCTAGCTAATTCCATGGCCAGAATACACTGATGGAACTCATCACATCCTAGCTTCCTTCTATTTGCACCATCACCTAAAGCTGTCACCTAGCTAAAGTGGGGCCTATACGATTGGATTCCCTCTACGTTTAGTGCATGATTAACCACCTCTAAGAAAGAACACAATATGAAGATATTTACATGGATCCAAATGGTGTGTCTCTAGCCATACTCAAAGAAACTCACCTTTTCTGAGTCATTGGACACCATACTAGGTTCCAAGAGAGATAACATAGTGAAGGTAGCTGCATAGTCCATGATGAACATGTCTCCCTTCTGAAGGCTGAATATCTTCAAATCTCTCATTTCCCTCATTGTCTCTAGGTAAAAGTGCTTAAAGAACCTATATTAAATGTCCTACCACTCCAATCATTCGTGTATGCATGCATGTACCTACACATCCCACCAACGCTTCGCCGGTCCTCTCAACATGTATGTCGCTAGCTTGACCCTCTGCTAAGGAGGTGTCTCGAGCTGCTAAAAGATCATCTTCATTACCTCTATGCAGCCTAAGCCTCCTATAGAACACCCTCACACTCAAAAAGTGGAAGGTTCTATGACTGGAACTCCTGTTTAAGATATTCCATAGATGGATCTCTTCCCTCAACACCTTTGTCGATTCCCTAAAAGACACATAACTAGTTACTTTGGAGTGGTTCATCGAGCCACCAACTGAACACATCCAATCAAGGATGCAGCCCTACCTGAACATGATCTTGAACCTTATCTAGTCCTAGAGCCTATACCTACGGCTCCTGCACTACCTACACTGGATCCGAAAATTGATCCTCCTCCTTTTCCCTTGCACCATCTCCCGCCCAACACTCCATATGAGTTGTCCATAATGAACCTGATGAATACAATAAATGGTCAAGCTACCCATATAGATATATATATATATATATATATATTTTTAAATTTAGATAAGTAAAGCAGTAAAGAGACATCATATAACATCTACTCTTACTATCCCTTATCGTAACCCATTCCCACAACATTCGGGCCTCAAGGCCTCCTTTCCTACCCCCACAGAGCCATGTATCAAATGTACCTCACCCCATGCCCATCCAGGAAACCAATTTTTCCTCAAATAAAACATCCAGTCACCCAATCCTGGTGATCAGAATCACCTCTACTGTAGTACCTTCTAGTTTATACAAGATCTAGACCCAAAATCTTCTACCACAAGCAATTCACAACATATAATGCAAGGCATAGTATATTTCAATAAACTACCAATTATACTAGGATATTCATCTATCACATTTACAATGCATTCAATGTATGGAATTTTATATTATTCACATGGAATTATAACTTCCCAAATCATACATGTAGTTATGAAATTGAAATACCCTAAAACATGTGACTATCCAATGTCGAACAATCACACCTTGTTATACCAGGCCATGGTCCAGCACTCCCTTACCGCACCAGGTCAAGGGTTACATATCAAAATCAATAACATCAAACAACATGTGAGCCACTGATGTGAAAATCATATAAACTGAAATCTGACCAAAAAGAAAATAGAAATTCCCACTCATGGACACTTGGTCTATCCCAGATCCCTAGGTCTACAGGCACCAAAGTACGAGCTAGAAACCCAGTTTTAGAATCAACCTATCTCTAGTCTTACATATCCCAAATAGTACAACCAGTAGAAATTAAAATTCAATTCTCAGTATCATTAGTATCTAGAAAAAAACTACTACTAAATCCCTTTCAAACCTTTGATACCACTTTGTTACATCCCGGACCCGATAAGCCACAAAAATAGTGATAAATGGGTCACATGTTACTACCTTAGGTGCACTTCCCCAAATGCTAAAGGATACTGACTAGCTACAAGGATCTTATTGGTATAATGGGGAGGATATACCCTCTTAGAGGATAATAATGCTACTCGTATAGGCATAATAAAAAATTAGAAGACTCTACATACTTAAACAACATCTGCATAGTGGATGCATAGTCAATAGAAATAAACAGTGGAAGAACTAAATATAAAAAAATAGTGGAATGTAAACAAAAAATCATGCAGAACCACTTGTAACAACTACTAGAATAGATAAATCATGAATCTATAGAAAATCAAGATATAAAAGGGCGCTAATGAATTTCCAATAGTAGCAACAATAAACAATGTAACCATAATGGTACATGAAAGAAAGAAAAATATTGTAAACACCATCCAGGAAAGACCTCATCGTCCCTACCATCTCTTTGCAATAGCTAAAATAGTCCAGCTCTAGATAATGGTCTCTTTCCAGCACGTAAATCCATAAACTCTGCATGCGTACCAAAGGGCCCGTGAAGGGTGTGAGACGAATCTCTATAGGATACCACCCAACGACATGTTCCTAGAATATATGTTTAAGAAGGAATGCATTTATAACAAAAAAAAGTAAAAATTATGATGCAAAAATAATACAAAACTCTACTAGTACTCAACAGCTAGCATGGGGAGTCACCTACTTCAGCCAACACCAGAATCACTATCAGGTAACCCAACATCATGCGCCCCTTGACACTGCGTGTCTGAAGTACCGACGCCCCGAAGGAATTACCATGAAGTTGTAACTCAGAGGAACCACAATACCTATCCTCAAATAGGAAACCTCAGGGACTGCAATGTCTAACCTCAATAATGTAACTATAGGGAAAACAATATTTTCCCCCAAATCAGTAATCGGGGGGATAACGACATCTTCCCTCAAACAATGGAAAGCCACTTCCCCAAACCCAATAGCCTCAACAATATCCCCTGAAGGATCCTCACCTTCCAAATGGATTTCTACAGAATGCATCCCCAAACCATTAGTACCTAAACTAAAACTTACGAGGCCTCTACCCACCTGAGTGGTCAAAACCACCTCATCACAGAGTTTCTCTATGTGCGCACTACTCAATGTTCTAGGTGAGTGGTAACCACAAAAATAAGTTCCTAAGCCACAACATCATCGACACCTCGTTTACCTACAACCATGTCACTAAAGTTTGATGGCATCACCATCCAAGTAACCCAGGATCTGACAAACTTAACTATCACAATGCCTCAAACTGACCTCCAGGACGCCCTATCCATTGGTCAAAACTACCAAATATAACCTGATCCAAGCCCAACCTGATATCAACATCACTCAACAATACCCAAGTCAAACCAAACAAAACCCACAGATTCCAAAATATGAAATATCACACATCACATATATATAATCAATAGAATAATTTAAATAGGAAAAAAACTAAATAATTGAATTGAACTACCTAGGTGTTGTACCATACCGACATAATGGTCTTTGAAGTCTCTGACAATTCATATCATCACTTAACAAATTGAACTCAATAGTTTAAACAAATCAATTCATTTTAATGCTTTTTGGCATACCCTGTCAAAATAAACCAATTAAGAAATGACCCCTCATCTGGCCCTGCACAAGAAAATATGGTAAGAGGGCATACCCAAAGACATCCCACAGGTCATATAAGCAATTTAATATGAAATAACAGTCAAAAAAGGGTCTCAATCAAAATACCCAAATACGCACCAAAGTGCTTGTCACATAATAGTCTGTTAAAATAGGAAAGAATGTATGAACCATCTACATGAGAATCATATATGTAGGCACTTTCGATGTCGAGTTCCAATTTGAATCCAATCATTGTAGATATATGTTTTTTTCAAATACTAGAAACTCTGCTCGGATGGAATTTGTCTTGTGTGATGCAATGAAACTGGAACATAAAAGAGATTGTGGGTTTACTGTTCCCATTGAGACCCTACATCTACTGAAGGATTGAAGAACCAACATCGAATGATGATTCTAGGGTATGAAACGTTGTTATGAAATTATAAACAGACATGTTCTGATGTTGGGGAAGAAGAAGGTGTTTTCCTAAATCAGAAACGACACACTTTAATTTAAGCGAATAAAAAAAGGCACAGTGTGTATACAAGACTACATGCCATGTAGTAGCCCTGTTCATTGTAAAGACCCAGAAATTTCAGGGAATGTTTTTTCTTAATTTCTTTGGAATTTTAGGAGTACGCAGTTTCTGACGGCGCCTGATTCCGAGGCACGGTGTGCCCGGAATCAATTTCCGAAGTTAGGCTCGGGTACGTTCAGTGAACGATTGAGCGGGTTTTCTATCTTTTGAACCAGTGCTCAGAATCGAAATCCAAGGGCACCGATGAATTCGCAATGCCGGTAATTTCTTAATAGGAACTTTACTGGAAATGCGTTTTCTTAGGACGATTTGTTAAAAAATGTGGTTTAAATAAAAAAAGGTGAATAAAATTTGTGGTACAATTGTATTCCTAACTTAGGTGGTTATATCCTAGGTGTAGGATTGGGGGTGGGACCCATTTATTGCTAACTAACCTTGAGAGGATAAAGGTGAGGTGGGGCCCACACGAGCCCCACTCCTTCACATTCCTTAAACCTACTCTAACTCCCCCATTAATTTTCCCTTCTTTTAATAAGATAACTACTATTTAACTTGTGTAACTCTTCTTCCATTAAGTAGCCTCTCCACCTTCCTCTCCTCCATTAAAGCTAGCCTACTCACATAATTAATGAGTTGATTCTTGGTTTAATTTGAAAAGGGTGGATTGTCTTTAAATGGGAGAAGGATAATGCAATATTTGTTTGGAAAATAATATGGTGGGGGAACCTCTAATGAAATAAGAGAAGCTTTGTTCTCCAACCCTACGACAAAGAACGAGAATGCGCCATCTATACATCTCTTCGTGATAAGAGGGGAATGTCACATCTTCGGGTACACTCCTGTGACGATGGGGCTTCCATGACCTTCGACGAATAACGTTCCCTGGATCTCCATCAAGGGAGGAGAAACCACCGTGGGGAATTCGCAAACGACGACGTCACCTTCCGACGTCAATGAACACGTCTCAAGGTAGGGGCTTTGATTTTGGTTCATGAATCATTCTTGACCGTCCAAAATCAATTATTCTTAGTCCACTTGATATCAGATTAACGTGAGGAGGTCGGACCACACGAACATGGCCGACCCTCTTCCCCTTCGTTAATGTGTTTGTCGCGGCTCGATCAAAGGTGGAGCGGTGCAACGAAACCGCGCGGAAACAAGGAGGATCATCGGAGAAGAAGAGCGGCGCCATTGCGCCGCGCCGTGGAGGCCGAACGAAGCCGCGGCACCGTCGCGCCGTGCCAGAAAACCACGAAGAGACGCGGTTGGTTTATTTGGCGTGTGGATCAATGGGCCATGAAAGAATAGGCCACAGGGGTGATTTGATGGCTTTGCAGTGAAGGGAAGGTCCCGGGAGGACCGTAGATGAAGATGGAATTGAAAACAGACCACCGGAGCAACTCCAGTGGTCCGCGGAAGGGCCTGCCGGCGAGCCGCCCCAACACGGCAGCGCCGGCGGCCGGAGGTGGCGGCCAGCATCGGCCGACCACCAGGAGGTGGAGGTGTCCGACGCGACACAACGAAGGTCCACCATCGTGGAAGCCGTGGCGACAGGGGCCGATCCCGCGGCTGTGCGGGACCAGGGGAGACTGGGGGTCGAAACCCCCGACAGTCAAGGGAGGGGCCCCACGTGGGGGTCGCAGATCTTTTAAGGGGCCAGCCGCCCCCCATTTTGCAACGGCACGACCAGCATGGCCACGCGGGGCGCGCTGGCGGGGCCGGGCTGCGCCAGCCGGGTTGGGCGGCGCCCTAGTGGGCCGGACCCAGACCGGGGTCAGGTCGCCCCGGTTCGGGCCGACCCAGGGGGTCTCGGGCCGGGTCGGACCGGGCCCGAACCCCCTATTTTCAGACTACTTCTGGGCTTCTGTCCATATCATGGGCTAAAGACTCCCAATCGATTCATAGTAAGTTGCGTAGCGATCCTTGGATCGAGATGATCCTTTCGGTATATTACACCCAGGGTTTTGGAGAACTTTGGGTACGACCGAGTTGGTTCGAACATGAAACCAACTGGGCCCTCGGAGCGGAAACTCTTATAACTTGAGCTCCGGACGTCCGAATGACGTGACGTCAACTTTGTTGGATTACTCTTAGTGAGACGGACTTTTTGGCTTACTCCGTTTGAGGTTTGGTTGCAGTCGGAGTGCGTTTGGGTTGGTTTTGACTTAAAAACCAACTGAGCCCCTGGAAGGAAAACGCCAATAACTCTCAGACAGGGCGTCCGATTGACGCGCCGTCTGTCACGTTGAGTTCCTCTTGTCAAGACAGAACTTTTGGCATACTTCACCTGAGTTTTGGTTGCAGTTGGATATTGGCTGGGTTGGATTGAACCCGAAATCCAACCGGGCCCCTGGAACGGAAAAGCTGTTAACTTTCAGACCAGACGTCCGTTTGACGAACCAACAACGGCATTGGTGATCACGTTGAAAAAATGATCCCTATCAGCATACCCTATGAGAGTTCGTGGTATAGTTGATGTAACACCCGAGACTTTTATAAGAAATATTTTGTTTTTATATAAATAATCAAAGGAATCATTCATTACACACAACACTAGCTTGGCTTGCTTTACACGCAATCGTGACCTTCCTCGATAGCTTGCATCGTACGCAATACCGAGTTTCACTAAACAACGATATGCTATTAAAATATTATTAAAACTATCTGTTATGAATAGTAATACACACTTTTTGAAACATTGTAAATTTTAGTTTTCAAAATTGACTTCATTTTTGGATTTGGAATATCGAAATTAGCCTAGTGTGAAATTTTGGTATTTTTCTGAAAACATTCAATTTTTTATGAATAGTGAAAAAACTGGGTTACTTTTTAAAAACCGAATTTTTATTTAAATAATTATTTATTTTATTTAAATTTATTTTATTTCAAAATTGATACATAATACCTATATAATTTCAATGTAATTTATTGGAGTAATTTTATAATAATTTTAGATATATATAAAAATTTTATTGAACTTTTCACCGTCTTTTATCCACCTCCTAGGAGAATTTGCAAACATACATAAAACTTAATTTTACCGCTTCTATGAGTGGAATTTCAAAAATCCGAGAGACACGGTTGATGACAGTAAGTAAAATGTGGTTCAATGAGATGAAAATAATTTTTGGCGAATAGTAACTTTTTTACTTTTATTTACCATGGTTAAAAGTAAATAGGGTAATTAAGAGTAAAAAAGGTATAATTATTACCCTAAAACATGTCCTAATTCTATTGGATAAGTGTAATTCGACCAAAAAAACCTTAGGAATAAAATATGACCATTTAGGCCCACATGGATTAGATTAGAACATTTATTATTAATTTATTTAAAGAAGTGTTAAAATAGTTAAAATCAAAGTTTAATAAGTAAATAATTTTTAATATAGGGTTATACGTAAGATAAATTAGACTATAAATCTTCATTTTAAATATAAAAATATTTCCTACATAATGAAATTTTATTTTTAATTTTTAGATATTAAATAATTTATTTTATTTATGACACAATGATGATGCAATAATTATCTTATTAATGAAATATTGACATAATTGATGTTATAAATACACAAATAAATATAATTTGAGACTTTTTATGAATTACACTAATTTTATAGGTTAATATGACATGTTAGTATTGATTTAATTAACTTTTTTTAAATTAATAATTCTGTTATGAATTTCCCAAAAATCAATTACTAAATAGTGTCATAATTGACATAAAATAGGTTTTAAAACAAATATTATATTATTAATTGTTATTTTATTCCTAAAAATCTATGGTTTGGCCAAATGACTTAGATAAGGTTATATATATTAATAATAAGCAACTTGGGGTTCTTTTGGCTTGTTATAGTTCGTTTATTAAACATATAGTGTAAGAACATAAAAAGACACGGTAAAAGTAAAATTATTTAACTTAAAGATACATCTAAATGATAAGCTTAAAATAGGAACCTAAACTTGTCTAAATTCTATTTTATGAGAGGATTACTCCCCATCCCCATCTTAGCTTCTAAATAAATCAATTTTTAGCTATTTAAAACCGAATATGACTTTATAATAAAATAATATTTTTAGTTTTTCCAAAGGTTCCCCTCTCCTCTCTTATAAAAGGGCACCTCCTCCCTCTCTTCCTCACATCACATTGAGCCTTCAAGATCGGACAAACCCTGTCAAATTCAATTCTCCACTTCCTAAGAAACATCCTAGAGGTTATGGTTCTCTTCAAAGACCAATTTTAGTGCCTTAAAAGGAGGTCTCAAAGAGGCGCTTCCAAGAAGAGGTAATGTCTGTTACCAATTCATTCAACTTTATTTCTTCTTCCACTTCTTCTTCTTTAGTTGTTTCATTATGAAGTAATAACATCAGTATAACTCATATACTTATATGTTATTATAAGTATGAAACAACCCTATTTCACCATATATCCATCCTACGGAAAACGAAATCTCGGCGCGTGCGTACGTATGGAATACCGTCTCCACGCCGTGGTGTAAACTATTTTCCACCACCACCTTACTTGGATGGGTATAATGGTGTAAATAATAACTATAAATTATTATTGTAAAGTTATGTTGATTCTTAAATAGTATACATATACACCATTACAATTTCACGATCATGGGAACGATATCATCGCCCGTGCGTACGTACGGAATACCATCTCCACGGTGTGATGCGACTCGTTCTACATGATCTTCATTGAAAAATTATTATATAAATGAATTTAATGAATTAATATGATATATATAACACTAATAACATTCTGGAAATGAGGTATCTATAACCCAAAAAGAATAATAATAATTTATTCGACAAAACACGCATAAGAACAAAAAGCAATAAACACCCGAATTACAAGTAACAATGAAATATTACTAATAAGAAGCTAAGAATATGAACATATATGATATCATAACAATGAGTATGATTCTGGAATAAATCAATGACATTATTTAAATCATTATACAGGAGGTTCGGACACTTATGAAGAAAATCGGACCTAAGGTAAGGGAAAATCTCGCAATCTCAATTTTTATCCGAGATTGTTTATACTTCAGAATTTATGGGGGAATATTTATCATCCACATCCATGTTTCCTCAATATTTAATATTTATATCCTTATACAACAGTTTATATCAAATTTTACCCATCGGTGAGTATTTAGAAAAAGATATGAAAGGAATCTTTTGTCGTTTTCGTACGAGGTACTTTTTGACTTTTCCGACAAAAGTAAGAGAAGGATGTTTTTTAACTTATACGGCATGAATGGGTTTCAAAGAAGCTTACTTTACATGTTTTAAAATTTATTTTTAATCAACTTATTTTAGTTTAAAATTGTATGACATGTTAAGAAAAGAAAAATGTTTTTTAAGTAGAAAGAATATTTTCCTCAAGAATGGAGGTCAAGTGTTTTATCAAAATTATTTTCCATCTAAGATAATATAGGGTTCTGTTTATATCCATATTTTTACATTAATTTGATTATGTTATGATGGAATTATTTTTATGATGTCCTTTTATCTTATATGGATTATGTTATGATGGGATGTTGTTTATGATTCCCATTTTAATTACTTGGGTTATGCAATGATGTTTGATTTTTTGATTTTGTGGCACACAAAACAATGGTATCATTATGAGATGGGTGGGACCTATATCTCCCTCCAATGAATTGGGTAAATATTTTATATCTCATGAGATATACATGGCTGGAACGGCAGGTTAAACCGGTTCAGTGAAACAGGACTGAAATGAGGAATGAACTCGGTTCAGAAATGGACTTTGTCCACTAAGATAGTCTTGGAAATGAGTCTTGACTACTAAGAAATGATTCTCTATGATTATATGTGTATGACATAAAGCTTCATGTTTTATTTTATGATTATTGTGATTACATTTCACTACCATGATTTATCCCATGTTAAGAAATTATGATCTCTTTTGCAGGGTAAGATTTCCAAATTGTTATGTTCTTATGAATATGATGTGATTGAGTTTTCTTTTGTTTACCCTTACTGTGCATTTGAGATCACCCTTTTGGATGTTTTCTTTCCCCCAGGAAAGGAAGAATGTTATTAAGTAGGATATTCCAAAAGGAACTCTAGATATGATGAAATAAATGGGAGACAGTGTAGATGCTTTATGAACCAGTTATTTATGTTTCCCAGTTTCTAAAGACACTATACCTATACGGTCCTTTCATGGTTTTGTTATATGTTTTAATAACTGTACATCAATTTTGAAGTACTAACAATGTATGTAAAGTATGGGTCGTTATAGTTGGTATCAGAGGAAATGTATAGTCAACCTTTGGAAACTAGGACGTGAAAGCCATAGTAAGAATCATAAGGATAAGTCTAAGCATAGAACACAATATTACTGTTTTAGAAATGTCCATGAATAACTTAGGATAAGACCTTAAGTGTGAAATTTTTTTCTTGATTATGTGGTTTTTCTATTATAATTAGTGTTGCTCACACTATTCTTCTTGGTTTTAGTCAATGGATGGAACCCGAAGGAACTGTGTTAATGCAGAATGCGACGTGAATGCAATGATTGTCCCCTTGAGCAACCAAACGTTATGGGAGATGGAATGAAAAATCTTGTAGCCATGCTCACACAACATTCTCAAGCTATGAATCATGTAGGACTTCCAAACGAGCAAAGGAAGGAGCGAAATTCTGTTGAATCCTTCATGAGACAGCATCCAGCTTCTTTCAACGGGTCTACTGATCCATTAGTTGCTGAACAATGGATCAGTACTACTGAAAAGATATTTTTAGCTCTTCAATGTTCTGAACATGATAAATTAATCTTAGCAGTGTATCGTTTGGATGGTGATGCTGATCAATGGTGGAATCCTATCAAGAATACGAGGCCAATAGATGAAATTGAGTCCATTGAATGGGACGAGTTCAAGAACCTATTTTTCAATAAGTACTTCCCTTGTATTCTTCGAACAAAGATAGAGAAGGAGTTTCTTGAACTAAAGAAAAAGGATGATGAATCTGTTGGTACGTACGAAGAAAATTTTACCAGCCTTTCAAGGTATGCTTCTGGTTTTATTATCCAACCTGATAGTAAGATCGATCGATTCTTTAGTGGCTTAAAATGAAGTCTTCAAAGGGCGTTAGCCATAAGGGACTTCAATAGATACGAGGAAATCGTTCGATGTGCTCTCAAAGTTGAGATGGAGATTGGAGTAACCCATCAGCCATATGGGTTTGATAAGAAGAGGAAAATGGAATTCAAAGGAAAATCTAAAGAGCACACTAAAAAGAATATGAGTTTTATCTTATGTTCAAAGTGTGGAAAGAAACATGGAGGTAGTTGTCATAAAGGGACATGTAAATGTTTCAAATGTGGAAAATAAGTTCATCAGGCATTTGAATGTTGCAATGATGGAAAGAAGATGTCTAGTGATGCGAACAATGAAAAGGATACACACAATGCACCTCTTACACTTCAATGTTACAAGTTCAAGGAGATGGGGCGTTATGCCAATAAATGCCCAAATACAAGGGTTGATGATGATGGTTGACATCAACAAACTCTTAAGGCTATAGACAAAGGAAATTCACATGCAATTTCTATCAGCGATGTGGAGTACGATAATGAAGTGGTGAAAGGTACACTTACCATCCACTCTAATGTAGAAAATGTTTTATTTGATTCTATATCCACCCACTCTTTTATTTCTGAAGAATTTTCGATGGGTATCACCATATTACCTCAACAATTAGATGTTGAGTTAGCTGTGACAACCCCTAATGGCACAATAGTCGCATCAAAAGTTTATAATTCTTCTCCGATTAATGTTTGTGGGGAAGTGCTTCCTGCAAATCTTGTGATCCTCCCTATAATGGAATTTGATGTGATTCTTGGCATGGATTGGCTTTATCTATATGGAGCTCAGATCAATTGCCAAAGAAGGGAAGTCACATTTCATATTCCAGATCAATCTATGATCGTCTATCGATGCAATGATGAACATAAACTTCCAGTGGAAATTTCGTCCATTTTATGGGTCTTTATTCCACTAAATGAAGGTTATTTATCTCAAATGGTTGGTGAGAAAATCACGATTATGAATATGCCCATTGTACGGGAGTTTGACGATGTCTTTTCAGAGGAATTGTCAGGTCTTCCACCAAAATGTGAAGTTGAGTTTTCAATAGAATTCATACCGAGTGCTTTACCTATTTCCAAGACACCTTATAGAATGGCCCCAATTGAGTTTTAGGAATTGAAGAAGAAACTCCAAGAGAATATTGATAAGGGATTCATAAGCCCTAGTGCATCACCTTATGGAGCACCTGTTCTGTTTGTTAAGAAGAAAGATGGATCAATGAGACTCCGTATTGATTATTGAGAACTTAACAAGATCACTATCATGAACAAATATCTTGTCCCGCGCATTGATGACTTATTTGACCAACTACACGGAGCTGAATAATTTTCAAAGATTGATCTTCGTTTAGGGTATCATCAATTAAGGGTCAAAAGAGAGGATATACCAAAGACGACTTTCTGTACAAGGTATGGACACTATGAATTTATAGTGATGCCATTTGGTCTTACTAATTCCCCTTCTATTTTCATGGATCGGAAGAATAGAGTCTTTAGAGACTGTATTGATCAGTTTTTGGTAGTCTTTATAGACGATATTATTGTATATTCTAAGAGAAAGGAAGAACATGAAGATCACTTAAGAATTATATTGAAGTCCCTGATAAAGGAGATGATTTATGCCAAATTTACCGAGTGTGAATTTTGGCTTCAAAAAGTTTCATTTTTGGGTCACATAATCTCAAAAGAGGGGATATCTGTGGATCCAGCAAAAACAGAGGTTATCAAAAGATGGTCAAGACCAACAACAGTAACTGAGATCCGAAGTTTTCTTGGTTTGGCGTGATATTATCGACGTTTTGTGAAATATTTATCACTATTATCTAATCCACTCACCAAGTTGACTCAGAACGGAGTTTTGTTTGTTTGGACGGAGGAATGTGAAGAGAATTTCAAGGAGTTGAAAAGAAAGATATCCAGTGCACCTGTACTCACACATCCTTGTAGTGGAGAATGGTTTGTGATCTATAGTGATGCATCCAAGAAGGGATTGGAGTGTATTCTCATGAAAAATGATATGGTGATAGCTTATGCCTCATGACAGTTGAAAATCCATGAGAAAAATTACTCAACTCATGATTTGGAGTTAGCTGCGGTAATCATTGCATTAATGATTTGGAGGCATTATCTTTATGGAGAAAGGTGTGATATTTATACTGATCATAAAAGTTTAATCGATATTTTCACACAAAAGTAGTTGAATATGTGCCAAATAAGATGGTTGGAGCTGATTATGAATTTCTACTGCTCAATCCATTACCACCCTGGGAAAGCAAACAAGGTGGCAGATGCATTAAGTTGATAAGACCATGCCAGTTTATCCATGATGAGGATCACAAAAGATACAATATTTATGGATTTACAAAGGATGGATCTTGGAATTATAATGGTAGGGGAAAAATCCTATATTTCTCAAATGAATGTTTAACCATCTATACATTTGAAGATTATAGAGGCAAAAAAAGTGATGTAGAGTTACAAAAGAAGGTGAGAAATGTTCATGAATTCAACCATCATTGTGAGGGAATAATAAAGTTCAGGAATTGGGTTTGTGTTCCTCCCATCCCCGAATTAAAGAGGAGGCTGCTGGATGAGGCTCATAGTTATTCATTCTCTTTTCATCCTAGAAGCATGAAGATGTATAGGGACCTGAAAGAGTACTTATGGTGGGATGTCATGAAAAGAGATGTTGCTAAATATGTCTCTCGATGCTTGGTTTGTCAGCAAGTTAAAGCTGAGAGACATACGTCTAAGGGAATGTTACAACCATTACCCATACCCGAATCGAAATGTGAAGACATCACTATAGACTTTGTCATCGAACTTCCTAAAACATCCAAAGGCAATAATGCTATCTAGGTCATAGTTGATCGTCTTACAAATTCTGCACACTTCATTGCTATCAGAGAGAATTTCTCTCTGGATCAACTTTCCAGGATATATGTAAAAGAAGTGGTAAGATTTCATGGAGTGCCAAATTATATTATATCTGATCGGGATCTGAGGATTACCTCAAAGTTCTGGCGAAGTCTTCAGCATACTCTGGATACAGAGTTGAGTTTCAGCACTACTTATCATCCTCAGACAGACGGTCAGTCAGAGAGGATGATTCAAACTCTAGAAGATATGTTGAGAGCTTGATTTAAGGATTTCAAAGGTGGTTGGGATCAACACCTACCTTTGGTGGAATTTTCATATAATAATAGCATTCACTCCAGTATTCATATGGCTCTTTATGAAACTCTCTATAGAATGAAATGCAGGACTCCAACATACTGGGATGATGTTGGGGAAAGAAAGCTATTAGGACCTGATCATGTTGATGAGATGGCAGAAAAGGTACGATATATTCAACAACACATAAGAGAAGCTCAGAGTTGACAAAAACGTTATGCTGAAAACTGAAGAAAAGACTTAGAGTTTGAAGTGGGTGATAAAGTGTTCTTACAAATATATCCTTCGAAGAGAGTAATGAGATTTGGAAAGAAGGGAAAGCTGAGCCCTAGGTATATCGGTCCATTCGAAATACTGGATCGTGTTGGGAAGGTAGAATACCGATTGGAACTTCCACCAAATCTCTCTCAATTTCACGATGTGTTCCATGTATCTCTCCTAAGAAAGTACACACCTGATCCTTCACATGTACTCAACTCAGAATTTGTACGCTGGAACAAGATCTTTCTTATGAAGAACAGCCGATAGAGATTATCAATCGTAGTGAAAAAGTCCTACGGAACAAGACCACTCTCTTGGTGAATGTTTTATGGAGGAACCACCAATTTGAAAAAGCTACATTGGAGCTTGAGGATATTATGAGGGAGAGGTATCCTCATCTGTTTGTTACAAGTGACGAATTTCAAGGGTGAAATTCATTTTAAGGGGGGTAGAATGTAAAACCTGAGACGTTTATAAGAAATATTTTGTTTTTATATAAATCATCAAAGAAATCTTTCACTACACACAACACTATCTTGGCTTGTTTTACACACAATCACGACCTTCTTCGATAGCTTGCGTCGTACGCAATACCGAGTTTCACTAAACAATGATATGCTATTAAAATATTATTAAAACTAGCCGTTATGAAGAGTAATATCGACATTTTGAAATTTTGTAAATTTTAGTTTTTAAAATTGACTTCATTTTTTGATTCATAATTTCCAAATTAGCCTAGGGTGAAATTTTGTTAATTTTCTGAAAACTTTTAATTTTTGATGAATAGTGAAAACACTGAGTTACTATTTAAAAACCGACTTTTTATTTAAATAATTATTTATTTTATTTAAATTTATTTTAGGTCAAAATTGATACATAATACCTATATAAGTTCAATGTAATTCATTGGAGTAATTTTATAATAATTATATATATATATATAAATTTTATGGAACTTTTCACCGTCTTTTAACCACCTCCTAGGAGAATTTTCAAATTTACGTAAAACATAATTTTATCACTTCTATGAGTGGAATTTCAAAAATTCAAGAGACACGGTTGATGTCAGTAAGTAAAATTTGGTTCAATGAGATGAAAATAATTTTTGGTGAATAGTAACTGTTTACTTTTATTTACCACGGTTAAAAGTAAATATGGTAATTAAGAGTAAAAATGATATTATTATTACCATAACACATGTCCTAATTCTATTGGATAAATTTAATTCGACCAAAAACCACCTTAAGAATAAAATATGACTATTTAGGCCCACTTGGATTAGAGTAGGACATTTATTATTAATTTATTTAAAGAAGGGTAAAAATAGTTAAAATAAATGTTTAATAAGTAAATAATTTTTAATATAGGGTTATACATAAGATAAATTAGACTATAAATATTCATTATAAAGATAAAATTTTTTCTTAAATAATGGTATTTTATGTGTAATTTTTAGACATTAATTAATTTAATTTATTTATGACACAATGATGATGTAGTAATTATCTTATTAATGAAATATTGACATAATTAATGTTATAAATACCCAAATAAATGTAATATGAGACTTTATACGAATTCAACTAATTTTATAGGTTAATATGACATGTTATTATTGAGTTAATTAACTTTTTTCGAATTAATCATTCTGTTATGGTTTTCACAAAAATCAATTACTAAATAGTGTCAAAATTGACATAAAAGAGTTTTTAAAACAAATATTATATTATTAATTGTTATTTTATTCCTAAAAATATAAGGTTCGTCCAAATAACATAGATAAGGTTATATATAATAATAATAAACAACTTGTGGTTCGTTTGGCTTGTTATAGTATGTTTATCAACCTTATAATGTAAGAACATAAAAAGACACTGTAAAAGTAAAATTATTTAACTTAATGTTAAATCGAAATGATAAGTTTAAAATAGTAACCTAAACTTGTCTAAATTATTTTTTATGAGAGGATTTCTACCCATCCCCGCCTTATATTAGAAATAAATCAATTTGGAGCTATTTAAAACCGAATATGACTTTATAATAAAATAATATTTTTAGTTTTTCCAAAGGTTCCCCTCTCCTCCCTTATAAAATGGAACCTCCTCCCTCTCTTCCTCACACCACTTTGAGCCTTCAAGATCGGAGAAACCCTGTCAAATTATCTTCTCCACTTCCATAGAAACATCCTAGAGGTCCTGTTATTTTTCAAAGACCAATTTTAGTTCCCTAAAAGGAAGTCTCAAAGAGGCGCTTCAAAGAAGAGGTAATATCCATTACCGATTCTTTCAACTTTATTTTTTCTTCCACTTTTTCTTCTTTAGTTGTTTCATTATGAAGTAATAAAATCAGTATCACTAATATATTGATATATTATTATAATTATGAAACAACCCTGTTTCACCATATATCCATCCCACGGAAAACGAAATCACCGCGCGTGCGTACGTACAGAATACCGTCTCCACGCCGTGCTGTAATCTATTTTACACCACCAACTTACATTGATGGGTATAATGGTGTAAATAATAACTATAAATTATTATTTTAAAGTGATATTTATTCTTAAATAGTATACATACACTCCATTACAATTTCACGATCATGGGAACGATATCATCGCTCGTGCTTACGCACGGAATATCGTCTCCACGATGTGATGCGACTCGTTCTACATGATCTTCATTGCATAATGATTATATAAATGAATTGAATTAAAGAATATGATATATATTACACTAATACCATTCTGGAAATGAGGTATCTATAACCCAAAAATAAGAATAAGAATTTATTCGACAAAACACGCATAAGAACAAAAAGCAATAAACACCTGAATAACAAGTAACAAAGAAATATTACTAATAAGAAGCTAATAATATTACCATATATGATATCAAAACAATGAGTATGATTCTGAAATAAGTCAATGACATTATTTAAATCACTATACAGGAGGTTCAGACACTTACGAAGCAAATCGGACCTAAGGTAAGGGAAAATCTCGCAATCTCAATTTTTATCATAGATTATTTATACTTCAGAATTTACAGGGGAATATTTATCATCCACATCAATGTTTCTTAAATATGTAATATTTATATCCTTCTATAATAGTTTATATCCAATTTTACCCTTCGGTGAGTTTTTAGTAAAAGATATGAAAGGAATCTTTTATCATTTATCATACGAGGTAGTTTTTGACTTTTTTGACAAAAGTACGAGAAGAATGTTTTTTTAACTTATACGGCATGAATGGAATTCCAAGAAGATTCCTTTAAGTGTTTTCAAGTTTATTTTTAATCAACTTCTTTTAGTTTAAAATTTTATAACATGTTAAGAAAGGAAAAAATGTTTTTGAAGTCGAATGGATATTTTCCTCAAGAATGGAGTTCTAGTGTTTTATCCAAATTATTTTCCATCTAAGATAATATAGGGTTCTGTTTCTATCCCTATTGTTACATTGATTTGATTATGTTATGATGTAATTATTTTGATGATGTACTTTGATCTTATATGGATTATGTTATGATGGCATTATGTTTAAGATTCCCATTTTTATTACATTGGTTATGCAATGATGTATGATTTTGTGATTTTGTTGCACACATAAGAATGGTATCATTATGAGATGGGTGGGACCTATATCTCCCTCCATTTCATTGGGTAATGATTTTATATCTCATGATATAGACATGGCTGGAACGGCATATTAAACTGGTTTAGTGAAACAGGACTGAAACGAGAAATGAACTCGGTTCAGAAATGGACTTTGTCCACTAAGATAGTCATGGAAATGAGTCTTGACTACTAAGAAATGATTCTCTATGATTATGTGTGTATGCCACAAAGCTTCATGTTTTACGTTATTATTATTGTGATTACATTTCAATACCATGATTTATCCCATGTTATGAAATTATGATCTCTTTTGCAGGGTAAGATTTCCAAATGTTTATGTTCTTATGAATATGATGTGATTGATTTTTCTTTGGTTTTCCCTTACTGAGCATTTGAGCTCACCCTTTTGTATGTTTTCTTTCCCACTGGTCAGGAAGAAGTTTATTAAGTAGTATATGCCAAATGGGACTCTAGATGTGATGAAATAAATGGGAGACAATGTAGACGCTTTATAAACCAGTTGTTTATGTTTCCCAGTTTCTAAAGACACTATACTTAATGGTTTTGTTATATGTTGTAATAAGTGTACTTCAATTTTGATGTACTATAAATTTTTGTAAAATATGGGTCGTTATAGTTGAGATACGGTCGGGCTGGTTTGTACACGAAACCAACCGGGCCCCTGGGACGAAAAGGCTAATAACTCACAGATCGGGCGTCCGATTGACGCGTCGTCTATTGTGTTGAGACCCCCACGATGAGGTGGTCCTTTGAGATACTTCTTCGTGGGACGTTTTTATACTTGGAGTATCAACCAGTATATTGTGGAGTGGACCCTCCCGAAGACAAGCGTACGGAGTACGGAGACCGTGTAGCCGGCTGAGACCTGACGACTGCTTGACCGACCCGACATGGAGTGAGTCGACTAGCCCAGTGGATGGAGCACTAATTTGTTTGGGTGTAGACCCATGGCGGATGGAGCACTACTGGGTTTGGGTGCAGACCTGCGGTACTCGTCCGGAGAGTACCTCTGTAGGCTATTAGAGGGTCTGCACTACTGTGTTTGGGTGGCATACCCCGGCGGGAAGCACTACTGTGTTTGGGTGTCTGACCCGTGGTACTTGACAGGAGGAGTACCTCAGCAGTCTTATGTTAGTGAGCAGTACCTCGGAGTCGTGACATGACAACTGTATAATCCAGAGACGGGGATCTTCTTCAGTTACGGTTTTGTTAATGAAAATATTGGTTTGAGCTGAGTCTATGATCTTTGTGTTTACCTCATGATTGAGATGGGTCACTTGATAACATAGGTATATGTATGGGAATATACCTGGGTAGTGGTTATCCGTTGATTTCATAATCATCGTGTTTCCTCATGATTGAGATGGGTTACTTGATAACATAGGTATATGTATGGATATATACCTAAGTAGAGTTTATCTGTTGAGACCTTTCTTTTGTGGTTATCCTTGTTGGATTTAGTGACACCTTGAGGGTCTTAGGGTCCCAACTGAGTATCGTTATACTCACCCCTGCACGGGCTATCCCTGCACCTCATTGTGTTGGTTGCAGACGACCGGAAGCGCTGACAGAGGCCGAGTGTTTGAGGACTGGATGATACCCAGAGGTGGATCTCACGACGAGTCACTATCCGGAGGTGGACTTCACGATGTGAAGATATTCAGCGGAGGTTGACGGGAAAGAGTGTTGTGGAGGCTATATGTACCTACCCTTAAGGTAGGATCTATGTTGGATGACCCAGGAGCTATGCTATCTGTACCTACCCTTCACGTAGGATCCGAGGGGTACGACCCATGAGCTATTTCTATTCTTCCAGCTGTTTGTCTTTTCTGTTGTACTTTCATTCAGTTGTAGTTGTACTTTTCAGTTGGGTTTATATTCTGGCCCTTTTACTTTTCATCACTTATTTTGTACTTAGTGTTTACTTCTGATTGTACTCTGTAGTGTTTTGCTTACTTTTATAAAGGCAATGTCTTCCCAGTTATCGGGATTTGCGCCTTTGGTGCTAGTCGCCAGCCCCTGGCCTATGGAAGGTAGGCTTGGGGTAGTCATGACATAGGACCTGAGGACGGGTCGTGACATTCGTACTCTGAATTATGAGGATATAGCCACAATGCTTGGATTCACCCCATGGGTCGACCCACGGCTAGGACACAGTAGGTACCCAGAAGGAAAAAATACATCGAGTGTCAAGCAATACTACATGTCGTCTAGTAGTAATTTGATACACTGTCATCACACAACATGTACTCGGAGAGAATGTCATTAGTACACGACTAACCCATACATCACATGTAATTTGGTGTACATGGCATGTAATTTGTCAATTTATAGACCATCCCAGATTTTTCCAACTTTCATAGTAACAAGTCCAAAATTCAAACATGGTCCGGATTTTGACTCTTTCCAAAAACTCAGGTTCTTACATTTGTATCCAAATAAACCGATTGGGTTATGAAAGTGATAATATAAAATATCAATATAAGTAGTCTATATGTTATATCTTTTAGTCTTGATGTTGGGTTCATTTGTATTTGTTTGTGCTATGGTTCCATATAGATGTTCATTTTATACCTTTAGTAATATTTGGTAAATTTGATTAAAAAAATGTTGAAATGGACCCCTCATTGTCTACATGGGATGCATTTAGGTCAATTAGACCTTTTATATGGGCACCCATGGGGTGTAAAATTGTCCAAAAATGGTAAATTGTAGTAATAAGTACAGATTTGATTCCCAAAAAAGTAGATCCCATGACTAAAATGTTGGCATATTACCTTTAATTATGAAAACACATTATTTTTAGTTGTGTTTAGGTGTTTACAGGGAATAAGTGGTTGATATGAATATTGTTAATGGTATAATTGAATCAGAGTGAATGTGTTAAATGAATCATGGGTTATAAGGGAAATGTGTAAATGAGTGAACAAACATAAACGAGAATGTCTAAATGGGATAAAGCATAATGATGGTTTATCTGGAAAATGAACGATGAATTTTGAAGGTTATGTGTCATGATTGAGTATGAATTTGAAATGTCATATCATGTAATTGATTAAATTATAATCTTTACATGGATTTGTTCTTTGTTGGGTATTGAATGAGGGTCTACACCCACTTGTCACTTTGGTCTGATTCCCTAAACCCCACCCCAAGAATGCACTGGTTAGGTAGTCAGACTGATATTGTTTTCCCCTGACGGTTTTATTGGATAATAATATCTAGAATGATGCTCCATGGTATGTGGGAATTAATTTGTTTTGAAATGATTTTCCTAATAAGATAAGGAACATTACTTATCTATTAAATGGATTTTTTTTGACTGGAATAATCCGTTTTGAAAATTTATAAACATTTATTACCCAAGAAGATGTTTATGAAAATGGTTAATGTGAACATTGACATCATTTGGAACCAATTTATCTTTTGATTTTCTTCTTATTCATTCAAAACATTAATAAAATATCCTTTTAGACTTGATATATTATAGGCACCATTAGTGGTGGCCATCTAAGTTGTACTCACACCTTCCTTGGGCCACTTTTGGGAACCCAATCAGATTGCATGGTTTCAAGTGAGGACATGGGAAAGGGACCTATGCTTGAAGGTAGAGTTGGGATTGATATGTGAATGGATGAGGGATCTAGACTTGGAGTTAAGATATATTATTGGATATTCATCTGGAATAGTAATTTTGGGGTTTCCAAACACTTGGAAAAATATAATAATGCATTGCATATTAACTATTTGGTTGTGGGATTGTACCTAGTTTTTAGAAATGGTTGTAAATGTATGTTTATTTCATATTGCTTATTTTTTTAGTTAATTAATACATTATTTGTGTTGGTTTACACTAATATGCATAGTATTGTCTCTAGATGTGTTTTATTATACACTCACTCATAGTAAGTATCCATTGGCATATGGATAGGTGCGCCTGAGGTCATGTGATGAACCAAATTAGCTCACCAGTTTAGCGGAATATGGTCAAGGTGAGTTAGAAAATGTATGGGATATTAGTTTGAAATAAATCATCACCAAGGAAAAAAGGTGGAAAATTTTAAGAGTCTGTAAAACATAAATCAGTGGGTAATTCTCCATGTAGAATTTAATCATTGATCACACACATATTACAATGGTCACCACCATAAAAAATCACCATGCTCTAAAATTAATAACACTGTAGTACCCAGAATGCGCTCTGAACTAGAAAAACCAACTCTACATCTACCATGTTCATCTCTAGGCCTATTAATTTTTTATACAGACCCAAAATGTATGGGATCATGTCCAAACAAATGTGACTACAAATAAACTACAATGAAACCCTAAAACCCACAAAGGACATAGAATAAAAGATGTCATCTAAAATTCAACTATGAGTGGTGACCTATATGATGAAAAAATGGAAAAGAAGAACACTAAGTCAACTCAATTATTAAAATACAATAGGGTAACTAAAATAATGATAAAGATAATAAAATTATTGTTTACTATAATAATTTTCAAGGATAAAAGACTAGTATGAATCATTACCTCTATAAATTTTCAGTGTCATAATAAAATTGGATATAAATAATATTGGGATATTAAATAGTCTATAAATCATAAAATCCAAATCAAATTGTACATAGAATCATAAAAGTGTCATATAGGGAATCAAGGAGTCAAATGTCATAGAGGAATATAATACTTTAAAAAGGGATCAATGCACCCCCATTTCCATCAACATAGTAGTATGAAACTATTTTAAGAACTAATAGTGTGATGAAATATATGTAACCATTCATGTTCCATGATTAGGAACCCACACATTATGGATGGAAATAAAATGATCAAGGGAGTAAAAACTCAAATGGAATACTGTTACCCCACTTGATCTCTTAGACTTTGGAGAAACGAATCCATTAATAGAGGAAGCACTATTCATATTTGTATGGTGGAGTACTAAACCAATCGTTGTAATGAATGTGGAGTAACCACTCCTCAATATAAATATACCAGCAATTGAGTACTAATCCAAATATCACCCTGAATATGAAAAATTAATTACATCATCCTAATGGATCTAAAATAAAAAATCTACCTACATAACCACCTAAAACAGATTTAAATGTCATAATAGACTAAACCATCATGATCTATGAAAATAATAATCAGGATATAGTATTTACTTATGAAAATAGGAATCATATTAAATATAGTTTTTTCATTATATCAAAATAGTGATAAAATATGTGATGGGTCCTTGGTCCCACAATATGTGTAGAATTTATATATCTCATATTTATTTTCAATCATTAATATATATGTATGGTTTATGATGTCATTTATTATTCTTCAATATGATTTCCTAATGCAAAGAAACAATCTAAATAATAATTCACAATCATAATAATAAAATTATCATTACTTCAAATGTTTTTTGTTGTACTTTTTCTTAATATTGTTAAAATACATATAAACAATAGGTAGAATAAATATCTCATGATGTAACCCTACCCCTACTTTCTCTAGTCACCATTACCATTATTCCATTAAATTATTTATTTTGGATTATTTTATTATTTTTTGATATCATGCATATTTTGTATCACATACCCCTATTCATTTTTTTCAATATAGGTATCCCCCACCCGACACCACACATAAACCTAATTGTTTTATTTTTTTTATTATATTTTTACATCATAATTTTTATTCATAAATTTCATGAAATTTTTTCTTTATTCCCCTAACCATGCACACATAGATGTTTGGGCCACATAACCATTATGGAAACTTCTAGTAATAGTAACCATAATTTCAACCAACCACCACATCAAACCATGCATACTAAAAACAACTATTGAATTCCGACCATCACAACCTCTCCATATACATTTGGTTTACTATCATTTCCTTACTATTATCTTACTCCTAACAGATAGGAATTAATAATTTAATGATTGATGGAATAAGAGAGAGGATCTGGAGGGGTGAAATATGATTCCATGATTTTTATTACATACTCCCCCAAAGAACCCCTCAATGATTGGAAATGATATAACAACGATAATGACACCTGAATACCACATAGAATAAGCCACAGGTTGATGAAATCACTGAGGGTATATCATTTACACTAATGAGAGGCATTACCCAGTTAGAATATCTTGAGTGATGAGAGATAATATAAAACCACCAAACAACTTTGTATCATTAAGGAATTATGTTTTTATAAAAACATGCATGATATTTTATATAACTAAAACAATCACAAAGGAAACTACAAGTACCACAAGATAAACTCAAGATAAATAATGAATCATAAATATCTCTAAATCAACACCATGATCTAGTTATTTACAACCTAATAACCAGATATCTACATTATACACGAAGATATAGTTTACATAATCATAGGGTGGGAATAATCTGTATACTCAATAGGATCCTCCAAGGAGCCTCCCATAAAAAATATAAATAAGTCATAATAAATCCCATTGAATGAGAAATTCATGCTAAATTATCATCTAAATAGGTTTTATAAGTTCTCAGCATCACTATAGCTCTCTCTAAATGAATCTAACTCAATCTATTTCATAATATCCATAATGTATCAAAGAAGGTATCCCATTACCACTTCCCAACTAGTTTTTCACTCATCCACAGCATCAAATCTCCTGAAATATCTACATCGAAAAATTATATATTCCCCTAAGAATACAAAGAAAATATAAAATATATTACATGGTGTACATTATATAACCTATACATATCACTCACCGTGTGTATCTCATCATGTCATCATAAAAAATCCTCCCGATATGGTAACCAAGTAGTTTTCTAGATTTATTCTACCATGTGTGTCATATATTATACCTGAAGCCATTATATACCATACATAACATGACTATAGTAGTACATTGTATATGTTATACATAGATACACATGTATAAACAACCATAATCTATTATATCCATAAATATATATATGGTGAAATAATCATCAATCCAAATAATTAAAAATACTCAAAGAAGAGAGATGAAATGTGTGGGTAGTCATCCAGTTGTTCCTCCCCAACATGGATGTTGGAAAATAGCACACTATAGAGACCACCAGTGTAAATAACAATTGTATAATATGTGGTGTTGTTTCTTAAAATTAACACATCATAAGAAGAGATAAATAGTTCAAAACCACATCATCGGAAATAACCAAGACATAGACTCAAGTATAGGTATCATCACTCAAACACCCAATATCCACATTTTTGGATATGATATCCTATAAGAAAAAAAATCAATTTTAAGAGATTAAATTAATTAAATATTTTAAAATTTTAGTGGTTACATTAATTACAAGAAAATTATATCGTACCCTCATGGAATAACAATAAAAATTTCATGTTGCCAAATGATTATAAAAATTAGAAATCAACCATTCTATAAATACAATAGGTTAATTTATTCAAAAATCATTCACATTACACAGTTATAGGTAGTATAAGATTCATCCTTTACCTCCATATGAATAAATCCATCACTACATGCTATATAATGTAGTGGGGAATCGAAATAAGAAACATCTAAACTAATCATCTAACCAAAATATCCAATTTATAAAAAAAAGAATCCCATATTTTAGAACAACAACAACAATCCAAATTACAGAATCAACCCTTTACGTCCATCTCAATTCCATCCTTAAAACTGCTATGTATATCTCCCTGCATGTTTCCATTCGAAATATCAATTACTGCCAAAAATATGACCTATGTATCCAATGTATTTTTAAACCATCAGGCATCCCAACCTCACATCATGTCACATTAAAAGTCTCAAATAAAGCTAAATCACACAAGATATAATGAATCCCATAAAATCCGACAAGAAATATAATCCCTAAAACCAACACATAAACCTTTAAAAATAAAGTAGGCTCTCTTTCCCCTATACAATTGTCTTAATCAAACAACCAATTGGGAAATATCTTGAATTAATTAACCCAATTGTAACATGTCACAACCAAATAAATCATAATACATCAATTATAAATAGAATAAATATATTTACACTTTATTTTAAGAAATTGTTTTTAATAAAACTATTAGAAATATTAGTTTTAATTAAAAATACCTAAATTATAACATTGATTTCTAAAATTTTATAAAAAAATAATGGGAATAAATTAACATAAAAATTCATTACTTAGCCTACAATCTTTTGAATCTAACAAGAATTAATAGAATTATTTTCATTATAAAATTTGAAATAATAATTAATATGTTATTCCATAGAATAAACATAAGTAAAATATTATCAATAAAATCATGAGGTAAACCACTATTATGGTATAATAACATGTGATCACAAAAACCTAAAACCAATTTTTCTTTAATTACATTTTAATATTTATTATAGTTAATTTCACCATTACCTGCTGATATAAATCATGATATAATTATTATTAGGCATAAAATTAATTAGATTCAATGAATCAAATACATCAATTTGTTTAATTTTCTTCTAATGAGAATGGAACAACCGTGTAGACTTATAAACACCTCTTCTACTTGGAATCTACACCCCATTAGGGATGTCTCACCACCAATACACCAAAAAATATTAGAAAATACATAATAAATAAGAAAATTAGTATCCATATAATGGGAGAATATATGTGGAGAAGAAATGACCTATTATACAATAATCCTCAATATAAAGTGGGAAAAATAAACTCTGATTGCGATGAATTCAACAAGGAAATCTGGGGATCAAAACCAATCTAAAGGAAATTGATAAATATTTTATGAGATACTATAATATCCAAGGGTTCAGTATGAAATGTTGGTATAAATACATGTTCTATATGTGTTTGTGTATTTATATGAAATATAAAATTTAGAAAACCGTAGCAGGACACATTATTCCACGATGAAATGATACTAACAATGAAAAAATTTACAACATACGGTAAGTGGCCACATCTTTGTATGTCCGATAAAATATGTGTATGAGAAAAATGGAATTTTCTAGGCTATAAATCATCTAAATATATATAATGAACATGTAATGATCAGACCAACATGCTATAAAATTCTAATTTAAAAAAATGTGGCTTTATTGAACTCATCTCCATGATGTTGGGACCCCAAAAATCTAGAACCACCAAAAAATACCTCTATGTATTCCACAACACATCCTACCCCTATTCCATAGGTGTAAAAAAATTAGATCAATAAACCAAAGATATTTATTAAGATTCTATTTAAAGTGATTATTCCACTCAATTGCCAAATCTCTTGAATAGACTATATGGATTATCATAGTCCTCTACACTATAATTCATCTCTATAGTTGACATTCTTGCTTAAATCCCCATGTTCCTCCGATGGAAATCCTATTTTCACCTCCAACCGTTCAAAAATAATTAGGCATGTGTTACAAGGATCTAGAAACTTAACGTACAGAAATATAAAACAATTATCTGTCTCAAGAATTGTAAAACCATTAATTGAGATGTGGAAAATAAAAAGAGTCCCCCAAACAACCATATTGTGAGATACATATCAAAAATCTATCATACATTGGACTATAAACAATCACTCAAATAAGTAAAGTGGAAAGATATAATGTGCCAAAAACTATCTCTCAAACACCCACCCAAGGGAGATACCTCTAAAACGAGAAAATCCACCAATAAGGCTTCAAGGAAGAGAGGAACATAACATAAGAAAGATAATGACCAACATCACCATGAATCATTAAAATTGTATAACTATGTTTAAAACTAATAAAACTGATGAATGCTTATTTTGACACATTTTCATAAGCACTCTACATCATTCTAATATGTCTTTAGATGGAATGAACTATGGGAATGAAACAACCACACAATACCCACTCATGGTTTGTATGAGATCTGAAAATGTCCTTTCGTAATGATCCAATCATCGTCATTGTCATTCTCTCTCCAATTGATGATGTGAATGTCATAATTAATATAGATGTGAAACTATTAAATATGAAACACATCATAAATATAATTTATTTATAAGGGATTTTTTATTCGACACACAATGACTCCGAAATGTGAAAATCATTGAAAGGCTAAATAAACAATGGAGAGTGAT
Source organism: Viscum album (assembly GCA_963277665.1). Taxonomy (NCBI): domain Eukaryota; kingdom Viridiplantae; phylum Streptophyta; class Magnoliopsida; order Santalales; family Viscaceae; genus Viscum; species Viscum album. The sequence continues at coordinate 1,867,240,874 of OY728120.1, read as the reverse complement.
TACTCCAATGACTAAAGCACCATTTTACATAGAAAATAGTAACCTTTAATAAAACATAATCTTTAAATTATAATTCTATTGGTCTCTACTAATAGATTGTATATGACTTCAGATGATCTTGGACTATTTTTTGTATTGTTTCAAATCACCTAAACCATCTCAGTCATTCTCTACTCTCATTTCAGCTTGAAAAATGATAACTATACAAACATTGTATAGGAAAATGGAGAACATCATTGTTAGTCATAAAATTCTTCAAAACGTGTCATTCTGAAAGTAGAGTGAAAACTATTTTTGTAAAAAAATTATAATGTTTCCTCTTCATCCATGAACCTAGAAAATTGAATACCAACACACACAACATGTGCTAAAAAGTTGTATGGACAACCCTATCGTTCTGTCTGTCTGTTGATTTATAGAAGTTGAAATTGAAATATATGGTACATAATAATATAGAGAAATTCTACAATCACATGTGTTAAAATGCGTATAAAAATCAGATATGATCATCCTCGAAACTCCATAGTGCCTCACAACCTCCACCTTGTACTACCTTGATAAAACCTCCATTGAGATTGAATCCATGATCTCTAAGAAGTGTTATAAATTTTCTAGATTACCCATTATCACCCATATAACATCATAAACTCATTGATATTGAATAAAAACCATAACCAAAACATTTAAATGTAATCCTTATTCCACTAAGGAATGTCTATTGGCTAGTGAAGACCATTAAGATCACAATAATCTCCCATCACATTCTATAAAATATTCATTTTGACACAAACTATTCAATTTAATTCTTCAATCCAAACCAAAAAAAATTATCCTCTTATAGAATAGTAAAAAAATCATTACAGAATATACCACGAATTGTGATCTATATGACTCCTCGAGAACAACTTCATGCATCACCAATGGAATGAAAATCCGTCCAGGGAACAACACCATGTATTGATCATCTATAAACGAACCATTATGGGGAATCACCACAGAAAATCCATGTTTATAGACCCCCACCATGAAAACCATAACCTGTAGTCATCCACACAATAACATAAATATTACTTCACAATCAACATGGAATGTTATATTCTTGCATTATACACTCCCATATCAATAATAATCGTAGTGATATTTTACATCACACATCACAAAATCTATATTTAGGCATGGAATCAATATGTGATATCCTTATTAGCACATAATCTATAAAATAACACTTTCTTGGTGAAAAAGAAATCCAAAATCCAAAATCCTACAATAATTCCACCCGGCTTTACAAATTAATGATTAAGTCAAGATTGGAGAAGGAATAGATATGTGTTTTTGATTAGATAATACCATAAATAATTCAATGAAGAGGTAATGTTTCCACAAAATTGGGGAAACAAAAATTACCTATAACTCGTGATCATGGGTGGAAAAGTTATCCTTTGGTGGTTTAAGTATGTTTGACCATAATAAATGACTAGTTTTATTTACAATAAATATATTATCATTACATGATGAGAAGAATAAAAAAATATGCAACTCCCACTTCCCAAAAAAGAATAATAATTGCACTGAACATCTTCTCTATCAGGTTCCTGAACACTTCATGACAAGAGTCAGTACGCAAGAATAATTAATACATACGGGTTCAGGTTTTCGGCAGAGTATTAATCTGAAAACATTTGGGTATAGTCCTCTTATATGAGAAATAATATTTTAGGTATCTTAGTACCTGTAGAAAGGTGTTTCGTGTTTCCCATGAAGCAAGGGTATCGAGCATCAATGGATCCATGTATATACAATAATGTGATATAATACTTCCCAATAATGAAACCTCATAGGCCCAATACTCACACATTGGATGATTCTTGAATTGTTGTTTATCACTATGAACTACAAAAATAACCAATATATGCTTCATATTATCCTTTTAAGAAACGAAAAACATGACGATGTAGATGATGGAACACACTATGAACCATTCTAGAATATCTCAAATCACTTCCTTCATCTAGCCATTGAATACAAATAGGGAATTCATCAAACTGAATTGAATTACATTGAACACAAAAATATTATTACAAATTATATCATATTATTTTCTATATCTTAAAACATCACTTCCATTTGAAGATATCTTATTCAAATATCGATCATTGAGAACAACCCAGATGCTTTTAGCTGATAGTAAAAATCATTAATTCTTAGATTATTGTATAGAGGTTTCATTTTCAACTAATTGATGAAAATATCATTGATCCATAGGAATAGAAAACCATCGACCTTTTTTGAAAACAAAATTGATACACCCCATGTTATCACACTCAGTTAAAGAAAACATCACTTGAAAATATCATTTATCTGAATCACCAGATAACATAAATCAAAAGGTTTTATCCTTTATAGAGGTATCTAGACTGATAAAGTGATTTTCCATTAACCTACCAAAAATTTGATCTCCCATTAATGAGGTAATGCCACAACCTCATGAAGAAAGAAATCAAGGTACCCTTAAACTACCCTAGGAATGACCATTGGCAGAACCTCCAAAAAATTAATCAATAACGTAGTCACCAAAGAGGATAAGTACAATATATTCCTCTTACCCATATTATGGTCTCACTATCCAATGAGCATGAATGTATCTATATCGACATAATATCACAGATACATCCCCCTAATCAAATCCATGTTAGCTAATAAAAAATATATTCAATATATGATAGGGATGAAGTTGTATTGATCGATCCATAAATATAGGGGGTCTACCCATGATCATTTCATTATCAGTAGTAGCTCATTTTCTCTACATACATCATTAAAATAATGTTGAACTATAAATTATATATTCAATTCCAATGCAATGTGAATCCTATTTACCTCAAATACCAATGAATAGAAAAGGGATGGTGATATGGTGTAGTGAATAGCCCCAGTTTCAATCTATGCATCAAATGATGTAGATGAAAATAAGATTTTACCTATGTAATGTGTAGATCCCGTAGAGCTATAAAGTAATGAGCATATATCTTAACAAGTACAGATCAAGGATCCCTTAGACCCTATTGATGATCCATTCCATGAAAAAACTCTACTAAATGAGGTAATATAGCATTATTAGGTTATCCTATACATACCCCATCTCCCCTATACTGGTTAATTATTTGGAGAATATAATTTTTTATTCATAATTGAAACAAAAAAATAGTATATCAAGTGTTGGAACAAGAATCACATGCTTTTGAAAAAATAGGTAGACACTGTAATCATTTATTTCCAAGAACACTGTAAGAAAAATATACACCTAATCCATTGGTAGGGGCATGTGAACCTCCAACCCTAGGGAAATGAGATGATGAGGGGTGATACATATGGATGGATATAACAAATTTTTTATATAATGGAAATTATGTACCTCAAACCATGGCTATTCTATGTATAGAATCTAAAATACTACCCTCTAGTGACAATCTTGTTTTTTCCAGCATCCTCTCAAAAGCCTCTTCTCTCACAAGATATAAAAGATGTATTGATTGAATAAACAAGGTGATATGGAGTAGGATATTTGAATTTAAGTCATAGTAAGAATTATATTTCATAGATTCCTTATTTAACAATTGGTCTAATTTCTATAAAATAATGGTCTTGAAATTGAATTCAAACTCATGCACTCTCTAACTCCCCTGTTGAACGATTAAAACCTCATAGGGACTAGTCCCTTTTATGGTCGATGTGATAAACATATCTCTAAAATAATCCAAAAAAATATCCCATGAATTATTCGACCCATCAAGATCCATAATGAATAAAAAATATATTATCATAAAATTATCATGTCATATTAGTCATGTAGGTTATATAAAAATAAATTTACAATTTATTTTGCAGGTTCGTTGTTTTATAACTGACATGAAAAATATATGAAAATTCTTCTCAATATTAGGTATTAATAAAACGTGTTGAATATATAGTTTTCCATATCAATATTTTAATAATAAACAAGAAAAACTATATATTCATGTTAGTTTTTAAATAATATATTTGGAAAACCATTAAATGTTTTATGAAACATCAGGATGAGTCATTTAGTGTTAATTCATTTACACATAAGCTATAAGGACCCTACAATTCTAAAATTATTATTACATTATTTAAATGACAAAAACATAAAAGGATACAAAAACTGAATCTAAATGTTGAGGATCATGGGAAAACTAGCACCATAAACAATTATTACATAATAAAGAATACAATTTTTTTGATGCCTTATTTTCTAGCATCCTGGTGGACCTCAAGTTATCCATAGTAAATTTATTCACCTAAGGATATACGTAAAACTAATGGGTGAGCTAAAAGCCGAGTAATAGGATGAACAAGATAAATGAAAAATTGGTGAGAATAATCATCATATTCATAACATTAGAAAAGGGTTATCAACATAATCATGAGAGGAAATAATAGTTAATGACATGAAATGTTACAACACAAAAAATGAAACGTCATGTCTTTTTGGTCAAATAAAAAACATATATTTGAAAAACTATAACAACATGTTGTACGATATTTGGAAATATCTCAAGCGATACATCACATTACCCAATGAATTGATTGTGATGTAATTCTCGCCGCACCGATAACATCATAACGTTTTCAAGCACTTTATAATCTTGGGAAATCCCATCACATTACAACATTTACATAGTCATGCATTCCAAATAGAACATATACCAATATTTCACATAAAATAACCCATTGAAAGAAATGGTTTCCATATAATAAGAAAACATTAATAAATAAAAATTAGGGTTACAAAATTTTTAATGTAATAACATAATTGTTATAGCATTCTTTAATCTTGAATACTGATGAAACAAGATCATGAGAAGTAAAAGATTCAATTTTGGAAGAATGGGTTCTTTTGGAAAAATCATTCATTCATTCATTCATCATTAATAATGTTTTTATTGGGTTATTAAATTGTTTTAATTTGGTTTATTCTATATAAATAAGTAATAACAATTTAATTTCAATAGATACAATTTTTTGTTTTTAAATTCCCCCCCCATTAAGAAAATTTTCCCTTGAAATTTTATTTCACATAATAAATTTAAAATAGGTGAGGGTACTTATCCTTTATCACTTATATAGGTTCCCATCTTATCTATTCGTACTTATGGGGTTTTCATAGTTCTTTCATAAGGTGAGTAGTCTTGTTTCACAGAAAATTATCTTTATGGTTCATAATCTCCACTTTATGCTCCTCATAAGAGAGATAATCTTAAAACAATACAACCAACAAATTAAAAAAATTTGATGGATTTTGTGTGTAGTTCCTCCACAGACTTGAGAAATTGTACATGGAAGTGTTATTTGATGGGACACAACTCCGACATACCCTAGGATCTCAAAGGGGATGATGTACCTAGGTATCAAAAGTCATCTCCTCCCAAATACCATGATCCTATTCCATTTATATTTGAGGAGGAATAACATGACTCTATCCATAAACTCAATGATTCATCGAAGATTATAGACATAGTTCTTCTATTAACATTTGGCTACCCTTATGTGCTTCTAAATGTATTTGACCATTTCCACCATTTCATTCACCATATTAGGTTTTAGCATCTTTTATTCACTATCTTTATCTCCGCATATTGATGTTCTTCTTATTTTCCCATAAAAGGGATTTATATGCATCCATTTGGATGCTCGAGTGGAAATAGCTGTTATAAGAGTACTCAACCAGTGGTAGATATTTCTCCCATCATCCTTTTATGTATGTAGAAAATTCCCTATACATGTACTTCATCGTTTTAATAGTTTTTTCAAATGTTCTATTATTTTAAGGATGATAAACCATACTAATGTTCAGTTCAGTGTTTGGATCATGTTTTAGACATTTCCAAAACATCGAGGTTAATCATGGATGTCACTCAGAAATAATCTATAGTGGCACTCTATGAATTCATACCACCTCTATAATGAAAATATGTGGAAGTGGATCTAGAAAAAAGTCCCCTCAAGTTATGATAATGTCATATTTCATTGTACTATTATACAAAACAACCGATATAACATTATTTCCATTAGATGTATTCAGTATTCCACTGACAAATTCGATGGTGATTTTTTCCCATTTCCATTTTATATGGGTCATGGTTTATCGTCCCCTACGATTTTTTTCTTTTAGCCTTCACATGTTGGAATACCTAGTTCCTTGATTTAGATTCAGTTACCACATTATTCATAATATCATCAAAATAGTTCGCTTAGATATTTCAATACTTCTGTGTTCTATGTGGGTGAGTAGAGATGGTTGAGTATATACATAATTCATAATACATTATTTATCTCATGATCATATGGTATACATAGTTGTTACCCAAATAATAAAATTCCTTCCAAATCAAATTTTTAATCTGAGGATTTCCACTTTCGGATAGCGTTATCCTTATTATGAATTTCAAGATAATTTATTTTATAATCTATTGTTTTATCCATGAGAGTGGGTTGATCAATTATTTCATTAATTATTTATAATGTTCCTTCAATAATTATTCTAAGGTCCATCCTTTTAAAATATAATAATATTGGACCCATTCTCAATAATAATATTGTATAATTATGCCGGATCATTCATAAATAGAGAATCTATATCATTATGTACATTGTGATGATGATAGTGGATTGACTAGTCGTAATATTTTATGATATCTGAACATCTTCACTGGAGCATATTAAGAACCCTTTGTGTGAATATATATTTAAGGATCATATACTCAGTATGTATTTCATACTTCCCTCCATAGTGATAATGATAAAATATTTTAAATGAAAAGATCACCACTTTAAACTTCAGATCGTGCATATGATACCTTTTCTCTTTAATTTTCAACACCCTTTAGGAATAGGATATCAATTTATCATTTTTCATGAGTAAAAAACCCAATAACATTTTTAAATCACCATTGTATACCACAATGAGTTATCAAATTCTTAGATGTGTGATTACTAGAGTAGTGATAATCCTATTTTTTAACTCCTTAATGTAGTCTTCACATTCACTGGCCCAAAAAATAATTAATAACTTCCTAGTCACAAATATCCAACAATATCAAGCTAGACTAAGGAAAATTAGGATCTATACTACCGATATTTTCCTATGATACTCTTTCAGTTCCTATTTTTATATATGTTTCCATATAAATTACTTTTCTATTGATAACATGCCCCATGAATGATACATCCACTATATATAACTCACATTTACATTAATATAAATACAAATTCTCTGTTTGAAATGTCTTTTTCACATTATTCAAATACTAATCATGTTCCTCTTTACTCTTGGATTAAATTAGAATATCATCAATCAAGACTACCAGAAATTTTTTTGAGGTAATATATAAAGACTCTATTCTTTATCTCCATGAATAATGCTGGATAATTTGTGAGTACAAAGGTAATCCCTATGAACTCCTAATATCCTTATATAGTTTGAAATGATGTCATAGGAAAATCTAATTCCTCACCTTCAATTGGTGATATCCTGAACAATGGTCCACCTTAGAGAAGTAATTGGCCCAAACCAGTTGATCAAACAATTACTCTAACTAATGAAAGTGATACATGTTCTTTATCATGATTGTTTTGAGCTCACGATAATAAATTCATAGGAGCATTTATCTGTCCTTATTCTTGATGAAGAGAACCAGTGCACCACATGGTGAATAACAAATGCATATTAAAGGCTTGTCTATATTATCTAATAACTACTTATTCAGTTCCTCCATCTCTTGGGGGGCATTGTATAAGGTGTCTCTATTTTAGGAAAATATCTAGGAGTAAGTTCAATTTAGAAAGGAACCACTCATTAAGGTGGAATAATTGGAAATTATTTAGGGAACAAATGAGTATAGTCCTTCACAATGGGCTTGTCTTCAATAATTAGTCTCTCATTTTCTCAATAATCTGAGATAGATAATATTTCTTATTAGGAAATAATTTAAATAGTTGAGATGATGAATCCTAAGGAGATCGACCCCACTTAAACTATTATAGAATTGGAGGTTTCTTCAGTATGTAAAGAGTAGTACAGCTGTCCAAAAAGTTGATGTTGGATATGTAAAATGATTCCCAATCCACACCCAAAATAACATCAAACTCCACAAAAGTATGTAAGAGTTGATTTTCTGTGAGATTCAGTCCATAAATGTTAATTGAGGAGGAGGTATATACTTTTTATGAAATAATTTTCCCATTTTATGTTGTCACAGATAAACAAACGTCCCTATTTTGAGGTCATTTTTGAATATTTCTAATAATCATTCAAGGTATGATAGAATTATTAGAACCTAAATCAAAAAGTATGTTCCCTATTAATGAATGAATGTCCGACATACCTATCACCACATAATTTTTGGTCTCCACCTTAGCATTAGTGATGGAATAATCCTTACCTTTCTCATATATATTTTGTTGTTGATGGTGCTGATTTCCCTCAAGGACTCACTATTTAGATCACTATATTGTATAGTGTCCTTGATTCCTATAGTTGAAGCATTTAGACATGGGTGGTTCTCTCCTTACCACCATCATATCGGCTGACTTCTTTATGTGTCTATGACATTCTTGATCTTGGTGGTTCTCTACCACACATAATGAATTTTCCATCCACTTTATGTTGTTACCCTAATTCTTCCTCTATCATTTTTGACATGAGAGTGTTTGAGTTTTCCTTCCACTGTTCTCATAAGTCCCCCAACATTAAAATTCATTCTCTGATTTATTATCACCATAGACATGGGAGAATTCTCTACATTTTATATACACTTTGAAAGTACTTCAAACAACTTCTTCATTACTCCAAATGTATCACATAGCTAGAGCCTTTTAAAGTAGTGGTTTTAAACCACTATAGAATCTATCAAATTTTATATCCTTGTAGATAACAAAACATGAAGCGTAACATGCATGAATTGTGAAATTTAATTTTTTTCTGGGATAGGTTGACTTTCATTTTACATCAGCTTTATGAATTCTCTCTACATATTTTTATAAAGAGTTTGAGGGACGTACATTTCATGAAACATTATATAAATGTATCACCACTCTATATCATTAATTTCATCTTATGGGATAGTGTTTTTTATCACTTCCCATCCTTGATTGGAATATCCAACAATACGTTTAATGACAAGATTCGTCTTATCCTTCTTTGAATAGTCGATCACAAAGAAAATATCCACCACCGAGTTGACCCACTATTTTGTGACTAGTATATCAGAAGACCATCAAAAATTCAGTTTTCGTTGCAACATAAAAGACAAGATATCCATTTTATCCCACATAGGTGAATTTGGAAGTTACACATTATTTAGGTTATTTTTCATAGCCTGAGACAGTGAGGTAATAATCGCCGTAAAATTTTTAACTCCACTACCTGAAGCATTAGGTATATCATTCAGCCAATAGCTATATTGTCCCTCGCATTGGTTGTCAGATTGGTTTCACTTAGTTCCAACCATTTTACTAAAATATAAATGGTTTGAAAAAACATAAGTAAAAATTTCATGATTAAATTATTCCTTTTTTCAATTAATAGTAATAGAATATCTTATGGGATCCCTATGGTTAAAGTGATCTAAATAAAATATTATTATGTGCTTACATGTACATAGTCTCATATTAAGGGTGTTCACTAATGTTATATAATTATAATTACAAAATTCACTAAACGATTTTCTAAATCCAACAATAGTGACACTTATTTTCTTACATGATTTTTACATCATTTAAATGGAAAAAAATATAAAATGTTACACAACTAGGATCTAATGGTTTAGAGTCTTGGAAAAATTATGCACATACACAATTTTTACAGAATAAAACATAATCATTTATTTCATTCCTTATTCTCTAAAATTTTAGCATTATTTTTATTCCCCTTAGTACCATAATTTACCTAAGGATATACATCAAATTAATGGGTGATCTAAAATCCCATTAAGAAGATGAATAAGTGATATGAAGAATGGGTGAGAATAATCAACATAATTATAACATTATCATTGAATACTCACCACATTAATTAGTAGACACATTTTATAAAGGAATAAAATATGGAAACTCATAAAAATTTAACCTCACATCTTAGTGGTCAAATAACACACATAATTGTGAACAAAGATATGATTATGTTCAAACGTATTTCCCATTATCTAATGAGATACATCACATTACTCATTTAATTGTAGCACTAAAAAATTACAATTTCACCAATTAGATCATTACGTTTTCATGTAGGATTTTATTCCAACCACACCCATCACTTCATAACATTAACATAATCTGGCATTCCACATAGAACATATAACTATCATGGAGATAAAATAACCTCTAGAAATAAAAGTGTTTCTTAAAAAATGCATAAATTCATGAATAAACTATAGGGTTCCAAAATAAAATATTTACTAACATACATAGTATAATAATATTCAATAATGAAGGAAGATTAAATAATACAATGAGAAGTAAAAGTTATATTTTTTGAAATAAGAGTACTTGTGGAATATTCATTGCATTTGTCACAAAACCAGATTAGAAAAATTTATATCCATGAAAAGAAAAGGGAACTAAAAATAAAAATTTTATTTAGGTAAAATTAAATGATGTTCCATACTCTATATAGAGTGAAATATTGAAACCCAGAAGAAAGTGTGTTGGGTTCTAGAATCCCCTTAAATAATGTCTGAATGATTTATCCACATTAATATCATAGAAAATAAATTTAAATTTATTTATCAACAAATATTTGAGGTTTTATATATGACATTTACACATTATACTTTTGTTAATTTCAATTTTTTTTATTTTTGTTGAGATATAGACATTAATTTCATTGTTTAGCAGTGTTTCTTTTATTAGTTTTCATGATCGGTTTTCATGTATATGACTAAATAGATATAATTTTATAGAATAGAACATATATGTTATGAATTATACTTCATAATATTAATTGTTATTATATATAAATTTTTTATATGGTTCAAGGATTCATCATTAAATAAAATGTTAGTTATAATTATTTAGAGTAATTTTGGTGGTTTTTCAATCATAATAGATACTTTTTTATTAATAATTTAATTATATATATATAGGATAGTTACAGATCTTACAAAATGCAAAAAATATAATTTTAAATCAACTTTAATGGTTATAATGGCTTTATGAGCTTCCTTGAGGGAGACAGTGAAAATTGAAAATGCATATGCCTTGATGGTGGAAAATTGACACAACATAAACGATATTTTAAGGATTAGAAAAAAGGAAAAGTGAAGAGGATTGATGATGAAACTTAAAATTAAAATATATATTAGATAATTTAGTTATCATTCATTTTTGATAGGTGGATATTTAGAGAGGATAAGAAAATATTAAAATTGAATTGAAAACAAAAGAAAAATAAAGGTGATTTTCCCTCTTTAATTTTTACTCCATGAGAACATCTATAATGAACTTTTTATTTACCATTGATTAGAAAACGTTTTCCTCGTAATGGGGAGAGGGGCACATAATGTTTTTTTGATGAATTTGGAAAAGGATCAGTGATTTGATTGTCTTAGGAGAAGAGGTTGTGAGGGGTGGTATTTATGGGGGATAAGAGGGGTGTTTTCTCATTATTTTATTACCTTCTATAAGGAATATGATTAGCATAATAATTATCAATAAATGTAACAAAATAATGAAGTATACTTCTATATAATAGTTCTTAAAATATTTATTTCCTAACGAATAGTGTATTTAACATATAATGTATATATACTATAAATTACCTAATTTACTATTCAATAAAACATCAAGTTTCTAAGAAAGAAAAATACAAATTAAATTTTTTTTGATGTGTATAATTTAGAAATGATCTCCATTTTAATAAAATAATATACCAAATATAATAAATTAATTTTAATAGAATTCTTCCTTTACACGGAATAAACAGATATTTAAATTAAACTCGTTATATAACATTCTAGAAAATTAATTTTGTTCACATAAAATTATCTAAAAATAATAATAAAAAATTGTTAATTTATGAATGTATAATATAAAAATAACTTTTATTTTAAATATTTATATTAATTATAAAATTATAAATAAACATTTATGTTTTATAAAAATACAAACTATTAAATAATAATTTTTTAAATATTTTTTACATAAACAATGATGAAATTATATCGTATTATCATTTATATGATTTCTAAATATGATATATTCCTTCATAGATGAGAATAATATTCCATTATATTATTTAATCTTCATAATGGTCACATGACTATTCAAAATTTCATGTCACAATTCCATATGTAAAGGATTCTTGTCTTCTAGAAATACCATTTATTTCATTCGTTGGTCACTTATAATGTTTTCATTGTCTTTTAAAAGTGATATTATGTTGTTTATACTATGTAAATAATTAGAATAAGTTAATTTACATTGATATTATTTTATTTTGTTATAGAATATGTCAATTTTGTCTCATTTAGTGAACCATTACCCGTCATTATTTGATCAGGTGGCTTAAAATCTCTTTAAGTAGGCATTAAATAGCGTATTCCACCCTCATCAATCATCAACCTCATAACTACCTCTCTAGATCTCTAAAATATATTCTAATTTATACCACATTCTCAATCATCCCCTTACTATATCAATTTTCATTTTTGTTTGTTTTTTTGATATACTATGCGTCCAACGTATTTTCATTTTTTTTTGAATTTTTTCATTAAATTTTCCATTGATGTCTCCATCTATTCACATTTCTTAGTTTTATTCAGATTATTAATGTATTTTTCAATTATGGAATGATTATTTTGAAATTAAGTATTAATTAAATGATGTATTGGTGAATTAGTGTTATGAACATTGTTTCTTTACAGATTAATGTGTGTATAAGGTATGATTTTTCTTCATCATTGTGAATGTGTGTTTTATAGGTATAATAGATTTTGGGAGAATGAATATTTAATATTCATAATATATATTTATATTCATGCTGATTCCATGATATATATTTACTTTTTATGATAGAATGCTAATTAAATAGTTTCAATGTCATTTTTGTTTTGTAAAATATGTTTTATTTGTGTTTTTTAAAATATTTTTTAGTATTTGTTATTTTTATTTATAAAAGTAATTTTAATGAAAAGTCAAGTTTTAAAAACTTATTTTTCCAAATAAAGATATGTTTTCCATCATTGATTTAAATGTTTAATAATAATTTTATTCGAAATAAGAGAAATCCAATATAATTTGATTTTCATGGATTTTAGCTAAGTTACAGATCTTGGATTTCACTTAGTGAAATTTAAAAGAATTCCTTAAATATGAATTTCAATAATTTTAATGTTGTAATGTTTGATCATATTGATGAAATAATTCAATATATAGAAGTAGAAGAAATGAGAAAAATACTGATTTTTTATTGTCTTTATGGTAATGTTGAAAAACAATTGTATCATTGTTTTAAGGAATTTAGGTTTTTTATCGATGGTGTGAAGATTTATTATCAAGAAGATGAAAAATAGATGGAGTGAAAAGGGTCTACATTATTCCTACAACTATTGAATGATATAATTCATAAAGAAAATGACCATGTAGATTCACATTACATTGTGAATAAAATGTTATCAGCATTGGGTTTGTGGAACAATAATATACATGCCTAACCAAATTACTATGTGATATATTGAATGGATTTTTTTTTTGAAAAAGTGTCTTAAAATTCTCCCATCATGGTATAACATGAAAGAAAAATGATATATATATTTAGGATTTATAGTGAATCTTCACAAGTCAATTCAGTATATTTCTAAAATTCATCATTTAATATGTTTATTTATAAATTAAAATGATGGAAAATAGTTAAGATATAATTTAAAGGAGCTGATATCTGATAGAAACTGTTGGCATCCAAATTATTTTCCATAGTGTAATACAATTGTTCAATAGTTTCTTATATTATGAAATGAAATTAGAAATAAAATTCTTAAAGTACACATATGTTGAGGGTATAAATATTGAATCCTTAGTATAAATAATAAACCATGGACAGTATTATTGTTAATTTAAAACTAATATAATAGATATTGTTTCGAGAGAAAATATATCAAGTTTATTTTAATGATTTGTTAACCATCAAAATTTTAAAATGTTTTTTATTTTTTTATGAAAATTAGTTGATGATTAATCAATTTTGGAGGAAGGAATTTTAGAGTATGATTCTTATAAAATATAATTTTTTATACTACATGAAATGATAATGTGAAATAATAATTACTTTTGATAATATGATTTTTTTTATACATTGTTAAGGGGTGTAATTCTTGTCAAATATGTGATGAACAATCATTATATTATGAATTAAAAAGTGGGAAAATAGTATAAATTTTTCAATAGTGGGTTCTATTTATAGATTAATATTATCAATGAATAGGAGATTCAATGGCTCCAATGAATTATATATTTCTCCAAAACCATTTTCTAAAGATTATTATTTAGTGTGGGTGAAGAAAATTGATGACACATTTAAAAGGACACAAAAATATTATAATGATATATATTTTAGGATGAAATGTTAAATATTTTAGGAGCATCTATACTAGTGAAATAATGACGTCAAACATAACATATTCATCATTAACATAGAGAATAGTATCTATTACCACTTTATTAGAATATATTTACATATTAATGGAAAGATTAAAGATTAGTTTAATTTTATATTGGACTTACTCTCAATGGGAATATGTTTAGAGATTGATCCCACTACTAATTTATGACAAAAATACAAGCCTCAATCTTATTATACATTACCCATGAGATAGAAAATTAGTTTTTTTCATTGTATCTAGGGCATTAATGTGCCACCGGGTTATTCATAAAATCTAGAAAAACATGTATCCATAAACTACATGAAGTTGAGAAGAATGAAATATCATGAATTTTAAGTCATGATGCAATAACTCCTAACAATTTAATTGCATAAAATATTTCCCATATTTTAAAGTATGACTATCAATATGTTGTGTTGTTTTTTAAATTTTATTTTTGGTGAAGTGACTTATTCGAATTCATTGATGCAATTTCTATAATTTTTCAATTTTAAATTTATTTTCATCCATATTTTTATTTATATTGATTTTAAGGTTTTAATTGGTGTGAAAAGTAATTCTTTTTGGACGTGTATATCTATATTTGATGTATCATTTTGAAAGTAATGTGAATTTAATAAATGGTTATGTCAAAAATCGATATCGATCAGAACCCTCTGTTACTGAGAATTATATTTCATTGGATGTCATAGAGTATTTTAAAAAATACTTGTCTATAATATAGAACATCATTTAACTAGAATATCTCTATAAAAGATTCAATTATAATGGAAATGGGATATGTGGTGTGATTATAAAATTGTTTCCATGTGAAATGTTAGAGAAGATACATTTATACAGCTTCAATAAAATAATTGATTCCCAACTATATATAACATTTTTATCCAAAGAATAATGATATGTGGATTTTTAATGATCAAAACAATGATTTTTACATTATTTAAAGTTATCATGCATTGTAGACAAATAAATCTAAAACAATGATATTCTTAGTGAGAGGAAGAATTTTAAATCTGATATCATGGTCTTGTTAAGAAATTAATAGATATATATTTCATTATAATGATCATGAAAACAAACTTGTACATTAAATTAGTAGTGCATTGGTGAATATAGAAGAAATAAATGTTTAGATTTTCCACGAAAAAATCCAATCTCTACATTAGGATTATATTACGTAGTCATTAAATAAATATGGGCGGTTAATTATGATAAATTTAATGTTATAGTGATTAGATTTAAATGGGTTATCACAAACAATACTATCATTAAAGATGAATTTAGTATTATAATAGTAAATTGGAATACATAAGAATAAACAACATATCAATTTATATGGAACCCTAGGAAATTTTTTTTTTATAAATTCATTATTCATCAAATATGGTGTAGTTTATCTTTTTACATGGAAAAAAAGTATGATGGAGATGATAAAATGAAAATGATGATGATTTTTATTTGATACCTACATCCAAGGGAATATTAATAGAGAATATAGATGACGACATCAAATACATGGTTTTTTCTATACAAACAGATCATGATGAAGGAATAATGGAAAAAAATCATTTATTAATTTCCTAATATTAAAGGCAACATATATTTATTTCTTATGTAAATTTTAAAATACAATTAAAAGTGAGATATATTAGTTTTATTTTTTACTTAAAACACATATTAAAATTATATGTTATATTTTATATCTATATTAGTTTTGATTTTTTCATTTCATTTTATAATAATTCAACATTATATTTAATTGTTGGATTTTTATTGATTTTTTTAAAAAATTAACTTTTTTCTATATCATTTTATGTTTCATATATATTTTTGATTATATTTTATCAATGCTAATTATTAATAAATAATATAATGAATATCTACATTATTATTTTTAATATTGTTGTTAAATAAATTATATAAGGGTAAACAATAGTTATGTAATGGTATAAAAAAGTTATGTAAGGTTAAATAGAAGTTATGTTGTGTAAATATATGTTCTATATGGATAAAAATATCTAGTAAGGGTAAGAACTGTTTTATGAGGTTAAATTAAAGTTATGTTTGGGTAAATAAGAGTAAATGTAAGAAAATTTATGTAATAATAAAAATAACATGTATTGTATATATAAGTGTAATCTAAAATATTGTAATGGGAAAATGTTAGGTAAGGGTTAAAAAAATATGTGGGGGTAATAATATCATAATTAAGGATAAATGTGAATAATGTAATGGTAAATTAAAGTCATGTAATTATAAAAAGAAGTTATTTAAGGGTAGAACAATGTTATATAAAGGTAAAAAATGAAAATGTATATAAGGGTAAACTATTGTTATGTAAGAATAAAAAAATGTTATTTAAGTATAAAATAATGATATATGAGGTTAGACATAAGTTATGTAAATATAAAAAAAGTTAAAAATGGTAAGCTAATGTTATGTGAGGGGAAATATAAGTAATCTAAGGGAAAAATTGTTATGTAAATTGAAGTGCCCAGATCAGTGTGATCACTGAGATGGGGAGGGGGTGAATCAGTGATCTTTTAAAAAAATTTACTAATTTATTCTTTATCAATTAAATCTATATGGCTTGTTAAGGCCTAGATCCACTCTTCTTGTATCTCCCAGCCTTTCCTCGAGTAATGCAGTAAATGTAAAGGCACAGGACACAAGGATTTACAAGGTTCGACACCAAAGGCCTACATCCTTGCCATGCTGGTTATACACCCCAACATGGTTTCTTCCATTATAATTTGTTAGTATTACAATGGCCTATAGAGAGTCCCATTGTATCTCTCCTGAGTCCCACAGGAGGGTCTTTATACTGCGTCCCACAGTGTTACCAGAGTCCCACTGGCCTGCTCCAGAATCCCACTGAAGACTTCTCCACCCTGAGTCTCACAGGGGGCTTCTCCTGGCTCCTCGAGTCACACGAGTAGCTCTTCTTCTCTTTAAGCTTCTTCAAGTATCTTCAGCAGCCTGGGATAAAGGCTGTTGGCCTTGCTCTGTACCTCTGCTCACTTGTGATGAACATGTCTTCATGTATTTCTCAGGATTTATCTTCTTCTTCTCAGGATGACCTGGCCTCTCTCTTCAAGAATCTTCAACAGCCTCCGATAAGGTCTGTTGGTCTTGCTCAAAACTTCTGATCACTTCTGTTGATCAGGGTCTTCTCAATTACTGAAAACTCAGGCAGCTGAGGTCTTTAACATCAGTCTGGCTTCAGTCTCACTACAATTCAACTTCATGCACTGAGTTCATGGTAACTCTGATTCCTTATTCACCGATTGAATGGCTTCTCAATATTCTTCAAGAACTCTTGGTCTTGGACTCCTCAAATGCACACAAGCTGGTTTGGCTTTGTTCACGTGTGCATGTGCATGCATGCAAGCATGCACTCCCCTTATTCTCTTCCTTGGTGTGATAAACACTCAAAGAGTGTAATTTCTCCTTAAGCACACACACCTTCTTCACTCACACACTTTGTTCAATTTTTTCACACACTTAAAAGTGTGTTATACTTTAGTGTGGATATCCTCTTCTATCTTCTTCTAAATGTGTACACTTTGCACACACCTAGGTTCGGCCTCTTCACTTTGCACACACTTGATTTTTCCTCTCTCCTCTTCTTAAGGGTGTTCTTAAAATTGCATACACAAGGTGCAAGCCTTCCTCATTTTGCACACACCCAAGGCTACAGACTTCTCCAATTCTTAAACACACACAATGTGAGGTCTTCACATTGCACACAAGGCACTAAGGCCCGGCCTTCATCCTCTTTGCACACCCACTGCTCGTGGGGTGTTCTCCCACATTGCACACACATGGGGTGTGTTGTGGCCTTCTTTTTCTTGCACACATAAATACTAAGCCTGGGCCAACTTGTTTCTTCAAGAATGCACACACAAAAATGTCTCGGCCTTCCTCCTTCACTTTGCACACACACTAACAATATGAAGGCGCGCAAGTGCTTAGTGTGGCCTCTCCTCTACTCCATTGTTGCGCAGGTTCACAAGGCACAAGAGCCGTGCAAGGCCTCGGGTGCAAGGCAGCCGTGCAAGGCTCAACCAACCGCGGGGTGCGCAAGTGATGCGGCCTCGGGTCGTGCAAGCCTCAAGAGTGCAAGAGCACCTCGGGCGCGCAAGATACTCCTACCGTGAAAGTATGCGGGCAGAGAGAGCTCTTCCTAATGCGCAAGTGAAGCGCACAGGGGACTCCTTCGGGACCTTGGGTGGCCCCGAGATCTTCAGCCGCACAAGTGGGTTGCGCAGGGATTCTTCTTCGCGAGGCACAAGGGTGCTCTCATGGGACTTCATTCACGTTTTCAGCAAGCAATAACGAGCGCCTCTGGTGCTTCTTTTTATAGGCGAGGCTGCCTCGTATCATCCACATGTGATATCATTAAATTCCCGAAGTTTTTGGTTATTTCAAGATTCTTCAAATCTTGATATTTCCTCTGTTTCACCGCGGGTTCTTTATTTTTTTTCTTCTTCACGTGCATGCGACTCAGAAACGCATGCACGGACTCGTTTAAGCACAATCCATGCAATGAATAATCCACATGGCCTCAGTATGTTGCTTGCCTCAGCTTCGACCGAAATATCTCCTTTGTTGCATGCAAGCCCCTTTTTTTATGCATGGATGGAATCAGTAGGTCAAGACGAACTCCATGGACACTTCAGCTCATTCAGAGGTGGCCAGGAACTCAAAATCCGTCTTCGAGAGGTGCCTGGTTCGAAGGAGGAGTCGCGGGTGGCCTCGGGCGAGCTCAAGGTAGAGGACGACTCCTCAACCGTCGGATCCGGAGTTGAGAAGACATCAGACGGCCGCGATCAGAAGATCTCGCGCGGGATGCGATGAGTGGTTGTCATCAGCCGCGCGATTGGATGGGCGGCCAAGATCTCTTCTGTGGGAAAATCCCGCGTCCCACATCGAAACCGCTCCCGGTTTTTCTGCGGTTTATCAAACTCTCACTCCCTTCAACAGCTCAATTGAACTTCCCCCTCCACGGTGCAGCCCCGCACCGTGTTCTCTCTGTGGGCGCGCTCTTGCGCCCACCCCTGACACTCGGGCGCGCCACTGGCGCCTACCATGCACACAGAGGCGCGCTATGCGCTCCTCCGGGCGTGCCCCTGGCGCCCACGCTGCGTCCTGTGGGTGCGCCCCTGCCTCAGGGCTGCTGCCTTGGCCTTGAGGGTTCGCCATGGGTGTGGTGACCGTGAGTCCCACAAGAGCCTTGGGTGATGACCCTCGTCTAGCTTCCTTGGTGGCCAATCTTTTTGCTAAGGGGAAATCCTAGGACTTTGTATAAAAACAAAGTAACAAGATCAACATGCCAAATGCCACGCCACTTCTTCCAAGCCATTCTTCCTCTTCTCCATTCTTCTTCTTCTTCAAAATAATTCCTTTCTTCTTCATTAGAATTCCTTAATTACTTTCTTCTTCATTAGAATTCCTCCATTCTTCTTCAACATATAATCAACATTTAAGAATGGAATTCCCAAAGGGTCTTCGTTCAACCGAGGATCCTGAATCAAATAATTCATCAAAATTCTTCAATGATCCAATCAGAGATCAAATTGGAACATATTCAAATTCACATGCACTAACTGATAGTGCATGGACTTCATTAGAACCACTTCATCCACTTAGGAGTTTTGGATGGTTCTCCTCATCTCCTCATGCATTGTTAAGACAATGCATGGTCTTCTGATATTTTTGTGACTTTGTATCCAGTTGATACAAGTTCATTGAACTTAAAAATCATCTCATCAATCGTCTGATGTAATGATGATGCTCCATCATCATCCATTCTTCAAGTGGTGTAACTTAGTATCATCTTGATACAAGTATTGAAACATTAAGAACAGTTCTACAATCGTCTGATATACATAGATAATGTTTCAACCACAACATCCTATGTCACTTAGTGAATATCCTAAGTGACATGCATCTTAGTACCATGGCCATTCTCCTTTCCATCATCATCAACGCCATTACATCCTTTGACATTCACATCGTGACGCTCCTTGACATCCATCCATTCCATGTCACCTTTTGACAACAACATACATAATTGACAACAAATGCAACACAGTGCAATTCAATCTCCCCCTTTGTATTTGTTGTCAATACAATTCTTTAGCACATATGAAGGGGTCAATATGTGTTCCAATCTTTTCTCCCCCTTATTGGAAATCAAATGCAAATATGTGGTGTGGGTCACTTTCAAAAATCTCTTCCTCCCTTTGAAAAGTATTTTCTTGAAAAACACTGAGAGAGGGATGATGACACATGTTCTCTTTAGCAAAGAACCTTTAGTAAATCAACTCTAAGTCTACTTGGGGTAACCTGGTGTAAAAAACAAGAGTGATGTAACCAAGATTATCAATGTTTTCCAACATTCACTATACATGTGAGATCATGCTTCAAGGGGTTTGAAATTTTTCAGATGTATCAATGAATTCCTAAATCCTGCACATACTTCACGAAACTCATTAGAAAGTTTAGGTGCACAGATAAAGCTTCCCCTTTCAACCATTTTTCTTCAATCAATACTCCCCCTTAATTGTCATGATGAATACAATTAAGAAACAAGGGATGCAAGTATGATTGGAATACGTTCACTTTTCTCAAGATGGTATTAAATCTCAGAATCCCATCTTCAACTGATTGGCTCCCCCTCAAGGGGTGCACTCCATTCCTTCCAAACCATCCTCCAGCTGAGAATAATCATCATCTTCAATTCCCTACAGTGTTAGCACATGTAAATACAGGTAATTAGGAAATAAGATGGAACCTCCTTGGTTCATCAATGTGAACAACAAGGTTGAGAAGATTCTCTCAACCGAGATGTCCCATTTTCACCATTCTTCACACTTTCACATTTGATCTTCAATGATGTTTGTGCTGGTGTGGATCTCAACACTTCTTTAAATTATTTGTGTGTGACTCCTCTATTTCTAGGTGCCTTCTGAGCACTAGAGTCTCCTGGTGCAATCTTCTTTCTTGTAAAGAATCCCTTCTGCGCTGGAATGAATATCATGCATTTATCACTAGTATGTCCAGCTTGATTGCACCTCACACACAGAACATGATCTTCATGTGAAATGTTCTGCTTCCCTTTTGCCTTAGCTACTGCCAGTGCTTCATCTTCATCTCTTTGTAGTTCTCTGGAATGTTGCAACTAATTAGTCCATATGACTAGTAAGTCACTTGGAAGTGTGACCTCAGTTCTGGATATTCCACATGGTTCTTTTGATGCTGTTAAGCTACCTTTCTTAGGCAACTTATTTTCAATAAATCCCTTCTTCTTCTTCTGGATTGATTGTCTGTGTGAGTTTAGTCTGCTTCTTTTGATTTTCATGGCTTGTTTACAAAGATCCATGGTATGTCCTTTCTTTCCACAGTAGAATCATGGTTTCTTGGTGGTCCTTCAGGATGCATCACCCTTCTTGGATTTAGACTCCAAGGACTTCTTTTCCTTTTTCAAAACCTTCTTGGGAGCATCTTCAACTTTCTTCTTGCTTCCCAAGGATTCCATTTTAGCTAGGTTCAGTGATCTTCTCTTCTTTATAGCTCTGGATACAGTTGGAGATTGACATGTATCTTTTTTACCACTTTTTCAATCATCCCAGATGTTGTCAAGTAATCCAAATCTATTTACAGTAAACAGATGTCTCTGGACCTGTGGATATTGCTTCTTTCCTTCTGGCTTGCTCCCCCTTGGCAAGGGCTTCCTTTGTGCTTTGACATTCAGTGGATTGTACCAACAATCCTTTGCACAGTGCCCATACTTATTACAACACCAACACTGACCCACAAATCTTGACCTCTTCAGTCCTTCTGATTGTTGGGTACTTTTCTTGATTTTCTGTGTTGTTTCAGGAGAGCTCTATTTCTTCATTGTCTTCATCCATACTTGTTTGGAATTATTCTTCCATCCTGCACTTTTTGTGGAAACACAATTAAAAGAATCAATACAAGATGGGATGGATGGTACCTTATTCTTAGAAGATGTTTCCCTTTCATTAGAGGATGTCTTTCTTTTAGAATCATCCTTCTCAAAGCTCACTTGAGTAGCAACATTTCTTCTTTCAGCTGACTGGGAGGCATCAGCTTTGGGTGATTGCAGATTTTTCAATATCACCTCCAGTTCAAATCATTTCATGTTGACGGAGTTCTTCTCATCCTCAACCAATCGTAGCCTACCTTCCCAATTCTGTTTCACCTGTTCCATCTGGTAATCATGCAACTTCTTTATTTCATGCAATGAGTTGTCAAGCTCCTTCACCATTTTGACTTTGTCTTCAATTTGAGAATCTCTAACAATCATTGAAACCTTGTGCCTCTTTTCCAGTGCATGAAAAACTTCTTTAACCATTATCATAATTAATTCTTTCTCAGAAAGGCTTCTTTGCAATTCTTCAGTAGTGTCTTCATATCATTCATTGCAAAGAGATATTGATTCATCTTTAGCCTTCACCAGATTTCTGAGAGTGTTGGTTATGCCAACCCTTTTAGCCAACTGATCTTCCATTGTATTGGCTTCTTCTTCTAGCTGTAATTTTTATTCTTGAATATCATGGATTCCTGTAGCTATACACTTTGCCACTTCCTTGGGGACTGTCTTCTGAAGATATTTGCGTGCATTTTGAAGATCATTCATTGTTCCAACATCATCACAGCTAGGACAGGCTTTCCTCATCTTCTGGGCATGTTTCTTCTTTCTATTTTTCTGAGTCTTGGAAGATATCTCCATTTGAGGTTGGTCGCTCATCTCCTCAAATCTGCACTTCATAAAGACTCCCTTGGATCTTTTATAGGTAACCTCCCTCTGATACCAATTGAAGTGCCCGGATCAGTGTGATCACTGAGAGGGGGATGGGGTGAATCAGTGATCCTTTAAAACTTTTTACTAATTGATTCTTTATCAATTAAAACTATATGGCTTGTTAAGGCCTCGATCCACTCTTCTTGTATCTCTCAGCCTTTCCTCGAGTAATGCAGTAAATTTAAAGGCACATGACACAAGGATTTACAAGGTTCAGCACCAAAGGCCTACGTCCTTTCCCTGTTGGTTATACACCCCAACATGGTTTCTTCCATTATAATCTGTTAGTATTACAATGGTCGATACAAAGTCCCACTGTATCTCTCCTGAGTCCCACAGGAGGGTCTTTATACTGCGTCCCACAGTGTTACCAGAGTCCCACTGGCCTGCTCCAGAATCCCACTGAAGACTTCTTCCACCCTGAGTCTCACAGGGGGATTCTCCTGGCTCCTCGAGTCACATGAGTAGCTCTTCTTCTCTTTAATCTTCTTCAAGTATCTTCAGCAGCCTGGGATAAAGGTTGTTGGCCTTACTCTGTACCTCTGCTCACTTGTGATGAACAGGTCTTCTCGTCTTGCTCAGGATTTATCTCCTTCTTCTCAGGATGACCTGGCCTCTCTCTTCAAGAATCTTCAACAGCCTCTGATAAGGTCTGTTGGTCTTGCTCAAAACATTTGATCACTTCTGTTGATCAGGGTCTTCTCAATTACTGAAAACTCAGGCAGCTGATGTCTTTATCTTCAGTCTGGCTTCATTCTCACTTCAATTCAACTTCATGCACTGAGTGCATGGAAACTCTGATTCCTCATGCACCGATTGCATGGCTTCTCAATATTCTTCAAGAACTCTTGGTCTTGGACTCCTCAAATGCACACAAGCTAGTTTGGCTTTTTTCACGTGTGCATGTGCGTGCATGCAAGCATGCACTCCCCTTCTTCTCTTCCTTGGTGTGATAAACACTCAAAGAGTGTAATTTCTCCTTAATCACACACACCTTCTTCACTCACACACTTTGTTCAATTTGTTCACACACTTAAAAGTGTGTTATACTTTAGTGTGGATGTCCTCTTCTTTCTTCTTATAAATGTGTACACTTTTCACACACCTAGGTTCGGCCTCTTCACTTTGCACACACAACTTTTTCACTTTTCACACACTTGATTTGGCCTCTCTCCTCTTCTTAAGGGTGTTCTTCAAATTGCATACACAAGGTGCAAGCCTTCCTCATTTTTCACACACCCAAGGCTATGGCCTTCTCCAATTCTTAAACACACACAATGTGAGGTCTTCACTTTGCACACAAGGCACTAAGGCTCGGCCTTCCTCCTCTTTGCACACCCACTGCCCGTAGGGTGTTCTCCCACTTTGCACACACACGGGGTGTGTTGTGGCCTTCTTCTTCTTGCACACACAAATACTAAGCCTGGGCCAACTTGTTTCTTCAAGCATGCACACACAAAAATGTCTCGGCCTTCCTCCTTCACTTTTCACACACACTGCCAATATGAAGGCGTGCAAGTTCTTGGTGCGGCCTCTCCTCTACTCCATTGTCGCGCAGGTGCACAAGGCACAAGAGCCGTGCAAGGCCTCGGGTGCAAGGCAGCCGTGCAAGGCTCAACCAATCGGGGGGTGCGCAAGTGATGTAGCCTCGGGTTGTACAAGCCTCAAGAGTGCAAGAGCACCTCAGGCGTGCAAGCTACTCTTGCCGTGAAAGTATGCGGGCATAGAGAGCTCTTCCTGATGCGCAAGTGAAGCACACAGGGGACTCCTTAGGGACCTCGGGTGGCCCCGAGATCTTCAGCCGCACAAGTGGGTTGCGCGGGGCTTCTTCTTCGTGAGGCACAAGGGTGCTCTCACGGGACTTCTTTCAAGTTTTCAGCAAGCAGAAACGAGCGCCTCGGGTGCTCCTTTTATAGGTGAGGCTGCATCGTATCATCCGCATGTGATATCATTAAATTCCCAAAGTTTTTAGTTATTTCATGATTCTTCAAATCTTGATATTTCCTCTGTTTCACCGCGGGTTCTTTATTTTTTATCTTCTTCACGTGCATGCGACTCCGAAACGCATGCACGGCCTCGTTTAAGCACAATACATTCAATGGATAATCCACATGGCCTCAGTACGTTGCT
This sequence comes from Viscum album, assembly GCA_963277665.1. Classification (NCBI taxonomy): domain Eukaryota; kingdom Viridiplantae; phylum Streptophyta; class Magnoliopsida; order Santalales; family Viscaceae; genus Viscum; species Viscum album. Next base: position 1,867,215,239 of record OY728120.1, on the reverse strand, counting down.
TGCCTCAGCTTAGACCGAAATATCTCCTTTGTTGCATGCAAGACCCTTTTTTTATGCATGGATGGAATCAATAGGTCTAGACGAACTCTATGGACACTTCAGCTCATTCAGAGGTGGCCAAGAACTCAAAATCCGTCTTCGGGAGGCGCCTGGTTCGAAGGAGGAGTCGCGGGTGGCCTCGGGCGAGCTCAAGGTAGAGGACGACTCCTCAACCGTTGGATCTGGAGTTGAGAAGACATCGGACGGCCATGATCATAAGATCTCGGGCGAGATGCGATGAGCGGCTGTGATCAGCCGCGCGATTGGATGGGCGGCCAGGATCTCTTCCGCGGGAAAATCCCGCGTCCCACATCGAAACGGCTCCCGGTTTTTCTGCGGTTTATCAAACTCGCACTCCCTGCCACAGCTCAATTGAACTTCCCCCTCCATGGTGCTGCCCCGCACCATGCTCTCTCTGCGGGCGCGCTCTTGCGCCCACCCCTGACACCCGGGCGTGCCACTGGCGCCTACCATGCATACACGGGCGCTCTATGCGCTCCTCCGAGCGTGCCCCTGGGGCCCACGCTGCGTCCTGCGGGTGCGCCCCTACCTCAGGGCTGCTGCCTTGGCCTTGAGGGTTCCCCATGGGCGTGGTGACCGTGAGTCCCACAAGAGCCTTGGGTGATGACCCTCGGCTGGCCTCCTTGGTGGCGCATCTTTTTGCTAAGGGGAAATCATAGGACTTTGTATAAAAACAAAGTAACAAGCTCAACATGCCAAATGCCACGCCAATTCTTCCAAGCCATTCTTCCTCTTCTCCATTCTTCTTCTTCTTCAAAATAATTCCTTTCTTCTTCATTAGAATTCCTTAATTCCTTTCTTCTTCATTAGAATTCCTCCATTCTTCTTCAACATATAATCAACATTTAAGAATGGAATTCCCGAAGGGTCTTCCTTCAACCGATGCTCCTGAATCAAATAATTCATCAAAAATTTTCAATGATCCAATCAGAGATCAAATTGGAACATCTTCAAATTCACATGCACTATGTGATAGTGCATGGACTTCATTAGCACCACTTCATCCACTTAGGAGTTGTGGATGGTTCTCCTCATCTACTCATGCATTGTTAAGACAATGCATGGTCTTCTGATATTGTTGTGACATTGTATCCAGTTGATACAAGTTCTTTGAACTTAAAGATCATCTCATCAATCGTCTGATGTAATGATGATGCTCCATCATCATCCATTCTTCAAGTGGTGTAACTTAGTATCATCTTGATACAAGTATTGAAACATTAAGAACAGTTCTCCAATCGTCTGATATACATAGAGAATGTTTCAACCACAACATCCTATGTCACTTAGTGAATCTCCTAAGTTACATGCATCTTAGTACCATGGCCATTCTCATTTCCATCATCATCAACACCATTACATCCTTTGACATTCACATCTTGAAGCTCCTTGACATCCATCCATTCCATGTCACCTTTTGACAACAACATACATAATTGACAACAAATGCAACACAATGCACTTCATAAATGTAAAACAAATTGTAATGTTTATGTAATAGTTGACTAGAGTTACATAACGTTAAAAAATGTTAATTAATTGTAAATTTTTGTTATATAATATTAATCAAAAGTAATGTAAGGGAAAAACAATGTCATATAAATTTATATTAAATATATTTAATGGAAAAAATATTATAATCAAGTGTAATATAAATTTATGTAAGGCTATATAGAAACATATAAAGGATATGGTTAAAAAGGTAGGTAAAGGTAAAATAAAGTTATGTAAGGTAAAACAATGCTATGTAAGGGTAAAATTATCATACGTAATGGAGGAGATAGTTTATTTAAGGTTAAAAAATTTTATTTAATGGAGAATAAAAACATTAGTGGGGAATGTAAGGGTAAATAATTTAAAGGTAATGTATAATTATTTATCTTTGAAAGCATTTATGTAATAGTAAAAAAATGTTATAAGAGGGTAAAATGAAGATATGTAAGGGTAAACATAATTTAATCCTGGGTAAAAATGTTATGGATGGGTAGGATAATGCTACGAATGTGTAAACCAAAGTTATGTAAATTTAAAATAAAATTAGGATATGGTAAAAAGAAAAATTAAAAAATTATATAACTATAAACTAATGTTATATAAGGATATAAAATGTAATATAATGGTAAACAAAAGTCTTTTATGGTTAAACATATTTAAACAAAGAGTAAAAAATGTTATGTGTGGGTAAATTAAATTTTTATATGGGTAAACATAAGTTATGTAAGGGTTATAAAAAAATTTCAAAGGGTAAAAACATTTACAAGTTGATTTTGGGTAAACTAAAGTATATTAAGGTTAAAAAAATTATGTAAGGTTAAAAAATGATTTTTAAGGGTATAAATAATATAATAATGGGTAAAATAATGTTTTGTAATGGTAAATAATGGTTTTGTAATAGTAAACCAATTTCATTTATGGCTATATAAGTTATGTAACAATAAGATAATGTTAAGTAAGGGTAAAAAAGATATTTAAGTGATAGAAAAAAAAATTAACTAAATTTTCATATTTTTTACTAAATTAATAAAATCATGTAATCATATTTGTTTAAATTTATTCATATATATATTTTTTTGTGATTTAATTTAATTTAATTTAATTATGAATGTTATTAAATAATAAAATATATTATATTTGTTGATTTTATGGTGCAATAATTATTTTAAATAAAATAAGTTAAAAAATAATAAATTAGGTCTAAAATAGTCAATTCAATGATTATTCATTTTGGAGTAAAAAACTATGTAATATGTTGGTTAATTGTTTTTATTCACACACCATTTTAGAGTAAATATAATTCACAATGGTTTCTTACATTATATATTCAATAATGAATATGATAAAGAGTGGTTTGTTTAGTATTGCACTATTTTGTTTTTTATCATTTTCTAAATTTTATTCAAATTTTTATGTTACAATTTATTTTGTTTCATTAATTTTTGTCACATTATCTCTCAATAATGTCTTTAGTAATTTAGTTGAAAACATTAACAAATGCGGGGAAAAGTGTTTACATTAGATTACTTATTATTGGTAAATTTGTCATTTTTTAATATGATATGTAATACTTTGATTTGTTTATATTTAGACTAAATGTCTGTTACTTTGTTTTGATACATTAATTTTTAAGATAATGTCAGATCAAGCATTGGGGACATGCTGAGATTCTTTGGAGAAATAAAAACATAATACTGTGAAGTAAACTCCAAATGCTTCTACATAGGATCCATCAACTTCCATAGTGTTAGAGAATTCTTCTTGGGTCAGTAAACATGAAAACAAAATTCTAATAAAAATATTAATTTCCCGTCGGAAGGACTATATGAAACCATTTTACTTTGATAATAATGATATTACATGGCTTCCAAATTTATAACAATTTATTACTCTTATTATAGTTCATGCTTGGTCCAAATATAGTATTTCTATTTGGTATTCGATAATTTTCTATAAAGAGAAAATAACTCAATTATATAATATAATTTTTGTAAGACCATTTGTTATTATTCTACACCACATTTAATGATTTTACCAATATATATGTTCCCCCTAATTTTTCTATGGAATATGACACAACTAAAAATTGGGAGTTTTGGAAAACATTCATAGCTTAGGATGATTAGATATGGAGGTATTTTAAATTGACCCTCTCGTCAATTTTCATTTTTGGGGAAAGTCGAAATAAAAATCCATGTGATATAAATTCATTTAGAGATGAAGATGTATGGAAGAAGATTGTTGACTTTAGATGAATTAATATCAGTTCTGTTATGTCAAATGATATTTTTTATATGTTTCATTATATTAATTATCTATTTAGTTACTAGATATTTCTTATTTTATAAAAAACGAAGATATCTCATTAAGATATACAATAAAAAAAATTATACACTAAAAGATTATCTCTTGGAGAGTATTTGTTATTAGAAGATAAAATTATAGAGGAATAACCACAAAAAATTATAACTGATTCTTCAGGCTCTAAAGCAGTTGACATTCTTTCCTCCAGCTAGACAATAAAAATGAAATAGGGCCTGAATGATTAAAAATTTACAATATCTTAATGAAGTGTCACCGACTATACCTAATGGGGTTGAAGGAAATTATTTAGTTCATTTATTTAATTTCATTTAATTGAGATTATTATATATTTTTAATTATTAATTAATTTTTTAAATTTTCAATAAAACAATCCCTTGAGAAAATGATAACATAGGTTACCTTTATACCAAAGGGTAAGAAGGATATTTTTTGCTTCTGAATTAGGAGAACTCAAACACCTAGGTTGCGTGTGAGGATATACAATAGGTTTTTTGATAAAAAAAGGTTATGTTAATTCTTTGGAATATTCATAGGATGATGTATATAAAATGAAAATATAATCTTTAGAATATAATGTTCTATATTAGGGTAAGATATTAGAGTATCAACTAAGAGCATTGGTATAATCACTAATTTTTTGACATGTAAAAATAATATTTTGCTACAAATTCCAATATTGCACCCCCACCAATAGATCTCACTCCTCCACCTCCACCTACAAATCCCACTCCTCATCCTCCTCTTTTATATCCAAATACTAAAACACTTTTTACATATATTTCCATATATTTTCTTTTATATTTTTTATGACCCCAAACATTATATTCTTTTACATGAGACTACATATTATATTGGGGATATGGTTTATCATCAATTAAATGTTATGGATAAGATTACTATCACCATGTTGGAAATTCTTGATACATAATGATTAGTACCATTTCCTCTAGAGGTAGTCGCTATAGTTGGACAATGTGTTGTTCGTTTTCTAGTTTGGCCATATAGAATAGTCAGCAAATTCCCTCTGAGGTATATATAAAATATATTCTTTATTTCATATTAGAGATAAGTATTTTTTAAAAATTAAAATCTTTTTAATTTTATATTTATATATAAATTATATAAATTTAAATAGATACAAAATAGTGAACAATAAGAACCAAATTCAATGAAATCAAATAAAAAGTCTTCTCAAAATAATATACTATGTGCACATTAAACATTGTTATTTTTATTTCCTAAAATTTCAATGGATGATAACATTTGTGGGAATGAACTAAAATAGATTATTTGAAATAGGGACATTATAGACCGTGTTAGAAGAGATTATTTTGGAATTAACATGATGTAAGCCTTTTCTATGATTGTTGATTATTATATATATTTCACTTATTTTAATTTAATGAAACCTAATAATTATTTTTATTAACAATTTGGCATCTTTATAAACATTGTTTTCAGTATGACATGACATTAGCATTCAGTTTTTTGGGATCACAATGTATTTCACAAATACAAAGGATCACCAAAGATGAATAATGAAAAATACATATTGCTGAATGATTTAAAAATAATGCAATACAATGTTGAATAATTACATACCTGGAATCGTATATGGCATATTTTTTCATAATGTGTTATTAATATTAACTAAATAATGAATGAGATTATAATTTATTTATAGTAAATTCTATTGATAGTTTGGTTTTTTCAAGAGATAAGAAATCTTACAGGTAACGCTACATTCATGGGGATGTATGAGAATCTTTTAGCAACTTATTGAACATGTATGTTTTACTATTTTAATAATTGTATTTTATAGTATATCATTATTATATTCCATACATGTAATATTCAAATATATAATGGTATTAATTTAGAGTGGCAAATGGAATGTGGAATGAAAATTTTAAATATTTAAAAGAAAAAGTGACTTCTCTTATATAATTACCACATTTTGGTTTCAAGTACATAAAATTATATTTTGAATTAAAATATTACGTTGAAATAGAATTTTTATATTCATGAAGGATAAAAGGAATACATATATTATGATATAATATATGTGCTTGAAATTCTTTGAAACAGGAAATATTCAAAATTCTACAAGGTTATAATGGGTAAAATAATTCATTGGTTCAATTGGATTTTAGCTTATTTTTAATGCATACTATAAGGTTTTAATTTCAAATATTATTGATAAAATTATTCTATTTTTGGATGTCGTTTTTTAGTTGTTGTGCTTTTATATTCTTGTTTCTTATTCTAGTACTATATTGACGGCTGACTATATTTGAATTTATTTTTTTAAATTCTATATTTTCTAGTTCTTACATAACATACCAGAAATATTTATGAATGTAGATTTTTACATTATTTTTTATATAATTAATTTAAAAAACCTTCCATTTATACTGTTTTAGTCTCGTCTATATAGTAGATTATTGAAAATTAAATTTCAAAAAGAGTTATTATGTAAATTAAAAATAACTAACTTAGGGAAACATATTTTCTACATCAGATATAATTACATCATGAGAAACTCTACAGTAAAATCCCATTAAACTAGTGTGAAGAATCCCTTTTTTCACAACTCCCACAGTTGCCTATATACCCCATGTAGCATCGTCACCAAAACTAAAACCTCGGGTTCCTTCCAAGCATAGATCAAACTGAAGGATATGTCAACCTCATCCCACATTTCTTTTTTCACTACATATGAATTGGATCCCTCATTCTTTTTTATAGTCTCGTTATGCAGCTCTCTGAGTGCAACCACCAAGAATCATCATTATCTACCTCAACACTATTATAATTTGTTTGTATATCATGTTGCACACCTTAGATGTGAACATGATGAATATGTTAAATTGGATAGATATGTATGAAATACCCTATGTTTATAGACTCATAAATTTTAAATATGTAATATTTTAGAATAATTACCAAATTAATTAGGCATCAAACTAATCCCCAGATCTATACCTTTCAATATAGGTGAAAAAATAATGATATGTGGACATTTTCTATGCTTATACCCCACAACATTTATCACTATATTTATTAATATTATTAAGCTTAAATATCATCAAATAATATGATTTGGGGTCCAAAATTCCTATGTCCAAGATGGTCTCCCTTGTTTGCATCATTTACTATTCCTGAATGATACATAGGTTATACCAACCAATATGGTTGTCACTGCTTCCTACATATAAACTCCAACATATAACTTAAATAAAACCTTTTTATATTTATATCATACACCCAAAGTTACCCATACATTGAATGAAATAAGATAAATGAGATAATGAAGCCCTAAATCCACCTTTAGTATTCTATTGGTTGGGAACAATCATGAAGGCACATCCTACACAAAAATGGGAGGAATTAAAATATAATAAGAATATGGGGAACTATATATAAGATAAAACCACAAAAATCATATTATTAAAAGAATAAAGAGTTCAAAAAAAATTCTTGAATTTCATTCAACTGATATAACATCAAAGGAAACAACATGTATAAAAAGATAGACATGCCAGTGACCATGAAGCCAAAAGCGACTTTGAGAAACCTCCTTGAGATACTAATTTCAATAAAAATCATCATAAAACTCCAATATAATTGAAATGGTTTATTTCTTATAATCTTAGGGTGATCATAATAGGTGTAATAAGTAGTATCCACCCATGAGGCTCTTGTGTAATAAGAAATTATATTCTACTAATTCAAAAGGAATAAATAAGTGATGCTAACTAATCTCTTAAACTTTTATGATAAGTTACTATAATAATCATGTATATCACTATATTTATCTCATAATAGTGATAAAATAATATCAAATATATATAAATGAATATTCCCCTCTACCACTTCCCCACTGGTTTTATGTTTTCCCTAACATTTCACATCCTGATACATCTATCTCCAAATATAAGATCATGGATGATGAAACCTATGAAAATATGAAATATTGTGCACCCTATGTATCGTATCAGGTCAATATAACCTTCATTATTTACATGATTATTATCATCATAATATTTCACATCTCTAGATAGTAACCAATAATTTTGCAGGTTCTACAACATTCTGTATGTTTTTCATTATACCTCAACCAATAATTTATCACACATAAATTACAAATAATAATCCATTGGAAAATTATCGAGATATACATGTGTGTAAAATATCAATAATACACTACACCATTATATAAAAATATACATGGTAAGGATAACCACAATTCATAACAACACAAAACCACCATCACACGAAGGTGGGGAAAGAGAAGGTTGTCGACCATCTGTTCCTCACCAACCCGAATGATAAAAAAACTAACCCTTCAGAGTACACTAGTGTTAGTAACCAAAAAGAGTGGGGTATCATTTTTAAATATTATTAAATAAAAATTTAACTATATATCACAACCACACTATGGATGATTAAAAATCAATAGAATCAATTTCCAATTTCATCAGTCAATCACAAAGTGACCACCGCTACGGTCTTGATATCCTATAATCACACGTGAATTTTGGGGAATTAAATAAATTATTTATTTTAAATATTACATAGTAATGTTAATTACATTCAAATTATTACATTACCACCCATTATAAACAAACATCTTCGGTGGTTTCTTAATATTATCATCATTTAGCATCCACTGAGCCACTAAACTGATGAGTAAATTTATCTGGGAATCATTGGTATTAAAAAACTAGATTCTTTTGGAAACATACAAATCTAATATAAAAATATAAAAAACTATGAACTACTAGATTCTTCAATTAATAGGAAATAGATGGAAAAAACAATTAACCTAGGTATCTAGCCTTTAAAACAGAATCATCAGTAAAAAATATACCTTGATTTCTACACTATTGAAATGAGAAGGACCATCTTCAACCCATACCATCTACCATGGGACCAACACCTATATAAAACAATAATTTTCATAGATAGGTATTAGATATAATTTTATCAATATTCATTACCAAACATAATGATCCATTTTAGAATCATATATGTCTAGTATTATTGAAAACATGGATATATAAACAACTATTTCATGAGGTATAAACATTATATCGCACAATGTTTTTCATAACTACCACCCTTATAATACATATAATAATTAATACATTTATTAATAACAAGATATATAGAAACATCATAATAGGTGAGTTCATATTATTATTAATGGTAAACAAGGTTGATATCAATGATCACTTAAACATACAATAATTTACGAGCATTAGAATGTGATAATAACATTTTAAAATCATATCTTAAATATCATACATCATAATATTGAGTCATGAAATTAATCTTGGTGGTTGAAAATAAATGAATCATAATGTTATAAGGAAAAATGATACATGATATCATAACATTAACATAAGTCGTATGTTTTTGGAGTACACATAATACTGGAAAATAAATTCCTTAGTAGTCAAGGATAACTTCCAAGACTATCATAGTGGATCTGGTTCACTCCCAATTCTATCATAGTAGTCAAGGTTCACTTTAAAGACAATCAAATTTGATAGTGTCACTTAAAAAACTATGTTTAAACCCCATTCAATTCTTGTTTATCAAAAGAGATATCAATCATTACCCAATCCATCATAGGGATACATAATTCGGTTCCAACCCGACACATAATGAAATTTAATAAAATGTTTTTCAAAACACCAGAAACATTGTTTCATATCATAATCCATTAAAAATAAAAAAATCATAAAAATTTCATCATCACAAAACTCATGGAAATAAAATGGGTTTTATAAACATTTCATTAATTCATTATTGGACAACCAGTGAACATGGAACATTTTTAATTAAAATATTTTAATTGTAATCATAAACCACATAGGGATTTAATAAGGATGGTATAATTGAATAATATCCCTAGAAAAGTAAAGATAAAATTAAAGTATTTCAAATTTTATAAAAAATTACATTAATGAGCACATGGAATAATTATTGAGAAAAATATCATTTTCACTATGATATCACTTCATTAAAATCTATTATTTTAATAATTATTATGGAAAACATTTTCATTGAATAGAAACAGTAAAAAATACAGTGGAATATTCAATGCATTGATAATTCATGATTGTATGATATTTAATTCATATTTTATATTTGAAAAAGAAATAATTATTCAACACATTTTTAAGAATTTAATGTGTCACCTAAAAATAAAATGTATATGTCATAAGTTTTTATAAAAATATTATTACATTGATAAAAATGATTTTAAAAAAATCAAATGAGCCTATTATGAAAAATAATGAATTTTTTTTAGAGAAAATTTATATGGATGAAAATATATTTTTGACCGAAGACAAAAATGGAGTCAGTTTTGCCTAAAAACAACCTATATGTTTCTTGAGTTCATGAAGTGAATAAAATGAAAGGAAAACATGAAATTTATAATATGATCTATAATATAAGAAAATTCACATGTTTTATAATAGATAGATGAAATTATTTCTTCAAAGGATCTTAATCATAACCAATCTTTAAAATTAATTAGATTGTAACAAGAAAATCATTCCTCGGGTCCGACTTCATACATATGTGTTTGAAAATCCTCTTCTTGGAAGACAAATCCTATTGATATCCGCTTATTGAATATATATATATTTGTTATTTTTTGGAGACTATCACATATAGAATTCTTCTAAGGAAGTTGATAGGTATATTTTAAAGGGTTTTTTCATCCTAGAAGTCTCAAAGTGGTGTAAATAATTTGTATGAGGGGTGTCATTTTATGTGGGATGAAGATAACACACTACGAATATCATAAATTATTCAAAAGTAATAAATTAATTTTCAATAAATATTCTTCCAAATGGACATAAATTGGAAGATGATGATTATATGGAAAGAATAACAACAACTAATTAAAATTAGAAAAGTTTTGGTATTGTATTAAAACTTATAATTTTTATTAACCACTTCATTGAAAAAAATTCTCAATCAATTTTAATACCAACAAGTTAGAGTTATTATCTCAAGAGAGGGGTGAATTGACAACCCAATAAAAATTTATTTTAAAATCGAATTGACCAAAATCCCCCTATTTAAATAAAATATAATAGTTTTCAAAAATAGTAGTTTTATATACGTTTCAGATTTTTAACAGATATCTCAAACTATTCATTAGGTCTCATGTAAAAAAATATACAATTTTATTCTTCCATTTGAAATCAATTTAATTAAAATATATTATATAATCACTAATTAGGATAAATAGTCAATATATCAGTTTTTCTTGTAGGTAAAAACGTATTAGGTTATAACATATATAAAATAAAATAACAAGACAAGAAAACCACACAATGGAATTTTAAAAATGGGGTTCCATCTCCAAATGCGACTTAGTCCACTCCACTTAGAAATTAGTTTCTTCCAAGAAATTTATATAAAATAGACTTTTGTTTCACAACATGAATGGGGTTTTACTATTTTATACCTATTATATAGAACACACATGGATTCATCCATAGTTTTTATGGGAGCTAAAATTAACAAGGCACGAGTTGACCACTACCACAACACATGGTGAAAAAAATGTGAATGGTGTTGAAATGAAATCTAAGTATATTCCAATTTAAAGTTATCAATAGTGTTTATAGAAAACAGGGAAACACATACATCTCATATTTTAATGGTAAATAAAATAAATTGATAATTTTAGAATTAAGAACGTATTATTTATTATAATGATATTATCTACTATTCATAATTCCTTGAAATTTTTTGGAACTGAGGCTCGAGTTGAGTTTCATGTGTTTGAGAAAAAAGATACTTTTAGATTCTATATTCATTACATATGAAATGCACTAGATGTAAGATGTCCTTCAGACTCTACAGATTACTGTAAGGAAGATGAATCTTGATTGTTCTTATGGGTTTTTCAATAATTTCTTACTCAATTATTTTTTTCATTTCTCTAATAGTATTTCAGAATTATGGAGTTATTTTCCAAAAAGAAGTCATCTTCCCCTTTTATCAATAATATAATCAGCAGGAACAATCATCTAGATCCTCTTTATCCTTATACTACATGTGTGACACATACATAAATTCATTCTATTATGGAATTAAGGAAGAATAATCTAAATAATCATGAAGATTAGATTTTATGAAATAAATTTTATAACTATGTAATTCAATCTAAATTAAAACACGGGCGGTGAATCGTTGAATAGTGGCCCTAGTGGTGTCTTTTTAGGGTTGTCACTTAGATTTTAGCGGTGATATATTGAATGGTTTCATGATTTAGTAGTGACATACATTAGTGGTTTTTCTATGGAATGATGACATTCTATTTTCGATATTTCCATCTGGAATTGTGTCTGGATGATAGTGAGTCTTTCCATACATTGTCAAAATTATATTATGGTGGTATGAATTTCTAAATGGTGTCTTAATTTGATTGTGAGACATTGGTGATATTGTCTCATTTTTGGTAGTTAGACATTGCTAGAGGTGAGACATGCTTTGTGGTGAGAGTTTTCTAGTAGATACTCATACTTAGAGAAAATTTTACCAACTATATCATAATATAAAATTCTAATGGAATACTTGAATCTCAAAAACATCAAAATAATGAATAATTTATGATCATTAAATGATGGAGGTCAACAATCTCCCCCAATTAGATGATCACAAATAATGGAATATTATATTTAGTACATCAAAGAGACATCACGATATTTTTATACTAATGATATCAAAGATAATGAAAGAAATATTGAAATAAATTGATACCCATATTATCAAAGGAAATAGTTCATTCATAAATAAATATTGTATCAAAAAAAGAAGAAAAAAATGATATCACATTATTTCAATTTAAGTTAGAAACATATATTGAAGTAAAATAAATAAAATTTTAAATGACCTTGATATCTCTTGCTTTTGGGAATATAAAAAATGTTCATAAGAAAATAGAAAATTGTATGATAATAACCCAGAAAATTCAATATAAATAGTAGTATAATTCCCATAATTAATTTCAATGAAAAAATATAGCCTAAAAAGTGTTAAAGAAGTTACATAAAAACAATCCCATAATTTTTTTTAAAATGACAAACTCTTATATGGTTGAGTTGATGGAAACAAATCAGCTTTTCTATTGTCCTTGTCAAAGGTAGAGATCTTAACAAAAAGTCCTGACATGACATTAGAAATGGTTGACAGAACAAAAGGGAATATAGAAGGAACATTAGAAATATATGATTGATGTTTAATATCTCAAATGGGGATCGGCCAAAGATGTTACATGACCTGCATTGGAGTTGAGTAAAATAATAGGATCTTTTCTAGAAAAGGTTAGTTGGGGTATTTGGACATTATAGACTGAAAATACTACGGGGTATCTATAGGAGTTGTCAACTTGGAAGTAATAATGATGGCCTCGTGAGATTCAACAGTAATACCATGAACATGAATAAATGGATTCATAAGATGTATTAATTCTAAAATAATTTTCCCACACCCATCCATGGAACTAATGAATTCCATTTCTTCCATAAAAAGCATCAATAATGGATCAAATATTTTTAACTCGTTGACATATTCCTTAAAGGATCAGTTCATAGGATAAATCCATAAATTTCAGTCAAAAAACATAATGTGACCACTCATCTCTAGATTAGTATGTATCATAGGGAGATAATATTTTATGTCCTTGGTTATAGTATCCTAATCGGAGATAGTGTAATTTGTATATTATGTAATTAGAAAAGGGACATGATGTCCATTATACCTTATTTTGCTTATGATTTCTTATATATGGTTAGTAACATCACATGAAGGACTAATGGAGGTATCCAAATGCTCTTATCGAGTAACTGACCTATAAATATCTACATAAAAAAGAGAATGTGATGGAGTAGTAGAAACTGAATCCATTGAGGTAATATTTTCAACTCTCTCTAATAAAGAATCAAAACAGGCAGAAAATTGAAACTTCATCCTTCCAAAATAGATGTCAATGACTCCAGGTCACTAAAATACTTTTATTCTCAATGTCATATTATTTAATATTTTTAATCATCTCTAGATGAATGTTTTGAATCACTAAATCAAAAATATCTCACATATTTTTCTCATGGATTAGTCAAAAGTGGTTATTGATTTATTAAAATCATCGCAAAATCCAAAACCATATTTTTTCAAAACTCATCAAAGTCACCCTTGGTGACTATATAAACTGGAATAGGATGAAATATATATACTGGTTTTATCATATAAGCAAAATTTCAAACAAACCAACAAAAGAAATTTGAGAAACCTTTGATCCTCAAGGATCTCCCTCCTCTAGAATGGGTGGTTCAACATTCCTGGGTGAGATACCAACCATACCAAAAAATAAACCCCATTCCTCTAACATGGATAATTCTCTCTCTCAGAAGTATTTATAAGTGTTTAAAACACTGAATAATTAAAAACTATAGACATCACTATAGTAGGTACAACAATAGTGGTATCAACTACTCTTTATTCAATAGATGAAACATGAACTATATTCTCATCATCTGATGGATTATTTTTATAAGCCACATATTTTAACCTTACATCAACATCCTGGTATACATTCTCAAATTCCATAGGTTAAACCACCTGACACTCAATATTATTAGTAACTATAAACTTCAAAATAATGAATTGATCTGTATGTTTCTGCTCATCCGTAGTAGGCACACAATTCCTATCAACAACTGCATAAACAAAATGAGGTCTTCCCAAGCATGGGGAATGCTCCGTTAAATAAATTAATCTCCTTATCCTCTAGTACATAGATATATTTCATAAAATAAAATAATAATTTCCTATAATATAGAAATAGAATATACTTGAGAAGTTAGAAGATCACGAGGAATGTCAACTTCCTCTCTTTTAATTTTCCCACCATATTTATCAAAATATGATCCTTTATTATCATCATCATTAACAATTCCTTTTTCATTTTTTTCATCACCATTTTCATCATCATATATGGATCTAATTTTGGGATGATCATATTTGGATACATTGTTCTCTTCCACAATACCTTTTTCCAATTTCTATATCATAGGGAGAGTCATTGGAGGACTCGGTGGTCCCAAAGATATAGAAAGAGAACTAGAGATAGTTCAGGGTCAATACCCTCATCCAATGGATTTTTTCCTCTTCTTTTCAACCAAAAACATCTTCTTAAAACATTAAGAATGTTAAACAATCTCATTAGGTTAAATACCATGGTCTACAAGGTATCTCAGTCTAGATGTGTGTTCGATTGGATTGAACTCATTATAAATTTTTCATTATCATCTGCCAATTTATTTTTCCAATGATTCAAACAAATTTTCATTCTTCTACATATTATCATTGTGATTCAATGTCTAGTGTGGTCTATACAGAACTCTTCATCTTTAGTAATATGGAATTCTAATTTCTCATAGTAGAAAACAACTTTGGATAAATATGATAATTTGATATAGTGGTTGTCTTGTTCATTTACATTATATGAATCATTGGATATATTAAAAGATAAATATTCAAGAATATTTTCATAAGAAAAAAGAAACATCTTGATACCTTATTGTAGTAATGTAACCCTTTCTTTGGAAGAGTCAATGCTCAATAAATATGAGGAGTAGTCTGTATTCCTTATATAACTCAGAAGAAAAATGAATAAGGTATTATGTATAGATGAAATCAAAAACATCATCATGAATGGTTTCATTAAGATCATTAAATACACCATTGTGTGGGACATTTAAATAAATATCCCACTTCTATGAAGGAAATCTGATTCTACGACCATTAACATGACTACATAGCCAATACTGTTCTTCCATTTCAAATACATGATAAATATATTTGTACCAATTATAAACCAACATAGGATACAAAGTTATATTATTGGAATAAAAAAATACATCCATCCTTGGTTTTTTAATACATTATTCAATTAATATTTGATTGAAAAAATCCATTATCCTTCGACATTAATTTCTTACGCTACAATCCATTTTTAATGCTATAGATTCATTGGTTAAACTATAAATCGACGATGAAACTCCCCATTCAATTTTAGTATAGGATTAAAACTTTTTGTAGAGGATTCCTAGGGATGTTTCACTCTAGCCAGGAAGATCGTCTCAATAAACTTGGAAAAATAAGAAATTAATAAGGTTGAAGGGAAGGTCAAGTGGTTGGAAAAGAATGATTGTACATGGATTGATAGAAAAAGGGCATGAGGAAATAGTTTATATAGAATTTAAAAAATGTTCTTAATATATTATTTGGTATTGTTAGGGATCTGATAAATCAAAATCAGTAATAATGATAAATTTAAAATCAAAATAAAATTTGAACAAAAATATCAAAAAATTATTTAAACAGTAAGGAATTTCAAAAATAGCAGTTTAAAATATAAAATTGAGAACTTGAATAATAAATAAAACATTCAATTGATGAGAAATATAAAAAGTGGGAGAATTCTAATGGTGACAATTACAATGATGAGATATTCACAATGGTGTGATATTCAGAATGGTGAGACATTGACAACAGTGAGGAACATTTTTCGAGGCTATAAATAGCCGTCTTTAGTATCATACATTCCATTATAACAAGTTTTATAAAATACTTTTTTCCCTGTAGAATTTATTTTTTATTCTAGCTAGGTTGCTCGTCTTCACATAAATATCTATAGGTGACTCACTATCACATGAAATTTTAGTTTGGATATTTTTATTTTCATTTTCTCCCTTTCTGGTAGGATTAAAATAGAAATTTAATGAATTTTTTTTAGGTTAAAACCCTATTCTCGGTTGAAATTAATTTATTCATCAGACATAATCATTTTACCCATAATCTCTATGAATATAAATTTTGAGATTTCATAACACTCTAATTGAAACAGACATGCCTTTATGTCTTTCTATATGGCATCTTAGTAGTCTCATGATTTATTCATTGTTAGAAAGAAGATTTATAAGTGATCTCAATGTGGTTATAATTTCATTAAACCTGTGATAAATTTAAGAGATGAATTCATCAGCCTTCAATTTAACGGAATCATACTTAATATTATTTTTGTTTAATCTCAATTTCATTACATTAGTTGTTGATTCATGTGAAATAGCTAGTGTATCATAAATTTTAGAAATCCATTTATTCTAGAAAAAATTATATTGAATTTCTCATCTCTAAACGAAGAATATATGTCATTCATGGATTTAAAATTATAATAATAATTAATTATAGATTTATCCCATGCAACTCTATAAGTTGAAATCAATTAATATTTGACAACTATAGAAGTCCAAATTTCTAAATACATGCTCTCAATGTGATTTCGTTTTGACTTCCACTGATCATAATTGATTCCATTTAAAAAAGTGGTCTATTGGTAGAATATACATATTATCTATTATCCATTTAATTGAATAAATTTATACCTATTGAAAATTTAGGATTTTTAATGCACAACATAAATTATTGAAAAGATGTTTTGAAAACATTGATACCAAAGCTCAATCCTTTGATTCCAAATGTTAATCAGAGTGAGTATCTCAAGAGGGGGGTGGGTGACTTTAGTACCAAATATAAATTTCTATTAAAATTGAATTAGAATAAATCCCCAAACATAAATTAAACATCAAATTTATCTAAAATATTATTTCGTTATCTGTTTTTAGATTTTAGAAGATTTCTTAAAATATATATTATGTCTCATCTAAAATAATATAAAATATCATTATATCCGTTGAACTAAATTTTATCAATAAAAATATTATATAAAAATTAATTATGTTAATTATCAATGTAGCGGTTTTTCTTGTATATAAAAATTGATTTTTAATGTATTCAAAATAAAAATCAAACAATACAAACATAACACATAGATGAATTTAAAAAAAGAAGTTCATTGTGAAATTGAGACTTAGTCCTCTCCAATTGGATATCACAGGTTTCCAATCAGTTTATATAAAATAAACTTTTGATCTAAAATATAGATCATTTTTTACAATAGTATATTAACTGTCCAGACCACATGGGGCCTCTTACTAACTATTCATGAGAGTTCAAATAATCATGACACAACTGAATCTCTACCACAAAATATGGGAAATTTAATTAATTTTGTTTTGAGAATATATCAGTGTATCTTAATGTTTAAATTATGAGATAGTGTGTAGAAAACAATGTAAGGAAAAATGCTCATATTTTAAATTTAAATAAGCTAAACAAAGCATGTTATAATGTAGAGAGGTCTCGATCCTTTAAATGATATGATCTATAACTTGTGAATCATTGAATGTGATTTAAACATAGGCTCGAGTTGCATTTTTTAATATTCAAATGAACATAGTCCCATAGACTCTTTGTTTATGAATTCATAAATGAACTAGATGTTATGTTATTGTTTTTCTTCCTTAATCGAATGTAAGAAATATAAAGCATGTATGATATTATTGTTCATTAAATAATGTCCATATAACTTCATGTGTGTGTCTCTTTAAGTGTATTTCCATGTTATTGAGTTCTTTTTCATGAGGGTGTTTTCTGTTTTCTTTGATCATCAATAACAATTGTAAAAAATAGAATAATCAAGATCCTATGCATCCTTGTACTACATGTCTGATGCATTTATCAAATCACTCGGTTAAGAAATTAAGGAACAATAATTAAAATAATCTTCATCATCACATTCATCAAACTAGAAATTATAAATATTCAATTCAAAATAAATCGAAACAGTTATACTGACTCTTTGAATAGTGAATCTAGCGTCATTTATGTCTGGTGGTGAATCAATGATTGGAGGTATCATATTGGAATGGTGTATTGATTTGGTAGTGAGATACATTGGTAGTGTGTCCTTGGAATATTTTCTATTTCATGACTGTATGTCAGGATGGTGGTGTTTTAATCTAATTGTGAGTCTTTTCATAATATGTAAAAATTACTTTATGGTGGTATGAATTTCTTGACGGTTCCCTAAGGTAGTGGTGAGACATTTGTGATGGTGTCTCATACATGGTTTTTACACATTTCTAGTGGCGATACACGCTTATTGGTGATATTTCACTAGTGTTGATTCATTAATAGGCTAATTATTCTAATATATCTCATAATATATAAAGCAAATATAAATCACGAAACTCAATAAATATCACAATAATCATGATTTTAGGATAATTAAAATAAGGACGTCAACAATACATTTTTTAATATTAAATTTTTATGAATGTTATAATAAATATAAAACTGACTCATAAAAATACCATAGTTGATATATGGAACCATATCCCATTCACCTAAAAAACATTATTTTTTAATGAATTTGGAATCATTTAATAGAATACTAATTATTATTTAATATTATTAGTATCAATTTTGGAACATTTAATTTAATTGGACTTAAAAAAACAATACTATGTTACAATTAAAATATAATCCATTAAATTAACAATAATATTTAATAAATTGGTATTAATAAAATTTATTTAAAAAAAACATATTGCGACCATATAAACAGTTTATTGAAAAACAAACTCCTTAATTTTCAAAAGATATTTTTATTTTCAATTAAAATTAATTGATAACCAATGAAATCAATTTATATATTTTTTTACGATACATTTTTCATAATCTAGACTGTATTATTCTTACCCACCAATTCAATTTCTAGTATATAAGTGTTACATTAAAAATTAAAATGTTAATATTAAATCACAGTTCGTTAAAACTCATATTTTCATGTAACGACATATATTGAAACAATTATAGAGAATCATACTATAAAATATTAGGTTGTTAAATTCTCCATCACAAAAAATAAATTTCACCCCCAAAACTCTATCACTCTAATAAAAATAAAAATGGATATATTTCTTTCAATACATCCTTTAGATCTCACATGTCTTCTTCTCATATATAATTCTTATAGATTACATTAACAATGTGAGTAGTCATATTTGAAACACATTATCACTATGAACCACAATTCCAATTATTTTTTCTTTATAGTGGAGACCATTCCCTAGTGGTATGACATCTGAGTTCAATATATGTGAAGGATCAGGTTTATAATTCCATTGGATATGAAACAGAGTGTGCACATGATAGAGGTTCGGTGGATGATCCAAGAGATATGACACCATCCCTACTAGATCAATTATCTCAAAGTGGATAACAAAGATAGTTATTAACTTTTCATTATTTCCAAATATCATATACATATTCCATGGAGGAACTCCCAAAACCACCTCACTAAATCCAACCTCCACATCTCAGTGATGATTATCAGCAGATGTTTTCTGTCAACATTGAGATACCTTAATTTGTCTATGAATAATGATAATAATATGGTGTATTTCCTCATCTAGATCAAGTCCCAATATATTTCATTCCCCATAATCATCCCAACACATTGTATTTTTACACTTCTTCTAGAATAGGGATATATAATGAGCCATCTAAATTCTTGAGTAAAATCTACTATTTTAAGAAAATGAGATTTGTGGAAAATATAGATCCCAACAGTATTTGACATCCATTGAGAAATATCACATCAAATCTTCTTATTATTGATTATATCTCTTATATTGACCATCTAATTGGAGATTATAAATTAAAATTAAATTCAACTCTATATATAGAGCCTACTAAAGACACCTCCAGAATATTGGGGAAATCCTCGGATTTATATTAGATAAAATTTAACGTGGTACTATATGTAACATGAACAATTATAAATGGTATATTATAGAATGATTATTACTATAAAAATATTATATTATATATTAAGGGTGTTTAATTTTTTAATATGATCGACTATAACCCAAATAGCATTCCTCCATTCAATGGTTTTGGGATTTCTGATGATCAAATCCAAAATAATGTTTTCCCATTTACATTTAGGCATGGGTAGTATTTTTAACATCATCTCTAACTTATGTCTCTCATATATAACTTTCTAACACACCAAGAACCAAGATAAAAACTATTTAGTATAACTCATCCAGATTTCACAAAATAAATACTATTTTAGATCTCTATAAAATTTAATACTTCCATGATGGATTAAGGGCGATGAACTATGATTCTCATCCACTAGATCATTCTTCAAATCACGATTAGATTGAAAAGCCACAGGTTTCTAAATCATTATCCTTCCATTATAATTACAATTTTACTCCAGAACATTTTTTGTATTTATTATACAGTTTCATATATTGCTTTAATGACTCTTAAATCCACACATGGGAATATGGTGAATCATTCATTTAAGAATTGTATGATTGCCCCTAATCCATCATTATTTCTATATCCATCCTTTATAAAACCATGAATATTGGATCACTAATGATCATAATCATAGATAAACGAGCATGATCCATTCGACTCATGGAATCTCCTACCATTTTCCCTTTCCCAAGGAGAAAAAGTTTTAAGTATTCATAATCTTTAATTAACTCCATAAATAATCTCTAGAACATATTCACACCTTTTTGAGTGAATATATTTTTAACAATTTAATATATATATATATATATCACCTTTAATTTTAAATATAAAGCCACAATATCATTAATATTAAATTAATACTATTAAATACAAATCTTGACTTTGTTAATTTATGAAATAAACTATTTAATTTCATGCGTCATAGGCTAAAACAATATCATTTTACATATTAATGATTCTCATTACATTTATTGATGAATCACAATATATTACAAACTCTTCTCTAGTATAGGGTCAGGTAAACACTAGTTCCCCAACAACATATCTATTCAGTTTCTTGAAATTTTTCTATCCATAATATATCCTAATGAACTTTTATACATTTGTAGTTAACATTTTGATTTCATTATATAGTAGTGAGAAATTATCCAAAACAAATTTAAAATGTATTGATAATCCAAGATAACTATAAATCTCTGTCAATGTGGTTGTTTTGGTCATTGATCAATATCTTCGATATCTTCATGGATCCAAAGATATCCCCACAGTTGAGAATTATATAACACAAAACCACTAAAATTTATTTTCAAAATTAAAAAAAAATTATTTTTTATACACGTTACAGTTCGTCACATTCTAAAGTTCAATACACATTTGATGTTCATGATAATCCTTAATCATTTAATATGTATGAAAATATTCTAAAATTACTACCACAAACTTATCAAGGAAATATCTAAATACACCATTCTTATATTCATCAAGTTAGATGGGGGATTTGTAAGACCTAATGGAATCCATTTAAATTCATAGTTTATATATATTATATGTAATTTCTATATGTATATCCTCATTATTGGCCCTTAATAGATGACATCTTGATCAAAGTTAAATCTTTAAAAAAAATATTATCTACATAGTTTGTCAACGAATAAAAAATATGAGGAATAAGAGAATTATTATTGATTTCATATATTCCTATTCTTGATAATAAATAGAAAGTATCATTCATACATCATTCTTATCAAATATAATAATAGTTTCACCCCAGGTGATAGAAATTGAGGAATAAATCCCTTTCCATGATGCACCTACATTTTATTATTCAATTCATGAAACTCAATTTTGACTATTATATATGGAGTCATTGAAATAGATGTAGCACAATGTATGAGTTATATTGAGAACTCAACATCACGATTCAGTGGGACACATTGATAATCTTTTGGGAACATATCAATATATTCCCATAAAATAAATATATATTTGATGTTGTGTTTCCCCCCATCAATGTGAGATAAAAATAACTTTTGAATAGGAATCAAGAACCATATAATAGAGGAAATTGCCATTAGAATTTCATATTTATCATCCAACTGTTATACAATCATAAGTTGGTTTGGAATATAATATTTGACCTTTGTTCCTTAGAAATTGATGCTAAAATTATATAAATAAAGACCAATAATTTCATAAATAACAACCAATTCAAATAGAGGTGGAATTATGATATTTTTAGGAATAACATTCTCATATACATCAATCAACGTAGAGTCATAGAATTCAAAGGTAATAATCATTCCATTAGAGGTTTTCAATACTAATTAAACATTTAATAATTATGTTGGTACTATGATACATAGAGAATGTTCGTCCAATCTAAAAGTGTGGGTAGAAAAAAAATAAAATAAGACATTAGTAGTTATATATTGTATATAAGTGTACTATTCACTATGTCATTATCATACTCCACATTAGTAATAGTGATCTCATGATATTCACCTATTTTTTATTAGAATAAGATGTTTCTAATATCTATTATAATCTTTATCCTTTGGATTTGAGAAATGGTTAGATAATGAAAATTTTCAATGGATTGGAAAAACTAGACTGTTCAAAGTGAATTATATGGTTCTTTGCGCATTTCATTGACTAACACATTATCATTTCATCAGTATTTTATTTACCAATTAAAATCCATTACATCCATAAAATATTTATGAGTCCATTTAAGAATATTTCTTCCATGATTCATTCTATACATTGAACATAGAGGTCCATAACTTATTCTATCCATAGTTTTTGGAAATTTCCTCGAATTCCAAATTTCTTTTTTCATCAAAACTATTAGATGTATAAGTAACTAAAATATCTACTTCCACCATGAAATTACATCATGTGATTTATTCGTATCTATTATATTATTTTATAGTAAACACACTTTTGATACATGGTTTTGGGCCACTAAAGAATTGATAAACATTACTACTTCTTTAAATGATAATAAGAGAAGCGTACCTTACAGGTAATGTAAAATTTTCCCCATAAGATGTAATAGATTAATAATCCATCTATTTTATCTCAAGAAATTCCATCTCCATATTTTTATGATGAATATGGGGAATGTTATCATTGAAAAAATGATCTCTTAATCTCAGCCACTCCATTATGTCAATTTCATTATGTTTTCTTGTATTCTAGATAAGATTCAACCATTGACCTTATTTTCCTTCCAAATTATAAAAATAAATAGTCCAATTTTATTATTCTAAACACTGGATAATGGAATGTACATTTCTTATGGTACTGATATATTAATCACTAACTATTTGATAATAAGATCCACTAAAATAAGGTGGCTTTTTCCTCCTTAATGACTCAATAGAGAATTATTCTCTTACTTTATCAATTATAATATCAGGATAATTGATAGATTAAAAATGATTCCTAATCATAAAAATGAATCTTTTCCATTTATCTTGCATAAAATTTGGGCGTTTATGTGTAAAATAATTGAAATTTCTTTTTCATTCCACAAAAATTTATTTTCATCATGTTTCTAACATGAAATAAACCAAATAAAATAGTTTAAGAAATAATAATCATAGTGGGAAACCATAAAATAATTACAAAAAATATGATCGATGTTAAAATGAAGAATCCTCATTTTTAGTATGTGGTGCCTTTGGTTTATCCTAGGTTATCATTGATCATTACCAAAACTTTTGGATGTTATCCAATATATAGACCACTACATAGTATCTTCAATAATGAGTTCTCATCCTAGTTTCAATAGGTATCTACTCATTTCAATTATACTAAATATACGAAGCAGGTGACACTAAATGGTGGATGTAGAGCACCAGTGGAGTTTATGTTTATTTGTGCATCGTACTGTATACAATTTTCCTTATAACTTCATTCCTTCTTAAACACTTACATTAAGTACGCACTGTTGGGTGGTATCCTACCGAGATTCCTCTCACACCTGAGTGGGCCCTTTAGGAGGCCTGTAGACTTAATGGATTTATGTCCAGGAAAGAGGTTAGCTTCCGGAGGTGAACTATAGTAGCTGTTGCATAGAGATTTTATGGACCATGAGGTGTTTCTAGCTAGATATTACTTTGTTTTTCTTTGTTTCCGATTTCTTCATGCTTACTTGTTTTTTAGATACAGTTGGTTATCCATTGGCGCCATTACCTTTGGATATGTATGACCTTCATTGCATATATGTTTTTTGTTCAGTAGTAGTTACATGTGATCATCATGCCATTGTGTTTACTTACCACTATGCTTGTTTATATTTATTTCTCCCACTTTTTATTGATATCGAATGTACTTCCACTATATGGGTCTATTTTATGTCTGTTGAGTTGTTTATTCTATGTCGTATTTATTATTATACTCAAACTAGTACCATTATTATCCTCTAAGAGGGTATAGCCATGCCACTATACCTATAAGACCCTTGCTATAATTCTACTTCTTTTGGCGTTTCAGGAGGTGCATCTAATGTAGTACCACCCAGCCCGTTTAGCACTGTTCAAGTTGTTGTTTGGTTCTGGGCAGTTTTATAGTGGTATCAGTGGAGTTCTTGACAAGGATCTAGTAGTAGTGTTTTCCCTGATACTAATGTGATTAAGAATTCTATTTTTATTTTTGCTGGTTTTACTATTTAGAAACTGGAATACTATAGATAGGTTATGACCAGAACTGAGTTTCTAGATTTTTCTTGGGTGTCTGCAGCCCTAGGTTTGAGGGATAGACCAAGTTTCCATGGGTGTGAATTGTTGTTTGTTTTTTTCCCAGATTACATTTTATACAATTTCCACCTCGGTGGATCACTTTGAGTGTGATATTAATGATTTCTATATGTAATACCTAACCCCGCACAGTAAAGGATAATTGGACGTTGCCTCGGTATGGAATGGATTGTTTTCTTGGAATGTGATAGGAAATTTTTTAGGGCATTTCAATTTCATAATTGCATGTATGATTTGTGAAGTGATAATTCTTTTTGAATAATTTCAATTTCCATGCCTTATATTCTTATGAAATGTGAATTGGGGAAATTCCTAACAATGTTTCTTATTTATTACAATGTGATATTACATGTGTTATATTTTTGTAGAATTGCATGTGGCCTGGTATTTGAGTCTGTCTCTTGTACGAGCAGGTGAGTACTATGGTTGAGGTGATTTTGATCATAAGGATTGGGTGACTCGATCATCGGTTTCAGGAAACATTATTTGTCAGGACTGGCACGGACTAAGGAACTTTTGATACACGACTCTGTTGTGGGTGGGTAAGGAGGATGTGAGGCTAGGATTCCATGTCCATGGGTTACGATAGGGGAGAGTAAGGGATGTTTTTTATGCCACCTCTTTTCTACTTACCTTATATGATTTGAAAATATATTGTTATAAATATATAAATATGGGCTTCCTGGACATTTATGGTATTCAGCGGGTTCCTTTTAGTCGACTCAGTTAGAACGTCATGTGGGAGATGATATAGTGACGCAGGATCAGGTTCAGGATCCGGTGCAGGAAGAGCAGGAGCGACGTGTATAGGCTCAGGGATAAGATTAGGATTATGATCTAGTGCAGGTAGGATAGCGGCTGGGTTTGGTAGTGTTCAGAAAATGGCTCGACGAGCTGCTCTGATCTAGCCTTGTACGTGTCTTGCAAGGGATTGACCGAGGTGTGCATGGTCCAGAGTCATCTATGGCATATCTGATGTGGGAGTTCCAGTCGCAGCACTCGCTACGTTTTCAGGGTTAGGGTCATCTACAAGTGACTGAGAATAGGATAGAGAACATGAAGATGATATTTGTGCTGCTTGAGGTGCCTCCTGGGAAGAGGGTCAAGTTGGCAACGTACATGCTGAGAGGACTGGCGAAGCACAGGTGGGATGTACAGGTTCAAGATAACATACATGAAGGACTATCCTAGAAAGACATCGAGGATAGTATTTTTGATCACTTTTACACAGAGACACTAATGGAAGAGGGATCATGGGAGTTCATGATCCTTCTTCTGGGGGGCATGTCCATCATGGACTTTGAAACTACTTTCACTTAGTTGTCTCGATTTTCACCCAGCATGGTAAGCGATGACATGGCTAGGGTGAGGCACTTTAGAGATGGATTAGGACATGAAATTTGGATCCAGGTGGGCTAAGATCATTCTGAGAGGCGGTGAATCAGATGCTTATAGTGGAGGGTAACTAGAGGGATATGCCCCAGGTTGGACAGGCGACAGCTTCCAGTGCTAGGTTGGACAAAAATAAGTGAGGATGGGATGAGTTCCAACAGGGCGGTCAGGCCAATGAATTAGATAAAACACCTCGTAGCAGTTCAGCGTTGATTTTATTTTAGTGTGGGTAGACATGACATATTTAGACTCAGTGCGATAGGATTCCAAAGGAGTGTTGGGCATGTCGATAGGTTGGGAATCTTGAGAGGTTCTTCAGGGAACCTTCTCAGACAGCTGGTAGGTGGGGACCAGGATAGACTATAGCATCTGGAGTTGGTATAGGTTCAGTAACAGGATGGGGTAGCCGAGTTTTAGCTGCACAAGGAGGACGTGATAGAGATAGAGGGACCCAATTGAGGGGTCAGTGGCCAGTGTCTGGAGCCACACCACTGGGTGGTTTGGCATCAGGAAGTAGAACATCAGGCCAGGTGCACACCGTGGTTCTTCTAGGGGTTGAGAAGGATGGTGAGACAATGATGGTTAGAGGTACACCATGAGTGTGGCCATGAAATTCCCCTTTTCTTTTGGCTTGACCTGTTTAGTCATGTCCATTTTGAGTGCACCAAGTGCACAAGATTTATGTAGAATTTGTATATGTTGGTCAGTGGGATGGGTGCCATATCGGGTGCGTGATATATTTATATATATATATGAGATTCCGGGCATCGGGGAATCAAGGATATGGTTTAATTGATGTGACTTGGGCATTGGGGTATCGAGAATGCATGTTACATGAGGTATTAGGCACCGGGTTCGTTTTGAGCCACCATGAGATCTAGGGCATCATAGAGGTGGACACTGATGTGGTGCAAGATAAGTTTGCGGTGTCAGGGAAGACATGAGAGCACCAATGAGGTGAAAGGTTGACGATGCATCACAAGTCCAGAAATATGTTACTGATACTTTTGTTTGTTGAGTTTTATAGTGTTGAGACCGAGTTAGGAAATTTCATAATGTGTGGAGCCCATTGAGGAATTTATCCAGAACCATTGAGACCAGGGTAGTCTGGGTTACTTTGATCGGGGTGGGATTTTCGGTGCATTCTCCAGGTTTCATTTTATTGTTCAGGGATGATATGTGTTAAGGTGGAGAGATTGTAAGAACTCATGTGTATATAACGGGTCAAAATTCAGACATTGTTTGAGTTAATGAATTGTTTCTGAGAAAACTGGGTTAAATCTGGGAAGTTCTAGAAATTTCAAGACTATATTCCGTTTACTCTAATGTATGTGTCGTGTATCGGTTAGGCGAGTATCGGCTGTGTGCTCACCAAGTACATGTAATGTGATGACGGTGTTGGAATTTCCTACTACCCTGCATGTACTGTTGCTTGACATGCCATTTATCCTCCTTTCGTCTTACCGGCTAAGTTCAAGCCATGTGTTGGCCCATGTGGAGTTTCCTAGCCTTGTGGCTACCTCCACTTAAGTCGGAGTATGGACATAGCCACTACAAGGCATGTAGTTCATTTTTACATGCCTTGTATTTTTAATTTTATTTTCTTAAAATAAAGAGTGTCGCGTATTATTTCAAAAAACAAATTCTTCTTCCCCTACATCAGAACATATCCATTTTGACGTTCTTAAGAATGTTCCCCACCCTAGAATCATCATCTGATGTCTGTTCTTCAATCTGTCGGTGGCTACGAGATAGCAACAACGATGATAAACCCACACACCCTATTTCATTCCAGTTTCATTTCCTCAAGTGTCGGTGTTTCCATCCGAGTTGAATTAGCTAAATTTGATAGAAATGTAGATCTAAGAAGATCTACTTTTAATTGGAGCTCAATACCATATGTGCCTACGTCAACAAGTCTCAAGTAGGTTGGGCGTACATTCATTCGTATTTTTGAAAAACATTGGGTGGTGCGGCTTAAAGTTTGCATTTGGGTATTTTGAGCGTGCCCATTTTTTGTCAGCTATTACATATTGAATAAATTTTTTGAACCATGGGATGCCTATGGGCATGACTTAAGGACTATATTGCTCGATCAAGGCCAAGCGAGAGGCCGACGCTCATTGGGACATTTTGGCATGGGTGCCAAAAAGTTTATAATTTGTCTGATTTGATTAGAACTGGTATTTTCAATCTATTAAAGCATGATTACGTTTTTTAAAAGCATTCAAGACCTCAGTGCTGCTGTGTGATAACTGTTGGTTTAGTGAAAATTAAACTATTTAGATTTTTTTCTTGTTTATGTGACTTGTTTAGAAGTGTTATATATGTAATTGCTGAATTGCATATGCTGGAACCCTTTGGGTTGTGTTGGGCATGACCCAAATATTCTTGAGTGATTCTAATCATGAGTCGGGCTTGGGCCGAGTTATATTGGGTGGTTTTGACCATGGGATTGGGCTTCATGGATGTCAGTTTAAGGTAGTGTGACTATAATATTGGGAATAACCTAGGTTACATGGATTGAAAGGCCATCAGACTAGAGCGGCATGGTAGCGGGGGTATGAGGTGTCAGAGAGGTTTTCGATTGGGTACCATTTTGGTGATTACCGCTCACCCAGATATTTGAGTAGTTTGCACAAAGAGAGACTTCGTGATGATGTCGTGTTGACCACTCTAGTGGGTAGTGTCCCCTATTAGTTGCGGGATTGTTTCTATTATTTTGGGGGTACTTACAGTAGGATGCCACATAGATTGTGAGGATCCTTCAGGGGATAACATTGAGGATATCGGGTTTGGGGTAGAGGCTTGCTGTTATTTGATTGCAGAAATCGATATTCTTTAGGTTACCTTAATTGAGGGTAGAAATCAATTTACGTAAAGTTGTTTATTTGATGACAGACATCACTGTTCCTTTGAGTTACTATATTTTGATCATGCATTCGGGACATTGGTACTTGAGACACATAGTGTTAGGGGGAATATGGTTCTGGGTTACATGACAGATATTTTGGAGTTGGCCGAAGCATGTGACACATCATAGTGGCTGCAGAGCACCAGTGGAGTTTATGTTTATTTTTCCATCTTTCTATTTATTGTTTTCCTTATAAATGCATGTCTGCATAAACACTTATATTAGGTACGCACTATTGGCCGGTATCCTACTGATATTCATCTCACACCCAGCACGGGCCCTTCGGGACATGTGTAGACTTTAGGGATTTATGTGTAGTAAAGAGGTCAGATTTAGGAGTTGGACTACATTAGTCATTTCATGGATATGGTATGGACATTGAGGTCTTTACTAGAAGGAGTATACTTTTTTTACTTTCCCGTAGTTGCATGCGTACTTGTTTTTTTACCGACAATTGGTTAGCCATTAGCCCCTTTACATGTGGATATGAATGACCTTATTTGCATGTATGTTTGTTTTTCAATAGTAATTACAAGTGATCAGCATGCTGTTGTGTTTACTTTCCACTGCTCATGTTTATATTTATTTCTTCTGATGTTTATCAATATTGAATGTACATCCACTCTGCAGTTCTGGTTTGAGTCTACTGAGTTGTTTATTCCACTAAATAATTATTATTATACTTAGACCAGTTCCATTATTATCCTCTGAGAGGGTATAGGCTCCCCACTATACCTATAATACCCTCACTACTTGTCGTTTTCCTTGGGCGTTCATGGAGGTGCATCTAAGGTAATAACACTCGGCCCGTTTAGAATTGTTCGAGTGGATTTTCGGGTTTAGGCCATTACAGAGTACTCATACCTCACAATATGAGAGGACTTATGAAATATCCCCAGCCTGGTTCTCTATCATGTGATTGAAAATAGACACTATGAGAACTCATGTAGACCTCCCTATATACCTGAGGTAGCTGACTAGCTATAATGGTCTAAAAAATATAGTGGGGGAAAGTATATGCTCTAGTGTTGAGTAAAAATGATAGTAGAATAATTATAATCAAATAAAAATTAATCTATTACAATATATAATAATAAAAATAAAAAAATATATCCAATAAAATAAAACCATTAAATTTCAGGATTAATTCATATTTTATGTCATACAAGAAACCAACCGAAGGAATACTCCAAATACCTAGCTAAAAGAACAATCCATACAACAAAATTAAAAGCAATCCTAAAAACCTTGATTAACCTATATCTAATCTCTTGTTCTATCAAAAGAACCAAACAATCATGTATGGTTCCCATTTCACATGTCTAGACCTGTATCCAAGAAGTAGACTTAGTTAATAAATCATATCCCAAATAGGGTGTTAGTAAAAATTTGTATCCCTTCACAAATCGTGTCTAATGAAATATTTTTTAATTAATAGAATTTGAAATAGAAAATACTAAAACACCATAATTATACATCTAATTAATAACATCTAAATAAACATACTGATAGATGATCTCTAGGTTGACACCCTAGGCTAGCCATACCTAGTAAAACATGATACAATATGTCTCTATCTATACCCATAAATGGTTATTGTCCCGTAGACTAGAATATCCATATATGATAGAAATATGAACAAAATACCCAAGGAGAATTACCTTAACAAGCGATAATTACATTTTCATTTCATATCTGACCAAAGGGATAATCACATGCTAGAGGATAATAACATATTCAGTTAAAATGAATCTAAGGAAAAATCATATACGATGGATAATTACATATTCAATATATCAAGTGAAAACAACACCCAAAGCATTCCAGTTTACCAAAAAACATTCTGATAAAGTTAAATATATGCCACTTTTGTTAATTCAATCTAGGATCTTATTATCATACCAACTACAGGTATATTCCAATATTTAAATATTCCATGATTCAATTGCATTCCAAGATTCCCATTTAGTTCTCATATATTTCCAACAACCAATTTAAATGTTATTTATTTCAAATTACCATTTCACATATCAATAATTCCAAAATACCAATTCACATGTAGGAAAATCCCCAATTCCATATTTAATCCCATAGGGTGACATATTCAAAAATGATTATCCAAATACAAAACATCATTCCAAAAATCAGTTTGAAGGAACAAATATCATACGATCAATATTCAATGCTAGACAAAAATCTAGGAACACAATGTGGTTGATGGAAGTATAAGGCTTCAATCACCAATGGAACTGAC
Source organism: Viscum album (assembly GCA_963277665.1). Taxonomy (NCBI): domain Eukaryota; kingdom Viridiplantae; phylum Streptophyta; class Magnoliopsida; order Santalales; family Viscaceae; genus Viscum; species Viscum album. The sequence continues at coordinate 1,867,183,261 of OY728120.1, read as the reverse complement.
ATGATCTGTTGCAGGTCTATATTATAGGATTCAAGAAATAATATTGGATTACATTTAAAAGAGGGCCATGCATGGCATATAAAAATTTCAATGATGATATATATAATAGGAAATGATTCAGAATAATTACAAATTATTTAGACCACCTATCACCAAATCAGATAAGTGAATTTAAAGGATTAATTATTTATATCAATATACAATAACATAGAATCAAAATAATGATTTCTAGATCAAACCATGGGTCAAGGGATCATTTATTTATGTTTTAGAAGTCATAGAACCCATGGTTAACCCATCAAGACCATTAATCTAGGACAATATTAGATGGATGGTGAATATAAATCATAAAAGTGGGGTTTATTGGTGAAAATATTAATCTTACAGTGAATATTCCAACCCAGAATGGTTCTAACAAATTTTAGTGGTTCCATACAGAATATTTGTATCCCTAAAAACATCATTCGATGTCCAATGGACTTCATGTAGCCTTACTGATATACTTCCCCATCCACTGACTAACTGGTGTAGTACACTGAAAAGATTGTTCTACAATAGTTCCCCCTGTATTATATGGTACTCCTATTAATTTCTAATCATCCTCCGTTAAGGAAAAAGAAAACAATAAAACACCATTTTAATTTGGTACAAATATTAATTAAATAATTTAAATAGTATCCATTTACAATAAAATGATGATTGTGTATAGAAAAATATTGGGTTATATAACCACCACACTATATAATATATCATCCTCAAGCTATAGTCCAATACAACATCGAGAGTAATCAAGGGATAAATTAGCATTCTATGAAAATATAACTAACTCCATCTACATGGTTTCCTCCTAAACATTCACATTATTCCACTATACTCATATAAGGGGAATGATATTACCTAAGATTATATTCTCACTATGGTCCATCATACAGGTCATTTTCGTCTCGAATGATGAATCAATATCATTTTCAACTTCATAAACATCAATCCCATTATAAGGATCGAGGATATGTCATCAAAGCTTTGATACATGAAACATGTCATACATGGAACTGTAGAATTTTGTAATGGAAAATCAGGATTCAAATGGGTTATTCTTCTCTATTATCTCCAATTCACAAAAAAACCATAGTTTCAGATGCATATGAATATGGTGTTTCTCTAGCCTGGGTCACGCCCACATGAATACATGTTGACCAACCTAAAAATCTAGTTTTCATATATAATCAAAATCTTAAGATTTCATCATACTATATTTGGATTCCAACAACTTTATGAAAAAATAATGTATTCATATTCCCTAGGCACACGACTTTGTACACTAAGGGTTGACTAACCTACCATTAACAAAGCATAGAGGTGAACAGAATAGCCTTCTATATAACTCATAGAATGTGACATCTAAATCAATTCCATGATGATATTATTACAATAACACTCCATGAGATCCAAAAACTACTATTATGAACCACCTAATTCATGATTATTGGCTCACAACATGTTTTACAGAATTTGAATCATCCATTTGGAATAGGAATTAGCCTAAGGATGATTTTTTTTGCTCAGAAGAGCCTGGGAACCCATATCCGTCTGATGTACATTTTTGAAACATGACATAAATTGGGTATCTCAATATGAGACAACTCTATGTGTAATAACCATTCATATCCTTAAATAACCATTCACAATATCAATAGTTCACGACATCACCTAGAACTTATTCATGTATTTAAATAACCATTCACAGTGTTCATATTTCATGTATCAGGATTCTTAAATATTTTCTATTCAAACATCCAAAATTTTCAATTTATATATTTAATCCTTTCAGAATAGAACACAAAAGAATAAAATTTATGTCTACTTAAAACATATTGGGTGTTATATTCTCCCGAGCATTGGGATTTCTATCCTTGAAAAGAAGGAGTTTAGTTTTTAGCTAGAACAATTCATGGAATTTGTCCACCATTAACATCCCTCTTTCCAATATTTCCTATTGAATTTAACATTTCCACTATAAAAATCATAGAAAATATATTGATATTTATCCTAATGTCAATTTATTTCTATCTAAAATCAAAATAATTAATGATTAAAAGTCACCTCAATTTCAATAGTAACATGATCCTAACTGATTACATGGATGTGATGCGAATGATATTATTTTAACCAGGACATGAAAAAAAATTATTAACACCATTGAATCTACATTGTAGGGATAACCAATATTCAACAGTGATATTTTTTCTACTATTTCAAATATTCTAACATACCATGGAGCCAGTTTCTCTTTCTTTATATAGAATTTATGGCCATATATGGGTAACACTCTTTTGAAGACATGATCACTAACATCATAATATAGGGATAAGTGATGATTTTATGTATATTCATTCTGAGGCATATTATCCACACCATTCACTTCAAGATATTTTGAATCGTCTTCATTATCTTAGGGAAAATATTAGTAAAATAAATAATTTTTATCTTGTTTACACCCAATATAATAGATAAGGATTAAAATGACTATCCAATTCCTCGAATGGGCTATATTTGATACCACAAGAAAGATGTTGTTATAGGTTAATTTAGGAAAATTAAAATGATCCTATAATGATTTTACAAGTACAATGACATACTCTCTAAGAAAATCTACAAATAATTGAATTGGTTGTTTTGACTACACATACATACAAAGATTATATGATGTGATAATGGTCTGTTTAGTTCTTTGATCCCTTTTTAATGATATATATTATATAGAAGTGAATCAAGTATCACTATTAGATAATATCAAAAAAATTATCCCCATGTAACCTGAATTTTTTTTAATGTATAAATTTAAAAACTACTCAACCATGTTAGATTCCCTTATTGAGTGAAATAATGCTAAATTGGTGAGTTAATCCTCAATAACCAAAATAGAATTAAAAAACCTTAACATTAATCTTAATCCTATTAAAAATACGTTGTGATCTATTTACACTTCCATATAAATATAGGAATATAATGAAAAATGACATCTAGTTATTGATGTTTAGATGTTACCTATTGAAATGTTAATAATTTCATTACATAAACTGAAATCTTGCATCTCATGCCAAACCAACAAAAAATGGATCTACATCTCCACATAAATTTTATGATTTCTATGATAAATAACCTACTCTAAATGGTGATATTTTAAAAGAATTTGTTTCTAGAATTATATAGGGACTATAGTTCAATTATGGAAATGTAACTAGGAGTTTTCATTATATTTCAAGTTTTAAAAAATATATCAACCAAATATTTTATCCCAAAGGTTATACAATCATGATATAATTTTATGGAAAATAATAAGAAATACATAATTTTAGGACTAATAATAACTACAAAGAAAATTTCACATTCAACTTGTGAAACATAATCCACATTCATGTGTGAAATAATTCTCATCAACTACCATTATTCAGGCATTTCCAAGAGAAAAACTTAATAATATTTCCATATCAAAAAATAAATATAATTTCAATCACATGATGTGTATACCAAGTCAAAATAAATCTTATTTAGGTTCTATATCTATAGTTGTTACCTCTAGTTCATGTCTCACTATGAATGATTTATTTCGTACTTCAATGGATAATGAAAACTTTGATCATTTCTCTATTTAGGTATAGTCTTCATTTTTTTAATGAATAGAAAAAAAATACTTAATTCGTTGTCATGCATAGGATAGTTTATTCACATGGTCTATTAACCATCTCAAACCACATTTCACAACATTAATTCTTATATGAGATCACCTATAATACTGATTCCAAAGGTATGACATTATACCACTTAAAATTGGAATTGTGTTTGAAAAATTCGGATGGGTGTGGAGTTGAGAAGATTCTAAAGATATTGAATGTTTTCATGTTATTAATCATTACATAAGAACAAAAAAACATTTCCTATTAATTTAGAAAAGTTAGAATCATGCCTTGGGAAATCATCAAAAGAATGATTATAATAAAATAATAATCCTTGGATACTGTGCATCTCAAAAACATTCATTGATTTCTTCCATGAAAAAAATGATTAGATCTTTATAAGATCGATTGATATTCCATCTTGAAAAATTATGTGACCATTAAATTGGACATACTATATCTGAAATTCAAAAATAAAAATATTTTAATAAAAAAATTTTTCCGACAACATCCTATGTATAATTTCAAAGTGAACCCTTTAGACATTCCTTCTTCTAGAGTAGTTTAAAATATCCAAAAAAAATTATTATGATGAATGAATCAAGAATACTATTGAATATAAGGTTAATTAATAATATTTTTAATACATGTGAATTTTTTCAAATAAATGGACATGGAAACATACTCTTAATGGCCATATCTAGTTTAGAATTCAGTCTTAAGGATATCACATCTTATGGATTTATGATAATGTGATATTTATTTTAGATAAATATTAGAGATCCATTAGTATAAAGATAATTCAAAGAAATGTTCACTGATTAATGAAAGAGGAAACCAATTTTTAATTGATATTTGAATAAATTTACTACAATAAAATCACAGCCAATGAGGACTAACTTCTTTCTTTACAAATAAAACCAATGCAAACTAAGGCGATGTTCTGGGGTTGATGAAGCCCTTCCTTTAAAATCATCTTGAAATAAAATTAAATCTAAGAACTTTATCTCATCCATTATGTAATATTTTAAATAAATAAGGATTTTTTCTTATGTTTAGATCGATATAATATTTTCTTTATAATTCAAGTGGTCTTATAATGTATTTTTTTATGAATGTGTTGGGTATTGACTCACTGTGAATGATGGAGAACTGTTTCTTTTTTAATTAGATGCTCCTGGATCATTGCTTATAACTAGACCAATATGGTTTCAAGCACTATCATAAATGGTCCAAATATTCCTTTATTTATATATTAATCCCCATTTAATACATGAAGAGATCTATATTGGGATGTTAATATCAATTATTGAGAATAAAATATAATATTATAGTTGAATCACACTATCCAATCCATTCCAATGATTAGATGAAAAATATAAAACTCCAAGACAATAAAATCTTAGAGAAACTATACTCCATCAATGGTAATAGTTCATGTTAGAAATATTAGTCATATACATTCCCATTGTCTAAAGGGTGTCTTGATACTCAAAATTTGAGGCATCATTTCTACATATAAACAAAAAAATTTAACCAACAATAATAAAAGAATGAATGTAATGTACTAGTATCAAACAAGAAATGCATAATTGTTGACTTTAGAGTAATATATCTTCACACTAAAGAGGGAAATGATTTCTCATTTGTGATATCCAGATCTACTCCAATAAATTGTCAATTGTCTTATATAGATTAGTTGTAGCTTTCTTATTGTTGTTTCAACTAGACAACTAATGTTTTACTTTAGAGTGTCCTAATTCACTTTTGTTTTGTGATGAGAACATGTCTGATGGGACTATTCTATTATATAATAAGAGTCCTATGGTTTATTTGATACTATTACCCATTGTTATTTTTTGTGTCTATGATATCACTTCATGGGATACCCCTTCATTCCACAATGTTTTAAATACCTCAATGGTTCGGAAAATTCATAATTTCTATTAAAAAATACACCAAATTGAAAAAATATTGATTGATGTAAATTATTGATAAATGATTAACTGATTCAAAAGTTTGTGCCTTTGGTTCACTACATCCTTATGAATAAATATCCATCTTCAACTTATTTCTAACATTATGCTTCAAAATATTTCCCATGGAAACAAGCATAACATAAACCATAGTATTTCTAAAAGGATACATTTCTATTGGTATTTCCCTATTAAACGTCTTTTTATAATTGTTAATTTAGTGTAACTATATTTTCAATGAACCTATAATCACAATTGTGACAGAAATATATTTTCCTCCAAGGATACATGATCAAAATGGTTGATATAAAAATGAAATATGTTCATAAAATTATCACCATACTATGAAATAAATAGGTTTTCATTATTTAATCTAAACATATCTATTTTAATTTCCACCATTAATTTATGCGGATAAAATGATTTGTTGAAAAAATCCACATTTTCCTCCTAGATGTTTCCATTCCCAGCTTTAGCTTGGACATTAAAATACCAAAATTGGAATGCTAGATCCAAAAAAAAATATTTATCATTAACATTAGCTCAGTGAGTATACACATAAAATTAATGATTTTTTAATTTGGTTGAGCCATATATCTTCTATTCTTGATTCAGAATACCATCAAAAAATTTTGGATTATATTTCTGAAACTGTATGAAATATAGTATTGATGTTTTTTATAAATATTTTTTACTATTAATGGATTATAAGTCATTCATAATACTTCAAAAATGTTTTAGTTCACCTATGGCTCATGTACCACCAAATTTTCAACATCCTCTTACAATGAATGTCTATTAATTCTACTGGGTCCCTTTTTCTATACCCAAAAAAATACGCTATTTATCCACTAATATCAAGAAACCAAAGTTATGAAAAATTTAAAACCATATTAATAAACCATAATTATAATTATAATTTCTAAAATCAATCATTATTTTAATTTTAATCACATTTGAGATCTCATAAAATTAGTTTGAAAAATTTAGTCCCCATAAGAAGTCTTAGTACTAATGCATGATATGCTACACTAATTAGCTAAACATATTCCGATGAGATGATAATTTAAAATTAATGGTCTTAGAATAATTTTTGTATCCAAACTACCCTTATAAAATTAGGTTTAGAATAAAGAGGTTAGATGTGTCTTCTTATGGTATACATTTAACATTACAGCAATCCAATCTCTTGGATTTTAACCAAACTCAAGGACTGAACAAGACTCATACCATTTGTATCTTCCCTCCCCAACTAATTGATTTGATGGGATGAAATAGTGATACTAATATTTTTTGAAATTCTCCAATACACCAAATCCTAGAAATAATTTACATATACATCCAAAAAAGATAGGGGTGATTTTACCTAAGGAATTAAAAAAACTACTAAGATAAACATAAAAAAACAAATCCAAATACATTATTGTTGAGAAACCAAATGATAAAACTCCATGAAATGGTAATCAGATAACTATATCATATTTAAAATTAAAATGAAATATGTGTTTGAGAGTAAGACAATAAAAATAGATTATGAAATCAATGTGGCACAATTTGGGAAAAAGACGTAGATACTCCCAAACCCCATCATCAGAAACCAAGACATGTATGTTAGGGAAATTGAATTGTGATGTAAGTAATGTGTATGTTCCCTATATATTTTAACATGAAATATGAAAGTCTCTAAAATTTCCAATAATGGAGTGATTATATCACTCATTTGGTTATTCTTAGAGAATTATTATCACAGATTATTTTTATAGGAAATATTTATCACATTTTACATAAAACTGGAGAAAAATACATAAACAGTTTATACGGAAATCATAAAAATGTTTTTTATATATGAAAAAGTTTATATCAACTCTTTCAACTTTGAATAATCTTTCCATTTACACACCCACACACACACACCTAAAGAAGGAAAACATAGAACTCCTTATACTAATGAGTGGTGATTCATTCTATTTCCCAAACATCAGTTTTCCATCCATGTTGATAGATGTATTTTCAGTTCTAGTCATAGGGAAAGCATGTTGTGGAGGGAGACATATTAAATTTTTTGTTTATATTGAGTTTTATGAACATTTATCTTCAATTTAAGAGGCATAAATAATTTATTTAACATAACAATAAATGAATACCCTGGATTATTGAATTTCGTCAATGAGAATGGTGATCATCTGAAAAGGACCTATTTTATTTCCTTTATTTCACTCTGAGGAACCTTGTATAGAATATCTATAGTGGTGGTCTAAAATGTATCCTTTGATATCTATGAAACACCTATTGATATCTGGGTGAGAGTAGGATGATTTGATTTTCATGACTTTTTTATTTATTTCTCATCCATATTTCTTGAAGGATACTATCTTGAGTTACTATTGTTTGAGAGGGGGAGAGAAGTATGAGTCAAGAGATAATTTATCATGTGTAGGAATTCTAAATTTGTGATTGTACACCCAAAAAATAGACATACGAATATATTAATAGATATAGGGTTTAGTTTAATATAATTATTTTATTTAATATCATCCCATAAATAATTTATTACCTCTAATAAACCACATTCTACTTAAAAATAATAATGTTATTATTTTTTAGAATGACTAATTGTGCAATATTAAATATTATTTTACGGGATTATTAATTAATATTTTACTCTGCCTATAGTCATGGACTAATTGAGATCCTCTAGAATTTATTGAATTACCAAAAAAATATTTAATTTAAATATTTCATTAATTAATTAACAGTTTTGATAGATAAAATGTAAAAAAACTATCAATTGATGTTGATAAATAATTTTTTCAATAAATTAAATTCAAATAAAATTTATTCGATATCATCAGAATTAATTATTTTGTGACATTTTACGATTATTTATCATTATAATTAAGTATGGTTACCAAACATCCAAGTTTACTATCGAGCAATGGTTCAAAGAACCCATGTGATAGAACTCAATGTTTTAATAATGAAAATCATATATGAACACTCACTATATAATATTTTTTTATAAATATCTCATCAATAAGGTTTCACATCCATGTCATAAAACATTATTCTTGATACATCATTCCTTAATTATCTGAAATAAATATTTCATTAGACCATAGCCATGTAAATTACGGTGAATGTGCGATTCCAATGAATGTTCTGAGATATCAGCTACCATATTGTTGGAAGGGACACATCATTCCTCAAATTATTCATTAATTTCATTTCAATCATGACACAACCAATATACTATATATCAACACAAACATATGTCATCATGATTTTTTTGAAAAATATATTTTCACGAGACATGAAAAAATTAATGATAATATTAAAATATAAGAAAAATTATACATTATAATAGATTGGAATATAAGAGGAAACCAAAACATATAGAATTACTAATGGAAGATATCTTCCCTTAATCTACCTTCTTAAATATTAAAATGATTGAATATGATGAGAAGAATCCTCATCCACTTATGAGTACTCACACCTAATAGTATATGTTCAATGTCACCCATCATTGTACATTAATCAACCACATAATATTATTTAAGAATATCATCATATTACTTCATGTATATCATTATAGTGGAGAACTGATGTGGTCTTATCATTGTGATAGATACACATAGACATGATGGCCTTTAATTCATGCATAAAAATGAAAAATATGTAATAAGTCGTTTTATTAAAATATAGTACATCTGATATAAATATATTGAATGTAAAAAATTTTGGTCCCCCGACAACAACTCTAATAAACTCAACCATGGATTGGAGCCATCTTCATAAGACATTGAGTCCTCTAGACCAAGAAAAATAATATTACTTTTGATGAGTCAAGTCTTTCCTAAAAGATCATTACACATTTTATTTTATTGAATAATTCTTAATATAACCACACCTCTATGAAAAAAATCATCATGATATGATACTTTGGAGGTGTTTTCTTAAACCACTTATGTGACCATGAATCTTTTTTTGAGAGCCAATACTATAATATTATCACATTACAGTGTAAAAAATTAATTAATAGTAGGAACCTCCTCAATATCATGAATGAAATTTCACATCCAAACTACTTCATTAGATTCTTCATAATTGAAAATATACAATAACTATACTGTGGAATATAAGACTTTGGCCTACATTGAGCTCTTGTGGCTCCAAAACATCCAGTAAAAGTGAATATATAACCGATTTGGGATTTCATGTCATCATTATGAGTTTGGAAACTATAATCTATATATCCTCTAATGAGTAGTTCCTCAAATCCTCTATAAAACTATAACATTTCCTTAGTACATCATAGATTCATAACTATGATCCTGAATTCCATCAAATGTAAATAACTTATGATATCATGATATCTTCCTACCACTCATAATGAATAAGAATCATCTATCACAGTATATTACATATCATACTTGATTTACCCAATTTTTTATGTATATATAATTCTTTATATGTTGTATAATTCCGCATGTGTTTGAGGATACATTTTTCTATAATGATGAATTCTAAGTGACACTAAAAACAATCCCATCTTGTAATGATCTGCACTCAATATCTTCAGTATCATGTCAATGTTCGTACTTTTACATGGGCTTACCAGTATCATTGATCTTTAATAATTGATTTTTATCCCAAGAATATATGGTTACTCATCTAATTCATTCATCTATAAGAATTAATTTAACCATTCCATAACATATTATAAGACTATTAGTTCATTTTCTATGGGTAATATGTCATTGACATATACTATTAATAAAATGAATACACTTGCACTAATTTTTTTTTATAAATAATGAAAATAGTAATTATTTATGAGAGAAAATTATCTTAAGGCTTCATCAAAATAAATATTCCATGACCTAGACAATTTTTAAAATATAGAGATCGATTTTTGAAATTTACATATCTTGTTGGAATCCTTTAATAGAACAAAGACATTGGGATGTGTATCTTCATGAAGGTTCCCATTAGGATCATATTATTTAACATCCATTTAAAAGATCTAGTTTTCATTTTAGTACATAATGGAATGTATAATTTTTAAAGATTTCAGTCATGGAACATGTGATGAAGTGCCCTCATATTAAAAGCCTTCACGTTGACTAATCCTTTCTATAACCAGTCTTTATTTTTAAGTACTGTCATGTACTTGCATGTAAATTTTCACCATGATTCATTAAAATGAAACAATGGTATTTTCATGCACTAGTATAACAAAAAAAATACATACATGGATTTGGTACATGGAATCCATTTTTGAACTCATGGATTATTTCCATTTGGAAACATTTGTGCCACTAACAAACTCCTTGTATTTTGAAGGATCATTATTATCAACTAATAATTAGTCACCATCCTCGGTGACTAGAAAAACATACCACTCTAGTTTTCTATCCTATCTTTTACTCTTATGTTGTACCTATTTCCATATAATAGTTTCTTCTTCCATGGGGGTTTTTAGAAGGTATTGCTACACCCACCCTTATATACCATAATCCTCAATTTCTTATAATTATATATCATCCAATTATATCTTTTAGATATTTTACCCATCTCATGGAATATATAATGTATGGACACTATTAGATTCTTTTTCAAAGGGTTCATAAAGATAATATCCCCTTATTTCATTAGGTATCCTATAATGGTATATTTTTTTCCTCATGGTGAAATCTTGTTATCTAATTTTTTTTAACAAATTGTTCACTAGCCCAAAAATGAATGTATAAAAAAACAAGTATCTTTAACTTAAATAAATAGCATGGTATATTATATTCCTCATTATTTGTAACTTAGTTTAGTATATTTTCTACTATTTGTAACATGTATTCCTAAAAGGATAATAGAAAACATGCATGACTCATCATTGATATGGCTATTTCCAACATGGTGAAGTTACTATTTTCACATAAACCATTACAATGAAGTGTATTAGGATGAGTGATATATTATAGGATTAAAAAATAATTTAGATAGTCTATCAATTCATTATTAAGATATTCACCACCATGGTTTGAGAAGAGTTTCTTAATCTTTCAACTTTGATGATTCTCAACATCATTCTCGTATTCCCTGAATTTATCAAAATAACAAAAAATAAAAATCATTATGTATATATATCCATATCTAATAAAATAATTACTAAATTTTTCTAAGTTTGAGTACCCACACATTTCCCCAAAACTAAATGGTATACACACATTTTTATGTACTATTTCAAGATGCACTTTTTCCCTTTTACCTTTTCTACTAAATGAGTATTTTTTTCATTTTACCTTAAAAATATGTGTGACATAGAAAATGAGGTTTTAGTTATAAAGAATATAAATATCCATTTTGTAGAATTTAGTCACACAATTTGTATTTACAGGACCTTGCCTATGATGCCATAGTTGGGTGTGGTATGAGTCAGGTGATGAAGTTCTGTATTTAATTATCATGACTTGGTTTCTGTAATCCAACACATAAATGGTATTAATTAATTTTTCCTTATGATAAAAACTATTATCATTAAAAAGGAATAAATATTCATTTATGAAAATGAAAATAAATCTATCTGTATCGTGTTTGGATATGAATATAATGTATTTTCAATCTGAAGGCACATAATAAAAACCATTTCGAACCAAAATAATTCTGGTTGGAAACATGAGGTTGTAGCCCCAAACAGACACAATAACATGTTTTTATCAGTTTACTTCTCATATATCTAAATACCCTAGTACATAAATTTAATCTTATTGGTTCCTATATTTTAATACATATGTGATCACCACATGTTTTATCTGATACACTATTTATTGAAAGATATAGATTTTAATCGATAACAGATTGACTTGATGCATCCCAATATATCATTGGATGGGTTACTTTTTCATCCAACTACCCATCATTCCAGATGTAAAATATATAGCTTCGTGGTCCCATGATTTCCCCTTGGTATTCCTCTTCATGTAAGGATTTAAATAAGTTATGGAGTTATAGCACTTTACATTCCATTTATATTTTTTCACTATTTGGACTATATATTTTTAATGCTTATTCTCCTTATATTCATGGAATAAGTGATTAAGAAGACAAAGAAGTGACTAATTAATGTTATATAGATTAAAATTTACAAAAAAAAATAGTATATCTTATGAGGGAGTGATGTACGAACCATATAGAATCCCAGTTCCTTGGGGATCATAATCCCTAGAACCTCTATGCACTCAATATAGCCAATGATCATTAATACATGAGGTCCAAATAGGGAACCACCTCCAATATTACTCTGAGACAAAACCATCAAAATATCAAACTGTTCCGATCAAAATATATCATAGTAAAGACCATGGATATTCACAATAATTCTATACACATTCATTATTTCGTGAGACTTCCTATGTTCACTAGTCCTAGTTGAAAGATCCAAAAATTTATTTTTTGTTGCATCACTGAAATGTTTTTCATAGATAATGATCTCTTCATAGTTAGCCTCCATGGTCGGAGGATTATGAGTTGAGGATTTTAGTAAAAAATTCTTTCATTCATGTTGTTGCACAACTTGACAGCATCTAAAACAATCTTCAAAGTAACATCTTGTTAAGTGATTGTCTATCTACAATATTAATTGTAGGGATAATCTAGATGATGAGCTTCCCCTTTTGTTCAAAACTTAAAGTTTATATTATTGTTACTTTTTATTGATTTCATATTACAAAATAAATAATAAACTATTTTATTTTTTATTAAATCATCCACAATTGTTTCAATTCCCAATAACCCATAAAATTTAACTCAGAATATCTAGTTGTTAGAAAATTTTATTTTAAAGGACCATTTAACCCAATGGATTACCCCAAAATGGATTGGACAAGAATCTTGATGGTATTTAGGTAGGTAAAATATGGGATTGAAACTCCTTGATCCATTGAGTGGACTCTCCTATCCTAAAATCAGGACATCGATTTCCTCAACATATACCCCTGAGTTTTATCAAACCTAAAAAGGGATAATTCTTATAAAGTAAGATGGTTAAGTGATCCCCAAACCATAATTATAATTATAAATAAAATTATGTTTCCCAATGTGGGTTGATTAACCATTTATTTCTAAGTATTTCCTCTATAATAATGTAATAAAAGGCTATGTTTGAATTAATATTTAATTGGGAGATTTTCATTTATTATGAAAAAATCTTATTTTGTTTTAACAATTTCATTTTTTTCATATTAAGTGGATTTCACCGAATTAAAATACCATGCTGGATAAATTATTTACTCTTAATCCATTTATTTAAATTCTATATTATAAAATTAAATAATTTATTAAAGTAATCATAATATTACTTCCTTAATATAAGTAATTTCTTAGACAGAAATATATGCATAATTAAATGAATTGATCATGAGATTATATTGTGGTTGATTTTATTTTCATATGTTAAATGAACCATTTAACCGGGGAATATAACTTATTTTTTTCGTCGTAGCATGATTGAAAACATTCCACCAGTCTACATGTGTATCTCTTGGGTTGGAATCATTGTTATTCCATCCAAAATAACTTCTATACTCCATAGAAGAATCTAGTATTTAAATTTATTTATAACTCACACACATATGAGGGGAACCTAATAATTCGTTAAAGTGTAAATACTTATTTATCCTTGGACACATAGTTCCCACAAAATAATCTTTGAAGGGAAAAATCATAGTCTATCAAATTTAATTTAATATTAAATAATTGAAAACCCATTAAAGAAATTAAATTATATAAATTCAAAAATATAAATTAGTACACATATACCTCATGAATGATAATTCATGCAACATATATTCGAAATTAAATCAATAAAATTGATGTCATAATCTCTTATTTATTATTAAGTTAAGAATACATAAAAAAATTAATTAATTCCCTTTCATCCTAATGAAAATATTAACTCATTTGACTAAAACGTCCATAATTTAATTAATGGAAAATAAATGGTAGAACCAATAGTTATTGATTTAAAACTCTGAATTAATTAAAGATTTAATTTCTTTTGAAAAGGGTATTAATTTTTTAAACACATAATTTTACAATCACTGAAATACTGTTTTAATGTTGCAATTTTCAATTTAATGAAATTTATTTTTACTTGTAATTTAGTGACTACCCAATATTTACTTTCTCGTTATAGGTCGTCATCATTTTTTAGGTTACACACCTAAGGATTTTACATCTGAATCATCCAAAATACATGACAAGTAGAAGCCAGCTATGTGTTTTCTATCCAATTTTCATTTTCTTGAGACCCTAAACTATGTATTATGTGGTTATTTTTGTGGGATAACATGGTGATTCTAGTCCATTAACATGTCGTGTTTTCCGAATGTAGCATGACCATCAACCAAACAAAATTCTTGATGTTTTATCATGTGTAAAACTACAAAAAATTACCTCTAGTAACATATCAAGTATCATTACTACCATTTTTTTAGATAAAATGGCGTATATATCATGTTTATTAATAAATGAACTACAAAAATGTATTATTCATACAAATCATACATATCATAAATTCAATATGTTTTTAGTCTCACATAATCTGACTATGAATTTGGTCAATTTGAAATGTTTTATTTACACCAATAACACATGTAGACTACAAGGAATGTACACCATATACCTGCACAGTAATCAAAACAATGTTATTGGTATAGTGAAATACATGTGGTGTTAACTTCTTGTAGTAACAACATGGTATTTCATGTAATCCTCATAATTGCTAGCTGTGTTGGGGTCGTATAGGATAGATGTTGTATTTTGCAATGATGAAGAGGTTTTTTTGTATGTTTGTACTTTTTTTGTCTATTAAAAGTAAATGGGAAATAAAATCACCTCACTATATATTTATTTGTCATCATACTCACAATCATATTCGGACGATGAGATTCAACCTTCATAATAAAGTCCATATGATTCATAAGAAGTTTTCTAAATGAAATGGTTCATCATACTCACCTCAGGTCCAAACTAAAATGATGATCATTATAAGATATTGTATTATAGTGTACTTGACTCATATGATATTTGATGTTTTTTTATGATCTTGGTGTTTATATAATTCATAAGTTCTTTGAAAACATGTGATGAAAGCCTTACGTTGGAAAGGCGGAGACTAATTCTGCGGATTGTAATGAGCTATGGAAAAAATGATGAAGGAGGAATGTGAATTTACATTACATTCAAATGAAATTAATATGATGATGACATGGATCATAAATGTTTTCAAATCCATGAAGATGTCATCATACATGATAAATTTTGATGATGAAGGATGTTTACAAAGTAAAAGCTTCTCAGTCTCAGTTCATTAGTGTGTGGTCAAGGGACACAAAATAGTTTGATGGGTATGAATTTTTTGTTCGAAAAATGATAATATGAAGATGATGAATTTTAGTTATTCCAATAATCTATATAATACAAATAATTACAGAATTAATCTAATTTATATCATAATAAGAAGATGAAATTAGTTTCTAAAGATGAAGCTATAGGAACTGATCTATTAGACCTGGTGGGCCCCTGATAGTTAGAGGTATAATTGATTTATTGGGTAGTTAGTATGAGCAGTGAATATTATAATAAGAAATTTTTTTTACAATTGTGGAGAATATATTAAGATATAAATAACCAATTAGTCACCCATTTTTCTCAAGATGAAATGTTGGTTGTTTTTTATGTTGTAACTTTATTTTCCTAAACAAGTTGATCAAGAAGAAGTAGAAATCTGATTTGTTTTCAGTTCGGTCAAGAGTATCATACTAAAAATGACACAGAATATTAGAGTAATGAAATTATTGATCCATATAATTCGGGCTAATACCAATTAATATAAATAGAAAAATGATCATTCATCTGAATAAAAATAAATAAATTAATAAGTATTCAAAAAATTCTTTTCAAAGGGAGCGTGATGAGTTGAGAAGAAATGTTTTTTTGAGGAATTTTTAGTTTTTATCAATTTCTATAGATCATCAGAATTGGTATATATTTTTATTTCATTCAATTTGGAATAAATCATCATAATGGGAAGAAATGTGATTTTTATATGATTATCTTTATAAATTTGTTTAGAGAAACATTATGGCTAACCTATAGCTAAACATATATCATAATCATTATGAAAAATTATAATGGGGAATCATAATTGTATTGAATCTTGTAAATAATATATTCTATGAGATGATGCTATGTGGGTATTCATGATGTTTCCAGAAAAATTTGAAGAGTTTAGAATCAGTGGAAAAGTCCACGATGCACCAGAAATTAAAGAGGAATTAATGTTTCTAGATATTTGGTTCAGTGGTAATGTCTTTCAGAATCCAGCATAAACCATTTTTCGGTCACCTATAAATAGTTTATGTAAATTTTAATTTCATACAAGGATGTTCGGGTGAAGGGATAAGGAAGACAACTGAAGAATTGTGGACATAATAAGTTTCTAAATCAGGATTTACTAAGGAATATTTCTTGATAGAAGAATAAAATTAGAAGAGATAAGATTATAAGCTGAGTATTCTATAAGACAGAGAAATATGATCGAAATTTCAGGACACATATTGAAGAAGTTCATAATAGTTTCAAATATATCCTTAAAGTGTTCTATTATTAGACTTTCCAATCATACTAGGATGATCGAACTAGGATATCATAATGAAAATCATTACGAGGTACTATAATTTTTTTTTCCTAATGCATGGTAGGAATATGAAATATTATTTTGAATATCATATATTGTAATATTGTCAAGGAATTATAGTAACATGTTTTGATGCATCTAGTGAATGCTTTATAAATTATTAAAAATAATGTATTCCACCATCTTGTGATTCATTAGGAAATAAAATATTATATTAAACATAGTTATACATGTGTGTATAAGAATATAATGCTCATTGTATCAACAGAAAAGAATTTTTTCACTAGTGTATTTTGTAGTATTGGTTTGTTTCTAAACCAATCGGATGTTGAAGTTACTATTTTTGATTTGCAAACCTTTTAAATTTTTATGTTCTTTTGTATGTGTTATTGGTTTTGTTTTCTGAAATATAACAACTTTTTAATATAATGATAATGTTGTATCAAAAGAATGTAAACTTAATAGAAAAATTTACCACCTATTCACCCCTCCCCCACTGAGTGATACATTTTTCTAGATTGGTAAATCTCAATTTACATATGAGCTATGGGTTCCCTTCGTTTACTATTTTTTAATGTTTTGAAACCAATTATTTGAAGGAATATAAAACATGTCGGACTATTATGTCAATTATTCTTTTTGATGGTAATAATTATCATATATATAAAGGTAAAATGTTTCTATATCTTCTTCCTATTTGGATATGATACTCTTGAATCTAAAAAAATAAATATCTTCCAATTATAGAGAAATTTTATTTTGTATCTATTGATAAAAAGAATCGTGGGAAAGTTGGAAGGGCCAAAAATTTGTTACTCTCATTAGTTTCTGAATGTTATGTGTTTAGATTAACTTGTGTCTCCACTACCATAGATATTTAGGATAAGCTAAAAAAATTTATAAAGGAAATAACAAAGTTAAAAACGAAAAAATAAAAATCAAGACATTAAAGTATGACTATATCATTATGGGAGTGTATTATTGTGATTGTAACATCATTGTTATGTAAAATGATATTTTAATCAATATTATATGTCTTGGTGGGTTTTTAAAAGACTCTACTGTTGTTTAAAAGTTCATGATAATTATTATTGACAAATATGAAGCTAAAATATACTATTTATATGATAGTAGTCGATAATAATTATATTTAGATGATTTTAAAAGTACTATATTTACTTATAAAATTAGATGAAAAAAGTCATAAATAGAGAAACTAATGCTAATTATGATGTTTATTTCAAGGATTCCAAAAATGAAAATTGCATGTTGATTCTTGAAGAAGAAGCTAGTGATTCTGATTTCGAAAATGATTTATGTAAGGATTTTGATGATTTTCTCCTTATATTTTATAAATGCGAATCTATATAGATTAAAAAAAGGGAAACATACCTTGAAATGTTTTTAACATAGATCTATTAAGAACCTTTCAGCTAGTTTTCCTAAAATATAGAAATAAATGAATATTAGGGATGATTATAGAAGGTTGTCAAGATTGTGGAAGAAAAACAGTTATAAGGATAAATCTTATTTGAAAGATAATATCCTATCCAAATCCAAAAGGATCATATTTATGCCTATTGATGATGAAGATAATGACAGTGAAGATGAAGCTAATAAATTTACTGATCATGTAGGAGATTCAAGAGAGAAAATGAATTTAAAGGGGAATTATTTTATTTAAATAGTTTACAATAAAGAATTTGGAAGAAGTAGATCTAATAAAGATGAAAATCATTTAGAATTTCATCTAAAATAATTTTTTAAAAAATTTAAGAGAATTACTAGAATGCTTGAGAAAGAAATATTGAATTTGAGATATTATAATTCATCAAAAAATAGTCATGATTTATTTCCTAATCACATGGTCAAGATGCTGTAAAATATTGGTTATTTGAGGAAATTCCTTGAGAAATAAAAGAATCATAATGAACCTCTAGTAGTCAAACTAAATGGTAAAGAAGATGATTTATAAATTTTCCAACATAAACAATATAAATATGAATAGAGGGGTACCTATTTCAATTATTATATTTCTTAAACTGGTGAAATCTCTAAAAAGAATAAAATTGAGAATTATCAAATTTTACCTTTAAATATTGACCATATTTTGTAAATTGATTCTGAAAATAAGAATTTTGGGACTATTATGTCTATTTCCAATAGCCTTAAATATGAAATTTTAGATGTTTCAGTAATCACAGAGTCTGAAAGGATTTCTATTACATTTGGTTCTGATATGGATGAGTATAAAACAGAGCAGAAAAAGAAGATTATTGATCATAATATAAAGGATGGTGGTATAAAAACTCTGATAAAAAGATATGATGTTTTTTGAGAAATATGTTAACTAATTTGGATATTATGGAAGTAATATATGAAAATATTTTTTATATGGATACAACTGGTATTATGGTAGATTCAGATACCAATCCAATATGTGATTTGTTAGTCAACTACATTACTAATATTCCACAAACTATAGAAGGTAATTTTTTGGGGAGTCTATCACCTCATAGGATGATGTATAGAAGTATGTTATAAAGAAACATATAATAGTTGGTGTAAAAATAGAAAATTGCTCCCAACCCCTAGAGAATGTTTTTGAATGATGTAAATGACCTATAACCCAGGTAAAAGGATGTCATGCTTTTTTACCATTACAAAATGTTGCTTAAGAATTCTCAAATGAAAAATTTAATGAAATATAAATGGAAAGAAAAAGATCTTATTATTGAAACCTCTCTCAAATGAAAAATAAGAACAACAAACAAGTATTTTAGATAGTGTTTGTACTTCTCCTATGATATGATAATTTAATTCATCGAATACTGTGAAAAATTTTATATAAGTAATAGTGACATTTTTAAATGATGACTCTCTCCAAATAAACATTTTTTTGTTAACCATAATCAGAGAAGAAAAGTATAATTCTATGAAATATTTATCTGTTGATGGGATGAAACACAACCTGACAGGTGTTGCAAGAAATTATGATGAAGTTAAAATGGGTATTTTTGTTAAAGCTGTGTTAGTTTTGGAAAGTGAGGAAGATGGGATGATAGTTACAAGATGAAAAAATACAAAAGGAAATGTATTCCCAATGGGTGAGGTTCAAAAAAAAATTATAACCTTAGAATGGTGGAAGTATAGATTGGTGTTGAAAGATTTGTTAAATGTGAAAGATAACAAACTAGGTGCTTAATAATGTTTATATTTTTTCAGGAAAACCAATATATCTAATTCATTATGATATATATGGGTGGTTTAGATAACAATAAAATCTTGGTGATTAGAAAATAATAACATTCATTGATTAATTTACTCACATTACATGTGTTATTTATGTAATAAATAATTCATATTCATTAAAAATTTCTAAATTTTTCCTGAGGAAAGATGAGAATGAATGTGATCATTCCTGGAAGATGTTGAGAACTTACAGAAGAGGTGAATTAAAAATGTGATCACTTGAATGTAATATTTATTGGAAAGAAATTTTTAATGACTCCAATACATAATACACTCATCAAAAAATTCTTTTAGATAATGTAGTAAAATAATTCTTGTTAAAATTGGAAAAATTGTGTTACTTGAACATTGTATCTCTTATTTATTTTTTATACCGACAAAGAGAAATACATTTTATATACAGAACAAATGATTCTATAGGTCATGTTAAAAACGGGATCCATATGATATGTTTTAGGAAAAAAAATTCTGTTTTAAACAATTATGTTTTTTTGGGAGTTCATTCATCATAATGATGAATGGTGGAAACCATGGGATATTTGAGCCAAGTGCTGACGATTAAAATTTTCATGTCTCTTCTATTGAAGGAAGATGTTACAGAAGTTTCAACAATGAGTTAGGAAGATATGTTTATTCTTATTATGTGAGAGTTATTAAAAAAATATGAGGAAGATAAAAAATCACATACTGATAAGGGAGACGAAATGATTGAAATTATGGTCGTTAGAAATTGTGATAAGGATACCAGTAATGGTAATCTGACTCAAGAAGAAGAAATAAACCATACTATTTTCAGTTATGAGGGAAAATAACAAAAATCTCCTCCGAGATATAGAAATAATGTGGATTATTAAAACCTTATTAGTGATCAACATCAAAAGGATCAAACAATAAGGTAACAAATTTCTACTACTCAAAATTCCTTGTATTCGAATGTTGAACCAAAAGATATAAATGAATATTTTGAGAATTCGGAAGGGATTCAAGATATTAAAAAAGATATTTTTAATTTTGAAATAATTAATATTTGAGAACTTATACGTAATCCATAAAGAAAAAATTCTATTGGTAAAAAGTGTAAATTCCTTGACAAGATGAAATAATACGGTGAAGTGATTAGAAACAATGAATGATTTTGGTGATGCTTTTACTCAAAAATATAAAGTATTTATTTTAATTATATTTTTTACCTAGAAAAATGCTAAAAAATCAAATTCATTCTTCTTTGTGCTACATAATTATATAATATGATTTTGCAGATATATGTTAAATAATCATATTTGATTGATGACCTTGATGCATGAGTTTACAGTAAATGATCATGTGATTTTTTTCGAAGGATGAATGTTATGTCTAAATATTGAAGAAATCCTTGTATATGATAAAATAATCATCAAGGATCTCGTATTCCAAATAGGATAATTTCAAGGGAAAGGCAAGTTTTAAAAACTGGAAGAGCTAATTGTGATATGTAAATCCAGAAAATTATGATTTTTCCATCATTGTAATTGTTTATATTGATGAAGATATCATTTTAAGAATGATGAAATAACAATTGAATGATTTTCTAACGATATTAAATAGTAATTTGAAATTCCCATGTTGGTTGAAACAATGTAATTTAGGGGTTATAAATTTTACAATATAAATTTATTTTATTTATTTCTCCAGAAAAATATGTTATGGAATATCATAAGAAGTCGACACTGAAAATTTGAATCATGTTTTAATAGTGATTTTAGTGGGAACAATGCTGAAAAAAGACAAAAAAGGGAATCAAGTGGACTCAAAAGTGTTTATTGATGCAAATTGAACACTTTTTATATTTTATATCCATAATTTTTGACATTTCTTATGATGTTACAATATGTGATAGATTTTAGATTTCCCTAAAAAAGAAAATCTATTATATAGAATAAAGAATACTTATATATATGAATGGAACAAATTTTTTTGGAATCATTTATGAGAGATCCAAATGTATTGACATATTTGGGTATTCCGATGTTAATTTGGTTGGAATTGATGATTATAGAATGTCAAAATATATTGGATTTTTAATTTTTGGAAACAATTGTATTAGTTGGCATTCAAAGAAATAAAATTTATTACCCCTTTGTATGTCTGAATATGAGTATCTTTCTTCCACTCAATAAGCTACTCAATTTCTGTGGACGAGGACTAAATTAGATAATTTTAATGATTAAATTTACTTACCCCTACTCCTGGATTGTGATAATAAAAGTGAAATCATCCTTATCAGGAACATGGTGCAACATTTTCATTAAAAATATATTGATACTAAATTTTATATCATCAAAGATCATGTGGAGAAGAATGAAGGTAATCTAGAGTATGTTCCTACATCAGATTACTTTTTTGACATTTTTACAAAACCATTATCAATGGAATCTTTATTTACATTGTGTTTAACAATGGAAAATAACAATATCCACATCATGTTTTAGGTATGTGTTTTTTTCTCCAATCTCATATAGTTTTTTGATAGTATTTTCAAGGGGTTGAAATGATTTATAAATCCATCCATTGATATGTGTTACACGTTTTATGGAATCATGTATCTAGGGATATTTTTGGGTATGCTACGATTTCAGAATGTAGTTGTGTGAAATATTCTAATAGTTTGTGGGAGTGGTCCTAAGAAACAACCGTATATAGGAATATTGATAAATTGAAGATAGTGTTGTGAATAAAATGCAAAGTTGTTTCATGGGTCACTAATTTTGGGAATCATGGATTTTCTATAAAAAATTATTATTTCCTAAAACGAGTTAGATTGCATAGTCTTTGAAATATTTCTATCTAATCCATATGATGAGGTTAAAAAGTTCAATAATTTAAAATAATTGGTTGATGAAAACATATTAATAGAGAAATAGTAGTGATTAAGTCGGCTTGATGTTCCATTCTAGAATTTGAAGAGGATTTTCTTGCAGGTGTAGCCTTTTGATTTCATGGAAATGTTAAAGAGGAAGATAGTCAACTCACTTTTTTTATTATTGATTAGAATAATAATTATATTGAGATGATCAAACTCATATTTCCTTAGAAATTCCATCAGATTGAGAATATATTTTCTATAAGATATGGTTCATCGAACTCACATATTGTCCAAACTAAATAGATGATTATAATAAGAATATATATCAGAGTCAGAGTAAATATGATTAAAAATTAAGATACTTTTTTGACACATAATATTTCATAAATAATAGGTTGTTTTGAAACATGTGATGTATTCCTTATAAAGGAAAGACGGAGATAAATGTTTTCCTTCATATTTAGGTTTAAAAAGAAGTAAAATGTTTCTGAAAGAAAAAAATGTTATAATACATTCCAATGAAATTTAAATTGAGATGAAGAAAATATTAAATGTATTCAGTGTCATGTGTATTCCATGATACAAGATGATTTTTTATGAAGAAGGAAGTAGAAGATGTTAAAGATTTTTTTTGTCAGTTCATCAGTGTGATATCACATGATATAAAAAATATTGAAGGCAATGATGTTTTTATTTGGAATGTGAGAATATGAAGAATAAGGATTTCCAATAGAAAACCAAAGAAAAAGATTCTTATATTCAAATAATTAAGTTGATGTGTATACTAATCAGAAAATTAAATAATTTGTTGATGTCAAAGCTACTCGATGATATCTATCAAATGTGGTGTTCCACCAATCATCAGAGGCCAAATTTTTATATTGGGGAGTTATTGTGAAAAATAAATTATTGAATATTTTTTTGGGACCAATGTGAAGAATGAAATCAGATGTCAAACGACAATGTAGTCAACCATTTTCATCAAGTGATTTTCTGATTGTTTTTCATGTGGGAATATTTTTTTCATTAACAAGTGGGTTTAGAGAAAGAATAATTCTTGTTTTTTTCAATTCTTTCAAAACAGTTGTTTTTTTGTAGAAAATGAATATTATAGTGAATCCAAGATCAATCCTAAAAATGAAATATGACACCAATTAACATCATCAGATATAGGATCATCTCTCTAAAACAAATGTAAAAAAGAAGAAATAGTTTAAGAAGACTCAAAATGGTTGTCAAGTGGATATTAAAGAGTTAATAAAATTATTTTTGGACGAGATTTTTTATATTTGGTTATGGAATATTTAAATGATTATATTTATTTATATCATTTATGTTGTTATAGAGAATTACAACAAGAATAAATGTGTTTTTTCTAATGATTTTTTATATCATTTGGTGTGGAGAAATTTTATGAATAACATGCTGCGGAACACATGTCTTCATCATAATAATAATAATTGGAATTGGGAATCATAATCAGACTGATGATTTTAATAAAATTCTAAATTGAGGTGATGTATTGAAGATATTAGATATGTTTTGATAAGAAACAAGCATATTTGGGAAGTGTTGAAGAAGTATAATATTCATTTGAAAATATGGGTAATTAAAGTTTTGTAAAAAAAATTTGAGTGTAGATGTTTTTCAGAATCCAGCCTACGATATTTGGGGGTAGCCTATAAATACTCGAATTATTTTTTTACATTTTGTCATGGATTTATTTTTCATGAGTAATGTGGTATATCTAAATAATATTAAAGAGAATATGTTTTTTAATCATGCTTTACATAAAAGTTATCTAGATAGAAGAAAGAAATTAGAATTGTTTTGATCATAATTAGAGTTTCTAGATCAGTTTGAGAAATCAGATTAGTATTTCTAGACTCAGAAAAAAGATGATTAGATTTATTTTAGTTATATTCTGAGTGATTATTATAATTAAAGTAAGGAATCATACTAGGAAGATTTTATTTTTAAATCATAATGAGTATCCATATAAAGTTCCGGATGTTTCATACCTTCTTCAGTGATTTAATGTGATTAATTTTTTTTAATGTCATATCTAATAATGTTGACAACGTGGAAAAATGACATATATTGAACATAAATTTACATGAGACTAAGGGAATATCCTACTCATTTTATCCACATAGAAGGACATTTTCTAGTGGATTGTGAGGTATTCAATTGTTTATAAACCATTCCATTAATGAATATACTCATGTTGTGTATTGAAAATTGTAAATTATTGTATATCATTATATGTGTGAATGTTTTTTTCAGAAAGGTAATAAAAATTTATATAGATGTGAAGTTGTTTTAAAAAAAGAAAACATAAATGAATTAATTATCAATGATTCACCACTTCCCCCTATATATTATAAATGGAACATGACTAGGAAATATCAAGGTACAATGTACTATAGTACACAACATATACTCCAACTTCACAGAGTTTAACCCTGTCTTAATAGACAAAAAATGGCACTTCCCCATGGAGTCTCTAGTAATTCATCAACTATTATTATTCCTTTATGAAAATGAAACACTAAATGCACATGATTAATATGTTGATAAAATTTTAATTCAAAATGGATTTAATAATGAATAATTTGAAATGAAAATTGTTCCATGATTTCAAATGTATCAATAATAAAATAAAAAATTATAATATTAATAATTAACACTCTAATACAACCATTTGTTTCTAGGTGCATTGGATGCATGCAGTGGTGGGATATATATTTAAATTCTTTTAATAATGAGTTTCTTGAAAACCTAAGAGAGGATCCCACACATAAAATTTATAATTAATTTATTTAATATCATAAGAAATGCTTACCTTAGATTAGTATGCGTATTTAATGTCAATGTTGTTTATTAGAAAAATCCATTTCATCATTTATTCACTTCATTTTGCGGATCCAAGGATAGAATATCTATAGTAATAAACCAAACATGATCATTTGATCTCTAAAAAACATTAATTGCTAGTCGAGAGGAAGCATGAAGAATTTATTATCTTTTTATTTTTTTGTCCGGATCACTCATCCTATAGTCTTGAAAGAATATATCTTGTTTTTCTCTTTCTTGAGAGGGATATACAAGATTTATTCAAGAGAGAGTTCATTAGGTGAAAAAAATCTCTATTATTGATGGCACACACTACACAATTGAAAAAACCATCTATTTATTGAGCTTGTGTTTAGATTAAAATAATTATTTAATTTCATGATATAACTTAAATAATTTTATAACCTTTAATAAAACCTTTTCTCACATTATAATAATAATATTATTATTGTTATTATATTATATCATGTGCCAACTATTGGAGTAACAAATATTATTTTTCCAGCTTGTTAATTAATATTTTTCAATGGATATGGTGTTGGATCATTCAAACTACAGTAGTAGTTATTGAATAACATAATAATTATTAAATTTAAATATTTTATTCATAATTAATTATTTTAAATTAAGAAAACATGAATTGAATTATCTCTCAATTTAGATAATAACATTTATTCAATTATCTAAATTAATGTAGAATTTAATCAAGATCGTAGGAAAAACTCTATGTGAGTCCCTATAAGATTGTTTCTCAATGGAACTAGGTGGGATTTCAAAAAGATAAAGACTACTTTCAAGAAATTGGTCATGGAATCCAAGAGGAAAATTTTAATCTTTCATTGATGGAAACTACATATGAATGCTCACTGTGTGATATAATATATTAGTCTCAATATAACATCATTCATGTTACACATCCATGTCACCAACCTATATGAACGATACATCATTCATTGACTATGATAAATAAAGATGTTTTTACACCCTGGAAATGGTATTTAGGCTGATGGTTCTATTACAATCAAATGTATAAGATATAAACTCACTTAATGATTGATTAGACAATTCATGACATGACATATTCATTATTGACATGTCAATCTGAATGCACCCAACATACTCTACCTCACTATAAACATATGTTTTTAGGGATTTATTAAGAAAATATAAGACCATGAGTCTGAAATACATTAATGACAATCACATTGTCTATAGACTATTATACATTCCCTTAGATAAAAATATCTGATGACAAAAAAAGTTGAAGAAATTCCTACTTGTGGGTCTGTTCTCATAATCTCCCATCTTGGAGATTATCATGTGTGAACATAATGGGAAGAAGACGCATCCCATTATGATTTCTTCCATCATACCATGAAGTTACTATGTGTCTCATCATAGTAAATTAAACAAAAAACATTATTTAAGAATATCGTCATGAAAAATTAAGGTTATCATCATCACGGGTAACAACTATGACCTCATAAATGTGATATATATTCTAGGACATTATGACATTATTTTCATGATGAACAATGAACAATATGAAATAATAAAATTTATTAATATTCGATACAACTAATATAAATGTAATCAATTTATTAATAGTTGGTCTGAAGATAGAGAATATTAAAAATACTTTGGACCATGATCCATCCTAAGGTTACCAATATTTGAAAGTGGAACTTCCAAATATAATTTCCACCACATGAATGTTAACTCTCACTAACACAATTATGTCAATGTAAAAATTTAAAATTTATCTGAAAACATAAATTCCATCAATCTTATATTTAAATAAACTGTGTTTTAGCATTTCAAAACTAACCCTTTTGACAAGTCATCAAAAAAAAGTATTCCATATGAATTACATAATAGATTTTTCTAAGAGGCAATAATAATAAAATTGAAATTCTGAAGACAAAATGTCAGAGAATAGTTGAGTGGGGGAGAATCCACCAACATCATTTTTTTGCAAGAATGATCAGATATTATTACCAAGATCCCACCTCTTCCATTTTCCCTCTATTAAATAATGATCATATCTCATCTAAGCATACCAAAAATCATAGATCAATTTTTTGGTAAATCAGTCTATAGTTCCGTTCAAGAGAAATTGAGGAGATCCATTGGAATAAGGAAGAATGACATCTTAACTATTTATTTCCACAATCAATTTGTCAATGATTACTTCGAATTAGTGTTTAGATGTTATATATCATCCAAAATTGACAAGTGTATCTCTAGAATTTGAATGTACGGATAGAAGAACCTAATGAGTGAAGAAAAATATATTGTTTAATAAAATATGGATAGAAAAAAACATATACAAAACATGAAATTAAATTTTATATAATAGATGTTCTAGACATCACATACATCAAATAACTCATCACCTCCGGTAAAACCCAAAATATTTCATTTATGTTGTGAATTTATTTTATGTTGAATAAGGTCTTAGGCCTCTACCCAATGAAACCCATTCGAACGACGATGAAAAAAATGTTCAGGAACTTATCTTCCCCATAAACCATTCACGCTTTAAAAATAAGTAAAAGGTATCCACCCAAAAATGATTCATTTGATATAACCATTTTCAGTGTGAATATTTCCTTTAGGAATAGTCCATAGTATTTTCTTGTTAACCCATTGAACTCATCAAATGTTTTATCCAAACCACTGAAAAAAAACAAAAATCATAAAATTCTTTTTTCCCTCTAGCTATGTGGGGTGATACATAACATCAAGCAATTTATGGTGTGGGGTGATCACCACCAACAAAATGGGTGAGGGAAAATCATCCCAAGTGGGAGACCTACACTCTCCATAATATCAAAGATATAGGATCACCTACTCATATAAGAACCATGTACTATTTGTTTGTGGAATATTAAAAACACAGTATGTGAAAATTAAATGGGGTAACTTGGCCCTTACGTAATTATAACTAGAAGTTATTAAAAAACACATTTGGTCTCTGAATATCAATGAAAAAAATTATTTTAGATCTTTTATGATAAAATTAAAATTATGTTCATTTATCCTCATAAATAATTTATGGTAAAAAAGTATTCCCAATTAATATTTATTTGAAAAAATAGTCAGGATAGTATATATAGTTATTAAAAATGATCATTAGATGAATCGTTTGTACGAAGTTCCCCACAAGACACAACACATGACCTTTCCTATTTAATTTTATGTTTATTTTTTCAAATATGAATTTTTATAGTTTCAATGAAATAATAATATAGTTATTACACAACCACATGCATGTAGATAAACAATATACAATGCCTCAATTATCCCAAATGATTAATGGGTCTCTGATATTATCAAACAATCATAACTAATCATACACAATGAAAATTTTGACTTCAATTCCACTCAATTTTTCCTCTACCATTATCTAGGTCCCACTAATGATTCATAACCCTAAAAAATCATTATTGGCTGATGGACCATCAAATTAGTTATGATATCATTAAGATTCATTGTAATCATTGTCTGGCCAACATGTATTTGATGGTTTTTCAGTTTTATGGGTTTTAATATCCCATATCATGTTGGCATTTAATTATGCTTTTAATTATAGGTTATAATCATATTTTTTCAATAGTAGAATAGTTTAACATGGTTTACATCAATACATTATAATTTCATGCCATTCAAAAATTATTATTTATGTTCACTAATATATACACTAAAAGTATATCCATATGTACACTAAATGTAAATTTTATATTGTATACACATCAAAATTGTGTGTATAATATAAAACACTGAATCATTATGAGAAATTGGAATCCAAAAATAGATTCAAATCCCATATATTTTATTCAATGGTGAAACTGAGAATGGATTATATAGTGGGTAGGATCATATTTGAATAATTTTTTTGAAGTTAATATGATTTTTTGAGGCATGGTTCATGATAAAAAGGAATGGGGTGGATTCTTTTTAATCTTGTTATTTAAAAATAATTTTTTATGGAGAAAAAAACCTCCCATTATTATTTTTGGGACGACAACAAAAATATATTAGTCTGTGATAGTGGCATTTGAACCAATTTTAGGCCACTGTAAAACCACTATTAAGACATTAAATATTCAATGTTGAGACCCTAGGAGTTTGATAGGGGACAATAGGTGTCTATTTTCTGGAAATTGGGAATATAGTAAGTATTAAACATTTATAAATATTTAATTTACCTATTTTTTTAATAATGTAACGAAAAACACACTCTTTTTCTAGGTGCAAGACTAGATGGTTGAGAACCCTCCTCCCCCTCCCTTATCTTTTTCATTTGGATTACTTTTTTTGGATTCATGAGATATATACTCTAGTGATCATCTCTGGGTACGGATAATATAAAATATTCATGATTTCATGATTTCTAAATCCAATAATTATCAAATCCCTAAAAAGTGTAAACTATTTATTTATTTTTGTATTTTAATAGATTTTTTTATTGTAGGTTAATAATAATGAATGAACCCATTGTATTAGATTGGATAACTCCTATGAATTTGAGGTAGGTGGACTCTAATAAATTTATCAATATGTTATTCCTCTTGAGCATTGTTTGTTTCTGTATGAATTGGTAGTTAGGATTTGGAAAAATTAATGATGGCTTAGAGGGTGTGACTTTGTGGGGAAAATGATCCTATTAATATTAGATATGGTGCATTATGACATGCTGGATTACTTTATTATTGTCTTGTTACAATGTAACCATGTAGTGTGTGGGAAATTTTCTTGTGATATAAACTATGTGGGTCTTATTAGAAGATATAAATTACGATATGAATAAGATGGTATCCCATGGGAATATTTTAGGGGTCTATAATTGGTTATACATTTGGTTATTGGATGGTGAATTTCCGCCATTGGAATATATAATTTTTATTATTTATGATATTTTAGGAGTGACTAGTATGATATATCTTAATAGGGATAAGGAAGTAGTATTTAAGTAAATGTTGATTTGTTAATTGAATGGTTTCCCTTATAGTTCATTATATAGAAAATAGGTGTTTCCTAACATCTTGGGAGTGTTAGTATCAGGTAATATTGGTGTTGGGACCGTAGTATGAGTTTTTTTCAAAAATGTATCAATACATGTTTGATGAGTTGATTATGACATGTTTTTATGCTTCTATTATTTTTATCGATTCATTTATTGGAATGTGATGCCAAACATTTTCAATTATCCTTGACTAATTTTGAATAGTTTTAGACTAATCTGATGTACAAAGGCATATTTCACCATTGTATGGATCCTTTATTTCAACAAAGTAGTAGTGATGAAATTTTAATATATTATAATTTCATGTGGAATTAAAAGTAGACCATGTAAAATTTATTTAAATTTTACATGAATTATATTTTTGGAGGATGAATATATTTAGGATAAGATTTATTTTTTATCCCACCATATAATAGATATTGTTATTGTTTTTTTAGATGAATATATTTAAAAATTTATCCTACCAAAGCGCATCTAGGTTAGCCTGATTGACTATGAATTATTGGAGAAATACTCATCTGTGCATGAGAAAAATCCTAGAACACCTAGCACAGTGCAAAGAATTTTAGAGAGCATGGAACCCATAGGGAATTGCTTTTACGAGATCATGCTGATGGGATGAGTGGACTAATGGGAAAGTGTAGGTGAGGCATAACCCATGAGGTTATTATATGATTTGTTGTTTGTGAAAAAAACAAATATGAACTCAATATTATTATTTCATGGTTTTACTTGTTATGTGTGAATCAACCACATATAGAATTGTCATGTGACAATGATGTTATGAACAATATTTATCCTCTTTTAGGTGTTTTGGATAAAACACGGTCATTCAATGAGGTTGATATACACCATCTTATTGACATGATAAATATCTTAATCCCCCCCTCGAAACCATTTGTAGATATCAATGCCAAATTAGGTGCCACTATGGATTGTGTGAATCAGTGTTAGACTTGTTTTATGAATTATTTTAATTTTGAAATCAACCAATAGAACATTTTAAGGCTCTAAATTGACTCTGGGATATCTCTATATACCACATAATGTGTAGTTGAAATAATAGAATGAATAGAAATCAATATTTATATTTTTGGGTACAAATACATGCTTTATTCCATCTTGGTTGCACCACATATATGGTTTATCAACTATAAATACAATCTTGATGAATTATTCGAAGAATTAGGGGATTCAGAAAGTAATATGATCAAAAATCTAATAGCACTAATTGAACTGGTATAAGAAAGGGAGAAATCCATTCTTTAAAATGATGAATTATAGAAAATTTATTCCTTTTTGAATG
This sequence comes from Viscum album, assembly GCA_963277665.1. NCBI lineage: Eukaryota > Viridiplantae > Streptophyta > Magnoliopsida > Santalales > Viscaceae > Viscum > Viscum album. The sequence continues at coordinate 1,867,150,628 of OY728120.1, read as the reverse complement.
TTGTTTTGGATGTAGATTTTGTGGAATCATTCTCTAGTCATAAACACCTGCTAAATCATTATATGGTTTTTAGTGGTGGTTAAGTAAATGTTAATGAAAACATGGTCAAGGAACATTAAAAATTCATTACAAAAATAATGAAAAATACACAAATTAAAAATTAAAATTTTAAGAATGATTGGGGATACAACATTATAATTAATGAGAATGGGTAGAAATTACTCCACATGATATTTCAATAGCTTGAGGTGAGAGTAATGAATGATGAATCACTACAAGATGAAACATCACAAATTTATAACAAATGGATACTAAAACACATGTATTAATATAGGATCATGACTCCAATAGGCGAATGAGTTCCTATTATAATCAAATTATATCATCCAATGTGAATAAGTCATTCCATATCATAATAAATATCTTATATACTAATTATGTATCAATTTTTATTATAGGTTTCAAAACAAACTCTAGGAATTTATGGTTGTGAAAAATAATAATAAACCCACAATATAAAGGGTTAAAATGAAAATATTTATAAATATGTATTCCCAAATAAGTTCCTAACATATTGGGGGTTCCACAAAAAAATTTGAGTTTCACAATATATGAAAGCTATAATGAAATAACCCAAAATAATATAATGAAGTTCATAGGATATTTTTTGTGGTTTTTAGTTTTGGAATTTGGAATTATAATTTTTGAATAACACAACTATTCATGATTATAATTTAAGGAAGTCATTTAGGAATAATAATTATATGAAAAGAGAATACCCTCACTAGTGATGAAAAATACATAGAAAATAAATCTATTTACAAAGAATGAACTTGAATGATTTAAATATTTCTATGGGCAATAGACCTGATGTGGTCACTATTATATTGAGTGCTATATATACTAGTAAAACAAAGATCATATGAAAATGTGAATATAATACCCCAACAAAAGTAGTCATATATATGAAAATAATGTGAAAATTTAATCTTGAGATATGAACAAATGAATAATACTATTAAAAACTATTCTAAAAAATAAGAATTATGTTACGATAAATCCATCCGATATGCCAATTAAAAAATAATAATTCATAGAATGTTTTTTGGAATATGTATAATTAATGGTCACATTTATTATAAATTAATGATAATTTTAACATGACATATTCTTTATGTAGAAGGGAATATTCTTGAAAGAGAAATAGGTGAAATTCATGTGAAAATTATAAGTTGAAATATAATTTCATATACAAGTGTGTAGTTTTTTGTAAAAAACATTAGATTGGATAAATAGTTATGTGAAGCAGAAAAACATTATAAATATAATGGAAATAATGTGGATACATATTGTAATATTTCTAGTGTCATGTGTGTAAGGTGCGAGATGTTTGTAAATATAGATAAAAAATTATTTACATTATTTCTTAGACAATTGGATTTGATTAATAATTAAATTAAATAACATAATGATTCATGTTCTCAAATTAATAAAATGGAAGAAGTGATTTCATATAAATGGAAATGATTAGTTATGAAGTAATTTTTGCGCCAAATTATAAGTAATATCATAGTCTGAATTTTATTTCATGGAAACCAAGAGAAGTTTTCTAATTCTCTATTATAATATGTGTTTTGATATAACATGAAGAAAATTGAAGGATATGGTTACATACTTCACTTCTAGACATCATGAAGATATTTTATTTTATAAAGTCTACTGACTACCCTGAAATGATCTAAATGGAATATATCCCTTGAGGAAGAGCATTAGAATGATTAAGATGTTAAATCATTATTACACAGTGAAAGTGGAAGTTATGAATATCATTATAAAATTACATGACGAGGTATTCCAATTACACTTTCATCCATAATTATCAATTTTATAATTCATAAAAGGGTAATTTCTTGGTCTAAGATAATATGATACAATGGGGTGATATATCATTTTCTCATAAAAATTTTAAGGTGATTATTGATGTGTGTTAAATATTTACGATTTTATTGATAAATATAATTACTTGAATCCCCTTAAAAGAAAACTGATAATTTGTTAGTTGGAATTCACATGAAGGTAGTTTATGGATAGCATGAAAAACACAGGTTGCATAAATCGTTATGTTATCCCATGTAGACTTGGATTTGATTAAAAATAGGCTCTTTTTCTTAACATAACCATGTGATATTATCCACCTATTTCAAGTGTTCATGGAATAATCCTATAAAGGAGGAGATTATGTTTTTGTAAAATTCATCGGATGAGAATACACCTAGTCATCCTTTATATTTAAATTCAAATATAGTGAAGAAGGTTTTATGAACACATATTGAATTTCAAATATGTAAAGGGATATTGAAAATAAAATAAGAAGGTTTTATTTTTTCTCCCAATGTTATAATAGTTTTCAATGGCTTGTCAACATCTGTTGAGTGAGTTGATGGTGAGAAGTACTGATAGATCATTGTTATGGATTAATTTAATGGAATTGGATTTCTGGTTAAACAATTCTACTTGATCAATTATGATGGTTTATAGAGTCATCCTATGTTCCATTACTTATGTCAATATGGTATGAAACATTTTTTGATCAATGATGACTAAGTGAGGTCCATAAAATATTTTATTACTTCATGGGAACATAAAATAAGGTCAATTAAAATGTATTTACCTTTTAAATGATGAATATTTGATGAGGAATAGGAGATGAAGAAGAATATGTTTTGTATTTGATATTTTATGAGATATTGACAGCGTTTTTTGATGGATTATTTTTCAAAAATGATTCCACTCAAGCCCAACCAAACTAAGCATATCGATCAGGCATTGTGGGAGATTTGATCAAGCATACATGGGAACAATCCTGATCCTGCTATCTTGGGGGTAGGATATTAGGCTACCATGGATCCCACTAGGAAGCACATGTGAGCATACATGAGGTCAGGTTGAGTGGGCTGGTGGCATGACACATGTGAGGTGTGACTGATGAGGAGAGTGTGTGATGTGTTTTGTGTATCAAAACATGTTACATATTGAGATGATTATTTTAGGAATATACTTATTATGTATGGATCAACCATAATGAGAATAAATGTTGAAAATGAATCTGCATAAACATTTCATCATCATCACTGTTTTTAGGATAAAATTAAGAAATCTAATGTGGTTGATTTGAACTGTCTAGTCATTTTGATCAGTCTCCATCAACATCCTAATTCTTATGTGTTAAACTATTCTTTATTAATAAATTTAGTAACTAACATCATTGAACTCAAGGGCTCTGTAGTTATTATGAATCCTATTTTATGAGATTATTATGTATCAAACCTCTATGTATGTTGTCTCTATATTTCATGAAAAATCATATTCAATGGATATTATTTGGTCAATTAAAAATGAATATTGAAAATTAAATTCATAAATGATGACATGGTCATGCTTCGAAACTAGCATCATGTTATATAATATTTCTTTCGAGTTTGAAAAATAATTTTGTATATTGAATGAACCATGATTTTTAGGGTAATATTATCTGATAATAATTGAATGATTCAAACATCAAATATATGTGACATGAATTTTTTTTGAGCCTCTACATCACATGAAATGGATAGATATGTCTGTTTCCACACACCTATAAAATTAGAATTATTGAGCGTATGAGACTTTCTAGTGATTATTAGAAGATGACTTGTTTTTCTAAAGAAAGACCAAGAAACATGAAGCCCTTTTATTCAAATTGTGGAAAACCACATAGAAATATTATTATAAAATAATAATCCAAACATCAATACTCATAAAAAATATATAAGGGTATAAGCTATGGTAATTAGACTTATTTCTTACCCAATAAAATAACATCCTTGAGAATTTATTCTACAGATACTTTCCAAACTATGTGATGCCCTTACGAATACCCTTCCTCGTCTACTGGGCCTACTTGTCTGAATTATGAGAGGGAATAAGGAATTGATAAGATAATTTGTGTTTATATTCATACTTGGTTGCACACTCACATGTGTGGAGTCAGTGTGATAAAATGTGTTCATATTTTCAGTTCTTGCACATGAAGAACAATATTTAATGTATTTTTTGTGCATGAAAAACACATGTTAAGGCAACCATATCAATGATCTAATATAAAAAAATGAAATATAATAAATAATACTAAACAATTCATATATGTATAATCATTCCTGACTGATAGTGAATAAGAAGACATAGAAACACAAATAACAAAAAATAATATTGGAAATATTGTGTTCTTGGGTTTTGGAAGAGAATTCCATGAAATATAGTATACATGCATAATTATTTTGAAATAGAATGTTGATATAAATTTCATATATATTGTGATTCATGGGAACACTTATATTTGTGGTTCAGACATTAGTAGATGAAGGAATTATTTCCTGAGCACTATTACAATGAGTAATGTAATCTTATATATGTGATCATTATTGATTGAGAGAGACAGAGAGATTCAGTTAGTGTCTACTGATAGTACTTGAAGTGTATACATGAAATTTTTATCTCTAAAAAAATGTAGGAGGATTATGCTATAATATAATAGTTTATATTATATTCTAAACAGTAAGAAAGATCTTGTCAATAAGAGGAATTACCAGTTTTTAATGAGGCTTGTGGCTAGTGGTATAAAATGTAAAGGAGAATAATACTATTGGTGGTATAACCAATCAAGGAATAAGATTTATATTTCTATGTACATAACTAGAATCAAGTATTAGATCAATTAATTGTGGTTATAACCATTTTCTTCTCGAGTCATTTTTATTGATTAAAATATTATAGTTGAAAATCCATGTTCTAAGGTATAACCAACATGGAAGGAAGTAAGTATTTTTAAGAAACCTTGTAAATAATATCTTGGATTCCCTCTATTATTTCAATTACAAATGATGTGAGATTAAGAGATATTAATGGTTGGATCTATGACCATTATATGTTTAAGTGGATGAATTCAAAAGTAACAGAATCCATAAAATTACTATACAACTAATTGACCCCCACTTAATGGAACCTAATCCAGTCGTGGTATCTGTAATTGGGATATTGGCTATAAATTTATTCTATTATACTTGAGAGGCTTGATATGCCACAATGATAATGTCTATCTAGACTAGTAAAATGGATTATTTCTTTTGTGGGATTCAAAAATATAGCTTTAGAAAATAAATTGGCGTGGTTTTTATTCACATGGATATCTTATAGTGGTAGACATTAGGTATAGATAAAACAAGATTTAGTAATATGCCTTTCGGGGCTTAACAATGAAGGTAAAGTATTTTACCTATATATAAAATGATGGTTTGACATAGAGTTAGGTTTATCTATATATATAGTTTATCGTTTGGTGTGGTAGAGACGAACTAGATTTCCACCTCAACATGGGTGTGGGTGTTAGAAGTTTCTATTGACAACACATGTGAATGTATTGTTATCTGAAGAAATTTAACTAGGACCACCATAGTGAATATTGGATAAAATATTGTATTATGATGAATTTAATTATTGTTCATAGATAATAAGATATATTATGGGATTTGAGAGTGATGACAATTAGGATATTATGATAGGTATAATGAGACATGTCTAGAGGACAATGATAGTCATTGTGTGTTATGAATGGAAATAAAAGGCGTTTTATTTTACAGCCAAGATCATCATATATAATATGTATGAAATGATATTTTTTTATGCTATTATTCTTGTATATAATATGTTTTAGTATTCATGGGAGTAAACATATATATTTAGTAGTGGATTTTATTTGAGTGGTGGGTAGAAGGATGTGTACTTTTTCTAATTTTTATTTTATACGAGATAGTAATGAGGAAGGTCCTTCCCCATTTATCTATTCCCTAGTTCATGGTAGTGTTCAATATCTTCCCTGGGTAATTAATTTTCTAGTGGATAAAAATGATTTAAATTTTCACCTAACTACATATTTTTTAGGGAGAGGTTATAAAACTAATGCACCACCTATCAATTATTCTCTTGAGGATGATAGTGAGTTAGATCTATCATGTAAATTATAAACTCTATGGGCTAAGATCAAGATGTTCAATAGTATTCTTAGAGGTATTTTTCTTTAAAATGAGGATCCCCCTATTATAGTTAACCTAGATGATTAATATGAACTCCCAACATTGGTAAAAGAATGTTGGGTTGCAAATTATAGAGTCTTGATTATAGCATAATAGCTCGAATCAGGGAATTTTATGTTTTGTTTTGAGACTTTTTGCATTCCCATATCTTCATACAAATAAGATAGATCGACACATATATTCTGGGACCTATCAATGGTGTTCTTTAAATTGTTTATTAATTAAACCCTACATGTGAACATTTGTAGATGTGGAATCCTTTTTTATGAAATGTATGTTATCCGAGGGATATTTAATAAGTGACGAATCTTGAGATGTTTGATGGGGTTATTGATATGAGATAACATAGAGGCTGACAAAAATAAAGTAGGATCACCATATATTTCTTTTAAATTTTTTTTTGTAGACTATAATATTATCCCATTGGTTGATAAATTTTCCTATTTCTTGGTATTTTTTTTACACACTACAAATTTTAAAAGAATATAATGTTTTATTGAATATACGACATACAAAACCACTTAAACGAAAAACAAAATATTATTATTTAAATATAACCACTATAAAACCATAAATGTAATTTGTGTGTATGAATAGATGTAACAAAATTATTTAGTATTTATAATGGTCCCAAAAAAATATTGACTTTACATTATAAATAATCAATCAGTTTTTGGTAATTTCATTTTATTCCTCAAAAATATATTTTCATCCAAAATAATCTAATTAATTTTTAATGCTCCAATATTATAATTAAATTATAAAAAATTTATAAATATTATTATTTAAAAAAGATATATTTTTTTATATCATCATGTCAAAATATATTAGGATGGTTTTTTTAAAATTTTCTAGAATGATTTTTTTAAAATTAATATGGAAATAAACTAATTTTTATTGAAAACTATTTTTATTTTAATGAATTTACAAATTAATGCTATATTATTGATTATTATTAATAATTAATTATATAATTATGATTAAAAATTAGAATAAAATTATTAGAAGAAAAATTACATGTAAATTTGGAATAAATACAATTTTCTACGTAATTCCAATTCGTCAAAAAAACCATTTGTGTTTCGTTTTGTAGGGTTAATTATAAATTAAATAGTACCACATCACTGAATTGAGATTGATGAAAATGATTAAATATTTATTAAAATTATAATTAATATTATGATATTTGTTTAACTTAATTTGTTGTCAAAATTATTTATTAAAATTAAAATAAAATTACTATGCTTATGGATAAAACGTGTTACCCACAAGGGGGTGTAAACTAAAGAGATAAGCATTAAAAATAACTAAAAACATGTATAAATCCAATTTAATGGAAATATTTGGACCATATATCATATCATTTTATGAAAAGATACATTTTTTAGAGAATTTTCTTGATTAATACAATATTATATTTTAATTTTTTAAATAATTTCATCTGCGCCCTCTCCCCCACTTATTAAAGGACACCAAATCTCCACTACTCTCATCACTTTTTGAAAAATTTGGTTTATAAAATACCTACCCAATTATATAAATCACATATATCCTCATGCTTTATATTATATGGATTGATCATAAATCCAATATATAACGGCTTCATGATTAAATTTAATGAGGTTGTCCAAATAAGAGGGAAAGTTCATAATCATTATTTTTCATTTTATTTATTCATTTACCTCCATAAAATATTCATAAAGTATGTTGAAATAATAAAATCATAGTATTACATATATATTTAGAAGTTATTATGATTATTTCACAAATTATATCCATTTCATATTCATCAAATGGGAAAAGAAACCATTAATTGTGTGTAAGAATTACTACCGCCTTGTGAAACGTAGTAATTCATTTCCCATAGATGTCTCACATGGAGGTTATAAAGATGGATTTAATGTAAATAAATTATATTAGTGAAATATTTGAAATTATTTAGTGATAATATACCATCTATAACTTATCTTAAATTCTATTGAATAATGATAGCATCATTCATGTGTATAGGTGGATTACCACCTCCATAAAGTGATATGACTAGTTTTTCATCACCATTCACATGTATAGTATATATAAGTTTATTTAATGATATAATATTATATTTATGAAATTTTGACTATAGTGTAATGGAAATATTATACCTTAATTCCTTCCCTCATGATCTTTGAAAAATGTAAATGTTACTCATGCGTACTTAAATATTATTTTCTCCATAATTGTAGCATAACATTTTTTATAACCATATTTCATTGAATGAATTAAAAATTAAATTAATTACTAAAAATGATATTTATTACCTGGTTATTATTCAATATATGATTAAAAAATGATCAATCTTACCATTACCATCATCTTGATGTTGTTTTGAAATAACGAACATAACGTCCTAAAAACACCCAAAATAGACTGAACTGACTATGTAATTAAATATGTAATTAAAATAAATTAAAAAAATTGTTTATTAATAGGTTATTTAATTTTTACCTAGATATTCATAAATAAAATATTTGATTTCTTTTCTTATATAGGACCTAAAGGACATACATAGCATGTCTGGGATCGAGGTTAGATATTTTAGCTGAATTTCCAATCATTGTGACATATTTTAATGTTATAAACCTAGATTATTTTATATGATGTATATAATAATTTTTTGGTTTCATATAATTTATAACTAATAATTCATGGTATTTTAATTTCAATGAAAATTATTTTAACCAAGGGATTTTCATTTGAATGTTAACAATTTGTAAGGGTTTTTAACACAATTTCATGTCATTGGGTTATACTCATACTTAATTTAAATTTATTTGAAATGATTATCTATGAATTGATCTCAAAAAATGTTTTGTTCTAAAATTCCAATTATTTTAGGCATATATCAAAATTTTCACATAATCACATCATTTTTTATATATCAAATCAATTGTTATTATTTTTATGGGTTTTTGTATCAATTTTATTTTATTGATAGATAGTTCATGTCATGCAACTTGATTTATTTAATAGATAAATTAGTAAAAAAAAGTTGAAATAATAAATCATGATATTCAATGGATTTATAGGTAAATATTTTACTCTTTATATAATATTTTTTATTTTGTATGGTATCAAATCAGTAAACAATTTGTGTTATAATATCATATTTATTCTGGGTTGTTTATAATTAAGGTCCCATTAAACAAAACATATGATATTATTTTATTAAAACAAATATATTTTCTCCTTCAATTTTTATGAACGTGTTCTAAAATTTTAGGTTCCATTTCCTAATTTATTGATTAAATAAATATAAAAAATGTTCATAATAAGTGATAGTGATCATGTATCATTATTTAGATGATGTATATTTATCTTCCATTTCATTTTTTCATAAATGTTTTTCATGGATATTATTTAATTAAAATAAATTCCTTTATAAATATATTTGTAAAAATATTTTACCTTCTTTTAAAATGTTTCCAAATGAATTTTCAAAACACTTTCTCTATGGGTGAACTTTAACTCTCATTAAAAAGGATTTAAAATATTGTTTATTTTTAAAATTTACAATAAAATGGATTTTTAAACCTTCATAATCATTACATTATTTGAATATTTATTTATAAGTGTATGATTTAATTTTAAAATAATTTTTTTTCATCATATTTTTGGACTTTTTACTTTCAAAATCGGTTTTGCAAATCTGAATAGGATTTTCCTCAAATGTTTTTATTTATATTTTAATGGTATTTATTTTAACCACCTAGAAACCCTCCAAATTTTATATTTATCCATTGTGGTCATTTTTTGATCGCACTATGATAATTATTTCTCTTGGTGTATTAGGATTATTTAAAATATAATATCACAAAACTCGTTTCTTTTCCATGTGTAATTAATTATTTGAGAGAAAAATGCTAATTATTATGTTGAAAAATAAAAATTTTCATGTGTTATTTTTATGTTATGGTTCTATGACACTTTTTATGATTAAAGGAGACCCCAGTATATATCTTGATGATGATTTAAATTTATTTTTTCACTCTAATTATTTGGGAACTGAATGGAGTTAACCAATTATAGGTTTATCCTAAAAGAATATATGTATTTACCATGAAATTTATTCCATTTGTGTATCTTATTTTTATATTGATATGGAATTTTTTTTCAATGTTACAAGTGTGGTTTGATTATTCATGAATCATTTGGTAATGCAACATTTTTCTAAAGGATTTATTCCACATAGATCATGGTTTGTTTTTCATATATGACTCTTGTCCTATGATAATCCATTATACAACTGTTCTATTATATATGTATTGCTATGTATGAATTCAATTTTGTTAGAATTATTGAAATTTATTATATCGTAATAAATTTATTGCAATCTTATTTATACTAATGAAATTCAATTTTCAATGCTTATGTTTACCTGTACATAGCATTTTAGCTCCCACTTCTTATGTTTCAATATCCCATGGTTGTGAAGAAAAGATTTATGTTATTAATAAGAAGGTTAATAGATTTTAAAAACTTAGTGGTAGATTATGTAGACTTATATGAACTAGTTTTTATATTACCAAGTTATTATGTAAGGTTTTTCACATATTATATAAAACTCAAAAACCAATGTGGTCCTTGGTTATTTATGTGATCCACTATTTCAATATAATGGTAAATATTTTTGAAGGGTTAATATTGGGTCAGTTTTATTTAAATAAATGTTAGAAATGTAATGATTTTGTTTTAGTAATGGATTATGAAGTGTGGGTTTGAGGTTTTCATATATATAGAATGAGTTTATTCTACTATAATATTGTTTCAATTTTTTTTTATGTTTGGTTTTTTCTGTAAAAATATATTTTTATTTTTTTAATTTTGAGTTCTTTATGCTTGTTGTGTACTATATATTTTTATTATTCGTGTGATATTAATAGTATTGTCTCAATAATTATGGTAGTTGACTGTCAACACTATTCAGAAATATATATCATTTGAGGAGGGTTTATTCAGGTAATATTATATCATAGGTCTGTTATATTTTTGGTTTGTTATTTCAAGGTTATTAAAAATGGGGTCGAAGAATTGTTTTGGTTTTCCATGTTATTTATGACCCTATATATAATGTTAAGAATTTTGGAATGATGTGATATAGATTTACCATATATCTAGCTAAATAATGTGTGATATATTCCATTAATCTCAAATAAATAATTTTACTTAAATAAAAATGCAATATAATACAATAACAGGTTCGATCCCTCTAGGATGCTACTCATTGAAACTATTTTTCTTATTGTCAAAATTTTATTTAAATATTATATTTTAGAATAAGGTTTTCATAAAATTAAATTGATAAAAATATATAAATATAAGATTCCAAAAAAAATTGATGAACAAAAATGACAATTATGAATTTCAGTGAAAAGAAGTTGTTTTTAATAGGTGTTAATAGTGATAAAAAATCATTTTAAAAAATTAATTCGCAATATTTTTTTCTTTTATAAAAATACAACCTATCATTTCACACACTTCAATTTGATTTTTTATTATCCAACACTAACCCTATGTATGTGAGATAATCTCAATCACAACGTCATTACAATGTTACACTAACCCTATTCTTGAAACATTATAATAAAAATGGAAATAAATATGGATGAATAGGAAGAACAACCAATTATTAGAAAAATCTAGGTGAAACCTACTCCAAATCCAATTACAAAATAATTGAAATGATAAAAAAATAAAATAAAAACATGACATAGTGAATTGAAATCAATGCATCTCTCCTCCTCTCTTGAATAATAGATTAGTTTTTTTCTCTTGGTATATATAGTTAAGAAGGGAAAATTATGATAACACAGAAAATAAAATAATGAAAATAGATTATGGATTAAGTGGAGAGATAATAATATTAATAGAAAATAATAATAAATATTAAATAAAATTAAAAAACTAGATAATTTATCAAAACTAAAAAATCCATCCATTGAAGGGGAGAGAAATTATACATTTATTCGGTAGTGAGGTGGAAAAATATTACATCAAATCTATCCTAAAAATGTCTTTTAATTTTGGAAAATAATGATCGTTTTTAGGAATGTTTTATTCATATAAAATGTACATACACTGATCCTATTTTACCCTTAAAATTTCATTTTATTGGTCCATATATTGAAGATGTTTTGGCCATATTATTGAGGAAAATAATTCTACCAGGTCATACATTTCAAATTAGGTGTACTAAATATATAATTTTTTTTAGATAACTAATTGGAAGAATAATTTCAATATGGTCTTCGGTGATCATGTTCAATTATTTTATTAAAATTCACCATTAAAAGGTAGATATCATAAATAATTTATTGACTGTGTTATGGAAGAATCATTAAGGATAAAATTTCTATATATAAAGATTCATTGATTACAATTAATCTAATATACACATATTTTCAATTATGATAGATTTTGAACTAGATGTTCCTCCAATTTTATGAAATGATAAATATAATACTTAATCAATTCATTCTGAATTTAATTCAATGAATACTATGTGAAAAATTTATATGACCTAATTATTTGGGGGGACCCATATAGTTGGATCCACCTCAGGGTTTACATCATGCTCCCTAATCATCCCACAAATTATGGATCTAACATTCATTATCATAATGAATAATGTATATATATTTGTGTGTAAACCACATAAAAAAGATAAAATAAAAATAAAATGAAAATAAAATTTAAGAAAAATATTGTAGTATAATAGATTTGGAAAAACTATAATTCCCATGAAATTTTCTAATTTATGATTAATATAATATTTTTTAATAAATAATCCAATAAAACCAAATTCTGGATAATTAAATAATTTATTATAAACAAAATATACAATGTAATCAAGGTTTATCAATTCTCTTAAAATTTCCCTTTTACTCTGTCGAGAATAATCTAATTAATATCCACAAAAAGATCTATACAAACATAAAAAATGAAAAAATAGCATAATGTTTTCCAAAATAATAATTAAAATATATCATTAATGAAAATAAATTTCCATTAAAATTTTTATGTTATATTGAAATCTTTTAAATATTAAGGAATCATCCATTATATAATCACACCTAAAGTACATTGAAATTTATGTTTCTCTTCACTCAGGAAATTTATATATATAGTTATTCTCGTACATGGAAGGTTCATTTACCAACATAGGGATGTGAAAATTTAATCTCTCTATACCATGAAAGAAAAAAATATTTAAATACAATGGTCATTTATGTTGTTAGTTAGAAATTACGAGTTTATGGGTAATATCATATATAAATTTAATGGTTGTATAGAATATGTTATACTCTTAAAAACAATTCATGGGTATTCATGTGTAAATAAATGATGATCCTCAGATTATTCCATATAAAAATAAAAAAATTCACACCACCTTCATTTGGATCTCATAGATCATGAGTCATGAAAATGTACACAATAAATTATTTCATCTAAAATCATCCTTATTTTTTTTCATGGTAAAATAGATCATAAGTAAATACTCAAAATGAAATATACTGTAAACTCAAAGAATAATTAAATTTCATATGTTTTTTTCTGTTTTTAATTAATTTCAATTTATTCCAATTATTTAAATGTTTGACATAGAACTGGTCTCACACAAATAACATAAAAACATATGATATTAATATAATTAGTTTTTTTATTTTTGTTTTAACATATCTATTAATTAACTAGAGTTTTTATTTTTATTTTTTTCAATGGATTGAGTTGATACATGTGAAATAAAATGAATACTGAATCACTCCCATTTTTCTCTCTCCACTTCCAAAAATAATGATACATACAATACACACCCAAAATTCAATTACATCTAATAGAGAATACACAAAAGGTAACTCCAAATAGTAAATGTTTAATTATACATGATAAAATATATATTATAAATCTAGGTACTGGAATATTATATTGTTATGTGGATTAAAAAATAAATAAATTCACATATTTTGAGGGATAAATAGGATTAATATAAAATTTAGGTCCTAATTTGAAAACCATGCTTGAAAAAGAAATACTTAAATCATATAAAAAATTATAATCTCCAAATAATGGATGGATAAAAATCAAAAGGTTTATTTTTCAATAGAAATTCCTTATTCTTTATCAATCATGTGGGTATTAGGATGAATATATCAAAAATGATTCTTATTACATCAGGAGAGGGGAATATAATTTCAATTAGAATTTCATTTATATAGATTTCAAAAAATATCCATACTCTTAAAAATAGATGAATATTTAAATCCAATAAATTTTTTCACATTAATAATCATTCAAAATCAAATCATTCCAAAAATAAGGAAACTATTTATAATGAAATTCCGGTTACATTAATGAAATATTATGTTCATTAAACCTTAATGTTCTTAAAAAAGTTATAAAGAATGATAAATATAAAAAGACTAAAAAGTATGTTGATACTCCTATTAGAGATAAATTTAATTATTCTTAATTCATGATTAATAAATTAATATGAAAATGTTACACCTTGAGATGTTAAAATAAATATTTTTAAAATTTAATATTTTCCATTTCTTGAGATACATGAAACCCTAAGTATAAAAGAACTATAAAATAGTATATTGCTATTACGTATTTTAAAATTAGAGTGTATGAATAATACTAACAAAATTAAGAAATTCATATTCTTTTCATATTTAAATAATTATTTAATTGGTTTTTAATTCTGTAGAAATAAAAATATAAATTATTTTCATATAAAATAATTTTTTTCTATAAAATTGTTTCTATTAATGCAATGGATTAATATAAATTAAATTAATCACTCTTTTTAATGACTTTGAATCTTCTATTTATTATTTTTGGATATTATATTGGTTAATTTCTAGACCAGAAGTTGAGGAGGCTTTTGATTCTAAGGCCTAGTGTCCCTAGAATAAATGAATAAAATATATTAAATATATTAAATATATTAAACATATAAAAAACAATTTGTGATGATTTCCTACATATATTGAATAACTCCCCAATGGAGGGCTAGATTAGAAAAAATAAGTCATTATTAATTTTATAATCCATGTTTTACCATTGGTGAGACATAACCACTGTTGGTGCAAACCATTTGTGACGAAGTCATCAAGGGTGAAAATGAATATAATAAATTAATTAATTAATTTTATTCATTTTTATGTAGTTTCTTCTTTTATCCTTTAAGTACATGTTTATGATATTTATTTAGGTTTGGGTTCCCAATCTATATATTTTCAAACAACTATTGGAGATATTTCTCGAAGAATTACGACTGGTTGAGATCAAATCACAGATCATCACACCAACAGAGTCCTTGGTTCTCATTTCCAATAGAAACTCAAATTTTATTCATCAACTATTGATTAGAACACTAATTTGTATGTTTATATTTTTTTATTTATATCCATTTTCTTATTCCTAGATGAATACAGTTCAATTCCACAAAAATAATTGATACTCACATTGTCGGTAGATTTAGTTTGATGGAATGGATGGTTTAATAATTTTTACAATTATAGTGACCCTTGTCGTTTACATAAAACATAACCTGACTTTAATCATAATTATACATCAGAGTTAATGTCAATGATAAATCCTCTTGATTCTAGGAACACTAGGTACATATAACTGAAAACATGGACCTAAAATAATCTTTTTTTACTCTTCATAAGGAGATCATAACTTCCTTTGAGCCTTTACATATTCATAAGGTACCTTGGGGGTCAACTAAATAAAGGGATAAATAAAATCCTAGTAAGGGGAAAAAATTGTAATAAAACATCAATACATCGCTTAGTAGGAGTGATAAGATGATATAAAAAGGCATGTAACATATATATTCATAACCAACCAAAGGCCAGAATTCCTTTAATTGTTTTATTTAATTGAAATCAGAACCCCCTTTTAATGGATAAAGGGTGGAAACCCAAATAGACACCATCGACATTAAACAAATCTTGACTCGAAGGTCTAGCGAGACAAAAAAAACTAAAAACATAGAGTAGCCCCTCCTTATAAAATAATCGTGAAAATACTCTCCACCGGTGTAAGGATAAAGGGGAAGGAAGTATCATGTGTCATAGCACATGCCCGATCTGATGGCATACGCCATACCCTCTCTAACATCCAAATCTATAAAGATTTTCCACGATGAATAACTCACTCTGGAAACTCCTCCAGGGCTGGATCCACATGGACAAGTCTGAGAGTATAATTGAACCAAAACTGCTCACAAACGCATCCAACATTCCATGAAACAAAATCCATAGAGCTACCGACAACGAATATCATGGAACAAACCTAGTCATCCTCCTCAAAACCCCCTCCACCTTAGCCATAAAGGTACGTAAGAAAATCCAAAGTACATGAGTTCGATCCATCATCACCTTGGACTGGATAACCCAACCCCACACCAAGGTAACATTACTAATGAGGGAGACTGACTCTTCCTGAAATAGACATGCAGGTATGGTATCATGTGTACGTAAGAGGGCTTAATGAGAATGAAATTGGTTTCTCATCACTAACACATCATGAGGGAAGTATGGAGGAGGAGAAAAATTATACCCCATCATTTGGGATTAAAAAAAAATAAATAATAGAGACAATATTCTTGAATAAAAGTGGAATAGAGAGGGTCCCATAGCTTATGTATGAAGGTGTTCTTATCTTGATATTAATGATATAAATAATCAAATTAGTATGATTATTTAATAATTACATAACATATTATATATTTAAAATATTTATTATGACCTATTTATGTTTATGCATCTCAAATTTGTTGGGTTATGGGAATTAATTTCGTTGTTCAGGTATGTTTTTGTATTTGGTTTTAATTATTGGTTCACTTATATTTATATTTGAACACACATGTATGATGAGTGTGGTTGTACAGAATTGAAATTATATTACACTAGTGATCCTCCAGAAGATTAAATGGTTATAAAATTCATTTTTTTATTTGAAGTGTATGTGAATCGCTATACTAAACATCAATGATAAATGTTTCGATTAATTTGGTGATTTTTCTCATAATAAACATGTTTTATATTATTATTTTACTTCATGTGTAAAAAATGAGTCCAGAATTACAAATAATATAATTTGAATATGTAATAGTCTAATGTAACTATAAAATCGGTTTTACTACGAGAATTGAATATGGTATTATAAATTGATAAATCATCATCCTTGGAAGTGATAAATTAACACATCTTAGATGGTGTTTTTATTTTGTTATAATGAAAAGATGGAAAGGGGATATGATAATAACTTATTACATTATCAAAAAAATTCATGTTTAATTAAGGTACTGATGTTGGCATAACATTTTTATGAGGAGTGGTAAGGATATAAAAGAAAACAAAAGAAGTGGAAAATAAGTAAAATAATTGAAAATAAGATTTTACCTCTAGAATCAACATTCCTTGGGAGCCTCTAAAGGGGGGTATATTTTTCCTTTTGAAAGGACTATGGAATTTTGGAAATGGTGGAAGAACTTGGGGGGGATTTGGGCATAAATTCTACAATGCCGATGGTTTGAAATGAGTGATGATAAGAGGTTAGGAGAGGAGGTATTTATAGTGGAGGAGAGGTGGTTTTTTGTAATATTTAATTCCTTAGTTTATTAATTTTCCTCAAGACCAAAATTAGTGATGATTCCTTGAAAAAATTAGTAATATGTTCATGTGATTTAGATATTTCGATTCATATATAACTTATGATGTCAAGAATAGTTTATTTTAATTATAAAGTATTTATATTGTAATTTAATGTATTTTACTATCCGCAAAAAATTCATGTATTTTAGAAAAATCCAAAAAAATTATCCTAACCATTTTTCAATGCGTAGAATCTAAAAATTAACTCAATTATTCAAAAATATTTTTCTAATAATGATAAATTTAATATATATTAAAACCATAATTTACATGAAAAATACAAATTTTAAAACTGTAACTGATTTTATATTGTTTTCAAAAAATACATAAGGTCATATAAATTAATCTTAAAACCAGAAGAAATAAAATTGTTAATTTATTAACACCAATTAAGAAAAAATATTTTCATTCAAATTATTTAATTAATTGTAATTAATTATTTATGACTTATAAAATACTAATACTTTTACTATGTTTATATTAACACTTATAAGATACCTAAAATTTTTATATACATTCAAGGATGTGGTTACGATTCTTTTGGAGAATTTTCTATTCATAACGGTCATATTTATTTTCATAAGTGTATGTTACAATTAATATGGTTAGGTTACTATTTACCAAAAATTATATTTTCCTCATTAGACTGCAAACGCCTTACTGATAGTAATGGTGTATATCAGATTTTTGAAAATAAAAATAAAAAATGTGACAATATTATGTTTAAATTTCACTACAACATAACATTTATTTTTTTTGTTATTTCATTTGACTATATGGCATATTTATAAGAATTTAATTTCTATTTTTAGAACATTTGGTCATTAAATTATTTCCCCCTAAGAATATTTCGACCTCAAAATTTAGTTTTACATCATAAACCATAATCATGTGTGGGTACATTTTCTTTATTTCCTCCTCTAGTTCCCATATTTCCTCCTCATACTAATGGTTCTGCCACTGTACATTGACAAGGTGAGTTGTCTAGTTTTGTAGAAATTTCCCTCTATGATTTATAATCTCTATAGGATGATCTTTGTAAGAAATATCATTCCCTAATTGTGCCACCTTTGATGAGATTACATATGTAGGGTATGGTTTGTACTTCCTTAAGAGGTATAAAAGAATGAAATCGTGCACATTATACAAGGTAGGAGGAAGTGATAGTTGATAGGCCACAACCCTGACATGACCAAGAATATAAAAGTGGTATATGTACATGGGAAATAACATTCCTTTATTCCCAAGCATCATGACCTTCTTCCATGGAGATACGCAGTGAAATACAATGTCTCTAACTTCAAACTCATGGTCTCATCAATAATTTTTTGCATAACTCTTTTGTACAATTAGGGCATCCATGATGTGATGATGAATGGTTTTCACCTTATCCACAATTTTATCAACCATTTCTATTTATAATAGCTTACGCTCACCGAATTCATCCCAATACACTGGTGTTCTGCACCTTTTCCCATTAAGGGATTTGTATAGTTCTATTCAAATGCTAGAGTGGAAACTATTGTTGTAAGAGAATTCGACGTATAGAAGATGTTAGTCCCATAATCCTATGAAGTCTATAGAATATGATTTAAACATATCATAAAGTGTCTAAATAGTTTTCTCATATTTCCCATCCGTTTGAGGATGATAAGCCATACTGATTTCAGTTCTATGAATAGAGCATATTGGAGACTTTTCCAGAACATCAAGGTGAATCTCAGATCTCGATCGGATACAATAGATAATAATACTCTATTAATAATTACCACATATTTGATACATATATGTAAAATTATATACAATGTGAAGTCCTCTATAATAATGATTAAGTGAGCTATCATTGTAAGATGATCCACAATGAACCATATAATATTGTTTCCTCTCGATTTCCTTGGAAGTCCTGTGAAAAAGTCCATGAGGATTTTCTCCAAATTCCATTTTAGTATGGGTAGTGGATGCATTATACATTTAAACATATATCTTTTAGCCTTTACTTGTTTACCTAAAATGAAATTTGATGTATTATTAAAAATCACATTCTTCAAATTTTTCCCCAAAAAGTTTTCTTGCAGATCTAGAAATATCTTTGTGCTCCCTAGGCGAATAGTGAATATTGATCTATGTGTGTCCTTAAAAATATCCTTCATTATCTCTAGATCAGATGGTATACATAATCATGACCCAAAACATTTGACTCCATCCTTGTAAATCATGAACCATGAGTATTTCCCATTTTTAATAGCTTTTACCCTTTTCATAATTTCCACATCTATTCATTGAGCATCTGTTATTCTCTCTATGATAGATCATTGAACAATAATTTGAGAAAGGATTGATGATGTTCCTCACTTAATTATTCTATTTTCCATCCAATGGAAATATAAGAAGATATGATCTGTTTCAATTCTCATAATTGATAATGTTACATGAATCATTCCACTTAAAGCATCTGACACGTTATTTTCCATACCGAGATTATAGTAGATTGAGCGGTCATAATCCTTGATGAGATCTATTCATCATGAATGGTTCATATTAATCTATGTTTGTGTGAATATATATTTGAGACTCTAGTGGTCAGTATATATATCAACTTTCTCCCCGTAGAGATAATCTCACATGATTTGTTAATCAATGATCATTGTTGTTAACACCTGATCATGTGTAGGATTGTTTTTCTCATGGATTTTTAGTTATCCTTAGGCATATGCTATCACTTTAACCTTTTGATGTTGTACATATAATGATCCTTTCTCCCAAGAATCTTTGTACACCACAAAGAGTTCTCTATTTGTTGGGTGTGTGAATACTAGCATAGTGATAAGCTTCTTTTTCAACTAATTTAATCAGTCTTCATATTCCTGAGTAAAGACAAATTTTACTTCAATCTATTTCATTTGGGTCATTTTGTTTAAAAATTGTGAAATGTTCTTCACAAATAATCGATAATACCCATCTAGAACTAGAAATCTATGGATCTCCATTACCAATGTTTTCCTCAACCACTCTTAAGTCACCTTTTTCTAGGAAGTTTCCACAGATATCCCTTTATTGGTGATAACATTCCCCATGAATGATACTTCCTCCATCTAGATCTCACATCAACTTTACATTATATAAAAATTATTCTTTTCAATGGCTTTTAAATAGTACTCAAACATTCCTCATGTCCCTCATTGATATGGGATTATATCAGAATATCATTGATAAAGACTACCACAAATTTGTCAAGGTCATCTCAAAGAACTCTATTCATTAAATCCATGAAAATTTCTAGAGAATTATTGATTCCAAAGAGAATAACTATGAACTCATAGTGTCAATTCATCTTTTAGAAGTAAGTCTTGGAAATAGGTTCATTCCTCACCTTTAATTGGTGATATCTCGATCGAGGGTCCACCTTATAAAAATAAATGGCCCCACGAAGCTGATTGAACAAGTCATCAATCCAAGGTAAGGGAAAATTTATTTCTATCATGATCCTATTGATCACTTGATAATCAATGAAGAGTCACATTGATCCATCCTTATACTTTATGAAGAGGACTAGTGTACCCGATGGTGAAGCACTCAGGCATATAATACACTTCTTGAGATCCTCCTATAACTGCTTCTTCCCCTCTTCTAGCTCTACAGGGTCCATTCTTTATAGTTTCATTGAAATAGGCAGGGATCCAAGAATATTTTAAATTGAGAACTCAACCTCTCGGTCAATAAGAAGACCAGGAAACTCTTCAGAAAATACATCAGTATAATCCATCACGATGGGCATGTCTTCAAGCCTGATTCCCTCATTTTTCTCAATCATTTGAGCTAGAAATGATTTATCATAAATAATTAATATCCACACATGAGACACTAATTCTAATGGATATTCATCTTCCAATATAAACTTCTAATGAATATTAGGGTGCTTCGGGATGTGAAGAGTGATATCCCTTTCCGAACTGTTGTTGTTGGCCTTGTATGATGATAGCCAATACATTCCCATGATAACATAAAACTACACTAAAGTATGTGTGATAAGATTTTATGGGAGGTTCATTATACAAACATTAACCTTGAAGGATTTATAAACCATGGACACAATAATTTCCCCATTCTCTATTCTCATCGATAACTTCTCCCCCAAATTTTTTAGTGGTGTTTGAATAGTCCTACAAAACATTCAAGATATGAAATAATTCGTAGAACAAGAATCATATTGTATGTTCTCTATTCCTGAATGAAAAACTATTGTACCTATCACAACATCATTTTTTGGCTCCACATTATTTGTAGAGATAGCACAAGCCCTCCCTAATTTCCATAGATATTGATTTTGATAGCCTCTGACAACTCTCACATTAGGGAAATTGTTCACATAATTCCCATGATACTTGTAGTTGTAGCGCTGCACTACAGGCTTAGTGTTGTTCTGAACCATCCTTTAATCATCCATATCAGTGGGATTTTTCATATCTTGTATGGAGTTTTTAGAGAGATTCACAAATGTTCCACATTTGAATCAATTCTTAGTTCCCTTTAAACCATTCCTAGGATTCTTCTTCTTACAAGTTTTCCATGTGGGTTGATCAAGATTCTCTCGATCATGGAATTTATTTGTGTTACCACCCAAATTAGATTAAATTTTCCCCTTTATATTCATTGTTCTAATGATACCATAGAAAGTATCTGATATATATTTCAATCGAAAGGGAACAAAATGCAATCACCTCATAACTGTCAAAGTCTTGAAGCACCAACACTTTTCGTAGATTTAGATTTAGTATAATAAAGATGCAATCCACCTTGATCTCAGGGTTCGTGGTAAAATCCAGATGTTTACCATTCAAGCCTTGTAAATATTGCTTATCAGGACCTAATTGACTCATCCTCCTTATTCTTGAGTCTGAGGAACTCTTTTTCTATAATGTGATGGAGTTTTTGGGGAAAATATTTATTAAAAACATTCTCTTGAATTCCTCCATATCTGTGGGATCAATTTTCTCATGGGGCTAATTATTCTTGATCAGCGGTCAACAGTAATCCGCTTCCCCATAAAAATGTTAGACCATCTGTATGAATTTCTCTTCCTCTAAGCATTGGAGGAAAAAATAATAACTTTTCAATGGAGTTATTCTACTGTTCCATGAGAATGGGATCATACGATCCACTAAACATGGGAGGCCTTGGTCGTATGAAGGATTAAATGAAAAAATTCTCTTTCCTTGAAGGTGGATGTTCTTCCACATGATTCAATTAGTTATGCCTTACTTGATCCGGTTAAGAAAGTACATTCATCATGTTTTGAGCACCCATTACCATCATATCAAGCATCTCAATAGAAACTTCATCACATTTCCTATCACATTGATTATTGCAACATGTTATTTTATTTCCTTCCATTAACTATAAAAAATAACATTCAATTTTAATGCTTGATTACATATCTATAGAGCATAAAAATTAACCTTTAAACATAAAATGATAAACTTATTAAGGAGGATTACATGCTAACTTGTGATTCTGTATATTTTAATATAGTTTATCCATGATCTATATCTAAACTTTTATTCCTATGATATTTTTTATTCCCTTAATAATGGTTTCTACCATGCTCATGAATTTAACCAAACATATCCACCGAGAGTTTCAAACAAAGAGTGTAGCAGGGCCCATTTTTGTGCAACATTTCATATTCAAGTCTATCTCAAAGTGGTGTATTGGGTTTTACCCCAAGATCCATCTATTCTAAATCCACCTCATCAATTTTATATCCTGATAGAGATTTATTTTCATTATAAACCACTATCTCTTAGCATATCAAAAACATAGGGGTGTTTTCTTATACTTTAACTCAACCTTAAGGTTCTTATAAATGTTTTTAATTCCTAATCACCAAAAATAACTATACCATTCCCTGATACCAACTATAGGGACCCAATAATTTTTCATAAAATATTACATGATTTTATGCATAATTATACATCATAGCTCTAGTCATTGATCGTAATGTCTAGTGTCATGGAACACTAGGTACATAAAACTGAAAGTATGAAACTAAAAAACATCACAATTTAAACACCATAAAGAGCTCCTAACTTCTTTTTAGCCCATACATATGTATAGGGTACCCCTGGAATCACATGAAAAATGGGATGAGCTAAAATCCCCATAAGGGAAAAACATAGTAATAAAACATTTACACAAGTGTTAGAAGGCATGATATGTTGATATAAAAAAGCATGTTTCATATGTATTCGTCACATAAAAACATGATATCATATAAACTTGGGGTCATAGTAATGTGCTAGAATCATAAATAATGACTTTATCATGAGTCAAGTAGAGCCTCAAAGACCATTATACATGGTATCACAAGCCAAGCCTAACTGCCAAGACTGTTTCACATGGTCACACAAGCCAAGACTAACCTCCAAGACTTTCACACATAACATCTCATGAGACTCAATATAACAACCCTGCATTTATTTCTCACCTAAAAATAATTTATTACATGAAATTTCACTTAATAAAAAATAAAATATAGAGAGGTATAGCGTCTTAGGGGATTTGGATCATTAAATAACAACTTAAAACATGAAATACAACATCTTTATTGAAAACATATTTTACGTCACCACAACATTCCTTTGTACTTAACATTGCATGAGATAACCTAAGGACATAAATAAGAAAGGGTTGAGCTATAAATCCCAGTAATGGAATATACATAGATTAACATGAGGAATACAATACACGTTAGACAATAGGAATATCCATGGAGGACAAGATAAACATAAACACAAAGGCATGATAAAGCATGATAATCAAAACATGGAGGTGTAACAACAACATTTACTATGATATTAGCATGAGATAGGGCTCACTACATATGGAGGATGAGTAAACCCTCATTTCACATGAAGCAATAGTAAACCCTCATTGCATGTGAATTAGAATGATTCAACACTCATTGGACATGACATATCATTATACTACACTTTACTCAATGCATTGGAGTGCTATTAGGGCACACCGTTCAAAATCATTTCATTCCATGCATAAGTGTTCCACATAGATCATACAACATGGATTCATTAACATCATAATTCATTCCATGTATAAGAGATGTGGAATAAAAAAAGTTAATTCCACAATCAGTAAGTACATGTGAATAATGGTGAATACCCCTGATAGAGTAGTGGGTATTGTATTCACTACACAATGATTTTGGCATTGAAATTTTGGTATTATTTCTGTTTCAAAACGATGTCAAATAGAAATTTGTAAAATCGTTTTATGAGAGTGAAAGGGATCTCTCATAATTTATTCATTATATGGACGGTAAGGGGATTATGGGAAATAATATACCAACATATGGAATGGATTTTAGATTCATAATATAAAAGAACGTATTGAATTTAAATGATGAGAGAGAAAGTATTCATGGAATTTTGGCATGGTAACGGGTGTATATGGGAGGAATTAATAAGAGAGAAAAGGGGTCTCTCATCATTCAATCATTAAGGTGGAAGTATGGGGAAGGTGTGAAATCATACCACAACATTTATAATTGAAATAAAAGTTCGTCACAATGTAATTAAATTTGGACAAAAATGAGAGAGGAAGAAATCCCTTACTTGGATGTGTGACCCCAAAGGCGTGGGAGAGGCTTGAGAGAGACTTCTTGGAAGCTTGGGTCTCTATGGGAGTATTCTAAAGAGAGGAGGTAAGGGGTTGGTTGAGCTCCAGAGGCCTTGAGTGAAGAGGTAGTGGGATCTTTGGTGGGTTTGTATAGGAAAGGATAGGGAGTTATTTATTATTTAGGTTTGGGTCACCACATATTAAACTAATAAAAATGACAAACTAGCCCATGGATTTTTCCAAAGGGGACTGTAAAACAACATTTTATAAGGCCAATGGGTAGGTGAGTTACACTCTAAAGGAAATCATTTTTAAAAGCTAACATGTTTTATAATTCTTAGAGGGTCCACTAAGGATTTGTAAAATAAATCAAACAAACCTAACATCACATTATTTTAATGGTAAAAAATATTATTTTCAAGCATAGTGTTTATAGTATTTTATCACAACACTATTGGTTCGTTATGGTGTCCAAAAACACATTATATAATTAAACAGTGTTTAATTTATACCCAAAAATTCAACTATCTCAGAAAATTATGAAAAAATTTACCATTGGATAACAATGATGTCGTGATTCCAAAAATAATATTCAATTTATCTAAATAATTTTCTAAATATTTGAATTTTCAATTTAAAAAAAACGAAATTTATAGAAAAATCATAGGTTTTAACAAAAATAGATTCAAATCCTTAATAAAAATAACAATTGTATTCATAAATATTATATGATCATTTATTCTTAATAAAATGTAATTTAATAATATTATTATATTATTAAAAAACTATTTAATTAAAAAATAAATTAATTTATCAAATATATATCTTAGTTAAATATTAATTAAAAATACTATTTGTTCCTTAAAAACCATTTACAATGAAACAATAACAAAATGAATGTATATTCTCTATTCAAAAATAGTGTATATAATCATAGTACTAAGGTATCATTACATACCCTCTTATAACACCCATATAAGACCAAAGGGTAAGGTGTGTGATGGTTACATACTCTTGGTGTGGCTCGGAAAACATCGCTCGGGTGGTAATCCCTATTAAATTCTACTTCTCCCATAATGGGGTTCTGTTCGAGTTTAACGTGTTGAATCTCGACTTGGGATTTGACAGGAAAAAATCCCAATGACTCCACCTCATTTCAATGCTCTAAAAAATGGGCTTTGTAGGGGTAAAGTCTACTGGATGAGGCCAACCGTATCTTTTTCTGATTAAATTGGATTTGTTAAAGCCCTATATTTATACTAATCATGTGATCACTATTCAATGACTATATTAGAAATGGTAACAATTCATAAGGGTATTTTTATAGCCAAAAACAAAAAACCATGTATGTTCATATTTTATATTATAATTTTTTATAATAACTGTTCGGAAAAAATTCCTCAAGGTATCGTTGGATCATTTTTGAGGTGATTGTGTTTGTTGATAAAATGGACATCTATGTTGTGATTATTGACAATTCAAACCATAACATACAAATTTGTTGAAAAAGGGGATTTCATGGTGGCATGTCAAGTTCAAGGGATGTGGTTAACGATCCATGTTTGATTCAAGAACGTCAACAAAGGAATGGTTGATCTAGAGTTGGTAGAAAAAGTGAAGATACATAGTGGCACCGTTTTCTAGTGTTTGCCAAATTCATGGGCCTGAAAATTAACAAATGAAGAAATGTGGTTTTGGAAAAGGGACTTTCGCGTATTTGTATCCAAGGAGATTAAACTTGGGAGCCATATGTTTTTCAAGATCATAACATCAAAATATGGAAATGGGATAAGGGGCACCCAAGTTTTAGGGTTGGTCACGCAAGTGACTTGCGTGCTGAAACATGCGCACCAAGGGGAGACTTGAACACAGCCGCGTAGTGTGTCCAAATGCCTATAAATAGAGGTTGACCAATCCTCATTCAGTACGAGTTATACACTTAGATAAAATACTAGCTCCCATCGTGCAGATGTGGTGGTCGTGCAAGTGGTGTGTGGTCGCGCAAGTAGAAGTAGCACGCTGGTTGTTTTTTGCACATCTCGTGTGGTTTGAGAGAGAAATGAAAGGACTCACACATGTTTTGAGTTGAAGAAGGAGGTTTCATGAAAGTTGTTTGGTGACACTTGTGCGCCATGTTTTTAAGAAGTGTGAATGTTGGTGGTTGTGCACCAAAATTGGTTTGGGTGCAAAAGGGTGTGAGTCATGCAAGTTCAGAGTTGCAGAAGATTGTGCCACGCAAGTGGTTGAGGCGAACTTGTGCGCTGATTTTGACATGCACACCGAGACTTGCGTGCCAGATTGGAGAGAGGGGCCTAGTATGGTTGAAGCCCGATAGTGATTCAGGGCTATGTGAAAGCTGGAAGATTGCCTGATACCCTCAGTGCAACGTGTGATTCATGTACGGGTGAAAGATGGACTTCAATAGAGCATCTACATACAACAGAGGATGTATTCATTTCTGATAATAAATAGACCTATAGGTCTATAAACTATTAGCGGATCCTTTCCAGAGTAGTGAGCAATGGAAGAGGAAGAAGGTGATCCTCTCCACAAACAGTGAGCCAGAGAGAAAGAAACAGGGAGTGACCCTTGGGAACGAAGTGAGATGACCCTAAAATTTGTAAAGGCAGTGTTCCTGGGAATAGAAGTGATATGTCCCAAACCTTGTAAATAGCAGTGTGCTTATAGTGGATTTGGCGCATCAGAAAATTTCCGGTGTATACTCCTTGTATATAGCCCTATGAGGGTGAACCAAGTAAAATTTTTGTGTCATGTGCATGCTTTACATTCTGTTTATATTGTACAGTGGGAAAGAGAGAGAAGATTGTTTTTCTTAACAATGAAAAAAGATGAGAAGAGGATTTAATTGTAAATTTTTCAAACCCTGATTCACCCCCCCCCCCCCACTCTGGGTATTCAGACTAGTAGACCTAACAATTGGTATTAGAGGAAAATGATGATGTTTGTACCTCTCTCTATGGAGGTCACCAATCATAATGGGATTCGGATCATCGATGGAAGTAATTTTCAAATATTGAAGAATCGAATGCACCACAATTTATGATCTTTTGGAATGGATGTGTTTACAACAGCTATGCATGGTTTCTCAGCTGACATCAATAGTGGAGCATTATCAGGGAAAGAAAGGAGCTAGATGCTGACACAAAGGGTATTAATTCTTTAAGTGGATCCCTCTCCAATGATTTCTATACAAATTTGATGTCATGAAAAACGTCACATTCTATGTGGGAAAATATTTTGAATTTATATTAAGGGGATTCAAAAGTCAGAGAGACAAAGATGCATGTTCTGTGGAACAAGTATGAAAAACTGAGAATGAGCCCGAATGAATATTTTGATGTATTTTTTGATAGGGTAAATATTCTTGAGGAAGACATGCGGGGTCTTGGAGAATTCCTTGAATATATAAAGATTGTTAAGTGTATCTTGAAGAAGCTCCCACCTCAGTTTAATCCGAAAGTCTTAGTCCTGGAAGATAAAGACCCAAAAGAGAAGACGTGGGACAATCTGCATAGTACCCTTGTTGCATATGAAATGAGGAATGATGGAAATGATGCTATTGAAAAGGGGAAATCCAAGGAGGTGGAATTTAAGGCGATGAAGAATCTCACCATTGAATAATCTCAAGAGAATTAATAGACAGATGAAGTGATGTCATTCCTTTCCACAAACCTTCCAAGAGGAAATGAAAAGTTTAAAGGGAAACATCCACTTGCATGCTTCAGATGTGGAAAGGTTGGACATCTCGTAGCAAGATTCCCCAAAAAGTATCAAGATTAAAATGATGAAGTAGAGGTTGAAATTCCCAAGAATAAATCTTCAGCCTATGTAAAAGGGAAGAGGCAGTTCAAGAGAAATTTCATCAAAAAGAAGAAACTTCTTTTATAAGAAATAGACAGTTTAGATGATTCTGAGGTTGAAGAGGTTGAAGAGTTTGAAAATTGCAATGATCGTGGAGAAAATGCTATGGTGGCAGTCATCGGTAGTTCTTAGGAGAAAAATGAAACCAAAGGTGATGATGAAGGAGATGAAGCTGAAGGATGAATAGATATGAAAGATGAGTTAGAGGTTGCTCTTGAAGAGATAGATGTTTGGAGATCCAAAACAATGAAAGCTATCAAATTTGTTCACGATGCCAAACTCTATATGAAGAAACATGAAGAAGAGAAGTCTGAGTTGGTAGATGAAGTTGATAAACTCATGTTATCAACACCAGAAAACTCATAATCAGTTAGTTAGTATAAAATCAATATTGAAGAACAAAAGAGGGAGATCGATGGCTTGAATAAAAAAGTGAAAGATCAAGTTATGTGTATCAAAGAACTTGAAGAATAAGTGGTCAGTCTATGATGAAAAATGAAGGATTAATAAAAAATCTTAACTCCCAAAATGATATCAGGAAAGAAGGTCATTCAAAGGACAGAAAAGATAATAGAGGAGGCTAGTAGTTCAGCAATAAAGAAGCTTCAATCGAGCTCAAATGCTAAGGCTGAATTGGGGCTAGTTCGAAAAAAAACATTAAATATTGATGTCAGACTATAAACACCCATTTTGAGAGTTCAGATAGATTTGGGTACGAAATAGAATATTATCAGATCCCAATGGAAACCAGCAGTGCAGAAGTGACACATAAGAATTCTCCTTACATTAGGTGTCATTACTGTGGAAAGATGGGACACTAACAAAATGTGTGTTCTATATCCAAGAGGTACTGAAGGGTGCAAGAACAATAGTGGCAACAAAACAGAGATCAATATTATAGAACATCGTTTGAAGGTCATTGTTTTTTGTGTGGAGGATTTGGGCACATGGCTAGATATTGCACATCAATCATACAAAGGAATGTGTCAAAGAAAAACTCGTGTTGTCTTAAGAAGCAAGTTAGGGAATCATCAAGTGAGATGAAAACAAAAAATTTATTTGATTCTCTACAGGATGAATCTAGTCCATCACACTCTATGTAAGATCAACTTCTCCAAACCACACCGAGTGTGAAGTTGAAGACATGGATCCAAAATAAAAAGGATTAGAAGGTAGTAATTGCGGAAATTTCCCTTAATGCATCAGATTGTTCAGGAGTATGGATCCTTGACGGTGGTTTCACATCACATATGATAGGTAACAAGGATCTCATTATAGGAATTAAATATGACAAAGAAGGTGTTTTCAAGTTTGGTAATGATGAAGGGATAAAGATTATTGGTTCCAGAAAGGCAAAATTTGGGGGAAAAGAAATGAGACGTGCTGATATCTTTGTAGTAGAGTGTCTCATTCATAACTTACTCAGTGTCAGCCAACTATGTGACTCTGGACACTCGATCTGATTTACCCAGAAGATGTCTGTTGTGAAAGGAAATGATGGATCAGTTGTTCTTTAGGGGAAAAGGACAAAGGGAAATCATTACCTTGTAAGCGTAGAAGAAGATACATGATTTTTATGCAGAGAGGAAGAAAACAAGCTATGGAATAAGTTACATTGTCATATATGCCAACCATTTATGGAATATTTGGTAAAGTGTGATACTGCTAGACACATTCCTGAACTATCACGTGATCTTACTCATGCATGCGATGATTGCCAACAAGGGATGATCATTAGAAAGACATACATGCTAAAGGAACTGAAATCAACAAGAGTGCTCGAATTGATGCATGTTGTTGTATGTCGACCTATCTCACCATGAACCATAAATGGGAAAAATACTATTCCAATTTCATTGATTATTTTAGACGAATCACCTTGGTATTTTTCAATTCCCATAAGTCAGATGTGTTCAGTTGTATAAAGCAGTATCTAAGGTAATCTGAAAAGATTCTTGGGAAGAAAATTCTGAATTTTCATACTGATAATGGTATAGAATTCACAAACAGTGAAGTAGAAGACTATATCAAGAAACATGGGACAAGACATCAAGATTCATCAGTGAGAACTCCATAACAAAATGGAGAAGTTGAAAGGAGAAATTGTATAATCAACAACATGGATAGAATGATGCTTATTGAAAAGGTCCTACCATAGAAATTTTTGAAGGAGTCTGTTTTGACATCGATCTATATTTCGAACAGTGCTCTGTTGTGTCTAATGGATGGAAAGACTTCATATGAAATGTGGAACATAAAAAAGCCAATGTTGAAATATTTTCAAATCTTTGGAAATAAGTGTTTCATTCTCAAAAAAGTAAATCACAGGAATTTTGTGTCACGAGGAGATGAGGGGATATTCCTTGGATACCCAGGTACAAGAATAGCGCATACATGCTTCAAAAAAAGGTTGGGAGAAATTGTTGAGAGAAATAGCTTCACTATATTAGAAGATGAACAGAATACACACCGACATACTGAACAGTTTCTGGATGAATGTGATGAGGACGTAATAAATGTTGGAGGAGCAGAAGTGGATGATGCTGATTCAGAAGAAGATACTGATGATGGGCATGAATAAGAAAAATCAGCTTCTGCACAGAAGCCAAGTAGTCTAGCTGAAATTTACAGGCAAAATATCATTCACAATCTATCTTCTCCAGTTTAGACGTGGAGAATGAAATCATTGTAGTAAACATCATTTTTATCTCAGGAAGAGGCAAAATGTTTTTCCGATGCAGCTGATGATGAGTACTGGGATCATGCTATGAATAAATAATTAGACACAATTGAGAAGAACCATACGTAGAAGATTGTCTCGAGACTCGCAGATGAGAATGTCATTGATACTAAATGGGTCTATCACTACATGATGAATGAATATGGTGTAGTGGTTAGAAACAACGAACAACTAGTGTGCCAAGGATACTCTCAGATAGAGGGAATTGATGTTGATGAGACATTTTCACTGCTTTCAAGGATAGAGAAAATCAGATTATTCCTATCCAATCTTGTGCAACAGAAGATCAAAGTGTTCCAGATGGATGTCAAATCTACATTCATGAATGGGTTTCTGGAGGAGGATGTGTATATTGAGTAGCCAGATGGTTTTCTCATTCATGAGGATGAGAACAATCTCTTCAGACTATCGAAGGCGTTGTATGGGATGAAACAAGCACCAAGAGCATGGTACTCAAGGCTTGATCAGTACATGAAGAACCATGGTTTCCATCCTGGGGGAGTTTATTACAATCTCTATTTCTGCAACAAAAACAATCAATGGATGATGGTTTCAGTTTATGTCGATGACACAATATTTTGCGAATCAGATGAAGCTCAGTGCAGAGAGTTTCTTGAATTCATGAAATGTGAGTTTGAAATGTCAATTATTGGAGAGATAACATTTTTCCTTGGTCTACAGGTGACACAAGGAATGAATGGAACATTCATTTCACAATCCAAATACGCCAAAAAGGATTGGAGAAGGTTTTTAAAGAATAATTACAAAGAAATGAAGACTTCGGTTGCTACCCAGATGAAATTATCAAAAGTTGATAGTGGCAGGGCAGTTAATATCACTGAATATAGACACATTGCTGGCAGTTTACTGTATGTAACAGTAACAAGACCTGATCTTGTTTTTGCCACAAGCCAAGCAGCACGTTACCAATGCAATCCAAAAGAAATGAACATGCTCATAGTTAAAAGAATACTTCAGTATATCAAAGGCACTGGGGATTTTGGTCTGATTTATAATGAAAAATCTATGTCAGTGTTATTGGGTTTCATAGATGCAGATTGGGTCGGATCTGTAGATGTCAGAAAATCAATGTCAGGAGGTGCATTCTATCTTGGTGGATTTTGTTTTTCTTGGCTAAGAAAGAATAATGATTGCATTTCATTGAGCACCACAGAGGCTGGGTATATTGAGACCACTCAAGAATGCACATATTTACTATGGATAAAGCAATAGCTTAAAGATATGGGAGTTGAATTGAAGTCTCCGAACGGAATCTTGTGTGATAACTCAAGTGCTATCAATCTTAGCAAAAATTATGTCCACCATTAAAGGACAATGAACATTGTGATAAAGTATAATTTTATTAAGGAGAAGGTTGTACCTGGAATCGTTAAGTTGGAGTATGTGCCTACAGAGCTACAGGTTGAAGACATTCTGAAAAATTCCTTGCACAAGGAAGCATTTGAGAGGCATCTACTGACCCTAGGAGTTCAGTCAACTCCCCACACTTGAAAATGTGTGGATGTGGGTCACCCCTATCTCCCCGAGGTATGATGTCTTTTTCCCTCATGTGATGATATGTGTTCTCTACTCTATTATAGACTTCAAAGGAGTTACCTTTGGGTTCATTGGCATGGGGGGAGAAAATAGTGATTGTTCAATGGGGAGACAGTGTGACAATTTGATAAATCATGATTGATATGGGGAGAAGCTGAGAGATGGAGCAGCGAGATGGGGGAGTGTAATGAGATTGGGGGAGCATTTTAGATCTGGTGATGCTAGAATTGATCGATTAAAGAATAGATATCACGACAGCTGAGGATCGTGATAAAAGTATGAGAGTGGTGTTGGAATACGGGAAAAATATTTCCAACAATTGGTATCAGTTTGGATTCAAGAGTGGGTGTCAGAGTTGAAGTGATTCATTGATGAACTTGTCATTTACTCTTGTTTATCATTATGAGCATTTCTCGTATGGGATTAGAGTATGTGTTGATTAAATCATTTATCGCTATTGGAATCTCAATAGGCGAATGGTTACTGAATAATTAACGATGTATCTTTTTATGGAAGAATTGTCAACAAATAAAAATGGGGAGATTCTTGCGCAAAAATCCCTCAAGGAATAATTGGAGCAATTTTGAGGTGATTATGTTTGTTGACAAAGTGGGCATCTTTGTTGTGATTGTTGACACAGAAGACCATGAAGTAATTTTTTTTGACAAAGGGTATTTAATGGTGGCATGTAGAGTTCAAGTGATGTGGTTAACGATCTATGTTTGATTCAAGAACGTCGACAATGGAATGGTTGATCTGGAGGTGGTACAAAAAGAGAAGATACAAGGTGGCACTGTTTGTTGCACATCTAGTGTGGTTTGGGTTCAAGTTGTTTGATTCACATCCCATGTGGTTTGGGCGAGAAAGGAAGGGATTCATGCCATGTTTTGATTTGAAGAAGGATGTGTCGTGCAAGTGGTTTGGTGACACATGTGTTCCATGTTTTGATAAAGAACGATAGTTGGTGGTTGCACACCAATATTGGTTTGGGCGTAAAAGGGTGTGAGTCACAGAAGATTGGAGTTTCTGAAACTTGTGTCACGAAAGATACTGAGGTGAAATTGCACACCGATTTAGACTTGCATGCCGAGACTTGCACGCTGGCTTGGAGAAGGGCACCAAGTATGGTTGAATCACGACAATGGTTCATGGCTACGTAAAAGATGGGAGATTTCCTGATACCTTCGGTGCAACATGAGATTCATCTATGTGTGAATGTTGGACTATAACAAAGCATCTACATACAACATAGGATGTATTCATTAGTGATAATGAAGAGACCTATAGGTCTATAAACTATGAGTGGATCATTTCCAGAGCAGTGAGCAATGTAAGAGGAATATGGTGATCCTCTCCACCGACCGTGATCCAGAGAGGGAAAATTAGGGAGTGACCATTGGGAAACCAGTGATCTGACCCTAAACATTGTAATGGAAGTGATCCTAGGAATAGAAGTGATATGTCCCAAACCTTGTAATCATTAGTGTGATTATAATGGATTTTGTAAATCTTCATATTTCCTGTGTATGCTCCTTGGACGTAGCCCAGTGAGGGTGAACCAAGTAAAAGTGTTGTGTCATGTGCATGTTTTACTTTTTGTTAATATTGTATAATGGGAAAGAGAGAGTAGTGTTTTTTGATTAACAATTAATCCAGATTAGAAGGGGATTTAATTTTAAATTTTTCATATCCTAATTCACCCCCCTCTCAGTGTATTCAGCGAATTAGACCTAGCAATAAGTCATTTAATTAGATCAAGTGGAATTTTATTTGATAAAAGTTTGGGTCATTACAATCATCACCTCTTAATAAATTAAGCCTTGAAATTTAATTTTCCCACACTAAAATAGATGAGGGTATCTCTGATTCAACACTTAATTTGATTCCCATGTCTCTTCTTCAAACTTGTGGTTTCTCTACAACACCATGACGATGATCATTGTCTTGTTTCATAGAACATTTTCTCTATGATCTATGTTTTTCATTGGTTGCTCCTTGTACGAAATATCATCCTCTAATTGTACTAACTCTGAAGAGTGTACATGTGAAGGATCTGGTATGCATTTCCTTAAGAGGGATAAATGAATAAAATCATGTACTTTGTTCATGGTAGGTGGAAGTTCTAGTCGATAGGTCACAGCCCCAACATGATCATGATTATCGAAGGGGCCAATGTACCTAGGACTTAATGTACCATTATTTCTAAACCACGTGAAATTATTCCATGGAGATATACCTAGAGATACCATCCTTCTAACATTGAACTCAAGGTCTCATCATTGGTTATCTTCATAACTCTTATGTCAACATTGGGCTACCTTGTTATGTTGCTGAATGTTTTTCAGATTATTCACCATTTCCTCGACCATTTCAGGTCCAAGAATCATATGGTCACTGACTTCATCCCAACACACTGGTTTTCTACAGCTTTTCCCATAAATTTCTTCATATGGATCCATTCAAATGCTTGTGTAGTGACTGTTATTATAAGAGAATTCAACTAGTGGAAGATGTTGTTCCCATCCTTCTTTGAAGTCCATAGAACATGATCTTAACACATCCTATAGTGTATGAATAGTTACCTCATATTGTCCATTAGATTGAGGATGATAGGCCATACCGAAGTTTATTTCAATGCTTAGAGCATGTTGGAGACTTTTCTAGAAATTTGAGGTGAATCTCAAATCATGATCAGATACAATAGATAGTGGTACTCCATGCAGCTTTACCACATTTTTAATGTAAATATTTTCAAGTTGATCCAATGAGAAGTCCTCTAGAATCAGGATAAAGTGAGATATATTCATAAGATGATCCACAATGACCCATATATCATTGTATCATTTAGATTTTCTTAGAAGTTCAGTGACAAAGTCCATGGTAATGTTGTCCCAATTCCATGTTTGTATGGGTAGTGGTTTCATCACCCCCTTATACATTATTCTCTCAGCCTTAACATGTTGACATACCATTCAATTTGATGTATATTCAGAAATCTCCATTTCCATATTGTCCCAAAGAAATTTTTCTTGAAGACCTCGATACATCATTGGGTTCCCCAGGTGAATAGAAAAGGATGAGCTATGCACATCATTCAGAGTCTCCTTCTTTATAATGGGATCTGATGGTAGACATAATTGTGACCCAAATCTCACAATTCCATCCTTGTTAACCACAACCTCTGAGGATTTCCCATTTCTAATAGCATCTACCCTTTTCTGAATTTCCACATCATTTCTTTGAGAATCACTTATTACCTCCTTGAGGGATGAATGATAAATAATTTCTGAAAGGATTGATGTTGTTCCTACCTTAATGATTCCCATGCCAATCCTCTACAAATCTAAGAATATTGGATCCTTTTCAAGTCACATCATTGATAATGATGCAATATCCTTTATATATAGAGCATCCACCACCTTGTTTTCCTTTCCAGTAGGTTAGTTGATCGAGCCGTCATAATCCTTGATGAGTTCTATCCATCTTCGTTGGTGCATATTAAGATTTTTTGTGTGAATATATATTTTATGTTCTTTTTGATTAGTAAATATCTCACACTTCTCCACATAGAGGTAATGTCGCTCTATTTTCCAAGTGATGATCAGAGCCCCCAACTCCAGATCATGTGTGGAATAGTTTTTCTCATGGCTTTTTAGATTCCTTGAGGCGTAGGCTATCACATTATCATTCTAGATCAACACAAAACCCAAGCCCTTCTTCGAATCATCACTATATACCACAAAAAATTCTCCACTTGTGGGAAAAGTGAGAACAAACATAGTGATAAGCCTCCCTTTCAACTCCTTGAAGCCCTCTTCACATTCATCACTCAAAAAAACATTACTCCTTTCTGATTAATCCTAGTAAGAGGGATAGAAAATAGTGAGAAGTTTCTCACAAATCGTCGATAATATCCCACTAACACAAAAAAGATACGGATATCCATTACCAATGTTGGCCTCGACCATCCCTCAATTATATTTGTCTTGAAGGGATCCACTGATATCTTATTTCTCTTGTTGATATGACCCAACAATGATACCTCCTTTAACCAGAACTCACACATGATATACATTGCAATGAGATTCTCCTTCCGTGAGGTCTCTAGTAAAGTTCATAGATTCTCTTCATGATCCTCTTTGGTTTTAGAGTATATTACAATATCATCTACCAAGAATACAAAAAATTTGTTGAGGTAATCTATAAATACACTATTCATCTTGTCCATAATGATTGTCAGAGAATTACTAAGTCTGAATGTTATTACTATGAGTTTATAGTGCTCGTATCTTATATGAAAATCAGTCTTGGGGAAATCTTTTTTTAACTCTTACTTGATAATATCCCAACTGCAAGTCCACCTTAGAGAAGTATTGTGCTCCATGAGGCTGATTGAACAATTCCTCAAATCATGGAAGATGATACTTGTTCTTTATCATGATTTTTTAGAGCACATGATAATCAATGAAAAGGAGCATTGACCCATCCATTTTAATGATGAATAGGACTAGTGGAACCCATGTTGAAGAACTTGGGAACATAAAACCTTTATCCAGAGTCTCCAAGAGTTGTTTCTTCAGCTCCCCAAGCTCCATAATAGCTATTCTATATGGAGTCTTGGATATTAGAAACACGCCAAATATAAGGTCAATTTAGAATTCAACATCTCTTCTAGGAGGATGACCAGGAAATTCCTCGGGAAACATTTCAGTGAATTCCCTCACAAAAGGCATATCTCCATGGACAGTTGCATCCATAGACTCATGTATCAGAGCTAGATACATGTGCACATAGTGCAGTAATATCCATGGTTGATATGATGGTGATAAAGAAGATTAATCTTCCTCTTTTCCTTTGTATATAATCTTGGGTCAATTCTCCATATAGAGAGGTATTTCCCTCTAACAAAAGTTTATGATGGATCTATATAGGTAAATCCAATCCATATAAAAAATGGCATCAAATTCCACCAAAGAAAGTATGGTGAGGTCCTATGAGAATTTAAATCCAAAAATTTTGACTGGGGAGGAGTTATATTAATGGGATAGAACAAACGCTCCCTTTTCCATACTCACAGACATCTTCACTTCCATGATTTTTCGTGCCGTTTAAACGTTTATAATAAACATTTATAATATAAAAGAATGTGTTCAACCATAATCAAAAAGTATATTTTATATTCCCAAATAAATAACAAGTGTACCTATCACCACATCGTTGTTGGGATTCACTTCGGAGAGAATGCTGGGAAAATCTCACCTTTGCTGCCTTGGGGGTTGTTGGTTGCCTCTGATAACCCTTGGATTACGACATATATTTGCAAGGTTCCCTGGTTCTTTGCAGTTGAAGAAATGAAAAACAAGTTGATAGTCGAACAAAGAATTCCTCTTCTATGTCTCGGTGATAGGTTTTTATTGTCGGTGATTAACGACTACGTGCCCATCTCTTTCACACCAAAAGAATTTCCTTGTCCCCTACATGCAATTTCTGAGATGCTTCCGTCCAAGAATTTGGAATGTGGGATGTTGGATTTTCATAGCACCATTGTATTTACCCATCGTAAATCCACAATTTAAGTCCACCTTATGATTTCTTATACCAAGGATAACCCTGAGATTCACTTATCACCATTTCAACCTTCAAGGCACATCAGAAAATTTCCTCATAGCTATTGAAGTCACAGACCACCATGGATTTCCATAGGCTATGATTCAGCCCACCAAAGAAGTGACCATCCTTTCATTCTGGGGTAACGAAAAAGATGGAGGAGTATCGTGCAAGTCTTGTGATGTTTTCCTCATACGTTCTGATGGATTTTCCATCTTTTTTCTTGAGGGAAAGGAATTCCCATTCCAACATAAGCCGGAGGGTTCATGAAAAATATTTATCAATTGTTTGCCAGAAATCCATCAATTCAGATGCCTCGATCCCATCCTTAGGCTTCATATTTTTGTTAAATTTCAACCATTTATCAGCTTCACCCTCCAAATGATAATCATCCAGAAGAACCTTCTCATGTTCAGAACATTGAAGGATTGAGAAGTTCATTTCAATGGAGTTGATTCATTTTTTGATGATTGAGGGATCAAATGGACCATTAAAAGTAGGAGGCCTTTGTATCATGATAATTTCAATAAAGAATTAATATTTATTGGGGGGGTTGAATGTTCTTCTTGACCCATGTTTAAATTAAAATCATGAGTTTACTAATAGAGTATCATGACAATGTTTGTGACTCCTACTCTAATAGAATTGGGAATCTCATTAGAATAGTCATCACATTAATCATCACACCAGTTGTTAGCCCGAGTCCTCCTATTACAGGTCACTGGCAGGAATAAAAGGAATGTTAGGGGTAAAACATAAAGGGTAATCCACGGAAAAAAATTGACTTATAAATAACTTTTTTTCCTTAACATATGATTCTATAGGATTAAATCTATGTTATCCATAATTTAATTTCTAAAAAATATTCTTAGGGTAGATTTTTTTAATTCACATAATAATGCTTCATACTAAGCTTGGGAATTTACCAAATAATATCCCCTAGGAGTGTCGTACCCAATAGTGAAGCCAAGCCCATTGTCATGTATCAGGATACCCGGTGTAAAGCTTGATACTCCTTGTCAGAGTATTTAGTCCTAGGTACATCTGTGCCAGAGCCACCTCTACTTGCTCATATCTAGACAAGAATTTATTTTACTGATAATCCACTTACTCAATACTGACCAAAACATAGGGATGTTTTTATTAAACTTAATTTTATCCCTAAGGCCTTAACTAGGGTTTTCTAATCCAAATACCAAAAATAACTATACTTATCCTCTAATACCTACTATATCAATGGTGCTTTTATTTCACACATAATCATAATTTATTACTTGAAATTGCACTTAATACGACATAGAAGATCGAGAGGTCTACTGTCTCTATGGATTATGATCATTACATAAATACATAAATAATTAAATACAAAAAATTTATTCAAAACATCTATTACATGATTCGGACATTCCATCATACATAACATTTCATGGGATAACCTGAGGAAAGACATAAGAATGGGGTGAGCTATAAAGCCCAGTAAGGGAATAAAAATAGAATAACACGAGGAATAAAATACATGTTTGACAATAGGAATATCAATGGAACAAAAGATAAACATGAACATAAAGGCATGATAAATCATTATAATCATAACATGGATATGTGGCAATAACATTTTATATGATATTAGCATGAGCCAAGGCTCATTGCACCTGAAGCTTGAGTAAACCCTCATTGCACATGAAGCATGAGTAAGCCCTCATTGAATATGGATTTGAATGAGTAAAAAATCATTGCACATGACGTAACAT
Organism: Viscum album; assembly: GCA_963277665.1. NCBI lineage: Eukaryota > Viridiplantae > Streptophyta > Magnoliopsida > Santalales > Viscaceae > Viscum > Viscum album. The sequence goes on along the minus strand of OY728120.1, from coordinate 1,867,109,620 downwards.
GACAATATACATTACACAATGCATTGGAGTTCTATTAGGTCACACCCTTTCTAATCAATTCATTTCATGCATATGTGTGCCACCTAGATCATACAATAAGGGTTCATTAAAATCATAATTCATTTCAAGAATAATAGATGTGGAATAACTAAATATAATTCTTCAATATATAAATACATGATCATAAAGGTGAATACCCATGATAGAAAATTTGGTATGGTATTCACTAAACAGTGATTTTGGCATTGAAATTTTGGTGTAATTTCGCTAGCAAAATGTTGTCAAATAGAAATTCGTAAAATGGGTTTATGAGAGTGAAAGGGGTATATAGTCATTTATAAATTAAATCGACAGAAAGGTGATCATTGGAAAAGATATACAAACATATGGAATGGAATATAGAGGCATAGTGTAGAATAATTTCTTGAATGTAAATGAGGAGATAGAAATTCTTTACGGAATTTCGACATGGTAATAGTTGTACATGGGAGGTATTAGTGAGAGACAAAAGGGGTATCTCATTATACAAACATTAAATGGGATGTATTGGGGTGGTGTGAAATCATACCCCAACATTTTTAATTGAAAATAAAAGGGCATAACAACATAATATAATTTGGAAAAAAATGAGAAAGGATAAAATCTCTTACATGGAAGTGTGATCCCAAAGGCTTGAGATAGGCTTGAGAGAGGCTTATAGGGAGAATGGGGTGATATGGAAGGATTATAGAGAGATAATGGAAGGGGTTGTTCAATCTCCAAAGGCTTTGACTGAAGAGGAAGTGGGAGATTGGGTGGTATTATATAGGAAAGGAGAGGGAATTCGTTATTATTTTGGTTAGGGTCACCACACAATAAACCAATCCATACCACAAACCAACACATGGTTTTTTCCCATGGTATTTTTCAAAGGGAAGTGTAAAACAGTATTTTATAAGTAAAATGGCCTAACATCTTAAAATAATAGTGTTTCTTGTGTGGAGGTGAGTTACACTCTGATGGAAATCAATTTAAAAGGCTAAAATGTTTTATAATTCTGGGATGGTCCACCAAAGCATTGTAAATAAAATAAAAAAAGCTAAAATCACATTATTTTAATGGTAAAAAATATAATGGTCAAACATGGTGTTTATAGTATTTTATTAAATCAATATTTTGTCATTATGATGTCATAAAACACATTATATAATTAAATGATATTTATTTTTTACCCAATATTCGATTGTCTCAAAAAATTATGAAACAATTCACCGTTGGATAAATTCTACGTCCTGATTTAAAAAATAATATTCATTTTATCAAAATAATTTTCTAAATATGTGAATTTTCATTTTTAAAATAAAAAACTAAAATTTATAAAAAAAATCATATGTTTTCACAAATACAGCTTTCAAACCATAATAAAAATTACAATTTTATTCAAAAAAATTATACTATAATTTATAATTAATAATAAGTAATACAATAATAAAAATATTTTATTAAAATATTATTTAATTAAAAAATCTATGACTTTATCAAAATACATATCATAGTTTAATAGTAACTAATATAAAATTTGTTCATTAAAAACTATTTACAAAGTAAAAATAATAAAATCAATTTATATTCACTATACAAAAATAGTGTACATAAAAATTGTACTAGAGTCTTGTAACATAACCTCCTATAAAACATGAATATGAATGAATGGTATGGCATGCGATGGTGGCAGACTCTTGCGGTGGCTCAGATAACATCTCTCGGTTGGTAATCTCTATCAACATCCACTTTTCCCGTAGGTGGTTCCTCATTAGTATAACGTGTTGAAGATTTTCTAGGGCTTGGTCATGAGTGAAGCCCAATGAAGCCACCTCCTTTTTGAGCTCTGACAAATGGGCTTTGTATGGGGCAATTCTACTGGATGAGGCCATCACATCCTTTTTTTGAGTATATTGGATTTGTTAAAGCCCAATATTTATACTAATCATGTGATCTAAGTTCTACGTCTATATTAGCAATGAATAAAATTCATAATTGTATTTTGAAATCCAAAAACATAAAACTATGGAAGTGAAGATTTTATATAACCATTTTTCATAATAAGATATTTAATTAAATTAATAGGTATTTTCATTGATAAATGATTAAGTCATTTTATTCAACATTACCCAATGCATTGGAGTGATTGTGAATCATTGTATAATACATTAATGATAAATACTAGGATTAATTTGTTGATATTGCTCCTAATTAACTTTTTTTGTATTCTTATTTAACATCATATGTGACAAAGGATTCCAGAAAAACACATAATATAAAAAATATATTTAATATTCTTGGTCAACTTTAAAATTGGTTTCATTACTAGAAATAAAGATGATAAAAGGAATTGAAAAACTATCATCCTTGAATGTGATAAATTAACAAATATCAGACGATGATTTCATTTTTATGGTACAAATGGAGGAAATGTGGAGATGATAATGACTTATTCCATTATGACAATAACATTACAACACATTTAATGTACTAGAGTTGTCATATCAATTGGATGAGGAGAGGTATGGATAGAAATGAAATCAAAATAACATGAAGGAAAAGTATTGTAATTGAAAAGAGGATACTAACTCTTGAATAAACATTCCTTGAGGGCCTCTAATGGGGTGAGGATTTTTCCTTTTTAAGAGTCTAAGGGATTTTGGAAATAGGGTAGGATCTTGGGGTGAGATTTGGGATGATTTCTGGTAAGGCACAATGCTTGACGGGATTTTAGGGAAGAGGTAGTAGAGGTGAGGAGGATTTTCAAAATATTTATTTCCTTAGTTTATTAATTTCCCTCAAGACCCGCAATAGTGATGATTCCAAGAAAAAAAATAGTAATACCCGTGTGTGAGTTCTAGAATTGGGTTATTACATCACTTATGATGTCAGGAATTGTAGATTTAAATTATAATGTATTTATATGCTAAATTAATTTATTTTACTATTCATAAGTTTCATATTACTATTCATAAGAGTATGTTACTATTCATACGGGTATGATACTAGTCACCAAACACTATATTTCCAAAATTAGTCTCCAAGAATCTTACTGATCGTAAAAGTGTATGTTAGATTTCCAAAATTCAAAACACAGAGGTGATATTAAAATAATTAAAGGTTACATTGTACATTGTAGTTCATTGTGTTGTAATTTCTTGTTATTATATTTTATAATTATAAGAGGGAAATTTAAATTGATTATAAATTTGGTTGTTACACTCATCCCTCTTCATTGATAATATTATATGATAATGGATAATGAAATAACTAACCACAACTAAGGATCCTTTAAAACAACTTTCTGTTTTTTTCTTCCCCCACACTACGCATGTTCATCACAAGAATTTCATTTTTTACCAAATATGACTAATTTCTCATATTTGGTCATTTCACACATGTTATTTTGTGCAACAGATCAATATCATTGGTGTTAGTTATATTTTATGGTTTCATAGAGTTATGAATACAATGGTGGACGATCATAAGTTTATATAATGAATTTTTAGTTTCCCTTCATCTAGGTTTTTCACATTCTATGACACTTGCTCAAGTGTATGATCTTCATGATGAATTGGGAAATAATTTATTATTGTTGGGGATGGAAAGGTTTGGAAGTCCCCCTATATATAGGTTATTATATGGGAGGATGATTCTATGATGTATAGGGAGACATTGAAGAGATCTTGATGGAAAGGTTTGGAAGTCCCCCTTGGCTTTGGCACTAGGGATCCATATAGGGTTAAATGTTACATTTCATGTGATTCCTTCTCTGTTGGCTAGGCGTTTACATCACGATGTACATGAACATTAGAAATATCTCATTTCTAGGTTCCATTCAGTGCATTAATACAAGGACCCGACATAGTGTATAGAGTTGGCACACTACATGGCCATCAATACATAGACTTGGCCAGGAGACATGGGCAGGGTTCCATTTGTCTCTATACACTATTTACAACTACATTGAATTTATTTGGGGACTAACATGTTGTTCCATGCTTTTCTTCATGAAAAAATGCGTGGATAGATGGACCCACCATATACCCCTAGTATGCACCATGTTTCCCTTTAAAGAGTTTTGTAGCTCTTAATTTCAATATTATTGACTTGAGTAGGTTGAGTGAGTCAAAATGGTAATTTACCTTGAGGGTATAACAGTACATTACCTCCATATCATATGATTATGATACCCTCAAGATTATGAGTCTCATATAGAGTTGGGTTGTCCCTCAATGAAACTAGAGTGTGATACTCTATCATCCTTGTTCCCTAAATGGTGTTTATGGAATCATTGGGAAGTCCTTTATTAGGGTTCCAATCCTCCATCTTGCAAGTAATATAATTATGGTTTGTCAAATCCTTTACATACTATCCTCTATGCAGTGGGGTGATACAAATTGGATTCATGGTGCCCGACATCAATTTTCAGGGTGACCCCATATCTGATTATCAGGGTCTTCTTAGAACAAGTTATATTTCATTGGTGGCCCTAATAAAGTAGTCCTATTTTCATAGTGGCTTTGATTATTGCATGGTTAATGGAGTGGAATATCCTAGAATGAGTGTACTTTAGATGAATCCTACAAATACCTATTGGTTATGACTGCATGGTCGCATGGTTCATTTCATGAGTATATTTGGGTGTTTCTATTATACATTGATTGTTATAACATGTATTGAGTTCACTATAAATTTTTCTTCATGCTTAGTGTCATATTTGTGTCATAATTATTATTTTTATACCCACACATACATGTACATTTCCCTTACACATTTTGTCTTATACATATGATCTCCGCCCTGGACATTGTCCTGGGAGGAGAAGGAGCAGTTGAAGCGTAGCTAGAACATTTTAGAAATTGGTGTTTACCAAGAAAATTAATTTGAATTATTACTCACCCATAGAGACTGTTTGACTTTTATAATAATTGGTTATCTATTTATTTGAAACCATATTCCACCTTTATTATTTTTTAATCATACTCTATTATGGGATCATATATTTATTGATGAATTGTTACAGTTGTCTTAAATTTTAAAATTTTGTGGGATTACGGATGTGTGTGTTTGTATATGTACTTTTGTATATTTCCTCCCATTTGAGGGATATTCAAACTCCAAAATGGACTCCATCCTCATTCCTATTGGTGGTGGGCATGGGATAGTCACATGTAAGACGTCAGTGGGTTAGGTTGTGAATGAGTGGTATTAGAGTAGTTTGTTCTACCGTTGGATTAGATTTAGTGAGTCTATTTGGGATAATAATGTTTAGTGTTCTATGTTCATATTTCTAGCCAGAGTCTCTAGTGTCTGTGTAGTGGCCGACGTATCCATACACCATGACTATGATCACATTCATTAGGACATAATACATTTATACGTAGGTTGCTGGGAAAATATTTGGTACATGAATCATATAGTAAATGTTGAGTAGTCCATTTCCATATTGAGTCTACTCCCTAGTTATAGTCATTTGACTTTGGTTCATCTTGTTTTCTTTTTGGAATCCTCTATGTAGACATCTTTTCAGGAATCCACATTGTGATCATGATAATGACCGATGTAGTGATGAGGAAATTTTATAATATTATGTATTAGATATATCACCTATGAGAGATTTATCATATATACCACCACCCACTGAGACGTAGATCGCATCGAATTTACCAGCTAAGGATGCATGTATATTGAGTGATTTGAATGAGTTTTATAGTTAGTGAGCTCCTAGTATTCGGGGTGAGTTAAACTCCCAAGTGGATGTAGAATATAAAGTGAAAGTCTCTCATATTGTTTCACCTTTTGAGGATTCCAATGAATCAGATGGTTGTAATCCATGTGAGTATTCATAAAAGATCTATTTGGAGATGATTGAGAATAGTGACTTCTTCACACAACAAGATAGATCTGTTCTTTTTATACATTGATAATCTCTCCATAGATGAGTTCTAACCATCCACGTTGTGATCAATCCACAAAAAAAATAGCATATGCATTAGAAATTTGATAATATGACCCTGAAGGAGTACTCAACGATGTTTATTGATCTCTAAATTTACTACATGGATATAGTGGAGGATCAGTTCTTCAGAACTCAAACCATCAAGAAGGTCTTGTAGAAATAGATAAGGTATTTGGTTATTCCCCAAATAAAAACTACCTTGGATGGGGTACTTGTGAGAGACGTGGTGGTGGAATGCTTCCCAAAAGAGAAGGCACTGGCAGTGGGACCTAGTAGATGGAACCCCATAGTTGATACATTGAATGTAGCCCCCCAATGGCAGTCGTAGTGATTGAATAATGAACTATGATTAAAGAGGTGATATCATGGAAAATGGAAATTGGATCATGGATCCCATGGTGGCTAGAATCTTCCATGGGAGAGGTCGTGTTTACCCTAAGATAGTTTGGGACATCTTTAATAGGATTGTCTAACCTATCGTACATCTGACCATGAGACTGTTGAGGTACATTTGAAGAAAGGACTGAAGGAGTAGGTTAGTCCATAGGGTATCCAAGGTAGAAGTGGGTTATGAAGGGTATCAAAAGGTCTTTGAAGTATTGAACTATTATCACCACCATCACCATGAGGTTTGCGCTAGACTTACTGAACTATTGGAATGGGAAGAGTCTAGTTTGAAGCTATGTAGGACTATAACCCCAAGGAACTAGTAATAATATGAGGTATGATATGTGTCTATTAATTATAAATTGTAGTAATAATTGACCAATATTAATTTTCTTCCTTCATTGACAATTCATTGGTTTGATACACTGAGTTTCTAGTTGGGGCTTCAGCTCAACCCTTGGGGTTGGAGAATCCAATTGGTGGTGACTCAATTATTTTTATCATGTGCCAATTGTTTGATATGATTATTGTTGGAGATTTTTTTATATGATATCTATTTATTGAGGAATTGGGGAACTATGATTTAATCTTTGGTATGTATGTAAATTCCACAATTCATGATCATATTGACAATTTTTTCTATAAGATGTTGTTTTAATACAATTATGGAATAGGATTTATCTTTTATGATGAAAATGAGATCTTGGAAGTGATAGATGAGATCATAAATTGGAGGGTGATTCTGTTTAATCATCATTTGGATGGTATGAATTTTGGTGAAGTGGATGCATTGGGATATAAGTTTCCTAAAGTGGTGGTAGTGTTTGAGGATGTCATTCCTAAGGATGTACCCTGTTTACCTCCCTACCAAGAGCTAGCCTTTTTCATTGTCACGAATCCTAGGAAAAAAATGATATCAAGACTAGTATATCATATGGATCCTATAGAGTTTTGATATAGGAGGGTGATGTTGTAGAAATTGTTGCAGAATGGATCTTGTGAGACCTAGTGTTTCCTACAAGGAATACCTAGTGTTGTTCTCAGGTAAAGTAGACAGGATATTGAGGTTATGAGTGGATTACCTATTCTTTGATACTATTAATGTTATTGTTATGTATCCACTACAAAGGATATATGAATTATTTTATTAGTTTAGAGGGTTGTGATTGCTCTTGAAAATTGACCTCAGGTAAAGCTATCACCAACTATGAGTATGGTGAGATGATATATCGAAGTAGATAGCCAGTTGTCTAAATAGTCCATATGACTGTGGGGTTACATCATTTAGCATGATGAACACTCCATTAGATTTCATGGGACTAATTAAATGGATCTTCTAACCCTTTTTAAACTAGATAATGGTAGTCTGCATCAACAAAATTCTTCTGTATTTGACATCTAAGGGGGAAAAAATAGGGCACATGAAGATGGACCTGGAAAAACTCCAATATCATCAAATTTATAGGAAATTATTAATGATTCATTTTTTGATTCAAGAGGTCCAATTTTTGAAAAGAATCAACTCAATCGATGGGGTAGCAGTGGACCCGAAAATGGTTGAGGATGTGATTGCTCGGGAGTCACCCAAGAGTGTTATTGAGGTGAGAGGTTTACTTGGGTTGGAAGAGTACTATCTAAGGTCTGTACCCATCTTCTCAGAAGTGTAATCACCTTAAAATATTTTTCAGGGAAGTTCAAGCCGTTATTGTGGAAAAAACACCCATTAGTGATTTTAGGAACTTATATAGAACTTAACGAGCACTCCCAGGTTGAGATTTCTGGAGGAGGGTGTAAATTATGATGTATTTTTTGGTCTATTAGGGACAATAAATGGGTTGGTTCTAATTAATTTTAATGATTTTATATCCTATGGTCCACACCAGTTGATACCTCATTAGAATAACTACATGAACCATGCTATTGAATTAACAGTGGTCATCTTCTCTCGGAAGAGATGTAGAGACTACTTAATAGGAGAGTAATTTACCACCTACTCTGACCAAAAGAATCATAACATTGTATTCTCACATTAGGATCGAAACAAGAGAGATTTTTTATGGGTATATATTTTATAGGAAATTATTTTTTGATTATCTACACTCCATTGAAGGGGAACAAGGTGGTCGATGCTATTAGCGAGATGTCTTATTAATATTTGTTGGCCGATGTGTCCAAACAATTCACCTCATTAGTGTTTTCCTCAGTAGAAAATGATGGTGCTTCATATATTATGCTGATGGTTGTTACACCATCATTTCTAAAACAAATAAGAGATTCTAAGAAAGGATATTTTAACTATTATATTTTAAATACTCATATATCCACTCGACATGCTCCTTATAGATATTTTGATGGTTGGGAGAACACAATCCATTTCAGATGACGGATGATAGTATCATTGATTTTGTTGGAGGAGGTGTTGTTGGTGTGTCATATATCCCCTTTTATAGTACATAAATCTATCATAATGATGTAATAGTACATGAAATGTTATTTTTGGTGGCTATACATGAATAAGGGAGTTGTGGGGTTTGTCTCTAGATTCATTAAATGATAGCAAGTGAAGGCTGAGAACAATGATCCTACAGGTATAGCTCAACATCGTGTGGTTCTATAGTGTATGTGGGATGGTATACCCCAGACATCATGATAGTAATACTTTGTTCATCCTAGGTACATGATTCAATCTGGGTGACTTTAGAACAAAACACCAAGTCATCCCACATTCTATACATTCATGAGCAGGGTTCATTTGAGTGATTGGGATGGATCTATGCATAGCAGAAAACTTGAGTCCATGGAGATACCTCAACTATACATTTTGAAAATGATACGAGATTTCAATCTAGATTATAGAGGGGTTTGTAAGAGGCTTTCAGGAATCAATTAATCCTAAAAATAGGGTTTCACCCCAAAACCAATGGACATACATAGTGGACCATTATGGACTTAGAGTACATAATAAGAGCATTCATGTTGGACTTCTACTATAGTTTCAAGGATCACCTACTCTTTTGGGAGTTTTCATAGAACAAAATCTACTCTTCCAGCATAGGTATGGAAATATTTTAGGATCTATACAAGACACCTTATAGGTCACCACATTGTTTGACTGATCTAGGCGAGTGAATAGTAATTGGACTAGAGTTGGTGAAAGCTACAATAAAGAAGGTGTAGATCATTCCAGAGTGAATGAGGACTACACATAGTTTTGATATGTCTTATACATACCAATAAATAAGAACTCTAGTGTAAGATGAGGGATACCATGTCTTCATGAGGGTCTCACTTAAATGTGGATTGAGAAGATTTTTGAATAGATAAAAGTTATCATTGAGAATCATTGTTCTCTTATAGATACTTTGTAAAGATAGAGTGGTGGAATTCTGCCTAGCTCTAACTCCACTGCTATAATAGATACATGACATATTCTATTTTTCATAGCTGAGGAGGTACACGCACGACTGGTCTCACGTTATCAAATGGGGTGAGATGTATAGAGATGATGGATCTACCATTTCATATTAATCAGTGGAGATCAAGGATCAGCCTAAGATAATATATCATTGGTGATTGACTCCACTTATGCATGTCTAATAGTAGAATGATAAAATTCTAGAGGGAACCTTGATGTTGGAGAACCAGATTCGAGCCCAACACCACCATATTGTTTTTGAGGGATTTTCATTTTTTGCTATGAATATGTATAAGGTGGGGATAATTTAATAAAATATATTTTTCTATGTCATTATTTTGGGTAATATATAGATTATTTTTGAGATCAGATGACGAGACATCAAGTCATTCCAGGGCCCGGTGTGCCCTGAATAAATGAATAAACTATTTTAAAAATATTAAATCGCACACAGATGATTTTTTCAGAAGAAAGGTTTAATAACTCTTGTACGGGGGACCAGATTAGAAATATGAGGGAACCATTGTGATCAAAATGTAGGTTCTACACATGTCCTGGAGTACCCTTAATTGGAGAAGAATTTTTGTAAAAAATTCATTGCATGCATAACTTAATGAAATAATATAAATGATAAATTTATATTTTTAATTTTGATTCAGTGAGATATTTTATATTAAAAGAAATATTGTTAAGATATTTCTTTTGGTTTGGCCTCTCAAACCATGGATATATATAAAACAATTGGAGATTTCTCTCGGTGAATACTGAAAGAATGAGATCAAGTTGTGGTTCATCACCCCAATGGATTATTTAGATATCATCAATGATGCAAACAGACCAGTTATTTTTAAATTATAACCAAAAATTTGATGTATTATTTTTTTCATTGTGATTTCAATCCCTTTTGCTAATCCCAAAAGAATACATATCAATTCCCTGAAAAAAAATTGACAAATGCATCATCAATATATTTAATTTTAGTGAATTTCTTGTTTGTTAATTTTAATTATCCCTCTCAATTCATCTTCTTATATGTCTATAGATTGATTAAAATAGATAAATGTCTTAGGTTCATTCTTTACATATTTTATTTTTGGGATTTATCCCCCTGTTCTTCGTACGTTCATCATATGCATTTATTTAGGCCCACTGTTTGACAAATACTTAGTATTTGGTCATTAGACGACTGTTCTTCTGTGAAAGGAATCCATAACATTGGAGAAGTTCATCAAAAATGGTGTTATCGAGGTGTAATGGTGGAATTGGATGATCAACGGTGGATTTCAATGGTTTTTATGGTCCTGTTCTTCTCGATTTTTAATGCTCAGGGAAATTTTCATGATAGTATGATTTCAGAGTAGATTTCGGAGATGATTTCCTACTCATCATGATAGAAAGGCTCGGCTGACCATAACATACAATTTCATTTGTGGGAGGTGACTCTAATGGTGTATAGGGTGACAAGGAAGAGATCCAAAGATATCTATTAAATTTTTATCCTCACGGTGTGTATTTCATGATTAGATGTTGTGTGGGCCCCCTAGTTGTAGCTCTAGGGTTCTTGCCAGATATTAAAATAATAAAACTTGTGACTCGGTCACACATAGATTGATCATTTCTCAGTAGGCTCAGTGTGAGTGTTATTAAGCACACAAATAAGGAATAAAGTACACATCGAGGGAGTAGGATGTGTTCATAGAGACTGACATAGCGTAGTTTACATTGGTTGGAACATGACATGGTCACTAGTAATGGGACATGACCCGATGACATGGGAGGGGTAAAATCTTTCTTTATATGTGTTTTAATCTTTCTTGTATAAATTTATGTGGATACTTAAGTTCTTTGGGAGGATTATCAATATAGGTAGACTCAGGGAAGATGGAAACGTTGTCTACCCCCTACTACATGCCGTGTACCCACTAAAATATTGTAATTAGCTCATAATTTCTTTATTTTGTATCAATTCATGTTATTTGAGTTACTCTTCAATGTTCCCTCAAGAGTAAAATGCCTCATTACATCCATATCACAAGATTTTGATCCCCATTACGGGTCATGTAACCGATAGATTTGTGGTGTCCCTAATTGAAATATGAGTGAGATCCTATAAAATCATTTTTCCCTATATGGGGTATCTAGAATCAACATGAACTAATTGATTAGGGATTTGAACCTCCATCAATAAGACTATATCATAACACATTGTGATGTCATTAACATATGATCCTCTTCATAGAGGGTTCATCCATATTGGGATTGTGGTTTTCCTCCAGTGGTTCTAGGCATGACCCTTATCTGAGTATCAGTTCATTCTAAGACTAGTATGCTTTCATGGGTGGCCCCTAATGATCTTAAACTATTCATCTAGTGTCTCCAATTATAGCATGAATCATGGGGAGGACACTCCTGGGTTGACCATTACATCATGCAGAATCCATGGGATGTAAGTTGGTTATGACTGCCTGGTGGCATGGTGTCTTTACTGAATGTATCTAGTGGTTTTTGTTATACATTAATTGTTATATTTTTTTTATTTTACAATGCATTTTTTCATTTAATGTCTTTTCAGTGTGTCATAAAGTGTTTTTTATATTCACCCCTTCATGGAGTTTTCCAACACATGTAACGGATTATATAGAATATTTCCCCTTTAAAGGTGTCCTAAGAGCAGATAGAGAATGTGGATACTATATGGGGGTTTTCAAGTATTGGTTTTTTCTAGGAACTTGTGTTTGACTTAATTTTCACTCTAGGAGCAGGTTGGACAATTACAATTTTTGTTTGGGCCTAAATTTGGGCCCTTATTCTACTTTTAGTACATTACATGCATACTCTATTGAGGGATCTTAGAAGTATTCATTGTTTTACCTTTTTTACATTTCAGCATTGTTTGGGATTTTATATGTGAGTTTTTCTATAGTTACATTAGGGTAATTCCTCCCATTTTGGGGATAAGTCTAATATGAACTGATCTCTCACCCCTATCCTATTGGAGGCGTTCTTGGGGTAGTCACAAGTAAGATATCATAAGGTCCAGTCATGATAATATTTGTGAATAATTTTATTCAAATTTATATTTATAAATTCATTAAATTTTTTATATTTCATTTAATATTTTTGTTAGACATACGATAATAATAACACTAGTATTATTGTTAAAAATTATTTTTTTTAAAACCAGTTTCATTGTATTTTGCATGCATATTTTGAAAATTATTTTATACATATTTAGAAAATTTATTTTGAAAAATGAAATTCATTTTGTAAATAATCATTTCAAAACTATAATAGAGTAAATATTTTAGAACTTTTCCAAAATTGTGACATCTCAATTAATAGTAAAAAATAGAGATATTTATTGAAAAATGATGATTATTTTAAATAATTTACCTGGATAAAATTTTTTGAAAAAAGTTTTAAAAATTAAAATAATTAAAATATATTATTATTAATAAAATATAAGACATTAGAATCATTTTTATGACGAAATATGATATGTAAAATTTCTTTTCATTAATATTTTAATGATAACTCTCATTTTCATCACACTTGATGTTTTAGTTTTAAATTAAATTATAATTCCTATGAGAATTAAATCTCAAAAAAATTATTAAATATATAAAATATTTATAATTAATGTTAGTAAATTTGGTAAACATAATTTTTTTTTCATAGGGAATTGTAAAAATAGAAAAAATTAATCACTAATACAAGGGATAAAATAGTTTTTACCGAGGTGTTAAACTAAAAATATAAGTGTTTATATTTAAAAAAAATAGTATAATTTTTATTTTATGAACATATATATAATAAATATCATATACGACTAAATATTAGTCCCTTTTCTATCCATTTTGTTTGTGAAAAAACATGGGAATAATTTATTTTTTCAAAACATCCAAATGTGTCCTCTACACCACTTATAAAAGGACTCCATCATCTCTATTAAACACATAAAAATCTCTTGGGTTAAGATAAAAACTAATAAAAATATAATATTTATATACCTCAACAATACATAGAGTTCTATTTTTTATTGTAAATTCATTTTTGAAGGCTTTAGTTATAAAAATAATGAGGTTTTCGAAATAAGATATATAGATTTTAACCATGCATATTGTATTTATTATCATATTATAACTAATTATAAAATAATAAACAATAATAAAATAATAACGCCACTATATTCCATATAATAATTTATTATTCTGTAAATGAAATTACCTATATCCATATCCTCTTCCATCAAATGGGAAATTAATGGGTAGATCGTGTCTTCGGCCGACAACCACCTAGTGAATCGTTTTAATTCATTCTTCATAAACACCTCTAATCGTTGGATTTAATGAAGGAAAAAATAAATATATATATATATATATATATATATTATTTATGAAATAATTATACTTATAAAATTATAATATCACATTTTCCTTCTTACATTCAAATCTGTTGTAAAATGATAGTATCATCCATACATTTGTGTAGACGACTACCTCTACGTAGTGATGTCATATGATTTATATTTTATTATAACATGGATGGTAATAAGGATATTTTTAATGAATATATATAATATATTTTGTTTAATAATTTCTCTAGAAAGTTGAAATACAATTTCCTTTCATTTATTTCATCCATTAAAAAATGTAAACAATGTTCATGTTTACTTATAATAGTCTCCATGAACGGTGTAATTCATTTTTATATCACTTTTTTTTGATAAAAATAAATAAATGTATAATGAATATATATAATATTGAAATAATTTTTCAAATTATGATGATGAAGGAACCAAAATCATTGTACATGTTCTAAAACTACCTAAGATAAATATATATGTAAAATAGTGCAGTTATTACCCGAAATAGTTATTTTACAACAAAATTGAACATAAATGGGTAATAAAACATTATAAGTAAATGATATATTGTAGAATATAAATAAGTATGTTTATTTGAACTATTTACAACAAATTTATATTTAATATACAGTAGGTTCAATCATGTGCAAAGGTAATCAAACCAAAGACAAGGATTTATTTCCCATTGTCATCATTATTCATGATAATTAGTTTTTATGTCATATATAAGGGAATTATTTTATATTTATATATGAAATAAAATTTATCTTCCTTCAATATAGTTATTCAGGATCATTTAATGTAACATTAGAATTTTTTTTTTGATACTTTAATTGGTTGATAATTTTTTTTAAGAAAACAGCCTTTGAATTTCTCTTTGGTTGAAAATAAATTTTCTTCCACATCCATGTCTTAAAAAACATTTCAAGAATAATTTCTAAAATATATATCTGATTTATAAATAAATGTTTACCCATTTTTGGATGTTTAAGAAGTTTTTTCAATGGAATACAGTTTTAATATTTTGAATGAGATGATTTTTTACCTTTTTACCAGAGTTTGAAAGGAATGTTTTATAACTTATACGACATGTACATAAATACCCAATGTCATCTGTCTCGCTTTTCATTGATTGAAGTTATATGCGTCCCAAATTAATTACCCGTTCTTAGAATTTTAGTATAGCATATGTTCGGGGTCGATCCATAGGGAACCGTGGCGTGCGTGAATTCAATTGAGTTAATACTTAATTCGGTGAAGTATGCAGAATTTAGAATCGATTGGGTTTATTTTGGGTGTGGATTGAAACTAAATTGATTTACTCTGAAAAAATGGATACAGTTTGAAAGAAAACAACGGGTAAATTTAAAGATTTTTTTAAAATGGAACGAAAAGACGTGTCGAGGCTGTGGTGAATAAGGAGTTCTTATTCAGATTGTTTAAATGGATGTGTTGTTCATAAGAATTCAATCATTCTGGATTTCCTTTTGTTACAAGATTTCCTTGGTCCGGTTCCTCTTGTTTGGAATTAGAGCTGCTGACTCCTTGGTCCGGTAGTCAGTGTTCATAATTGATTATTACGTCTAGTCCATTATTTTAATCGGTGAAAACCTTCTAATGGTCATGGATGTTTTCACCGTTACTTTTCTTTTGTATCACTGAGAATCCTTCCCTTGGTCCGGCTATGAATTCTCAGTTATATTAGACAGTGATTTAAGAAGAGTAAGATGAATTACAACGATTCAAACTCAACTATATAAAACAACATACAAATTATGATCCCGTCATTCATAGCCCCAACACGAGGGTTTTAGTTACACATAGAATGTGGGAGAGAAACGACACACGTGATACCTGACGGATTTATCGTGTAGGCATTGAGGTAGAGTGTCAGAAGGTGGAATGTCGGAGTGACGACACCTTGGTAGCTTCGGGAATGGTGATAGAAGAGTTTCTCATTCCTCTCAATGGTTCTGAACTCCCAAATCCGTAGTCCAAGGAATCTTTTTATAGAAAAATAAAGTACACATTGTGTATATAAATTACACGCCGTGTACTTTTCATCAACGCACTTTGGCGCCAATTTCTCCATGGGTAGGCGGCCTAACACGCCGTCTATGACTTTTGAACACGGCGCCGCCTGGTGGTTGGGAGTACACGGCATGTAGAGCCGCCATACACGGTGTGTAGTGTCATAAGTTTGGCTACCATCCCCTTCTAGAATAGCAGACACGGTGTGTAAAAGTTTAAACATGTCGTGTCTTCAACAACGGCCACATGGGCGTGTGGAATTTTCTTCGGCAACTATCGCTTCTAGAAAGTAGTACACGGCGTGTAGCGCCACCACACATGGTATGTATCTTCTACCTGGTGACATGGGAATGTAATCCCTCCTTCGGTAAGTGTCCCTCCCTGGATGTACACGGCGTGTATAAAAGTACACGCCCTGTAGTTTCAAAATTTTCACATGCATCCCGTGATTCATGTATTTATCCAGAAAGCTCTTTAAAGAAAACTGAATCACCAAAATCAAAGAATATGTTCATAAAACAACACATATTTGTCAGAAACATGTTTTTATCTTAAATTATATATATGGAAATGTATACACAAATTTGGTTCATCAAATTCTCCAACACATAGTCCTTTGCTAGCCCTCAAGAAAAATCTCAACATCTAATTAAGAGATCCTATACGTTAAAAGGAAGTAATTTAATTAATCAAATGTATAACAGATAAATTTACTGAGGAAAAATTCTTAAAGGCACAAAAAAATTCAATTCATAAGATATTAAAATCATGCCTCACAAATAATGTAATTAACTACTCTCATCCTCTTTCAACACATTTTTTAACCTTTCAAAAATATGCATGACACATGATGATTTACCTTACTAATTAAAATCACACACCACACTCAAGATGGTTTTAATCAATGTTATGATCAATCCAAGGTATATACACTCTATCCATAGGTTTGCAAGATTTCTTTTTCTCTACTTCAGAAAAATTTAATTACAAAAATCATGAGGGTTTTATCAATAAGGTTCATATGTTTCTGTGGCTAAGGGTTCATAGGTTTAAATGTGAAAATAAATTCTAAGGCTTGAAAAAGGATGGCTAATTCCATTAAACAAAATTTCATGATATTCAAAGTAAAGCTCACTGAAAATACATCCCTCAAAATCTCAGTCAAATTCTTTTGTAATCGTCATCATCTTCCTTAGGCAGGTAGGGTTCATGGGCAAATAAGAATATAGATCCCTTGCTGTTTGTTTGTTGTTGTTTTTTTTAAACAAAAAAACACAAGGGCATCCCTTATGAATACAATGAGTATATTTTTGGAACCCATTCTTCCCCAAATAATCAAGAGGCACTCCCCCATAGTTTATTTCATGGTTGTACACAAAAATATTCCATGTATTTCCAACTCCTTCTTTAATGCTTAAATGAATAATCATGCAAAGTTTAAAAAGAAATAGGGTAGTAAGGGAAATAGGCTAGTAATGTGGCTTCCTATAAAGGTTTTTCATGGCTTCTATGGGCTTAACGAAGATTAAATGTAGGGTAGGTCTCATGATAAAGGGGTTGAAACAATATAATGCCTCAATCATGTTAAATTAATTCAAAAAATTCTTCTTGTTTCGAGAAGAAAAACATGAGAATTCTGGAAGGGATGCATATCCTAAGAATATCTCAAGAAAGAGGGTATTAGAAATGAAATACAAAAAAGGGTTTAGAATACCTCGCAGGAGTGGAAAAATAATAGAGGGAAAATTAGGTCATGATATGCATATAAATGATTGGCCTAATTAATGTAAATTAAGCAAGGATGTAGGCACCCCCTGCTTCTGGAGCAATCCCATGCGAATGAGCATGAGGAAGTCCATCCGCTGGGGTGAACCTATCAAATCATGAGGTAATGAAGGCTTGAATACCCCCAAGTGGTGGGAAAGACGGGTGGTGTAAAACCTTCCGTTCAGGTTTCCCTGAAGGCTGGTAAACATGGAGTGGAAATAGGAGGCAGTAAGATAGGGCAGGTATGGGTAGGCGTGCCAGATGACACCGGTAAGAAGCTCCATGCCACGGCCGGTCACGACCACATATCCTCATGGCAGGGAAAAAGGATGGCGTTGAAGCACCAGTGGGTGAAACGAAGGACATGGTCGGCTATAAGAGTGCTCTTATGGGAAGTGGGGGAGTACCGGTGGTCAGGCCCAGCGATTTCCCGCCACATGGGAATAAGGTCAGAGCGCTCGGGCCGGGTCAAGTCGGAAACGGTGGGTGGTGTGATAGGATGGGGGTAGAAGTCGCACCCTCGTCCAAACTCTGTCATAGTAAGAGAGAAATGTCCGCCGCCTAGCAGGAATCAGACTATGGGTACTGCATCACCAGGTGTCTCCTGGTACTCTGCTCCATAAAACTCAAAGGAGGATGCAAACTACAAAAATAAATCTCAGAACACAGGAGTGCAGACCTGGAAAATCTCGAGGAGTGCGATGTGCCCAAGAAGTACCTCCAACTACTCCCAAATACCGAGCTTCTTCGGAATGCTTCTATCAAGGTACCATCCGCTCAATGGTATCGGCCGATGAGAGAAGTTTCGGATCCTATCGTATGTGAGTTCGGTGACCGGGAATACGGTGCAACGATAGGGAGCACTTGCAGGTCCCGGCCCATGTGCCGGTGCAGCAGCAACATCTGTCTCTGGAGGTGGATCTGCCGAAGAAGAAGGTGGGTTGGTGGAAGGTGTGCTCGAAGAGGGACCAACTGCTGAGGAGGAGGGTACAGGGAATGTGGCAGCTGGTGCAGCAGAAGTAGGCCCAGCCTCATCTGAGGGAGTGAGTGGCGACAGAATGGCCAACGGAGGGAGATCAAAGACCGGAGTGTCGGGGTCCAGCTACGTAGGTGGTCTGAGTCAGATCCAATGATATATGGGCCTCTCTCCCTCGGTGGCGGAGGCTGGACGCATCTTGCGGGAAGGATCACGATCTACCATATCCTGAAATAGAAAGGAAAGAAAAAAAACAAAAGAAGAAGAAAAATAAAGAAAACAAAACAAAGAAGAGTGAGAAAACTGGAAAATAAAATTACACGGTGTGTACTCCAGAGTACACGGCGTGTAGTCAGAATATAGAGTGTCTCGTGTTCTCTGGAAAGACATACAGAGGGTTGAAATAGACCATGTAACAGGACACAGTGTGTACCGAACATACACATCGTGTTTACTCAAAGTGTAGGTGGTCGTGTATTATAAATGACATGGCCATGTTGTTGTCAGTTCAGAGAAAACAATACACACCGTGTAGGTATAGTCCACGGCATGTACTGCACATGAAGAACATGGCCAGGTAGAGGGTGAGACACGGGCCAGCTACAGATATAAGGGACACAGTGTGTACCAAACATACACGCCGTGTATAAAAGAAGGTGTGTGAGGCCGTGTGCAATGGAGTACTCGGGTATGACGGAAATAAACAAGAACACGGTGTGTACAGAACATACACAACATGTTTATTTAAATTTCGAAATATTTTGCGTGTGGCCGTGTAAAGATGTACACGGCATGTGTTCTTCATTTTGTGGACGTGTACAGGTGTAAGCCAAACAGTTGGCCGATCCGATAAACTACCTAAACGATTGTAATAACATGAAATAGAGGGTGCATAACAGTGTACCTGGACTGAGGATCAAAATGTGAGAAGAATCATAACATGAAACGCCCTAAATCGATGGATCTGGCAAAGGGGGTTCGGATGGCATTCAGGAGAAGAAACGGGAAGAAGGGGAAGAATGGGGCGGCCGTGCGACACGACCTCAAGCCGGGTGGCCCACGACTTATATAGTCGTGGTACACGACATGTATTTTTGGTATAGGCCGTGTATACCAATTTTCTTTAATTATATAAATAAATATAATTATTATAGTAAACTATATAATAATTATTATTAATAATTAAAAATATACATATCTACAAATTCTATTATACATAAACCTATACATGACGTATATCGGGAAATACACGCCGTGTATTTAAAAATGAGAAAAAGAGTAGTACTACCTTTGGTCTGGTGCTTGGGGGGGATTCGAACCGGCGATCGGACGATTCGAATGGACGGCCTCACCCACTGGAGTAAAGTTTGTTCTGCTGTTCATATTTATTTTATATATATATTTATTCTATACGGCCTATACACATGGAAAGAAAGAAAAGCACGACGTGTGGTTTTTATTTAGGAAAGATGGGGGTGAAGCGGGGAGATTTGTGCGATTCGAAATTGTGTCTTGTGAACCTGGTGCCGAGACTTTGCCAATCCGCCAACTTCACCCGCATGTAATTTTTTATTTTTAAAACGTTTTTAATTTATATTTGAAAAATCACGGCACACATGGCATATATCGGAGTACACATCGTGTCGTTTTATTAAATGAACAAATGGTGGAAATGGGACGGTTGTCTGGATTCGAACCCGAGTCTTTTGAAACCAGATTACGATTCTACCCAACCGGTCCATCCCCACCATTAGTTTTATTAAACACACACACACACACATATATATATATATATTTAAAATACCACACACGTCGTCTAATTAAAAGGGGGAACCCCATGCCAAAGGTAGGTCAGGAGGATTCGAACCGAGTACGGCTCAAATAAACTCCAGTGACTTTGCCATCGGCACCGACATCATCCCTGGTTATTTATTTGTTATTCTATAGATTTATACTATTATGTTTATAAATTAAAAAGGATTAGTACATGCCGTGTATATAATTGGGACACTGCGTGTAACCTCTGGGTTTCCTCCCAGGAAGCGCCTTTGTTTTAGGTCATTTTCTCGACCTACTTACCTTGATTACCGGAGGTGTATGGTGGAAAACATTCCCACCATGTTGTCTGTAGGATGGTAAGCATTCAACTGTTGCCTTTTTACCTTGAATGGTTGACCATCTTCTCTATAAATTTCTACCGCTCCATGATGGAATACACGAATATCGTGGAATGGTCCCGACTGGAGTGACTTTAACTTCCCTGGAAATAAGCGAAGATGAGAATTAAAGAGAAGTACCTAATCACCGGGTTGGAAAGATTTTCGTGATATCATCCGGTCATGAATGGCTCTTGTCTTCTCCTTGTACAAATTGGTGTTCTCGTATGCCTCTAATCGGATCTCATCTTGTTTCAATAGTCAGAACTTCCATTTCTCGTCATCAGCCTTTAGATCAAAATTTAGGGATTTGACAGCCCAGTAGGCTTTGTGATCCAATTCTACTGGCAAATGGCATGGCTTTCCATAGACGAGGTGGAACTGGGACATTCCCAATAGTGTTTTGAAAGCAGTCTGATATGCCCACAAGGCATCATCTAACTTCTTGGACCAGTCCTTCCGTGAAGTGATCACTATTTTCTCCAGGATATACTTGATCTCACGAATGGAGAGCTCTACCAGTCCACTGGACAGGGGATGATATGGTGTCCCCATCTGATTCTTTACTCCATACTTCAACAGTATTCCTCTCATCAGTGTGTTGTCAAAGTTGGTCCCTCTATCGTTGATCAGTACTCATGGAACTCCAAACCTATTAAAAATAATTTTAATTAAGAAATTTATGACTACCTTGGCTGTGTCGTGAGCTGTAACAGTAGATTCCACCGATTTGGAGACGTAGTCGATGCAGACCAGGATGTAAGTGTTCCCAAAAATTGGGAAAAGGACCCATGAAATATATGCCCCAGACGTCGAAAATATCGACCTCCAGGATGGGGTGCTGTGGAATCTCGGCTCTACATCCCACATTACCTGTCCTCTGGCACCGATCACAATAGGAAACAAAGGCCCATGCATCTCTATATAAAGTGGGCCAGAAAAATCCAGACTGCATGATCTTAGCTATGGTACGGTCCGACCCATGATGTCCTCCTACTGGTGAGGCGTGACAGAACTCTAGGACACCATGAAATTCCTTCTTCGGGATGCAATGGCAGATCACTCCATCTGCACAGGATCAGAATAGCAGAGGATCCTCCCAGAAGTACCTTTTCACATCAGAGAAAAATCATTTCCTTTGCTGGAAGGAGGGGTCGGGATGAACGACCCCTGTAACCAGAAAATTAGTGATACCAGCATACCATGGTCGAGGTGTTTCACTGATCGAAAAGAGGTGATCATCAGGAAAAACCTCCCTGATCTCCCGATCTTCTCCCTTCTCAAAGTGAGGAAGCTCGAGGCGGGAGAGATGGTCAGCAATGAAGTTCTCACTCCCTTTCTTATCCTGGATCTCAAGATCAAATTCCTGTAGGATGAGTACCTAGAGGATAAATCGGAGCTTCACGTCTTTCTTGCTGAGTAGGTACTTTATTGCTGCATGGTCAGTATAAACAATAACTTTAGACAACACTAAGTAAGAAAGAAACCTATCATATGAAAAAACCACTACGAGCATCTCCTTTTCTATGGTGGTGTAGTCAATATGTGCCTCATTGAGCGTCCTGCTGGCATAATAGATAGTTTGGAAAATCTGGTCATGTCGCTAGCCCAAGACTGCTCCCACTGCATAGTCGCTCGCATCGCACATCACCTCAAATTGTTCCTCCTAGTTGGGAGAAATCATAACTGGAGCCTCCACAAGTCACTGCTTTAGATGCTCAAAAGATCTGACACATTGTTCATCGAACTCAAATATGGCCTCCTTGGTTATAATATTGGTGAGGGGTTGGGCTATTTTGGAGAAATCGCGGACAAACCGCCTGTAAAAACCTGCATGCCCCAGGAAGATGTGGATGCGCAGACAGAAGTCGGTATTGGTAGTCATGAAATGACTTAAATCTTCACCACGTCCACCTCTATCCACTTCGCTGAAATTATGTGGCCAAGGACTATGACACTTTTCCCCATGAAATGACAGTTTTCCCAGTTCAAGACTAGGTTAGTGTGCTCACATCATTCCAAAACTAGTTCTAGGTGTCGTAAAAAAATGATAAATAATTTTCCATAAACGAAAAAATCATCCATAAATACCTCCAGGATTCGTTCCGCCATGTCGTGGAAGATGGCCAGCATACAACACTAGAAGGTGGAGGGGGCATTAAACATGCCAAAAGACATCCTTCGATAAGAAAATGTGTTGTAGGGGCATGTGAATGTTCTCTTTTCCTAATCCTCTAGAGCAATGGAGATTTGGTTGTAACCGGGAAAACCGTCGAGGAAGAAATAGAAGTTGTGCCATGCTAGCCTCTCTAACATTTGATACATGAATGGCAAGGGGAAGTGATCCTTTCTTGTGGAATCACTTAACTTTCGGTAATCCACACAGACTCGCCAGACCGTGATAGTGCGTGTAGGGAAGAGCTCGTTCTTTTCATTTGAAATCATAGTGATACCCCCATTTTGGGTACCACTTGGAGAGGACTCACCCACGGACTATCCGAGATGGGATAGATGATGCCTACATCCAATAATTTGATGACATCCTTCTTTACAACTTCCTTCATGGGAGGATTCAAGCGCCGTTGTGGTTGATGAGATTGGTTGGCACCCTCTTCAAGTAGCACATTGTGAGTGCAAATCGTAGGGCTGATGCCCTTTAGATCAGCGAATGGCCACTCAATAGCATGCTTCCGCTGTTTGAGAACCTGCAGAAGGGAATCTTCCTACTCCTGTGATAATTATTTATTAAGTATAATAGGAAAAGTTTGATTGGGTCCTAAATACCCATACGTGAGAGAAGATGAAAGAGGCTTCAGTTCGAATTTAGGCACCTTTAAAATCGAAGGCACGAGTGGCTGCACCTTGTCCCATTCCAAATTATCAGGAACAACTGCACGCTGCCAATAGTTGCTGCCCTGGCCATCCACTACTAAAAAAACAGTTATTTGCAACGGGTCATTTGCGACGGGATCCCGTCACAAATGGCTTTTTGCGACGGGGGCCCGTCGCAAATGGCTCGTTGCTGAAAACGCCGTCGCAACAACACTTATTTGCGATGGGCCCGTCGCTAAAGCCTTTTTTTGCGACGGTTATTCTCCCCGTCACAAATAGTACTCTGTATATTTGTAAAATACTTTTAAAATAGTATTTGCGACGGGAACCGTCACAAATACCTTTTGCGATGGGACCCGTCGCAAAAAATATTTTTTTAAAAAAATAAAAAACTATTAATAAATTATTTTAATGCATATAATAATACTAGTATTTGCGACGGGCATAGTATCCTGTCGCAAATAACGTAAAAAAAATAAAAAAAATAAATTATTAATAAATTATTTTAATTAATATAATAATAGAATTATAATACACAAATAAAAATAATAAATTATTTTAATTAATATAATAATAATAGAATTATAATTCAAAAATAAAAAATAATAGAATATTAATAAATGATTTAATTAATATAATAATAATAGAATTATAATTCATAAATAAAAAAAATATTAATAAGTTATTTTAATTAATATAAAAATAATAGAATTATTTTACATTCAAATATTAAAATAATTCAAGTATTACACAAAATATAATTAAATTTTAATATTATAAAATTTTAATTTATATATATAATTTAATATTATAAAATATAAATAATATTATTATTCATATTAATATTGTTATTTAAAAATATAATATTATTAATATTTTATAATGAGACAAAAACTAAGAATAGAAAAAAAAAATTGATTTCCCAATTTTTATAACATAAATACAAACTCTAATCTGAAGGAGGGGGGAGGTGGGGGATCTATAGATGGTGGTGGAGCAAAACCCATCCCTAAAGCATGAGTGAGTCGGCGCATGCACTCCATCTGCTCCTGATGCTGCTGCTGCCACCGACTCGTATGCTCCTCGTACAACTACTGTTGGCGTCGACGCTCCTCCTCATGCTGCTGACACATCTGCTCTTGCTCCTGTCGGAGACTCTCTATCTGTGCAGTCTGAGATCGCAACTGATCCTCATACTGTGTAGTAGAAGAAGATGCACGAGCTCCTCTCGAGCTAGACGCCGACATCGCAGTACTGCCATAATAATCTCCAGGAGTCAGTCGAGAGCCGATACCAACTACCTGGCCCTTCTCAAAGGCATACTGGGTGGCCTGCATCCATGCCGCCTTATCAAACTGACGGGCAGTGGTCTGATCTGATGACTCGGCCTGACTCTCAGGCCGGGCCTATGATGCTGTGGCCTCATATGACTCCTATAGTTGCAATTTAAAATTAAAATTGTGAATATATTATATGCAGTTAATTTTTAAACTTGAAAATAAATAATACTGACCACGATGTGATGCTGACGATCACCTCTGAGCTCCCCAGTAGCAGGATCACTATACATCCTCTGATATATGTCGTACTCTGTAATATCGGGGTGCTCGACAGCCTAAAAGAATAAAAAATAAACTGTTAATATTTATAGTTATATAAAATATTTATAAATAATGTACGTACCTGATGTTGTCTATGAGTACTGAAAGAACGACTCCCAGCTCGATGAGTCACCTCCTGTCTCCCCCGATTATGCCGCCCCACCGATGATCTCCTCTGAAAGGCACCACTCAACCAGTGCGCACATAATCCATCCCATACATGGGATGAAATATACTCTGGTCAGTGTGCTCTACATGACTCCTCAAAATCTGACACTCCTTCTTTCTTCATCGCAGCTTTTCTTAAATTGTGCAAAAACTGACGAAGGCGATCAAGCATGACCACCTCCCATGCCTCGTGGATGGCGTCACACATGGTATCCTCGATCGGATACCATAAACCCTACAAATAAATCAAAATATCAAGTTAGAAATGAAATAATTTTCAAAATAAAAATTATTTATTTACGTACGTACCAACCAATGACCGAACATGGACTACTGCACATCAATGGGAATCTGCTCCCATGTGGTCCACGGCTGAGAGAAATAGTTGCGCAAAATAGCGCTGCCCTGTCCGACTGCTATATGCGGAAAACAGAAAAAATAATAAACATTTATTATGTGAATAGATTAATGAAATATTAGTCAAATCCACAGGTTATCACACAGGTTATCACACCTCCGTGTGCGCGGATCAAACCCAAGACGTGGACGTCGCTCAGGGACGGGGTCAGGAATCATCAATCGTGCAAGACCGCGCCCCCTCCGTGTACTCCCTGGAGCGCCTGCAGGCTGAGGGTCATCTGTCAGCAACACATCCGCATCAAAAGTCAGGTCAGCATCCGCCAACTCACGAAATGTGGGGTCGTCCATCTGAAACAGAAAATGTTAATGTTAGCAAATAATTGATAATTACTATTATATATACATATATACATATTATGATTGTATATAAATACCATGGAATGCTATCAGTGTTCATCTTCATCATCATCTTCATATATGTCAATGTCATCTTCATATTCCTCCTCAACATCATCGATATCCATTCAAGTTACAGTTGCTTCATCTCTTACCATTTCAAATTCATATGTGACATCATTAACATCATCGTCATCACCGACTCTTAAATGTGGGCTGTTGTCGTCGATACTCATGTCTCTTTGTAAAAAAGATTGATTTTGAGTACTCTATTGAAAAACTTCAATTCTTTGCACATCAGTGAAAGCACATTCACTTTGACTAAACTGATTGTCTCGAATTTTGATTTTTATTACACTCCACCAATCAGTCAAGCCTCTTGATGTTGCACAGTACTTTTCATAATAAACTTGATATGCCTGTTGAGCCAATAAGAATGGTTCTTTTACTGCGAGAACACTTTTACATTTAATATCGATGATTCCATGAGTCGGATGAACACGCACGCCTCTCTCTGTATCCAACCACCGACATTTGAATATGGTTATGTAATGTTGTCCAAGATAACAGAGTTCAATGATTTCATCAAGTATGCCATAAAAGTCAACTTCATTTTCTCGATGATGAGATCCTCTCAAGCTAACTCCACTGTTCATTGATTTTTTCGATTCCCCATATTCATGTGTGTGGAATCGAAATCCATTCACCACATATGCATTATAAGTTTTAACAAGTTTGGAAGGTGGGTTACTCAATACACACAGCCGTTTGTCAATTTTATCAGCATGTCGAGACACCTGAAAATTTGTGAAATAATTATCAATATAGTAAACTATACATTGAATGAGTTGCTAAAAGATACAGAATTTATGTTACCAGTTTTTGAAACCACTAAGAGAAATTTTCTAGTCGACGTTCTTCGAGAGAAGCTGCTGTAATTTGTGGAATTTGTTTCTTGATATGATTATCATACAACCTATAAAAACCAAAGTTATTTACTGTAACATAAATGATAGAATAAGTGATATAAACACTTACAGTACAACTGATGTCATCTCTTCACAGTTGAGCAGAACATACGTATGAGCTCTCTGATGTTCATCATCTGAAATCCAGCGTTCATAAACTCCACCAAAACCAAGCTCTGACTGGTTGAAAATACATAATTGATTGTCGATTTCATCAATATTCCTCTCATTCCGTCCCATTCTGTTGTGTTTTGAAGGATACTAAGATTCAAAATAATGGGAGCAGAAAAAAGATATTTCCTATTACAAATAAGCTTCTGCAATAGATCCTTCTACAGATGCTTTGTTACGTACTTTTCTTTTCAATTTTTGCATGCATCTTTCAAATGGGTACATCCATCGAAACTGTACCGGACCTCCACATTTGGCTTCATATGGAAAATGTAACATCAAATGTTCCATTGAGTCGAAGAAAGAAGGCGGAAATATTTTTTCCAGTTTACATATAATTACAATAACATCTTCTTCAAGTTTTCCTAGAGCATCATAATCTGCCGTAGCCGCACAAATTTCCCGAAAAAAATGAGACATGTCTGTTATGGAATCACAAATCACAGAATTCAACAGACCTCTTAATCCAATGGGTAGAATTCTCTCCATTATAACATGACAATCATGACTTTTTAATCCAGTAATATGACCATTCATTACACATCTACCCAAATTGGAAGCACAGCCATCTGGAAGTCTCAAATCTACAATCCACTGACAAAATAATAAATGGTTTTCTTTATACAGTGTATAAGCTTCTTTTGGTTTCAGTAACCTTTCTGTTCTGACATTCTCAAATAGTTCCAATTCTGGACACCTGCAAATTTGGGCAAGATCTAAACGTGCATTTACATTGTCTTTGCTCTTTCCTGGCGTATCCAAAACTGTATGAAACAAATTATCAAAACAGTTCTTCTCAATATTCATGACATCTAACATGTGTCGGACCAACAGATCAGACCAATATGGCAAATCCCAAAATATGCTACGTTTAATCCAATTGTGTTCTTTCCCAAAACCAGAAATTTTCTGTTGGTTTATTGTGGGACCAAAAGTGATGGGAGGTAATGAAAATACAACTAATTTTAACTCCGAACCTGATAGCAGTTTTGGAGGTCCATCCCTTTCAACTTTTCCTTTTCTGAAATGAGATCTGTTTCTGCGAAAAGGATGATCAGCTGGAAGAAATCTGCGATGACAGTCAAAATAACAAGGCTTCTTTCCATGAATGAGAATAAATGCTTTGTTCTCTCCCATGTAGTAAGGACATGATTTCTGACCATGTGTACTCTAGCCAGATAACATCCCATAAGCCGGGAAGTCACTTATTGTCCACATCAATGCTGCTCTCAGTATAAAATTCCGTTTCATTGCAACATCATATGTACTGACACCAGTACTCCACAATAAATTTAATTCATCAATCAATGGCTTCAAATAAACATCAATATTTTTCTTCAGATGTCCTGGAATTAGTAAAGTCAAAAAGATATATGGCTCCTTCATCAACATCCATGGAGGTAAATTGTACGGAGTTAAAAAAATAGGCCAACATGAATATTGACTACCATAAGATCCAAACGGACAGAAACCATCAGTGGAATGGCCCAATCGAACATTTCTAGCTTCTAAAGCAAAATATGGATGCACTCTATCGAAATGTTTCCATGAATCACCATCGGCTGGATGATTCAAGCTTTTATCGGTTGAAATATTCTCTTTATGCCATGACATCATTGTCGTTGTATTCTTAGACATGAATAAACGCTGAAGTCTGGATGTAAGCGGAAAATATCTCAACTATTTTACATGAATCAAACCAGACTTCCCGTGTTGTCCTTCTTTATATCTCAGTTTCCCACATGTAGGACAACTATCCAACAACTCATTTTCCCCAGAATATAAAATGCAGTCATTTGAACATGCATGAATCTTCTGAAAAGTAAGTCCCAAATTTCGAACCAGCCTCTTACTCTCATAGTAATTTGCAGGTAAAACATTTCCATCGGGTAACAGTGTTTTCAGCAAAGAAAATATCTGGTCAAAACAGGTGTTTGACATTCCGTTATCTTATTTGATAGCCATAAATTTTGCAACTGCTTCTAATTTGCTCATCTTGCAGACAGGATATAATGCATCCTCAGCAGACTTCAACAACTCATAAAATTCAGACGGTGCCAACTCAGGATTTGAAGCTATATCAGCCGGAGTTTCTGTAAGTTGAACAGATGAACCTGCAACATCATGTACTAAATCTTGAAACCGGGATGGATCCTGAATCAAGTTGGTATCACATGCTCTGGAACTGCGTTCACCGTGTTGATACCAAAAAACATAATATGGTTGAAAACCAAAACGCAAGAGATGTTCTCCCACTTTGTCAAACGTGTCAAACTTTCTCAATGCACATTTTCTGCAAGGGCATTTTATTTTTCCTTCTGAAACAAATTTTGGATTTGATGCCGCAAATGATAAAAAAGTCTCCACACCCTCAACATATACTGGATTTAAACCAGAACTTTTTGGATTTCTACGTTGATTTATCCATATGCGGTCACCTAATAATGATTGTTGACGACCTCGTTGTTCCATATTTCTCTATAAAATATAAAAGCATTACTAGTTTTGAATAATTTGTTAGAAAAAACACTCAAGCTTGGATAATTATTGGTAATTATTGTTAATTATTACTAATTATTGGTAATTATTACTAATTATTGGTAATTATTACTAATTATTACTAATTAATGGTAATTATTGGTAATTATTACTAATTATTGGTAATTAATACTAATTATTGGTAATTAATACTAATTATTGGTAATTATTACTAATTATTGTTAATTATTACTAATTATTGTTAATTATTACTAATTATTGGTAATTATTACTAATTATTGGTAATTATTACTAATTATTGGTAATTATTACTAATTATTGGTAATTATTGGTAATTATTGGTAATTATTACTAAGTATTGTTAATTATTACTAATTATTGTTAATTATTACGAATTATTGGTAATTATTACTAATTATTGGAAATTATTACTAATTATTACTAATTATTACTAATTATTACTAATTATGACTAATTATTGGAAATTATTACTAATTATTGTTAATTATTCCTAATTATTGTTAATTATTACTAATTATTGGTAATTAATACTAATTATTACTAATTATTACTAATTATTACTAATTATTGGTAATTATTACTAATTATTGGTAATTATTACTAATTATTACTAATTATTGTTAATTATTACTAATTATTACTAATTATTGTTAATTATTACTAATTATTGGTAATTAATACTAATTATTACTAATTATTACTAATTATTTCTAATTATTGGTAATTATTACTAATTATTACTAATTATTGGTAATTATTACTAATTATTACTAATTATTGGTAATTATTACTAATTATTACTAATTATTGGTAATTATTGGTAATTATTACTAATTATTAGTAATTAATACTAATTATTGGTAATTAATACTAATTATTGGTAATTATTACTAATTATTGTTAATTATTACTAATTATTGTTAATTATTACTAATTATTGGTAATTATTACTAATTATTGGTAATTATTACTAATTATTGGTAATTATTACTAATTATTGGTAATTATTGGTAATTATTGGTAATTATTACTAAGTATTGTTAATTATTACTAATTATTGTTAATTATTACGAATTATTGGTAATTATTACTAATTATTGGTAATTATTACAAATTATTACTAATTATTACTAATTATTACTAATTATTACTAATTATTGGTAATTATTACTAATTATTGGTAATTATTCCTAATTATTGTTAGTTATTACTAATTACTGGTAATTAATACTAATTAATACTAATTATTACTAATTATTACTAATTATTGGTAATTATTGTTAATTATTACTAATTATTGGTAATTATTAATAATTATTACTCATTATTGATAATTATTACTAATTATTGGTAATTATTATTAATTATTACTAATTATTAATAATTATTACTAATTATTGGTAATTATTACTAATTATTACTAATTATTACTAATTATTGGTAATTATTATTAATTATTACCAATTATTGGTAAATATTGGTAATTATTACTAATTATTGGTAATTATTACTAATTATTGGAAATTATTGGTAATTATTGGTAATTATTGGTAATTATTACTAAGTATTGTTAATAATTACTAATTATTGTTAATTATTACGAATTATTGGTAATTATTACTAATTATTGGTAATTATTAACAATTATTACTAATTATTTCTAATTATTACTAATTATTACTAATTATTGGTAATTATTACTAATTATTGGTAATTATTCCTAATTATTGTTAATTATTACTAATTATTGGTAATTAATACTAATTATTACAAATTATTACTAATTATTACTAATTATTGGTAATTATTGTTAATTATTATTAATTATTGGTAATTATTAATAATTATTACTCATTATTGATAATTATTACTAGTTATTGGTAATTATTATTAATTATTACTAATTATTAATAATTATTACTAATTATTGGTAATTATTACTAATTATTACTAATTATTACTAATTATTGGTAATTATTACTAATTATTACTAATTATTACAAATTATTGGTAATTATTATTAATTATTACCAATTATTTGTAATTATTGGTAATTATTACTAATTATTGGTAATTATTACTAATTATTGGTAATTATTGGTAATTATTGGTAAGTATTGTTAATTGTTACTAATTATTGGTAATTATTACTAATTATTACTAATTATTGGTAATTATTACTAATTATTGGTAATTATTACTAATTATTACTAATTATTGGTAATTATTACTAATTATTGGTAATTAATACTAATTATTGGTAATTAATACTAATTATTGGTAATTATTACTAATTATTGTTAATTATTACTAATTATTGTTAATTATTACTAATTATTGGTAATTATTACTAATTATTGATAATTATTACTAATTATTGGTAATTATTACTAATTATTGGTAATTATTACTAATTATTGGTAATTATTACTAATTATTGGTAATTAATACTAATTATTGGTAATTAATACTAATTATTGTTAATAAATACTAATTATTGGTAATTAATACTAATTATTACTAATTATTGGTAATTATTGGTAATTATTGTTAATTATTGGTAATTATTACTAATTATTGGTAATTATTGCTAATTATTACTAATTATTAATAATTATTGGTAATTATTACTAATTATTGGTAATTATTACTAATTATTGGTAATTATTACTAATTATTGGTAATTAATACTAAATATTGGTAATTAATACTAATTATTACTAATTATTACTAATTATTACTAATTATTGGTAATTATTGTTAATTATTACAAATTATTGGTAATTATTACTAATTATTGATAATTATTATTAATTATTGGTAATTATTATTAATTATTACTAATTATTAATAATTATGACTAATTATTGGTAATTATTATTAATTATTACCAATTATTACTAATTATTGGTAATTATTATTAATTATTACCAATTATTGGTAATGTTTGGTAATTATTACTAATCATTGGTAATTATTACTAATTATTGGTAATTATTACTAATTATTACTAATTATCGGTAATTATTACTAATTATTACTAATTATTGGTAATTAATACTAATTATTACTAATTATTACTAATTATTGGTAATTAATCCTAATTTTTACTAATTATTACTAATTATTACTAATTATTACTAATTATTGGTAATTATTACTAATTATTACTAATTATTACTAATTATTGGTAATTATTGGTATTTATTCCTAATTATTATTAATTATTACTAATTATTGGTAATTATTGGTAATTATTACTAATTATTACGAATTATTACTAATTATTCTTAATTATTCCTAATTATTCCTAATTAATTCTAATTATTCCTAATTATTCCTAATTATTACTAATTATTGGCAATTATTGGTAATTATTGGTAATTGTTGGTAATTATTGGTAATTATTGGTAATTATTGGTAATTATTGGTAATTATTACTAATTAGTGGTAATTATTAGTAATTATTACTAATTATTACGAATTATTGTTAATTATTTTTAATTATTACAAATTATTGGTAAGTATTACTAATTATTGATAATTATTACTACTTATTGGTAATTATTACTAATTATTGGTAATTATTACTAATTATTGGTAATTATTACTAATTATTGGTAATTATTACTAATTATTGGTAATTATTACTAATTATTCCTAATTATTGATAATTATTGGTAATTGTTCCTAATTATTAGTAATTAAATGAATAATTACCAATAATTAGGAATAATTACCAATAATTACAAATAAT
This sequence comes from Viscum album, assembly GCA_963277665.1. Lineage (NCBI taxonomy): Eukaryota > Viridiplantae > Streptophyta > Magnoliopsida > Santalales > Viscaceae > Viscum > Viscum album. The sequence goes on along the minus strand of OY728120.1, from coordinate 1,867,075,766 downwards.
AACATTATTAGTATATTTTATTATTAATATTAAAATAATATAATTTTCTAATTTATATACAATTCTCCTTTCATCTGTGCATTTTCTATCTCCATATACAAATAATACATGTGAAGACAGCAAACACACAGATGAAAAGAGAATTGTATATATATAAAAAATTATATTATTTTAATATTAATAATAAAATATACTAATAATGTAATAATGTTATTTTTCCTAATTATTGGTATTAATTATTAATTATTAATATTTATTCTTAATTATTAAAAATTATTACTAATTATTCCTAATTACCATTAACTATGAACAATACTAATAATTTAAATTTATTAAGTAACAAAACAATGTAAACATAATTAAATTACAACTAATTAAGAATAATTGAAACTAATAAAAAATTAAAAATAAATATTAAATTAAAATGAACATAAATACCTTGAAAATTGATCTGCTCTGATCGTTCTTCAAAACATTAATATCAACTCCGGAGAAAAAAATTAAACTGGAGAAAAACTGAACTTTAGGAATACAACTTTGAGAGAAGAAGAAGATGGAGTTTGAGAATGATTTGAAAAAAACGGATGGGGGTATTTATAGGTTAGATTATTTGTGACGGGTCCATTTGTGACGGGATTCCCATCGCAAATAGTGTTATTTGCGACGGTACCCGTCGCAAATACTTTAGCCAACATTTATTACGGTCAACGGTTGAATAGTTATTTGCGACGGGTCCCGTCGCAAATAACCACCTGCCGACATACTATTTGCGACGGGGGAATATTCCCGTCGCAAATACCTTTTACCGCCGCTGGTTATTTGCGACGGGAATATTCCCCCATCGCAAATAGTTTTCCCGCGATTTGGCGCGCAACGCGCGCCAGTTCTTTTGCGACAGGGAAAGCAATCCCGTCGCAGAAACCTACTTATTTGCGACGGGTAAATACCCCCGTCGCAAATAAGTTTTTCACGGGGCTATTTGCGACGGGATATATTCCCGTCGCAAATACCCATTTTCCCGTAGTGATCTATGAATTGCAAGTCTTCTTGCGCTTCTTCTAATAGAATATCTGGATCAGTTAAATCATTCGAAATAAAAGAACAGACTAGATCATCCCCTTTGTCACTATAATCATTAACCATGGTGGACACTACATAACAGTCCTCATGCTCTGACAAGGAAGCATGTTTGACGGCTTTGAGGATTTTGTAGGAAACCCTTTCATCACCTACTTGAAAAATAATCTCCCCTTGGTGCACATCAATCAGTACATTCCCAGTTGCCATGAAAGGTCTTCCATGTATAAGAGGTGCTTCCTGGTCATCCCCCATGTCGAGGATGATGAAATTAGTAGGAAGGATCCGCCTACCCACCATGACCAGTACGTCCTCTAGTAGTCCCTTTGGGTGCTTGATGGATCGATCAACAAGTTGAAGGGCTACATGGGTAGGCTTGAGCTCGTGGAGTCCCAACTTCTTGAAAAATCCGAGGGGGATGAGGTTCACGCTGGCCCCTAAGTCGTAGAGGGCCTTGCCAAACTTGTAGGATCCAATAGTACAAGGAATGGTGAAACTACCTCGATCATTGAGTTTGGGGGGAATGGAATGTTGAACCCCTACGGAGCACTCTTCGTTAGTGAAATAATGCCCAAATCCTCCATCTTCCTCTTATTCGAGAGGATTTCCTTCATGAATTTGGCGTATGTTGGCATTTGTGTTAGGGCCTCCGTAAATGGTATGTTGATATGTAGCTTCTTGAAAACATCCATGAATTTTCTGAACTGGTTGTCCAGCTTCCTCGGCTTCAATCATTCCGGATAAGGTAAGGCAGACTTGAATGGATGGATTACTTCCATTTCTTTATTTTGTAAAGCCTCCTTATGTAGGATTTTGGACGAGGAGGGGTTGGTATTTGAACTTTTTCATCAACAGTGGGTGTGGATGCACCTTGCTGTGCGGATTGGTTCTGGTGGAGCTCTTTTCCACATCGGAGCATGATAGCATTGGCCTCCTCCTTTGGGTTCTTTTCGGCGTTCCCTGGTAGTGTACCGGGCTGCCTCCTTGAGAGTTGATTTTCCAGCTGGCCAATTTGATTCTCCAAGCCTCGAATCGAAGTTTCCTGATTCTGGAATCAAGTCTCAGTAGTAGATATGAATTTAGTCATCAGATCCTCTAACCTTGAGGTGTTCTCCTGCTGAGGTGGTTGTTGATCCGGTGGAGAAGGTGGCTACCGTGGCTGTTGTGGACGAGTGTTTTGATACCCTTGTTGCTGATAAGGACCCTGTTGGGGTTGTTGCGGCCTTTGGTATTGGTTCTGATATGGAGGCTGGTTGTAGTTGGGCGGTCACTAGGGTGGAGGTTTCTGCTATTGTTGGACCCATCCTATGTTCTGTTGATCTCGCCATGCCGGGTTCTGGTACTACTGGTACTGGTTGTGCCCTCGATTTTGTGTAACATAACTCACCTCACTCGTCGAGGGGCCTCCAGCCGAACCCGGGCATTATCCCATGATGTGGTTATCACCACAGTCGCCACATGCTAGATGGTTCGCTGCATGAACTTGAGATGCTCCTTTGAGGTTCAATGTGTCGATTTTCTTGGACACAGTGTCCAACTAAGCAGCTAACATAGTGGTAGCATCAATGTTGTGCATACCTCGCTTTTGAGTCCCCCACTGGGAGTGCCACTGGAAGCTATTGGCTGACATGTCTTCAAGTAGTTCGAATAGTTCTTTGGGGGATTTCTGCATCACCGTACCACCAGCAGCAGTGTCCAATACAGACTTGGTATTCGTGGTAAGTCCTCCGTAGAAGGTCTGGACTTGCATCCAGAGTGGGAGTCTGTGATGGGGGATTTTTCGTAACATCTCCTTGAAGTGTTCCCAGGACTCGTAAAATGACTCGGAGTCGTGCTGCTAGAAGTTATGAATCTCATTATTGAGTGTCACCATCTTGGATGGTGGGAAGTACTTGGACAGGAACGCCTGGGCTAGCTCCTCCCAGGTGAGGATAGATCGTTGTGGCAGCCCCTTGATCCAGTCCTTTGCCTTATCCCATATAGAAAAGGGGAATATGCGTACATGGATGGCGTCCTCGGACACACCATGGTACCGAAAGGTGTCACAGATCTCCAAAAAGTTTGAGAGATGGGCGTTCGAGTCCTCACTGCCTAGGCCTCGAAATTGAACTGTGTTCTGGATCAGCTGCATGATAGCAGGCTTGATCTCGAAGTGATGGGCCTGGACCGGAGGACGAACGATGCTCGTATCAGCTCTGTGAATCGATGGATGTCCGTACTTCATAAGGGTACGTCTTGGAGGTTGTTGTTGATGGGGTGGATCTTGCATAAACTACTCCGGAGGGGAAAAGTATGGTCGTGGGAAGAGTTGTTGTGACGGCCGTTGGTAATCTCTTGGGAGGAATTCCATGAAGGCTCTAGGAGGTTTCTTTGGTAGACGAGCAACGGGAGGCTGCTGATCCTGGTACTGATGCTGAGTCGCAGCATCTATGGCTGGTGCTCCCTCTTCCTTGTTCGTCATGGGTTGTGGTTGATGGTTGTGAGTTTCTATTCGTGTACACCGACGATGAAGCATGGTCCGTTCGATTTCCGGGTCAAGCAGAACTAATTCCAAAGACTCGGCACCTCTGGATCGTGTAAAACATCTAAACATACACTTTAATATCTGCACAACACAAAAACGAAAACCAGGCATAAAAGGGAAAAATAGAAAATAAAAGTTTAAATGGGATTTGAAAAGAGATTTTTGATAATTTTTTATTTTTATTTTTAGTTAAATCAATTATTAACACAATTTAAATCATACCACTAAAACCAAATGGGATCCCCGGCAACAGTGCCAAAATTTGGCCTCACTTGTCGTTGATTGAAGTTATATGCATCCCAAATTAATTACCTGTTCTTATAATTTTAGTATAGCATAACTTCGGGGTCGATCCATAGGGAACCGTGGCGTGCGTGAATTCAATTGAGTTATTACTTAATTAGGTGAAGTATGTATAATTTAGAATCGATTGGGTTGATTTTGGGTTTTGATTGAAACTAAATTGATTTACTTTGAAGAAATGGATGCAGTTTGGAAGAAAACAATAGGTAAATTTAAAGTGTTTTTTAAAATGGAAAGAAAATACGTGTCGGGGATGTGGTGAATAAGGTGTTCATATGCAGATTGTTTAAATGGTTGTGTTGTTCATAATAATTCAATCATTCTGGATTTCATTTTGTTACATGATTTCCTTGGTCCGGTTCCTCTTGTTTGGAATTAGAACAGCTGACTCCTTGATCCGGTAGTCAGTGAACTTAATTATTTATTGCGTCGAGTCCATTATTTGAATTGGTAAAACCCTTCCAATGGTCTTGGATGTTTTCACCGTTACTTTTCTTTTGTATCGCTGAGAATCCTTCCCTTGGTCCGGCTAAGAATTCTCAGTTATATTAGACAGTGGTTTAAGAAGAGTAAGATAAATTACAATGATTCAAACACAACTATATAAAACAACATACAAATTATTATCCCATCATTCACAGCCACATCATGAGGGGTTTAGTTACACATAGAAAGTGGGAGAGAAATGACACACGTGATACCTGATGGATTCATCGTGTAGGCATTGAGGTAGAGTGTCGGAAGGTGGAATGGCAGAGTGAAAACACCTTGGCAGCTTCGGGAATGGTGATAGAAGAGTTTCTCTTTCCTCTCAATGGTTCTGAACTCTCAAATCTGTAGGCCAAGGCTTCTTTTTATAGAAAAATAATGTGCACGGTGTGTATATAAAGTACACGCCATGTAATTTTCTTCAACGCACTTTGGCACCAATTTCTCCATGGGGAGGCAGCCTAACACTCCGTATATGACTTTTGAACACGGCGACGCCTGGTGGTTGGTGTACACGACGTGTATCGCCGCCATACACGGCCTGTAGTGTCATAGGTTTGGCCACCAGCCCCTTCTAGAATAGAAAACACGATGTGTAAAAGTTCAAACACGCCGTGTCTTCATCAACAACCACATGGGCGTGTGGACTTTTCTTCGTCAACTACTGCTTCTATAAAGTAGTACATGGCATGTAGCGCCACCACACATGGCATGTATCTTCTTCCTGGTGACATGGGCGTTATGACAACCCTGCTTTTTATTACAACATAAACATGATTCATTACATAAAACATCACTTGATACAACAAAGAAGATCGAGAGGTTTAGTGTCTATGGGGCTTAGGATCAGTACATAAAAACTTAAAACATGAAATACAACATCTTTATTGAAAACTTCCATTACATGACCACTACATTCCCTCCTACTTAGCATTGCATGGGATAACTTGAGGACATGCATAAGAAAAAGGTGATCTATAAATCCCAGTAAGGGAGTACACATGGAATAACATGAGAAGTACAATACATGTCAGAAAATAGGCATATCAATAGAGTATAAAATAAACATAAACATAAAGGCATGATAAAGCATGATAATCATAACATGGAAATGTGGCAACAACACTTAACATGGAATTAGCATGAGAAAAGGCTCATTACACATAAAGCATGAGTAAATCCTCATTTCACATGAATCATGAGTAAACCCTCATTGAACTTGAATTATCATGATTCAACACTCATTTCACATGAAGTATCATGATACTATACATTATCCAATTCATTGGAGTGCTATAAGGGCGCACCCTTCTTAAACATTTCATTTCATGTATAAGTGTGCCACATGGATCCTAAAACATGGATTCATAAAACATAATCATTTATTCACTGATAAAGGAATGTGGAATTCATACATGAAACTTTTTAATCAATAAGTAATGGTGTATAAAGGTGAATACCCTTGATGGAGAAATGGGCATGGTATTCACTACACAATGACATTGGCTTAGAAAATCGGTGTGATTTCAGCAGCATAACGGCGTGACATATGAATTCATAAAAAAGGTTGATGAGAGAGAATGGGGTTCCTCATCAAATTTACATTTACTGGACAGTATGGAGGTTATATAGATACATGTCCCGACAATTGTAATGGAATTTAGGTTCATGATACAAATGTATTTCTTGAATGTAAATGAGGAGGGAGAAGTTCCTTTCCGAATTTCGGCATAGTAACAGGTGTACATGGGAGGCATTAAATGAGAGAGAAAGGGGTCTACCATCATTCAAACATAATATGGTAGTATGGGGAGGTGCGAAACTATACCCCAACATTCATAATTGAAACTAAAAGGGCAATACAACTTAATGAAAATTGGACAAAAATGAGAAAGGAAGAAAAAAACCCTTACTTGGAAGTGTGCTTCCAAAGGCCAGAGAGAGGCTTGTGAGAGGATTCTTGGGAGCTTGGGGGAACCTTAGGAGGATTCTAGAGAGTGTAGGGAAGAGGTTGGACGTACTAAAAGGGATTTGAGTGAGGAGGAAGTGTGAGCTTGTGTGGGTTTATATAGGAAAGTTGAGGGAATTCTTTATTATTTAGGTTTGGGTCCCCTTACATTAAATTAATCCAAACCAGAAACCATCCCATGGTTTTTACCCATGGTTTTTGGAAAAGGGAAGAGGGAAAAAATATTTTATAAGGCCAAAGTCCGAACTTCTTAAAATAATAAGGTTTTTTATGTGGGGGTGAGTCAAACTCCCATGGAAATTAATTTAAAAAGGAAAAGTGTTGAATAAGTCTTGAGGGGTCAATTAATGCTTTGAAAAATAATCCAAACAAACCCAAAATAGCTTTATTTTAATGGTAAAACATATATTGGCCGAACATAAGGATTATAGTATTTTATTACATCACCATTGGGTCATTATGATGTCATAAAAGAAATTATATATTTAAACAATATTTAATTTTTACCCAAAAATTTGACTGTCTCAGAAAATTATGAAAAATTCGCCATTGGATAATTTCTACATCCTGATTCCAGAAATAACATTTATTTTATCTAAATAATTTTCTATATATGTTAATTTTCACTTTTAAAATAAAAACCGACATTAATCGAAAATTCACGGGTTTTGACAAAAATGGCTTTCAAACCTTAATAAAAATTTTAATTGCATTCATAAAATTATAAGATCATTTATATTTAATAAAAAATTAATTTAATAATATTATTATTATTTTATTAAAATATTATTTAATTCAAAAATCCTTTAATTTAATAAAATAGATTTCTTAATTAAATAATAACTAAAAACACCATTTGTACACTAAAAACTATTTACAATGTATCAAAAATGACTAGAAATTATATTCATTAGTATATACAAAAATAATGTACATGAACATAGTACTACTTATTTTTTACATAACCCCTTAAAATAGCCGCATAAGACCTAAGGGTAAGGTGTGTGATGGTGACAGACTCTTGGGGTGGCTCGGATAACATCGCTCGAGTGGTAATCTCTATCAACTTCCACATTTCCCGTAGACGGTCTCGTTCGAGCTTGACATGGTAAAGCTCATCTTGGGCTTGGTCAAGGGCGAAGCCCAAGTATGCCACCTCTTTTCCAAGCTCTGACAAATGGGCTTTGTATGGGGCAATTCTACTGGATGAGGCCATCGCTTCCTTTGTCTAAGTAAAATTGGATGTGTTAAAGCCCTATATTTATACTAATCATGTGATTACTATTCAACGACTATATTAGCAATGGTAAAAATTCTTAACATAAAACCGAAGAATTTGACATATTTTAAAAAAAAATTCATAAAGAGACATTTAACTGGATCAAGAGGGATTTTCCATTAATGAAACTTTGGGTCATTACAATATTCCCCCCTTAAAAAATATCACCATCGAAATTTTCCTTTTCCCACACTAAAAAAAATGTGGGTAACAATGTTTCATCATATCCTCTGATTCCCAAGTTGCTTATTCAAACTTTTGGTTTCTCCACAACACCTTGATGAGGGGCATTGTCTTATTTCGTAGAAAATTTTCTCTTCGATCTATGATCATCACTAGTTGCTCCTTATAAGAAAGATCATATTCCAATTGTACCACCTCAGAAGAGAGTACATGTGAAGGGTCCGGTATGTACTTCCTTAAGAGGGATACATGAAATACATCATGTACATTGGCCATAGTAGGTGGAAGTGCTAGTCGATAGGGCACATCCCCGACATGATCAAGAATCATGAAGGGTCCGATGTACCTTGGACTTAACTTCCCATTCTTTCAAAACCGCATGACCTTCTTCCACGGAGATATGCGTAGAAACACCATGTATCCAACTTTAAACTCAAGGTCTCATCGACGATTATCTGTATAACTCTTCTATCGTCTCTAGGCTGCCTTGATATGCTGCTGAATGGTTTTCACCTTCTCCACCATTTCCTCGACCATTTCTGGTCCAAGCAACCTACATTCATCGACCTTATCCCCACATGTCGGTGTTCTACACCTTTTCCCATATAGATCTTCATATGGTGCCATTTGGATGCTAGAGTGGAAACTGTAATTATAAGAGAACTCAACCGGAGGAAGATGTTGATCTCATACTCTTTTAAAGTCCATTGAGAATGCTCTCAACATATCCTCAAGTGTTTGGATAGTCCGCTCGGATTGGCCATCAGTTTGAGGATGATAGGTCGTGCTGAAGTTCAGTTCAGTATTCAGAGCATGTTGAAGACTCTTCCAAAACTTAGATGTGAGTATTTGATCTCGTTCAGACACATCAGATAGTGGTACTCCATGGAACCTTACCACTTCCCTGATATATATCTGTGCCAGTTGATCTAATGAGAAATCCTCCCGAATAGCAATGAAGTGTGCAGTCTTTGTTAGACGATCCACAACAACGCAGATTACATTGTTGCCTTTGGATGTCCTTGGAAGTCCGGTGACAAAGTCCATGGTGATGTTCTCCCATTTCCATTCTGGTATGGGCAATGGATGTATCATCCCCTTAGACTTCTTCATCTCTGCCTTCACTTGCTGACACACCAGGCACTTTGATGTATATTCAGCTATCACCTTCTTCATATTATCCCACCAAAAGTTTTCTCAGAGATCTCGATACATCATTGTGATCCCTGGGTGAATAGAGAAATTTGAACTATGTGCATAATCTAAAAGTTCCTTCTTGAGCTCCGGACTTGATGGAACATGTAACGCCCCGACCCTAGATACCCAGAGTCAGTGCATTATTACATAACATATGGAATGATCACAAAGGATCAAGTCTCGAATGACCGATTGGTTTAGTAGTCTTGGAAACACTAGATATATTCATAAGTCTTACATTACATCATAAAGTTAAAAAAACTAAAACAACATCTTGTCTTCATATCCCCTCATACTATCCTTGCAGGTCATTCAGAAATTAATTCTTCTTATCCTGGGAAAAATAAAACACTGAAAGGTGTGAGCTCATATGGTCCGTAAGGATAACAATATAGCAGAAGCTTTCATAGATAAGCATAAACACTTAAAGCAATTTTTAACTAAAACAAAATCCTTTTAAACTTGAACTTCAGCATAATATGGAAAAGATAAAATGAAATAATGTCATTTACTTATTCACATTGATATTCTACTAGTCGAACAATCACATTAAATATCAATAACCACTTTCATAATAATGGAATGCATAATGCCAGACTATCATAACCACATTTCCAAGGCCTCGTGCCAAGACTACAAATAAGATTTTGCCAAGGCCTTGTGCCAAGACACTATTTTGTCTCATTAGACCTACCGATGCATCGAGGAACTATATCGGGCTCCACCCGTCACTTATTAAGTCCAATGCATTCTTCATATGAACAGGTTTAAACATAACATAAACATTCGTATTAAAACTAGCATACAAAATGTCAATACTTTAACTACAAACCATGAATGGTATAAAAATAGCACATCCACATTCAAACATAACTCATTCAATACAATATGGAAGGTTGTATTGTATCACATTAACTTCAATCAAGAGTAATGAAGGATATTGACATAGATGAAAATAATCTTCAAAACTATTTGAGAGAAATATATCCCTTTTTCTTGAAATGATTTAAAAGTCACACTATTTGTCAAGAAGCAATTTAAAAATAGATTTTTGAATAAAAGTGTCCCATACCACTTTGAAACTCTTAAAAGGAGTTTTAATTTTAAAACATTAATGTCCATATAAATAAATCCTTAAAACAATTTTTAAAACATGGACATTAATGAGAAAGATTTAGAAGAATAAGTCTTTAAAACATTTAAAAATGGCATTTTAGTTAGAGTTTATAACCAAAAGAGAGACACTTGAATACAAATAGTTTAGGTAATCAATACATTGTAATATCATGAGAATAATGGAATTCATGATATTCTATGTCAAAGTACATTATATACACCACATAAAAGTGATTTGGTGTATAACAACAAAGATGTCTCAATGGAATGTAAATTGAGATGAAATATCTCATAAAGGCTGTATCCTTAGATTAAGGATAAATCAACGACATAGTTATGTGTGACAAATATAAATACAATAAATATGATTGGATATTCAGTGTAAAACAATCAAAGGACATTCACACATATTCTTGTAAAAACAACACCAATGAATTGGATGTTTATCTCAACAAATTTAGATTGAGTAAAAATTACTCTTATCAAGTTCATAGCGATGACCTGATAATTTATCAATGGAGTGATTATGTGTATAAAAAGTATATCCACATAATGGTTAGTGGAATTTATGACATAATCAAATGAACATAGATTCTACACATAATCTTGGAGTAAAATAATCAATGAAGTATGCGTAAAGCCGAATGAGTGGATATTGAAATTTCAAACTCCCTTATCGATTAGGTAACTTATGAAACATAACCCCATGAAAGAAGGATCATACAATGATGATATAAATACCCATAAATTAAATTATATTACACAATTAATACAATCATTGGCATTACACATACACCACATGCAATAAATAAGTGGTGAACAATGGAATTCTCACGAAACTAAGAGTGAGATAAGAAACCCCTTACTTTGTACTTTATCCTTGGTTGATGGTAGGTTAACCTCATGTATAATGGTTAAATAATTGTTATTGAATTATACACGAATAATTTACATTAATATGATATCATATATGATCTTTTAACATTGATTTGTTAATAATATCTTAGAATTATCGTCATTTCGGGTGTTACCTTGTTTATTTTACATTATATTCTTTGTTATGTGAGCCATATTTGTTTTTAATGAGATGTATATTATTCATATATAGAATTATATCAAGTCCTTAAAAAAATTATTATTAATCATCAAATGAGAATTATACTTGAATGGATATGATGGAGAATGAATCTCATCGCGTTCGTGGAGACGGTACTCCGTACGTACGCACGAGCGACAATATCAATCTTTTGATATTAAAATATTATATAATTGGATGGTATATCATATATAAAAAATAATTATAATGTTATATTTATTATTTAAATGAGTTACACATCATTATTATACCCACCCAAATAACAATATATTGAATAACAATTACACCACGACGTGGAGACTGTAAGTCGTACGTACGCACGTATGGTGACATGTTATTAAAAGGGTGGATAGAATAATGAATATGGTTGTACCATATTTATAATAACATCACATTATATATAAGATACTGGTGTTATTAATTTAGAATGGTAATAACAAAGAAAGAAGAAGTTGAAGAAGAAAGGAACTTGAAAAGGGGTGGTGAAAATATTACCTCTTCTTTGGGTTCTTCCTTTTGATTTGATCAAAATGGCTCCTTAGGTTGGCTTTATGATAAAACTAAGGCCTCTAGGTTGTAGTGAGGGATGTTTAGAGAGTATGTGGGAAGGGTTTTGCCGAACCAAAAGGCTTTTATTGTGTGAATAAATGAGAAGGAGGAGTTCCCTTTTATAAGAGGGGTGAGGGGCACCTTAGGAAAAGCTAAAATTATTAATTTATAATAAATTCATATTCAGTTTCTAATGTCTCCAAAGTTGATTATTAAAAGGTTAAGGTGGGGATAGGTCTAAAACCATTCAACCAAATGAATTTAGACAGGTTTGGGTCATTATATTAACCTTATCTTTTAGTTTTAACTCTTAGTTAATTAGTTTGACATTTACCATGTCACTTTGTATTTTTATATTTTATAGTTAATATACTTACTATATACATCCAAGCGACCCCCAAGTGGTCCATTAATGATACACCTATCATGATATAAGTCTCTTGGCCGAAACTTATATATTTAGGAATTTATTATAAATTAATAATATAATATTTGTTTTAAAAACTCTTTTATGTCAATTTTGACATTATTCAATAGTTGATTTTTGTAAAACTCATAAAAGATATATTACTTAGAAGAAATTTAATTACATCATTAATAACATGTCATATTAAACTAGAAAATTAGTTTAATTCATTAAAATTCTCATATTATATTTATTTGGGTATTTATAATATCAATTATTTTAATTTTTCATTATTATGGTAATTACTGCATCATCATTGTGTCATAAATAAATTAACTTATTTAATGTATAAAAATTATAAATAAAATACCATTATGTAATAAATCTTCTTATATTTCTAATGAATATTTTTAGTGGAACATCCATCATATATAACCCTATGTAAAAATTGATTTTCTAAAAGATATATGCTTCTGTCATTTTTCCATTCATTTTAACTTAATTAAAATAAAGTGTCCCTATCACTTACAAGTGGCTCCATGGGGTCCCAAAATCATCCCAAAGATGCCCATGGTCGGACATGTATCAACCAATACGGTTAGGAAACGTTGTAGGGTAATTTTTTATTATTATAATTTTATTTTTTTAACCCATATTTACCGAATTTACCTTTTAACCATGGTAAATAAAATATTTACCGAAGTAATTATTCAAAATGACTAAAAATAAAAGTTAAATACTTACACAATTTCGACATCCTGATTCCAAATATGGAATCCATTTTTCCAAATTCAATACACAGTAGTGGCAGATATTAATTTAAAATTAATTTCCGTTGTTAAAACAAAAAGCGTGTTTTTAAGAAATAATAACTGTCAAAAGATTGACAGTTGTTTATGTTCAGTTTAAATGTGAAATTATGTTCAATGACCCACATTGTATTAAATGGTAAAAATATATTTTAAATATAATTTAAAACCAATCAAATTCATAATTTATGACTATTGATTATTTCGATTAAAAAAAGATGTTTTTAATTAAAATTTAGTAATTTTTACTATTCATCAAAATATAAAAGTTATCCGAAAAGTACCAAAATTTCACCCGAGGATAATTTCGTTATTCCGAATCCAAAAATGAAGTATATTCATCCAAATTAAAAACATAAAAGTTTTATTTATTAATTTAAAATTGTTTCCCGCTTTCGAAACCAAAAGGCGTATTTTTAAGAAATAATTACTATCAAAAGTTTGACAGTTGTTTATGTCCAATTTCAAGGTGAAATTACTTAAAATGACTTTCATTGGATTAAATAGTAAAAATATAATATATTTATACTTCCAAACCAATAAAATTTATAATTTAACAATATAAATTATTTTGATTAAAAATGTTGTTTTCAGTTAAAATATAGTATTTTTCACTATTCACCAAAATATGAAAGTTATCAGAAAGACACCAAAACATTATTCATAGTAAATTATTATGTCCCAATTCTAAATAAGAATTTAATTTTGTAAAATTGAATATATAAAAGTTTCAAATATTGGTTTTAAAAAGTCTTCTCCATTAAAAGGCGGTAAAATTTCATTTTTTTGAAAAATACTTCTTTTATCTGAAAAAATGAATTTGTTCATAAATCATGTCTTAGAAACTCGTAATATGGATTAAAATTATAAGGATAATTTAATATTTAATATTTATTTAATACAACTCATAACCTCTTTTGAACGGCTAGTTTGGTAAGTGGTGGTGTACTTGAGCTCAGTGTTGCGTACAACACACGCTATTGTATTATTCAAAGAGAAGTGTACCATTGAAGATTGGGGTGTTACATTCACCCCTCCTTCAATAAATTGCGTCCTCGCAATTTTAAAAATTGGGCCTTAAAATGGAAAGCCCCACATCGGAAAAAGAGTCAATAAAACTACCACTTTAAAAGAATGAAAGAGAGGTCTAAAGGTCACCCAAGATAACCCATACTAGGATTCTAGGTAGGAAAACATGGATGTGGATGATAAACTAAGTGTCAAGTTCTGATGGAGAGGGATAGAAATCATGATCAGGATAAAGGTAACAATAAGAAAACCACAAAATTGTGTTGGGACAAACGATCATTAGTCTCCTAGTAGGAAAAGTAAACGGACAACATTTTTCATTTTAAGTTACATACATATGGATGAGGAATTCATTTATGATATTGACTAAGAATATAAAGATATATACTTACTTTTCATGTAGAGTTTCATTCTTTAATAAATTTTCACCACTAACCCAATTTTTTTAAACGATGAGTATTCAAGAAGACTTGGTCACACTGGAAGAGCTAGAATAAACTTATATAGAATCACATGATCCATGCAGGATAAACTATATATTTACATCATATTTAGAGATTAATCAAAACCAAAATGGTTAGTACAAGATATAATGATCCCCCAAAAGGATATTCCTTGAGAGAAATAAACACTAATCTTAATTTCTAAAATTAAACCAATAATACCCCAAAGTTAAATAAATACCATTCAATAATCAATTGTCCTTAAAATTCTTCAATATAATCCAAACTAATATTGAAACCCAAAACATAGAAGAATTTTATTATGTAGTCGCCCATGTTAAATTGTATCTCCAAATGACATTAATTACTCTTAAAGTCACATACATAAAAGTAATTAACCTAATCATTTCCATAAATAACCCAAATCATTATAAATCCACAATAAAAACGTAGATAAAAATCCACCATTACTCCTCAAATGAAATCCCATACTACTATATTTTCCTTTGGCATATAGTGTTCTCAACAAAGCGAACAACTTCCAAAATAACATTTATCACATAATCACCAAATCATTTTCCTATACTAAGACTATTCATTTGGTAAGACATAAGATCCCAAATCAAATTATTATTGATCGATAAAATCATTTAACTAAAAATAATAGTCACACTAACTGTAACATCCCTAGTAAGTAATGAATAATAGATATTTTTATCTATGTCTATTAATGAATTAGATAGTGTTTTAGAGGCTTAAAATGAAAATAAATCCAATCTTAAGCATGGAATACACTAATATTCTTAAAAGATTGTTTTACTGCCTTTTGATGGCAAACCATTTTTAAATCAATTATTTAACAATTTTATAATCTATATTTTTCAAAATAAACATATTCATTATGATTGGGACATTGAATTTTACATTGGATAAATTTTTGGTATTTTTCGGACAATTTTCATTTTTTTAATGAATAGTGAAAAATACAGCATTTTACATCAAAACATCTTTTTCATTTAATTTAATTATATGGTTAGATTATATTTTTAATTGGTCTTAAAGTGTAATATGAATATAATTTTACCATTTAATCCAATGGTGGTAATTAGGATTAATTTCACTTTGGAATTGGTCATAACCTAATGCCACACTTTTCATAGATATTGTTTCAAAAAAACCCGATATTTGTCATGACAGCGGGAATTAATTATTAAATTAATTAATGAAACATATATGATGTGAATTTTGTAAAATAGACATCATTTTTGAATTCAGAATATCAAATATAGCTTAGGGTGAAGTTTTGGTATCTTTCTGAAAAACATCAATTTTTGATAAATAGTGAAACCACTAAGTGGTAGTTAAAGAAACTGATTTTTCGTTTAAATGAAATTTTACCACCTCTGTGATTTGATTTTCAAAAATCCGACATACATGGTTGTCATTAAGAAGTAAAATGTGGTTCAATGAGATTAAAATAATTTTTTGGTGAATAGTAACTTTTATGTTTTTAATCGTGATTAGTGGTAATTAGTGTAGTTTAAGGTAAAAATAATGTTTTAATGGTATGAGATGAGCTTGACACATGTCCTACCCTCATTGTATGTGTCATGGTCGACCAAGAAAAGCCATGGGTCAACTTGGGGACCCCATGGAGACACTTTGGTTGGGAAATGACATAAATAACTTTTTATTTAATGTTAAAGTAAAAATGACACAAACATGAGTTATGTTACTAAAACAATTTTTATATGGGGTTATACCAGTCATATTTTTGACTATAAATATTCGTTAGAAAGATAAAATGATTTCCTACATCATAGTATTTTTTTTCTAATTTTTAGAAATTAAATAAATTAAATTATTTATGACATCATGATGATGCAGCGATGACCTCATTATTTAACGATTTAAATAAAA
Source organism: Viscum album (assembly GCA_963277665.1). Lineage (NCBI taxonomy): Eukaryota > Viridiplantae > Streptophyta > Magnoliopsida > Santalales > Viscaceae > Viscum > Viscum album. Next base: position 1,867,059,377 of record OY728120.1, on the reverse strand, counting down.
TGGAAAGTTAATGTAAAATCTAAAACCTACACATGGACAAAACCAATTTGATGAGTATATTTCGAACCCTTATCACCCTATCATAAAATTATATAAATGTGGGTCCTTTCGAATCCGAAACTCATTTTAAAATAAAGTAACTTATCTTTACTTTCAAAGAGTGCCCCTCCTCTCCTCTTATAAAAGGCCCCCACCTCTACCTCCTTACCCACACTCCCAAAGCCTTTGGCTCGGCCAACTCCTGCCAATTTTGTCTCTCCACTTCCCTATATTACTCCTTGAATCCTCACTTTGGGAAGAAGTCTTTCCAAGGAAGCCTTTGAGCTCAAACCAATGGGAGTTACCCGATTTTAAGGTAATGTCTTCTTTTGAGTCCTTTTGTATTATTTTTCTTCTCCAACCCCCTAAAATCATTTGATTATTTTCTTTTGTAACAACTCCAGTATCCTCAATATAATAGGATGTTGTTATAATATGAATTTGAGCTACACTTACACACACCTTCATCTAATGGTTAACGAACATACTGTTTCCGTGGATGGTGAATTTATGCCTCCCAAAACGATGATTGTTCAACATTCTTTTAACACCTTCAAAGGTGGCCATTAAGATGTCACTATATTTATATATGATATATTATATGTTTATGTTTTCCTTAAGAATCTGTTTTTTTCTTTTTGGTCATACCTTTATGGTTTCCATTATGGGTAAACGCGATATTTTCATTTAAGGGAGTGCGGACTACCGCCCCCTCAAAGTGATTTGATTCGTTGAATACCATATGTGGGACGTATAAAGGATGGAATTATGATATTATATATGATATTATACTGGAATTATAATATACCTTTATATCATTATTATTTCATTCTATAAAATACGAAATAGAAATGAAAGTAGTGTTCATGCGTACGTACGGCTTACCATCTCCATGAACGGTGCATTTCATTTATTACCTCTAAATGATTATGTAATATTATAAATTCATGTATATACTGAATATATATGATATATAAATAATGATTATAATTCTGGATATAATGGATACATGAACAACATGTAATTATAAAGGGTTTATTTTTGACTCAAGTACCTATGATCGTTAAAACGACCGTTATTAACTTAAATAATTACATAGTGTTCATGACATGGCAATAAGTGATATAAAAGGAATAATGAACTTGAAAAAGGTTCTTAAAGAAGTAAAAATTAATTCAAGTTTATTATTCAGGACATTAAAAAACGATCGAGTCAAGTCGGACCCGAGGTATGGGACTTCGTCTCAATCTCCTTTCATTGAGGCATATTTTGTTTTATACACAACCTTATTTTATACGGTGCATAAACCCCTTTTACATTTACTTTTATCCAAAAGGAATATTTTTATACAAAGCGTTTTACAAAACCACAAAAGGGAATGTTTTTGTTGTACGTATGGGGCGACAATGACTTCTCCGCTGCCTTGACCATTATTTGGGTTTCGGCTTCCTCTACAAGCCAAACCTTGTTTTTAAAAGAAAAATAAATACAATGTTTTACTTTTCTTTTATTTTGTTATTGAAAATGGTTTTCATAATGTATTTATATCAATGTGTTGTATTGATATCTTGTGATTGAAAGGTGGAAATTTTATGTTTCCTTTATGCATGTTTTATGGGATACGATTATGTTGAGGTTCTTGGGCATTATTATGAAGATGGGTGGTTCCGTGATAAAATAAGGGCGGGTGATCCCGATATAGCTCTCCAATGCATTGGGTAACGCGAAGGAGTGAAACGTTATGGTTTCTCCAAATAGATTTAGGGAATATACTGTGATGGGTATTCCAAACATAACCAAGAGGGTTACTCCCTACGTAAGGATGTTATGAATGCCTCAAGTTACCTTTATGTCTTATGATTTCTATGATTTATTCATGATTTGATGAGGTATGTTAAAATGATTATGTTTTATGGGTAAAGTATGATCTCATTCTTATGTATATATGTACCCATGTTTCCTTTCCATATTTTTATATCCCTTACTGAGCTTTTTATGCTCATCCCAAGTTTTTTTTGAAATGTTTTTCATAGGTCAAGGGAAAGGTACATGATCTGATGATAGTGTTAAGGAAGTGTCAAGAAATAATCCATGTTTTATTTTAAATATTTTTCCATTGATGGGAATGAAGAATACTATCTTTATGTAACCACTTTGTTTATATGTGGAATTTAATGCAAGTTTTATGATCTAATTCTCTAAAACTCTAAACCCGAAAAGATCCTCAATGTGTAATCTTGTAATAACTCAAGATTAAGTATGGTTTATGGTTGGGGCCTTATAGTTGGTATCATAGGTCGGTGTAGATTACTTTAGGAGTTATAATTCTATTAAATGATTATCCAAAAATATTTTTTTTATGGTCAAATTGAAGTGATATAGTATTTGAATATTACCATGTTGCTTTATCTAAGACATGTTTGTTCAGAATGGTTTTCCGCAGAGGAAACAGGGAAGCCGTGCTAGGAAGGCATACAGAAGAAAATAACCTTCCGAATCAGCATCCTGAGATTGTCGAAATTGGAACTGAATAGTTTGTTGCAGTAATGGCACAGTTGACTCAAGCGATAAATGGCGGTGGTATCTATACATGAGATCAGCCAGATCAACCGCAGAGGAACATGTCAGTGGAGGAACATTTCATGAGGCAACATCCCCCATCATTCAGATGATCATCTGACCTTGTGTTAGTTGAAGGTTATATTAAAGCACTGGAGAAGATTTTTGATGTCATTGGGTGTTCAGACAATCAAAGTGTTAGTCTTTCTATTTATCGTTTGGAGGGTGAAGCAGATTAGTGGTGGTCGATGGTTAAAAATATCAGGGACGCTGATGAGATTGATGCTCTCGACTGGGATGAATTCAAAGGTATTTTTCTTGAGAAGTATTTTCCTAAGGTTGTTCGACTTAGGATGGAAAAGAAATTCTTGGAATTGAGGCAAGAGGAAGACTTAGTGGCTACCTATGAAGAAAGGTTCACTCGATTGGCAAGGTATGCTACAAATTTTATCCGAGACCTTGATAGTAAAATCAATCGTTTTTACTCAGGATTAAAGCCAAAATATCGAAGGGCATTAGCTTCTCGTGAGTTTAAAAGTTATGAAAAGCTTGTTCGATGTGCTGAGAAGGTGGAAATGGAGTTTTCCGATGATCAAGTGTTCTATAACAACCAACAGAAGAAGAGAACGAGGTGGCAGGAGAAAGGTTAGAATTCTTCAAAAAAGTCTGATGGTAAGAAAACTAAGTTTCCAGTTTGTGATAAATGTGGAAAAATGCATTCTGGGGAATGTCTTCTGAATTTTGGAAAGTGCTACTGATGTGGTAAGATGGGACATAAGGCTCGTGATTGCACTGAAAAGGATCAAGGTGAAGGTAAGACCAAATTTGATTTACAGTTAGTGAAATGTTATAAGTGCAATGAGATGGGTCACTATACAAACGAGTGTCCGAGAAAGATCTTGAGTGATGGAAAGCAGTTAGACTACAAGCAGAAAGGGGTGGTGAAATCTTTTGCAACTACTTCAGCAGATGTCGGGCCATCAAATGAAGTTGTTTCAGGTACATTGTTTGTTTTTTCAGATTATGCCAGTGTGTTGTTTGATTCGGGGTCTACACATTCTTTCATCTCTAAAACATTTTCTCGTAAAATGGGAATACCATCTCAAGAAATGACTCCTGAACTTTTGGTAAAAACACTTGGGGGGAATGTTGAGGAAAAAAGAATTTATAAGAATCTTCCTATCCTTATCTGTGGAAAGAACCTACTTGCAAACCTTATTGTTCTACCTCTAGTAGAGTTTGATGTTATCCTGGGTATGGATTGGCTCTCTATTTACCATGATAAGATTAACTGCAGAGATAAAGAAATTTCTTTTCAGAGAGACTTTCAGTTTGTGTACAAGAATGAACCCTTACTGTTGATAACTTATCAAGAGCCCGAGAAACTTGTAAAATATGGAAATGAATGTAACCTTGCACACATCGTTGAAAATAAAGGAACTGTTCAGATTAATGATGTGCCAGTGGTAAATGAGTATCCTGATGTTTTTCCTGGAATAATACCAGATCAGGAAGTTGAATTTACTATTGACTTAGTTCCTGATGCTAAGCCAATTTCAAAACCTCCTTATCGAATGGATCAAATTGATCTTTTAGATTTGAAGGAGCAATTGCATGATTTATTAGAGAAAGGTTTCATTCAACCTAGCACATCACCATGGGGTGCTCCTATTTTATTTGTTAAAAATAAAGATGGTTCAATGAGACTTTGAATTGATTATAGATCCTTGAATAATATCACTGTTATGAACAAATATCCTTTGCCTCATATCGACGATTTGTTTGATCAGCTCCAGGGAGCTCAGTTTTTTTCAAAGATTGACCTGAGATCGGGGTACCATCAGCTGAAGGTAAAGGAGGAAGATATTCTGAAGACCGCGTTCCGTACAAGATATGGCCACTAGGAATTTGTAGTAATGCCTTTTGGGCTAACCAATGCACCTGCGGTATTCATGGACTTAATGAATATAATTTTCCATGAGTTCATGGATAAGTTTGTGGTGGTTTTTATTGATGATATTTTGGTGTTTTCTAAAAGTAAAGAAGAGCATGAAAGACATTTAAGTGTTATCTTGAAAACCTTAAAAGAAAAGAAATTGTATGGGAAATTCAGCAAGTGTGAGTTTTGGTAGCAACAAGTTTCTTTCCTTGATCACATTGTTTCTAAAGATGGGATAACTGTTGATCCTGCAAAAACAAAAGTTGTGGAAGACTGGCCAAGACCCACAAATGTAACTGAGATTCGTAGCTTCCTTGGTTTGGAAGGCTATTACCGAAGGTTTGATAGAAATCTTTCACAGTTATCTAGTCCAATGACTAAGCTAACTCGAAAGGGTGTCAAGTTTATCTGGACAAAAGATTGTGATGATAGTTTTCAGGAATTTAAAAGAAGATTGGTGAATGCTCCAGTTTTGGAACTACCTTCCAAGAATGGTGAGTTTGTTATATATAGTGATGCTTCATTGAAAGGACTTGGTTGCATCCAAATGAAGAATGATCAGGTAATTGCTTATGCTTCACGACAGTTGAAAACACATGAGGTAAATTACCCTACACATGATTTGGAATTAGCTGTTGTTGTTTTTGCTTTAAAAATTTGGAGGCATCATTTGTATGGAGTAAAATGTGAAATATATACCGATCACAAAAGTTTAAAGTATATATTCACTAAGATAGAATTGAACATGAGATAAAGGAGATGGCTAGAATTAATCAAGGATTATGATTGTACAATCCATTACCATCTGGGAAAAGCAAATAATGTGGCTGATGCTTTGAGTCGAAAAAGTAATGATTCATTAGCAATGTTGCGTTTGGAACGTGATCCTTTGGTTAAGGATTTGATGAACTTTGTCATAGAATTTTTTGGTGTAGGAAGTTCTTCTATTTTGTTTCAGGTATCAGGGAGATCATCTCTATCATATAGAATCAAGCAAGCACAGAAGCAAGACAGTGAGTTGCAGAAAAAGGTAGAGTTGGTTCAGAAAGGAAAGTTGCCTGAATTCAACATTGATAATGATTGTGTTTTGAGATTTGGGAAGAGATTATGTGTGCCTTGTTATTCACAGCTGAAGAGAGAGTTGTTATGTGAAGCTCATAGTTCTTCGTTTTCAGTTCATCCTGGCAGTACTAAGATGTATAGAGATCTGCAGGAGTATTACTGGTGGGATGGAATGAAAAGAGATATTGCTAATTTTACTGTGAAGTGTTTGACTTGTCAGCAGGTTAAAGCAGAGCGGCAGTTACCAAAAGGGATGCTTTAGCCTTTACCAGTGCCAGAGTGGAAATGGGAGAATATATCCATGGACTTTGTTGTGGGATTACCAAAGACATCTCGAGGTAATAATGAAATCTGGGTTATTGTTGATCACTTGACTAAATCTGCTCATTTCCATGCTATACGAGATACTTCTTCCATAGATCAACTTTCCCGTTTGTATCTTAATGAGATAGTCAGGTTACATGGAGTTCCTCTCTCCATTGTATCTGATCGTGATCCCAGGATCACTTCTAACTTTTGGAAAGGCCTTCAAAAGTCGTTGGGTACTGAATTAAATATTAGTACAGCTTTTCATCCTCAATCAGATGGGCAGTCAGAACGAACAATTCAGACATTATAGGATATGCTACGTTCTTGCTCTATGGATTATCAGGGAAGTTGGGACCAACATCTTACTTTGGTTGAATTTTCATACAATAACAGTTTTCATTCCAGTATACAGATGGCACCATTTCATGCATTATATGGGAAGCAGTGTCAAACTTCAGCTTTCTGGGATGTAGTGGGTGAAAGGAAGTTGATGGGACCAGAATTAATAGAAGAGATGGCAGAAAAAGTTCAGCTGATTCAGAAGCACATGAGAACAGCTCAGAGTAGGCAGAAGAGTTATGCAGACAACAGGAGAAAGGATCTAACTTTTGAGGTAGGTGATCATGTTTTTCTCAAAGTCTCACCATGGAAAAGTGTGATGCGATTTGGTAAGAAAGGAAAGCGGAGTCCAAGGTTTATTGGACCATATGAAATTCTGGAGAGAGTTGGATCACTTTCATACCGGGTGGATTTACCTCCGAGTTTATCTCAGGTACACAATGTTTTTCACGTTTCGATGTTGAGAAAGTATATGCCAGATCCATCTCATGTTTTGAGTCCCGATGTAGTTCAGCTGGAAGAGAACCTATCTTATGAGGAATAACCGGTCCAGATTCTTGACCATAGGGAGCAAGTGTTACGGAATAAGGTGATTAATTAGGTAAAGGTTTTGTGGAAAAACCACTTGATTGAAGAGGCAACATGGGAATATGAAAATGCAATGAGGGATAAGTACCCCCATTTATTTGATAAGTAAATAAATTGCGGGGACACAATTTTCTAAAGGGGGAAGGATGTAACATCCCAAGTAAGTAATGAATAATAGATATTTTTATCTATATCTATTAATGAATTAGATAGTGTTTTAGAGGCTTAAAATGAAAATAAATCCAATCTTAAGCATGGAATACACTAATATTCTTAAAAGATTGTTTTACTGCCTTTTGATGGAAACCCCTTTTTAAATCAATCTTTTGACAATTTTATAATCTATATTTGTCAAAATAAACATATTCAATATGATTGGGACATTGAATTTTACATTGGATAAATTTTTGGTATTTTTCTGACAGTATTCATTTTTTAATGAATAGTGAAAAATAATGCATTTTACATCAAAACTGATTTTTCATTTATTTTAATTATATGGATAGATTATATTTTTAATTGGTCTTAAAGTGTAATATGAATATAATTTTACAATTTAATCCAATGGTGGTCATTAGGATTAATTTCACTTTGGAATTGGTCATAAACTAATGCCAATATTTTCATAGATATTGTTTCAAAAAAACCCGCTATTTGTCATGACAGCGGGAATTGATTACTAAATTAATTAATGTAACTTATATGATGTGAATTTTGTAAAACAGACCTATTTTTTGAATTCATAATATCTAATATATCTTAGGGTGTTGTTTTGGTATCTTTCTGAAAAACTTCAATTTTTGATGAATAGTGAAACCACTAAGTGGTAGTTAAAGAAACTGATTTTTCGTTTAAAATTAAATTTTACCACCTCAGTGATTTGATTTTCAAAAATCCGACAGACATGGTTGTCATTAAGAAGTAAAATGTGGTTCAATGAGATTAAAATATTTTTTTGGTGAATAGTAACTTTTATGTTTTTAATCGAGATTAGTGGTAATTAGTGTAGTTTAAGGTAAAAATAATGTTTTAATAGTATGAGATGAGCTTAACACATGTCCTACCCTCATTGGATGTGTCATGGTCGACCAAGACAAGCCATGGGTCAACTTGGGGACCCCATGGAGACACTTTGGTTGGGAAATGACATAAATAACTTTTTATTTGATGTTAAAGTAAAAATGACACAAACATGAATTATTTTACTAAAACAATTTTTATATGGGGTTATACAAGTCAGATTTTTGACTATAAATATTCATTAGAAAGATAAAAACATTTCCTACATAATAGTATTTTTTTTATAATTTTTATACATTAAATAAATTAAATTATTTATGACATCATGATGATGCAGCGATGACCTCATTATTTAACGATTTAAATAAAATGGAAAGTTAATGTAAAATCTAAAACCTACACATGCACAAAACCAATTTTATGAGGGGATTTCGTACCCTTATCACCTTATCCTCAAAATATATCAATGTGGGGCCTTTTTAATCCGAAAATCATTTTAAAATAATGTAACTTATCTTTACTTCCAAAGAGTGCCCCTCCTCTCCACTTATAAAAGGCCCCCACCTCTACCTCCTTACCCACACTCCCAAAGCCTTTGGCTCGGCCAAACCCTGCCCATTTTGTCTCTCCACTTCCCTATATTACTCCTTGAAGCCTCACTTTGGGCAGAAGTCTTTCCAAGGAAGCCTTTGAGCTCAAACCAAAGGGAGTTACCCGATTTTAAGGTAATGTCTTATTTTGAGTCCTTTTGTTTTATTTTTCATCTCCAACCCCCTAAACTCTTTTTATTCTTTTCTTTTGTAACAAATCCAGTATCCTCAATATACTCAGATGTTGTTATAATATGGATTTGAGCTACACTTACACACACCTACATCTAATGGTTAACGAACATACTGTTTACGTGGATGGTGAATTTATGCCTCCCGAAACGATGATTGTTCAACATTCTTTTAACACCTTCAAAGGTGGAAATTAAGATGTCACTATATTTATATATGATATATAATATGTTTATGTTTTCCTTATGCTTCTGTTTTTTTTCTTTTTGGTCATACCTTTATGGTTTCCATTATGGGTAAACGCGAAATCTTCATTTAAGGAAGTGTCGACTACCGCCCCCTCAAAGTGATTTGATTTGTTAAATACCATATGTGGGACGTTTAAAGGATGGAATTATGATATTATATATGATATTATACTGGAATTATAATATAACTTTATATCATTAGGATTCCATTCTATAAAATACGAAATAGAAATGAAAGTAGCGTTCATGCGTACGTACGGCTTACCGTCTCCATGAACGGTGCATTTCATTTCATACCTATAAATGATTATGTAATATTATAAATGAATTTATATACTGGATATATATGATATATACTTAATGATTATAATGCGGATATAATGGATACATGAGAAACATGTAATTATAAAGGGTTTACTTTTGACTCAAGTACCAATGATCATTAAAACGACCGTTATTAACTTAAATAATTACATAGTGTTCATGACATGGAAATAAGTGATATAAAAGGAATAATGAACTTGAAAAATGTTCTTAAGGAATTATAAATTAACTCAAGTTTATTATTCAGGACATTAAAGAACGATCGAATCAAGTCGGACCCGAGATATGGGACTTCGTCTCAATCACCTTTCATTGAGTCATATTTTGTTTTATACAAAACCTTCTTTTATACGGTGTATAAACCCCTTTGACTTTTACGTTTATCCAAAAGGAATATTTTTTATATGAAGCATTTTAGAAAACGACCAAAGGGAATGTTTTTGTCGTACGTATGCAGTGACAACGACTTCTCTGCCGCCGTGACCATTATTTGGGTTTCGGCTTCCTCTACAAGCCATACCTTGTTTTTAAAAGAAAAATAAATACCATGTTTTACATTTCATTTATTTTGGTATTGAAAATGGTTTTCATAATGTATTTATATCAATGTGTTGTATTGATATCTTGTGATTGAATGGTGGAAATTTTATGTTTCCTTTATGCATGTTTTATGTGATACGATTATGTTGAGGTTCTTGGGAATTATTATGAAGACGGGTGGTTCTGTGATAAACTAAGGGCGGGTGAGCCCGATATAGCTCTCCAATGCATTGGGTAACACGAAGGAGTGAAACGTTAAGGTTTCTCCAATGAGATTTAGGGAATATACTGCGATGGGTATTCCAAACGTAACCAAGAGGGTTACTCCCTATGTAAGGATGTTATGAATGTCTCAAGTTACCTTTATGTCTTATGATATCTATGATTTATTCATGATTTGATGAGGTATGTTAAAATGCTTATGTTTTATGGGTAAATTATGATCTCATTCTTATGTATATATGTACCCATGTTTCCTTTCCATATTTTTATATCCCTTACTGATATTTTTATGCTCATCCCATGTTTTTATGAAATGTTTTTCACATGTCAAGGGAATGGTACATGATATGATGATAGTGTCATGGAAGTGTCAAGAAATAATCCATGATTTATTTTAAATATGTTTCCATTGATGGGAATGAATAATACTATCTTTATGTAACCACTTTTCTTATATGTGAAATGTAATGTATGTTTTATGATCTAATTCTTTAAAACTCTAAACCCGAAAAGATCCTCAATGTGTAATCTTGTAATAACTCAAGATTAAGTAAGGTTTAAGGCTGGGGCCTTATACTAACCAGGGACTTCAAGTAGTCCAATGGTAGGCGATAAATCCCAATCACACTTTGGTTGTGGGTTCGATTCCCACAGCTTTGTCCGACGCGACGGGTTGTCACACGGTCTACTTGTTGTCATTTTTCAAAAACTATATTTTATAACATTACCAAAAAGAGATAAATTCATCAAAATGACCATAACATAATTTAACCACAAATGTTATCTCATACCTTGCATCTTTATCCCAAATTATAATAATTTTTATTTGCCTCAAACCCAATGATCATATAATACCAAATGGTTATTTATAACTATATCCACAAGAGAAAAGATAATTATTCCATAAATATCAGTCTCAGATGGAAAACGTTAGGGTTACAAATACAAGAGAAAATTATTCCAAAGTAAACCCTTCAACAAGGATCACTTATAATTTTTAAACATTTATCCAACCATTTATTTCCACAAAGCTTCTTCTCTAACCAAGAAAATATCCTATAAAATAGGACATTCACTAGGGTAATGGCCAGGTCCCATAAATTTACAAAAAATGATTGTAAATGGATTCTTGACACCATTTTTATCTTCTTCCATAGTACTCTTCAATTATCTTCAGAAATTCTTCACTTTATGTCCTTCCTTCCCGCACGTAATGCATTTCATTGTCCCATTGAGACACTTTCCTGGGTGTCTCCTTCCACATTTCCTGCATGATAGAAATTGAGGATTTCTTTCTCCATGGTCTCCACTACTGGAGCTCTTATCATTCTTCACCTTTCTCTTCTTTGTTGAGTCCGGTAATTGGTTAATATATATATTTTTGATCATATTTTTGGAAAATTGATTTTGCATAAAGACGATATCTTTTACACCTATCAACATTCAATTTTGTTTCTCATTGCCACAATCGTTCCCACCTTGTACACCATTCTCAAAGTCACTATGACTTCCTTGTAATCTAGACATTGACTAAAACCAGAAAGCATTGTGTGAGTAACAGTAGTCATAAAATCATTTAGAGATTAAAATGTCACCATATTCTCAATTTGAAACATATTAGGATTAACCGAGGTCATTTACTCTCATATTATATATATATTACATCAAATTGGTTTGTAAAGAAAATTTAAATTATCCTAAGCATATCCCCCGGGAGTGTCGTAACCAAGAGTGCAGCAAGGCCCGTTGTCGTGCACTAGTTTCCATTCGAGTCTAGCTCAAAGCGGTGTTTTCGGGTTTTAACCCTAGGTACATCTGTGCCAGAGCCGCCTCTACCTGCTCGTATCCAGACAGGGATATATTTCTCGGAAAACTCATAAAATCTCTACAATACCAAAATTCTAGGAAGTTATTCCATACTAATCCTCAAAGTTCATCTTAGGTCTACGTGCTCTAATCAGAGTTTATCTAAATCTAGCTTCCAAGGTTTGTACTAAACATCCTCTGATACCAACTGTAACGCTCCGGCCCTAGATACACAGAGTTGGTGCATTATTACATTACATTGTCATGATAACAAAGGATCGCTCTCGAAAGACCGATTAGTTTAGTAGTCTTGGAAACAGTAGATATATTCATAAGTCTTACATTACATCCTAAGGTAAAAAAAACTAAAACAATATCTTGTCTTCATATCCCCTCATACTATCCTTGACGGTCTTTCATAAATTACTTCTTCTCATCCTGGGAAAAATAAAACACTGAAAGGGGTGAGCTCAGATGCTCAGTAAGGATAACAATATAGCAGAAGCTTTCATAGATAAGCATAAACACTTAAAGAAATTTTTAACTAAAACAAAAGCCTTTTAAACTTGAACTTTAGAATAATATGGAAAAGATAAAATGAAATAATGCCATTTACTTTTTCACATGGATATTCTACTAGTCAAACAATCACATGCAATATCAATAACCACATTCATAATGATGGAATGCCTAATTCGAGACTATCATAACAACATAGCCAAGGCCTCGTGCCAAGACTAAAAATAAGATTTTGTCAAGGCCTTGTGCCAAGACACTATTTTGTCTCATGAGACCTACCGATGCATCGAGGAGCTATAGCAGGCTCCACCCGTCACTTATTAAGTCCAATTCATTCCTCATATGAACATGTTTAAACATAATATAAACAATCGTATTAAAACTAGCATTCGAAATGTCAATACTTTAACCACAAACCATGAATGGTATAAAAATAGCACATCCACAGTCAAACATAACTCATTCGATACAGTATGGAAGATTTTACTGTGTCACATTAACCTCAATAAAAAATAATGGAGGATATTGACATAGATGAAAATAATCTTCAAAACTATTTGAGAGAAATATCTCCCTTTTTCTTGAAATCATTTAAAAGTCACACTATTTGTCAAGAAGCCATTTAAAAATAGATTTTTGAATCAATGTTTCCCATACCACTTTGAAACTCTTAAAAGGAGTTTTAATTTTAAAACTTTAATGTCCATATAAATAAATCCTTAAAACAATTTTTAAAACATGTACATTAATGAGCAAGATTTCGAAGAATAAGTCTTTAAAACATTTAAAAATGGTATTTTAGTTAGAGTTTCTAACCAAAAGAGACACACTTGAATACAAATAATTGCGGTAATAAAAACATTGTAATATCATGAGAATAAAGTAATTCATGATATTCTTTGTCAAAGTACATTATATACACCACATAAAATTGATTTGGTGTATAACAACAAAGAAGTCTCAATTGAATGTAAATTGAGATGAAATCTATCATGAAGGTCGTATCTTTTGATTAAGGATAAATCAACGGAATAATTATGTGTGACAAATATAAATACACTAAATATGATTGGATATTCAGTGTAAAACAATCAAAGGACATTCACACATATTCTTGTAAAAACAACACCAATGAATTGGATGTTTATCTCAACAAATCGAGATTGAGTAAAAATTACTCTTATCAAGTTCATACCGATGACCTGATAATTTATCAATAGACTTATTATTTTATAAAATGTATATCCACATAAAGTTTAGTGGAATTTATGACATAATCAAATGAATAGATATTCTACACCTAATCTTGGAGTAAAATAATCAATAAAGTATGCGTAAAGCCGAATGAGTGGAAATTGAAATTTCAAATTACTTTATCGATTAGGTAACTTATGAAACATGCACCCATGAAAGAAGGATCATAAAATTATGATGTAAATACCCATAAATTAAATTATATTACACAATTAATACCATCATGGGCAGTACACATACACCACATGCAATAAATATGTGGTGAATAATGGAATTCTCACTAAACTAAGAGTGTGATAAGAAACCCCTTACTTTGTACTTTTTCCTTGGTCGATGGTAGGTTAACCTCCTGTATAATGGTGAAATAATTGTTATTGAATTATACAAGAATAATTTACATTAATATGATATAATATATGATCTTTTAACATTTATTTGTTAATAATATCTTAGAATTATCGTCATTTCGGGTGTTAATGGGATTATTTTACTTTATATTCTTTGTTATGTGAGCCATATTTTTTTAAGGGGATTTATATTATTCATATAAAGAATGGTATCAAGTACTTAAAAATTATTTTTAATCGTCAAATGAGAATTATACTTGAATGGATATGATGGAGAATGAATCTCATCGCGTTCGCGGAGACGGTACTCCGTACGTACGCACGATCGACAATATCATTCTTTTGATATTAAAATAATATATAATTTGATTTTATATCATATATAAAGAATCATTATCATGTTATATTTTTTATTTAAATGAGTTACACATCATTATTATACCCACCCAAATAATAATATATTGAATAACAATTACACCACGGTGTGGAGATGGTAAGTCGTACGTACGCACGTATGGTGACATGTTATTCAAAGGTTGGATAGAATACTGAATATGGTTGTAACATATTTATAATAACATCATAGTATATATAATATACTGGAGTTATTATTTTAGAATGGTAATAACAATGAAAGAATAAGTGGAAGAAGAAAGGAACTTGAAAAGGGGTGGTGAAAACATTACCTCTTCTACGGGTTCTTCCTTTTTATTTGTTCAAAAGGGCTCCATAGGTTGGCTTTCTGATCAAACTATGGCCTTTAGGTTGTATTGAGGTAAGTTGAGAGAGTATTTGGGAAGGGGTTGGTCGAACCAAAAGGCTTTGAAGGTGTGAAGAAATGAGAAGGAGGAGTTCCCTTTTATAAGAGGGGTGAGGGGCACCTTTGGAAAAGCAAAAAATATTAATTTATAATAAATTCATATTCGATTTATAATGGCTCCAAAGATGATTATTCAAAGGTTACGGTGGGGATAGGTCTAAAACCATTTAACCAATAGAATTTAGACAGGTTTGGGTCATTATATTAACCTTATCTTTTAGTTTTAACTCTTAGTTATTTAGTTTGACATTTACCATGTCACTTTGTATTTTTATATTATATAGTTAATAAACATACTATATACATCCATGCGACACCAAAGTGGTCCATTAATGATACACCTATCATCATATAAGTCTCTTGGCTGAACATTATATTTTTAGGAATTTAATATCAATTAATAATATAATATTTGTTTTAAAAACTCTTTTATGTCAATTTTGACACTATTCAATAGTTGATTTTTGTAAAACTCATAACAGAATTATTACTTCTAAAAAAGTTATTTAAATCATTACTAACATGTCATAATAACCTATAAAATTAGTTTAATTCATTAAAAGTCTCAAATTATATTTATTTGGGTATTTATAATATCAATTATTTTAATTTTTCACTATTATGGTAATTACAACATCATCATTGTGTCAAAAATAAATTTAATTATTTAATGTCTAAAAATTATAAATAAAATACAATTATGTATGAAATCGTTTTATCTTTCTAATGAATATTTTCAGTCGGAAATCCAACATATATAACCCCATGTAAAAAATGATTTTCCAAAATATATATGCTTGTGTCATTTTTGTATTCATTTTAACTTAATTAAAATAAAGTGTCCCTATCACTTACAAGTGACTCCATGAGGTCCCAAAATCGACCAAAAGATGCCCCTGGTCGGACATGTATCAACCAATAATTTTAAGACACGTTTTAGGGTAATTTTATATTATTATAATATTTTTTAACCCTTATTTACCGGATTTACCTTTTAACCATGGTTAATAAAATATTTACCGAAGTAATTATTCAAAATGTCTAAAAATAAAAGTTACCTACTTACACAATTTGATCATCCTGATTCCATATATGGAATCCATTTTTCCAAATTCAATACACAGAAGTGGCAGAAATTAATTTAAAATTAATTCCTATTGTTAAAACAAAAAGCGTGTTTTTAAGAAATAACAACTATCAAAAGATTGACAGTTGTTTATGTTCGGTTTAAATGTGAAATTATGTTCAATGACCCACATTGTATTACATGGTAAAAATATATTTTAAATATAATTTAAAACCACTCAAATTCATAATTTATCACTATTAATTATTTCGATTAAAAAAAGTTTTTTAAAATTAAAATTTAGTAATTTTTACAATTCATCAAAATATAAAAGTTATCTGAAAAGTACCAAAATTTCACCGTAGGCTAATTTAGTTATTCCAAATCCAAAAATAAAGTCTATTTTACCAAATTAAAAACATAAAATTTTCATTTATTAATTTAAAATTGATTCCCGCTTTCGAAACCAAAAGGCGTATTTTTAAGAAATAATAACTATCAAAAGTTTGACAATTGTTTATGTCCAATTTCAAGGTGAAATTACATAAAATGACCATCATTGTATTAAATAGTAAAAATATAATCTATTTATACTTCCAAACCAATAAAATGTTTAATTTAACAATATAAATTATTTTGATTAAAAATGTTGTTTTCAGTTAAAATATAGTATTTTTCACTATTCACCCAAATAAGAAAGTTATCAGAAAGACAGCAAAACATTATTGATACTAAATTATTATGTCCCGATTCTAAATAAGAATTTCATTTTGTCAAATTGAATATATAAATGTTTCAAATATTGGTTTTAAAAAGGCTTCGCCAATAAATGGTGGTAAAATTTCATTTTTTTTGAAAAATACTTCTTTTATCTGAAAAAATGAATTTGTTCATAAATAATGTCTTAGAAACTCGTAATATGGATTAATATTATAAGGATAATATAATATATAAAATTTAGTTAATACTATTCATAACCTCTTTTGAACGGCTAGTTTGGTAAGTCGTGGTGTACTTGAACTCAGTGTTGCGTACAACACAAGCTATTGTATTATTCAAAGAGAAGTGTATCGTGGAAGATTGGGGTGTTAAAAAACTCATAGTATTTTCCCAAACCGCACAATTCCTTCTTCATTAACATTAAACTCTGAGGATTTCCCTTTTTTGATAGCTTCCACTTTTTCCTGAATTCCCACATCATCCTTTTGAGCATCCATTAACCTTTCCAAAAGATAAGGTTGAGAAATAATTTGTGAAAGGATTGATTATTTTCCCTTCTCTATGATTCCCATGTCCATCTTTATCAAGTCTAAGAAGATTGGATCCTTCTCAATTCTAATCATTGGTAGAATTACTAGGTCCTTTCTACTTAGGGCATCTGCCACCTTGTTTGCTTTCCCAGGGTGGTAATGTATTGAACAATCATAATCCTTGATGAGCTCTATCCATCTTCTCTAGCGCATATTAAGCTCTTTCTGTGTGAAAATATATTTAAGACTCTTCTGGTTAGTATATCTCTCTCATTTCTCTCCATAGAGATAATGCCACCGGATTGTCAAGGAAAATATCACAGCCGCCAACTCCATATCATGTATTGGATAGTTTCGCTCATGGATTTTCAAATACCATGAGGCATAAGATACCACTTTATCATTCTGCATCAGCACGTAGCCTAAGCCCTTCTTTGAAGCATCATTGAATACCACAAAAAGTTCCCCACTTGTGGGTAAAGTGATCACGGGCGCTGTTATAATCCTCCTTTTCATCTCCTTGAAGCTTTCTTCACATTCATCAATCTAAGAAAACATTACTCCCTTCTAAGTTAGCTTGGAAAGAGGGTTGGACAATCGTGAGAAATTCCTCACAAATCATCGATAATATCCAGCTAACCCCAAGAAGCTACGGATATCTGTTACCGATGTTGGCCCCGACCGTCCCTCAATTGCATCTGTTTTGGAGGGGTCCACATATATCTCATTTCTTGTGATGATATGGCCCATAAATGAGACCTCCTTCAACTAGAACTCACACTTCCTGAACTTTTCATAGAGCTTCTCCTTGAGCAATGTCTCTAATACAGTTCTTAAATGCTCCTCATGATCCTACTTGCTTTTGGAGTATATTAGAATATCATCTATAAAGACTACCAAAAATTTGTCGAGGTAATCTCTAAAGACTCTATTAATTAAGTCCATTAAGATTTCTGGAGCATTGTTGAGTCTGAAAGACATTACTATGAATTAATAGTGCCCGTATCTTCTGCTAAAAGCAGTCTTGGGGATATCTTCCTTCTTCACCCTTACATGATAATATCCCGACCGCAAGTCCAACTTGGAGAAGTATTGTGCTCCACGTAGCAGATCAATCAATTCATCGATTCTTGGGAGAGGATGTATGTTCTTTATCATGATTTTGTTATGTTCACGATAATCAATGCAAAGCTGCATTGACCCATCCTTCTTCTTGATGAATAGGAATGATGCACCCCATGGTGAAACACTTGGGCATATAAACCCTTATCCAGATTCTCCTATAGTTGTTTCTTCAGCTCTTCAAGCTCAACAACAGTCATTATATATGGTGTCTTGGATATTGGTAGCACCCCAGGTATACGTTCAATTTAGAACTCAACATCTCTTCTTGGAGGAAGTCCAGGCAGTTCCTCGGGAAACATTTCAGCGAATTCCCTCACAATAGGCATTTCATCAAGGATGGATTCTTCCTTGGACTCAATCATCTGAGCCAGATATACATGCTCATAAGGCAGTAATATCCATGCTTGAGATGATGGAGCTAAAGGAGATTCATCTTCCTCCTGACACTTGTAAATAATCAGGGGTCGATTCTCCATATGGAGTGTGATTTCCCTCTCCTGCCAATTTATGTTGGCTCTATATAAGGAAAGTCAATCCATGCCAAGAAATGCATCAAATTCCACCAGAGGGTGTATGACGAGGTTCACCGGGAAATTCAATCCACATATTATAATAGGTGAGGACTTAATGATTTCCCCATTTTCCATACTCACCGATATCTTCACTTCCATGATTTGTGGTCGTGCTAGAATTGTTCTACTAAACATTCGAGATATAAAAGAATGCATAGAACCTGAATCAAAAAGTATCTTCACTATTATTGAATGAATAACTTGCAAACCTATCACCACTTCATTTTCGGGGTTCACTTCGGCATAAGTGATGGAAAAAGCTCTTCCTTGCTGCCTTGGAGGTTGCTGGTTGCCTCCGAAAACCCTTGGATTAGGGCACTGATTTGAAAAATGACCCGATTCTTTTCATTTGTAGCATTGAAAAATGTGCTGAAGTTCGAACGGAGTGTTCCTATCCTCTGTTGTAGTCGTGGGTCTTTATTGCTGATAGTTAAGAGCTAGGTGCCCTTCACTTCCACACCTGAAGCATTTCCTCATCCCCTTAAGGCAATTTCCAGGGTTCTTCTTTCTGCACTTTTGGCAAGTGGAGTTCTGTATCTTCTTAGCACCATTGGATTTATCCATCAGACCACCATAATTGAAGTCCACCTTATACTTCTTGTCCCCATGATACCCATGTGATTCCCCGATCTCCATTTCAACCTTGAGGGCACATCAGACAATTTCCTCATAGCTGTCGAAGTCACGGATCGCTTATGCTTTCTGTAGGCTAGGCTTCAGCCCACCAAAGAAGTGGTCAACTTTTCATTCGGGGGAACGACAATTCCAGAAGCATATCTTGCAAGACTTGTGAAGTTTTCCTCATACGCTCCAACATATTCTACATTTTTTTCATGAGGTAAAGGAAGTCCCTCTCTATCTTAAGACGGAGGGTGCATGGAAAATGTTTATCGAAAAACATCTTCTGGAAATCCTTCCATTCCAATTCCTTGATATCCTCCTCAGGCTTCGTATTTTTGATCAATGTCCACCATTGATCAGCTTCACCCTCCATACGATAAGTAGCCAGGAGAACCTTCTCTTTTTCAAAACATTAAAGGATTTTGAAGATCTTTTCAATGGAGTTTATCCATTGTTCAACGCTCGTGGGATTGGATGATCTACTAAAAGTAGGAGGCCTTTGTCTCATGAAGCTCTCTATAGTGACTTTTTCATTCTTTGGGGGGGTTAAACGTTCCTCTTGACCCGTGTTTCTATTCAAAACTCGAGTTAGATGAGAGAGAAGCATGACAAAGTTAGCGATTCCCGCTACCATTGGATTTGGCATCTCATTAGTACGGTCATCACACTGATCTTCACAACGGTTGTTAGCCCGAGTACTCCTATTACCGGCCATTGAATGGAATAAAAGGAAAGTTAAGTGTAACACATAAAGGGTAATCCAAAGACAAAAGTTGATGACTCATAAATAAACTTTTATTTCCTTAACTCGTGAGTCTATAGTCTTCAATCTATGCTTTTCATGATCTACTTTATAACATATATTCTTAGGGGAAATTTTCCCTTAATAAGGGTTCATACTACGATTGTGAATTTATCAAAACATATCCCCTAGGAGTGTTGTATCAAAGAGTGCAGCAAGGCCTGTTGTCGTGCACCGGTTCTCGTTCGAGTCTAGCTCAAAGCGGTGTTTTCGAGTTTTACCCCTAGGATATATCTGTGCCAGAGCCGCCTCTACCTGCTCGTATCTAGACATGGATGTATTTGTTTGATAAACCACTTACTTAGTATTTTGAAAAACTTAGGGATGTTTTTATTGTTCTTATTCTTGTATCTAAGGCTTTACTAGGGTTTCCTAATCCCAAAAATAACTAAATCTATCCTCTGACACCAACTATGACAACCCTGCTTTTTATTAAAACATAAACATGATTCATTACATAAACCAGCACTTGATACAACAAAGAAGATCGAGAGGTTTAGTGTCTTTAGGGATTAGGATCATTACATAAAAACATAAAACATGAAATAAAACATCTTTATTGAAAACATCATTAACATGACCACTACATTCCCTCGTACTTAGCATTGCATGGGATAACCTGAGGACATGCATAAGAAAAGGGTGAGCTATAAAGCCCAGTAATGGAGTACACATGGAATAACATGAGGAGTACAATACATGTTAGACAATAGGCATATAAATATAGAATAAAAGAAACATGAACATAAAGGCATGAAAAAGAATGATAATCATAACATGGAAATGTGGCAACAACACTTAACATGGAATTAGCATGAGTCAAGGCTCATTGCACAAAAAGCACGAGTAAATCCTCATTTCACATGAAGAATGAGTAAACCCTCATTTCACTTGAATTAGCATGAGTCAACACTCATTGAACATGATGTATCATGATACTATATTTTACCCAATGCATTGGAGCGCTATAAGGGCGCACCCTTCTTAAACATTTCATTTCATGCATAAGTGTGCCACATGGATCATAAAACATGGATTCATAAAATATAATAATTTATTCCATTAAAATGGAATGTGGAATTAATACATGAAACATTGTAATCAATATGTAATTATTCATAAATGTGAATACCCTTGATGGAGAAATGTGCATGGTATTCACTGCAAAATGACATTGGCTTAGAAAATCGGTGCGAGTTCAGCAGCGTAACAGTGTGACATAAGAATTCATAAAAAAGGTTTATGAGAGAGAAAGGGGTTACTCATCACATTTAATTGTAATTGACAGTAAGGAGGTTATATAGATACATGTCCCAACAATTTTAATGGAATTTAGGTTCATGATACAAAAGTATTACTTGAATGTAAATGAGGAGGGAGAAGTTCCTTTCGAAATTTCAGCATAGTAATGGGTGTACATGGGAGGAATTAAATGAGAGAGAAAGGGGTCTCCCATCATTCAAACAGAATAGGGCAGTATGGGGGGGGGGGGGGTGAGAAACCATACCCCAACATTCATACATGAAATGAAAAGGGCAAACCAACTTAAATAAAATTGGACAAAAATGGGAAAGGAAGAAAAAACCCTTACTTGGAAGTGTGATTCCGAAGGATAGAGAGAGGCTTGTGAGAGGCTTATTGGGAGCTTGCGGCACCTGTGGAGGATTATATAGAGAGTAGGGCAGAGGTTGAATGAACTCCAAGGGTGTTCAGTGAGGAGGAAGTGGGAGCATGGGTGGGTTTATATAGGAAAGGTGTGGGAATTCTTTATCATTTAGGTTTGGGTCCCCTTACATTAAATTAATCCAAACCCGAAACCGTCCCATGGTTTTTGACCATGGTTTTTGGAAAAGGGAAGAGGAAAAATATATTTTATAAGGCCAAAGTCCTAAATTCTTAAAATAATAAGGTTGCTTCTATGGAGGTGAGTCACACTCCCATGGAAATTAATTTAAAAAGGCAAAGTGTTGAATAAGTCTTGAGGGGTCCATTAATGCTTTATTAAATAAGTCAAAAAGACCCAAAATCACTTTATTTTAATGTTAAAACATATATTGGACGAAAAAAAGGATTATAGTATTTTATTACATCACCATTGGGTCATTATGATGTCATAAAACACATTATATATTTAATCTGTATTTAATTTTTACCCAAAAATTTGACTGTCATAGAAAATTATGAAAAATTCACCATTGGATAATGTTGACATCCTGATTCCAGAAATAACATTTATTTTATCTAAATAATTTTCTAAATATGTTAATTTTCACATTTAAAATAAAAACTGACATTTGTCATAAATTCTCCGATTTTGACAAAAATGGATTTCAAACCTTAATAAAAATTTTAATTGCATTCATAAAATTATAAGATCATTTATATTTAATAAAAAATTAATTTAATAATAATATTATTATTTTATTAAAATATTATTTAATTCAAAAATCCCTTAATTTAATAAAATAGATTTCTTAATTATATAATAACTAAAAACACCATTTCTACTTTAAAAACTATTTACAATGTATCAAAAATGACTAGAAATTATATTCATTATTATATACAAAAATAATGTATATGAACATAGTACTACTTATTTGTTACATAACCCCTTAAAAGAGCGGCATATGACCTAAGGGTAAGGTGTGCGATGGTGACATACTCTTGGGGTGGCTCAGATAATATCGCTCGAGTGGTAATGTCTATCAATTTCCACTATTCCCGTAGACAGTCCCGTTCGATCTTGACATGGTGAAGCTCGTCTTGGGCATGGTCAAAGGAGATGCCCAAGGATTCCACCTCTTTCCCGTGCTCTGACAAATGGGCTTTGTATGGTGCAATTCTACTGGATGAGGCCATCTCTTCCTTTGTATAAGTAAAATTGGATGATTTAAAGCCCTATATTTATACTAATCATGTGATTACTGCTCAATGAATATATTAGCAATGGTCTTAACATAAAACCAAAGAAGTTGACATCTTATAAAAACATTTTTCATAAAGAGTCATTTAACTGGATCAAGAGGGGTTTTCCATTAATGAATCTTTGGGTCGTTACAGGCGTGTACTCCCTCCTTCGGTCCATGTCCCTGCATGGATGTACATGGCGTGTATAAAAGTACATTCCGTGTAGATTCAAAATTTTCACATGCATCCCTTGATTCGTGTATTTAGCCAGAAATCTCCTGAAAGTAAACAGAATCACCAAAATCAAAGAATATGTTCATAAAACAATAGATATTTTTTGAAAACATGTTTTTATCTTCAATTATATATATGGAAATGTATACACAGATTATGTTCATAAGTCATTAACGATCCTTTGTTTGATGATTCCACAATAGGTTTCAATGATTCATTTTAAGGAAAATGATTTTTCTGAAATTATGAATTTTTTAAAAGTGATTTACAATTTAAAAAGTATATTTATTAACGAATGTTTGAATTAAATTTTTAGTGTATATATACATTTTAATGACAAAATCCCTTATTTTAAATTTTTAACATTTGAGATATATTATAATTATAACATACATATAATTTCACTGGATGGTTTATGATCAGTTTGAAGGTGGATGTACTAATTTTCTACTATTCTCCATATTAATCTAGAATGTTTATGATTATTTTTATTAATATAGGAATGTATTAAAATTTCATATTCTAGTTTTTCAATATTGATGATTATATTGATTGTGTTTCTCTTGTTCATATAAGAAGTAAATTAGACTCAGTATTTAATATGAAGTGCCTGGTATAGACCCTCAATGCAGTAGTAGTTAGCATGTGACAAACTTTCTTGGGAATCTGGTTGGGTCTGTACCAATTAAAGTGAGATTTCAGGGAATTAGGCAATTAAGATATGTTTATGATGAATTTAATTTTGTATTACATCATTATGAGAATAGGTATATTTTCCAATTAATTATTTGATTAGTTATGATAAAAGTTCAGAGTTTTTTATATCTTTTGAATATTTATTTGTAATTTATTGATCATCATTTATTTATACCATTTTATTTCCCATAATAATGTTATTTATTAGTATATTGTGATTTTAGTTATTTTCCTTTCCATTTGATTATACATTACATCTACATGATAGAATCCTCTATACACAAACCCTTATTTTGCATCTAATCTCACAACCTTCTTACTTTTCTATTCCCCAACATTCCATGAAGTGTATTATGATTGATATAAAAGGATATAGAAATAAGAATATGGGTTTTATCAAAGTAAAAACTATGTTTTGTTTTATGTTTTCAGATGTAATGTTAAATGAATGTCTTAATCTAGTTTTATACTACTAGTAAACAATTCAGTCCTTTGAGATGTGATCACTTGTATCTAACTCCAATGTTTTCCTATAACCGATGAATTTAGGATACTAGGGTTGGGGTCATTATAGTTCATACCGGAGAATGTATAATTTAAACCTTGGTAATAAGATCTAGGAAATCATATATTACGGATTATAACCCAATTACTAATTTTTAGGATAATTCTATTTATAATATGTAAAGACCCGTAAATTTCAAGGAAATTTTTTTTTCTTAATTTTCTTTGGAATTTTAGAAGAGCGCAGTTTCAGATAGCACCTGATTCCGAGGCCCGGTGTGCCCGAAATCATTTTCCAAAGTTTGGCTCGGGTACACTCAGTGAATGGACGAGTGGGTTTTTCTATATTTTGAACCGGTGCTCGGAATCAAATTCTGAGGGCACGGATGGAATTGCAGCGCCGGGTCTTTCTTAGAAACGACTCTTCCGGAGTTGAGTTTGCTCGGGTGTGGTTTTTAAATTTTTGGGGTTAAGTTAAGAAATAAAATAAAGTGTGTGACAACATTATTTTTATTTCACTTAAAGCCACTTGAAAGCCACTTAAAGCTGCTTAAGATGAGTTGATGTGGATATGGTGCTATCCAAAAATATCCTACCCTCTTGGTAAGATATTTGTGAGGTGGGTCCCGCACGAGCCCCACCGTTTCTTTTCGGCTAAGTAACGCCCCCGCGAAAACACGGCATTATGAAACTCAACTGACACATTTTCTTAAATTATTAATGCACCATTTAATTGGGCGGTTAACTTCGTTAGATTAATTATATGAATTAATTTAATCGTTTCTTAACCTGTATACAATCCGTTGGCGTAATAATAAAATAAGACCAACGCACGAATTCTTGAGGATTGCTCATTGAGAGGCTTTTGGCAGAAATCTTGTGCCTTCATCCTCCTTCGCGAAAATGCGAAGAACGCGAAGAACGCCGTCACCCTCCGAGATCGACGACGCTTCTTCTGAGACGTTCTTCCTCGCAACGATCTCCGATCACCAACTGCTTGAGGTAGGATATTTCTTGTTTCTCCTTTTATATTATTTGTGGTTTATAACAACAATATGGATTTAATTATTATTAATTAAATCTATATGTTCTTGAACCTTGGAGTTCGTCAACGTGACACCGTTTTCCGCGACGACGTGATGCCCTTCCGTGACGACGCGACACCCTTCCGCGATGACGCAATTCCCTTCCACAACGCGACGATCACCTCCTTCTGTGGCGATCAATTCCGCGAAGAACGCGCGTGCGATGACTTGACGAGGTATTGGTTTGTTGCGAAATAATTTATATTCCCGTGATTGTTTCTTTTAAAACAAAGAACCCAGATCAAGTTCAATTTTAATTCTATTAAAATTGTGCCTTGTTTATTATTCAGGTGTTGAATATTTTATTCCCGATTGTTATCACCTAACACAGAGGGTGTAGGCCAAATAAACATGTCCCAACAACCCTCCGCAGTTCTTCGTTGATGTGCGGATTTACGGGCGACGACAGAACAAGCCGCAGAGGTGATTCGTTGATTCCGTAGTGATGAACGAGACCCGGGAGGTGCTACAGCGCAGACGGGAGCGAAATCGGACCACCGTAACAATTCCGGTGGCCCGCGGAACAAACCGGCGGTGCCGCTGCGGCGGCGGCCAGCGGACCCGCGGCCGCGTGGGTCCGGCACGCACGGGACGTGGCAAAGACGCGTCCGCTGAATTCCAGCGCGGCTCCGCGTGGGCCGCGACACATTCATCCCGTGGGGGCAGCGCCCCGCGGCTCCCTCGCTCGGCCGTTCGGCTGAGCAGAGCCGGGCCGGCCTGACCGGCCGGGTCGCACCCTGGCCGGATCCGGCCGCGCCGAACTTGGTATTCCCCGGACCCATGTCGGGTCGACCCGGTTTGGGATGACCCAGGGGGGTCGGGCCGGGTTGGTCCGGGCCCAGAGCCCCCGTCTTCGGACCGTTTTCGGTCATTTACCCGTATCTTGAGCTACAGGCCTTCGAACGACGCGCCGTCATTAGCGATGTGATCATTTGATCGAGGCCGTCATTTTGGTATATTGCACTCAAGGTTTCGGGATACTTTGGGTCCGGCCGGGTCGGTTCGTACACGAAACCAACCGGGCCCTCGGAGCGGAAACGCTCATATCTTGAGTTTTGGACGTTCGATCGACGTTCCATCGACTTTATTGAATTCCTCTAAGTGAGGTGGATCTTTTAGCATACTCCGCCCGAGGATGGGACACAAGTGGAGTATGGTCGGGTTTTTTTTCATTAAAAACCAATCGGGCCCCTAGGACGAAAAAGCCAATAACTCTCAGACCGGGCGTCCGATTGACGCGCCTTCTACGACGTTGTGTTTCTATTGACGATACAGAACTTTTGGATACATCAACCTTGGAATATGTGTCAGTTGATGTATCAGCCTCTCGGCTCGTGGATCGGTCCCTCCCGAACAAGCCTGCTGTGTGCAGGATCCCTAGAGCTAGATGTGACTGCTACTTCGACGATGAAGACAATCGTATTAGAATCCTATGTGGGTTCGACGATGAAGACAATCGTACTAGAATCCTATGTTGGTTCGACGATGAAGACAATCGTATTGGAATCCTATGTGGGTTTGACGATGAAGACAATCGTATTAGAATCCTATATGGGTTCGATGATGAATAAAATCGTCCTGGAATCCTATGTGGGTTCGACGATGAAGACAATCGTACTGGAATCCTATGTGGGTTCGATGATGAAGACTATCGTACTGGAATCCTATGTGGGTTCGATGATGAAGACAATCGTACTGGAATCCTATGTGGGTTCGACGATGAAGACAATCGTACTGGAATCCTATGTGGGTTCGACGATGAAGACTATCTTACTGGAATCCTATGTGGGTTCGACGATGAAAAAAATTGTATCTGAATCCTCTGTGGGTTTGACGACGATGTCAACAGTGCTTGTATCCTACGTGGGTCCCAATAAGATGAATCAGTGACTACATCTGATCATCTCTCTTGCTTTGAAAATGATGTGTACCTGTGTGAGCTGAAACCCTGTTTTACTTTCCATTGTGGATTGTGTTGAGCTATCCTGTGTGGATTTACGTTTTACTTTCCTTGTGGATTGTGTTGAGCTGTCCTGTGTGGATTTACGTTTTACTTTCCTTTGTGGATTGTGTTGAGCTATCCTATGTGGATTTACGTTTTACTTTCCTTTGTGGATTACGTTGAGCTATCCTGTGTGGATTTTATGTTTTTCTTTCCTTTGTGGTCTGGGTTGTTCTTGAGCTCGGATGTTGGAGCCGAGCAAGAATTGATGACTTAGGTATATGTATGGGCATATACCTAATCAGTGTCGGATGTTACTTCGTGATTGTATCTTTCTGTTGTGGTTCATTCTTTGTGGATTCTAGGAGACATTCGGGGGTCTCGGGGTCCCTACTGAGTAGCTTATACTCACCCCTACACGGGCTATGCCCGCACTACGTTTTGTTGGTTGCATACAACGGACAGCACTGATAGTGGTGGAGGCTTGCGGAGTAGGATGGTACCTGGAGGTGGACCACTGGGCGGGACGTACTCGGAGCGGTCGGCTGGACCCGAGGAGCAGTGGAGGCTTCCTGTACCCACCATTCAGTTGGGACTTCCAGTGGACGACTCGATGTTGCGGCTTTAATTTTTAGTTGTTGTTTTTCCCCTTTCAGTTGTACTTTACAGTTGGGCTTGTATTTCCGGACCCTTTAAATTTCCGCACTTACTGTTGTACCTGCCTTTACTTAGTGTTTACCTTTCTGCTTGCTTACTCTGTGGTGCTTGTTTACTTTAAAAAGGTAATGCCTTCCATTTTTACCCGGATTTACGCCTTGGTGCTATTCACTAGCCCATGGCCTATGGAAGGCGGGATTGGGGTAGTCATGGCACGGGCCCCGAGGACGGGTTGTGACAAATTGGTATCAGAGGTGGTTGGTTCTACCACAGACTCTGATCTTTCTTCTCTTGAAGCAATAGTGTTTAGCGTATTGAGTGTGGTTATCAGTCTTGGGGGCCCAGTGTTGGTGCGGCGGCCGACGTATCCATACACCAGGACCCTGACTTCTGATTTCCGACTTAATGCAGGAAAACATTGATTGAATGTGTGTTTCAAGTTTTCATTGTGATTACTTGTATCAACTCACCAGGTATATTGTTCTGACCGTGGTTCACCTATTTATTTTCAGGATGGCCCCATGACGGTAGCCAGATAGGGTTCCGAGCGTTGTGCGTGGCGAGAGCCCACCAAGCGACAAGGACTCGGTACATGGTCGTTTGACAACTGAGGCACCAGCGGTACCTATACCCGCCGAGCAACCGATGCTACCAGCCCCATCCGCTGACGATGCACGTCACCTTAGTGCACTGCATGAGTTCCAACGCCAGCGACCGCCTCGGTTCCGCGGGGAGACGGACCCCCAGACATCCGAGGAATGGCTGGAGGCAGTTGTATAAGTTTTCAGGTTAGTGAGGACATCAGCAGACCTCATGGTGATCCTCGCAGCGAGCCTCCTGCACGCGGCAGCAGGAAGATGGTGGAGCTTGATGCTCTAGGTTAACGATGAGGCATCTCTTCTCTGGACGGACTTTGAGAGCATCTTCCGCTCAGAGTTCGTCCCAGCCACCCTCCGTGCGGTGTGCATCCAGGAGCTACTACAGTTGCGGAAGAACAACATGATGGTTGCCCAGTACTCGGTGAGATTTACTGATCTCTCACGCTACTCCACAGATATGGTACATGATACGTTCTTCCAGGCCCGGACCTTCGAGCAGGGACTGAGGCATGAGATTAGTGCCTCCCTGATCTCCCTCAACATTCCGACGCAGGCAGAGGTGTTGGAGAGAGCCGTTTTAGTGGAGAGTTTCCTCGCCGAGCAGGCACCAGCAGCAGGACCCTCCGCAGGACGACCCGTAGCGGAATCTTCTGCAGCTGGCAGTCGACAAGTGACACAGAGGTCTAAGCGGGCCATGCCTTCAGATGAGCAATCTCAGGGTGATGGTTCGGTTGTGCGGGGCACACGAAGGAGATCCAGCTACTCGAGGAGCAGGTAATGCTACGCATGCGGCGGGCAAGGTCACATTGCTCGAGACTACCTGACTCATCCTACTGATGAACAACTGGTGGTAGAGGGACCTCCCAGGAAGAGGTTCGACCATGACGGTCCGCAGGGAGCAGGCGGGCGAGACAGAGGGGTTGGCCGTGCAGCTGGAGGTGGAAGACGCTTTGGGGTGTTTCCACCACCACCACCAGGAGGTCCACCCAGACCGTAGGGGACAGGAGGACATGGGAGAGCTCAGCTTCAGGCAACTGAGGCCTACGATCATGGAGCTCCGGGAGTAGGTGGGCAGGAGTGGGACTAGCTCTAGAACTGGAGACTTTTGTTCATGTTTCATTTAGTTTTGTTGTTGTATGTTTGTGGATGCTTTCTGTCTTTGTACTTGAGCTGATGTAATAAAAGACACATTTTTTTATGTGGCATTTACTTTCCTATCCTCTCTTGAGTTGTTACTAAGAGGTTCCAGTTTAGACTGTTGACTTGACCCTCACTTGAGAGATACCTACCGGAGGAGAGCCAGTTACCACACACTGATGCCGACAGTGTGACTCAACCCTTGGAGGCGAGAGTAACGGTTGGATCTCTTGGTAGTAGCGTCAAGGCCTTACGACGTCATCCTTGCTATGGGTTTGTTTCATCCATGATGGGATTGACTGTATTAGGCGAAGAACGTGGTTCATCAAAGGGATGAGACCGGATTTCTCTTATCGGCAAAGAAGAAATCACAGCATCTCTTGTAAGACCTGAGAAGGTCCAGATCATCCAGGAAAGGATGAGGAAAACTCAGAGCCGGCATAAGTATTATACTGACAGGAGGTGGAGGCCACTAGAGTTAGAGGATGGAGACCACGTCTCTTGCGTGTCTCACCTCAACATGGTTTATGGAGATTTGGCCGAGGAGGCAAGTTGTCTCCATGCTTCATCGGACCATTCCAGGTCCTCAGCAGGTTTGGCGAGGTCGCTTATCGCCTGGCTCTACCACCTCAGTCGCACCGGGTGCACGATGTCTTCCACGTATCTCAGCTGAGAAGATACGTGCACGACCCGAAACACATCTTTGACCATGGGGAGCTGGATGTTGATGATGGGGAGACTTTTTGCGGAGGTCCCGGTGGAGATCGAGGATCGACAGGAGCGGGTCCTTCGTGGATGATCGATTCCTCTAGTGCGCATCTGATGCCAGCACGGGAACCTCCAGGAGAGCACTTGGGAGCGGGAGGCTCAGATGCATGCTCAGTACCGCCTTTGTATCCCTAAGTTTGTAGTAAAGCTTTACGGCGACGTAAATCCCTGTGGTCGGAGTAATGTAAAGACCCGTAAATTTCAAGGAAATTTTTTTTTCTTAATTTTCTTTGGAATTTTACAAGAGCGCAGTTTCAGACAGCACATGATTCCGAGGCCCGGTATGCCCGGAATCATTTTCCAAAGATTGGCTCGGGTACATTCAGTGAACGGATGAGCAGGTTTTTCTAACATTTGAACCGGTGCTCGAAATCAAATTCTGAGGGCATCGATGGAATCGCAGTGCCAGTTTTTTCTTAGAAACGCCTCTTCTGGAGTTGCGTTTTCACAGGTGTGGTTTTTAAATTTTTTGGGTTAAGTTAGGAAATAAAATAAAGTGTGCGACAAATTTATTTTTATTTCACTTAAAGCCACATGAAAGCCACTTAAAGCTTCTTAAGCTGAGTTGATGTGGATAGGGTGCTATCCAAAAATATCCTACCCTCTTGGTAAGATATTTGTGAGGTGGGGCCCGCACGATCCCCACCGTTTCTTTTCTGCTAAGTTACGCCTTCGTGAAAACCCGTCATTATGAAAGTCAACTAACACGTTTTCTTAAATTCTTAATGCACAATTTAATTGGGCGGTTAACTTCGTTAGATTAATTCGATGAAATAATTTAATCATTTCTTATCCTGTTTACAATCCGTTGGCATAATAATAAAATAAGACCAACGCACGACTTCTTGAGGATTTCTCATTGAGAGGCTTTTGGAAGAAATCTGGTGCCTTCATCCTCCTTCGCGAAGAACGCGAAGAACGCTGTCACCCACGGAGATCGACGACGCTTCTTCTAAGACGTTCTTCCACGCAACAATCTCCAATCATCAACTGCTTGAGGTATGAGATTTCTGGTTTCTCCTTTAAAATTATTTGTGGTTTATAACAACAATATGGATTTAATTATTATTAATTAAATCTATATGTTCTTGAACCTCGGAGTTCGTCGGTGAGACATCGTTTTCCGTGACGACGCGACGCCCTTCCGCGACGAAGTGACGCCCTTCCGCGATGCGTCCATCGTCTCCTTCTGCGGCGATCAATTCCGCGAAAACGCGTGTGCGACGACTTGACGAGGTAGGGGTTTGTTGTGAAATAATTTATATTATCATGATTGTTTCTATTAAAGAAAAGAACCCGGATCATGTTCAATTTTAATTCTATTAAAATTGTGCCTTGTTTATTATTCATGTGTTGAATATTTTATTCCCGATTGTTATCACCTAACACGGAGGGTGCGGGCCAAAAAAACACGGCCCGACAACCCTCCGCAGTTCTTCGTTGATGTGAGGATTGACGGGCGATGACAGAACATGCCACAAAGGTGATTCTTTGATTCCGCAGTGTAGAATGGGACCCGGGAGGAGCTACGGCGCAGACGTGATCGAAATCGGACCACCGGAGAAACTTTGGTGGCCCGTGGAACCCACTGGCGACGCGGGACGTCGGCGCGGCAGCGCCAGCGGCGCCCCGACCCGCCGCCGGACAGGGCCACCGCGGCTGAAGCCGCGGCGGTGGCGGCCAGCAGACCCACGACCATGCAGGTCCGGCAGGCATGGGACGCGGAAAAGCCGCGTCTGCTGAATTCTAGCACGTCCCCACGTGGGCCGCGGCACTTTCATCCTTCGGGGGCAGCGCCCCGCAACTCCCTCGCTCGGCCGTTTGGCCGAGCCGAGCCGGGCCGCCCCAACCGGCAGGGTCGCGCCCTGGCCGGACCGGGCCATGCCGAACTGGGTCCGACCCGGTTCGGGCCGACCCAGTGGGGGTCGGGTCGGGTCGGTCCGGGCCCAGACCCCCCGTCTTCGGACCGTTTTCGGTCTTTTACTCGTATCTTGAGCTACAGGCCTCCGAACGACGTTCCATCCGCAGCGATGCAATCCTTGGATCGAGGCGGTCGTTTTGGTATATCGAACTCAAGGTTTCGGGATACTTTGGGTTCGTCCAAGTCGGTTCGTACACGAAACCAACCGGGCCCTTGGAGAGGAAACACTCATATTTTGAGCTTCAGACGTCCGATCGACGTGTCGTCGACTTCGTTGAATTCCTCTAAGTGAGGTGGATATTTTGGCATACTCCACTCGAGGTTGTGACGCATGTGGAGTATGGTCGGGTTGGTTTTGCCTTAAAAACCAACCAGGCCCCGGGGATGAAAAATCCAATAACTCTCAGACCGGGCATCCGATTGGCGCGCCGTTTGAGACATTGAGTTCCTGTTGACGATACGTAACTTTTGGATACATCAACTATGGACTATGTGTCGGTTGATGTGTCAGCCTCTCGGCTCATGGAGCAGAACCTCCCGAACGAGCTTGCTGTTTGCGGGAACCCAAGAGCTGGCTGCGACTGCTACTTCGACGATGAAGAGAATCGTATTAGAATCCTATGTCGGTTCCACGATGAAGACAATTGTACTGGAATCCTATGTGGGTTCGACGATGAAGAAAATTGTACTGGAATCCTATGTGGGTTCGATGATGAAGACAATCATATTAGAATCCTATATGGGTTCGACGATGAAGACAATTGTACTAGAATTCTATGTGGGTTCGACGATGAAGACAATCGTACTGGAATCCTATGTGGGTTCGACGATGAAGACTATCGTTCTGGAATCCTATGTGGGTTCGACGATGAAGGCAATCGTACTGGAATCCTATGTGGGTTCGACAATGAAGACAATCGTACTAGAATCCTATGTGGGTTCGACGATGAAGACTATCGTAATGGAATCCTATGTGGGTTCAACGATGAAGAAAATTGTATCTGAATCCTCTGTGGGTTCGAAGATGATGTCAACAGTGCTTGTATCCTACGTGGGTCCCAGTAAGATGAATCAGTGACTACATCTGATCATCTCTCTTGCTTTGCAAATGATGTGTACCTGTGTGAGTTGAAACCCTGTTTTACGTTCCTTGTGGATTGTGTTGAGCTATCCTGTGTGGATTTACGTTTTACTTTCCTCGTGGATTGTGTTGAGCTATCCTGTGTTGATTTACGTTTTACTTTCCATTGTGCATTGTGTTGAGCTATCCTGTGTGGATTTACGTTTTACTTTCCTTTGTGGATTGCGTTGAGCTATCCTGTCTGGATTTTACATTTTGCTTTCCTGTGTGGTCTGGGTTGTACTTGAGCTCGGATGTTGGAGCCGAGCGAGAATTGATGACCTAGGTATATGTATGGTCATATTCCTAAGCAGCGTCGAATGTTAATTCGTGATTGTATCTTTCCTTTGTGGTTAATCCTTTGTGGATTCTAGGAGACCTTCGGGGGTCTCGGGGTCCCTACTGAGTAGCTTATACTCACCCCTGCACGGGCTATGCCCGCACTACGTTGTGTTGGTTGCAGACGACGGACAACACTGATCTTGGTGGAGGCTTGCGGAGCAGGATGATACCTAGAGGTGGACCACTGGGCGGGACGTACTCGGAGCGGTCAGCTGGACCCGAGGAGTAGTGGAGGCTTCCTGTACCCACCCTTCAGGTGGGACTTCTAGGGGACGGCTCGATGTTGCGGCTTTACTTTTCAGTTGCTGTTTTTCCCCTTTCAGTTGTACTTTATAGTTGGGCTTGTATTTCCGGCCCCTTTACATTTCCGCACTTACTGTTGTACCAGCCTTTACTTAGTGTTTACCTTTCCGTTTTCTTACTCTGTGGTGCTTGTTTACTTTACAAAGGCAATGCCTTCCCTTTTTACTGGGATTACTCCTTGGTGCTAGTCGCCAGCCCCTGGCCTATGGAAGGTGGGCTTGTGGTAGTCACGGCACGAGCCCTGAGGGCGGGTCGTGACATAATATAACATTTTAAAATGTTTTTTAGGTTGAGATTATGTGTTTTTATAAGAAATACATCAATGAATGGATACTGAAAATATATGTGGATCTAGAATAGTTTTAACTATGGGTAATAACAAAATACAATCCCCTTAGTCTTGGATACACATGTTACATTGTTCATAATAACAATACTTCCTATAAACTTTATTTTCACCTCCTTGTGGATATTTATATGTTAATTATCATTTTCTGGAAAAAAAATTATTAAGTATTTGAAAATATTTTTTTCCACCTGAGAATATTCCCAATCAATTTTTTTTACGATTTTGAGATTTAGTATGCATACATTTTTCATATTATGTTATGTAATTTTTATATTATACCTTATGATTTTTAATGTTATAATATAATATCATGTTTTTAATTTTTTTATCTGATGGAATGGAAACTATAAAAATGTGTACAATAAATATATGGATTTCCCTCTCAGTAATGTTAATGATATTGGAGATGGAGCTTTATCTCGGTCTGAAAAAATCATAACTATATTAGGAAAGAGGAATCAGGTTATGTCCAACAACCTTGCATGTATAGAATAACCTACTTACCTACAATGTGGTGTAATATTTTTATTCCATTTCATGGGTCATCACCCTCCAAAATTTAATGGCACTAAAATTCTATTTTTAGCTGATTAATGGATATTTTCCATTGGGATGATTTTTTTATTTTTGAGAAGTAATAAATTGGAGAAGGTTTAAATTAATTTTAATCATCATTAAATCGATCAAAATTAATGGTGTTCATTAGTTAAAAATACTAAGGACAATGAAGAAATATAATACATGGAG
The DNA here is from genome assembly GCA_963277665.1 of Viscum album. Taxonomy (NCBI): domain Eukaryota; kingdom Viridiplantae; phylum Streptophyta; class Magnoliopsida; order Santalales; family Viscaceae; genus Viscum; species Viscum album. The sequence continues at coordinate 1,867,023,910 of OY728120.1, read as the reverse complement.
TCGATGGATTTTAATTCAAATTTCATAAAAACATATTTTCTTCATGTGAAATGAGTTGATACGGAGAGGCAATTCCCATGTCATTGAATAAATTATAAAACAAATGTGTCACATTTGGAATCAAACATTACATGTTTAACAATACTTGATGTGGAATATGTACCAAATAAAAACATTAATATTAATCATCTCATTGATTGAATTAATAAAATCCTTCTATGGGAACTATTCTCCCAAACATTAACATCATAAAAGGTAATAATATCATTTTCTATCAATACAATGAATGAATTATTAAAGTATTATGGATTTTAAGGAATGAAATATTAAAAAGGGAGGCTGGGAACTTTGAAAATGGAATTATATAAAAATTGAATAAGGGAAGAGTGTAATATATAGCTTCTAATATATTTATTAAGAATCTCCAAGGAACATGCGTTATTTGAAGGAGCGTTTACTCCAAGTGTATAGAGAAATACCACCTTGGCCTTCATTTAAATGTAAATATGGATGTTTTAAATGTGAAATTATTCAACTTTAAGGATATAATATAGTATTAAAATTATTCTAATATTATTCAAGGGAACATTGCATAGAAATTTCCATTGGATAAGGTCCATTTTTATAAAATCTCAACTCCGAAGGCTGAAGTTACTAATGTTGTTGTGGATGGTACATTATTCAAAACATCAAATTTATCAAAAGATTTATTTGATTCGGGGACTTCACACTTGTTTAAATCATCCAATTATACAATTAAAATTAGATATTTTCCAGGAACATTAAAAAGGTAGTTATCAATCAATAAACCATGTAGAAAACTAATTGGAAAAAGGATGTGTCAGTCAGATCCCATCATAACAAATAAATGTATCCTATTTTTTTAAATCACTATTATACATATTGTTTATTTTTATATAATACATGGTATAAAAGGGAATTCAAAATATTAAAAAAAATTGATTGAAAATGGTAATAAATTATTATCCATGATTAGTAATTAGGGTCATTTTTCTATTTAAGTGATACATTATCATCTAATTCATGTCCAGATCCTCCCCCAATATAACTTTTGAATGAGACCTTCAAAAAAGAAAAGAAATATATGAAATGAATATAGAACCATAATATTTTGTATGTACCTATTGTACAAGACAATAATGTGGTATTTGATGTGGAATTTCATGGACATTCACTAGAGAGGGAGGTTGATTATTCTATTAGATTAATCCCTAATTCATGAAAAATATAATCGACTCCCTATATGTTATCCAATGTGGATTTAGTGAAGTTGATGAATCAACTAGATGAGTTGTGTGATAACGTATTTTTATTCCCTATTATTTATCTGTGGGGGTGTCCTATTGAATTTAATTTAAAATAAGTAAGGATCTAAGATGTTGTGCATTGATTATTTGAACATAAATTCTATATCAATAAAAAAATTATTCTTTAGATCGCAAAGATGACATATTCAATCCAACTTCACAGAAATAATTCTTTTTCAGTGATTGAAATTCAATTGAGGTACCATAAATTTCAATTAAATATATCAAAATTTTCAATTCAAAATTTTGTATGATGAATCGGAAGTACGAGTTCCTAGAAATGTCATCTGGACTGACTAATTCACTCTTATTTTTATAGACATAATGAATATACCATTTAATGAATATCTTGATGATTTTGTTTTATAATCTATTGTTGATATTGAAGGACAACGAAACTCCCAGAGAGGGAAGGGGAGAATCAGGGATTCAGCTTTTTGTTTTTAAAGTTGTGGATCTTGTTCCATCATAGGTAGGAAAATTTTAAATCTGTCAAAAAAAATGAAAGCAGGGAGATGACACATTACTTTTACATTGTTCACCGCAAAGGGCTACGTTCCAAGATTATATGCCGACAGTGTGTTGGATGTACCTAAATCTACTAATCATTAATAGTTTGAGGATTGAAATATTTGGTCATAGTCACTCTATTCCTGGCACACTACCTTTACCAAGGTTTAGTGATAACACACTATATCCCTCAGATCACTTCCCTCGACACCCCCTAACTCACTACCTCGAGAGAATTCAATCTCAGTTTATCGACACGATGGTTGCTTCAATATATTTTCATTGATGTCTTTGTCTCTGTTCAGCATGAGACACTTCTTGCATCAATGTACTGAATTGATGCACTTGAAATTTCTGAACTGTGGAATCGGATAATTAAATCATGTATTCAACCTATAGCGACAGTTTCACGCAATACAGAATATGTGCACACAAGAGATGACTTTTGCGAGCAAGATTTTCTTTTTGCGTGAAAAATATTTTGTGCCACTACAACCTTTATGAGAAATTTTATCTTTTTGAGTGGAGCTTAAGTATTTTACATGCAATAGTAATTTTCTATACAACTCTAACTTTTCCGCATAGCCATACAATTTCTATGCAACTCTAACTTTATTGAGCAACACCCTATTCATGCCACTTTTACGCGCATCATTACTCGTATCTTATCTAAGTCAATATCCATTAGAAATATTGGAGGTTTCCTTTTATCTATAGTTTTCACTGACCCCCCTTCCGCAAAACCAACCATGTCATGGAAAACCTATCATTCTACACGCAATGTTTTTCACGCTGGAAGCATTTTCTGTGCAAACTCCATCTTTTTCGTGCATCTAATGACTTTTCAATTTTGGGCATTTTGATCCCGAAACAAATTTTGTGAAAAAAATGAAAAAAATATTAGTGTACATTCCATGATTTTCGCTCACCATCCTTCTCTATGGACATATCTCTCTATTTTCTAATTTTGTAGCCCATGAATTTGGAAAATGCTGGAAAACGGAGCATCCTTCAGTATTGTTGTCTGCTTGAACTGTATGATCCCATTTCAAGAAGACATTATAAACATCCAATGAGAATTGAAAACAAACAAAAACCAACCTCCATTCCATGCAAATAATTGTTGTGTTTCCAACAGATATTTTGGTGTATTATAATAGATATGGGGTCACTGATAATCACTCACAATTAATTATAGATACTCACAAATGAAAATAATAATATGGGAAATTTAGAAATTGTGATTTCTAGATTTATAAAGTTCATTTTCTTGATAATACTATATCCAAGGATTGATTTACAGTCAATCCAAAAAATAAAAAGTCCTTCCTAGAATAATGTACAGTAAGTAACATAACTAAGGTATATAAATACATTTGAAAGGTTAATATCAATGATTTTTCATATTATTACATGATTTCCTAACCCATTAAACAATCATATATGTAATAGAGTTATGTTTTTATGGAAAAAGGAATGTTATGAATCTTTTGAATAAGTAATTAAGATATTGTTGAATCCTCCATTTTTTCTCTGATGTTAGGAAATGATAGAATTTTGATATATAGTGATTCCTCAATGAAGGAACGTGGTTATGTCCTTTTGAAGAATGATATATTTATTTTATTTGAGTCGTGATAGTTTAATTTTACTGATCAAAACTGTCCATCCCATGATCTAGAGTTGGGTACTATAATATTTTCTTTGATGATATGGTGGCATTATCTGAATAGAAAAAGGTGTGAGATATACATGGATCATAAGATTCAGAAATACAACAATTCACCGAATGATGTCAATACGAAGAAATTGTGATATCTTGATCTATTTATGAATTATGATTTCCCAATATAGTATCACCTAGGGAATAAGGTATCATATGAACTGAGTAGGAATGATTATATATTTCATACAAAAAATACGATTTAAAGGCATACCATTTTCATGGATATAGTAATGATGAATATGATAATTATTTATTAGGGGGATTCATCTCTCCTTCAATAATTAAATAACAATATTTATTGAAAATGATAAAATGTTCTCAACCTGATGATTATAATTTTAAAAGTAAAATTACATAAATGCATGATGGAAAATTGGAAAACATCATTTATGAAGTTTGTGATCAGAAATATAAGAAGATTCTATGTTTTCCATTTATACCTAAAATGGGGAATGATTTTTTGGATTATTTACATAGGATAAATTTATGTTTAGAGTTTAATAGAAGTAATATATAATGATATTTGAAGCAAATTATTTTTTGGGACAACACGAAGTGTTTAATTTAAATTTATTTTCCATGATTTTGTATTTTTCAACTATAGATGTTTAAAGAAAAAACCATAGATGATTCATGAAACCTCTTACCATTGAAATGTAGAAGTTTGATGACATTACTATAGAAAATTTCACTAGATTACCAAATACCCGTAAGTTGAATGACTCTACATGGGTTATTAATGATGACTACACAAAATTTGCACATTCACTTTCTATAAGAGAATATTAAACTCTTTACTGTGTATAAAATTTTTGTATTGACTATATTTTAACACATCATGACACAACTTTGTCAATAATATTTGGTATTGACCCATGATTTGTATCAAAAATATGAAAAATTCATCATATGGATATATATATTGATATTTTATTAAGAAAAACGCATCAACCTAAATGTAAGGATAATTATGAAAGGACAATCCAAACATTAGAAGAAATATTGAGTTCATTCCCAATTAAATTTCATGTTATGTTGGATTAATATATAACATTGGTAGAATTATTTTATAAAAATAGTTTCATTAAAGTACTCATATGGTGACTTATGATGAATTATATAGAAATATATGAAGTACACTAACTTAAAGGCATGAGGATATTGAAAGGATGACTATAGGATTAGATCTTGTTGAGGAGACAATGGAAAAGGTATAGGGTATTCAAAACCATATCAATGAAACTCAAATAAAGAAATTGTGCAATGCTAATAACTGAGGGAAATATCTGAAATTTTAAGTGGGATATCCTATTATATTGAAATTATCTCCACTGAGGGGTGCTATGTGGTTTTAAAATAAAAGTAAATTGATACCTACGTGAATTGGTGATTTTTAAATCTAGGAATGAAATCTAGTTGTTTCATATCATTTAAAAATTTCACCACGTATATTTAATGTACAAGAAGTATTCCTTATATAATTATTAAGAACGTACATGAAAAACTCAATGAAAGTGATCAACAATGTTGATATATAAATGGAACATATTCTATTATATTTTGAATACCCTGTCTAGATTATAGAATGTAGATAATACATGTTGAGGAATTAGATTACTAGGTTAGTAAACGGGACATTGTAGAGATCATAAGAAAAAATAACCATTTTGGGAAGAAGAAGAAATCAAGATGAATAACTAACTAAATCATTTCTCGAGGTAAATTTTTAAAAAATTCAATGATAATGTTTTTTGGAAGAAAAAATGTAGCACCATGATTATTTACAATATATTTCTTTTTAAATTAAATACATTTGATATATTGTGATACAAGAAACCCTGAGTCTAAAAAAATTATAAAATAGTACAATGTTACAAACATGTGGTTAAATTAGTGGATATGAAAAGTAATAAATAAACTATTAAAATCATATTGTTTACACATTTATAAAAATAATAATTTTTCATTAATTAATTATAAATTTAAATACAAATCATTTGAAAGTAAAAAATAAATGTTTTTCAGAAAAATAATTTCTATACACGTTATTTTATAAATTAAATAAATCACTATTCGTGTATACTTTTAATGAAATTTAAATATTATATATTCAATAAAATTTATTATCATTAATCTAATATTTTTTAGGAACAATATAATGCCAAATATTGTTTTATGAAAAAATGTATTTTAATTTCTAAAAAGAAGCTTCATCAATTTTTTCACACTTATTTTAAAATTAATATTTTTTAAATTTTTTATAATTTAACTAAAAATTTGAAATTAATGTTTTGAATAATAAATTAAAATTAATTTTAGACTAAATTATTGATAATTTTTCAAATTATTAATTTTTCAACAAATAGTGAAAATTCTGATTTTTATTGAACAAGGATTTTTTTAACGATATTAAATATGTATTTTTTTTAAAAAAAAATTAAAAGAAAAACTTTATAATTTCATTATTATTAATTCAATTTAGATAATTGGAATGAATTTAATGTTGAAATTTTATATAAAAATATTTTGTACATAATATATCTTCTTTATTGGAAATCCGTAATTTCATCGCTTTTAGTAGCATAACTGTAAATTAAATTCTACCAATTTATTGGATGGACCTTATAAAAACATGATTACATATTTTGAATCATTAAAATTAATATTTTATATGTAGTTCAACTTAACTTATCATGATTAATAATAATACAATCATTGAAAATTAATTATCTAAGTTAAAGGAAAAAATGTTTTACTGGGGTTATACAAAAATGATATGTGTTAAAATGACGTAAAACATGTTTAATTTATATTTTATAGATATATTTGGACCTTTTATCATCTACAGTTTTGGAATGTTCCATTTTGGATCTATTTATTGTGTAAAAAATGTGGGTAGGATTTATTATTTTAAAATATTCATTGTATGCCCTCTCTCACACTTATAAAAGGAAACACCCTATCCACTGCTATACAGACAATACAATATCCTTTTGGTTAAGTAAATACCATCCAAAATTCCATACTTAAATCCATAACCACTACATAGGGTCCCTTATTTTATCAAAAACCCATTTTTGAAAGGTGTACGTAGAAACCAAAAGTGGTTCTCTGAATATGAGGTTTTGTTCTTAACCATTCCTTTTTGTTATATTTTATATTATAACTACTTAAAAACATCAAAACAATTAATAAAATAATAATTATGCAATCTAAAATATAAATATCTATGATATTATTTTTATTTAAAAACCAATATTTGTATCATCTTCAATCAAATGTTAAATGAAACTAACGATTTTGGGTATGGCAGACTATTGCCTCACGAACCATTGTTATTCATTTTCCATATCCACATATCACTATTGGATATAAGGATATATTGATTATATATATATATATATATTATTTATGAAATAATTATATTTATAAAATTATGACATCACATATATCTTATTACCTTCCAACCTGTGGGAAAACAATAACATTGCACAAGGGTACTTGTGGACTACCACCTATATATAGTGATGTGATAGATTATTCATTTTATATTATCATGGATGGTAATAAGGATTTTTTAATGAATATATATTATATATATATGATATTATAATTAATATATTATGGATAAATATTATTTATCTTCTTTTTGTACAATCCGTTAAAAATGGAAACTATGTTCATGCGTACGTATGACCGACCATCTCTATAAATATTGTAATTCATTTTTCTATCTATAAATTTTATGGATTTCATTAAATAAATGTATAATTAATATATATAATATTAATATCATTATTACAAATATATTTTTTATCTAACCATGATCAATGAATAATGACTAAAATTACAAAACCAAAGCATATATAAAAAACATGTAGTTATTAACCAAAATAATGATTTTAAAAGGGTATTGTTAATAAAAAAATAATAAAAAGATATAATTAAATCATGTATGGTAGTATATATATTATTATTAATATTTAATATATTTATAACAAATATATATTTATTATACATGAGTTTCAAACACGTTAAATAGAAATTAGACATGAGGTAAGGGTTTATTTTATAATATCATTATTATTCAGGATAGTTTGGGTAAATTCTTTCTGGGGTAAATATTTGGTATTTATATATGAAAAATATGGATATTATTCTCAATTTTTTATTCATGAAATTTTTATATAATATTTCCATTATCCTCTATTTGGTAATTAAATTTATTAATAAAATTATTTAAATTTTTTTTGACTTTCTTTCTCCCGACAGTTGAAAATAATTTTCTTCCATATGTAGGTTTTCTAAAAATATTTTAAGTAATTGTATTAATAGTATAAAAATGACTATTGAATCAAATGTTCACCCATGTTTTAATTTTTATATAAATCTTTGAAGGGATTTTTCTTTTCATATTCTGAATTATGTAATTATCAAAGATTACATACAACATTGTAAAAGGAATGTTTTGTAAACTATATGTCATGTAAATAATTACCCACTATCATCAGCGGTAATTTATATGATTCTGTAGGATTGAAAAAATGATGCAGATGCTCAATATACAAGAGGGGGGTGAATTGTATACATTAAAAAATTCCCTTAGAACTTTTAATGATGGTAATGTTTAACAATTTTAAACAAGGTAAATTCACTGGACAACATAGTTCTACAAAATTTCTTGATTCCGGAAATGTGGTTTTAGAAATGAAACTTAAAAAAGTTTACAAGAAAAAAAAATTATAACTTAAAGATTATAGAATCATATAAATAATAGTATACAAGTACAAGAAAGTATAAGATAGTTATACATTCCTTAACAGTCAAAATGCTGCAGAAAACATGAAACAAAACAAGTAACAAGTACTACATCTTTTAACCCAAAGAGTAGGGTATCCAATAACTTAGGATAATGGTCCCTTAATTTATACTTTTTAGCTATTTTGTCTTATCAACACTAGGGTAAGCCCTATAAAAGAATATCTGTGTTTGTCTTGAAATCCCCACAAGACCTCAAACGTAAAGGTAGTCAGGACATTTGTATTCTTATCCCCAGAAGCCCTCGAATGTAATCTACAACATTCCGAGTCGCACAAAAAAATTATAAACAAGTTTTTCAGTATGCACAAAGCATTATAGTTTCTCTCTATAAATCACATTAGCAGCACGTAACCTATAGACTTATAGAACAGTCAGTCAAAGTTGTTGTTGTGAGCTTGTTAAAATGAGCTCCAGTTTGTAGGCACATATTCAATGGTCGGATCCCTCCACCAACGATCATATTTTTCCTTGAATTTCGGTGGGACCTGTACATGTGTCACTCAAATAGTGATTAGTTAGTAACATAAACCATTACATCGTTTTATAGCTCAAACAAGAGTAATAAAAAATATGGTTTCTTAAACAAATCCATTATTCGGCGTGTAAGGATAAATAAATGTTTGGAGTATAACCAAAAAACCATTCGATGTCAATAATAAATAAATATTCAGAATCTATCATCAAATTTTTTTTGAACTGAATTCTTTGGAATTCTGAATTCTGGATTTCAAGGAAATTTGGAGGCTGAATTCAAAAGAATTTGGAGTCGGAATTCATAGAATTGGGTGTTTGAATTCAGAAAGTTATGAGTTTGAATTCAAAGATATCTGGGACTAAAATCAGAATGTTCAGAGTCTGAATTCAGAGAATTCAATGTCTGAACTGATAATTTATGGAGAATGAATTCAGAGAATTCATAACATGAACTCAGAACATTCAGAGTCTGAATTCTTAAAATTCCGAACTTGAACTCAGAATGTTCGGAGTCTAAATTCAGAGAATTAAAAACCAGAATCTGGATCCTAAAAACATAATTCTCTATATCTAAGTATTAATAATATTTCAATGTTTTAGATACGAAAACAAATTTTATAGTTAGAAATATAATGAGTTTGTTTTGGAGAAAATATGACATGAAAAATGAAAACTAGGTAAGGATAAATTTATTTGGGGAAGGAAAATTTCACTTATGAATATAAAACATAGGGTAAAATAAATTTTCCTTAATATAGAGTGTTTGTGACTTTCAAAACAAGAAGTAATGGAAATTTCATAAGGAAACATTATTAACTCAACAATATCCCCCCTTGTGGAAAGCACAAATTCCCTACGAAAAATAATATAAGGACATAGAAAATATTTTTATGGACTTTGAAAATAAAAATTATCTCCATTAACACATGGTAAATAATGAATACAACTAACTCCCCCATAGGCTTTGGAAACACTAAGGATCATATTCGTGATTTTCAGATTGAGAATTATCATTTTATTGCATATGGAAATATTCTTGGATAAGAACTCCCTCTTGGATGAAATGACCCTTACTTATGGAGATTTCTACTTTACTAAGTATTATTTTTATCATTACTTTGTCCCCCTTTGTGATTATCAAAAAGGATTAAAGGGAATGGAAAAGAAAATATTCCACCTGAAATATTAGTACTGAACAACCAAAAGACGAGAAACCAGAAATTTCATTAGGATTGGAAAAATTTATACAAGAAAGAAATACAACAAAATATCAGAATTGAACAAGATTATACTTTCTTATCCCACACGATCAACTTCTTTACAATGGTTTTGATATTCTTGAGTTCCTTGTGATCCTCCTCTACACGTTTGAGAAGCTAATCCTAATCTTATGTTTTCTTCTCTAGGGGAATGATTTTATATTCTTGTGCCTTAAGAGTTTATGACTGACCCTATAGAACATATTATTGGTAAGTAAATTTTTCCTCAAGTTCAATTATAATATCACTTTCCCTCTTCCATCTCTGAGAAACTGAATATAATTTACCATTCAGATCTTTCACTTCTTGCATCTGAGAATTCTATTCCAGAGTTATCATTTCTTCAAAAATATTTTTGAAATCAATGATCATCACATCTTAAGTGTCAAATGCATCCTTGAAACATTCTAGGAATTCAACAAGCATTCTCATGTCTTATATAGTTTTCTTTGACCAACTAATCATCTCCATGCATGATCTTTTGTGGGCTTCATAGTTTATGAAATTGGTTTTGAAATCAGCCTCATGATTGACACACTTATCCAACACCATGGATAATAACTCTGATTTCTGATATAAGGTATGATGAAGCATCTGGAATTTGGATTCTATGATTGGAAATAGAGGGATAGTTCCAACAAGATTTATCAAATAATGGACTACAATATCATGTCCAAGAGAGGATTGTTTTGAATAATAGATTTTTCTTGGTGAGGATTATTTTTCTATACTAGTAGCTTTCTTCTTTGATAATGATCCCACTTCTTTCTTCTTCCCCACTACTATTCTAGGTGTATCAACAACCACTTTTTTTCACTTGTCAGCTTTCATAGTGAGCTCTTCTTGATTGGGTGATTCGTGTTCACTATTAGATAGTTTCACAATTTTATCTTCATCCATCTCTTCCTTCTCAGCTCCTGCCTCAGCATCCTCTGGATGAATGAAATCATGTTTGTAGCTTTATACTTTTACACACTGTTCACTTCTTCTCCACACTTCTCATCTATACTCGGGGTAGCATGTTTTGAAGACTCGGCTTCAGAGGTTCGAAATGATAAATTTTCAAAAGAGATTTAGTTCTCGTGAAAATCTTCAACATGATTTATCAAGTATTTTGTATCACTACTGCCTTCTTTTTCTTCTTCACCCACTTCCTTTTGTTGAACTTTTTCTGGGCTCACAAATTTCATTGTTGGAGACTCTGGTAAAGGTTCTATCATAATGGATTCTTGTACCATAGTTTTCTTGGATTCATTCTCAGCATCCTTTATAAGTGATTGGAATATCTCCACCTTAGACATCTTTTTATTCAACTTCTTTTCTTTCTCTTGCTTCTCAGTCTCTTCAGCAACCTTTTCCTTCAATGATTTTTCCTCGGTAGGGTCCAACACAATCTTAGGATTTCATTTTTTCAGATTTTTTATTTTCTTCCCTCCAACTATCCACAACCACATCAGGATAAGCTTGTTGTTTCTTTGTCATTAGTGGTGGATATTGTGTTTCCATTGCTATTGGGATTTTTTTACATCACTTCCATTTATTTTACCTTACTCTTCCTTCCACCCTTTTTAGTGGTTTCAGACACCTCTTATTTCTTATAAAGAACTTCAACTTCTTCTTCAATAAAATCGTAGAATTCTTGGGATTCTTTATAAACACAATATTTCATCATTCTCAAGGTGTAATCACTCCATAATATGACATTGCAATTTCTTGACTGATATTTTCAAGGAAATTTGAGTGATTCTAAACACTAAACAATCATCTTTGATAGAATGGACAAATATATAATAAACTGAGCCTTTAGATTTCCATTCTTTATGTTCCCAATCGTATCCAAGATATGCTTAACCATGTTTATCTTTCTTATGTTTACCATGAAATCAAGAATGTAGATGTAAATATTCATTAATGTATCCTGGTCACATTTTCTCAGAATAATGAATCCTTTAACCCACAATTAATGAATCTAAAAATTTGTAGAAAGGTGAAGAATATTCGGAGTCATTACCCTTGAAAGTCCAAGAATAGCCTTGGCTTTTCCTTTAATAAAAACTCATTGAACATCAGGAAGCTTATGTTAGAAGAACTCTTCTTCTCCTTCATAAGGGATTCCAATTAAACTAGTTTCCTTTGTATATGAAAGTCAATATGTCTTCCTATATCACTTGAAAGAAAACATGCTCCCACCTTCTTCCTTGAAGAATGTTACTGTCCCATAGAATTTATTCATCAACTCTGGATACACCAGATCCATTCTCTGTATACCTTCCATTCAGAGATTTCCATTTTGGATGACATTTCATTTTGAGACGTAGCTTTAACAGAAATTCAGAGATGAGAAAACCTTGAAGATCCGGAATGAGCTTATGTAGGAGGGATAGAGCTTCACCACGCAAGAGCTTTGAGATCGATGTGGGACAAACATTGGAGGTCCTTTATATAAGCGTCTAAGTTGACGCTTGAGATTCCATACTCAATAAAACAGTTGAAAAACCTTTTCTATAGATCTTATGACAAAAAAAATGACTGAAGAAGAATTTTCATGGATTCCGATCTTTTGAGGTTTTTAATAAAAACATTATGATTCAAGGAAAAGAGAATACAAAATTTTAAAAATGGATGAAAATACCAACAATTAAACGATGATTACGAAAATTTAAGAATGGAAAAATAAATTTCGGATTTCTAGGAAGATTATTCGTAATGAGGAAATTCTTATTGAAGAAATTTAGATTCCAAAAATTTTGATTACAAAAATTTTCTTTACAAAAATATCCATTACGAAATTTTTTTTGTACCAAAATCTTCATTACAATACTGTTAAGTAAAAAAATATACATAAAGAAAATTTTAAGTATTAAAATCCTCATTACAAAAAATGTAGGTGAAAAAATCATCATTAAAAAAATTTTATGTACGTAAATCTTCATTAAGATAATTTTATGTATGAAAATATTAATTAAAAAAATTTCATGTAAGGAAAAAAATCTGGCTACAAAAAAACAATTACACTATGAAAAATTTTAGAAATAAAACAAACAAATGCACTCCCCTATGAAAATGAGTTCTCTATTGTACGGATATTGTTATCAAAAAGAAGATAAAATGGAATATTAACTTACTATTTTAATTACTATCTTCTCTTTAATGTATTCAAATCTATCAGAGGGTCATGATTTTGGGGAAAAATCAGCATGTTGATCTTGTGTTTCGATAAATTGAGGAAATATATATCCTTCTTATGGGTGATCCCTAAGAATGTGATGCATAATATTTATGTTTTTTCCACAAGATTTCAGTGCATGTTTTTACATAAGTAAATGGAACTAGAATTATCCCACAAAATTTGTGTTTTATTAAAACTCATACCATAGTTTGTGACTGTGTGTTGGATCCACAACACTTGACCAAAACAACTTCTAGCCAATACATATTCAACTTTAGTAGGGGAAAGTGCTACTGAGTGTTGGTTTTTGCATGAACTAGAAACTAATTAATCTTTTACAAAATGACATGTTCCAAATGTACTTTTCCTATCCATTCAACATCCACTAATATCAGCATTTGAAAAATATTTTAAAACAAAATCATTTCCAGATGCTTAAAAGAGTCATATATCCACCGTGCCATGTTGGTAGTGAAATATCTTTTTCAGTACCTTTAAATTGGTTTCCATAGGATTAGATTGATATAATGAACATAAAAAAACTAAAAACATTAAGTCTGGATGACTAGCTATCATGTAAAGTAGCCTTTCTATCCTACCTCTAAAATATTTTTGATCTAATGGTTTCCCAGCGTCTTCTAGTTCAAGTGAATTTTAGGTATTAATGGGAGTAATTATACTATTAGTTTTTTCATATCCGTAATTTTAAAGAAGATCTTTAATATAGTTATGTTGGAATATATATATTCCTTCTAGTTTTTGAGAAATTTGAAATCCAAGGAAAAATGTTAACTCACCCATCATGCACATTTCAAACTCATTTTTCATTAGATCCACAAAGGAATCAGTTAAATATTGGGGAGTTGAACCAAATATAATGACATCAACAAAAACTTGAACAATGAAAAAAATTCTTATCTTTCTTTATAAAAATTGTTGGATCATCATTTCTCTGAACATACATATATTGAGGAAAAAATCTTATATGTCTATCATACCAAGCTCGAGGGGCTTGCTTAAGTCCATAAAAATATTTGGTAAGTTTGTAAACATGTCCAAGATGTATTGAATCTTTAAAACTATGTGGTTTTTCAAAAAAAACATCCTCTTGTCCAAAACCATTAATGAATGAAAATTTAAAATCCATTTGGAATAGTTCGATATTGTTGAATGTTGCAAAATAAAGTAGAATACAAATAGATTCAAGTCTAGATAATCGAGCATAGGTTTCTTCGTAGTATATTCCATCTTTTGGATTATAGACTTTAGCAAACAATATATCTTTATTTTATCCAATGATTCCATTTTCATCACATTTATTTCTGAAGACCCATTTTACACCAATAATAGAAGTTTCCATAGGTCATTAAACCGAGGGCCATATGTTATTCATTTCAAATTCATTTTTCTCATCTTGAATAGATTTTATCCAATTATCATCACCTAATGCTTCATCAGTGCTTTTTGGTTCTAACTGTGAAAGAAATGATAGATGTTCTAGATCATTTCATAAGAAACTTCTAGTCCTTACAGGTTGATTTATATCACAAATGAAACTATCAATGTGATGATTCTTTAGAAACAACTAATTTGGGTTTTGTTAAACCTGTTCATCAACAGAGGGTAGAAAGTATTCTAGGGTAAATGCTTCAGAAATATTTTCTTGAACATTATCTGTATCAGAAGGATCTTCTAAAAATGGATGATAATCAATTTTTGAAAACACCACCAATGATGTAGGATGAGGTTGTTTAAAAAAAGGATCTGTTTCATCAAATGTGACATGTACTATTTCATCAATAGTACATGTGTTTTTATGGAAAACTCTATAGGCCATAGAAGTAGTGGAGTATCCTAAGAAAATTCATTCATTGAATTTACGTGAGAATTTGTGTAGATTATCATTAGTATTAATAAAGAATAAATTACAACCAAATTCATTGAAGTAGGAAATTATAAGTTTTCTACCATTCCATAACTCATAAAGAGTTTTATTAAGAAAAGGTATAATCAAAACACGACTTATAGTATATCAAGAAGTACTTTCAGCTTCCGCCAAAAAATGTTTTGATACCAAATATTCACTCAACATTGTTATTGTTATCTCTTGATGAAATCTATTTCTTCATTCAACAACACCATTTTGTTGAGGGGTTCTGGGTACTAAGAAGTTATGAGTAATGCCTTTTCTACTACAAAAATTTTCAAAATCAGAATTTTGACATTCACCTCCATGACCACTATGAATAGTAATGAAAGGAAGTTTTTTCTTATTTTTAACATGGGCTCTAAAACTTTTTAAATAATAAAAATCTTCTGATATCTTTTTTAGAAAATAGACCCACATAAATCTAGTCTATTAATAAACATAGAAAAAATTCATAATATTTGCTTCCAATGCTTCCAGTTTGTGTTGGAACAAAAATATCTATATGCACTAACTGTAATGCATCAGTATTTGAGACTTCACCGACTGATTTAAAACTTGATTTATGTTTCTTTCCCTATTTACAAAGATCAAAAACATTTGATGAATAAAATCTAAGCTCTACTAGATCATTAAATAGTAATCTTTTAGAGAGTTTTCATAAGTTCCTAAGGTTACAGTGTCTTAAACATCAATGCCACAACCAATAATGATCTTTTATTGCACTAATACAATGTAGGTCTTGGCTCCTAATGTCTTCTACATTTAATGTGTAAACATTCTCTTTCCTATTGGCAGAAATAATAAACTCTTCCTTGGAATTGTGTATTAAGCACTTGTCATTCCTAAAATTCACAAGGTAACCATAATCACATAATTGGATAATTCTAATGAGGTTGTGATTATGACCCTTATCAAATAAAACATTTGAAATCAATGTTTTTCCAAAATTAACAATGTTAACAATTCTAATAATTTTTCCTTTATCATTATCTCTAATATTTACTTTGCCTCCATTTTTCTTGATAATCTTTTAAAGGATGTTTTTGTTACCAGTCATATGCTGGGAACATCCACTATCCATGTACCTTGTATTTCTGTTGAGACTTTCTTTTCCTGAAAATAAAAGAGTTAGACTTTTGTAACCCACACTTTCTTGGATCTGGAAACCCCAGAAAGAAAATTTTAAGAAATCCTCATTTTCATTGAAAAATAAGCTTTATGAAATCCTAATGATTATGGTTTGTTTAAGTAAATTTTTTTTCCCAATACCCACCACACTAACACTTGGTGCAGAATGAAGCACTTTGAGGAACAAAATAATTCTTACCAAAAATCAGGTTTGGACTAGAATTACCAAATCTAGTATTATTCAATAGAGGGTGAATTTAAGAATATATCTTATCAAGAATTTCCTTACATATTTTAATGTTTTACAAACACCTCCTCAAGGAAAATATTTCTTACTTTTGTCTAATTTATAAGTTCATATCCTCAAAAACATAAGTTTTAGCACTAATGTTAGGCTCGAAATCATTTTTCTTAGAAATTACCTTTTATAGATCCTTAAAAAGATTATCCTTCTCAGAATTTACTTCCTCAGGGTGTTTTGAAATACTTTCATAATCAAGTGTTTCCTTATCATTATCTTTATAATTATCTAATATTTTGTTATTAAGAATAGAAATCATAGAATTTTCCTTATCAAGATTTTTCATGACTTTAGTATTTTCTTTCTCAAGGAGCATAACAAACCTAGAAACTTTTTCATAGGTTGGTAAATTATTATCTTCATCAGAAGAAGATTATTCATCTGAGGATTCATAATATTTTCTATCACTATAATTATAATTCACTGATACATTGGTTATGGATTTTACATTTTGTACATATACCATTAAATATTGATTTTCAATAGGTAACTTGGCATGTAAACCAAGATTATTCTGACCAAAAGATTCATAATCTGAAGATTTATCAGAAAAATCTCCACCACTAGTAGTATAGCTTTCACTAGCTTTCAAAACAATCTTAGCTTTATCATTGTTTTACTTCTTTCTATTCCTTTCAGAATGCTTTTCCTTTCGATATTTTCTCTTAAGCATAGGAAAATATGGCCTTATATGCCCAGCTCTTATGCATTCCTAACAAGTGAGTTCAGAGTCTTTATTATCATTTCCTTCTTTTCTCTTATATCTATACTAAAAGTCTTTCTTCCTAACTATATTTTTCATTCTTTGAGAAATGTTAGCTAGTTGATTCTCATAATTATCAATTTCACTTGATTTGGATAAAATAGTAACCTTCATAGACTTAGATCTTGTAACTCTCTCAAGAGTCATGGATTTCATATGATTTGAAGTAGTTTTAAAAAATACACTTCCATTTCCATTATCTTTCTTATAATTTTAAGCATCTATCTATGTTCTTATTTCATGTTGAAAGAGAGTTCGAAAAATCTCATTAAGAGTGATCTGTCAGACAATCCTATTCTCATCTACAGTTATCCTCTTGGATTACCACTCATTACAGATGATGTATATAATCATTTCTATAAGTACCTCATCATCTAAACCTTTCTCACCCATATATTGTAATCTGTTGAAAATATTCGTGAATCTCTATTGTACATTAAATATAGGTTCCCCATAAGAAATGAAAAATCCATGATACTCAGCTCTATAAATAGATCTTCTAGTTTCAATAACGTTGGATGTACCAAAATGTGTATCCTCTAATTTCTTCTAAATACAATTTGTGGATTTAGAAGAAGAAATCTGTCTATATTTATTCATGGTCATGGAACACAACAATGTATTCTGTACCATGATGTTTGGTTGATATTCTGACTTCTCTTGATTAGTAAAAGTTCTGACTTCCTTATCAATAATCATGTAATCTATAGTAAGCATTAAAAATTTTTCCACTCTAGTGATAATAACAAAAGTCTTCATACTATCTCTCCTATATTCATAATCATTCCCAAAAAAAATATGTGGTCTAGTAGGAATACGATGGTCAATTAATCCAATATTCATTCATGTCATCTTAAGAAAAAAATATCTTCCCACACATACTTGTTAGTATTAAATGTTTGTAAATAAGGAAAAAACATTCCTAGGTATGGAAAATATAAAACAATGGAAAACATGAGAAAAAAACTTATAAGTGAATATAATTATTTCAGATACCTCCTATGATACAAATTGTAGGATCTAAATAATGATGTAGATGCTCAATATACAAGAGGGGGGGGGGTGAATTTTATATTTTAAAAAACACTGTTGGAACTTTAAAATATGGTAATGTTTAACAAAGTTAAAGAAGGTAAATTCAGAAGAACTCTTAGTTTTACAAACATTCTTAATTATGGAAATGTGGTTCTAGAAATGAAACATGACAATAGAATATAGGAACAATGATTCTACCTTAAAGCGTATTGAATCTTACAAATCAGTGTATACGAGTACAAGAAAGTATAAGATAGTTATAATTTTCTTAACAATCAAAACGCATCGGAAAACATGTAACATTACAAGTAACAAGTTGTAAATATTTTAACCGAAAGAGGAGGGTATCCAACAAACATGGATTATGGTCTCTTGATTTATACTTTCTAGAAATTATTTCTTACCCACACTAGGGTAAGCCCTCGATATGAATATCAGAGTCTGTCTTGATATCCCCGCAATCCCTCAAACATCATGGTAGTCAACACCTCTATCTTCCTATCCCCAGAAGTCCTCGAATGTACTCAACTACATTCAGAGTCGGACAAAGAAATTCTGAACAACATGTTCAGTACGCAAAAAGCATGACAGTCTCTCTCTATAAATCACATCAAAAACATGTAATCATTAGAGTTATAGATTAGTTAGTCAAATTTATTATTGTGAACTCATTCAAATCAGCTCATATTAATAGGAACATCTTCAACGGTTGGAGCCCTCCTCCAATGGTCATATTTTTCCTTGAATTTCATAGGGACCTATACATGTGTCACTAAATCAATGGTTAGTTAGTAATAGAATGAATAATAATGTTTTATAACTCAAATAGGGGTAAACAAAATTATAGTTGCTCAACCAAATCCATTTTTCGAAGTGTAAGGAAAAATAAATATTCGGAGTCTAGCCTAACCACTTTTAGGTGTCTATAATACATAAATATATGGATTCTTCTTTCAATAGAATTCGGAACAGGAATTATATAGAATTCTGGAGTTATCATTTCAATGAAATATGGAGTCTGAATTCATAAGAATTCAGAGTCAGAATTCAGAGAATTCAGAGTCTGAATACAGAAAGTTCAGAGATTAAATTCAGAGAATTTGAAGTCTGAACTTAGAAATTTTGGAGTCTGGATTAAGAGAATTCGATGTCTGTACTCAGAAATTTTAGAGTCTAAATTTAGAGAATTCAGAACATGAACTAAGAATGTTCTGTGTTTGATTTCAGATAATTCGGAATCTGATCTCCGAAAGTTCGTAGTCTGAATTCAGAGAATTTATAACCTGAATCTGGATCCTGAAAACAAAATGCTCTATATATATATATATATATATATATATATATGTATTTATAGAATTCCGATGTTTTATATATGAAACCAAATTTTATACTTATAAATAAAATGAGTTAGGTTTATTGAAATTATGTCATGAATAATGAAAATAGGGTAAGGGTAAATTTCCTTGGGGATGGAAAATTTTCCTTTTGAATATATAACATAGGGAAATGAAATTTTCTTTATGATTGAGTGTTTTTGATTTTAAAAACAAGAAGGTATGGAAATTTCATTAGGAAACATTATTGACTCAAAAAATTCTTCCTCAACATGATCCAATGATTAATTTAAAATAAAATATTTTCCCTATTATTTTGAAAATTTGAAGCTTCGAAATTTTATTTTCAAAGATGAAAGGGTGTTTTTCTTAAGAATGTTTTTAATGAATTTTTTATGGTATATCAATTAATCATAATGACATTATGTTAATTATGATCCACTAGGGAAAATTCATAATGAATCCATAATTATTATTACTCTATATTTTTTATCATTGATTTTAATTCGGATGTACAATTATAATAAAATTCATCATATTTCATTATATGATTTATTATTATATTTATTGATTCCTAAAAGTATGATCATGTGGAATTATGTAATTTTAATATTAATATTTACATTGATTATGTTTCCCTACATTCATAGGAAGAATGTTTTAGTCATAATAATTAATGGTAATAGACTTTTAAAACCTCTCGATGCATTAGTATGTCTTATGAGACTAACATTATTGGGTATTTGGCTGCGCCCTTATCCATTTATGTAAGATATCATTGCATGAGTAATAACTAGTGAGTTTAATATTTAAGAAATAATGAATTTCTACATGATCAGATTAGCTCTTGTTATCAATGTAATGATTGGAATAGATTGTATATCTAAGGATTATATTCAAGATCATATGATTATTTTTATGGAATTATTTTATCAGCATTTATTTCTAATGTATTATTTTTTTATTTTACGTAATTTAATAAATGTAATGCATTATTTTTTATTTAACTTTCCCTATGTATTATACCATTTTTATTTATGATAACTTCCACTATACACATACCCTTACTATGCATCTATAATCACCACATTCTTATGTTTCCTTTAACCATGTTTCAAGGAGATATATTACGACAGATATAAAAGGATATGGTCACGATAATAATGGTTTTATCAAAGAAAAAAAATGGTTTATCTGAGGTTACCATATGTAATGTAAAATTCAAGTCAATATATAGTATTAGAATACAAATAAACAATTCAGTCCTTTGTGATGAGATCACATATTACTACAACAAATGTAGTAAGTTAATCACTGCCTCTAGAATACTAGGGTTGTTGTATATATTTGTAAGGGTATAAAATAAATATAGAGAAAAAAGATACAACTAGACTTTTTTTCATAACAACCATGAGTTATGCTCCTAGCTACTTCTACATAAAAACTACATGGAATAAAAAAATGTATTTGTTGAGTGTATCAAAAAATAAAATGATAATGGGATATACGTGATGGGATAAAACTCAATATGGTCTCCAATGTGAGTACTATATTTCCACTACCTCTATTTGAAAATTCTAATGATCACTGAATATCTGAGGGTGGATGTGGTTTATGTGATTTGAACCATCATATTATTTTCAAATAAAAATACACTCATTTACAATGGTTTTAGAGGACTCCATTTATTGCATTAAACAATTTCATACCATTAGCAATGTAGTATTGCTTGTAAGGTGGGGGTATGAGAATTGATGAGTCCTCCCTATTTCACATCATCCTACACTTCTTTTTCCTAATCAAATTCAACATACGAGGATTTCTATAGTGATGTTGTTTAAAGAATTTAGTAAATAGAAATAAGGGAATAATCCAATATAAATATGATTAAAACATGATGAATCAATAATGAAATAAAAACCAGAAAATAGGCCACCATGGAATGTGATTTATTATAGTTGGCCCATTAGTAACTCGATCTTCGTATGTGTATCATATTTTTTATCACCACTCTATATGAACATCCATGTATTAGATCAATATAAAAAATTAAATTAGTGGTAGATAATAATCAATGAATTTTTAATCGAATTAGATAAAAGGAGTTAAATAAAAGGTTTTCTCAAAGAGTATTCCCTAATTTGTTTCTTCTTATTCTCATATTTTCTCTTGGAGAAGGTTTTTTGTAGATGGATGAAGGTAGTAAATCACCTCCAATTTTTCTTAATATTACAATGACCCTAACCATTGAAGACCTGAGCTCTTTCCTTACATTATTACATTAGTACTAAGTACATGAGATCTCATTCTGGTGGACCAAATAGTTTATTATACATGGAAAACTTATACAAAAATGAAATTGAAATTAAATTTCAAAAATAAAATACCTATTGTATTTTAACATAGTGCTCCATTTTTTCCATTCTATAAGCCTTCATCTCAGTCATGTTATACATGATGTAATCCTGTGGAAAAGTAAAACATACGATTTGGGTGATCTCCTATTCTCAGTATGGGAAAATGTAAAGTAGATACTATAATAAATAAGTAAAAATAATAAGTAGTGTTGAATAAATAAAAATGAATGTCATCAAAACATAATAATTATCATATTATAAAATAAATAAAAATTGATCAAATAATAACATATAAATAATCACTTGGGAATGAATATTATCAAGGGAAATTCTATGTAACAAAAAGACCCGAGTTACCCTCAAAACTAGCACCTATCCTAATCATCTACATACCAAAGGGTGTTTTAGATGCCCATAGGTAGGTTATACGCACCCAGGAATTGACAAAAAACAATAGAGGGAATGATTTCTCCCAACATGAACAATAAAATTTAATATATATATATATATATATATATATTCATGAAACTAAAGAAACATCAGAAGTCTAAAGGTATCTATGCTATAACTATGACGAAATGGTTGAAAACAAACTACTTCAAAAGAAGTAGCGAAAAAACGACCAACTGATAGGGATCAAGAAAAAAAATTCAATGTGATGTTGTGGAATAACTCCCTTAATCTCACCACCAGCTACCCAAACCAACTGAAACATAACCTCACCGCTTCACTACGGTGCATCCCCTTTCCTTGAACATGAATACATACAATGGTCTACGCACCATTGAATTCATTCAAAGGGTGTGAGATAATATGCTCAGAAGGATCCCTCCCAAGTGATCCATATCAAGTTTCTATATAACAGTTTCTGTGTGATAATTTTAAATAAAACATGGATTGATAAGAAGTAATGAATTTTTATATAAATCATGGAAAATATTTCCCTTTTTTCCCACTTCAATACAAAGAAGATATTAGATTCATGTTAAGACCTAATTAGAATGCCAAAGAAGTATAAAACAGATGTAGCAGCATAAGAATTAGTATAATGTAATACTTTATGAATGAATATAATACTACTCAAACCATAATAAATCAATTACACAATCCAGTTCCTAGAACATAGGCCTAGGAAATAGAGGAATAATCCATGTGTATACCCCCTAACTATGTTAATATTTTACCCCTATAACAATGGTCCCAAGAGATAGTGGAAATCCCCATGATCATACTTCTAGATAATCACGAAACATGGATGATGGCCTCAAGGCAAACCTTCCACCTATGTACCCAAGTTAACCAATGTACTTATTTTGACAAATAAATTTCAGTGTTTTAAAGGATCCCATTATTGTTTCATTCATAAAAAAACAATGGAAATAATATTCTATTCAAAAACCCATTTTCAACACATGAAAAAAAAATACCAATTTGATAAATCAATTTATAATGTATGTGCAATGGAGATAATTATCATAGGCTAGAGATGGAACCACCTACTTCAAAAATAAAGATTGCACATGCCTGCAATGGGATCCACTAACAATGAAACACAATGAAAATAAAAAAAAGGAACTAGAATTCAATCCACATCATTATTGAATCAATTTAGAATACAAAGGGGTATTCAGAAGAGAAGAAACCAACTTACCTTATAGACAAATTCCTTTCTCACCACAACTAACGAAGAAAATGGCCCTTGAAATGACATCATCATATAGATCTAGAAGAAACCAACAAGAATAAAACTAATCCAATGGATCCAAAGAAACCATCTGAATATGATACTGTGAGAAATAGAAGTGAAGAAGCAGGAATACTACTTACCTAGAGAGACAAACTACAACTATAAGGGAGATCTAACACCGAACAGATCAATCATGGAGGTGTTCAGTCTCTCAAAAACACATGGGGTCAACATTGGGTCAAGAGCCATAAAGAATTGGTGAGGTAACATAACTGATAAATCGAATAGTGTTTTTAAAAACTGATTGTGGGCCATTTCACAATTTGTAATATAGTTAAACACTACCAAATCTACGACATACTAGTATGATGAAAAATCTGTCACCATAGAATTATAATCCATTAATTAATAAATTCATAATGTGAAACCAATATTCATAGTGTGTAAAAAATTAATACGTGAATCCCCTTTGATAGATCATATCCAAAAATAGTCACATGGGACGAAATCATTTTGTAGCCTACAAAAACAAATTATTCTTAGTAATTTTCCAAAAAAATTATGACTTCACCATAATATGTATCCTTTAATTCTCAAAGGAGTGGAACCCCATGATGATGTTATGGGCGCACCTATGTAAATGGTACTGAGATGTTACAAACATCCAACCATAATTAGTTTTCATCATTATTTTTTCATGTGGAAGATGTAATCCCTGGAATGATATAAGGCCACTACACCCTCATCCAGGACTCGTGTTCCCATGTCTCTTGAGAATCCAATCTTTATTGCTATAAAACACCGACTTATGAAATCAACTTCTAATGTAGGGATTCCACTTAAGTGTCAATGGCCTCAAATGGATTCTCCAAAATAGAAACATAATGCCCAAACTCATTTTTTCCCTACTCATAATGTAAATAAGATCAGGATGATACTTATTGAGCTAAGACATGTAGAGAACATCATGAATTACTTTCAACTGAACACATAAATCCAATCAATTTGTGAGCTGTTTGACCCGATCAGTGGCCTCAAACTATAAAAAATATCTCAGAGAATTATTTCCCTTTTTTACAAGTCGATGGTGACCCAACTGAGGAGAAACAATTAGGAAAACCCAATACCATAGGGAAAACTCCGAAGTTAGACCCCACTAATCCGAATATGCTTTCTATCGAGTATGGGTAGTCATCAGAAGTCGATGTACATCATGAATCCTCAATGGTGTTTTTGAATCCAATCTTGTTCAATCTAAAGATACTTGACCCAACTCTTCCCAACAAATTTTTTATCTACATAGGTGACCAAAAAACAATTCATTGGGATACATTATAAATGATGACTGAAAACTTTTGTTATTTAAAACTTAACTAGTCGCAACTGGTTTCCCATGATCTTCTGAAATCCAATACATAGGGGTAGAAAATATACTCTAGTATCTGAATCACACACTCCTTTTGACCATCTATGTGAGGATGGTAATCTTTGCTCATCTTGACTATAGTTCCATTTACCTCTTAAAGACTAATCTAGATCCTCAAGGTAAATCTAGGATCCCTATTTGTATCATTTCCTAATGGAATCCCATGAAACCTCAAAATCTCTTACACATAAGGCATACCCAGATTATTAACATTAGTGGTGTCTTTTATTAGAATGAAATGAGATGACATCATCAACCAATCAGCCACCATCATGATATAATTCATCATTCAGTGTGTCCATGGTATTCCAACAACAAATTTCATGGATACCATTTCCAATTTCGAAATCGATACCAAAATACGATGATGAAAATTATAATGTTTCATGTGATCTTCATAGATATATGGGAATGTGTAATAGTGAGACACAAATGTTGTGATGTCACACATCATACTCGGCCACTATAATCCCTGCATCATGTCATTATACATCTTCTTAGTGCTTAGGCGAATGACCCCCGACGTTCTATGACAATAGAGAAAAAATAAACTCATCACAATTTGTGGGACAACATTAGTTTTCCCAAATTGAATCATACCATCTAAAGAGAGAGACAATCTAGTAATAGTCTTCCCATTAGAAAATATTTCTAGTGACTTCTATAACTCATCATATTTCTATAGACTCCAAAAAATAGTCTATAGGAGGGATGAGGATAATTGAAAACTAGTGAGAGCCATACCTAAAACAAACTACTAATATTCCAAGTGAATATGGGAGAGAAGATTCATTAGGTACTTCTCCTCCTTCAATTCCAAAACATCCTAAAATATGACATTCCAGCTAAGAGTGTTTGCAATGATGTTTCCCTTCCTTAGGGTATAAGTGACATCAAAGTAAAACATTTGATGTTATTCTAACCA
The DNA here is from genome assembly GCA_963277665.1 of Viscum album. Taxonomy (NCBI): domain Eukaryota; kingdom Viridiplantae; phylum Streptophyta; class Magnoliopsida; order Santalales; family Viscaceae; genus Viscum; species Viscum album. The sequence goes on along the minus strand of OY728120.1, from coordinate 1,866,997,737 downwards.
TTTCCATGGTTTGAGATTTACATCATTATAATAAAATATATATATCATAATTCTATATTATAATTGACCATGAAACTTCCCCCAAAATGATTCTTCTACGAACATTAAACTGTATGCATTACTACGGGAAGCTCTAAATCATGAGTTGGCTAATTATTTTCATGCGGTTGAAGCTAATAGGAGTTGTATACTGCCACAAGGTCATCGTACATAAGCACACATCTCAAACCAATAACAGATGCATCATAAAATACCATGTACCCCATACTGGGCTTAGGTAAGATATGAATATGAGCAGATATCAAAAGCCTCTACAGTTCAGAAAAATAGGACTAACACTGTCTATGGTTTTTAAATTTCACAGCATTCCATGTAAGAGATGTAAAAGCTATCACTATATTTAATAATTCCTTGAAAATTTGGAATTAGTATATAGGAAGACCAAGGATTCCTCATATCTCAAATACATTCTGTTTTTCTTTACATGAAAAAATAGCCTTCAATTTATTTGGATCAACTAATAAGTCATGATTATAAATATTATGCGCTATAAAAATTACAACATGAATCTTGAGGCTACATTTCAATGCATGTCCACAAAAATGGTGGTCTCTCAAAAATTCCAAAACCATACTCATATGGTGCTCATGCACATGCTAATATTTCAAATAGGCTAAAATATCATCGTCGAATACTATAAAAAAATTATCAAGATATGTATGGAATATTCGATTCATCAAATCCCTAAAAACTACAGGAGTGTATGTTAGAACAAAAGGTATCACCATATATTCATAATGGCCAAACTTCTTCTTCAAGGCTATCTTCAGTATATTAGACTCCAGAACTCTAACCTGATGATAAAACTACATAATTTCAATCTATAAAAACTACATTTCACCCTTTAATTGATCAAACATATCATACAAATAAGGAATGTATTTTTGTTCTTGAGAAAAATCTAGTTCAACGTCAAATATTCCACACATAACCTAAGTGAACAATCTTCTTTCTTAGCAAAGAGCATATGGGATACCCATTGAAATTTTATAGGGAGAACGAAACCATTTTCTAGTAGGTCTTCCAACTGAATATTGAGTTATTATACTCTGCTGGTTCTATATGATTGTAGTAATCGATATCGATTCAATACCTAGCACTAGGTCAATCAAAATCTCTACCTATCTATCCAGAGGAAGGCTGGACAAGTATTCTAGGAATATATATGTAATTTTTCAAAAAAAATTGTAATATCTACAACAAGAGAAACACCATCGGGCTCAAACATAATAGTATTCTAAAAAATACTGATATATGGGTAGGATGAACTTGTATGGCTTGATCTGGAATCCCAATATCCTAAAGACACATGAGATATACCATCATCGGCAAGGAACAAAATATGATTTTGATAGAAATAATCCAAAAAATGGATGAAAAAAATCCCAATCTATACTAATGATGCTATCAAACGGATCCGAATAATGAACTAGAAACTCCAATACCAACTCCATATCAACAATCATAAACAAACAAGGACAGAAAAATCCCTACTCATTCCTCTTACCAAGAGGTATTCTAACTTAATTAAAAAAGAAAATAAGTTCCATTTAACTTTTAAGAAAACAAACAAAACGTGTGGATATAAATTTGTGTGAGGCCCTATTATCTAATAATGAAGTCACTAATATAGATTCAATAAGGATAATACCACTCAATATTTTCCAACCCACATCGACTTCTAATGGAAACTCATCTACTACATGAAAATGCTTCTCCCCTATGGCCGATGGCTGGAGCCAAGTATTTATAGATGATTTTGACTGCACCAAAATAGAAATTGGATCTGTAAAACCCAGAAAACAATAAGGAATAGTTATATCTTAGCATAAGCATTGTACGTGACTAATAATCCACAACTTTTAAAGGTCTTCCATGGAACATGAAAAAAATATTTTGTGTCCATCCTTTCCAAACTGATAGAATTTCATAAGTACATTTCTATCTACAACATATGGTGTAGTGGAGGCTCACTACTGAGACCCACCTCCACCCCATCTATGATGATACTACCACTTCCTATTACTCACATGTACTCCATTGAAGCTATAATTATATTGAAAATAGGTGTTGGGAAATCCATATTTTCCTGCCATATTCATATCTTCCATTGTATATCTATCCAGTTTATCCACATAGTTGTATAATTTCATCATGAACACATGTGATATGATATCGAAATTTCCAAACATGTAGGTAATTATGTACCTTTAGCTAGTCATTCTTTAAAATATCTAGAGAATAAGTAAAAAGTTCATAAAATCGGTTAGAGTACGATGACACCAAATGATCATCCTAATGAAAATTAATTAATTCTATTGAATTTTTTAGCATTATGGAGTATAGGAAAAACTGATTAAAGAACAGGGTTTTGAAACCCTTATAATCTTGGACCATGTTTTATTCATCATGGACTATAAAATCACACAATTTCATGCCGGAACCCTCAATGGAAAACACTGCACACTTTACACTAATATTTTCAGGTGTTTTGAGAATTTTTAAGTTATGGCTGATTATATCCAACCATTCCTACACCTCTTAGGGTTCAGTTATTCATTTAAAGGATGGTGTCATCTCTTGCAAAAAAACTCTTCATATATCAATCTCTACTGCATCTCTTAGTTATATCTCAACAACTACAACTCTCTGCAAATCTAGATCAATTGAAAAAACATCTTATACAATATCCATGATGAGATGATGATCTATCTGTAGATTCCCTTGAAGAGAATCATTTTCACAATCTACAGGAACTCATGGAAGACATCTCAGAGGCATAATACTACACACTAAAACATAATATCAATCAGACAATAGAAAAAATGATAGTTTAATCTTGAAAACCTAGAAGTATAAACTAATATTTAAAATAAAAATCATCAACAAAGACACAAATCCCAAATTACCCTAGAAACCTGAGCCTCATCACAACAAGAGATAGTGAGGAACTCATCGCAACATACCTATCATTCCATGAAAATTCTCTCTCTATTTAAACTTACATTATTAGAAAAAATCTTGGTTGCATAGATCCTATAATACCAAATTATATGGAACTGACCTGAGTTACCTTCAAAACTGAATCCCGACCCTATCCTCTACGTATCCAAAGGGCGTTCCCAATCCCAATAGGCTGGTGACAAGAACCCTAGTATCGAATAATAAAATAGAGGGAATGATTTAACCCCACTTGAATAAAAACATGGAATATATATATATATATTCATAGAATGAAAAGAACTATGGATGTATTATGATATATATTCCAAAATAGTGAGAAAACATCAAAAACAAAAAATTAATAAATGAGTTTCCAAAAATAAAAAAGGGACAAGCCTAACTGCAATTGAACTAACAAAAATACAAGTGATAGTACGGAAAAACTTCCACCATCTCACCACCAGCTACCCAACCAAGCTGAAATGAAACATAACCACCTCACTATAATTCATTGGCTTTCCATACACTAGATCACATAGAATGGTCTATCCACCACTGAAGAGGTGCACATGGTGTGATCTAATAGGATTAGTAGGATCCAACCCCATTTTTCCATAGCAAGTCACTATATAAAAATTACTATATTCTTACTTTAAATAAATCATGGCGTGATAAATAGTAAAAATGTTTTATATAAAACATGGTGAACATTTACCTTTTTAAAGTTCCATCAAAATAATATATAACATGCATATCAAGGCCATCTCATAAATCCATTAAATAAAAATACATGCAATTACATAAGAATGAACACCAAGGAACACAGTAGTTTAGACTACCGGACTACTTGTAGCACAATAAATAAACTATCAATAAAGTTCTTAAAACACATACCAAAGATGAAAATGAATACCCCATGAGTAAACCCCCTAAAAATGTCAATATATATCCCTTATAACATTGGTCCTTGGAGACAAATGAATTCCCCATTAACATTAGAACTTATACTCACAAAACGTGGATGATGGTATCATGATATACTTTCAACCTATGTACCAAAGGTAAACTAAGTGCTGATTTTCACAAATCATTTTTAGTTTTTCAAAATATCAATTTTTTCCATTAATAAATAACAATGGAACATTCATTTATTGTCAAAAAATATTTTTCAACAAACAAAACAACTCATGCCAATATTATTAATCAATTTAAAATTCCAGAGATGTAAGTATAATTATCATAGGATACTGATAGAACCACCTACCTCAAAACACGTGTCACACATGCTTGGAACTGGATCCACCAAAATTAAAACCCAATGACAAAATGAAGGCCATATAATCCTATCCAAATCTGGATTGATTCAATTTAGATGGAAATGGGTCTACAAAAGAAAGGAAACCTACATACCTCAAAGATGAATGAAAGTAGTTTCTGGAACAATGAAGAAAAAGGCCTCCGGAACAAGATCTCACAATAAATATATAATAAAAAAATAACAAAACACCATTTTAATAAAATAGATCCCAAGACGTCACACAATAACTATATCGGGAACAAAGTAAATGAAAATGCAGGAAGATTTCTTACCTGGAGAGACGAACCATAGCCGAAATGTAGGTCCAACACCAAACAAATTGATCTAATAGGGAATGAGTCTCTAAAAACAGTTTTGGACATCCTTATGTCAAGATCCTTGAATAACTAGAATTTTAACTAAACCAAAAGAGAAACTCGTGTTTTAAAAAAATGGATGCAGGCCATTTCATGATGTCTAATATATTTATACACTGTGAATTCCATGGTGAACAAGTATGCATAAAAGACATAACCTCATATTAAAAATAGGTTATTTAAAGAATTAACGACATAAAACTAGTCTTCACGATGTTTAAAATTTCATAGTGGTAATCCCATTTCTTGTCTATTGTCCAGCAATATTTACACAGTGGTTAACCCACTTTCACGGTGTGAAATCCTTATGCAGCCTACAAAAATGATCGGTTATTAGTGAATATCTAACAAATAATTGACTTTTCTATTATAGGTATCATCCCAATCTAAAAGGAGTGGAAAACAATGATGAGGATTATAGAATAACTGATTAAATGGTAATGGTATGTTATATTCAACTAGTAAAATAATCACATGTAATAATAATAACTAATCTCATAATTTGGGAATGCATAATAATGGAAATACGAGTCATGCCGTAGAGGATTCATGAGAAGAATCCTGGATTATAAAGGCTATATTACAAGAATATGACATTATAAATTATTTTTTACAAGAATATAAAACTTTCAATGATTTATTCCAAGAATATATCGTTATTAAGGCTTCATGTCTAGAAGACAATAAATGTGAAAGGACTAGAGAAAAACCCAGTCTTGTTTGTCTCATGAGATATAATGAAGCCTTGAGTGGAAATATTGGGTCCCTCATGATGTTTAATAAGTACAATTAATTCTTATTATGAAATTGGTTATACAAAATCAACATATACATTCATACTTAATGTAGAATATGAAATAACTTTCCTCAAATAATATTCATAAACATTATAGTTAAATATGATGAATAGAATCAAAAATGAACTTCCAATGTCAAAATGATCATAATACGTTAAATAAAATATTATAATAGTTTCATAATAGATCAACCTTAGTTAAGCATATTATTTAACAGACTCTGTCAAAATATTTTAAAATTATCTTTGAGAATCATTGAATAGTTTTTGAGAGAAATTACCTTTTTTAATTTGGAATCATTTTTTTAATAATGTGTTCATTTATAAAAGAAATATTTTTTTTGAAAGAAACTATTAAATTTTTAAAGGATTCAAGAAAACAATATTTCATAATTAAATCTTAAAATTACTATCATGTCGTAAAATTTTTAAAAAAAATTCATTAATAATTCAAAAGAATAGTCATTTAATAATATTATTTTTTAATAAAGTGTGTGTATTACCAAAAAGAATAAATTATTTCTATTAGATATAACTCAAATAAAAAATTTAAGTTAAACTCAATATAATCAAAATTCATTTTAAAACAAATCATATCATGAGAATATTATGGGAGTAGATGTTTAACCCCAAAAATTGAAATTGGGATAAGAATTCCCTTACCAAATTTGAACATTCAAACCCAATTCCCCTAAAAATTAATGATCATAAGATGAATCACTTAATACCCTGAAGATAAATATATTCTTGGTATTTCATATCAAATATATGTATATATATTCCACACATAATGATCAAGTGGTGAATAAGTTATATCAAATTTAAATGAAAGTGAGATGATAAAACTAGCAAATTTGGCCTGATTTCCATTGTAGCTGTCCAAAAATCAAATATAATTTATATAAAAATATTTTTAGACTATAAAAAAGTCATATAAATATTTATTTGTCACATATTAACCCCTTATAATGTGTTAATATCCTTTTATTAATAATATTTATTCATTTCACTATTTTTTTTCAATTGCATTGATTCTCAATATTTTATGTTGTAATTATCCATATATTATTTCATAGGGTATAGATAAAATGAATAAAAAATAAAATTAATGTCAAAGACATAATCTTTAATTATTCGATACATTTTAGAATAATTTTTGAATTTTTATTATTGAAGCTAAAATAAAAATCTATGTACAGATTGTAAGACATACATATGCACCTACAATGCCTTCACTTTTTATAGAATGGATAAATGGTAGATTAAGGTTATTTAATAAACATAATATGATCTAAATATATAGATAGTATTGGTGTTATTATTTTTTTATTGTAAACAACACATGAATAAGAATTAAAATAATAAATTAATTTGAATCAGTTGGTAAAAACGATCACCTATTCTTTAGTGGACTTCCATTAGATATCTTTTCAAGCTATCTATAGTTGGTCTTTATGGTGATACAGTTCCTCCAGAACATGGATGAGGATTTTTTTAGGATAAATTTATAGAGGTTTTTTATTTATAAGACTCATAGTGGTGAAATAAAATTAATTTAGTTCCCTTTTATAATTGATTTGAGGGGCACCCTTGGATATCCTCAACATATTAAATTATAATAAAATAATTTTCATTCCAAATACAAAAAAATATTCAATGAATAAAATAAAATATTAGATATGTTTTAATAGAATTATAAAATAAAAATTTTCATGCTTTTTTTACATTAAACAATATCACTGTGACTGAATTTAGTTAACATAATATAATTTTAATTATTGTACCAAAATTGATTAATATTATAAGGTGATAATTTTTTACTTATAAAATCCCAACTAGTTAATAAACTAATAAATTTTGAAAATTTATACCAAACCATTATTTTTTCACTATTAAATAATATTTTGGATTTTTAAATATTTAAATAAACATTATTTTAATAAAAAATTTGGAGTCATTTTTTAAACAATTCATTACCTTAGCTTTAAAGACAAAAATAATGAAAGATTACATCAAACCAAAAAAATATTACACCCATAATATGTCATTACCATCCAAAAAATTCTATGAACACAATAAATAATTCATATTATATATATCATAATATTAATAATTTGACAATTTCATTAATGAAATAATTACAACATCATCAATGAATAATTTCTTAAGGTAAATTTTTCTTTACTAAAATATATCAATTTAATACCATGATTTATAATAATACATTTTCAATAAAAATATATATTTTTATTCTATGATATCTTACGAATAATACCATAGAAAAAATAACATATATATTCAAATATGAATGTGACATCATTGTAATTTATTCAAATAAAATAATATTAATATCATAGAGGCTTCCAAATGGTTCCAAATAATAATAATTAAATTTATATCACAAAAATGTGTTTATTATGTTCAAAATAGAAATATATATTAATTCAAAACCAACCTTTGTCCTCTTGTGGACAGATGATAATTGTTTAAGTAATAAAATGACATTTTTTTGATTCTCTTTAGTTTATATAATATAAAAGTCATTATAATGATAAAATTTTCATTAGATAAATGAAATAATAACCTTATTTATTAATGTTCTAATAAAAACCATCGAATAAAAATTTTAATGTTTTTGGGTAATTTAAAAATCATTATCATATTATTTTTAGTCTAAATTACCCAATATATATTTAACCATGTTCAAATGGCTCAGACCCTTTGGGTCCATTACATTTTTAAATTATAGTGTTTTTGGTATCCTGGGGACCATCAGTGACTCATTAAAGAGTTATCTAATTTCAATTCCAATGAACGATGGGACTAATGGGCCTTTAGTGGCATCGATCAACATCGATTCCAGGGCAACAACGACTCACCCATTGGTATGTCATTTCTAGTTTCTCCACGACCTTCCAATTTCACTCTAGAAATGTATCTTTTGACATAAGAGTGTTTTAATACCCATTTTAAGGTGATTAAATCATCTTAAAGGAATTTTTAACCCCTCAATAGTTGGGAAACCCTTGATTTACCAAAACGTGTTGCATGTCAATCCCTTTTCCACATTTTCATACTTCTCGTGTTTTCTAATTTCTCCCCTATTACATGTTTTCTATGTTTAAAGGAAATCTATTAACTCATAGACATTATCTCCAACATCTCCATGTATAATTTTTAAATATCAATTCATCCTAATGTGTGAAACTACCGAGATGCTTGGCTGAGCCACGATATGACCTTTATGTATTCTGAAATTTTCTACCTGATTTCAGGATCTCACCTCTTGTTAACCTAATATCCTCTCTTCCTTTTTTCCTTTATGTTTATATTAGAGATCCTTGAGACTTCCTCTAGAGAAGAATTGTGCATCCGTGATGGAGTTCTTCCCGCTCTTATTGGGTGTCCATAGAGTTCATCCATTGTTAGTCGCACATTCTAAGTTAATCATGCGAGGAGAAACATTGATACTTGATTATCCATGTTGGTGTTTTTCCTAAATATCTATGCACAGTTCATCTTGTGGGTGGGTATGATGGTGTTCCCTCGAAATGTAGATGAAACGAACATTAAAAATGGTAATAAAAGAACATTTAATAAATGAAGGGATATGGAATTTGAATATGATGTTGTGTTATAAAAATTTTTTATGTTGTGAACTGTATGGGTTTATGCCCACTGAAAATATTGGTCGTTGGTGGTCCTTTCATGTGCACTAATGATGCTCTATTTTCTACATAATCTTTTGATTGAATAACTTGAACATGGGAACTGACTAATCATGTAAACATGGTTGACTAAATGGATTTATCTTTAATAAGAATCTGTGTGTGATCACTACGGATAAGAAAATTGATTGAAGGAACATAATGAATGGTTGGATAAATCCGAAAGCATCCTTGTTATGTTCTAGTAAAGTGTGTATTTTTTTCCTATTTGGTGTTTTTTGGGAAACAGGGATGGTAATGGAATCTATAGTTGAGAGGATGATGGATTTTTAATATATGGGCATGTGGATCTTGTTGGTCGGGTCTAGGGTTGGTTCCAGTACTTTGAGAGATCTCAAAGATCCATTTTGATGTTGTTACATTACAAGAGAACCATCTGTGAATGAATAAAAGCATGCTTGTCGGTTTTCCATCAGATGTTGTTTTGTCTTGTGGTTACGCCTGTTAGTTTCTAGGTAGTGGAGTAATTTTTTAAATGGAATTACATGATCATGATGAACATTGTAGTTCAAATGGGGGAATTGTTTTCAAGATATGGGTTGTGTCCGGGTTGTGGCTGTTGTGTATTTGTGCGTGTAGGGATAAAAAAACTGTTTCTTTATATGAGTTGGTTGTCAATTTTGGAAGCCTTAGGTTGGGATGAGTTATTGAATACCTATATCTATAATATTTAATTATTGTGTTTCTTATTTGATCCCCACCCATGTTGATAACTTTATGACGAACAACCACGTTTAATGGCGGAGGTTGGTTTCCCTAATATTCATAAGAGTGGCTTGTAATTAGATCCTTTCTTCTCCCCCACATAGTTATCCCAAGACTCATTGGGTAGTCTAGGAAGAACTAAGGTTTATTATGGCCCAATACTATTCTGGTAGACTATATTGTGGTGGTTGACCCAGGTGTGTGTAGGCATGGTTGTTTTCCAAGGGTCTCTGGGTTGAGACACATGTGTCTTTAGGTGTGGCAGTGGTTGTTATAGCCCAGGTGTCTACGGGTGTGGCTGTGGTTGTTGTGACATAGGTATTTTCTAGCATGGTTATGTTTGGTTGTGGTGGCCTATATGTTTGTGGGTGGGATGCATGATTGTGATGGCCCATAAGGTTGATTTGCGTCATTTGGACTATAGTGTAACCTGTGGGGGAGGTCTGATGCAAAAGACATCATACATAACTAGTGGGAAAGTGGTGCGGGGTAACCAAATATGGATGTACTATTACTATAAATTTACCTGACTTGAGTTGTTTATGGAGTGTGACTTGGTGAGGCTGGGTGGAGAGTTCCCTGATAGGTGTTTTGGTTATCTCTATTTCTCACTAGGAATTACAATTTATCCCCACTTGTGAACGAGTGTTTTTAATTTTCCATAATTTGTATACATGTATACTCATACAATGTATATAAAACTACTTTCAGGTTTACTAGAGGACATTGAGGACCGTGCAGGACCATACTAGCATGGATATCGGTATAGTAATTGTTTCTTATTTTCACTTATTTTTTTACTTCCTTTCAGAGTTTTCTTATACATATTATCAAAATATTTTTCGACATGCATATGTAAATGGATTTTAGGCTTCAATTTCTTTTTTGTATTTGGAGTTTTTGGGATTTACCATCTAATATCCCAATTGTTTTTCTAGAAAAGTGTAATTTCATCCATACCATGTGAGATTCTATACCCTTGGTGATAGTATCCACTCTAGATCCTACTGAAGGAGGCACTCGTTGGGTCATTATATCACCTTCAACTTATTGAAAGAAGGTTCTAGCAGTTTATTGTCCCTTCTATCATCTTGGTGTAGGTGGGTCATGATAGAATGGTATTAGATGTGACGGCTAAGATATAATATGGTGTAATGGGTTAGGCATATTGAGTATTGTATGGGATGGTAGGGAAACAATTTTAGGAAATCTTGGTTCGTGAAATTTTCTAGGGAAAAAAATCCATTAAATGGGATTTCGTCCACTCCTATGATCTGATGCAAGGACATTGGACCTATCGAATGACCAGGTGATGATACACTAATTATATGGTAGATACCCTTGGAAAAGTACATGAATGATAATTACATTTGTTCTTATGTGTCATGGGTGTTTTGGTAATTTAAATTAAATAATAATTTTAAGAAAAAATTAAAATAAATACTCTAAATTACTCAGTCTTAGGAATTCCTTGTTTACTATAAAACTATGGAACCAAGAAGATGTCCACGAGTAGTATGGGTGATCAAGGATTAACTAATGATTTTGATGATCAGAATATCACTGATTGAGAGTAGGTGGAAGATCAGTGGCAGAAGATGCTTTGTGCCTTTCAGCAGTAGACCCCCATGAAATAGGAGGGCAGCATCTCAGAAATGGAGATGGAGAGTTGGATAAAGGAGACAGTGATTACTTTCAGCATGATCTAGGCTCTGGTAGAGTATTGGGTTTGTTTTGATGTGATCCATTTGTGGGGAGTGGAATTCTAGTGGTGTACGCTCTATCTCATGGAGAAGAGGGATGGTGAGGTTTTGTGGATTGACTTCGAGAAGGATTTCCGGGAGGAATTCCATTCTTCCAGGATGATGGCCGAAAAGAGGAAAGAGCTAATCTTGCTTCTGCAAAGATGTATGATGGTAAGGGATTTAGGGGTCATGTTCAAGTATTTTCTTCATTTGGCTCCAAACCACTTCCCAGATGAGGATTTTCAGTGAAGGTGCTTAGAGGAGGCACTCCAAACATCCCTTTAGTATGTTGTTAATCCCTTCACTGTAACAACATACTTAGAAGATTAGAAGAGGGTTGAAGACACTGGGAAGTTTTCCTTGAGAGGGGATCTAATTGAACTCGTCAATGGGAAGGTTGTTTTCCATAGGATTCTAACATCATGGCCTTCCAGGTTTCAGCTAGCGAGGAGCATGCCCCAGCAGTTCGAGTTCTAATCCCTCGGTCCTCACACTTTCACTGGTAGCCTTATCTGTAGTTTCTTTATTGGTATAAGCCATGGGCACCTTCAAAATTTATATCCAGTCTGAGTGAAGCACTGTGGGGGTGGATAGGTTCATCACTCACCTTAGCAGCACTAGTTTCCTACCATGATTTTTTAGTAGTAGCTGTAGGGATTACGAGATCCTACGCTTCCAAGGGAAGATGGTAATGGAAGAGGCCAACCTTTGGGAACTCCTCTGGAACCTCGACTAGGGTTTGGTCGGGGAGGAGGTTGAAAACTGAGGAGCATAGGCACTAGGCCTGAGTATTTCCACTCCATGGAGGAAACAGTTCTAGCAGTGCCAGAGGTCATTTGAGGTACGATTTTCCTATTTACTACTCTTTTATGTGCTTTGTTTGATTTAAGAGATTCACACTCCATTTTTTCACCCAGTCAATCCCATTCCTTGGGTATAGACGTAGAGAGACATTCCATTCCCCTGGGGTTGAGCACACCATTTGGTGGTTAGACTAGCCTATTTGATGTCTTCCTAGGATACAGACTGATGTTGAGAACATGTCAATCTAATGGGAATCTCATTATAGTGAAAATGCAACAATAAGATGTCATCCTAGCTATCAAATGGTTGTTTTATATTAATGTTTTTATTGACTACATCTAGAGAAGGGTCGTGTTCTTAGATATGGGCATCTAGTGTGTATCTTTTATTGGCGAGAGAGGTTTCCAGGAGGGTAGAAAACGAGTGGAGCCCCTTTTTTCACTGTTAGCTGTGCTATCAGGGGAGTTTGCTGACTCAGAGATGGTGGATGTTTTGTGGATTGTTAGTGAGTTCCTGGATGTCTTCCCAAAAGTGGTTGTGACTCTAACCCCTCGACGTGATGTTGAGTTTGGGATAGTCTAACAAACCGATGTCCATTTAATTTCAATTTATCCCTATCAGATTGCACCTTTTGAGTTACAGGATTTGAAGATTTAGGTTGATTGCCTAATGAAGAAGGGTTTTATCTGACCAAGCGCATCGTCATGTGGTGCTCTAGTAATGTTTGGGAAGAAGGTAGACTGTGGTCTTAGCCTATGAATAGACTAATATAGACAGAAATAAGTTGACGGTTAAGAACTGTTACCCCCTTCTATGGACTGATGACCTTTTTGACAAGTTGTAGGGGGAATGTTGGTTCTCTAAAATTGACCTACGGTCTAGATTTCTCCTTTTTCTGGTGAAGGATGGTGACATCTTGAAAAATATTTTTTGGTTCAGGTATGGGAACTTCATGTTCTTGGTCATGTTTTTGGGCATTACGAAGGCAGAATTTGGGTTCATGGGGCTCATGAACTCTATTTATGCAAGTATCTAGACTAGGATGTATTCGTGTTCATCAAAGACATTCTGATCTACTCAAGATAAACTGATCATCATGTTGTGCATCTGAAGACTATTTTGGAGGTCCTCCGATAGAACCATCTCTATGGGAAGTAGTCCAAGTGCATGTTTGGACAAGAGATGTGTACTTACTTGGACACATGGTTTCCTAGGAGGTGATAGAAGTGGATCTGTCAAAGGTCACGGAAGATGTTAATTGTACAACACCTAATAACTTGGAAGAGTATTGTAGTTTCTTAGGACTTTCTTGTTACTTCCAGAGGTTCATTCCTAACTTCTACCCGGTTTCATCACCTTATATATCCTTGTCCAGAAAATATCATGCTTTAGTATGGAGTGGTTCGTGCCATAATACTTTAAGTTATCTGAAGGCGAAGCTGGTCAATGCACCAGTGTTGTGGTTTCCAAAGGAAAGGGTATCATTTGAAGTGTTTTGTGATGATTCAGGATGTAGGATTGGGGTGTATGCTGATGCAGCAGCAGAGAGTGGTCCACTATGGGTCTAGAAAGATAGGTTCTCACAAACATAACTATTTAACCCCCGAATTGGAGCTTGTAATGGTGGTTTTTTCACTGATGTTATGGTGGCATTACCTCATCATGGAATTCTTCATGGTCCTCACATATTAGAAGTTCTTGAGGTATGTCTTCTCCTAGTGAGACCTGAACTTGTGGTAGTGGAGTTGGGGGGAGTTCCTTCAAGGAAATAACTTTGAGATCTCCTAATCCCTAGGAAAGGGGAATGTGGTGGCTGATTCCTAGAGCATAATGCTAATGAAGGATGTGGTTCCATAGGCAGTAGATGCTTGGATGGTAATAGAGGAGTCGGCTGCATTGCATCTGGGAATTGGAGTGAAAGATGTTAGAGTATTTCTATTTCAAATGAATGTGTGATACTCCTTTGTATGGAAGATGGAGGTGTGTTAGTAGGGAGAAATAGAGGCTTATGAGTTGCATGGTCATGATAGCCAGGGTGATACTCTAGAAGAAGGGTTTGTGGATGGTCAGAATTAGATGTTGTTTTGTGGAATGTTGTTTTTCCCAGAGCCAATATATGAGAGAGTTCTTAGTGAGTTCTATAACTCACCACTTTAGGTACATCCAGGATATTAGAAGATCTATTGGGGCTTTAGGGGTACGTTTTGGTTGCCTAGTGTCATGCGGGCAGTGGCTGAGTTTGTGGAAAAGTGCCTCATGTGTCATCAATTGATCACTGAACAATGTGTTCCTGACAGTTAGTTTTGGTCCATAGACATACCCAAGTGGAAGTTGGATGACAACTCAATGGATTTTATCACATAAGTACCCATGGATGAGGGAGGATATGATGCCATCTCAGTATTGGTGGAACATTTGATGAAATTATCTCACTTCATAGTGATTAAGGATCCAAGAACAATGGATTCCTTATCACGAATGTACGTGGGTGATGTTGGGTAGCTAGAAGGAGTTCCAAGACCATTGATTCAGATTAGGATACTTGATTTAATTTACATGTCTGTAAGGGAACACAACATTGTTTCGGAGCCTAGATTTTCCTTAGCACTGCTTTCCAGCCTTAAACGGATTGGCAGACAGAGTGGACCATCATGACGCTATAGGATATTCTATGAGCATCTGTTTTGGACTTTAGAGGATCACGTGTATGAAAACTGCCTCTTGTGGAGTTTCCATACATCAATAGATATCACCATACCACTCTCCTGGAACCATTTGATTCCTTGTATGGAGTACTGTTTTGTTCACTTGTGTGATGGACAGAGGTTGGGGAGGTAGGTGTTCATGGCCCAGTGGTGGTGCAGATCATGACAAAGAAGGTTCAACTTTTGTGTGAGAGGATGATGGTGGGTCAAGACTAGAATAATTTGTATGCTAATCATAGGAGGAGACCATTGGTGTTTGATGTTGGGGATGTTGTTTTATTAAGGGTTTCCCCTCGGCGTGGGCATCGAAGGATTAGAAGGGTGAGTAATCTTTCTCATAGGTTCATTAGACCCTTATAGGTGTTGAGACAATTCAACGATGTGGCATATCGGCTAGATATACCGATGATGTTGGAGAGGATCCAAAACATCTTCCATGTATCTCATCTCAATCGGTAATTTCATGATGACTCACACATCCTCAACTGGGGGGAGTTGGATATTGATAATGATGTGACATTCATGGAACGACCATTGATGATCAAGGATCATATGGATAAAGTGATTCATGGAAATGCCATTCCTTTGTTTCATTTGTTGTGGAGGCATGGTGGCTTTGAAGAGAGAACCATGGAATGAAAGTCATAGATGCGAGCCCATTACCTAGAGCTACTTTTAGATATTATCTTCCTTTGTTCCTTACTGTGATGTAATACTTGACCATGTTTTCTATAAGATGGGTTGTTTCCCTTTTTCTATGAATGTGTGTGAAAATTCCACATTATGGGGATGGGAGAACCTAATCCCTATTCATGATGCATTAATGTGGATGCAATTAAACTCATGTGGGAAAGTCAGTTCCACCCAAAGGAGGATAACATCTTGAAATGGAAAAAAGAACTCCCTAATCCATAAGATTGGATGTTGTGACCATTATATGTTTGTGGGGTTACTTGGGGAGAGTATAGACATAGTGTTATTTTAGTTTTTTAGGTGATATATTTGAGAGAAAAGCTAATAGATGTCATGGTTTGTTCCGAATTTCGATTATCTCTAAGGTGGTTTTTCTCTGAGAGGTATCTTACGAGGTGGTTGTTCGGACCCATCTCTTTTCTTCAGGTTTACTCTTAGATTCATGAGGGTGAGAATAGTTTGATAGGTATATGTTGTATTGGAAAAAAACCACATCATCCATTACAATGTCAAATTCTGGTGTTCAGAATATCTTGGGGACTATCACTGACTCATTAAGCAGTTTTCCAATTTTCGTTCAAACAAACAGTGTCACCGATGGACATCGATGGCACCGATGGGAATCCGGGGCATCGATTGGCCATCAGTGCTACCGATCAGCATCAGTAATAGGGATATGGTGCCACGATGATGGTGCTAGGGCGACAGTGACTCACCCATTGTTGAGTCATTTCCATTTTCTCACGGATATTCTAGTTTCTCTCTATTAACAACTATTTTGACATAAAAGTGTTTTAATACCAATTTTAGGGTGATTAAAGGATAGTAAAGATCTTTTAATCCACCACAAGTTGGGGGAACATTGATTTTCAAAATCATGTGGCTTGTCAAACACATTGACACATTTTCAGCTCCCTATGTTTTCTAGTTTCACCCTACTTATATGTTTTCTTTGTTCAATGAAAATCTACTAAATCACAGCAGTTATATCCACCATCTTCAAGGAGAATTATAAAAGTTCAATTAGTCCCAATGTGTAAAACCTCCGAGCTGAGTGGTTGAGTAATGATCCAAATTTTATGTACATCAAAATATTCTCCCTGATTTAAGGATCGGGCCTCTACTTAAGATGTGATCCGCACTTCCTTTTTCCTTTCCATTTCCCTTTGCGTGCCTCGTGACTTCCTCCCAAGACGAACTGTGTGCCCGTGATTAATTCCTTTCTGGTCAGCCTAAGTGTCCTTGGAGTTCTTCCTTTGCAATTCATGCATCCCGAGTTCTTGACTCAAGGAGAAAACTGTGACACATTATCGTCTAGGTAGGGGTTTTTCCTTTATTTATCCTTAAAGTGCACCATGCAGGGTCGGTATGATGGTATTCCCATGGGATGTAGATAAAACAGACATTAGCAATGACAATAAATATAATTTTAAAGAATGAAGGTATGGGGATTTTTATGATGATGCTATCTTATAACCTTGTTTTAATGTTGTAAATTTTATGGCCTTATTCCCACTAAATATCGTGGCCGTTTGTGGTCCTTTCATGCGTACTAATGAAGCTCTTTTATTCTGGATAATCTTATGATTGAATAACTATAATATGTGAACATTTTAATCACATAAACATGGTTGATTAAATTGATTCTCAATCAATAATAATCTTTGTTGTAACACCCTGAATAACCAAAAGGAATGAATGAACCTAATTAGAGGTTGGCTAAATCAGAAAACATCCTTTCTATGTTATGGTATTAACTGTATTTTTGTCTTGTTTGATCCTTTGTTGGGAAACAAGGATTGGAATGGAATATCTTGTTGAGAGGGTCATTGTTAGTGAATGCAAGGACATTTGGATACTATTTTTTGGGTTTGGGATAGTCCTAGAATATCTAAGGATCTCACGAATCCCTTTTGATGTTGTCACTTTATAGGAGAACCGGGTGTGAATGATTAAAAACATGCATGGCCATTTTCGTTCAGCAGTGGTAGTGGATTTTGGTTATGCCTGTTAGTTGCTCGGAAGTGGAGGATTACTTTAAATTCAATAAATTTAAAATGATGATGAGAAAAGGTACAATGGGGGAATTGTTTTCTAGAGATGGGTTGTGTTCTGGTTGTGGTTGTCGTGTATTTGTGCATGTATGGATAGGAGCAAGAGTCGTTGGGTACAAGATGGTAGTCTATTTTGGAACCCTTAGGTTGCAATGAGTTTTTTATTACCTATATGTATAATATTTAGTTATTCTTTTTCTTATATGAACACATTCATGTGGAGAACTTCATGTCGAACACCCACATTTCATGGGAGAGGGAGTTTTACATACATTCCTAAGAGTGACTGGTTATTATCTAATTTATCCTCCCTATCCAAGGTATCCCAAGACTCTCCAGGACGGATGTGATGGCCTAAGGTTGTGGTGGGGTGGTTGGCCCGGGTAGGTGTGGGCAGGTTTGTTTCCCTTGTGTGTTCGGGATAAGGCCTAGGTGTCTTTGAGCATAGCAATGGTTGTTATTTCCAAGGTATTTTTGAGCGTGGTGGTGGTTGTTGTGGCCCAGCTCTCTGCGAGCATGGTTATGTGTGGTTGTAGTGGCCTAGGTGTCTATCAGTGGGATAAGTGGTTGTGATGTCCCATAAGGATGTTGTTGGGTAGTAGTGGGACTGCAGTGGAACATATAGGGTAGGTTTGATGGCTAGAATGTAATAAATTACCTGTGGGAAAGAGGTGTGGGGTACCCAAATAACTATGTGCACTTAGTATTAATTTACCTAACTAGTATTATTTGGGAAGTGTTCCATGGTGAGGTTGGGTGGATAGTTCCTTGGTAGGTGTTTTGGTTATCTCTACTTCTCATTGGGCATTTTAAATGTCTCCCAAATTGTGCATGAGAGTTTTCTTTTTTCCAAACTATGTATACTAGTATACTCACCCTATGTATATAATAATGCTTTCAGGGTTCTAGAAGGACTTTCAGGACCATGTTAGACCATTCTTGCCCAGACATCAGGATAGTTTCTGTCAACGCTTTTCTTTTGTATTAGTACTTCTTTTAATAGTTTACTTGTAATTTTTATCACTTTATTTTTGTACATGCATATTAAAATGGATTTTTTTGATTTACATTCCTCTCAATATTTGGAGTTGTTGGGATTTACAATCTTATCTCCCAATTTTTTTTCTAAAAAATCGTAATTATAGCATCCAACATTTTTAATACATAACATTTCATTATATTTTACAAATAGTGGATTTTTAAAGTCTAGTGTCTTAGAAATAAGGAACAAAAACACAATTATGAAACATAAAACATCATTCTAATCCACTTGTAAGGCTTCATCATAATTTCATCCTATGTATGATTACTGCATCTCATAACCGGGAGACATACATTTAGAGGAAAGGGTGAGCTGAAGGCCTAGTAAGGGTAAACAAGGAAATCAGTTTACCTGTGATATCAAGATGAATGTGACAAAAACATAAAGACAAAACCAATGAAAGAATAGGCATATCATAATGAATTGTACTTGAAACATAACTTAAATTTTTGTCTTCAACATTTAATTTAGACATTCAAGGACAAATCACCAAGGTCCATCCCCAAGGTATCATAAAAATTACTAAGGTTATTCACCAAGGTATTGTGACGCTTGTCATCTCTAGAGATTAATTCTTTACTAAATGCATTGGCGTGATATTAGGGCACAGAATTAATATGTCATTACATTCATGTGATAAAAATAGATCATAATCAAAAATTTCATTAATAACCCTTGGAAAATAAATGAAATGGGTTTCATTTCAAGATCATGACATTTTTAAAAGTTCTTAAAAATAAGATCATTATGTTATTTATAACCCAGGGAAAGGAAGTGAGGGTTATGTGTATATCAAATCCAGAAGCAAAAATATAAATATTATATATTTATTAACACCCATAGAAACGAACTAGCTCTGGGTATTCACATAAATAAAACAAGGTAATTTCTTGAAACAAAGATAGAGAAATTATGAGATGAAATTTCTATAGCATAACGGCTAAATAGCTTGGTTTTAGAAAATAATAAAAGAGCAGAGACAAGGGTATCCCATTAATAAATGGATAATTTTGTAGTAGAGGGAAATAATAATAAGAAATAATATAATGGTGGGTATATTTGAATGACACGCCATATGAAAAGGAATCTTTAACAGAAAGAGAATGCGCGATCTCTATTATGAAAATTCTGCAGCCTAACTGCATCAATTAAAAAAAATCAGAAAATCAATTGATGAGAGAAGAAAGGGTCTATTATTATTTGGAAATTAAATTGAGAGTATTAAAGATATATAATAACAATACAATCATAATAAAATGAAACTATAATACATAACATAATGGAAGTCATGACTTAAATGAGGAGGGTGAAAGGTTCCCTTACATTGAAGAGTAACTTTGAAAACCTGATGGTCAGGACCATGGGAGGCTTGAGGGCACCCTGGGAGGAATCCATGGGTGGTAAAGAGACCAGAAATTCTTTTAGGAGGATTTTGGAATGAAATGGATGAGGTAATGGCTTGGTATTTATATGCGAAGTGAGGGAACAAATCATTAATTCCCAAGGGACACCTCATCAGTGGTATTGGAAAAACCTTGGACTTGCCCATGGTATTTTCCCATGGTATTATCCAATTGGGACACCAATTAGCTTATATTACTATTAATAAGTATTCTAGAAAGATTACATAATTATTACATCCTTAATGATGTCATTAAACACTCGATACTCAAGACTATAATTTCACTATTCACTAAAAATTCAACAATTTCTAAAAAATACCAAAAGTTAACCTTAACCTAATATCGATGCTCTGAATTTAAAAAATGAACTCCATTTTTTTAAAATAATTTTCTAAATATTTCTAATTTCATTTTTAAATAAACACACTATTCACCCATAAGAAAACTAATACATAACTAATGATTTTCTTAAACAATTATTTACTTATTTTATTGATTCACATTACCTAATCAAGGTGCCTATGTTAAAATAATACTTTTCTAAGTGAGTTTACTAATCCATTTGGTCACGTTACTAATCATAAGTATAAAATTACTATTCATAATTTACTATTCGCCAAAAACTGTGTTGATCTTATTAGAGTCTAAATTTCATACTGAACACAACTATAGAAGACCAAATTTTGAAAGTCATTACTCAGTATTAAATATTTATGTTTTACATTAATATATTAAAATATCCCTTTTTCCCAAATTCACCAAAAATATACGTGTTATATTTCTCCAAACATTTAAAATTCACAAAAATCTATATATAATGATAAAAACAATATTATTTATATCAAAGGATTTGTCAAAGTAGCTAAGGTCTCATTACATAGCCCCTTATAACACCAGCATATGACCTAAGTGTAAGGTATGCTAAGCTGATAGAATCTTTGGCTGGCTCGACCGACATTTCTCGAGTGGTGACCTCTATTATTATGAACTTCCCCTGTATGTGATTCGGTTCAAGCTTCACATTATGAAGTTCGGCTTGGGCTCGGTCCAGACCAAAGCCCAGTGTTGCTACCTCCTTCCCAAGATCCATCATATGGGATTTGAATGGCCAGAGTCTACTAGATGAGGCCATCAAATATTCTTTCTATTTTAATTAACCAAGATCACTTGTATTTATAAACAAAAATTGTAACGTTTAGAGTTTACCCTCCAATGGTCATATTGACCAACATTATTATAACTTTCAAAGCCCAATGGTCTCATTTAATTATACTCACTTCATTATTTAATGAATATAGTTGTGTTGAGTTTAAAATAAAATGACACATAAGTTTAGGAAAAAAATTTAATAAAAAGTTTAGGTTGTTAGATTCTTCCCCACTTATGAAATTTCTTCCCATAAATTTTATCTTGTACCCTCTGAGGAGAAAATGTTTGGGTACTTCTGCCTCATAGAATCCTCTAGTTCGCACATGGCTTCTTCTCATTTGTCGTTGCTCCGCAACACCTTGAGAAGGTGGGTAGTCTTGTTGCGTAGAAGCTCGTCTCTATCATCCAAGATCTCCACTATATGCTCCTTACAAGAGAGGTCATGTTCTAGTTTTACAACCTCTAGATTTAGTACATGTGAAGTGTCAGGTATGTACTTCCTCAAGAGGGATACGGGGAAGACATGATGAACTTGTGCTTGATTTGGAGGAAGTGCAAGACGATATGCCACTCCTTCTACACGATCAAGGATTTCATAGGCTCTAATATACCTAGGGTTGAGATTATATTTATTCCCAAACCTCATGAATCTCGTCCAAGGTTAAATTAAATGGAAGACCATGTAACTAACATCAAACTCCATGTCCATTTGATAGTTTCCGACATAGCTCTTTTGCTGACTCTGAGCAGCCTTAATGTGTTGTTGGATGGCATGGAATTTTTCTATCATCTCTTGCACAATATCAATCCCAATAAGGTTTCTCTCACCAGCTTTATCCTAAAAAGTAGGAGTTCTACATCTCTTCACATATAGTGCTTCATAGGGTGTCATTTGAATGCTCTAGTGGAAGTTATTGTTATAAGAGAACTAAACTAAAGGGAGATATTGATCATATCCTCCTTTAAATTCCATTGAGCTTGCTCATTGAATTTCCTTGAGTGTTTGAATTGTCCATTAAAATTTCCCATCATTTTGGGGGTGATAGGCCATACTAAAACTCAATTCAGTGCTTAGATCATGTTGAAGAGTTCTCCAGGATTTTGATGTGAACCTTAAATCATGATTAGATATTATAGAAAGTGTAACTCCATTCCACCTTACCACTTCCATCAAGTAAATCATGGCAAGCTGATCATAATAGAAATCTTCCTGGATAGAGATAAACTGGGTTTTCTTGGTGAGACGGTCTACAATAACCCATATTGCATTGTTTCCTTTGGATGTTCTCGGGAGAACAGTGACGAAGTCCATAGTTTTATTGTCTCACTTCTATGCTGGTATAGGAAATGGTTGCAATACCCCTTTAGGATATTGTCATTATTCCTTCACTTGCTGATATACCAGGAACCTTGAATTGTATTTAGTAATCTCCATTTTCATATTATCCCACCAATAATGATCCTGAAGGTCCCTATACATTTTTTTGCTTCTAGGATGTATTGAGAAAGTAGAGTTATGATCTTCATCTATCAGCTCCTTCTTTATTTCCAGAATAGATGGAATACATTGTCTTGTATGAAATTTTTTACAACTTATTTACCAATATTGAATTCAGGAAACTTCACATCCTTCATAGCCTCAAACATCTTCTGTAACAAAGGATCTTCTTTCTGAGATTTCACGATCTTCACAAGTAATGATGGTTGATAAATAATTTGTGTAAGGGTTGATGATATCCCTTCCATTATAATTCCCATGTACACAATTTATAGGTCATTTATCAATGGATCTCTTTGAATCTGCATCACGAAATGAACAATTGGGTCATTATTGCTTAATTCCTCATCGACTTTGATTGCTCTTCCAGTATTATAATGAATTGAACAATCATAGTCTTTAAGAAGTTCCAACTATCTCCTTTGTCTCATGTTCAATTCTGTTTTTGTGAAAATAAACTTCAAACATTGATGGTCTATGTATATATTGTATTTCTCGACATAAAGATAGTGCCACTATATCTTCATAGAAAAAATGACCGCAAGTTTCTCCAGATCATGCATAGGATAATTCTACTCATGATTCTTCAACTATCGAGATGCATAAGTAATGTCTTTTTCATTTTTAATGAGGACGCACCCAATACCTTTCAGAGATGTGTTGCTAAAAATATCAAATCCTTCTCCACTTGAGGGTAGTGTTAACACGGGTGCAGTAACCAATCAATTCTTCATGTCTTGGAAACTTTCCTCACACTCATTTGTCCAGATGAACTAGCCCCCTATTCTAGTTAAATTTGTTAATTGATTACAAAGAAGTGAATTGTTTTTTACAAACCTCCTATAATATTCTACTAATCCAAGGAAACATTGAATCACATTTATTGTTGTAGGTTGAGGATACTCCTCTAAAAAAAATTTCTTTGCAAGGTCAACTGTGATTCCATCATTGGTAACAATGTTCCCCAGGAAAGTGACTTGTTGTAACCAAAATTCACATTTACTAAACATTCCAAAAAGTCTCTCCATCCATAGTGTTTTCCAAATATCACTTAGATGATCCTCATGATCCTCATGACTTTTGGAATATATTATACTATCATCAATAAAAACTACCACAATGTTATCATAGTAGTCCTTAAAGACTCTATTAATCAAATCCATAAAAATAGAAGGTGCATTAGTATATTTTAAGGGAATAACAAAAAACTCATTATTCCCATATCTTGTTTAGAAGGCAGTTTTCTGACAATCTTTTTTCTTTACCCCAAATTGATGATAACCCGATCAAAGATCAATTTTAGAGAATAATTGATCCCCACAAAGTTTGTCAAAAAAGTATTCAATTCTTGGAAGAGGGTATTTATTCTTCACTGTGTTCCCATTTAGTTATCTATAATCAATGCATAGCCACATTAATCCATCCATCTTCTTCACAAAGAGAACTGGTACTCCCCATGGAGACACACTCGGTCAGATGAACACATTCTCCAAAGATCGTGGACTTGTTTCATTAATTCCTCTATCTCAACATGTTCTATCCTATTGGGGGTCTTTGATATTGAATGAGATCCAGGAACGAGTTCAATGGAGAACACAACCTCTATTTCTAGGGAAAACTATGGAACTTCTTGGGAAATACGTCAATATATTCCTGGATGATGGGGACAATTTCTATGCTTAAACTCTCACCTCCTTCTTCATCTTCATAGATCAACTACATAAAGAAGTTTATAAGGGGCTCTTCTAGACAAAGATCAGGTTGAGATATATATCCTTGGAAGATAAGTACAGGTTTTCCATTCAAGACTACTAAGATTTCCTTGCTTCTTCATTTGATCTTATCATTATACTTAGAGATCCAATCCATCCATAGAATAATTTCAAATTACAACATGGGAATGAAAATTATATTTGGGATAATATTGTGCTCAAAAAAGTAAAAACTGGAGTTTATAAACATTGATGATGCTTGGATAATCCCAACATGAGTCTTGAATGATAACCCTAATTTTAGAAAATCAGGGGTAGATTCTAAATTCATTTCAATCCAGGAGGAAATAAAGGAATGTGAAGAACCAGAAGCAAACAAATTACTAGCTAGAATTGAGAAAACAACAAGGGTACCTGCTACCACATCATTTAGAGCATCAACATCAGTTTTCGTGATAGAAAAAGCAGGGACTTGGTCACATGGCATTTGCTGAGGCTGATGGTGGTTCCCCTACACTGCCCTTATATTTGGGCATGGATTGGGAATGTTCCCACATTGTCCACACTTAAAGAACTAGACATTAGGTAGGTCCTGCACCATCCTCCTTTTGTCATTTGGGTTTGTATTCTGAGGTTTCACATCACTTTGAAAATTCCTCGCAATATGGCCATCTCTTCCACACTTGTAGCATTTCTCACTACTGATCAGGTAGTTCCCTGAATGCTTCTTACCACATTTATTACAAATGGTATATTTAACTTGCTTTCCTCTATTTCCCCGATCAACGGCCCTCCCTATCCATGGATCCATAAATCTATTCTTGTAATTTGATTTATGATACCACTGAGTCTCACCAAACTCTAGTTCGACTTTCGTAGAACTCTGTGTGATCTCCTCATTACTATCACAACCTCGGTTTACTAGATTCTTCCACAGATGAGGTCTTAGTCCACTAAATAATATATCAGTATTCCCATTTGGATCCATGACTAAGCTAGAGGTGTATCATTAAAGCCTTGTGAAGCTCATCCTGTATCTTCCAACAAATTCATTCTCATTCTGCTTCACCTTGATAAACTCCTTCTCCATTCATGTTCTCCTAGAACGAGGGAAATAATTACTGAAAAAGATCCCTCTGAACTCTTCCCCCTCCATAGCATCAACTTCCACTCATTGCCTCATGTTTTTGGTCAGTTCCCGAAAATTTTCAACTTCTCCCTCTAATCGATAGACATCCAAGGTGGCCTTATCTTGCTATGAACAGTGGAGAAGAGAAAAGATCATCTCGATGGAGCTGATCCACTACCCAAAAATCAATGGGTCAGTTGATCTATTGAAGTTTGGTGGTCGTTGAAACATAAAGGACTCAATGGAATGTTGTTACCTTCAGGGTGATATCTATCTCTTAGCTTAATTCATGTTATTTACAATAAATTTAGGCAGTTGGTTCATCATTTGTATGAATTTTTCCATTCCAGCTTCTATCAGAGGGTCGTCAGCGCATGGTTCATTGCGGTCTCCATATGCACGGTTCCTCCTATTTCCCGCCATTTTGTAAAAAAAAAATACTTTACTGAGAAGATTATTTCATTTATGAATATTTTAACTATATAGGATTTTATGTCTTAAATCTTAATGCTTAAAGAATTACATTTCTCTATAATTCCTTCAAATTGATTCATAAAAATCTGGCAATTAACAAATCATATCCCAAAGGACTGTCGTAAAAAACAGTGCGGAAAGGCCTGTTGTCATGTACCCATTCCTGTTCAAGTCTAACTCAAAGTGGTGTTTTCAGGTTTTACCCCTATGTACATATGTGCCAGAGCCACCTCTACCTCTCGTATCAATACATGGATGTATTTTTTTGATGAACCACTAACTCAATACTCACCAAAATATCAAGAGGTTTTCCTATATTAAAATTTTTCTATAGGGTTCATCCTAATGTTTTCATATTCTAATTTCTATAAATAATTAAATTATCCTCTGATACAAACTATATAATCCCGCCTTTTTGATACATAACTTTTCATTAAATTTTACAAATAGAGGATCTTAAATGTCCAGGGACTTGGAAATCAAGAAAAAAACACTAGAAAACAACAAAAAACCATTCTTCTAATCCACTTGTAAGGCTTCATCATAAAGTCATCTTAAGTAAAATTACAACATCTCATAAATTGGAGACATAAATTTAGAGGAAAGGGTGAGCAGAAGGCCATGTAAGGTCAAACAAGTAAATCCATTTACTTTTGATATCAATACGAACATGACAAAAACATAAATAAAAAAGCAATGAAAGAATAGGAATTTCATAATGAAAAGTAATTAAAACATACCATAAATATGTGTCTAGAACATTTCATTTAGACATTCATGAATATATGACAAAGGTCCATCCCTAATGATTCATAAAAATTATCATAGTTATTCACCAAGGTATCGTGAAACTTGTCATCTCTAGAGAATAATTCTTTACCCAATGCATTGGAGAGTTATCAGGTTTCACCCTTAATATGTATTTAATTTCATGTGACCACAAATATCACAATCAAACATTTCATAAATAACACATGGAGAGTAAAATAAATAGGTTTCATTTCCAGATAGTCTCGTTTTTAAAAGTTCTTAAAAATAAGATCATTATGTAATTTATAACCAATGGAAATGGAGTGAGGGTTATATGTATGCTAAATAAATAATAAAATATATCATCATTATATATTTATGAATACCCATAGAAACAAAATTGGTCTAGTTATTCACATAAATAAAACAAAAGAATATCTTGAATGAAAGAGAGAGAAATTTTGAGACAAAATTTCTGCTGTATAACGACACTATAACTTGTTTTTGAAAATAATAAAAAAGTATAAGAAATGGTATCCCATCCATAAATAGATTTTTTGAGCTATAGGGAATAAATAAAATCATGATGTGGATATTTGAATGACACACCACATGAATTGGATACATGAAAAGAAAGAGAAAGCACGATTTCTTTAATGAAAATTCGGCATCCTAACGGTGTCAGTTAAAAATTATGAAAATAAATTAATGAGAGAGGAAAGGGTCTATAATTATTTACCAAAAAAAATGGACAATAGTAATGATATATAAGAACAATTCCCCATATAATAAAATCAACGTATACGATATAACATAAAGGAATTCATGACTTAAAAGAGGATGAAGAAAGGTTTCCTTACCATGAAGAGTATCTATGAAAGAATGAAGGTTGGGACCTTGGGAGGCTTGAGGGCACCTTTGTAGCTCTTCTGGGGAGGTAAAGAGACTATAATTTCGTTTATGAGGATTTTGGAATGAAATATATGAGGTAATGGCTTAGTATTTATAGGATAAGTGAGGGAACAAATCATTAATTCCCAAGGGACACCTCATCAGTTGTATTGGAAAAACAATGGGCTTTCCCATGGTATTGGCCACTTAGGACACATAATATATTTTCTTACTATTAATTAGTAGGCCACAAATATTACATAATTATTACATTCATAATGATGTCACTAAACACATGAAACTGAAAATTGTATTTTCACTATTCACTGAAAATTAAACTGTTTCAGAAAAATCCGAAAAATTCACCATAACCTAATATCAATGCCCTAAAATCCAAAATAAACTACATTTTAAGAAAATAATTTTCTAAATATTTTTAATATAATTTTTTAATAAAAACACTATTCAACCGAATGAAAACTAATACATAACTAATAATTTTTGAAACATCCTTTTTCTTATTTTATTGAATACTTTTACCTAATCAAGGTGAATATATTAAAATAATACATTCATAGGTGAGG
The DNA here is from genome assembly GCA_963277665.1 of Viscum album. Lineage (NCBI taxonomy): Eukaryota > Viridiplantae > Streptophyta > Magnoliopsida > Santalales > Viscaceae > Viscum > Viscum album. The sequence continues at coordinate 1,866,969,198 of OY728120.1, read as the reverse complement.
TTACTAATCCATTTGGTCACATTACTAATCATAAGCATAAAATTACTGTTAATAATTTTCTATTAATCAAAAATTATGTTGATCTTATTAGAGTCCAAATTTTTTACTGAACACAATTACAGAAGACAATTTTTTGAAAATCATTACACATTATTAATTATTTAATGTTTAAATAAATATTTTAAAATATCCCTTTTTCCAAAATACATAAATAACATACATCCTATATTTTTACAGACATTTGAAATTCACAAAAACCACCATAATATGAATAAATCAATCTTATTTTTATCAAAGGATTATATTATGCAACTAAGGTATCGTTATATAGCCCCTTATAACTCCATCATTGGACCTAAGTGTAAGGTGTGATAATGTGATAGAATCTTGGGGAGGATTAGCAAACATTGCCCGAGTGGTGACCTCTATTAGCTTGAAATTCTCCCGTATGTGATTTCATTCAAATTTCACTTGATGATGTTCATCTTGGGCTTGGTCTAGAGCAAGGCCCAGTGGTGAAACCTCCTTTCCACGTTCTGTCAGATGGTCTTCGAACAACCTGAGTATACTGGATGAGGCCATCGAATCTTCTTTCTGTATTAATTAACCGTTATCACCTATATTTGTAAAAAAATTGTAATGTTAAGATTTTAGCTTCCAACGGTCATATTGAACAACAGTCATATAAATGTTGAAGCCTAATGGTCTCATTTAATTATACTCACTTCATTAATTAAAGAATATTGTTTTTCTGATTTTAAAGTAAAATGGCACATAAATTTATGAGAAAATTAGTAAAAAGTTTGGGTTGTTACCATAATGCCTTCCAAACAACATGAGATTCTATAGATTTGATGTTATTTGCCACAATGTGGCCATTTGAAGGTAGGAAATCATGGGTCATTATATCTCTTTCCACATGAAGAAAGAAGGGTGTGGTAGTTCTCTCCACCTTCCCTCGTCATGGTGAAGGCGGTTCATGACACGTGCTAATAATATTTTTTATACCAGTGATACTATTCATATTGAAAAAAATAAATGCATACTAGTTAAAAGATTTGGATATTTTAATTTCAAATATTTAATCTATTTTTAATAATTAAAAACATATAAGTGAAATAATTTAATTTAAAATGAAATTGATAAAACCCAACTAAAAATATTTTTTTAGAAATTGTATTATGAAGCCAAAAAATGTACTTATACCAATATAATGTATAATGATGAAATTTCATAGATTATTTACAAATTAATAGTATTTAATTTACATTGACAGAAATCTAAAATCATAAATATAATATTAATATAATCAGTTAAAAAGTTTTATAAATATGAAACTTTTTAATTTTCACTGGAAAATAATTATATTTAAAAAATATCCAAAAATTAACAATATGAAAAATTTGAAATTAATATTTACTAATTATGTAAATATTCATCAATTTAATCTATAATAGTGAAAAATTTAATTTTTAATGAATGTTGTCCATTTAAATGAGGTAAAATCCCATTTGAAAAATATAGCCTTTTTATGCGTAAATGTGGAATTATTTTTATCAAATAACTATAAGAATTATTTGCATGAATTTAAAATTATTCTATTGATTATATAATATATATATATATATATATATATTTAATTTAGTTATTACTATTAATTCCCACTAAATTAATTACTATGTTATAACAGTCACACTATAAATAGTACATCATGCTTTTAAACTCAGTGTTTCATGAAACAAATTCCATCAAAGCAACTAAATTTAAAAGAGGAATACCATAAAATCATGGCGTGTAACATTATACCCTTATTGAAGGGATTGAATATTCAAAATTTAAACTTATGATTTGTAATCATGGAGTTGTAATTTTAAAATACCCTTGTGGAAATCGCACATCCAAAAAACGGAAAATTAAAACATCATCTTAAAAAGAGGTAAAAGTAATTGTGAAGGTGACAATTGAGTTATGAATTTGAATATGATAACATTAATGCTACATCAAAAATGTACATGAAGATGAATCTAACCATATATTTTTGATGTAGAGGGATATGAAACATAATGATTAGAAAATTGTCCATTAAAAAACATTAAATTTATAATAAATTAAAATAAAATTGATTTCACATGATGAAAAGTAAACATATGATATTTTTATTTCAAAAACCTTTTCCATGAGTTGATGGTTTCTTATACAATATATATAATCACATGAGAAAATAAACATAAATTATTCCTTTATAAATTGTTATATCATCATTTCTTTGTGGTTCAATCTTTATTTAATTCATTTATCAAATTTGGATATGGATACTCAAGAAAAATTTTGATTACTAAAGAAATTATTGAAATCAATATACCCACAAGTCATTCCATAACCCGTTAAAAATTTACTAAAACCAAAATTCTGAGAATATATTATCCAATATGATAAATCATGCATTAATCATAGTCAATAATATCATTAATCCATTTTATAAATAGGTAACCATAATACTCATTAAAAATATTTCTCTCCAAAATAATGGGAAAATTATATGGATGGTCACTAAATTAAAAAAAATTATCCTAAAATAATTTAGATTTTATTATCACATACCAAATATTTTATCACCTTAAACATATCAATGAAAATGTTTATGTATCGAAATCTTTAACGAAGTACTAAAATTGAATCCATATATATAACATGATTCTTAAAATGATATAACATTTTATGAAATAATTCATGAATCGAAATACACATGAAATTAAATAATTAATCCAAATTATTAAACCATTAAATAAAATTAATAATATTATTCCTTAAAAGCTTAAAATTTTTATTTTTCTTTTATTTTCTATTAATCGACAATATTATAACAATTACGATAATAACCTTGGTGATTATAACCACTAACAAAAATCCAAAGAGAAACGTGAGAAACACTAATAATAGTGATATAGTAATGAAGAATAATTTATATGATGTGTAAATAAAGATATATTGTTCTTAGTATATGATTCTATATGAATATACTAGGTTATCCATAGTATTAGAAAATATATTAGATGATATCCAGTACCAAAACATATCCCCAATGTCAGTCATAGGGATATATTCCCTAATATATTTATTTATAAATCTAATTCTCATGGTTTCTACAAAAATAATCAAATACATATTATAATGGCCCTAACCATAGTAGCCCAAAGCATATTACTTACTATATTACATTAGATCTATGTAAAAGATATCACATCCCAAAGGATCAAATAGTTTTATATTCTTGGATAACTAGATATATATATAAAACAAAAATTATATTTCAAACATATAATACACAATGTATTTTCTTTGAGAACCCCATCCTTCCCCATAGAATAACCCTACATTACAATAATAATATACATCTTATAATCATGGTGTAAAATAAAACATAACAAATGGGTGATATCATATGCTCAATATGGTAAAATGTAAAATATAATATGTTATAAATAATAATAAACAACAAGGAAAGGTGAATAACAAAAAAACAAATCCAATTAAAACATAATCATGAGAATAATATGGTAAGACTAATAGATGATAAAATAATTCCTTATACATAATCACATGACAATGAAACTTAACCAATAATATTCAACTAGTCAAATAATCACATGGAATAACAATAACTAATCTCAAAATGGTGGAATCCATAATGATAGACATCTAAAATATATCATCTAGGCTTCATGCCAAGAATCTAATACATTCATGTATTCATGACAAGAATCTATCATTATCAATTATTTATTCCAAGAATCTAATAAAATCACGGTTTCAATCTAGGAAACTAACATTATCAAGGATTCAAACCAAGAATCGAATAAATGTGATATGTCATTACTAATACCCAGTCTAGTTTTTTCAATGAGTCCTACTTACGCATCAAGAAGAAATAGAAGGCCCCACCATACACTTAATATGTCCAATTTATTCCTATTAATAATGTGGAGATAAATAATCAACAAATACATTCATATGGAAGGAAGAATATAAAATAACAATCCCCAAATAGTAATCATAATCTATCTAATAAAATACGATGAATTGTATCAAAATAAAACACCCATAGTCAATAAAATAATAATCCATTAAATAAAATATGGTTAATTATATCAATAGACATAAATCTCAACAAATAATTATATTCAATATATGGTGTTGAAATTTTTGAAAATAATTTTACAATGTTGTTGAGTATTTGTTAAGAGAAATATTGTTTTTATATCAGAATCATTTATTTGAAAATCCTTGAAATTATAAAAGAAGAAACTTCTTTCTTAAATTAATATGTAAAATATTAAAAGATTAATGAAAACATTAAAGTATAATAATATTTAAAAAATCCCTCATTCTATATAATTTTAAAAAAAATCTCTTAATTATTTGTAAAAAAGAAACATCTAGAAATAGTATTTTTAAATTGAATGTTTTAGTATTAACTGAATGAATAAATTTGGTTTGTTATTTATAAATACAAATAAAATAATTTTAAATAAATATATCAATAATAAAAATTCAGTAGACACATAATCATACGATGGAATAATCCAAGGAGTAGATGTTTAACCCAATGAATAACAACTGGTCTAAATATTCCTTTAACACATTGTAAAGAGTTGAACCATATGACCCATAAAAGTAATGATAATAAAATGATGGATTAATTAATATGGATACTATAATATTCATGATTTGGTAAATATATGATATGTATTCAAATTCTACACACAAAGAATAAGTGGTGAATAAAGAATATCTCATAGAAATGAAGGTGAGATGAGAAATCCATTAACCACGTCCGACATCAACATTACATGTTCAAAACTCTTTTACAATGGTCGTAATAATATTATCATCATATACTAAGATCATATCAATATTTATTCTGTCTTATATAATCCCATTATATCATTTTACAACTCATTTATTATTAAGATTTATTCATTTCACTTTTTGGGTGTCAATTGTATTGTATCCCATGCTTATTTGATCATAAAAGTCCTCATTCTCTCTAATAGGATATAGATCCAACATTTTTAGAGTAATATAAATATCATAAATATCATATTTAATCATTAAATACAATTTAAAACTATTTTTTAATGTTTTTTATATAAAATGAATTGCACCACTATTTGGGGACGGTATGTCGTACATAAGTGTACGTGGTTCTTTTGTTCTTCGTTTAATGGACAAAAGGTAGAATATTGGATTTTCATAATAATAATATCATATATATATATATATAATAGTATATTTGTTATTTTATAATGGAAAAACACACAAATATAAAGTAAAAGAAGAAATTAATGTGATTGAATTGGTAGAAACGATTACCTCTTCTTCAATAGATTCCTTTAGATATCTTCTCAAGAGATCTATATTTAGTATTTTTGGTGTAATGATACCTCCAAAAAATTAATAAGGTTGTTATTAGGATAATTGGAATCTGATGATATGAAATTAAGGAAGGTGTTCACTTTTATATTTGAAGTGATGGGAACCCTTTGAAATACAAAGAATATTAAATTATAATAATGTCATTTTTAATCCAAATAAAAAATGGAAAATAATTGAAACAAATGGTGATATAAGTGTTTAATATAATTATATAATAATATTTTTACATTATTTGTATTTACTTCAAAACTTATCATTTTTATTGTCCTTAGTAAACATAATTAAATTTTAATTATAGTAACATATTTTTTAATTTTAAAGGTTATAATTTATACATTAAAACATTTTAAAAGGATCATAAATTAACATATTGTGATATTTTAGATGAAATAAAAATAATTTTTATTTTTAATTAATTTTTCATGACTATTAAATAATTAATTAAATTTTATTTTGATAAAATATCACTAGTGTAAATTTTGACACTATTCAATACTTTTTCCTTATGTAAACAAAAACATCAATATAAGATCAAAAAAAATTATTGTATCCCTAATATTTCAAAACCATCAATAAAATTTGTGAATCATCATTATTATTTCAATTAATATTTATTTTAATATCTCTAATATCCTCAATTTGATCATTACACTAATAAAATAACTATGATAACATCATTTAATAATTTATTAAGTAAATAATTTATTAGCTATAAATTAATAATAATGTACCATGAATGTGACATTTTTTAACTCTTTCAAATATAAAAAATATATAATTTATTATCTTGGGAAAGTCTACATTAAATATATTAAATTATAAACATATTTGTTAAGAATATTGTATAAACCATCCAATAAATTTCATATATGTTTTCGGGTAATTCTTTAATCATTTTCAATATATTTTTAATCTAAATTATCCTATTTACCATTAAATTTGTTAATAATAATATTTTTTAACCAAAATTTCTATTCATTTTGAAAAAAATTAAACAAATATATTTTATTAAATTAGGAATTTTGGATTCAAAATTTGGATACCATTTTTCAAAATTTAAAACTCTAAATTGGTGGAATTTAATTTATATTTTTATTGATAATAATCAAAAAATAGTTGTTTAGAAAATGTATTACTAGAACCAAAAAAGTATTTATAAAAAAATAATATATAATGATTAAATAAATTATATTATTTATGAATAATGATTGTTTAATTTACATGTATTATGCATTTAAATGATAAATCTAATTTTTTTTTACAATAATGCATGTTTTAAAAAAATTAGTGTTTTTCTGAATTAACTAGAAAAAAATATTTTCAGAAAAATAACAAACATTCACCCTAATATAATTTTGACATTCATAATTTAAAAATAATGTTATATTTTTTATTATATTTTATAGAAATTACAAAATTTAGTTTTAAAACAAGTGCACTATTAAAAGTTGGTAAAACTATCATTAGAAAAAGATAGCCATTTTATGCAAGAAATTAGATTTATTCTTATAATATATATATATATATATTATTTTAATGAATATAAAAATATTTTTTTGAATATATAATATATTAATATAATAATTTGGTTAATACAATTAGTTCCTACCAATTAAATATCTAGGTTATAAGAGTCTCACTTCGAATAATATAACGTGGTTGTAAACATAGTGTTGTGTGTAGCATAATCGATCAAAGCTATAAAATTTAAAAATTAAATAAAATGATCAATTGGGGTAATAAAAAATACAATCACATTGATGGTTTCTTCTTTAAAATAATTATAGAGGTATATTGGTATTAATTTTTCATTGAAATACATGGGAGAATCTAAAATCCTTTTAACATCAAAACAACTAGCAGAATATTCATCAAATTAATCCTTATCTCCAACATGTAAATCATCTATAAAGTATTCTTATTTAAATAAAAATTGAAATAGTATCGATTTGTTTGAGTCTGGTTAAATTTTAATTTCTTATTCACATTGTTCAATAAAAAACTGTATTTGAAATAGTATTGGATTTTTTATTTTTATCCTCTTTTGAATCTTCCAATTTATCTATAGAAGATGAACTAATTTACATTTTATTCCTCAAATATTCAAATATTATTTCTATTTAATCCATTTTATTCTTCACATATATGTTTATGATAGTCTCATAAAAGGTTTTACATTATTCTAAGAATAAAATAATTCATTTTCTATTTCCTTCATTTACCCGAGTAAAGACCAATTGGTAATAAAGTTTTATTTTTTTGATTTTTTAAATATAATATATTTTGGGTGATTTGAAAATATTTATGGACCCACATGATGGATCCCTAAAGATGGATATTATTTAATAAATGAAATTTAACATGATTCTCACTTCATTAATATTATTTACCTAACTATTCAATATAGTGCAATTACGAGGTCAATGTCTCAAGGCAGTCACTCAAACACACTATTATTATTATTTTCATGATTATATTTGGAAATTATATTTTAAATAGGAATTTAAAAAAAACCATGTGACGAAAAAAAAATATTAATATAAAAATGAAAAATATAATTCAGAACACAAAATAAAATAATAAAAAGTCATTGATAAGATGTTATTGTTTTCAGTAGTTACTCGTGATGCAAATTATTATTCTTTAAAATATTAATTCTCAATATTTAATCTAGCATTAAAACTGAAATTATAATTTAACAACATCCCATTTTAATTGTTATTATTTCATATCAACACTATTTATGTGTGATAATATCCCTTATATTATCACAGAAATGATAGAATGACCCTTTTTATTCCACATAATAATCACATAGATGAGTATAGATGAACGAGAATAAGAATGAAATAGATAAAAAAGAGGGGGTAATCGTACACCAAATTTGGATTCACTAGAATAGAAAATCTCAAAATAAAATAAGATTTGTATACTAAAATAAAAATAACTTAATGAATCTTATCTTTTAACCGATTAGATAAAGATGATTTTAGTTCTCTATTTTTATGGAGTAGAAATGGGATTTTGTGATAATATAATGAATAAAATAATATTATTAGAATAGGGATGAATTGGTGAAAATATGAATAAAAAATAAAAAATAACAATAACTGTTACAGTAAAAAAAGACAACATAATTTATAACTATTAAAAATAAATCAATGAAAGTGTATAATAATTTTATATTTGTTGGCAATAATGGGGGAAAATTGTTTCTTCATTTATATTGTAGAAAATATTCATGGTTTCTCTCCACAAATGGATGAATCTATTAAATTTATATTCCTAATAGTATTTCATAATCAATTATAATTTTTAGCTTCATAATTTTACTATATTTTTATAGATATTGAATAATGTATTGATGAATCATTATGTAAAATAATTATGTCCAGATAGACTATCAAAATTCAACATACCACATTTCCTCACTTTTTTGGATAAAATAATGGTTGAATATTTAAATATGGTCATTTTTGAACCTATTCCCCAATGTGTTCCACTTTACCGATAATATGTCATCTTCTTAAACTTTGATTGTATGGATTTATAGTCAAATAATTAATGATAAAACATTTGTCGGGGAAGATTCACTGAGTTAGATTCATCAAATTCATACTTTTTTTAAACCATGATAACATGTTAACTGGAAATTCCTTTATTTGGGAGAAATGATCCAAATAATTTCATCTATCCTCTATGAAAATTTCAGGCCAATACATATAAGAAAATAAATTTTATGGATAAATTATTTTGATGAGACCCCTATAGTTTGATCCACTTTAGCTTTGACATCATGGACACTGATAGACCCTCAATTTGTGGATCTTGATTTAATTATCTTTAAGAAAAATTTATATATATTATTTTAGAGACTATATAAAAAATAAATTGAAAAAGGACACATTTAAAATTTTAAAAGAAAAAATGATTGTAAAATTTAAAGGAAAAAATTAGTATTCCAAATGAATTTTCAAATTCATTCTATAAATATGATTCTGGATAAAATAATCCATTAAGCCCTGATTTGGGAAAATCAGATCATTTATAATAAATAATTTATTCCAAAAATTCATATTTTCTCATTTAAACTACTACATCGGAGTTCCTTGTTATCATTATATTTGGGAATATTTTTTATTCAGTTTCATTTTCAAAGTTGAAATATTTTTGATATGGTAGGGTGTAATGTATTGTATATTATTTTGTTACTATATAATGGTTTGGAAATTTGTGTGAAAAAACGTGTCACACATGGTATGTAGGTTCACCTAAAATAATATAAACATCCAATGATTAGAATGTTTAATTTAAATATGTTTTGGGAAAAAAGATCATAGAAATATAATTGTTTTAAAAAATATTTGTAAAAATGAAATTCTTAAATGATTACTAGTAGGTGGTTATCTAATTAGAACATTGTAATGAGTTATTAATTTAAAATAGGAATAACCCATTGGGGGTATATTAATTAGGATAACCCAATGGTGGATGTTTTTTATATTTTTAAAAATATAATGTGCCGATTTAAGATATTAAAATATAAGTGTTTGGGAGAACATTAGTGGGTTATTACATACATTATATTCTTACATTGTGGATTAGTGCATGTATCATATATGAAAAATATTTTTACTATATCCCAAGGTTTATTCTTTTATTCAATAATACTAGAATGGGTATGGGATGACCTTGGAATTTTCTTAGTTATGTTCTAAATTTAAATAAAAATTATTCTTTATGTGGTGTATGGTTTTGGTTAGTGGGAAGTATTGGTTGCATAAATATGATTATTTTTTGATGTGGTACTAGTGTTTGTTATATTTGTATCATGAGATTATGTATAAGGGATCATAATATAGTAAATGAAGAAAGCATACCCACTTTGTTATTTCGCTTGATGACTTATAGTGTGAATTTTTTTTATTACTATCTATAGAGGAAAGTTAATGTTTTTTAGAAATTTGATTAGGTATATTTATGTTATGGAATATATTAATGATTTGGGCATCGTGATTTTACCATTAGTGGAAATTGAGAGCTTCTATCATTATTTTTTTTTGATATGTAAAATTGTGTGACAAAAGCATAAATAAGTTACAATGGTATTAGTACCGTAAGGGGAAATTATTTTGGAGAAATATTTTTTATAGATAATATAGTAAATCCCATTGTGAAGATGGAATAAAAATTCTTTGTTAACATTTCAATTATACCCACATGCAAATTTATGACGTTATGAAATAATGAATGATTGAGTAGGGATTTTAAGATGGTAATAATCATGAATCATTTTCATTATGATGGGTAGTGGTCGAGGATATATAGCTACTTTGGATTATTTCTGAGACTTTCAATGGGAGTGTAATATGAAAATTGTAGGTTACTAAGTGGTATCAGTAAAGTGGATTTATTGATGGAAGACTCTTTTATGATTATTATTCATTGGTACTAGTTTCTTGGATAAAAACTTTAATGATATATTTTAATAAAATATATGTTATTTTTGGATGAATAAATTTTGAGAAACTATTTTGAATTCATTATCGGAAGGTGTTCTCATAGACATCACTGGACTTAGAAATCTGGTTATTTTAACAAATATAGGTATGTTATAATTATGATTATTTTCCCTCGAGATATAATATAATAATATTTGTATATCATGATCATGATGATTTATATACTTAGGAATTTTATCACTTCTAGTAATAAGGGAATATAAGGTCAGTTAAAGTTTATGTTCTAGAAGTGAGAGATTTAGTGAAGTTTTAAATGATGATATGGTGTTCCAAGGGAATGATTAATTTGTGTCTATATTTATGTAGGTGTTTTCTGTGATATGTATTTGGAAATTTTTTGATATGGATGCTTTTTTAGTAATAGAATGGTAGATATATAAGGATGTGGTGGAACAGAGCACCACAATATCACTAGATACAAGATCATGTCTCATTAATATTTCATTTTGGTGGGTGTTGGAATTTTTTTGTGTGACACTAGGGATACGGTGATGATATGGGAAATTATATGAGGGAAGATCATATCAATCACCATATATTGTGAAATTCAGAAATTGTGTATTTTTCATGAACATATAGTATTGAGTGTATACCAAATACCAAAAATATAATTTGATGTGTTATTTTTGTTTTTGGATTAATGTATATAGTTATTTTTTATTACCCATAAAACACTAGATTAGGAAGTCAATATTTTGGTAGCTAGATAGAGTCAATGTTTTAGTAACTAGATCAAAGTAGAAAATTTTTAGTACCTAAATATTATCTAAGGAATAAGGAAATTTCTATAATCATAGAGAGAATCTAACATTAGTTTCTATATAATATATATATAGATAGAGTACTGAGTCTAGGAAAGATTTAAAGTCATGTTTGAATATTCAGACGATGGTGGAGTGTAACTTAGAAATAGAAAAAATTGATTATGAGTTAGTAATATTTACTATTGGGGTTAAAGATCAATAGAGGAATGATTTTATAATGTAACATGATATAATAAACTGTGATCAACATATGTAAATATCTATTTATTTTATGGGGTATAGATAGTTTCGTAAAATTTAATACAATATAGTACCCGGAAATTATTGTTTATATGTGATTGCATGTAATATAGTTGAATTGGTGAAAAGACGTTTTTAAGGAAGGGTTTATATTATGGATTATAGTGGGTGAATATTCGAATTACTGGATGTTTAGATGAACTAGGTTTCTGAAAAACATGAACCTATATAGTATAAAATAACATTGAGAAATATAATTTTATTCCAATGAATTGGGTAGAAGTTATAATATTTTCACATATGATTCGAAAAGAAAATAGATATTATTTTGATGAATTTATAGCTTCCCTTGAAATTATATGTAAGTGGATTGAAAAAAGAATATAATAAAATAATGTCTGAGTGGGGATGAAATTTTTCTCATGTTTTTGAGTTTTCAAAATGGGATATTTGACATGTTTTGAGTTATGGATATTAATTTATATAGTTTAAGGAGAGGAAAGGAAAGTGCGACTATAGATTCATTTCAATTGAGTAATTTATAATCCAATTAATAGATAACATGAAACCTTGTATGATGATGTATGAGATGAAAATTATTGAATGGTTTAATGTGGTAGTGGAATTTTAACCAATTACATGACAGCATAATAATTTTTATGCCTATTGGATTTTAGTGGCCTCTTTATATTTTATCTAATTATTATAAGTTATATTTTTTATAGAAATTTTATACTTTTCCCTAGTTTTATTACATAGTGGTTATGACACATCACATTATCTATTATTATTTTGGTTAAGTGTCTTCGTGTAATTTTATTCTCAAGAATTATATGATATTAGTTTTTATATGTATGGTTAAAGAACACCTCAATATATTTTTCGTTCCTTATTTTAATAATGACTATTATATAATAAATACATAAATAATATTTTTTTTGTGAATTTTGATAGATACATAAGTTATAAAAATTTTATGAATCCAATCATAAACATGTAGTCGATAAAATCTATTTCTATGAGTTAGATGTCCACTAATGTTTTAATCAACTTATTTTAATATACATTTTTTGTGTAAAAATTATATAATAACCACCAAAAATGATTTTCATTTAAAAATATATTATAACTCTTATATTCCAATAAAAGTTTAGTTTAGTGATTTAGAGGATCATGAAATTAAATAATTTAAAATTCCCACACATTTACAGTAATTATGTTTACATTTTTTCTTTATAAACTAGTTTTATTAATAATGGATTTTCATCATTCTATTCAAATAATCATAACCTAATTTTTTGACGATATTTTTATTCATAATAAACTATAATCCTAGTAAAAAAATTTATAAAATGTGGATGATCGCATTAATAAATTTAACAGGAATGAAAATATTATAAATTTATTAGGAAACTAAAAATATATTGAATAGTGTGAAATGTAAAATTAAAAAATAGTGAACCCATATAAGATTACAATTTCATATTCAATTATGAAATCAACTTCTTTACACATATAAGTTAAATTTTACGAGTACCATATAATTAATTAATAATATAATAGATGTAAAAAATAATTATTACTATGGTGTTATGGAACATTGTATTTTTATCACCTCTAATAACTCAAAATTACATTGAATAGAATAACATAACAAGATAATTATTATATAATTTCGATTGATAATAAATATTTTCCCAATTAATGACCAATATCTCTATTCCACCCATGATATTATGTTATGTCGAAGAAACATAACATGAATAATAAATATAAAATATTATATTTCATGATATATACATTAGTTTCATAATTATACAATGAATAGATAGAGGTGGAAATTGAATTCGTTAACAAATCCCCTATTGGGATGAAAATGAAAGGTATGTATGAATTTATTAGTAATAGATACAAATTCGAAGATGAAAAAGGATATTTCTATATATAATTATCAATTGAGTTGAGATGAAGACATCAAAAAAAGAAAATAATTGTTTTAATAGGACAACTTACTTAATTCCAAGTTGATTTTAAGGGACTACACCTCTTTTAGAATAAAATATATTATGTCAAAAAAATATAATATTAGTAAAATAATATTATATAATTCCATGTTTCAATTAATTAATTAAAATATTTAATTATAATTTTGATTCTTAATGCCTATGAAATTATTGATTTTCGGTGTTTTATAGCCAGCATATTTTAGAATTACATCCTTTTGAAATTTTTTTCCATCATAAATTAAGAGTTAAAAAATTATTTTTTGGGGTTAAAAAATCAATATTCATGAAATTTATTACTTATTTTTTAAATTCAATAGTCAATATTTTATTTGATAATAAACGAATAATTTTATAAATTATATATTATTAATTTTATACATGTTATTATGTAATACGTTCACTTTGGAAAATACTTAGATAATATTATAGTATACGAATATAAATAAAATAATACATTATAGCGAGATATATCCATCACATGAAAATATGATTGATTTAAAATAAAAAGAAAAAAAATTAAAAAAATAATGTAAATAAAAATGTGGGTTCATAATCAACCAACTATTATATATCCTTATGTATTAATATTACCATACCAGAGAATAATTCTAATATCAAATTGACTTTAGAAAACTATAACTAAATTTCAATATCCCATAAATGAGTGGTTATATCCTTTCCATTAGTGTATTATCAAAATAAAGTGAAAATAGAAGGAAAATAGTGGAAAATAAAAATATAAATTAATTAAAATTAAATTTCATGTTTAGTAAATATATTCATTCTTGATTTACATTATAAAAATGAAAAATTATAGATTATGGGGTAATTTATGCCTTTTTTATTCTATAATTATAATTTAATATGATTGAAATATACAAGTTGAAGTGAGTATACAATTGAAAAATATTGGTTAATCATATCTTAGTCAATAGTAAAATTGAATAATGTGGTAGAGTAGTTTTGTTGAGAACAATGTTTTGAAAAGTTAATGGAATAAATAGGGAGAACAATTTCAAATATATATAGATAATATATGAGGTATATAAATTCATGAAACGGTTTGTTTGATATGATAGAGTAATATATTTATTTGTAAGTTTCTTAATGGATAATCTTATAAATTGAGTTATAAAAAGGGAGGAAATTTATTGAATTAAATTTCTAATATTTATATCATTTATAAATTATCATGGTTATCTCTTAAATTTGATTATAGTATTTTCCAATCAAAATATTATTTATAATTCACGTTTTTTATTCTTCCTGTGTTATGCAAGATCCAAAAAAAACTCACATAGCATATTGATACATACGATAAAATATGAATTAGTTATTTTCTTAAATATATAATAACTATTATAATTTTTTATTATATTTCCATATACACAACTTATTGTGTGTTTTTAAAATATTCCATATCTTTCTAAAAGAAAATTTATTAATACAAAGTATAAATTAATTTAATATAAAAATTTTATTTTAAAAGGACTGATGTTTTTTAATAGATCTCCATAAATATTAATGTCACACAACGAAATTTTTAAATGTAATTATTTCTTAAATGAAATTATTTCAATAGATTACATTTCATGAAAACTAAAATAAAATAATAAATGTTCCAGGCACATGGTAAGAACCTTTAGGGACATGGATAACACAATTGATAGTGAAAATTGATGATTACTATAACACCCTGACCCCAGAAGCCCAAAGTTGGTTCATTATTTTAAAAACGTGGCATGATTACAAGGAATAAATTCCAAAAAGGTTGATCAGTTTAGCCATGTTCGAAAATAAATTACATACACGAATGTTACATTACACATTAGATAATAAAACACAACAGAAATGATCATTTGAGAAATCCAATAATATCATAACATAACCCTAATTATCAATCATAAAACACTTCTTGGAATCTAGGGAAAATAAAACATAAGAATGGGTTGAGCTCAAATGCTCAGAAATGATAACAATATAGTGGAAACATTGAAAAATAAGCTTAAATATTTATGGAAATGTATAAAACTAAAACAAAAGCCTTTTAAACATAAGCTTCAGCATAATATTGAAATTATAGATAAAATAATTCCATTTACCTATTCACATGGATATTCTACTATTTGAATAATCACATGTAATATCAGTAGCTAATTTCATAATGATTGAATGCATAATGCCAGACTTCAAAACCACATAGTCAAGGACTTTTACTAAGACTAAAAATAAGTTTTTGTCAAGGAATTGTTTCAAGTCACTAGTTTGTCTCATGAGACCTACTGATTCATCAAGGAGCGATAGCATGCTCCACCCATCGCTTTCTAAGTACAACGCATTCCCCATATGAAAAGGTATTAACATAACATAAACATTTGTATTAAAACTGGCATAAAAAATGTAAATAATTTATCCATAAACCATTAATGATATAAAAATAACACATCCACAATCAAACATATCACAAACCCATCAACACAATATGGAAGACATGTATCGTAATAAAACAACTTCATACAAGTTTGAAAACTATCAATGTATATTAACATAGATGAAAATGATTTGTAAAAATATTTGAGAGAAAAATACCTTTTACATGAAAACATTTGAAAATCACAAAATTTAGAAAAGAAGACTATCAGAGGCATGTTTCAATCGAAATGTCTCATATCACATTGAAACTTTTGAAAGGAATAAATTTTTTAAAAACATTCATGTTCATATAAATAAATCCTTAAAAATCATTTTGAAAAAATGGACATTAATGAGAATTATATAGAAGAATAAATAATTACAACATTTAAAATGATGTTTTAATAAAAATGTCCCATGAAAAGAATCCCTTTGAAAACTCTTATATGAAACAAGAACATGGATAATAAAAATGTCCCGATAGATACTTATGTAAATACAACCTTAGATAAGTAAAGAGATTGTACAATTAACCCTTACAACGCACTTTTATTTGGTCAAGAGCACATTTAACCTCCTTTATAATAACCAAAGTATGTTATTAAATAATACCAGAACCATATTCATATTTATTATATCATTCATGATCCATTTATGACTTGATAATTCCCATTTAATAATTATATCCATGTTAAATTAACAATTTTGGTAATAATATCTTTCTTTATCGTACATGTTTTAACTTGTATCATTTAGATCATGATTATAATACTTCTTGAATGTAATCTATCATTTATATATCATATATATTTTGAATATAAATATTTAAAATCGATAGTTATATTAAATGGAAGGCACTGTTTATGGAGATGATTGGCCATACATACGCATAAATGTTGTTTCTATTTTCAAATCGTATTGAAGGGAAGTAAGTGTTTAAGATATATGTAAGTACACACACACAAAAATATGTATATATCTCCCTCTAGTAGATTTATTATGACATATATTACATTTTCATGACTTTCCTTCACCAAGATGAAAGAAGGGAAAGCAGGTTTCCAGACCCTTCATTCTTCAAGTTGAAGGAGATATAATGACCCCCGAGACCCGCCTTCAATAGGTCCTGGAGTGGAGACTAGCACCAAGGTTATAGGAGCACACATAATATGGAAGGAATTACCCTTTTTATTTAATATTATTGGGATATAAGATAATAATTCCCAACAACACCAAAGGTGGAAGTACAAGTAAAGCCAAAACAAACCAGTCTCATATGCATGTTCCAAAAGTAATGCTATAAAAGTTCAAGAAACCCCAATAGAATGTACCAAATAAAAGAAAACAACAACATCAACCCTACCAATGTACGAACTAGTATGATCTTGCATGATCCCTGATTTACTCCTTAAAACTTGAAAGAAGTTTTATTTACATAGGGTGAGCATACAGGTATACTCAGTAGGGAAAACCAAATTCTCTCGTGCACTAGTGGGGAGGCATTCTAATTCCTCGTGAGAAAAGAGATAACTGAAACACCTAGAAAGGAAAACTGCCCACCCAAGCCTTACCAAGGAACACTTCCCAAATAACCCAAGTCAAGTAATATAATAGTAATAACACATCGATATTTGGGTACCCCACGCCACTTTCCCATTGGTTATTGAAGACGTCCTATACATCAAACCTCTCCCACCATTATCACTACAGTCCCACTTCCAAACCCCACATGCACACACCTGGGCCATCACCACACATCCCGCCCGCGAGAACCTCTACTATATCAACCACACGTAACCACGCCCATAATCACCTGGGCCAGAACAACCACTGGCTCGCCCAAAGACACATGGGCCTCATCCCAAAGACATTTGGGAAACAACCTTCCCACACACACCTGGGCCAACCACCACAACCACCCTCCCCAAAAAATCTATGGATATTATGGATCTCAGGCCATCATAGCCTTCCCGAAGAGTCTTGTGCTATTCGGGAAAGGGAGAATAAATGGAGCTAAAAACCATCCACTCAAAGGAGTGTTCGTAAAAACACCCTCCCCCATGAAATGGGGGTGTTCGGCACAAAGTGCTCAACATGAGTGGGGTGGGAATAAGAAACATAAGAACTAAAATTATATATATAGGTAATAAGAACTCATCACATACTAGGGGTTCCAAAACCATCCTAAGCACAAACACCCTCGTTACTATTCATTAATAAAAAAAGCACACCACTGACAGCCAAGTCACAACTCGATCCTAGAACCAATTCCCCATTGAACCCATTCTTGGTTTCATGTTCAAGTAATTCCATTTATGTAAATTATTCACTTCTGGGAAACTAATAGGCATACCAACAAGCGAAAGAAAATAAAAATAGCCGAACAACACCTCCCAGCGTGTGCATCCATTCCACCACTGCAGCATTATTTTGGACCTCAGAGTACGTCAGTAGGGTGAAGGCAGTAACCACATACTAAAGGTAAGGTCAGAGTTCCTCATCTAAACGTCTCGCCTAAGACTCCTCATCTAGAATGTGGTCCGGAGCGAAGCAAATGAGATCTTGAACATGATCCCCAACTCCCTCACTGAAATATCCTTCTGTTGGAAGGAGAGTAGTTCCTGCCTCTTCTCAGGCTTTATCGTGGAATAGAGGAATTGCCCCAAAAACACCTTCTCGAAGTCAGTCCACATCACCTCAGCCTCCCTCATCCCCTCAAGATATAGTATCCACCAATTACGCGCTGCTCCACTCATCTGGCTTACAACCAGAAGAACTCAGTACTATTTCAGTTCCTAGATCATACTGAAATACATCACCAGATCCTCTAGCCCGCTCTCTGTCTCCAGGTCAGAGATGATTCCTTCGTACTTCCCGATGGTCTGCTGTTGAAAGGCACAAAGCATCCCCTACCACTGATCGTCCTCCCCCTCTTGGTCAGCCCTCTGTCGATCAGCCAAATCAACCTTCTAGGCCTCGATCACCTGCACTACCAGTGGTCGCCGTCTGGGTGCCATAGCTGCAAGGTAAACAATGAATGCCTAATATCGAATAGTGTAGAAGATAGATTTTAAATTTTCATAGACATATTATTCATTTTAAATCCCCTAAATACCCATGAAACTCAATAACACAAGTCATTATGATTCATGCACCTTTCCTAGGGTCACTACCCTGCAATTAGTGTAGCCTCACATGGTCGTTCGGTAGGCTCAGATTCCTTGCATCAGACCACGGGGGGCCCTAAAATCCTGTTTCCTTGCTAGTCTTCAGTGGCCTATTTCATGCACCATGATTTTCCAACATTGTTGCGCTACCATCCCTTGAAATCCTCATTGTGCATAACTATGAACTCCATCATTTCTCTCAGCCTCCTACCTCTGATACCATTCTATCACGACCCATCCTCACCAAGATGAGAGAAGGGATAGTATGTTTCCAGACCCTTCCTTTATCAAGTTGAAGGAGAGATAATGACCCCCGAGACCCGCCTTTAATAGGTCTCAGAGTGGAGACTAGCACCAAGGGTAAGTAATCACACATAATATGGTAGGCATTACCATTATTTATTTAATAGGACTGGGAGATAAGATAGTAATTTTCTACAACACCAAAGGTTGAAGTACACGTAAAGCCAAAAAAAACCATTCTCATATACATGTTCCAAAATTAATGCTACAAATGTAGAAGAAACCCCAAAAGAAAGTACCAAATAAAAGAAAACAACAACAGAAACCATACCAACATATGAAATAGTACGATCCTGCATGATCCTTGAAGTCCTCCTGGAAACATGAAAGAAGTATTATATACGTAGGGTGAGCATACAAGTATATTCAGTAGGGAAAACCAAAATCTCTTTTACACAAGTGGGGAGGTATTCTAATTCCACGTGAGAAAAGAGATAACTGAATCACCTAGAAAGGAAAACTGTCCACCCAAGCCTCAGAAATACACACTCCCCAAATAACTCAAGTCAAGTAATATAATAGTAATAACACCTCATATTTTAGGTACCCTGCGCCAGTTTCCCACTGGTTATTAAAGACATTGAACGCATCGAACCTCTCCCGCCGTACTCACTGTAGTCCCACTGCCATACCCCACCCGCACACACCTGGGCCATCACCACACATCCCGCCCACAATCACCTGGGCTATATCAACCACATGTAACCACGCTCATAAACAACTGGTCCATAACAACCTCTACCATGCCCAAAGACACATGGGCCTAATCCTGAAGACACTTGGGAAAAAACATTCCCGCACACACATGGGCCAACCACCATAACTACCCAACCTAAAGAATCTTGAGCAATAATGGACCTCAGTCCATCATAGCCTACCCGAAGTGTCTTGGGATATATGGGAAATGGAGCATAAAAGGAGATAATAACCATCCACTGATATGAGTGTTTGGAAAAACACCCTCCACCATGAAATGGGGGTGTTCGGTAGAAACTGCCTAACATGGGTGGGGCGTGAAAAAGAAACATAAGAACTACAATTATATGTATAGGTAACAAGAAGTAATCCCAAACACATGTCCTAATTCTATTGTACAGGTGTTAATCGACCACAAATGACCTTAAGAGTAAAATGTGATCATTTAGGTCCACTTGGATTAGATTAGGAAATTTATTTTTATTTTATTTAAAGAAGAGTTAAAAGTGTTAAATTCAATGTTTATTAACTAAACCATTTTTAATATAGGGATATACCTAAGATAAATTTGACTATAAATATTATTTAGAAAAATGAAAATATTTCCTATATCATGGTATTTTATTTTTAATTTTTAGACATTAAATATTTAGATTCAATTACGACACAAAGATGATAGTGTAATTACCATATTAATTAAAGAATCAAATAAATGGTATTATAAATATTAAAATAAATATAATTTCATTTTTTATGACATCCTAGAATTATCTAGGTGACTATGACATCTTAGGGTTTATTCAATATATCTTTTTTGAAGTAATCAAGAATCAATGGATTTCATAAAAACCATATACTAAATAGTGTCAAAATTGAAATAAATGATCTTTTAAAACAAATATTATATTATTAAATTATGTAATATTACTAAATATCTATGTATTGGAAAAAGGGATTAAATAATATTATATATGTCATTAGTGAACAACATGAGGTTCTCCGGAGAGTTTAGAGTACGTTTATTAACCATATAGTATAAGAATCCAAGAAGAAACAGTGAAAGTTAAACTATTTAACTTGACTTAATTATAATTGATAAGGTTAAAAATGTAACCTAAAATTGTCTGAAACATATTTTTTGAAATTATTTAGACCAATAACCACATAAGGCTCGAAATAAACTCATTTATATCCATTATAAACTGAATATGATTGTGTACTAAATTAAAATTTTAATCATTTCCTAAAGTGACCCTCAGTACTCTTATAAAATGGAACTTCCCCTTCTCTTAATTACAAACATCCAAAGTCATTTGGATCGGCCATAACCTTCCCAAATATCCTCCAAACCTCCCAAAAATCAACCTAGAATTCTTATCTTTATCAGAAATCCATCCTAAGAAGCCCTTTTGATCAACTCAAAAGGAAACACGCGAAGAAGAGGTCATAATTTCACCACCCTCATTCAAGTTATTTTATTCTTCCACTACCTTTTTCATTGTTGTTTCCATACGAAAATAATAACTCCATTACCCTCTACATATTGTGATGCTATTATATATTTTTTACCACCATATTAGTTATTGTATCCATCCTATGAAAGAAAAAGTCATCATATGTGCGTACGTACGACTTACCGTCTCCATGTCATAGAGTAATTTGTTATTCAAACAAATCATTATTTGAATGGGTATAAAAATGAGTATAAATGATGTAAATAATAAATATATGTTGTTAAATATACTATATAAATGATATATCATCCAATTACAAGCGATTTCACCATGAGTATAATGATATTTTTTCTCGTGCGTACATACGGATTACCGTCTCCACGAATGTGATGAGATTCATTCCCCATCATAATCATTCAACAATAATTTATTATTTTATGATTAAAAATAATTTTTATTAACTTAATATAATTCTAGATAGGAATAAAATAAATCATATCCATAACAAACATGGCATACGTATCCAAGCATATAAAGGAAAATGAATCAGTTAACCCCTGAAAACGATGATACTATAGAAATATTAATAACAAAGTAATATTAGAGGATCATATATGGTATCATATTTATGTATATAGTTCTTGTGTAATTGAATAAAAATTATATAAATATTATATTGAGGTTAGAGTACCCTCGACTATGAAAAATTACAAGGTAAGAGTTAATTCATCAATCTCATTATTACCCGAGTTTGATTGTGTGTATGTTTATACTAGGACATAATTATTATCAATGTCCATGTTTCTTAAAACAATTTTCAAAAGGATTCATTTTAAGGGACTCTTTAAATAAAACATAACTTTAAATCGTATAATGATTTATTCCTATATGTAATTCTCATTGAGGTCCATGTTTTCAAAATGGTTTTATGGATTTATTTATATGGACATAAATGTTTTAAAATGATAATTCCATTCAAAAGATTCAAAGTGGTATGGGACACATTGATTCAAAAATGTTTTTTAAATATATTCATTTCTAAACTGTGTGACTTTTACATTATTTCATGAAAAAGGGATATTTCTCTCAAAGATTTTAACTAATCATTTCAACTATATCAACATCCATTACTGGATATTGTTTTTATTGAGGTTGATTTGTTATAATATAATCTAAGATATATTATTGAATGATTTTTTATATGGTTGACTATGGATGTCATATTTTTATACCATTCATGGTTTATGGGTTAAGTAATGATATTTCATATGCTCGTTTTAATGTGAATGTTTATCTTATGTTAAAACATTTTCATATGGGGAATGCATTGTACTCAGTAAGTGACGGGTGGAGCCCGCTAAATCTTATTGATGTATCAGAAGGTCTCATGAGAGTAACTAGTGTCATCGCACAAGACCTTGAAAAAATCTTATTTGTAGTCTTGGCACAAGGCCTTGACTATGTGGTTATGAAGTATGGCATTATGCATTCCATCATTATGAAATTGGATATTGATATTTCATGTGATTATTTTACTAGAAGAATTTTAATGTGAATCAGTAAATTGAATTATTTGAGTTTTATATTCCATATTATGTTGATGTTTATTTTTAAAAGGCTTATGTTTTAATCTTATAAATTGCCTTAAATTTTTATGATTATTTATTAATGTTTCTGCCATACTGTTATCCTTACTGAACATCGGAGCTCACCCTTTTCTATGTTTTATTTTTCCCAGGATGCGAAGAAGTATATTATGACTGTCTTACAAGGATAGTCAAGTGATTCGAATGTAGTCAATGGAGACAATTTTGTTGTTGTGGTTTCTTATTTTATAATGTAATTTAAGGTTCATGTATTTAATCTATTTTCCAAAACTTCTAAACTGATCTGTCCTTCAGGACTTGATTCCTTGTGATCATGCCAATGTATTAAAATAATGCACCGACTCTGGGTAACTAGGGTCAGGTCATTACAAATTACATGGATATTTTAGTGGCCAGGACCCATATTACCATTCTCAAAACATATACATTGGTTTGGAAAGTTATATTATTCATTTTAGGTAGTAATAATTTATCATACATCTTTAACTCACAGTTCCATTACATATTTAGTGCACTCTATGAACCAGACATCATTGATTTTAATTTCCTCAACAATTTACCCTCAGTTACACAATAACTTATTTTTTAAATCAAACCTTGATGTAAAATACTTTATGTTAACCTAAAACTAAAGTCAGAATTACCCAATAATTATATGCCTCCCATATTTAGATTTTCAATCACATTTAACTATGGTTCAATTTTAACATATTTAAGGGAATATTATAATAAAACGATACATATTATGAAATTATTTTTATCTTTATACATATATTTAACACTCTATTTTTATTACATGCTTGTTATTATTAAGGGTATGAACTCAGTGGTCAGCTACATCTTTGTTAATATTTACACAATCCTTTTTTATATTAGTTATATCATGAATTATTCTTCATTACTTATTTCATGGGATATGGACCGAATTATAATATTGAAATTAACCAAGAAAATTTAAATAAATATAATATTTTTAGGGGTATGGACATGAGAGTTTACAAATGGTATGTTTACCTAGTTGATGAAAAACTAACCTTAAACCATGGGGAAACACCTTGAACCATGAACTAGTTTTTTATGTCAATTTCCACCTATCCTATTTTGTATCTATGGGAATAGTTATAGCCCCTCAAGAAAACTAAACTACCTCTAGTCACTTGATAGAACCATACATTACACAATCTTTTACACTCACAGAATTGAGGATTAAAAAGGACAGTATTATGTGGGAATCATAAAATCAAACAATTGGTTCAGAGAGAATCACATAACGATATGATAGATGATCCCCAAATAATTAGTTATTTTTAATGACTAAATAAAATGAAATCGGACACATAAAAATCTATTGTGTATGATCATGATCATCCGCACACAAGAAAAAAATAGAATTTAATAAAGTATAAATCATTCTCAATAATTCTTATTTAATATTTATCATGAACAAATTAATTATTAAAATTCTTCAATTAATACACTCATTTATCATAATTCTCAACCACCATTATTTCAAATAAATTAATTTTTTTAAAATAACTATGTTCAAAATCATATAAAAGTAAATAAACATGGAGATTTCCATTATAAATACCTAGTGTTTAAGTTATATGTCTACTATTTACTCATGTGGCTTGAAAACATAAATAACATATCATGTAGTTTCATTGAATGTAATATCAAATAAATGACACATGATCACATTTTACTTATTTCATGTGTTATGTTTTAATGAACAAAGAGTAATCATTGTAATAAAACTTTTATAAAATGTGTAGTTTGGATTATCACATAGAAATTCATTAGATATAATATATATATATATATATAACCAACAACATTGAGGGTAAAAGTAAAATATATAACACATAGAAAACATGTTGGCAAATTTTTATAAGTATAACAAATTAATAATAAATTCTTCTTAAATGGGTAACATTCATGGGGTGTACTATATAGCTTCACATATTGTATAATTCTTCGCTGTTTAACTATTGAACATTACTTGGGATGAAGTGTGCAATCATATAGAAGACATTAATAGAGTATATAGAACATTGTCTCACAGACACACAATTACAAGTCACATGAGTATTGTAATCAACACATGACTCCTCTTTGACTAATTGAATAAAAATAATGTACATTATTAACATGTAGTGTAATCTAGATAATATTGAGTTTATAAGGACCATTCAACACATGGTGTGTATTAATTACCAAACAGGTTAAATAAATTAATTACACGATGAATTATTTTTTGTGGAATCATGGTGAATTTAACAAGGATATATGACTTGTACCTATGTGAAAATGTTGGGTATTCTAGGGATATCTAGCCAAAATCCTTGGAATGTCTATATGAATTCTTTCAATGTTATTTTTTAATAATCATTCCATTTATATTATACATATGAAAAAAAGAGAAATATGAGATCTAAAAACTCAAATTTAATGAAGGATTAAACTTTAGGTAATAACTAATTATATTTATATTAATGAATAAATGACCTCTAAATCATTATAAATTATTAGAACACCAATATAATACCACATGAAGGTTCCATGAACAAAAGCACCACAAGGATGTAAATTCCAAACCAATTATTTTTTGATAAGTAATGAAAAATAAAAGATTTACGTGGGTATTAATCCCTATGAAAATCAATTCCATAAAAGACTAATTAAATGGAAAATCAATAACCAAACATAAGATCATTACATAATTATTTGTAATTTATTGAAGATGTTAAAGAATTAAAAATTTATTAATTCCTTATACATTGATGAACATGAAAATATATTTACATTGTATATTCATTCTTTTGTAGAAATCATGTGTATATTTTATCTATTGGTGAACCACCCATGATCAAAAAACATCTATGAAACATCAAAAATGTATTTTAGTTCCATTATAGAAGATGATAATAATTATACCATTCATTTATCTTCTCCATAAAAATAGATTCAAATGGGGTGAATCCTTGATCTATCTAGGATTTAAAGAGGTTGTAGAGGAGGGATGATCTCTTTTATTGAGAACATTCATGGAGAGGACCTCTCAAGGGATTTATTGGACTCTTTGAATTCATTGTTCACAAACCAATAAAATTTCTAGTGCTGGTGTTAATGTATTATAATTGGTCTTAAACCATTCTGTGATTAGATAATAATAATTGCGGATTATCCTTTATTGTTTTCATAGTCCCTTTGGAAACCCATATCTATAATAATAATATTATTATCTCAGGACATGATGAAAACCAAAAAACTAATTTAATATTACTTCTTGAATAGGAATTTTAGAATTTATTAAAATCCAAGTTGTTATATATTAATTATCACATAGCCATTAAAATAGGATTTCAATTCCATCAAAATATTTATCAGGATGTAAAAAATGACTATCTAATTACGAAATATATATCAGAACATTATTAAAAAATAAATAAATAAATAAATATTATATTATCTAAAAATAAATAAATATTTATTAAATATCTTTCTCACAACATATTATACTAAATAAATAGAACAAAATTTCTGAGATTGAGAAAACCTGAATAAATATTAAACTACACATATGAATAATATTTAATTAACATGTTAAACAATAATATTTAATATTTAATGGATTCTTTAGATACACTTAATGTATGACCCTCTATGTGACTCTCTATAAAATTCGGAATAGTTTCCTAATGATTAAGGTAAGTTTCTAGTATCCCACCATGTCCCCCATAAAATATTTATTAATTCCCCAATGACATACTGACTCATATAATCCACATGTAATATAATCTTTTTTTACAGTGTCCCTAATCAATCATTTTTCATAATGATATCATAAAAATATATTCGTGATGAATATTTGTATGAAATGAAATAAATGAAACTTAACACAAAACACTATGACCATAGTTTAATTTTTTCATTTTTCCAACAAAATGTCTTGAGATATCTTGTTTTGATAAACAATAGAAGGTAAAAATATATTCTCATATTATAAAAAAAGTAATATCACTTGTGATGCACCAAATGTATCCTTCTTTGTCGTAAAGGTAACATTCCAGTTCTAGAAGCCGCCCAGAGGTTCCCCATACCTGGTTGGTCACATGGCCTCAAGGGCATTTCCCAGAATGCCTGATGCTTCTGACTAGTACCTAGGGCCATGGGTGTGATAGTGGGGAAACTATGCCCTCATTGGAAGAGTAACATAGTGAGAGTTAATGAATATACAATATTGGAAGCAGTAATAATACCATACATCTGTAAAAATCGGGAAACTAAAATAATAATCTAGAGAACATATATACAATTTGATTCATGATACATATGTCTAGGAAAGCATCCAAATAAATAACAATTCTGGAATTCAAAAATAACCTATTTACAGAAGAAATAGATAAAATCCAACAATATCGCAAACGTCACCTTGGTCCCATGATCTCCAGCTCCTATA
This sequence comes from Viscum album, assembly GCA_963277665.1. Taxonomy (NCBI): domain Eukaryota; kingdom Viridiplantae; phylum Streptophyta; class Magnoliopsida; order Santalales; family Viscaceae; genus Viscum; species Viscum album. Next base: position 1,866,941,129 of record OY728120.1, on the reverse strand, counting down.
GAATCAAGTACCTGATGTTGGATGATGCTTTCCCTTATTTATACCTCCAGTAATATAATCACTTTAGGCCAAAAATCATGACCCAAACATGGTATGGTACTAAATCCCAGTAGGAAACCACACCATGATCTATGCCTAATAGTCAGTGAATATATATGGTAGGTAATAAGCAAATAGAAATTGTAAACAAGAAATTACTCAGCAACAAAAATCATAAAGTTCAAAGAATTCGAATACCACATATATTGTAAGTAGAGAGTCACAAATAGGTAACTCACTGGGATGAACTCACAACCTAATACCCTTTAGTCTTACATGGAAAACAGAATCAACCCTCTGGGATGTACACACTATCTAGAACCTCTAGTTCATATTTGCCACATACTCTATGATGAAGCACTCACCCTCAATTCCACCTATAGTCTCGTATCGGTTACTAAATGCACTCTGGGGAAGAACTGACATCTCATTCCCCCTGTAGCACGCATCAAGGAACTAATGACACTGTGAGGAAGCACTTACATCATTTCCTCATATGGTCTCACATCGTAACAGTAAGAACAGACCATCTAGAGAAGCCCTCATGTCCATTCTCCCTATGGTATACTACACCAGGTTCTCTCGATCCTGTGTAAGTAACAGGAGGACAAAAATACATGGTAGGAAAAGTAAGCAACATGTACTACTTGTCTAAACAAACTACAACCTAACAACTGGTAAGATAAAACACTCCATCCTAACAACACTAGGAATGGGAAATAAACAAGGTAGCCTAACAAGCTGAGCAGGATCAAACAGTCATAAACAAATCATGCATGGGAAAACACTTCCAATGCAAATCAATTAACCCTATTCCATTTCTATTAACCTATATTCAAGAATATAAGCATAACAGGCAATTAACAGGGCTAAAAATGTAAACACACAATACCTCATTCACGGGTATTGGGAACTTTTCCACATATAACTCAAATAATTTCTACAGAATGGAACAAACCACCTACCTCAGTGTTGTAGGATCACTATATTTGAACCTCATTCGTTGAATCACCTATGAACACCGTATATCTAGAAAAATGCTCAACTGAGGATAAATCTTTAAAGGAGAGGAATCAGGAAATGTAACTCTAGAAGGAGGAAGAGCTTACTGTGTAAATCTCAACACAATTGATGACGATCAATTCAAAGAAAAAAATGCTTGATTGGCGGCTTCTAGGAGTTTTGGAGTTGTACGGTCTCTCTCAAATGAGATAGATCTAAAAGAATATTTTTCAATTGATTAGACATGACACCAGAACATTTAATGAAAAAAATGAATGTACACGATGTGTACATTAGAATTATATGGCATGTACATTCCCTTGCCGACCCCAACATTAGGCGGTCTCTAGGTCACCCCACATAGCCGTGTGCATGGACGTTACACGGCCAACAATGGGCTACCCACATTAATCATGTACATGGAAAGTACATATAATGTATAGGGCATGTACATAAGAAATTTTTAAAAACACTTATTTTCCTCAAAACACAATAAAGAGAAAAACATACCTTATAAGAAAATCCTGGTTCATACAAATTTCCCCCTTAATGAAATTTTTCCTCAAATTTCCTTAGCAAGGTGGCATAGAAGAAGAATCCTCAAAATGCATTGGCCACTGTGATCATACATCAGCCTCCCTCTCCCAGGTCTCATGTTGTACTTTCCCGTACTGCCATAGCACTCATACCAGTGGAACACACCTGCCACTGAGAACCTTTGCACATCGATCAAAAATCCGGAAAGGATGCTCCTCGAACGAGTCATCAACCTCTAACTCAACCTCCTGTAGTTGAGAACAAATGAGACAGGTCTGAGAAGTAACATCGAAGAAGTGAAACGTGGAAGACGTCATGTATTTCCTGGTACTTACGAGGTATCTACAACTGATAGGAAACCCGACCAACTCACTCCAACACCTCAAATGGCACAACGTACCTCGGGGAAAGCTTACCCTTCCTCCTAACCCTCCGGTGTCCTAACCACGATGTGACATGTAAGAAAACCTGATCTCCAACCTCAAACTCCAGTGGTCATCTCTACCGATCATAATAAGACTTCTGTCAAGACTGTGCATTATCTATTATCTTCTAAATCAACTATGTCTAGTCTGTGGTCCCCTGGACAAGTCGAGGTCTCAGTATAGCTGCCTCTCCTGCCTCTAGCCAACATAATGGTGATCAAAATGGCCTAACGTAGAATGACTCATAAGGTACCATCTGAATAGTTTCATGAAAACTATTATTGTAGAAAAAATCCACAAAAACATATTTGACTCTCCCAAGAATCACCAAAATCAAGGATGCATGCTCGAAGCATGTCCTCAAGTACCTGAATCATACGCTTAGATTGATCATCTGCATAGGGATGGTAAGTAGTACTCAAAATTACCTCTGTACCCAATGCCTTCTAAATCCCCTACCAGACAAGAGAAGTAAAACGTGCATCCCTATCTGAAACAATGGAGTGTGGAATCCCATGTAGTCGTACAATCTCTTAGATGTACAATCTTCCCATCACATCAACACTGAATGTCTCCTTGATCAACATGAAGTGGGTATCCTTTGTGAGTCTATCAACGAAAAAAAATTACATCATTCTCTCAAGGAGACCTCGGTAATCCTGTCAGGAAATAAATCACGAAGTCATTCCCCTTCCACTTGGGAATGGGCAACAACTGCAAATGCCATTCTTATCGCTGATGCTCTACCTTCAACTACTGACAGGTGGAACACCTCATGAAAAAACTATTAACATTTATGTTCATTCTTGGCCACCAATACTAAGGGTGTAGATCACTTTACATCTTGGTGACACCATGATGAACTTCCCAAACTGAGGAATGAAAGTCTTGCATCAGCCCCTCACGTATGTCTACTAGCACCCAAACGCAACCATGGAAACCAAAGATCCCATCCTCACCGACAATCCTTCCATGAATAGGGTACTCTCCTGACACACTCTCCCGTAGGACAAGGCCTCTAGAAACTGATAGTTGCAGCATTCTCACGTGATCATGAAAAGCAGTGTTAATAGCTATAGAAGATAGAAATGTATACCCCTGTCTGTTGTGCACCTCCATATTTATCTCAGAGAATAGATCCATACGCTTCCACTCACTACTGGCATCTTGAACCACCTATATATTATTCCTCATGCTCAATGCATCTTCCATTGTATTGCCTTTCCCTGGCATGTAGGAAAGCTCAATGTCGAAGGACTGAAGGTACTCTACCCACCTTTGCTGTCTAAAATTCAGGTGATGCTGGTTGAAGATGTATATGAGACTATTGTGGTTGGTGAAAAACACGAAATTCTCTCCCAGAAAATAATGTCTCCAACAGTGTAAAGCATGAATAACTATAGACAACATGAGATTGTGCATCAGGTAATTTCTCTCATGGGGTCTCAACTGCTGAGACCCGTATGCAACGACTCATTCTCCCTGCATAAGCACAGCTCCTAGCCTAATACCTAAATCATTAAAGTAAACTATATAGCTCTTTCCCAACTCTGGAAATACAAGTATTAGGGATGAAATCACCATCCCTTTCATCATCTGAAAAGATGTCCCATAAGAAACTGACCATAAGAATTTTCCACCAATCTTAGTCAACCGGTCAATGGTGCTGCTAAGCGTGAAAAGTACCGTATGAAATGTCTCTAGTATCCAACTATCCCTAGAAAACTTGAGAACTCAAATATGTTATTCAGATGCTCCCCAGAAACTACTGCTCTCACTTTCTCTGGGTCTACTGATACTTCTTTCTCTAAGATAACTTGACCCAAGAAGTGAGTTTTGTCAATTCAAAAGTTTCATTTTGAGAGCTTAGCATATAAATGATGCTCTCTTAGTGTAATCAAAACTATTTCAAGATGTTTGGCATGATTTTGTAGAGTGTGAGAGTTCCCCAAGATATTGTCTATGAAGACTACCATTAAAAAATACAAGTAAGGATGGAACACTCGATTCATTAGTGCCTTGAAGACTGCTTTGATGTTCGTGAGAACGAACAGCATAACTACATACTCATATAGACCATAACTTCTCCAAAAGGTTGTAAGAGGTATATCATATGGTATAATGTGCGACTGCTCATAACCAAACCTCAGGATGATCTTAGAGAACACTTGGTCTCCTCAATGTTTATCACCGTTATCTTCAATACTCGTTAAGGGATATCGATTCTTGTCCTTCAAATGGTTCAACATATGATAATCCACAATGAGTCTGAGGGTATCGTCTGCCTTGTTCGCAAACAGGATAGGAAAACCACAAGGTGAAACTATGGGTTAGATAAAACCCTTTGCCTGCAACTCCTCCAACTGCTTTTGGAGCTCATATAACTCAGGAGTATCCATCTTATAAGGAAGAATGGACACTGGTTCCACTCCTAGAACAAGCTCAATAGAAAAGTACACCTCTCACATCGGATAAAAAACTAAAATGTCCTCTACAATAACATCCCTAAAATGATCCAAAACTAGAGTAAAATCCATCTGTGAAGTCCCCTGGTCATCCATATATAGACTAGAAATCTAGGTTGTATCTACTCCCAACCCCTGATGCTCAGGTCCCGCACTACTCGCCTAAACATGCCATTCTAACATATGATGAAATGATATGCCCTCTATTGATCTGAAACTCAACCTAAAATGATAGATGTCAATAGCTTCCTAGAAGGGAACTAAGCAATACATTCTTAGAATGAAATCATAGCATGTAATCTCTAGGACATAGAGGTCTAATAAGATTTGACACCCACCAACCTCTAGAGGGCACTCCTTGCACTGTCATACACTAGCTATTCATGCTCCCAATGATGGGTCTCGCATCAAGAAATCAGCAGAAAAAAAGATATAGAGCCAAAGGCTCTCTAAAAGAACAACATATATTAATATGGGGGAATCCCCTATATTGAAAAGAGTTGAAACTAAAACTGCATCAACAAGGATCTTACCTTGAACTGTAGAGAGTAGGAGATTCTTCTCCAGCTAGGTCTTCTCTACTGTAAATGTATAACCTGTGTTGCAGCCCTATGAACCTGCATGACCACTCTACGTTGATCCAAACAATTGTTGCTGAAATCCTAGGGAAATACTACCATGACCGCAACCTCCTCCTTAGCCTAAACAGCCAAAAGAACTTCAGTTCCCGGACTGATGAAAAACCGGTGGCACTTCTCCTGTACGAGGAGTCATAGAAGAACCCCGGTTACCATCTTCTGGTGAGAATAACTAATAGAAACACTAATGATGGCCCATATTACTACATGATCGGTACTCCTCTATGTCTATTGGGAAATGTGGCCTCTTATACCTACTCTTCCTGCACTAGTATCACGCCACCTGGCTACTAGAAAATGTGTCTCGCATCCTTGGATCACCACGAGATGACCCCTACAGTGCTTACTTTTCTCTGTAGGAGGGATACTAACTCTGAATGTCGATCCACCAAGGCTCAAAACAACATAATTCCTAAAATTATGATTATTTATCAGTGTATGATTCAATATATATGTGATATAATTCAACCTCAAGATGTTAACATGAGATCGAATGTCATGCCTGAGACCATCCTCAAATATCCTTTCCAGAAATAACACATCACCTCTTGGGATGGGCGTGAAGTGTTGCAGCTCTATGAAGTGAGAAGAATACTCCATAATAGAAAGAGTACCATGCTTCAGACTCATCTACTCTTGTGCTCGGTTATCCCTCAATGTATCTGAGTAGATATATTCATAGAAGGCACACTAGAACTCATCCCATGACATAACATACTGGTGTCCTGCTTGTGAGATAACATCCCACCATCACATGGTGGAATTCTGAATCATGTACGTAGAGAGAGTCACCCTCCTCTCTGGATTCATTTCTAGATGCTCGAATATTGAATGCAGAGATTCTATCAATGACTCTTCATTCTTATTTCCTCCTTCTATTTTGACGGTGGGTGGATGCTGCTGCAGCAAAACCTGCATCAACTCTTCCAAAGAAGGGGCTGTATGCAGTACTCCTTATAAGGCCTACATGAATCTTATAAAGCCCTCACGGAACAGTGCATCAGCACCTGTGTCTGGAATGATGGTTGGTGCCAAGACTAGAACAAATGGAGGATCTGTTGGTAGTCACCGATCAGCCATGTCCAGCGTATGGTCACTGCCCTATAATTAGCAGACAACCGGAGGACGTCTCGGTGGCAAGAAATTGAAAGGCCGAGCACACACATTAGACCAAGATTTTCAAGGACTGAAAACTACGTGTTTAAGAAGGGGACAATAGAATGAAAGCATTCATGTTTTTCAGAACGTGGATACATGACATGTATAATTGTTACACTGAGTGTTCCTTCAATCATTCATATGGACGTGTACTTCTACCAACCCAAGGTGTGTAACGCCCCACACACACAGTGTGATTTCCTAACACATGGTGTTTACTTGAATACTCTTCCCCTTCCTGAGTTCTTCTACGCGACTAACCCACATGGTTCTCTTAAAACAAGACTGCACAACGTGTTCTTTCAACACACAGTGTGTGCTAGACGAGATACACTGACCTATGTTGGTAGTGGCATGGCCGGTTACATGGAAGGCACTACATGCCATGTTTTTGCCAGAAAAGGTGTTTAGTATGAGATTTCATCATCCTCTGTTGATCGTGACATGGAAGGATACTCAGTTTACACTACACGACATGTTCCATATGGATATGGCATGTATTAGAAAAGACACAACGGACCTGTGTTGTTAGTCACACGGCCGGTTACTCAGCTCTACAACACGACATGTACATCCAGTACACGGAGTGTCCTACCAATGATTACTAACCCTTTGTCCCCACCCATATAGTCTCTGACATGATGAGCGACTGTAGGGCGTGTACAAGTAGTTGACACAATGTACATAATAAAATCATTTTCTTCCTAAAAAAAGAACACAAGGCATTTATTATCATTACACACCGTGTATTCTGGATTTTTTTGGACAATAAGCTTAAGAAAAATCTCAAAAACCCAAAAAAACATTGAAACAGACTTTAAAGTGCCAAATTCAAATTCGTGAGGGCCTATACTCCCCGTGAATAAAGGAATGACATCTTATGAATGTCATATACACAGAAAAAAAGGCAATGATCCATGAAATTCAGGTCCATGAGGGCTCATAACTCCTTAAGAACCAATGTTTGGCATTCATTCAAGGAAAGAATTACACAGTGAAATACCCTATCAAAGGCTGGTATTCTATCAAGGAATATATCAAAACAACATTCCTATCTAGCTCAACATCTTTCACAACAACATACAATTGCTAATGCACCCAAAATGGATTGGCAATGATGCATGTCATGCGATTTATAGCAAGTTCATATATAATGCTTGAGATGGAATACCCTCGTCTCATCGGGTTGAAATAGAAATAAAACCTCAATAACATTAACAATAACAGCACAGTACATGTGAATCACCCAATAGTGAAAATCAAATCAACTATAAAATTGCAAAACCATAACAATTGAAATAAACGCTTTAAATTGGATTTTCTGTATATGTGGGTTAGCTACTCCCAGGAAATTCTTATTACTAAGTACCTATTCCATCATATATTCACTATAGGCTCGAAATTGTATGTCAAGGAGAAAAGAATCCCTCTGATACCACTTTTTTACATCCCGGTTCATGAAGCTGCCTAGAGGCTCCCCGTACCAGGTTGGTCACACGACCACAAGGGTTTTTCCATGAATGTCAGAGGCTCCTGACTAGCAGTGATGGCCTTGGGTGTGATAGTAGGGTAAAAATATACACAGGAAGAAGTTGTAATAATTCCATACACTAGTAACCAGAGGAAGACTAAAAGAATAATCTAGAACACATATATATAAGGATGATCATGATACATATTTCTTGGAAGGTAGAAAAACAGATCACAATGCTGTAATATTGATATTAGGAAATTAAAAAAGAAACGGATAAAATCCAACAGTATCACAAGCCTCATCTTGGTCCCATGCTCTCCAGCTCCTCACCAATCAAGTACCTGATGTAGAAGGGCGCTTAAACTTATCTACACATGCAGCAATATAATCTGTTTGGGCCCAAAAGCACGACCCAAACAGGGTGTGAGACTCAATACCCATAAGAAACCTCCAAATGATATGTGACTAATAGTCTGTGAATATATATTGTAGGTATTAAGTAAATAGAAGCAGTAAACAAGGATTTACTTAGCGGAAACAACCTTACAGTTCAAAGCATTCGAATACCACATATCAAGTAAAAACATAGTCACAAATAGGTATCCATAAGGGATGTAGTCATAGACTAACCCCCTATGGTCCTACCTAGAAACCATAGGCAACCCTCTTGTATGTACACATAGTCTAACCCCTCTGGTACATCTTTGGCCCAAACTCTCCGAGGAAGCTCTCACTGTCAATTCCCCCAATAGTGTCGTATCAGTAGCTAATGGCGTTCTGGGGGAAGTACTTACGCATCATTCCCCCAGTGGCCCACATCGATGAAGTACATACACTCTAAGGAAGAACTTACGTCAATTCACCCTATGGTCTCGCATCGAAATAGTAAAAATAGACCCTCTGGAGAAGCCCTCATGTCCATTCTACATATGGTCTATTACACCAGGTTCTCACAACCCTATGTAAGCCAAACGAGCATTGAAATACATGGAATCCAATGTAAAACTGAAGAACAACTTGGATAAAAAAAACTACAATATAACATCATGCCATATAAAACAGTCCATCCTAAAAAACTAGGAATGGGAAACAAACAAGATTGGCTAACAGGCTGAGTAGGACCAAATAGTCATAAACAAAACATGCATGGGAAAACACTTCCAATGCAATGAAATTAACCCTATTCACATTCTATTAACCTCTATTCAAGAATACAAGCATAGAAGGCAATTAACTAAGCTAAAAATGTAAACACGCAATACCTCGTTCAGGAGTATTGGGCAGTTTTTCACATATAACTCAAAAACATTCTTTGAAAAGGCACAAAACACCTACCTCGGTGTTGCAGGATCGATATATGTGAACCTCAAGCCTTGAAACTCCCAAAAACACCATAGAACTACAAAACTGATATAAATTGTCCATCGAGGATAACACTTGAATGAAGTGGAATCAGAAAATGAAGCTCTGGAAGAAGGAATATCTCATTATGGGGGTCCCAACGCAATTGACAGCGATCGATTTGGAGAATGGATTCTCGATCGGGGGCTCGAATAAGTTCTACAGTCGTACAATCACTCTCGGATGAGACAAACGTAAAATAAGATGGTTGTGTCCATTAGATGCAACCCCGGTCTGTTTAATGAATAAAAAGAAAATACAAAATGTGTACTTTAGAACTACATGGCATGAACTTCCCCTTACCGGACCCCACATTAGGGGTTCTCCAGGTCACCACACACGGCCGTGTGCATGGCTGTTACATATCAAGCACCCCGCTACCTCCGGTAACCGAGTACAAGGTGTGTACTTAAGAAATTTACAAAAACTCCTCTTTTCCTAAAAAACACCAAAAAAAAGGAAAACATACACGTTAAGAAGATATTGGTTCTTACATTAATCATATGTCATAACATAATTAATAAATGAATCAGTGAAAGTGACCAATAAAATAGAATAATAACAATCATAATGTCTACAGATCGATACATACATCTATCGATAAAAAAATAAAATAACACATATAAATGTGTAATTTCTAATGGATTTCCATGTTGTTATAAATCCATAAACAATAAATTACTAATGGTGTACACCATGAGAAAGTACCAAATTGTCCAATTAGTCTCCATCCATGATTCATTATTCCCTAACATTCTTATGAAATGATATCATATAACAATAAATCATATATATAAGATTTTTTTCATTGAACATATGGGTGGTCATCATTTTGGTGAACTGTAATGACCATTAAGAGTGAATGTTACTATTCGGACATTATCACTTACAACGAGACACTAAAAAATAACAATTATGTGATAAGAAGTATTCAAATAATAAAAATAATGAATATAGGTAATAATAATGTACCGAAAATTAGGTTCTAGGGGACCAATAATAACAAACGATTCATGAAATATTATGATATAACCTGCGTAAAAAGATAAATAATAATAAATTATGATACATAAATTGTATTATTTTTTATTTCTTATGGAATTTAATGATAGGATTATTAATAAATAATCTAATGTAATTAAAACCATTCATTGATGAAATATGGTATTTCTCAATGACTTTTTCTTTATGTATTGTGTATTATAATAGTTTGATCACTTTTTATGGAAATCATTGTATGAACTAATAAATTTGAAAAAACAATAATAATAAATTGACATGAAATATGATTATCATCAAAATATTTTTAAAAATGTCTTTTTTTTATAAAATCATTTATTCTTTATATCATTAAATAATTTAAATATTAATTTTTACAAACATGAAATTTGTCAAGGTGAAATAAAATTATTTTGTGGGTTCATCTTATAATAATTATCATATGCTGAAATCTTGTAATTATTATAAATGATTTTAATTTTCTTTTAATGATGGTACATATCCAATTGATAAACACTATCACTCTTATGATATCATCATAGGATATTAATGACTTAAAAGTTTATGAAACTTTATTTCTAGACTAAATATATATATTTAATAAGTAATATAATTAATTATAAAATGAAATTTGGAACTTATAAAAATATATTTGACATTTTGAAATCAATGAAAAGTTTTTATTAAGGTAATATATATCTAGGATATTTAATTTTAATAATGAATTCAAAATATTCTTTCTGGTTTTAGTTTTTTTGAAAATAAAATTTGTCCACGTTGATTAGAAAATAACTACATTAATTCCTTTAAAATAAATATTATACATGATATATGTATTAAATAATTTTTATTCAAAAACGGGAATTTGTCTTGAAATGGTTTCCAATGAATATCATGAATTGTATATAAATTTTTTTTATAAAAATTATAGGTATTGAATCATATAAAATGGATTAGTTATTTTGAATAATCATGTTATAATTTTTTGGGGTTTTGATTTTCATTTTTCGTAACAATGAATAGTTACAACCTTAAAAAAATTTCACTATGGTAATGGTTAAAAGGGTTAATGAGGGTGTTAAACTAATATAAATTCTTAAAATATCTCTAAAAAATTCATAATTGAGATTATATTAGTTTATTTTCACATATAATTATGAGACATTTTATATTTTACTGTATTGGATGCACTTTTCATGAGAAGTAAATTTATTATTATTTTTTCTAATATTTACAAAGGATCCACTCCCCACACTTTAAAAGGGTACCTCATATATTCACTTTTATAAACACCCAATGCCCCAGATTTCTTCCTATATCTTCACAAATACCATCCAAATTACCTTATAAATTACCTAATGGTTTTTTTCATCCATGAATACCCATAAATTAATCTCTAACATGTTTCTCAAAGACAATTATCTAACGAAGATGTATATGTTCTTTCCGTTATTATTTATGTTTTATTCTCCATAAAACTCGTACAAATCATTTATGACAATTCTAGAATAATTAAATTAATATCCTTTCTATGTTGTTTTTTTTTAATTTTAAGTGAAATTGTTTCCCATATCCTTATATCTAATATTAAATGAAAATGACACTCATGTGTACATGTGGAGTACCACTTCCATTAGGAGATGTGTTTAATTGTTCATTACCACCATTACTCATCACATTCCCCCTCTATTGTAATTCTTATAGAGCTTGATGTGATGAAAAATAGTGACCCTCTAGTCCTACCTCTAGTATTCCCCGGTTTGGAGACTAGATCTTAGGGTATATCACACTAAATATGGGAGGAATTACATTCAACTATCTAAATAATATAAAAACTACCACCAACTATTCACCTCAAATGTAAAATTAAAAAAATACAATAAAATAAAATTTTATAATTGAATATAAAATAGATAAAAATTTATTCAGAGTAAAAATAATACCAATATAATCTTCTGGTAGAAACCATAACAACTCAAAACACTTAAATAGTACTATCCAACCCAATTAACCAAGTCCTCCAAGAACATTGAAAAACTGTTGATATGTACTTGGAGTGAGAATAAAACGTATACATATTTAGATCATATATAAGGTGTATCATTAAAAACTGAATAGAGAATAATTATTCCCTATTGAGAAAATAAAATACTATCCAACACCTACATGTGTCAACTAGTTACCATAGCCTCACAAGGATCTCTCCCCAAATAACACATCCTCAAGTAGTATTGTATGATCATTAATTTTTTAATGTTCCCTATAACCACATCCATACTGGATTTCCTATCACACTCAAAGTAAATACAACAATTTATCCCTTACCTCCCATATACACTAATTATGAAATCAGTTTCATATCATTTCTCATAACACCAATCACACCTCATATCACGCATTACTAAACACATAACACAATTCACATAAGTAATATATTGTGGATTCCTGAACATATTGGACCTAAAACATATTCCCTCTTCACATGGTGAATTAACAGCACCATATGTCTCATCATCCACAAAAAATATCATAAAAATATAATACAATTTGAAGATTAAGTGAGTGTTGATAGTTGGTAATCTATATTCACCCAATGAAGAATGTATGGGAAAACACCCCCAAGGCCTCTAGTGTTTGGAAGGCTAACCAAGGTAGATGTGGTCTATAAAAAAATATAATAAATTTGGTATATAATTTTATCACAAATTCCCACATGAATTGGATCATAGAAGAAAAACTGTTGTTTCTAAAACCATAGAAATATAGATATCGCTCCACCAAGAGCTTCATCTAATATAGAACGAAAAACCCACAAGAATCGCATAAAGGGATACAAACTATTATTCCATTATATTTGTTTTATTTAATAATTAATCCATGAAGATTAATAAAAAAATTATTAATTTTAATTCACATTAGTGAATTATTAAATCATTGAAAAATTAATATAGAAGCTGGTATTATTCTATTATTACTGAACTGATACCATGAAACCAACACATTGAGCCACTACATCACAACCATGGACAGCAAGCCACAAACATCATGCACACAATAGAATAAGAATATATAATTTAATATTTTCATATTATATATTTTAGTATTTCCAAAATTACATAAAATTATTAAATCAAGACAACACTACATGACATAAATCAATAATAGTCATATAATATTGAAAAAAGAAATTAGTATCAAGGAAACCATTAACTACATCAACGTCACACCAATTACTTCAATATCATTAATTTAATTTATTATCTTAATTATGATAATTTATAACATTAACTGAAGTGAAATGAAATTCATCATAATCTCATCGATTAACATTAAAGAGAGAGAAATAAAACCAACTAATTTAGAAGAATATTTTTTTATTTACAACATAAATATAATGTAATAGAGGATGAATGACGTGGATCAAACAACATAGTGAGTCCTCTAATTATATTAAAATGAAGTGATGCCTCATAAACCAATATACCAAATAAAATAACAAATACAATCAAGTCATCATTCAAAATATACACGGATAGAAAATTAAAAAATGAAAGAGAAATAAAAAAGGAATTTTACAGAATCATTGATATTGAATAATAAAAATCAATTGATGAAAGATTAATATCAATGGTCGATAAGGATCCCATAATCACCCAGGTATCACATAATTCTTTAGATAATGAAATGGTGAATGTGAAAAATCAAATTGATGATTGAATTTATTGATATCATTGAAATTTCCAAAATTCAAAACATCAATGGGAAGTTCACGCCTTGAACCACACACTGTTTACATGCTATGAAAATTTTTGGGGCACAATCCCACAAAACATTGAAGTAATTGACATAATGAATATAGACATTTTTGACATAAAGAATTCAATGATAAAATGACATGAAACTCCAACACAAACATTCGTGTTATGAATAACACATAATGTCAAGAATCAATTGCTAATAAAAATTATAGAAACCAGGTCTCCTAAGCCTTGAATCCATCATATTTAACTTCATTCATGACTTGATCAATTGTTTCATGGTGTGAATCTTAAAATAAATATATATATATTCATATATTTTCCACTCAATTCCTTAGTACCATTTAATGTATTGCAACACACAATGAAAATAATATAATAATCTAGATGAGCCTAAAACATTACACTATATACATCTTAAAATATTCCCACAATTGAGAATAAATCTATTAGAATATGGTTCAACCAAAAACTAGAAAACACAAAACATGCCACATATGGTACCTCTCGATGAAATATGAAACCATACTACCCCAAAAAATAAATTTTATAACAAAAGTCCAAGAATTCAAGAATTAATTTAGAAATTGAAACATAATAATATCCAAAACATAAGGGAATATTATATTTTAGGTCTAAAATTTTGATATGTCATTCCTTGAAAATTTAATATTCCCCAATATATAAATTCCATATCTAATTACATGTGAATAATCATGAAGATATTGGTGAAGATGATACACATGGAATACGTCATGATTGTTTATTCCAATTATGGGGGAAGATCCATCTAATCTGAAAACATTCTAACATGCTCCAAAATCATAATTATTCCAAAACAAATTATGCGAGAACTTACTCCCTTGAAAAATCCTCTACTACATGCTCTAAGGGAAAACCATTAGAAAATCATGATCCATGATCTAAAACTTCATGTTACCATTCCACCGATGATTATACAATTTTTAGAGAACTTGTACCACCACCATTATCCTACACCCAACCTAAATCCTCTCATGTTTTATTTTCACCAAATCAGGTGAATAACTAATACCTCTACAATCTCAGTCCAGTATAGTGGGGATTGATAAGACCATCCATAGAATGCCTCAATGGTGGAAATATAAATAGCAGAGTTATCATTATCATATTAATATAACTCAACCAAATGTACTAGTTATAGTGTTGATACCATGAAAATCCTGATCCATTCTTGTTGTATAACCCCTAAAATTTTGATTATGTACTCTATTTCTTCCTCCATATTAGTGAGGAATGTAGTGAAAATTCCTTAAAAAAATCCAATGGCATGGTACAATCCCCTAAAAAATCATGAAGAAAACTAACATTTGTTGTTAGAAATGAATGTACACAGAGCTCTATAAAGTCTCAACACATCATTGATATACCATCTATCCATCACTTGTATGGTACTCATGATCATGAGAAATTTAGCTAACTTCATCACTCAATACATGACCACCCATAAAAAAACAATTTCATCCCTGAGCCTCAGGTAGCCGAGTGATGATATCGATTGATATTTCCTCCAACTTATACATGAGGACTTAAAATGGGTGTAGATAATCATCTAGGATATTAGTTAATTTATTCAGATAATGGTAGAATATACCTTACAAAATGAACTCCGTCATTGAAAACTTCACTAGTAGCCACAAAATTACCCCCTAAAGCAATAAAAAATCTTAGATACACATGGATACAATTATAGATGTGATATATGAAACTCTGAGAACAATAGATCACACATATCTAACAGGATAAAAATCCATTCGTGAAATATAATACGATGTTGGCTATTCACTGACCATCCTTCAAGGAAATCGCCATGAATGACCCGATCACATATCACTTATAACTATGAGTCTCCCCAAAGAGACACCTCAAAATGATATAACAAATTGGTTGATAAAATAACCTAGAACATGTATCAGGGATCATAAAACCCCCTACTCTATAATATAATTCCCCAAACTCATCTACCGTCCTTTAATAAATATGATATTCTTGAATGAATTGTCGTGAATTTCTTCTCATCATGTCTCCTATAAAGAATCGAATTCCATGTTTTGGAGGTGATATCAGAATCATATTCCATGAAAAAATCCATTCACACACACTTTCATCGATTCAAGAAAATAAAAAAAATATATGATATACTTTTCTGATATGTGAATACCATAAATAATTCTCAAAAGAGTTAATATCTATAAATAATTATGTAAAACCCACTGTAACCATCACTATATCATGTCATTCACAATTCACCTCATGGTTGAATAACATCCCAGTACCATATGATATAAAAACATATCAATTCATACAAATAAATCAAAAACCCATATAATATGTGCCAAAAATCACCTCACAAATCACACCCTTATTAGATAACCAATGAATTTAGGTATTCAAAAACATATTCGTTACATTTTGTAATGTTTTATGATATTAATAAGTCAAAAAGAATGATTGGTACTTCTGGGTATGGGATGTTAATGTGGATGAAAATGAGTGAAATTAGACAAAAAACTCAGATAATAACTCATGATACAGTGAAATTTGTTGAGCTCTACCAGTTTTTGGGTTGTTTCCTATAAAAGAACTGCAACATCCATATTAAGAAACACTAATACTTATTAGTACAACACAAGATAATAGAAATAATCCATTGAAATCTAGAATATACACCTGGAAAATTATCCATATAGATAGTGGTGTCAAGGATTCTACAAAATGATCCTCACTTTCTCAACATGATCCTCATCTATCCTTGATTATATGGTATTTTATTCAGTGATAATTATTGTGAACTGGTATAAGAACTCATAAAATGTAGATTTTATTAGTCCCATACTGATTTCATATGCGATCGTGACAATGAAAATAATGAATCTAAATTCAATTTTTCAATACTAGTAATCAAATTTATTTTATTGAATGTCTCCATATTTTTCCCTCAGTTGATGATAGACCAACAATTGACCGATATTTGAAAACTATATACCCCCTTTAAATTATTTCAAGATATAATCATATATGGGTAATAATTATTGACTATCACTCTATTTAGCCTCTGTTAGTCTATACACAACCTTATTCTACTATTCTCATTCATTTATAACTATATCAAAGATCCCCATAGTGAAAAACATAGCCAGATATAGCCTTGAAACAACAGATCATCAATTCTAGTCCTCAACTCCAATAAATAGGAGGGTTCTATCAGATAAGGGTCTATAAAAGTTAGTTTATTGCCCTAATATTATATTTTTCCAAGCTCGAAACTACCATGAGGATTCCATGAGCCAAACTCCTTAGGAAACACATCCATAAACTCTAAAATAATGATGGGTGACTCCTTATACAGGGATCCCAATGACTCTATAGATCACATATAGATTAATGAAAAAAGGGTATCCACTTGTCTAACTCCCATACAAATACCTTTCTTGTGGGTATGATCCACACTTTCTCCCCCATATATAAAAACTAAACTCTCTTCCCAAAAAATCAACTACTACGTGAATGGAATTCAAAAAATCCATTACAAGAAATAAATAATTGTGTTTTATATATGATAAAAGTAAATTTACTGGTAAATAATGCTTTCCAATCATTATTCAACATTATAGACACAAATGAAACAATCTATACTAGCTATGAACAAACATGGATAGCACGACAGGTTTATAGAGCCTCTCTATGTATAATCCCAATTTTAAAAATAGGGTGGGTTAATTAAAGGATTGAAAAGTACTAAAACTAGAAAAATGAGAAATAAAGGTATATAATATACTAACCATACCTCAAACATCCTATGATCAACTGACCACTGGAGACTCTATCACATTCATATAGCCTTAGCTGGCTCCTCTACATCACTACTCATGACCTATATTTCAATGTTGTGGCCTGGGTTCCTATTTTTTTGGGACATCATATATAATCCCTATAGAAACTCCACCACTTCCTATTATAATATATTCCTTCTAGATAGATAGTATGACATAAAATAGATGAAAATACTGCAGATACATCCTCATGGGAAACTACCATTATTACAAGATTGGGTCATGAGAACCCATATCAAACTAACCATCTATGAATAAAGTAATGTTCCATAGATAGTTACCATGACCTACACTAATAAATAAATAAACAATAAATTTTTTAGTAAATGCAAGAGAACCGCCATTGCTTAAGAAACATGATACTAGCCTTTAAAGCCATCTCCCATCAAATTGTAATCTAGATTTTATCAACATCTAATACAATTCACATAAATCGCTTATCATAAAAGGTTTCTACTAACCCACAAATAGGGGTTCTTCATCCCACTCAATTTCCCACTGTATCCAAACTAACATCACCTATAGATCTAAAAACATTGGTGACAGAAATGTGGTAGTACAAAATAAGTGGTTCTGGAGAAATTACTCCCCAAGTTCCGGGATTGGAACACCCCATCTTGAATGAAATTAATCGAAATCTATATGAGGAAATGAAACATAAGTCCCCACAGTAGAATGCTCATTCTCCATTGATGTGGGGAGATAAACTCTTACCAAACAACCTCCTTCTCCTTAATTTATACGAAATCATCCATAATATCTTACTAGAATTCGGCCCAAGATACATATTTATCATTACAATCCTTTATATAAACATCCAAAACTAACATACTACCCCCTCCATTAGTACCCCTTCAAGGATAATAGTGCAGAGAGGGAGTTACCTATTATGTTCTTCCTCAAGAAGGCCTTGTGTTAGTTGCCACCACCAAGGGTATATCACACAAATATGGGGATCATTACCCTCAACTATACTCATAAAATATAAAAAATACCACCAAAATACCACCATGAAAGGAAAATAAACTATACTATCATTCACGAAAAACTAAAATTGATTAATATAAGGAGGATAAAATTATATCCAAAATAAGTTGTAAACGAATGAATCATGTGGATGAAACTATAACAACTCCACAATATGAGCAAATACTATCCATCCCAATTAAAAATTTCATGCAATAAACCAAAAAGTAGTTAATATTTATCAGGGGTGACCATAATATGTATTCATAGGGGGATCTTCCCAAAGGTATCTAGAGAAAAAATTAAATCTGCATATTAATGCCTTGGTGATATAAATACACAACTAATATTCACTTACAAATTTAAACTATTTTCTCCCTTCTTCACCAAGTCTCCCTCACAAAAAAATGAAACCAATAGAAATATAGTAATATCAAATGAATCCTATTGATGGATCCCTACAATGACTTTCCCACTGGTTTTCTACTACCATGGTAACATCCCGATGAATTTACGATATATTTCATTATATATACATTTAATTTCATAGATTTCATGACATAACTGCAACACCATGTCTAAATGAACCATTATATAGTATACTATTATAAAATAGAAATTAAAATTTTTAGTATTAATACAATTAATAAAATTATAAAAAATATTTAAATATATGAAACTAAACAAAATTTTATGGATTATTTAATATTAATGAAGTGCTTAATTTTTTAGTAAACCCATTTTATGTCCAGAAATAAGTTTTCTTCAAAAAAAAATATTTTATTTGAGAAATTATTATAAATAATTTGTTGAAATATGTAGAATTTTATTTTTAATTAATTAATTATTTTTGAAATTAGTATATCAATATTTTCACTAGAATATTTTTTGTTAATTTTTTCTGAATTTTTTTAAATGATTAATTTTTTAACAAATAAATAAAATATAGTTTTTTATTACTGTAATCAATATTACAATATTCATGAATTAGTATTTTAATCATGGTTATACATAAAATTTATTTATTTCATTTTAATTTAACATATTTTATAAATCATATTGGAGTAAACATTATAGTCAAATTTTGATTAAAAACATTTTTATACATAAAACTAATTTTTTTAGGAAAAATGGTATTCATAAAATTTCATAGGTTTAATTTGAAATTAAACATTGAAACTACTATTAATTTAGTGTTAATAAAATAGATAATTCATAAATAATTCTGTACCTCTTTGAGGGGACTTGCTAATGGGGGATACATAAATGGCAAGATGAGGATCCTCACCCATCCCTTTTTCCATAGAGACGGGTTCCTGTAGAGTTTAACACTCCTTTGATTCAACCCATTCAACATCATTATCCTTTGAATAATGTTGAATTAACCCTATAGGGAACTCTTGGTCCCAACATGTGATTGTGTGGGCCGGGGGGGGGGGGTGGGGGGTTAAGCAGTCACACAATTAGTCCTTCGTGGATATAACTTCCTCAAATGGTCTCCAACGTGTTTATTTGTGGAGACACGAATGACCAATGACCCTGGTATCCTTGATAAATAGACCTGATTTCCCAAGGCAAGCACTCAACTTCTACCATTTTTGTCCCATGAAACCTAAGTGCTCTATCAGTCGAGTGAATGGGAGATTAGGCTCACCGCACCCGTGAAGGGGAGAATTGTTTCCCATTCCAGAACTATCTCATAGATTTATATCATGTTCATATGTCGGTGAATCCTTGTTTCATTACCGGAGAGTGTGTCCACGGGAAACCCTTAGTTTTCAAGATTGTCCTGATCATGCATAAGTTTGATGCCATGGAGGTGATGGTGAATTGGCAATATTATATTGCACTGTAGGGTTTATCATCATCCAGGTGGCATAGAAGGTGACTTGATGTTGGGATCTGGTCCATAAAGAGGAATTCCTATGTATCCTATTGAGATGAATTAGAACCCAAGTAGTTCGAATGTGTGGGGATTACGCATGGAAGTTTTTCATTTATTGACATGATTGGGTGGAACCTTTTGGAATGGGAACCCTTTTGAGTTCAGTCCATCTGGCAGGTGTCCTATGTATCCTGATTTGGTAAGGAATCAGAGTTATCTTAGTTTAAATGGTCTGTTGATGTTGTAATCCTCCCAAACCTTTATGCTCATGTGAGTCATTCTCAGAGTGAAGAATAAGAGGACATGTAAGATTCAACAATGCACATGCCTCTTCCAATATTGGTAGGGGAGGGAGAGCATGTGGTTGAAGAGGCCATAGAGATCATGGGTGAGGGCATGGAGTGATGGAACATTCCATGTGAACTGGAAATAAATGTCACGTGCCCCTGCATTAGAAACTTTGAGACTTACCTTAGCGGGAGGGCCCTGGAGTGCATTATTGGAAGGGGAAGAGTTTCATCCACATCAAATGGGGGAGAAAACATAATCCCTTCGAATGATCAATGTTCCTCATTGAAAGGAAAATAAAGTGATAAATCCTAATACCGAGAATAGAGAGGAACAAGTCAGCATCCCAAGGTTAGACTCTGGGTTACTGTGGGAATGTATCCTTACATGCATTCTCATAGCCCACAACATTGTTGGGGGGGGCTTCATGACTCTGCATACTATGGGTATGTAGACTTAATGGGGTGCACTAATACACCAGATGGTTTGATCATTTAGGTCTGGTGGCATTGGAGGATGATTTGGAATAATGTCGGATGACTAGTTAGCGGAGGGATCATGGAAGACTGAATTGTAATGGTGGGGTGAGGATGTAAGCGGAAGGAACAATACCTGAAAACTCTTCATTCTGCGTACTGGATTCTCATGAAGGATGGGGATGGATCTACATACCATGCTGGTATTTAGGCAGGAGGGCCATCTGCATGATAGTGTGGTACGCGGAAATGGGTATCGCCAACTACATTATAATGTGGTACAAGGATCGCAGTACCACTTTGGGTTATATCGGCTTACCTATTTGCTATGCGGCTCCTGGTTCAGTCCATGTAGCGGTATGCTACGCAGAGCACTATGCTGATGGAGGATTAGTGGAATTACCATTTATGGGAAAGTCATCTGTGAGATGTCTTTGGTTCGTAGTTCACTTGTTGTCTTCACAGTTGAATTATTATTAGTCAATCCCTTCATATTATGGTTCATGGCCGATTGTACATGTGAAAGAAGTGGTTCGTGCTTTGTGCTTCCCCAATGAAACAAGACAGAAGCTGGAGTGCATCCTCTGAGTCTCCCTAAGGCATTTTTTAGCCTTCCTTCCCTCGATCTATCTCCCTCTTCATTTTTTATACTTTTCTCCTTTTATAGAGAATCAGATCAATCGTATCTTCTAGGCATGTGACACCATTTGTGAAGACCAATTGGAGAAGTAATATAATCCATGGGAGACTCGGTCAACCGGGGTTTGCAGAGGCTTCGATTTGCGAGAATGGATCAGGGAACCATGCCCGCCAGCTTAATCCTCGAACTTAGGGGTTCAAGGCATGGTAAACAGATGGTATTATGTGTAGATCTCCTTAGGTTGATGTGGTTCATAGTCTTCCTTGCATTATATCCATCGCTTCATGAGACAGTGGTTTGCAGACCGTTCCGCATACCTAGTGGTTCGTGGTGCATCTTCTCCACATACATTTCCTGATGATGGTACACACACCACTTGAAAACATGAATTCCTTCAAGTTCCATCAATGAATTAAAACTCAATTTTAGTCTATTCACATTGATATACTTATAGATGTAATTGATTCCGTCTAAAATTCAATTGAGGGGGTATTTCTTCTCCTTGGTGGAATTTTCAAGACCTTATAAATCCCCCCATCAGAATGATGTCTGTTAAGAATGAAAAAAGTCTATTCCGATGTAGAAGAGGTATTGAACTCAAATTGTTCATGGTAGAATAGGTATAACTGGTAAGAGGGGACCAGACCAACATATAGGTGCCCATTTCATTCTTCTTTTAATGTTTCTCATGGAAAAAAGTGCTCCGGATTTCCCAGCCTCTTTCACTCTTTTGTACCGTGATCCTTGTGAAAATTACGTTCTCAAACTACTCTGTATGTTCTGAGAACCTATTGCATTTCTGTTTTCCCTTCCATGTACCATATTTTGGTTTCCATGAGTAGGGATATATAAATTTATAATTTAAACTCTGGTATCTACAAGGAAGAATGATACATAGCTTCCTTGTTCATGTAACGATCATGGATCAGCGAACTAATCCTAAAGAACTATTAATATGGACTAAAATTTTAATTTACATCTTCTGAATACTAACTTAATCGAGGCTTATGATCATGATTTCTTCCTTTCGTGGACCATTCTATTTTCCCGCCTATTGTTTGTGGGCTGGAACCTAGCAATCATTTTGTGTACCATGGCTATAGGCGGATTAGCTTCTGCGTGTCATGTTGTACACAAAATTCACTTTCCATGTTCCACTATCAAGAATAGTACATGGAGCCTTTTCATATAGTTTTTATATCCTATATAAATTTATTAATAACCTCCATCCAACATTTTTCTATCAGACTGAATTTTCACCATCTTTTGGATCTCCCAATGCGGGCTACAATTCCTGATTGACAGGTAGCTGATAATGTTGCTGATACTTCTGAGGTTACAATTGTAGCACATATTTCTACTTCTGAAGAAATATTGGGGTATGTGGCAGCTTTGGTTGATGAAAAGATTCTGGTCACTCAATCTCAGCAATCCCTCATGAATCATCACACAGTTGGTTAACAGGAGTACCCATTCTCATACTGGCATCCTTCGTATGGGTTTTTTATTTTTTCTTACATGGTGATCCTAGTGCAAAACCACATCAATCATCCCTCTCCTAGGATAATTAATAATTCTATTCCAAAGGACTTTATATCTTCCAAGGGGTGGTATGATTAGAGAGAGACTACGTTCTGGGCCCTTGTTGCATTATGCACCGAAAACCTTAGAAGGGGTGAAACGGAAACCGAATTAGATAGCCAATTGTTTCCAGAGCATCATGAGGAAGGCCATGAAGAATGAGTGGAATAGTTGGTCATCTCGATGGGATCTTCACACAAGAGCCTCGTTTGGCTTGGACTGGCAGTGGTCCTTTTGGGTTCTCTAGAGTTGTGAAGAATTATGTGCTATGCTACAACTTTTGGGACTGTATGAGGTCACCTGGGTTTCTTAGACATACTACCATCATCCTACTACCCTTATCAACCAAAATTTTAGAAGGTGGATTCCAAATACCAACACTTTCCATTTTACCCAAGGGAGTTTGGAATCATCCTTTGGGATATCTGGCATCATTCGGGAGTCCCTATCATTGGGGACATGTACAATGAATTTATACCCCCTCAACTACAGAGGATGATGATGAGAGAACCCCCATTTGACTAGGAAACTCATTATCCAAGGGAAGACACTTTTGAAGTAAAGTGATCCCTATTTGAAGCTGGACGTTCCGTGTGATGACTGGTTTGGTGTTTTTTCTGAACATAATGGTCTCAAGCTTAATCTACGGAGAGACAGGTTTTTTCCTACAATAGAAATCTGCAGCCGAGTAGGTACTTACTATCTTTGCTTTGAAGAGGGTTATTTTTGGAAATGGGGATGGGGTATCATCACAAGCATTGATATGTTATTTCGACTGGCAGGTTTCTTGGCCATGTTCCTGAATAGATGGCTTATAACAGTGCAAGAATATGGTGGTGTAAGAGCCTCATGAATTATTATGTACACTTAGTTGGCCATCGACAGAGGAATGAATTTGGATATCCCCATGTTGGCCATGATATAACACCTATTGAGACGAATTAGTGAATAGTGGTCACCCTATTAGGTGGTTGGCCCTTTTATATTCTTTGGTGATGGATGAGAGAAAATATAGGGGGTTATTACATCATAAATTACTTAACAATCCCACATTTGACCCTTTGACCATACCTTCAGAGCACCAGCGGGGTCATTCTAGTAGCTAGGGCCTCAAAGGATAAGTAGGAGGAGAATACTGAAAGGGTTGAGCAAGTCTTAATGGATTTACTCAATATTTATGAACATTTTCTAACCACCCTTATGATTTCCCCAATGGTACCATTAAGAATGATGCATCAGAAGACATTTTCAATAGAGGTTACTTATTTTCATTGCAAGAATGTGTTTTGGTTGCTTGTATTGGAGGGGAACTCATCAGTGAGGGCTATTCACCCAGCATATTTAGCCGAAAATTAAATTGTATTTAGAGGTTATTCCATGTGGCTCTTAACATTGCTCACCAAGAGAAACATATTATGATTTCTCTCCAATTATAGAAAATATTCACCCATGAGGATATCCATATCCAGGCTAGATCTCCGGATCCAACTGATTATGTTCCCTTCGTTACCAATAATTATGCTGAGGCTAGGGTTAAGTCATATACTAATGGCCAATTGGCTGACATTGTTCTAATTGCGGAAAATTCCAAGGAATCCAAGACAAAAGGAAAAGGGATGACAAAGGAAGATAACAAACACTTTCATCATGGAAATGTTTTTTGAAGGCCTATTCACTCCATCCATAGTAAAGTTGGGGAAGATTGTGTTATGACCTCAAAGGCAGCCGAACAAGCTGCTAGAGCTACTGCCAGGAGTCCATCCTCCATTCCTTATGAGGCCAATTTTCCAGTGGCCTGGAGGCAATGTGACCTTTTGAAATGTCATCAATCATCCCATGGTCAGTCCTCTTGCGATTTATGGAAACTCCACTAGACTAGGGAATTATACATAGCGGTATTAGTTTAGCTTCGACACTTAATGATATTTCGTTTGGTGGGGATCCAAAGGAGGTGGGATGGTACCATAAGGACCTCAAGACCCATATACACACCCTAAGTGGTCACTGCAAGCACTCGTATTAGGTACATGCCATACTGTGACCTTGAACCATCAAAAAGGATGATGACATTGTTGGCTTTCCTACTATGTCTACCATGAGATATGTTTCTTCTTCTCCACCATAATCTCATAAATTCTCATCTTCATGAGGTCCTCAGCTTTTCGAGACACTGGGTGAATGTTTATGGTTTTTGAAGCCCACACTTCTTCCTCATGTTAACCCCACAGTTTTGTCCATCCCAATTACAGCTATGTTTGATGAAGAAAGGAGAGTATATGATTAGTTGAGGGCGAGAACCTCAGATGATGATATTTGGAGACTTATCCAATTGGAACACCTCCATCTTCTAGTTTTTTGGGGAGCCATCACTCCTACCTGTATTTCAGACAATGACGAGCCTAATTAGGTGGAATATCACTTTACTGAAATGGATAGGTATCTTCATGCTTCTACGGATAGGCATTACTGCTCAAACACATGGTATTGATGGTAGTATTTACATGGTAGAAATGGGAGGTCATATTTGTAGGATTTGGAGTTAATTTAATTTAATGCAAAAATGAAAAAAGATTCCCTCTTTCATTCTTACTTTTCATGGTCCTTTCGGGTCTCGTGAGATGGATTTTTCCTCGACATATTCTCTAAGTGGTACTGTAGCAGGGGGGGGGGTACACCACTTCACTATTTTGGGGTACTAATGAAGGATCTCACATATCCCAAGAGCATATAATGGTGGTGATTGGGGACCCTTCTAGGGTGTTTCCTCATCTAGCTCCTCTTGGTGATCATATTCAGGATCCATCTCTCAAATAGTCAATGAAACATAAGAAATCTTCCCAACAATAGAAGAGAATTCCAAGGGGGATCACAAGTAAGTGTCTTCTCACCTGGAGATTGAACCAAATATCCTTACATTGTTGACTCACTCGTACGTACATGTGCATTGTTGTAGGGACCATTTGTGATCAGACGATGATCGCTCAGGCATTTATAGCACATGACCCTTTTAGAGTAGAGGAAGGGTTGCCATATGTCACGGTTGATCAAAATAGGGATGTAGGTCCTTTTGATGATATCGGGGGTGTTTTTGACACCTTAGATGTGCCCGCACCTTCCCGAACAATGTCACCCCCAATAGTGGGATGTCATCCCGAAATTGTGGGCTTGTTTGATCATAACGATCCAACTCTAATGGAGCAGGACATGATGGTCTTTGTGGCGGGTACTGAGTCCAGTGATGAGAAACATGGTTTGTTGTTTTCTAGGGGCCTTTAGATATCATTGAAAAAATAAATCTCAACCATGTGGCTTTTGTCCTTATTGGGGGTATTTCTTCAAAAGATGATACTCTGGTAGCTGATGATGGCTCTGGGGGAGTCACGGTCAAGGAGGCTGATGTTCCATCCCCGAAAAATCTGGAGGAGGCTATCGTGCCATTTTTTCCAGTTCTGAGAGTGTTATGTTTTTTACCCCTAGAATTCCAAGACCAATTTCACTATACGGAATGACTATCTCCACAAGTATAATTTTAAGCAGTGAAATTTTAAGGATCATCTTATTAAATACTATTCTAGACAGTTACAACATAAAGTCCTTAGTACTCTTGAATATCCATGGAGTGCGTTTGAGGATTAAAGACGTTGTGAAACTGGTTTTGACCGCGATACTGATTTTGGGTGGGAGGTATTTTCATCTCCTCTCAATCCTTAGAATCACAACCACAAACTTTGGAAACATCGGACGCCTTTACCTTGCCATTTATTATAATTAACGGAGAAGAGGCTGTTGTAGGGTCAAGCCGTATGGTAGTTTCTGAACCAATTCCCTCTCCGGTGATGTTCATTCCTAATTACATTTCATCGTCATAGAGTGATTCCGAGTACAACCGATAGTGCCTTGATGAATTTTTTCCCACTTGAAAAAATGTGTGGAGGAACTTTTGTGGATTAATCTCCCTAACTATATTGGAAGGGATGCCATCAAGATTTCCATGTTTACACAACCAACGTGTAGTACTAGGTTCTGATGGATTTATCTATCGTTGAATTTATGATATAAAAGGATAGTGGTTGCTGCTATGGAAGAAAAAAGTGCACATGAGCCTTGACTCTCTATTGCAGAGTTGATGACTTATCTAGAGGATACATGATAAATAATTATTGAAAATGATTCCAATCATGCTAGGATAGTAGCGAAGATTTAAAACAAAATCCCATAGAAAGTTTATCTGATGGAGTAGCTTGACAAGAAGTGGAGAAACAAAGCCAGAAACTGGATCAACTCAAATAGGGGAGGGCTCAGGTCGTTGCTTCTATTCGGAAATATAAATAGAAAATGAATTAGTGGGAGAGAACTTCCTCCAAGAAATTAGATAATAATATGGGTTGTGAGGGAGTGCAGAAGATAAGACGATGAACTTATTGAAGTTTCTCCAAGCCATTGAAGAATCTCACAGATCATTGATGTAGCTCTGAAAATACGTCAAATGAATACTGTAAATGTATTAACATGTTTTTATGGAGAGGCTCCAAGTTATGGATGACTGCAATATATTTTAATAGAATATGATTGAACAGATTTACCGCTAAATTCCCACTATTTTCCTTTTTTTGAGGACATCATTTTAATCAAGTGTTAATTTTATACCGTGACTGGAAATCAGATAATTGAGAAAACTGAATTGAGCTTTAAATTTTTCCCAATCCAATGGACTCAGTTAGCATAATTTGACTATTGACGAGGTTGAATAAAATACATCACAACCATTTAGGTCTTTTTCATTATTACAATTTTTTTCCTAAGCCTATTTGACATTGGCTTAGCAGGCTTAACTTGGATTTTTAATAGGCCGCCCTTTGCGGGTTTCATACTTAACAAGATTTGCGCCTATTCTGATGGATCAATGTTTTTTATCAGAACCAATACTCAACTATTACCCTGAGGTTCCTTTGCCAGATTTTACATATAACGAGTACATCATCATTTTTATAGCAATTCAAAGTCCAAATAATCAAACATAATAGTGATGTTTTAGGTGAAATATATTTGGCCAAATATAATGGGTAGGGCATCGACTCAGAACCATTAGTCAGGAATGTTATATTATCCTTTAGACATGGGTTAGGGATTTTACATGATCTTGGATTTGTGGATTCTGGACATGCCTGAGTCTCTAGAGCCTCTTTTATTTATACAAAGGTAGGAAATGTCTATTTTAGAGACAAATTTTCCTTTGATTGATGGCCATTTTTGTAGGAGACATATGTAGAGCCCCCAAGGCCTGATGTCCATAGTCAATCCGAGGTGTCCACACGACAATGACATTCCATTTTCGATGTCTTGGGGGTATTTTCTACAATTTGGGTTTATCATTATGTTGGGAGCCACAATAGGTGGATGGATAGAGTAGTATTGTTTGAGAAAATTTGGAACAGTCATATTGGCCTTGAGTGGAAAATTGTTCCACATATTTCCTACTTGTGTGAGGGAGATCAGGTAAGTGGTCAGCTCATTTAAGAGTATTTTATATGTTAGTAGAACATGGAAAAAAGGGGGTATGTATGCCATCATCGAGAAGTTTTCCAAATAAGGATGTGTGACATGATGTGATTTTCATTTAGGCTTACAGAGGATAGAAATGAAACTCATGGGATGGTTTTTCTTTTGATTGACAGCCATTTTTGTTGGAGGTTATGTAGAGTCACCATGGAATGATATGAATTGTCAATCGAAGGTGTCCACATGACACTAAACTTTCGCCTTCGATGGCCTTTTTGGATTATAGGGATCAAGAACATCATGAATACGATATGTGACCTTCAACTAGGGGTTCCCCTGATCATAAAAAGTCTTCATTCCATTGTTGAAATTATTCTGCGAAACCAAAGAAACAAGTGGGGGTGCTATTCTATTATATAAGGATCCACTACATGCATACATATGTAATATCTTTTAGAAATCTCAAATGATACTAGAGATGAACGAGGCCCATATGTTTCGATATATCTAGGATGTGTGAATGGAGGAAAATGTAAACCATGGAATTGACGACCCTTGAATCAGGAGGTATGAAATGAGGCCTCGAATCGATTGGACGTACTGAGAGAGTATATGACTCTCATGGGGATGAATGTGTATTTTATTGATGGCCATTTTTGTGGGTGATGTATGTAGAATCACCGGGGCATGATATGAATGGTCAATCAATGTTGTCTGCATGACATTGGCCTTCCATTTCCAATGTCCGTGGATGGTTATGGGGATCCAAGATCTCTCAAATCATGGAGTTTGGAATATACCAAGAGTGTATTAGAACATATTAAGGACATTTGGGATGTTATTTACCCATGTAATGGTGTCCCTTATGTAGATCTGACCCATATGCATTGTGAGGTATTCATTCAATCTTTGGGATACCCGATCGTTTAACATCACATGGCCACGACACAGGGTTCCTCTCAGGGGAGGGAACTATGACATGCCTTTTTGGGGTCTTGCTTCTAGAAACAAATTTCCAGGCCTATGGTCTATATTGTCACAATGGATTTCTTGCTAAGATCACTAATCTTATGTGTGAAATTATTGGTGTGAGATACAAGGGATTACAAGTGTTCAGTGTCACTATCTAAGAATAGTGAATTCATTATTTGGTAAAATTTTTAGGCTAAATCCATTTCCTTGCAGTTTAACATCGTTCAGTGAGGATGATCTTGGGCTTACATTTTAACGTCGCACGGTTAGGACGATATTGTCCTAGGTGACTAACATTGATCAATTAGGACGATTTTGTGCTTTTAGTTTATTGTCGTGTTGTGAGGATGATTTTGGCCATGTAGTTTAACATCTTAAGGTGTGGATGATTTTGGCCTTGCAGTTTACCATCATGCAGTAAAGAAATTTTTTTCCTTGGAGTTAAATGTTGTGCGGTGAGGGAAATATTGGCCTTGTAGTTTTACATTGTGTGGTGAGAATGATTTTGGCCTTGCAGAGGTCTTCAATTGTATCAGGTTAATCTCAGTCAGGCTGTTCTGGCATTCCTTAAACGTGAGTGATGATAAAAGGTGTAGACCATAGTCCTGGAGGAGACTAGAATCAGGAAGGATGACATGGTTCTTGAAATCCATTGGGCGTACTGAGGTATGAGAGAACTCTCATGGGGACGAATTTTCCATTGATTGATGGCCATTTATGTGGGAGACATATGGATTGTCACCTGGGCCTGATGTGCATGGACAATCAAATGTTACCCCCCTGACAGTGGTCTTCCACCACATATGGAATTGGATGATTATGAGGATCCATGTTTTCCTGAGGTATTTAGTGAGAAAAATGGGAATAGTGTTATGGGTAATGTGATAATACCCATACCATGATTTTCCATGACCTTTTGGGAGCTTCCACATAGGTCCGGCCCTTGCACAAGGGAAAGGGGCATTTTTCTATGGTGGTTGGGAAAGTATGTTGAATCTGAGTGCCACTACATATCCTACGATTTCAAGGATCATGCAACACATAGTTCTAGTTATTCCTTACAAAAGTGTGTTCGATGCATTAGGGACACTTGAGGGAAATTTTTTACTTGGTTTGGGTTTCTGGCCTACCATACTCCCCTACGGTTGATTTGTGTAAGAGAACCCCCACCACAGATCCTATAATCCTCTGAGATATACTCAACGTGAGAAATAAGGAGTGTTTATAGAGTCTTACGTACATGTGTAAGGTGGTAGAGAATATTATGGGGGAATTTTCATTTTATTTCATGGTGGGAATGGGCCATGATCGAAGATCAAGGCCTCTCTGTGTATCCTGCGAGGGTAGGAATCAAGCCGTACATAGTTCTGTGCGTGCCCCATACTAGTTTGGCGTGTTCTAAAGGGTAGGTTCATTTTCATTCTACCCATCATGGTTGTCAAGTCTACCATGTTTCCCCATATTTGACCTTCATAAGAGAATATCTATCACCATTCCTAAGGTCACAGGAGTAGCACTCTATGTGAGAAACAATGATTTAAAAGGGTTTCCATTATGAAAATGGGTAGATAGGGGGCGTGATGGATGAATTTTTTTTGGGGGTTGGACCAAGATCAAAGATCAAGGTGTCACTACATGTCCTGCTTGGGTAAGAATCATGCTTCATGTAGTTCTCTGAAAGATCATGCAATATGTTGTCCTTAAATAAGGAAATTTTATGCTATGTAGTTTTTCGTATTAAGGTGTGAACAAGTTCCATATAGTTTAATTTGACGTGGAATGAGCGATTACACATAGTTTATACTCTTAGAGATTGGACCATGATACATGAGCCTTTTTAACTCATATTTTATTGACTTAGTGTTTGGACCATGACATAAGACGAATCAATTATGACTCCTAGTTTTGGGTCATAGAGATTAAATAAATTCATAGGGGTGATATAACTCATAGTTTAGGTTCATTGAGTTTGGACCATACAGAGGGGAACTATTATGAAAATTATTTCTTCAAGAACATCTCATTTTTGGGAGATGTGATGAGCTTTCTGTCTATTTATATCGTGGTGTATTTTCTATTGGAATAGACCCTATGTATACTATATGGTCCATCCTACTTTGGTTCAATATTTTGCGGATTCTTCTCTTGTATCATTGGGGTTTTGAGGACTAAGATCATTTCTCATTTGAGGAATTATAATAGGGGAACCTTTTTATTTAAGACTCATTCAATTCATTTTTGGTAGAATTCCAAATGATGCAGAGTGTGCAGACATTTTTCATCTAACACCTATAACTCATTGAACCATCTCTTGGATTTCGCTTCCTTGGATAATTGATCTCAAATGGCCACACGAAGTGACAATACGTTGATTTTTATAGGTAACACTGCCTCTACCACATATACTATTGAGTATGTGGTTTCTTGAGTGGCATTCCAGGTTGTGGTCCGGTAAGCCCACAAAGCATTAAAGAGCATATCTATCCTCGATTTATTATCCTTATCGACAATCATTTTAAATGTGTTATATGGAGTCTTGTTTAACGCCTCTATCTTCCCATTGGCCGCTGTGTAGTAGCGGGATGACAAGTTGGCCTTCATTCCATATTCTTGGTACAACTTATCTAGCTCTGAAAAGCAAAAATTTGTGTCGTTGTCCATCAGTATTATATGTGAGACACCAAAACTTGTGATGATGTTGTCATCCAAAAAGCTGACGATGTTTTTCTCCCCGACTTCCTTTAGGGGGATGGCTTCATACCATATAGAAAAGAAGTTGGTCACTATTAGTATGAACTTGAAATGTCTGGATATATTGGGTGGATATAGTCCCACAACATCCATACCCTAGGCAACAAATGACCAAGTGTACATAGCTGCATGAAGCAGCTCCAGGGGAGGCAGTGTACGAAATTAGAAATAACATGGCAGGAATAGAATTTCATAGTGAATATGGTGCAATCCTATATCATGGTGGGCCAATAATACCCATGAATCTAGATTTGGTGAGAGATCGTGGTTATAGACTATTGTGCTTCCCAAGATTCGGTGTGCACTTCATTCATGAGGGTAGTTGTCTCTTCTCCATCAATGAATCTGATAAGGAATCCATCAAGGACTCATTTATAGAGAACCTTCTCTTGGTTTAGACCACTGTAATGGTTGAAATTGATTTCCCATCTTTGGACATGCTCCCTTTCAGCCCAAACTGATGGGAGTTCCCCATTCTGACGGTAATTTGTATTTAGTGTCATCCAACTGGTTGTATGACTATAAGGCATAAGAATGAAGATAATTTAATGAATTTACTATGTATTTCAGTTTATGAATAGAAATAACATCTAAATATGAGAAATTATAATGTCTATTTCATCCCGGACAAGATCTACCAGGGTTGTGGTTGAATTCACTTATGTATCGGCATGAGAATTCTGTGACCAGGGGACATGAGTCAACTTTGGTTCTGATGGGAATTATACTATCAGTGCTCAAACATGGTTCCTCAAGGGAACCAATAATTCTTTTTTTGATAGCATATGCAGCATTG
This sequence comes from Viscum album, assembly GCA_963277665.1. Taxonomy (NCBI): domain Eukaryota; kingdom Viridiplantae; phylum Streptophyta; class Magnoliopsida; order Santalales; family Viscaceae; genus Viscum; species Viscum album. Next base: position 1,866,907,507 of record OY728120.1, on the reverse strand, counting down.
ACCTATTTGATGACTAGCTCCAAATAACCCTTTATTCATAGGTGTTTGGATTACACCTAGAGTGCCAATTCATGTCCAGTAATGAGGGCACGATACACTATTTCATTGTTCATACACCCTATTAAAAGTAGGAAAGTTTACGACAATATGGACTTTTCTAGAGATACGAGTATGACTACCAACCCCACATTGTTGACCTTGGTATCCTCCATAATTTTCTCTATCAGGCTTCGGGAAGCACCGTCGATGTACATTTCCCACGTATTGGGGTTCCCATGGACGTATAACACTTCTTCATATGTATGTTTGGTATCTAGTTGTGTTGTTTCATAGGAGGGGTGATCATCTATGACCTCTAATAATGTTGGGCCTTTTGTGGTCTTTTGGGGGCACATAATGTATCTCAAACTATTGCCGGATGATGGCCCATCATGATAGGGTCAAATTTAACATGGGACAGTAGAGGGTATATAGAAACATGTTGCAACAGGAGACCTGATGGACTTCATGGTGCTGCAGGTAATTCTTGAGCCTCATAACTATGAAGATTAGGGCTAGGTAGTTCTTTATAATCATTTAATTCCATGTTTTGTCATTAATCATTTTCTTTCTAACGTAGTAGAGGTTGTTCTCACTACCATCATCACTTTTCTTCATGAGGATGGTGCATAATGAACATTCCTAGGTAGTTACGTATAAAATGAGAGATCTCCCCTCGACTGGAGGCATGAGCATTGTCCGTCTTAGGATATATCATTTGAATCTATCAAAATGATTCATGAAAATCATTATCCAATTTATACGTTACTCCATTCTTCATGATCTTGGTGAATGGTAATCATTTACATGCTAGGAAGCCTATAAAGCACCGAATGTAGGAAATGTGCCCCTGGATTCATCTCATCTTGGTGAGGTTTCAAGGTGGGGACATGCCAAGAAGAGATTTCCTCTTCATAGGGTCAAATTCAAAGACATTATGGTGTACGACGAAGCCAATGAATTTTCCCGAGGTAACACTAAAGGTGCATTTAAGGGGATTCCTCTTTAAACACAACTATTGTAATTAGTTGAAGATAGTTTCATGATCAATCAGGTGGTTTGAATGTTGTTGTGACATAGCCACTAGGACATCAACATAACTCTCAATAAATTATCTCTTAAAAGGCATGAAGATGTGGTGTATGGCATGATGATATGTGGGTTCTGCATTATTTAGGCCAAAGGGCATTGCATTATAATAGAACACTCCTTAAGTGTCCATAAAAGTGGAAGCTTCATCATCTCCTCAGGCTCTTTGAATTTGATTATATCTAGAATAGCCACCCATGAAAGAGAGGGATTCATATATGGTTGATGCATCTGTCAGAAATTCAATTATTAGGACCGTGAAGTCATATTTTGGGCAATACTGATTAAGGTACCTGAATTAAATGAAAATTCTCGTATATCCATTATTCTTTTTGAAATGGACTATGTTCTCAAGCCAGATTGGATGATGGACCTTCTATATGAAGTTATATTTGATCTGTTTGTCAAATCTAGCCTCAATTTTGGTAGCATTCATTAGGTGGGACCTTCTAGCTATCTGTTTATAGCCTTAGTGATCATCTGGTAAGACTAGATGATTGGTATCAACTTCAGGATTGAGGTCTGTCATCTATGTGTAATTCTAGGAGAACACGTCCATATTCTTCTTTAGGAAGGAGTTATAAGCCTCATGTTCCTCAACAGTAAAGGTCAAACTAATTAATGTGGGTCGAGGGTCATTTTCAGTACACAGATTTATCTCCATACATTCATCAACGGTGGTGGAAACACGTACTTCAAACATAGGAGGGGCATATTTGATGACTTGTTCCTCCTCTTTCTCCTCTTCATCATCTTTATCATCTTCCTCTTCTGATGGAGAAAGGATTTTTGAGATATCTTCTCCAATATTGGGAATGAAATCTTATTTTTGCTTTGTGTGTGAAGCAAGGGAAATTTAATGTCCCAAAGATTGTCTGATAACATCTTTTACATGGATTTCCTGAGAATATGGGACTTATCCCTCACATTCATGTCTTGGGAGTTGGTGTCCGTAACAGAGACCTTTCAGACAACAATATATATATCCAAACATATATTCATTCATTCTACACGGTTGATGGGTTGAAAATACACCTCCCCATGATGCTACAAGGTGTTTGTATGAGCCATCCCTAATCCATTTAAGGCATAGATCGAATCAACGCCAATTGATAATTGAATTTTTTCTTCTGACTCATAGAAGCACGTGTCGATTAAATGAGGCTCACAGAACACCATCATGGATTTATCAACATGCAAGGTCCAACTTTTCCCATTTTTTCAATATTTAATGCACATATTATATGAGGACATAATTTCAGCATGCTGATGCATCTTCAGCCTCCCTAATAAAACATTGAAGTTCATGCTTTATCGCACCACAAGGAACTCAAAATATGATATGAGATCCCCATGACATGTTTTATGCATGATTTGTCCCAATGGTTTATGATCACATTTTTTGTATCCTAGTAGAGTTCTAGTGAAAGCTGTTATGTAGTCTTCATCATATCCCAGTGGGTGAAGCGTTCTCAGTGGGAGGAGGTTAACTCTAGACTTGTTGTCAATGGAGATCCTCTGAACTTCAATTCCATTTATATTATTGGATGCATATAAGGTTTTGATGATACCTTTCATGATACCGTCCTCATTCTTGTTTGTGAAAGAGATGACGGTGTGACATTTTTCAATATTGGTCTATGTTCGGTAGATTTCATCCACTGCTACATCATCCTCGAACTCTTGGGGTATTATTAAAGCTTCAATGAGTGCCTCCCTTAGATCTACATAAAAAATCAATGCTTCCAAGATTGATAGATTCACTGGTATGGAGACCAGCTATTTTCAATTGACACACGTATGATTTAATGTTTGAAAATTCTCAGATAGTGGGTTCTCTTTCACAAATGCTTTAGGGGTTTGATCAATTGATGTTGATGGTTCATCCACTATATTAGGGGCCGACGGTGCTGTAGTCTTTTCCATGTTTGGATAGACTGGTCTTTCTATATACCTTGCGTAGTTCGTCACATGTTCTTCCCCTGATGGATACTTCATTATAACTAGGCATGGATTTACTCTTGTGGGGGAGAAGGACCATTCTGGTTCCTATTGCATCTGTTAGAAGGTCCTTCCGTGAGTTTCTGTGATGTTAATGTTTTGACTTGTGGTAGGGATAGGAATTTGACTCCTACCAGGATCATGCCTTTTGGTAAATTCCTGACCTCAACTACCAATCCCTCCTGCTCTATAGTTTGGTGAGGTTAATTTGGGTATGTGGCCATATTCTTCATCATAGAAGGGTACCAACAAACGAATTACATTAATTGAGCCAATGATTAGTTCTTCATCCGCTACTTTTCCTGTCTTACTACATCCTTCTGATGATACCATTTAGCGGGGTGGTTCCCAATGTACCTTTTGGAGCGGTGGTTCTTGTTGTACTAAGACTATTGGTATGATGTCTGAAAGTGTCAATACTGACATCAGCTTTGGCACCATCCCATATTCTTGCTCTTTCATTCTTCCCTTTTGCACTTTAATGGACCGCATGGCTGAGGAGGATGGATGTGATGTATTAGAAGGTTTTGGGGGCACAATAGTTTGTTTAAACTATGTGTAGAGGATTTCATGGACTCGGTTGATTATCTTCTGGGTCATCCAGTTGTCAAACCTTTTCCCCATCTTGCTGGTGATTGTTTTCAACTGTTATTATTTTCTTGAGTCGGAGGTGGAAACGTACACTACATGTGCTGGTGGCATGCCCAACGTGACTTTCCTGTAGTCCACAATCTATTTTAGGATATCCTTTAAAACTAAGCATTATTGGATGCTATGTTCTAGTATACTGTGATACTGAAAATAATTTACATAGTCATCTAGACCCACTTCATTGGCACACTTTTGATCTGGAAGTTGGAGAAGACTACAATTCATGGTGGTTATAAAATAGCCACGAAAGTGGTCATCTCAGAGAAAATAATATTTATTTCATAGTTCTCAAAACTGATTTATTTTAGCACCCCAACACTCATCTTACTGAGGTGGTGGTGGTTATTGGCCTCCATGGGAATGGTAGGGCTACTCAGGACTTTAGATCAGTCCATTGCTAGTAATATTCTATCCTTTGGGAAATGGAAGTGAATTATCTTAACCCACTACTGTACTTCACTGGGATGAGCTACATTTGAAATTCATCCCGAAGGATATCAATGCACATTGTAAGCATATCATCCTGGGGGAGTGGTCGGTTCAGTGAGTATGTCATGCCTTTCAATATGGAAATGATGTTTGAGACATTCTTTTTCTTTCGCTACATGTAGTTCATGAGATAATTAACCGTCATCTAGGGCAGTTTCGGACTGAACTGGAAGAGAAACTATCACCGGAGGTCCTCCTAGCCTGTAATTGAATTGGCTAGAAATCTAGTATACCATAATATTGCTGAGCCCTGTAGGGTTCATATGAATTATTTATGTTTTAAAGCCTCTTGATACTCTGTTGGGCCCATCACAGGGTCACAGTACATGGTATAGCGCATCAAATTCTATTCCGAGTCCCCCGAGATATTGAATATAGGGAATACGGGGTTTCGTAATTTTAGAGGTAGTGGAACATTTCACTCCAACTCATGTCGGGGTTTGCGCTCTGCATGTATTAGAGAGCACCTCACCTCCACATCTTCTAGACGGGATGTTAGTAGCTCCATTGTTTTTATGATCCATTGAGGCATATCCTTATGGACATGAGCTTGAGCTGGTGCAGCAGGGGCCAAGATTGGTTTCACCGGTACTACTCGAATTTGGGGTGGATAACCCGCCCTAGGGCATCATTTGTGGGTTCAACTAGATAATTCAGGCTTTCTTCCCAACAGGGGGAAGTTGCGATGTCTTTCCTGGGCCGAGATGAGCGGTCCTCCGGGATTTTCATCATTCACCATGATGAGTACCTGTGGTATGGGCACCTCTTTTGGGCGAACCTGCATACATTACCTAATGGAAACACAACCGGCAAGATAAGTTCATTAATGAGCTCGACATTTAATCATCTAGGATCATTCATTTAATCCTCTTTCTGGTCAAACATTTACTTTAGCGAGAGGGATTCACTCTCATGGGGAGGAGGCATGTCATAGATGACTTTAGATTTATTTTTCCCCTTGATGTTGTTTCATGGGGGAGATAATATTCGATTGACTATGGGGGCACCCAAATTTAGAACCACCCTATCATTCCAAGTATGTACACCATCAAGATGTGTGTGGATAGCCTCCGGGAGGGAAACATATTTATTTTCATATTCTCCCCCTATGTCATTTCCTGTGAGATCCATGGGGTTGTTGTTCACTACGTTCACTGAGGCAAACATCATTGGGGGTTGTGTACCCAGTGTCGAATGGAAGGAAATCTTCTTGCACCCTTTATTGGACATTCTCCCTCTATTCTATTGTATTCATCATGATTCTTGATGAATATTGACCCAAAGGGAGCCCTGTCCGGACCACATAACATGCCTTTGTCTTAGAGGGTGTGAATGATGTGAAATGTGGGAATGGGTAACTCCTCTATCCATCATTCTTCCTTGATATTAGAAGACATATGTCTACCGTACATGGATTTGAGGTAAAATGGCTCAAGCCCTACGGGCTGGGGTTATTCAAATTCAACTATTGATGTGTTACAACCTAGATTTCTTGGTCTTCTAGGGTAATTTTGATTAAAATTTCCCCTAGCCCTGTGGGATGGTACGATTCACGTATTATGGTGGTATCCACCTCTATTTACACCCTTACAATTTTACGTAATCCGGAATAGTTGTAAGATGAGTGTGGAATTGGGCATGTAGAGTGTCGATGGTCTTTTGAAGTCAAGAGAATTTTTACAGGTTGGCTTCCCTTAGGCGGGAAGCCTGAAGGATGTTCCAGGTCACCTCACTCAGATGTTTTTCTATTGAATGATCTCTTTGACTCTGATTCTTTTCAGACTAACTCCATGCCGGTTTTTGTGGAGTTTCCCATATATCATGATCATGGGTCTCATTTTATTTTTGCCTCTGGGTGATTACATTATAGGATTCTATTTCCATTGGGGCCCTACTAGACAGGATGTGGGGTGAAGTGTATAGCTCCATGTTCTCCCCACCCCCAAATGTGAACTCCATCTGGGGCATTACAAATGTGGGGATGCAAATTATGTAGTGCATGGAGGCAATCCAGTTCAAGGTTTTTCTTTCTCCTTTATGATTGTGGCTACCTTTCTGAGATTAGGGATGCCAAGTCGATTGGATGAAGAATCTCCCCTATTGTGTTGATATGGTCCACATACCCTTCATAGATTTGGAATTTTTATTTGATCATTCAAAGAGTTGTCCATATATTAAGGTGAATGTCATGTGTGTATTCCTTGAACAATTCTCACGGTATGTAAAAGTGAGAAGTAGTCATAGGACAATAAATCACTTGTATATAATCTCGAGGTAGTTATCTTCTCTCATGCAACATATCAGTTTGTTGTTCTTCTGGAGGTTCCTCTACATGATATGCCCAACTCAACTGCTTCTTTATTATTTTTTCCATGAAACCGGGTTATTGGGAGCCTTATTGATTTTTAGACAACGCATGGGTGGCTCGAAAGATGAGAATAGCCCCTGTCCATCCACCAGTTGAGAAAGAATATCGCTCGTTATAGACCGAGTTCTTCATGGGTTTAACTCCCTTTCGAGCACCTCTGCATAGGAGGGCTTTCTCATATTTGTTCTGGTGAGGCGGGGACCTTCTTGACAGCATGTATTTTGGTTGTGAGGAGGACCAATGGAAGTGGTTCTATGACGGAGAGGACAACCATGGAAACTTGATTCTAGAATGTGGGAATTTTTCTAATGGTGTGTACCCTGGGGAGGACCTTAATGGGGGGATATCGAAAGGGAAGGACCTTCATACTGCTTGAAATCACTATGGGGAGGGCCTTGAAATAATCGTTCATTGTGGGGAGGGCCTTCGCAATGACTGTCATGAGGGCAAGGACTACCACCATGACTTGATATCTGGCAGAAGGGAGAATTTCAGCGGTGTACATCCAGGGGAGGTCCTTCAGGATATACTACAATGAGGGGAGGACCTTCTCAATGCATGGAGTTACTGTGGGGATGACCTTAAAAACAACTATCATTGTGGGGAGGGACTTCCCAATGACTGTCATCATTGTGTGGACTACCATCATGACTTGATGTCCGACTACAAGGAGAATCATGTTTGAAACATTTACCCTAGAGAGGACCATCAGTGTAGATGATAACAAGGGGATGATCTACGTTTTGTCTGATATTCAGGTCGAGGGGAGGGCTTCCTTGACACACATAAGGAGATAGGCTCTCATGATCGATCATTTTTGACCCACAGTGTAAGCCCCTGGGGGTGCTCTATAGAGGATCTTCAGAGCTATTGGTAGTGAAATTTCATGGAGGTCTTTCGCCACTATTACTACAACTTCCATAATTTATTAATTTAATGATAGGGTCTTGATCTTTTGTTGATATTTTTCTGAGGGCGTCAAGAACCCCAGCTTCCAGCAGAGCATGATTGTAACACCTCAGGATTTTTTGAGAAGTATTCTTTTTAATTTATTTGATGTCTTCTGTTGTATGCTACACCAAGATTATATTGCATTATACGCAACACCGTTTTACCTTGCAGTATACGCAACAGTATTCTTGGATTTTGTTACACACATTTTCAAGCTCGTTTGAAGTTATTGTACGCAACATTGAGTGTATATATATATATATATATATTCAATGTATAAATGCAATATGGTTGGATTCTATTATACGCAAAAACAAATTAATCATTCACTATATGCATCCCTGACTTGGCTTGCATTACACGCAATCATGACCTTCCCCGATAGCGTGTGTTATACGGAATACCGAGTTTCACTAAACAATGATATGTTATATAAACTCGCTATTATGAATAGTAATACCAATAATTTGAAATTTTATTTTTCAAATTTACTTCATTTTTGGATTTGGAATATTGAAATTAGCCTAGGGTGAATTTTTGATATTTTTCTGAAAACTTTCAATTTTTGATGAATAGTGAAAACACTGGGTTACTATTTAAAACCCGACTTTTTATATAAATAATTATTTATTTTATTAAAATTTATTTTAGGTAAAAATTGATACATAATACTTATATAAGTTCAATGTAATTCATTGGAGTCATTTTATGATAATTTTAGACATAAAAAGTTCATTGAACTTTTCACCGTTTTTTACCCACCTCCTAGGAGAGTTTGAAAATTTACATAAAACATAATTTTACCACTTCTGTGAGTGGAATTTCGAACATCTGAGAGACACTGTTAATATCAAGGATTAAAATTTTGTTCAATAAGATAAAAATAATTTTAGGTGAATAGTAACTTTTTACTTTTATTGACCATGGTTAAAAGTAAAAAATGGTAATTAAGGGTAAAAATGATATTATTATTACCCTAACACATGTCCTAATTCTATTGGATAAGTTAAATCGACCAAAATCAACCTTAGAATTAAAATATTATCATTTAGGTCCACATGGATTACATTATGACATTTATTAGTATTTTATTTAAAGAAGAATTAAAATAGTTAAAATCAAAGATTAATAACTAAAACATTTTTAATATAGGGTTATACATAAGATAAATTCGACTATAAAAATTAATTATAAATCTAAAAAGATTTCCTACTTAATGGTATTTTATTTATAATTTTAGACATTAAATAGTTTAATTTATTTATCACACAATGATGATGTAGTAATTATCTTATTAGTTAAATATTAACATAATTGATGTTATAAATACCCAAATAAATGTAATTTTAGACATTTTATGAATTAAAATAATTTCATAGGTTATTATGACATGTTAATATTGATTTAATTATCTTTTTCGAACTAATCATGTTGTTATTATTTTCACAAAAATCAATTATCAAATATTTTCAAAATTGACATAAAATAGTTTTAAAAACTAATATTATATTATTAACTGTTATTATATTCCTAAAAATCTATGTTTCGGAAAATGGACCTAGATAAGGTTATATATATTAATAATGAACCACTTGGGGTTCTTTTGGCTTTTTATATTATGTTTATTAACCATATAGTGTAAGAAAACAAGAAGACACGGTAAAAGTTAAATTATTTAACATAGAGATAAATCTAAAAAATAAGGGTAAAATAGTAACCTAAACATGTCTAAAACCTATTGGTTGAGATTGTGTCGACCCATACCCACATTATATTCGAAATAAATCAGTTTGGATCTATTAAAAACCGAATATGACTTTATTATAAAATAATATTTTATGTTTTTCCTTAGGTGCCCCTCTGCTCCCTTATAAAATGGGCACCCCTTCCCTCTTCTCTTCACAGCCTTTTAAGCCTTGAATCTCGGCCAACCCCTACCAATTACTCTTATCAATATCCATATTTACATCATAGAGGTTATTTTCCTCTCAAAAGACCAACGATAGTGCCCTATGAAGAAGTTTAAAGGAGGTGCGTCAAGGAAGAGGTAATCTCTTCTAACGACTCTTTCAAGTTTATTTCTTCTTCTACTTCCTCTTCTTTAGTTGTTTCATTATAAAGTAATTAAATCAGCATTAAATATATAATGGTATGTAATTATAAATATTAATCAACCCTCTTTCACCTTCTATCCATCCTAAGGAAAATGAAATCACCGCGCATGTGTACGCAGGGAATACCATCTCCACGCTGTGGTGTAATCTGTTTTCGACCACCACCATACATGGATTTTTATAATGGTGTAAATAAATAACTATATATGATTATTTTAATGTGATATTGATCCTAAAATATTATACATACACTTCAATACAATTCCGCGATCAAGGAAATGATATCATCGCTCGTGCGTACGCACAAACTACCGTCTCCACGACTTGATGAGATTCATTCTCCATGCTAACCATTCACGAATGATTATAAAGTTTATATAATGAATAATAATGAAATATATGTCATAATAATGATTATTGATTTATTTATATATATATGTATGTCAACTACTTAATTCTATTCAATTAAATAAGGAAATGAAAACAGCGTTCATGCGGACGTACGACCTACAGTCTCCATTAACGGTGTATTTAATTCCATTTATCGATCTATCGTATATATATTTGTATTCTGAATATATAATATATATATATATATATATATCATTTTTTACCTTATTTAAGTAAGAAAATAAGGATATAATTAATAATATCATGAACAACAAGTCGAAACACATACGATAAATGAAACGATTTTACCCAAAACACGGCTTTAACATGGAATTTACAAAAGAACGGGTAATATAAAGTCATATGTGAACCATATATGATATCATAACAATGAATATGATTCTGTAATAAGTAAATGAAATAATTTAATTATTATACAGGAGGTTCAGATACATACGAATCATATCAGACATAAGGTAACATATATTTTTTCCACTCTCGTTTTTATCCGAGATTGATTATTCGTAAGTATTTACTGGGGTAATATTTCTCATCCATGTCCCTATTTTCTAAAAACTTATTTCATTTATGTTTAAATTCCTTTTTACCCATTTTGACTTTTACTACATGGTATGTAAGGAATCATTCTTTTCTTTGCATTACGAGGTACTTTTTTTTGTCATTTTCTACAAAAGTACGAGAAGAATATTTTTTAACTTATACTTCATGAACAGATTTTTACAGTTTCAAAACACCTTATTTTATTGAAGCTTAATCTACAAGATTTCATGGTTATTTTCAACAAAATCCTTTTCTTTTAAAATTTCATGGGATTTTGTGAAAAGAAATTGATTTAGAATAATAAAAGATATTTTCCTCAAGAATTTATCTCAAGTGTTTTATCAAAAACATTTTCCATATAAGATGGAATTATTTCATATGATTATGTTTCAAGTATAATTTCTCTATGATTTACATGGTTTCACTTTTCTTATGATTAAATTATATACATTTTTTTGTATGGATTATGTTATGATGGGATGATGTTTATGAAACCCATTTTATAATTTTGGTAATGATGAATGATTTATGTTCATGTTGTGGAATAAGTAAGAATGATTTCATTATGAGATGGGTGGGACCTATATATCCCTCCAATGCATTAGGTAAAGATTGATATCTAATGAGATATACATGGCTAGAACGGTAAGTTAATCCAGTTCAGTGATACAGGACTGGAACGAGGAGTGAACTCGAATCCGAAAGGGACATTTTTCACTAAGATGGTCTTGGCAGTAATGCCTTGGCTACTATGGAAATACTAACATGTGATTAATGGTTTCCACAATTACATGCTTTATTCCGATGATATTTTATCATGATTGATGTTCCTTTATGATATATTTCCCACATACTACCAGGATTTATTTCTTTTCTCAATATTTTGTTGTTTAGATTTTATGTTCAAGTTTTTGCATTAAAATGTTTATGGATTGTTTTATATTCTCTATGGTTACCCTTACTGAGCATTTTATCTCACCCTTTATATGTTTTCTTTTCCCCAGGATATAAATAAAAGTTTTAGGTAAGAAAACAAAATTGGAAGATCATTATGGGAGATATTAAATATATTTCACCGCAATTAGAAGATTATGATCCGAGTTTCTAAAGACACTAAACTATTGCGATCCTTGTGTGTTTGTTTTTTCATGTATTATTTATTCCACAAATGTAATGTAAAGTCCATACACTTCAAGCTTTGGGTCTCTACAGTTGGTATCAGAGGTTTGGTTTAGTTATCCTTTGGAAACTAGGATGCATAAACTTTAGTGAAATCCATAGAGATATTTCTAAGGTATGTCTAGGGACGTCCCTAAGGATAAGTATACATATAGGTTATAATCCTAGAATTATGATAACGATATTATAATTAAACCTAAGATGTTAGATATTGAAGGTACTCCCCCTTTATTATGTTGTTTTCCTAGCATTATTTTTTCCTCTCACACTATTCTTTTTGGGTTTTAGAAAATGGCTGGAAAGAGGAAGATTCACGATAATGGAGGATATGATGGACAATGGAATGATATTCTTCATGAGAACCCAAATGTGATGGGATTTGGAAGTCCAAACATCGTTATTATGCCTAATAAGTAAAATAATAATATGATCAATAATCTCAACTCTGGTAATTTTCCTGACTCAGCTAATAAGAGAAAGATGGAGTTTTATGATGATCATAGAGGAAAGAAAGTTAAATTTCCCTCATGTAAATCATGTGGGAAGAGGCATCAGGGAGATTGTTTCAATGGAACTGGAAGATGCTTTGGGTGTGGAAAATAAGGACACAAAGCCAGTAAGTGCAAAGGAAAAGGATCAGTTAACACCATGGAGAAGGATAATGGTATTGATACCACATCAACAATGATTAGATGTTTTAAATGGGGAATGTGTGAGAATTATGAAAACCAATGCCCTGGGGGAAAATCTCATGAAGAGAATCAACTTGGTCATATGGGTAGTATTTATGTGGATGATGATAAAGAAACTACAAATGAAAAATGAGATGAAAGAAATGATGACGCTCAGTTAGTGGTTTAAGAAGTTAGTGTAATTATTGTATGTTTATCACGAGTAATGTATGATACTATGGAATAAAGAATCATTTAAGGATTGTTACACTATTTTTATTACTAAAGTATTTGAATGTATATGTTGAATGGTACTGGTAACTATGAAAGTTTATTCCTATTTTTTTGGAAAGAAGATGATATGTGCATAAGGAATGGATAAGGAAAAAAAATAATATTTTTGATAGTATTAATGAGCTCATGATGTATATAAGGACTAAGTGATGTCATGGTTTTAGTATATAGAATTTTTGGGATTTTGGTATGTGGAAAGTGTTAACACTTAAATACATTCATGTTTTCACTAAGGTTCAATGGGTATTAATTTTTCAAGTGAATACATGATTAAGGACTTCGAATATTTGGAATGTGACCAACAAGACATATCTTATGATATAAGGGGAAAAATGATGGTATTCAAATGCTTGGTTAATGATATTTCTCATAATCATTTTCTTTATACTATGATATTGGACAGATTTATTTTGGATAAGTCTAAAGACTAGAATGGATTATATCAGACATTAGAGAGTATGGTTTAAGGCTAGATCTTTTTGTTATAATAGTATTGTTTTAGAAAAAGGAAAACCTGCAGGATAGGCGAAAACCCGTTGCGTCGGACAAGGTTGTGGGAATCGAACCCCCAACCGATGTGCGACAAGCCTTTATCGCCTACCACTGGCCTACAGGAAGTCCCTGTTTAGTAGAAACTAGTTTTATTAATAACCGGTATGATATATGAATTATAAGTCTATTTTTGGAGCCATATACGTTTAATATTGTCATATATGGACTTATGTTTATTGAATAAACTTTTCTAACCTTTCGTTTGAGAATGATGGAATGGCCTGTCATTCGATCACATGATCTGCTAACACTTCACGGAAGACAAATTCAACTTCATTTTTTTAAGAGATGAAGTTGACATTGTTCAAGGAACAAACAACTGGAATATTGAACCAAAAATCAAGTAAGCATTTCTTTTAATTCAACAATTCTTCAACTTTAGGGAAATGATCTTGAAGACCAAAAATGTTGTCCTAGTGCCCTTATATCCGATGAATCATATGGTACCTTAAATCATCAAAAATTTATGGCTTTGTGATTGTTAGATTTTTCATAGCCATGTTCTCTACCACTCTCCATCAGAACATGAAGGTTAGATTTATCTTCCATATCCATATTTTCACCTATGTTATCCTATGGTGAAACCTAGTGATTAGTTAACTAGGGTAACATTTAGGTTTCATAACTTATTTTTTAAATATATGTTTTGGTATTCCTTTTTACGATGTGGGTTTCTATTAAAACATTCAAGTAGTAAACCATTTATAACCCTGACAAATTTCAAGGGTGAAATTCCTTTTAAGGGGGTAGAATGTAACACCCCGAGAATATAAGAGAAGTATTCTTTTTAATTTATTTGATGTCTTGTGTTGTATGATACACCAAGATTATATTCCGCTATACACAACACCATTTTATATTTCAGTATACGCAACACTATTCTTGGATCATGTTACACACAATTTTATGTTCGTTTGAAGTTATTGTATGCATCATTGAGTGTATATATATATATATTCAATGAATAAATTCAATATGGTTGGATTCTATTATACACAAAAACAAAATAATCTTACACTACATGCAACCCTGACTTGGCTTGCATTACACGCAATCACGACCTTCCCCGATAGCGTGTGTTGTACGCAATACCGAGTTTCACTAAACAACGATATGTTATATAAACTAGCCGTTATGAATAGTAATACCCACCTTTTGAAATTTTATTTTTCAAATGGACTTCATTTTTGGATTCAGAATATCGAAATTATCCTAGGGTGAATTTTTGGTATTTTTCTGAAAACTTTCAATTTTTGATGAATAGTGAAAACACTAGGTTACTATTTAAAAACCGACTTTTTATATAAATAATTATTTATTTTATTTAAATTTATTTTAGGTCAAAATTGATACATAATACCTATATAAGTTCAATGTAATTCATTGTAGTCATTTTATAATAATTTTAGAAATATAAAAACTTTATTGAACTTTTCATCGTCTTTTACCCACCTCCTAGGAGAGTTTGAAAATTTACATAAAACATAGATTTACTGCTTTTGTGAGTGTAATTTTGAAAATTCGAGAGACACAGTTAATATCAAAGAGTAAAATGTGGTTGAATAAGATAAAAATAATTTTTGATGAATAGTAACTTTTAACTTTTATTTTCCACGGTTAAAAGTAAAAAGGCTAATTAAGGGTAAAAATGATATTATTATTACCCTAACACATGTCTTAATTCTATTGGATAACCGTAATTCGATCAAAAACTACCATATAAATAATATATTATCATTTAGGTCCATTTGTATTAGATTAGGACATTTATTATTATTTTATTTAAAAAAGAATAAAAATAGTTAAAATCAAAGTTTAATAATTAAAAAAAATTAATATAGGGTTTATATAAGATAAATTCGACTATAGATATTCATTAGAAAGAAAAATAGATTTCAAACATAATGGTATTTTATTTATAAATTTTACACATTAAATAATTTAATTTATTTATGACACAATGATGATGCTGTAATTGCCTTATTAATGAAATATTAACATAGTTGATGTTATAAATACCCAAATAAATGTAATTTTACACTTTTTATGAATTAAACTAATTTTATAGGTTAGTATGACATGTTAGTATTGATCTAATTAACTTTTTTCGAACTAATCATGCTGTTATTATTTTCAAAAAAATCAATTACCAAATAGTGTCAAATTTGACATAAAATAGTTTTTAAAACAAATATTATATTATTAACTATTATTTTATTTCTAAAAATCTTTGGTTCGGCCAAATGACTTTGATAACGTTATATATATTAATAATTAACCACTTGGGGTTACTTTGGCCGGTTATAGTAAGTTAATTACACATATATTGTAAGAAAACAAGAAGACACGGTAAAAGTTAAATTATTTAACATAGAGTTAAATCTAAAAAATAAGGTTAAAATAGTATCCTAAACATGACTAAAACCTATTGGTTTAGTGGATTTAGACCCATCCCCATCTTAGCATCGAAATAATTTAGTTTGGAGCTAATAAAAACCGAATATGACTTTATTATAAAATAATATTATAAGTTTTGTCTAAGGTGCCCGTCTCCTCCCTTATAAAAAGGGAACCCCTTCCCTATTCTCTTCACACCCTTTTGAGCCTTGATTCTTGGCCAAACCCATCCAATTCCTCTTATAAACCTCAATAGTTACATCATAGAGGTTCGGGTCTTCTCAAAAGACCAACTCTAGTGCCCTAAGAAGAAGTTTAAAGGAGGTGTGTCAAGCAAGAGGAAATCTCTTATACCGACTCTTTCATGTTAATTTCTTATTCTGCATCATCTTATTTAGTTGTTTCATTATAAAGTAATAACATCAGTATTAATTATATACTTATATGTTATTATAAATATGAAACAACCCTATTTCACCTTCTATCCTTCCTACGGAAAATGAAATCACCACCGTGGTGTAATCTGTTTTCAACCACCACCTTACTTGGATGGGTATAATGGTGTAAATAAATAACTATATATGATTATTGTAAAGTGATATTTATTCTCAAATATTATACATACACTTCAATACAATCCCATGATCATGGCAATGATATCATCGCTCGTGCGTACGTACGGACTACCATCTCCACGACGCGATGAGATTCATTCTCCATGTTAACCATTCATGAATGATTATAAAGTATATATAATGAATAATAGTTAAATATATGACATAATAATGATTCTGGATTTATGTATATATATGTATGTATGTAATCTACTTAATTCCATTCAATTCAATAAGGAAACGAAAACATCGTCCATGCGTATGTACGACCTACCGTTTCTATGAACGGTGTATTTCATTATATTTTTCGATCTATCATATATATATGAATATGATCAATATATATATTATATATAAATAATTTTTTACATTATTTAATTATTAAAACAGGATATAAGTAATAATATCAAGAACAACAAGTCAAAACACGTACGATAAATGAAAAGATTTTACCCAAAACGATGCTTTAACCTCGAATTTACAAAAGAACTAGTAATATAATGTCATAAGTGAACCGTATATGATATTATAACAATGAATATGATTTTTTAATAAGTCAATGACATTATTTAAATCATTATACCAGACGTTCAGATACATACGAATCATATCCGACATAAGGTAAGGGATAACTTTTCCAATCTCGTTTTTATCCGAGATTGTTTATTCGTAAGTATTTACTGGGGTTATATTTGTCATCAATGTCCATGTTTTCTAATTTTTTTCATGTATGTTTAAAGTCCTTTTACCCATTTTTTACTTTTACTACATGGTATTTAAGGAATATTTCTATTGTTTACGTTACAAGGTACTTTTTTTGACTTTTTCGGTAGAAGTACGAGAAGAATGTTTTTTAAACTTATATAGCATGAACAGATTTTTACGGTTTCAAAACACCTTATTTTCATGAATATAACTCTACAAGATTTCATAAATATTTTCAAAAAATTCCTTTTCTTTTAAAATTGCATGGCATTTTGTGAAAATAAAATTATTTAGAACAAGAAAAGGATATTTTCCTCAAGAATTTATCTCAAGTGTTTTATCAAAACCATTTTCCATATAAGATGGAATTATTTCATATGTGTATGTTTCAAGTATAGTTTCTCTATGATTTACAAGGTTTAAATTTTCTTATGATGAAATGATATCCATTTTGTTTTTTATGGATTATGTTATGATGGGAAGATGTTTATGAAACCCATTTTATACTTTGGGTAATGATGAATGATTTATGATCATGTTGTGGAAAAGTAAGAGTGATTTCATCATGAGATGGGTGGGACCTATATATCCCTCCAATTAATTGGGTAAAGATTTATATCAAATGAGATATACATTGTTGGAATGGTATGTTAATCTGGTTCAGTGATACAGTACTGGAATGAGGAGTGAACTCGATTCAGAAAGAGACTTTGTCCACTAAGATGGTCTTGGCAGCAATGCCTTGGATACTATGGAAATCATAACATGTGCTTAATGGTTTCCACAATTACATGATTTATTCCCATGCTATTTTATCATTATTGATGTTCCTTTATGATATATGCCCCATGTACTTCCAAGATTTATGTCTTTGCTCAAGATTTTGATGTTTAGATTTTTTGTTCAAGTTTTTTCATTCAAATGTTTATGGATTGTTTTATGTTCTCTATATTTACCATTAATGAGAATTTGAGATCACACTTTATATGTTTTCTTTTCCCCAGGATATAAAGAAAGGTTTTAGGTCAGAAAACAAAAGGGGAAAATCTTTATGGGAGATATTGAAGATCTTTCAATACGATTAGAAGATTATGATCTGAGTTTCCAAAGACAATAAACTATTATGGTCCTTTTGAATTTGCTTTTTTATGTATTAAGTATTCCACAAAAGTAATGTAATGTCCATGTATGTCAAGATATGGGTCTCTACAGTTTGTATCAGAGGTTCGGTTTAGTTAACCTTTGTAAACTAGGATGCGAAAACTTTAGTGAAATCCCTAGATATATTTCTATGGTATGTCTAGGGATGTCCCTAATGATAAGTATTCATATAGGTTATAGTCATAGATTTACAATAACGATATTATAATTAAACCTAAGATGTTAGATATTGAAGGTACTCCCCCTTTATTATGTTGTTTTCCTAGCATGATTTTTGCCTCTCACACTATTCTTTTTGGGTTTTGGAAATTTCTTGAAACAGGAAGATTCACGATAATGGAGGATATGATAGACAATGGAATGATATTATTATTGAGAACCCAAATGTGATGGAATTTGGAAGTCCAAACATCATTATTATGCCTAATCAGAAATCTCATAATATGATCAATAATCTCAACATTGGTAAGTTTCCTCAATCAGATAATAAGAGAATGATGGAGTTTCATGATGATCATAGAGGAAAAAAGTACAATTTCCCTCATGTAAATCATGTAGGAAGAGAATCAGGGAGATTGTTTTAAAGGAACTGGAAGATGCTTTGGGTGTGGAAAAAAGGACACAAAGCCAGTAAGTGCAAAGGAAAACGTTCAGTAAACACCATGGTGAAGGATAATAGTAATGTTACGACATAAAAAATGATTAGATGTTTTAAATGTGGAATGTATGGGAATTATGAAATCCAATTCCCTAAGGGAAAATCTCATGGAGAGAATCAGTATGGTCATATGGGTAGTATTTATGTGGATGATGACGAAGAGACTTTAAATGACATATGAGATGGATGAAATGATGAAGCTCAGTCACTGGTTTAAGAAGTTAGTGGAATGGTTGTATGTTTATCAATAATAATGTATAGTAGTATGGAATAAAGAATCATCTAAGGATTGTAACTCTATTATTATTCCTAAGGTATTTGAAAGTATATGTGGAATGGTACTCATAACCATGAAAGGTTATTCAGATATTTTTGGACGGAAGATGATATGCGCATAATGAATGGATAAGGAGAAAATAATATGTTTGATAGTATTCATGAGCTCATTATTGATATAACGAATAAGTGACATCATGGATTGAGTATATAGAATTTTTGGGATTTTGGTATGTGGAAAGTGTTAACTTTTAACTATATTCATGTTTTCACTAAGGATCAATGGGTATTAATTTTTCAAGAGAATACATGATTAAGTCCTTCAAATGTTTTGAATTTGACCAACAAGACATATCTTATGATAAATGGGGATAAATGATGTCATTCACATGCTTGGTTAATGAAATTTCTAGTAATCATTTTCTATATACTATGATATTAGACATATGTATTTTGGATAAGTATAAAGACTGTTATGGATTATGTCGGACATCAGATATTAATTTTTAAGTCTAGATTTTTTTTATAATAGTATTGTTTTAGAAAAAAGGACAACCTGCAAGATGGGTGGCAACCCGTCGTGTTGGACAAGGTTGTGGGAATCGAACCCTAAAACGAAGTGCGACATGCCTTTATCGCCTACCGCTAGCCTAGTTGAAGTCCCTAGTTAGTAGAAACTGGTTTTATTATTAAGCAGTATGATATATGATGTATTAGTCTATTCATGGATCCATATACATTTAATATCACCATATATGGACTTATGTATATTGAATAACTTTTTCTAACCTTTCGTTTGAGAATGATGGAATGACCAGTCATTCTATCCCATGATCTGCTAACACTTCACTGATGATAAATTCAACTTCATTTCATTAAGGGATGAAGTGGAAATTGTTCAAGGCACAAAAAACACTAAGATTGTACAAAAAATCAAGTAAGTATTTCTTTTAATTCAATAATTCTTCAGATGGTACCTTAGATCATCACAAATTTATGGCTTTGTGATTGTTGGCCTTTTCATAGCCATGTTCTCTACCACCCTCCATCAGAACATGATGGATAGATTTCTATTCAATATCCATATTTTCACCTATGTTCTCCTATGTGTAAACCTAGTGATTAGTTAATTTGGGTAACCGTTATGTTTCATACTTTATTTTTTAAAGATATGTTTTGGTATTTCTTTTTACGATGTGGCTTTCTATTTAATGTTTTGAGTAGTAAACCATTTATAACCCCGATGAATTTTGAGGGCGAAATTCATTATAAGGGGGGTAGAATTTAACACCAAGAGATATTATGAGAATTATTCTTTTTAATCTATTTTATGTCTTGTGTTGTATGCTACATAAATATTATCATGCGCTATACGCAACACCGTTTTATCCGGCAGTTTACGCAACACTATTCATGGATCGTGTTACACACAATTTCAGGTTCGTTTGAAGTTATTGTACACAACATTGAGTGTATATATATATATATTCAATGAATAAATGAAATATGTTTGGATTCTATTATACGCAACAATAACAGAATATTGCACTATATGCTACCCTAACTTGGCTTTCATTACACGCAATCGCAACCTTCCCCGATAGCGTGTGTTGTACCCAATACCAAGTTTAACTAAACAACGAAATGTTATATAAACTAGCCATTATGAATAGTAATACCCACTTTTAAAATTTTATTTTTTAAAATGGACTTCATTTTTCGATTTGGAATATCAAAATTAGCCTATGGTGAAATTTTGGTATTTTTCTGAAAACATTCAAATTTTGATGAATAGTGAAAACACTGGGTTACTATTTAAAAAATGGCTTTTTATATAAAAAATTATTTATTTTATTAAAATTTATTTTAGGTAAAAATTGATACATAAAACCTATATAAGCTCAATGTAATTCATTGGAGTCATTTTATAATAATTTTAGACATATAAAAATTTTATTGAACTTTTCACCGTCTTTTACCCACCTCCTAGGAGAGTTTGAAAATTTACAGAAAACATAATTTTACCGCTTCTATGAGTGAAATTTCGAAAATCCAAGAGACATGGTAAATATGAAGGAGTAAAATGTGGTTCAATAAGATAACAATAATTTTTGGGGAATAGTAACTTCTTACTTTTATTTTCCACGGTTAAATGTAAAAAGGGTAATTAAGGGTAAAAATGATATTATTATATCCTTAACACATGTACTAGTTCTATTTAATAAGTTTAATTAAACCATAAAAAACCTTATAAATAAAATATTATCTTTTTGTTCCACTTGGATTATATTAGGACATTTATTATTAATTTATTTAAAGAAGAATCAAAATAGATAAAATCAATGTTTAATAACAAAAACATTTTTAATATAGTGTTATACATAAGATAAATTCGACTGTAAATATTAATTAGAAATATAAATAGATTTCCTACATAATGTTATTTTAATTATAATTTTTAGACATTAAATAATTTAATTTATTTATGACACAATGATGATGCAGTAATTACCTTATTAATGAAATATTAACATAATTGATGTTATAAATACCCAAATAAATGTATTTTTAGACTTGTTATGAATTAAAATAATTATATACGTTATTATGACATGTTAGTATTGATTTAATTTACTTTATTTTAACTAATCATTCTATTATAATTTTCACAAAAATCAATTACGAAATAGTGTCAAAATTGACATAAAATAGTTTTTAAGACAAATATTATATTATCAATTGTTATTATATTTCTAAAAATATATGTCTCGGTCCAATTACATAGATAAGGTTATATATATTAATAATGAACCACCTGGGGTTTTTTTGGCAGGTTATAGTATGCTTATTAACCATATAGTGTATGAAAACAACAAGACACGGTAAAAGATAAATTATTTACCTTAGAGTTAAATCTAAAAAATAAGGCTAACATATAACCTAAACATGTATAAAACCTATTGGTTGAGAGGAATTAGACCCATACCCAACATATATTCTAAATAAATCCATTTTTAGCTATTTAAAACTGAATATTACTTTATTATAAAATAATATTTTAAGTTTTCCCTAAGGTGCCCCAGTCCTTTTTTATAAAAAGGGCACCCCTTCCCAATTATATTCACACCCTTTTGAGCCTTGAATCTCGGCCAACCCAGGAAAATTCCTCTTCTCAACCTCTCTAGTTACATCATAGTTGTTCTGGTCTTCTCAAATGACCAACTCTAGTACCCTAAGAATAAGTTTCAAGGAGGTGCGTCGAGGAAGAGGTAATCTCTTCTACCGACTCTTACATGTTTTTTTCTTCTTCAACTTCCTCTTCTTTAGTTGTTTCATTATAAAGTAATAACATAAGTATTAATTATATAATGATATGTTATTATAAATAGGAAACAAACCTATTTAACCTTCTATCCATCCTACAGAAAATGAAATCATCGCGCGTGTGTATGTACGGAATACCGTCTCCACGCCGTGGTGTAATCTGTTTTCGACCACCACCATACTTGGATGGGTATAATGGTGTAAATAAATAATAATTTATGATTATTTTAATGTGATATTGATTCTAAAATATTATACACACACTTCAATACAATTATACGATCATGGGAATGATATCATCGATCGTGGGTACGTACGGACTACCATCTCCACGACGCGATGAGATTCATTCTCCATGTTAACCATTCATGAATGATTATAAAGTATATATAATGAATAATAATGAAATATATGACATAATAATGATACAGGATTTATTTATATATATATATTTATATGTATGTCATCTACTTAATTCCATTCAATTCAATAAGGAAATGAAAACATCATTAATGCATACGTACAGCTTACCGTCTCCATGAACAGTGTATTTCATTACATTTATCGATCGATCATATATATATGTAAATTCTGAATATATATTATATATATAAATCATTTTTTTACATTTTGTAATTAATAATTCATGATATATGTAATAATATCAAGAACAACAAGTCAAAACACGTACGATAAATGAAACGATTTTACACAAAACGCTGCTTTAACATGGAATTTACAAAAGAATGAGTAATATAAAGTAATAAGTGAACCATATATGATATCATAAAAATGAATATGATTCTTTAATAAGTCAATGACAATATTAAAATCATTATACAGGAGGTTCGGATACATACGAATCATATCGGACATAATGTAACAGATAACTTTTCAAATCTCGTTTTTATCCGATATTGTTTATTCGTAATTATTTACAGGGGTTATATTTATCATCCATGTCCCTATATTTTAAAAAATTGTTTCATGTATGTTTAATATCCTTTTTAACCATTTTTTAGTTTTAGTACATGGTATGTAAGGAATCCTTCTTTTGTTTACGTTATGAGGTACTTTTTTTTTGACTTTCTTGGAAAAAGTATGAGAAGAATGTTTTTTAAACTTATAAGGCATGAATGGATTTTTACAGTTTCAAACAACCATATTTTCATGAAGCTTACTCTACAATATTTCATGACTATTATCAACAAAATCCTTTTCATTTAATATTTCATGGAATTTTGTGAAAATAAAATGATTTAGAATAAGAAAGGATATTTTCCTCAAGAATTTATCTCAAGTGTTTTATCAAAACCATTTTACATATAAGTTGGAATTATTTCATATGTGTATGTTTTAAGTACAATTTCTCTATGATTTACATGGTTTCACTTTTCTTATGATTAAATGATATCCATTTTGTATTTTATGGATTATGTTATGAAGAAATGATGTTTACGAAACCCATTTTATACATTGGGTAATGATGAATGATTTATGTTCATGTTGTGGAACAAGTAAGAATGATTTAATTATGATATGTGTGGGACCTATATCTCCATACAATGCGATGGGTAAAGAATTAAATCTCATGGGATTGACATGGCTCGAACGGTATGTTAATCTGGTTTAGTGATACAAGACTAGAACGAGGAGTGAACTCGATTCATAAAAGGACTTTGTCCACTACGATGGTCTGGGCAGCAATACCTAGGATACTATGGAAATAATTACATGTGCTTAATGGCTGCCAGAATTACATGCTTTATTCCCAAGATATTTTATCATGATTGATGTTCCTTTATGATATATTCCTCATGTACTTCCAAGATTTATGTCTTTTCTAAAGATTTTGATGTTTATATTTTATGTTCAAGTTTTTTCATTCAAATGTTTATGGATTGTGTTATGTTATCTATGTTTACCCTTACTGAGCATTTGAGCTCACCCATTATATGTTTTCTTTTCCCCAAGATATAAAGAAAGGTTTTTGGTTAGAAAACAAAAGGGGAATATCTTTATGGGAGATATTGAAGATCTTTCACCGCGATTAGAAGATTATGATTCGAGTTTCCAAATACACTAAACTATTACTATACATGTGTGTTTGTATTTGTTATGTATTATGTACTCCGAAAAAGTAATTTAATGTCCATGTACGTCATGCTTTGGGTCTCTATAATGATCATGTATGTGGTCTTCATTTTCTGGTTTCTTTTGGCACTTTTTCCTTTTTGGTCACTCTCTTGTAGGTAACCAGGGATATATACTATTGGTAATGGCCTTCATATAGGGATTCTCAACTTTTTTGGGTCCTGTTAGGTCGTCAAGACATGCCAATGAGCATCTTTAGTTATGAATGGGATATATTCTAGCCCTGGGGTGACCACCACGTTGGACTGGTGTCCCTGAGTTGTAATAAGTATTTGTTCCTGATCCATTTTTCTGTATGTCACAAGATATTTTCATAGACCCTCTTAGTCTGGGGAATGGAAGCATAAATTCTCTAGAGTGACTAATTCATTATGAATGTGAGTCATTCAATTCAAGAGAATCGGGTCATGGGCCTGATTTCTCGCATTCTCCACTGATGCAATGATATCTTGGCATGTTTGGGGGATATGGTCTATAATCGATGTATGATCTTCCATAATTTCGGAAGTGTTTGGGGATACCTCTTTTGATGTAATGAGTATGTGTGCCCTTTTCGATGTCGAAGCTGCAGTTTGTGCCCGCTCCGGTCTTCCATGTATTTCCAGTAGATATTGGCAGTTCTCCATTGCCGGGATAGATGAACGAGTCTGCCTCCAGTTTCCTTCTCCAGTTTCCTCCGTATTTGACTGGTGTCCATCATATTCATGAGTGGGGATTTTTTTATTCTCTCTTGTCACTATATGTTTCTCACAATAATTTTTTGAATCAATAGGAATTTGACTGTGCTCATATTATTTTTTCGTCCTTTTTGGATGGTGGGATTGATATGCGTCAACAGGTATTTGGTCCTGCGTATAGCCTGTTGCTGCCCTATTAAGATGGATGGCTTGAAATGTGTCAGTAGGTGTTTATGTCAATGTGTAGCTGAGTGCTGCCCTATTGATATTGAAGAATTATTGTGTCTCAGATGATTTTTGCATCTTTCTATAGTTTTTCGCTCTGTCTGCATAGTGGGACTGACGAGCACTAGAAGAAATTTGTGTGTGCTCGTATTGTGCCTCCCTATATTGAATTGAATATATATAATATTTGTTTATAAGTAAACAAAAAATTTCTTTATACTTTTATTTTATAAAATATTAACTAAAAAAATTATCAAGGAAATTTTTATTAATATTTTGTTATTTTATAATTACCATAATGTTTTAGGAAATATGATACAATATGTTTTCAATTCATAGAAAACTAAATTAAATTATTTTAATAATATTAAATGTAACATTTTTGTAGTGAATTATTGTATTAAATTTATATTTTAAACTAATATAACATAATATTAATGTTATTAAATTTATTATTCTTGTTCCATTTTTTTTATTTCTTTAAAAATTCGTTAATATTGAAAAAAAACACATTAATGATATTTTATGAAAAACAATATTTTTATTATGGGTTTTCTAAAATAATATAAACAAAACTTTCATCTAATGAAAATAAAATGGTAGTAATATCTACCATGGTCTTTTAATGGATCCCTTTTCATTTATATTATTATTATTGACCATTAAGGAGTAGAAAATTTTATTAGTGTTGTAATTTTCGAATGGGCTACTGGGGGTTAAAAATATGAGATAAGAGTGAAAATATTACCATAACATTTCCAACATTTTGGGAAGTAAATAATTTGACTAAATCCAATATTATATTAAAATTAAATAAACTTTTATTCATTTTAAAATTAAAATTAATTTACATTAATTTAATGTTATATGTAATTCTATGTGTTCCATGTTCTACACTAATAAATGGGATCCTAATATCCACTATTAATCACAAATATCGAGTATTCAATAACATACAACTCGTAACATAATATCTTCCTACATTTCCTACCAATATTGTTTAGGATTTTATATTTACAAAAATCGAACCATTGAAGGATTAAGGTATAATCTAAAAGGGGTTTCCAAACAAAGACGTAGAATTAATTACTGATTGAATTCAATTTATTTATTCTACTAACATTATTAAATATATGGTATTAATCATAAAATAATATTTTTAGTTTCTGAAATATAAAATAAAATTATTATTATTATTGAAATACCATTAATCAATTTATTTTTCATCATAAACTAAGTGAATGTATCATTCAATAAAACATGTGGATTACAGCTTCCATGTAGGAATATAATTATTTTTTATCAACCAAATTGATGCCTGGTTATTATGATGGATTTTGTGTTTATATATTATATTTGTTAAATAATATTAATTATTTAATTATAATATCATATCTACATTCTTAACTTTTAATACCCTAGAAAATGATAATTTTTCTCATATGTACGTGTGGAATACCACCTCCATGAAGCAATGAGATTCATTTTTTATTCATTACATTGCTTTAAATAAGGATATATTTAATTAATATATATGATATATATGATATAATAATAATAAATATATGATTCTATCTTATTTTTTTTCATTCTTTTCATCCATTTATCAAAAAGTGAAAACTATGTTTATGTGTACTTATTACGTACCATCTCCTTGAGAGGTG
This sequence comes from Viscum album, assembly GCA_963277665.1. NCBI lineage: Eukaryota > Viridiplantae > Streptophyta > Magnoliopsida > Santalales > Viscaceae > Viscum > Viscum album. The sequence continues at coordinate 1,866,880,303 of OY728120.1, read as the reverse complement.
TAATTCATTTATTATATATTACATTATAAAGATTAATATAATAATATTCATAATGAAGATATAATGGATTTATATCATTATTAGAATTATGGAATTAATTGAAAAATGATCAATGTATAAGGATTAAAACATCCACGTAGAAGTTCACATGACAAATTAAATGGTTAATACTTACAAATAATATTTTTATTTAAAAATAAATAATATATCATGGTTAAAATGTTATTATAGAAAATATATCTGATATTATATATATATATATATAAATTAATATTCTATAGATTTAAACTAAATATAAATTTATTATACAAGTAGTGAAAATAATTTATGAGGTAGGTGAATATTGAGGTAAGTTATTTTTTTCAATATCATTTTATCTAAGGATTATTTAGGATTGGATTTAAATTAAGGGAAATTATATGATACATATATAAAAAAACATTTTAATTTTCATCTCCGTTATATTTTTGGGAAATTTCATAATAATACTTCCATTTTCCTTTCCTGTGCACTTAAAAAGGTTAAAATATATTTTTTTAAAATAGAAATTATTTCCACTTTAGTTGAGAATATTTTTCATCTATGTCCATGTTTTGTTAAAATGTTTTTGATATTACATTATGAATATTTATGTTAACAATTTCCTTGATTGATTTGATTATTTTTTTCTATATAGAAATTAATTATAGTTTTTGGAAATATGTACATTGGAATTTTAATTGAAATTGTAAAAGTAATCCTTGTTTTAATGCATATGACCTGAATTAAATTTCCCATTTTCATGACCAATTAATTCTTTTATTCTTCCATTAATGTTTTTTAATTTTACTTGCAATGAATATTTATTCAATAATATTTTTAAAATTTTATATTTTAATATGTTATTTCAATGTAAAAATGTTCTTTTCCTCAAGAAATTTACCAATGATCATTCAAAGGTCTTTTTAAATATATAAATTACCAATGATATTATGAGGTATTAGATTTATAATGAATTTCTATAATTAATTATGTTTATTAGTCAAAATATAATGAATACATATGATGAGAATGTGATGGGTATGTTCTTGTTATTGATTTCACCACTAGGAATCGATAAGTCTCATGAGACAAAAAAAAAGTAACATGCCAAATGATATTGGTATTTTGGTAACACTTAATCAATTTTTATGAATTATTCATTAGATGAAAGCTCATGATGGTAATATTCGTGATATCATTGCGGAGAGGACTGGGTCATGGTTGTCCAAAATTTAAAATTTCAATTTTTAAGAAATTTTTTTATTTTAAATGTGGTTATATGATGATATTGTAAATGGATTGAAATTGAAATCATCTCTTGAATAAATGGTCATGTGTTTTCATTATCTACTCTGTTGTGTTGATTAAACATTATTTAATCATCAAAATATTTTTGGAACATAACCCTTACTAAGCATATGAGGTCACCTATAATTTTTGGTCCCTAAGATATGATGAAGGGAATTGCAAATAAATACAAGGATATGTGAATGTATTTTATTATATCTATTTTATATTTCCAATGTAATATAACAATAATTTATATATCTTGTACACTAACACTACCAAACTTATTGATCCTGCATTGTGAGATACCTTATATCAGTGTCCAATGTGAAATAGTCACTAAATTTGGAGATGGTAGATTTAGTATAAGACCATTTTAGTTGTAAATTTTGGATCTATATTTTAAACTAACACAACTAACATGATAATTATATAAATATATTATACTAATTTAAAACATTAACCATTATAGTGTTTTTAATTTATGAATCAATATTCGTGATTATTATGAGATATCTCATAAATTAAAATTATTCAATTATGGATCATAATATATGGAATGGTAATAAATTCCCATAGATAATTTATGAATTTTCATGCCAAGAATTAAAATTCATCTAGTGTTGGAACACAATAGGTCATAAAAATATAAGAGAAGAAGACTCAGGTTATGATTAATAATCATGAACATATAGAATAACCTCTATTTGTACATCATTATTAATCTATATTTGATTGATTTGTGTGATAGAATCCTCTATATTTAAAACAATATACTAATCCATTGATTGAATAATTTTATATTTTATCCCTCGAATGGATATTCCTAGCACTAGGATGTAATGAAGGTGAAATGGTTTTTTTGGTAGTGTACTATTTGAATAGAGATGCAGAAAAATGGCGTTCATTGATCCCAAAAAATAAAGGGGTTAATGAAATTGAAATCATGAAATTTAAAAAATTTAATGTGATAATATTTTATAGCTACATTCCTCTAGGTGCACAAGATAAATATGATAACATGTTTCTGAATTCAAAATATAAGATAGAAAAAGATGGTTTTGTGTGTGTGGATAAAATTACAAGATTAGCTAAAGATTTTTTATACTATGTACATAATCTGGAATGAAATATATATTATTTCTTTGAAGGTATTAAATTTAGTATCTGAAGGACATTGGTTTCTATGTAATTTCATAACATGATGATATTGCTTTATATTCATAAATGATATTGAATTAATTTTCTATGTATTATATACCGAATGGATGTAATAAAAAACATCATGAATGGGATTTAAGGGAAAAAATAAATTTTCAAGAAGATGAAATGTATGATTATACATCCAACATGTGATAATAATGGAATGAAACACTCTATTGCATTCTTAATGTGAATAATAGTTTTTTTACATGAATAAAAAGGGTTTATATATGTCTTGATTGAAACCTAGAAAAATAAACAAATTTTCTTATGTTTATAGACTCTAATGACTTGGGTTTTTATTCAATGATCCATACCCAGAATTAGAGGAATTTTACATAGAATATGAAAAGGGGGGTTAGGAATGGTTATGATATTACAATAGATGATGTTTGAGTCTCTAATGATGTATTGAATGATAAACATAATATACATAGTTAAAGTGTTTTTTGTATGATTTAGAACCCGCATACTCATTTATATATGATATATTTTATAAGTGTATCATGTCACTATGTCAATGATTAGATATTGTATTTGAAGTGAAAACTGCGAATGGTAAGATAACCACATCCCATATTTTTATCTCAAATCAAATAGAAGTTTATTTAAATATACTTGTTGAAAATATTTTTATTTATTCTATAGTTCAATTTGTGTAATTTAGGGCATGGATTGGATCTCCCATTATATATTTCATATCTATTGTTGAGGTATGAATGTCTCAATCGATATTAAGAATCATCAGATGATTAATTACCAGTGTAAGGATGAACATGAACACCCAATGTAAATTACTTCTTCAATATATGTTTTAATACATATTTAATAGGGATATTTAAAATAAATGGTTGTAGTGAAAATAAATATAAATGATATTACAACTATATGGTATTTTGTTTATGTATTTCCATTACAATTTTCTATTCATTCCTTGAATAGTGATTTTTAGTTTTTAGTACAACTCATACAAAGTGGTACACCAATTTGAATGAAACCATAAAAAATAGACCGAATTAAGTTCAAGAAATTTATGAAACAACTTCTAGTGAATCAAGAGAAGGTATTAATTCAGTTTAGTGCTCGACCACGAGGTGAACCTATTCTTTTTTTTAAGAAGAAAGATGTGTCAATTCATCTTTACATTGATTATCAAGAACCTATAAAGATCACTATAAAGGACAAGTATCCAATACCCTACATTAATTATCTATTTTATTAATAATGAGTTTCTAAATAATTACCGAAGATTTATTTTTAAAATTATATCATCAATTAAGGGTTAGAAAGAAGGATATACACAATGCAGTCATCCTTACAAGGTATGATCAATATGAATTTATAGTAACTCAACTCATACATACCAATTATCCTACTATTTTAATGGATTTAATTAATAGATTCATTACATATTACCTTGATTAGTTTTTGGTAGTATTTATATATTATATTAATATATATTAAATGGTAAATGAAGTACCCTTATAACATTTGGGGATTGTGGTTATGATTTTGAGGAAGGAGAATCTATATTCTAAATATACCATGTACGAATATTATCTTCTGAAATTTTCATTAATTTGTAATATAATGTAATTTAGGGTTATTTTGTGGAACCTAATTAATATGTTAATTATTGATAAATGTCATAGAACAACCATGGTTTCTGAGATCAATAGGTTTCTTTACTGGGATGGATATTACTCACACTTTGTGAAATATTTATCATTAGTATATAATACATTATCAATATTTAGTTAAAATGGGATTATGTTTTTAGGGACAGATGAATGTGAAGATAATTTCATGTAATGGATTCAATGGATGGTTAGTAAACCTCTGCTAAAACAACCATGCAGTAGATAAGGTTTTACAATCAATAGTGATGCATAAATGTGGGTATTAATTTTTCCGTATGTATAATGATATTTGGATAGAGTATTCCTAATGCCAATTTAATATATGTGAGAAATGTTACCTAAGTCATGATTTAGAGTTGTTTGCAATAATTGTTACATTAATTATATGGAGGTATTATCTTTATGGTGATAGGTGTGATACAAAAATATTGATCATAAAATCATGAAGTATATATTTACACATATAGAGTTTTACATGCACTAGAGATGATTGTTGTAGTTGTTTAATGATTATGACTTCTCAATACATTATGACCCTAGGAATTTGAAAAAATGTAGTTGTTTATCTATGTATAAAATACCCTACTAGTTTTACTATGAAGAGTAATTAATGAGATCCAATATTTAAGGATTTATCGAAGGATGATCTTGAAATATCGAGAAAAGAGAAAAAATAATATATTTCTAATATAATGATCAACCATCCTTAACAAAGATGTTTATGAAGGCATATAATTAAAGAATGAAATGAGGAAAGAATGGGAATAATGTTTAATAGTTCATCCATCATTATTCTGGAATTATATGGTTCAAGAACTAGTTATGGATTTCATTAATGTCAGACCTGATGAATGATCTATTGGATAATTCCTATAACTCATCATTAATGATTCTTATATGAATAGAATATAAGTATAAATATCTAGATGAGTATTTTATTCTGGATAACATAGAAAGGGAAATCACATACACTATATCTCGATGAATGGTCTGTCTGTATGTTAAATAATTGAAACATAAGTCTACGGAGTTCCCAAAACCATTAGACCTACCATAATTATAATGGGAAAAATCATTCCACGAATTTCCATACCATAATTAAAAAAAATTCTAAAGGACACAATTAAATTTTATTTATATTTAATATCATTTAGAAATCATCACATTTTATTTCAATTAGATAATGTATTATAAAAAAATACCACTCACCTGGTCAATGTTTTGTGGTGATATCATAAAAATTAGAATGCTACATGGGATCATGGTTATGTGATGTGAAAAATATATCCTCATTTATTTATATGAGAGTGATGAAATTAAGAGTGAATAATTCATTTTATGGGTGGAATAGATAACACCTTTATATTTTATGATATAGGTCTCTATAATTAAATTTAATTTTGTTGAATGATTATGATAAAAAAACTGCAAGTCTATATAAACCATTTGTTGTTACAAATTTATAAAATAGATATTAAAATTTGTGATATTAATTATAATAATTAAATAATTAAAATTTAAACAGTTTTCATACTCAATAAAAATGAAATGATGAATTCTCCAGAAGTACCCAATTTATTTGAAATACCAATAAACAATTAAAAAATATGTTTTCCTAATAGTTGATTTTTAATTCTATTTATGAGAAAATAATATAATTAAAATATATATCAATTTGAAATTTTATTTGAAAATATTACACTATTTTTTAAATAAATATAACAAAATTAGTTTAGGATAATTGTTTTGGAGTTTCCAAAAAAAATTATTTTCCAATGAATAATGAAAAATAATGAATGTAATTATAGATTATAGTTTAAAGAAATTAAAAACAGAAATTTTATTTTGGATTAATTTTAAAATATAATTATTTCCATTTTATTAAAAATAATCCAATATTGGTTATTGGAATCAATAATATGGGTGCATTGGGTATAAAAATACTATTACACTTAAAAATAAATTTTTAAAGGAAATCACTTCTCATCACATTTCATGGGTTTAATTTTAAATTGAATTATGATTATTTTGTGAATTTAATTTGATAAAATAGATTCCACATTTGGAAATATAATGTCAAAATTTTCTAAATAATTTTCTTTTATTTTTTGAAATTATGATTTTCAACCTTGGTATATATTATTGACCTTGATAATTGTAAAATGGGAAAAAATGTAAATTTTTTATATATAATTAAAATTACTATAAAAAATAAATATATTTCATTTTATGATTATATATACACCATTATAATCAATTAATTGAAAAATATGGCAACATGGTCCCATTTTTCATTGATAATGAACTTTATATTAATTTATGAAAAAATTCAAAAATCCCACCCTGTTAAGCTTAATATCACAACTATATATTTAATATGGAAAATAGTGGTTTTGATTTGTTTTAAATTTTAATTTGAAAGATTAAAAAAATATATTATAATGATAAATTTTGGTAGTTTTTTTATTTAATAATTACCTCAAATTCTGTCAAAATTTCAACACAATATTTATTGAATTCATATTAAAATTAAATTAATTAACATAATAATATAAAACATAAAAAAATACTGAATTTTGATGTTCTAGGTAGTTTTTATATAATTATAACATTATATTAATTTCATAAATTTTTTTATTCTAATTATACTTTTTTCTTGGTGTCTTTAATGTCAAATTAACTTATTAGTGTGAAAATGTCCTTAATTATATTTTATAGATTATAATGTATTATAATGTTATTTATAACGAATAAAAATACAATATTTTTCCAAGATATCAATATATAGTCATAAATATTACCCATAGTCTATTTAGGGGTCAATGATACATTTATTATAACTTTCATAGTCATTAAATGTTAGAAATGATTAATGATGCGTTAATTGTTAAAATGGGTGGTTGGGGAAAACTTAGTTATAAGGGTGAAAAAATTATAAAAAAATTTAAAACATTTATCAGAAGAAGGGATTTCAATTCGTAGAAATATTAACTTCATATATTTATCAATATGGATAAATGTTAAAATGAACATAAATTTATTTTATTTTAATACTTAAAGAGATTCCAAGAGTGCCCCTCCCTCATATTCTAAAAGGGAAACTATTATCCTCTATTCATCAAACATTATAATCCATATATATAGGTATAAAATATTTTAACAACTCCCAATATTTCATCCCCAAGTCCTATATATTCATTTCATACCACAATAACATCCTTTCACAGCTTAAGGTGTAAGCTATAAGTTTTTTTCGATTAATAACTATATCATATTAAGTGATTAGTTTCAATTTATTTTATATTATAACTTTTATAAATATATGTTATTAATAAATAAAATAAAATTTATATACCATATAAATATATATTTTATTACGAGTACCCAAACACCATTATTCACCATCATTTTTTTATATGGGAAGTGGATGTATCTGTCGTACATACATATGGACATTCATCTCCAAATAAAGTGACAAATGATTTTCCATACCCATAATTATTGGATTGTTATTATAATGGTTTTGATATTTAAATATGATATCTGTGAAATAATTATTATTTTGTAATTATTATATCATATCAATGTTCCTATATTCGCATCTGTTGGAAAACAATAGTGTCACATATGTGTACGTGTGAACTACCACATCCATAAAACAATGTTACTAATTTTTCATTTATTAATTATATTTGTGGTAATAATTATATATTTAATGAGTATAAATGAAATATATGATATATTAACAATTTTATAATGATGTATTATTATTTAACTTTCATTCAATCTCTCTTTCAATATATGAAAACTATGTTCCTCCATACATACAACCTACATTTCTATTAAATCTGTAATTCATTTTTTCTTTATCACTCCCATGGATGAATAAATAATATATATAAAGAATTTATAATATATTTATATAATTAAAAAAATTAAAGAGGTGATGTAATCATGAATAATGTGTATGGAACCGAACCAAAGTTCTCATAAAAAATGAAATAATTAATACCCAAAAATGACTATTTCATTAAAAACTTATGAATAAATGGTTTTTGAAATGTTATAAGTGGATTATAAATGAAACAATAATAATGTATTAGAATAATGTTTACAATTATAAAAAATTCAAATTTATTATACATGATCATAATAGAACATACACTATATATTTTTCTAGAGGTAATGGGTTTGTTTTACAATCTCCTTATATATAATGATTCTTTATGTTAGAAATTACTTTGAGGGAAATAATATAATTCATATATTCTAAAAACACTTAATTTTATTCTTTATTATTTTTTCAATAAATGTTCATTTAATAGATCCATTTTCCTCCCTTGGGTACTTAAATAGACTGAGGAAGTATTTCTATAAAACAATCCTTATATCCTCTATAGTTAATAATATTTATCTTCAATGTCCATTTTTTATAAAAATAAATTCATGAATTTTTTCACTATTCCGATATATTGAATAAATTAATTTTTAAAAACAGTTTATTTTTAAAAATGTTTTTTATTAAAAAATATTTTAATTTTTGTGAATCATTTACTTTTAAATTTTTTCAAAAAATTTAAAAGCAATGATTATTTTAATGTACATATAATGCATATAATTTACCATTGTCTTGATTTCCCAAGAATTTTAAGACTCCTTTACAGGAATATAAATATAATTTAAATGAAATTAATTCATTAATTTATTAGAACATTTTATATTTTAATTAGTGATTTCAATTTGGAAAACATGATTTTCTAATAAAATTTACCAATGATATTTTAGAGGATTTTTCAACAATAAAAACACATATTGATATTTTTTGGGACTTGACCAAATTATTCCATAATTTGACTATATCTATTTTTTTTATTATGATAATATAATTATTTTACACAATATTGATTTAATATAAGAAATTGTTGATTTATAAGTATTTTTGAGAATTAAAAGTGTCGATCATTTAAAATATAAGAAATACATATGATGTGATAGTAATTAATATGGAATAATTATAGATTACCCCTTCATACACTAACTGATTTAATGAGGAAAAAAAATTATGAATAAAAAATAATATGTTTATTTAGTTTACACATACACATTTATTTAGAATTATATCTTGGTTGAATGGCCATTCAAGAATGCTTCGTAATATCTTGGTTGAGATTCCTTGATCAATGATATAAATAATTAAAACATTTTTTTATTTAGTATTTATTTTTCTTTATACTTGTGTTTAAAATGATGATATTTTCCCTAGAAACACATTAAACTTATATTTTGAAAGAATTAGCATGTATTATTATTATAAATTCCCCTATATCTATTATTCTGTATTTCATCAAGAAAACATTCTTTGTATATAACATTTATAAGGAATATAAGATGAATATTTATTTATTTCATCTTCCCAACATATGAAGAAGGATATTATGAATAATATGTAGGTTAGAAAATGGTTTATTTACATTCTATATATAGTTTTTTATGTAATTTCAGAATCATGTATGTATCTATTTTTTCAAGACTGTTAACTTGATCAATCCTGTATGGGGAGATCCCTTATATCTTATACCAAATTGATAATTTAAAAATGGATTTGGGTTATAGGATTTAGGATTTCTATAATAACCATATAAAAAGTAATACTTTTTCACCCTTTCCATTAATATCCACCAATGATATCACTAACAATATAACTTATCATGTGGCACCTGTCACATATCCCTTCTTGATATATATACCACATTTTGAATATCACATAACTAGAGTATTATGGAATCTTTAATGTGTAGAAAATAAATCTCATTACCTCATCCCTCCATGAATGGCCCCAATCACATATATATTTATCCACCAATGGTATTATTAGAAGATAATTGTGTATGGATAATGGGGGAGAAGGGATAGTCAGTCATCCTTGTACTCCACGTCCTAGTTGTTAGGGAAAATAGGTCCATGGTCTGTAGGTGTTAGTCTAGTTGGACGATCTGTGTGATGTGTGTATAAAATGAATATGAGAATTCTAGAATTTAATTTCTTCAGATAATACCACAACAACTGATTCATATAGCAATCACAACCCCACCAAACATTGAAACACTACAAATTTCACTCCCGTAGGCACTACCACTATTTTCGAATAACCAGCACACAAAAATCACACAATGGAAAAAACATGGGTTCATTTTACAATTATTATAATTTAAAATACTATAATACATTTTTTTTTATTAATTTTGATACTAATTTAAATTCACGCTGATGGATTATTTAACAATTAACACAATATCATAAATGATGATATTATTAAATTTCAACAAAACTTTTCCAAAATAGAATTCACATCATGCCACCACATCAAATCCAGGACCACCAATCCCTAGACAAAAATGACTAGTAATCCATAAAAATCAATACCATCAACCCACACACATCATGAAATGCATAAATAAATTATATTTATCTTTTTTTATTTAATTACCTTAACAATTTTACATATTACTAGGTATTCTCAAATATATCCTATAATATAGGTAATAAATACATAATATTTTATATCATGATAAAAAATATATATATCTGGGAAAATAAGTATCCACATGATAATCACACCATTGGATTCAACATTATTAATAAATAGAATTATATTTGTTATGTCAATTAAAAATATTCTCCTAGCGGAAATCAGAATTATAAAATTATCATAGATTTACATTAAAGTTGTATAACCCATGGCTATTACATCCGAAAAGGATTTTTGATTCACTAAAAAAACCCAAATAATGATATGGTGAATATTAGGTAAAAAGATAAATAAGGGATCCTAAAATCAACTTAAACATAGTTTATCATCATCAATGTATCATTCCAAATAATCCCCCTAATCCAATCAATATAGATACTGAAAACCTATGGACAAAGAAAGACTAATCATGACTAAAAGAGAAGGTCTCAACTAGAATCATTGAAATAGAATCATCATAATACAATGATAAATGAAAAATATTAGATAGTTTGAGGCATCCCAAAATCACCTATGTATTTCATAATTTTTGAAAAATAAAATTTAAAATGAAGGAAATAGTCTGGATTATTCTATTTAAAGTCTATCTAGAAATCGTTGCATTCTTGTGAATGGATGGTTCACACCACGAACCTCAGAATTCTCACATCCTCTGAAAAACAAGGATCCTAATAAAAAACCTAAGAGTGAAGTAATTTAATAAATTTATAAATTCACTACATAAAATCATTAAATAAATATCCTCTAAAAACTCCCCCATGACGTTCATGTTATTAATATCATGTCATGTCATGAATCAAATAAATGATGAAATTCTATGACCAAGGTCTCTGAAGTCAAAATAAAACCCTATGAAACATCATTAATTATCGTAAATAGTTATTTAAGGCATGAATCAACATCTACATTGGAATATTCTACCCCTTATCCTCCCATCCATTAATTAATTAAATCACAAAGCTCCAAACACCAAAATATACAATGTAACAGGTCATATGGGTCTAAGAATTTACATTAAATGAATCTTTTATAGATATATGTAATGAAAATATATGATATTTTTGTCATAATTATGATAATATATAGATAAAATTTAACAAAATTTCATTCCCACAAATATGTTGGAAAATTTAATTATAACTCATATGTACGTGTAGAATAACGTTTATAAGAAGTTTTATAATTAATTTATCTTTACAGAATCCCATGGATGGATATGTTGATAATATTAATAAATATATATGACATTTATATCACCATTAAATAAATTCATTATAAATCATTTTATACATTTTTTTCATCACAACTACTTAAAAATGAAAATGTCACCCATGTGTGTGCATAAACTACCACGTATATTAATGACATATTTCATTTTTCATAACCATGATACACGAATTATTATAAAAAAATATTTTTTTTATAAATATGATATATATTACATTATTACCTTTTATTTTGGTGATGAAACTATCACAATGTATCAGGGAATATAATCACTAAATATAAACATATTTGAGGAACAAAATAGTTAACAACTAAATAAATTATTTTAAGAAGAATTATGAATATTTTATAAATAATAAGTCATGAACAAATGGTATGTAGTAGGATATATATAATTATTAATATGGCATAGATTAATAATAAATATAAATTTATTATAAAATATGATATAATGCATCTCACTATGATGGAAACCGATGAAAGAGTTTTTATTGCAATTTTCATTCTTATAGTTGTTCTAAATTATGAACCTATTTATTTTATAAGTAATATATAATTCATATTTAAAATATAATTTCAATATAATTTTTTAATATTTTTAATTAAATTTCCATTATAATTCCACCAATTCAAGAGGTTTTTGATACATTTATAATAAAATATCTACACATTTTGTGTCAATTTTAATTCATTGAGATGCGTTTAAAATTTAATAACAGGTTTTTATATTATAGAGAGTATATAATATCATGTGATTAAATTATAAAAAAATTTATGATATTATTCATGGGATTTTTCTTAAAATATCATATTCAATCTTTTCTTGGCTTTTGATTCAAATTTTACAAAATCTATAAGGGTTTATCTTACAATATCACTTTTATTTGTAATTATTATATTTTAATATCCATTAGGGAAAATATTATGTAATATCTCTCAAGTAATAAATAAATATTATAAAATCTAATATTTATTTGGTTTTCTGTGTTATTTTTATTTTAATTTTATTTGGTGTTTAAATTAATGGGAAATTTTTTATAAGAAAAAGTGACCTAATTTCTCATGTTGGGTGGATGAACTTTTCCTTTTAATTTAACATTACTTGTTTTTGTACATGAATGTTCAATTCATTAAATGAATGATTTTTTATGTCAAATTTACTTTAATCTTCTACTAAAAATTATTAAACTGTATATTTTCATCATTTTGTTCACGAATTATTTTGTACCCTATTTGCAGAAGTGTTAAAAGGTATTTTTTTAATGTATACTACTTGAACATAATTATAATAAATAAAATATATTTTTAATTATTTATATTTATTTTAATAATTCTATGGCTTCCTAAAAAAAATAATAATAATTTTTTTTATGAAAATTCATTTTTTAAAATTTATTAAAATAAAGGGATATTGTCTTCTAAAATGCATTTATAATGGTAATTCACATTATTTGTGTATATTTATTATCTAATACTAATAATTTTATTAATTAAAAATATTTTATTTCCAAAATTATATTATAATAAATTCTTTTACATTTTTTAGATGGACTTCATATTATATCAAAAAAAAATTATTGAAAATGATAATTTTCACCATTTTTTTAAAAAATTAAATAATATTTTAATAAATTTATTTTAAAATAATTTTCTTACATCTTACACTATATATATATAATTATTTTAATTATATAAAAACCTTCATTTCATATGAAATGAGTGTATTAATTTACATATGACAATTTTGTCGATTATACAAGATTTTGTTCAAAATGATAATTCTAAATTGTGATTATATTCCCTTTTACTCTCCTTATCTCATTTGAAATATTATCCCTTTCATATCCACTTTTTATTATTTTCATTGATTTATTGAAATATCAATATACCCATTACTCTATATAATGTAAACAACATATTTTTCATAAATAAAATTGGGGGTGTTTATCAAGAAAGTTTACTCATTTATTCCATTGGAAAAATTGATATTCTATATACCTATTTCAATATTGATATTATTATTAATAAATAACATTTATATTATTTTTCAATGAATAGATGAGGAATGAATTGGGAATGTTTAATTGAGTGGTGTAAATAGAAATTATATACACCCTTTATGCATCGGTTGGTGTCCTAAGATGAACTTGAATGGGCATCCTGTGGTTTATATAAGCCCTTCCAATGCAAGATTTATTGGTTGAGAGACCTTAAATATTTGAAAATTTAATGGATAAGAGGGCTTCAGGACATATCAGATGTGTTTAATGATTTGATTCTATGAAATAAAAAATTTATTTTTAAAGGCCTTGTTGATATGATTTAAATGCCTCGAATTATGTATTTATTTATAATGAAATTGGTAACTATTTTCCATTTTATTACTATATTTACATGATACAAGGATGAAATTAATGAAAAATTTATTTTTTAAATGTTATATGTATTGATTATAAAATATTACATAGTGTTCATTTGTTATGAATTAATTAAATATTCTATTTTACGCTTTCCCTTAGTGCAATTTGATATCCCTATTTTTATGTTTCCAATTTACTCAGTTATGAAGAAGAGTAATGAAAAAGATATTTATTGCTGGATATCATGTGAAGGGATTTTAATCGGAGATATTTATGACTTATTATAGATTATTAAATTCCATTTTTGGTTGGAAAATTTATAATATTGGAGAATTATTTGGGTTATGATAGATAATATTTTTTACAAAATTCACATTATTTAAAAAGATAAAAATATATTAATCCATAATAATGATTTATTTATTTATTTTTTCACTCCCTAAAATGTTAGTTACCATAAAAGATGCTAATACCCTCCAGATGGGTCATTTACACATCTAAATTCAAGAAATATTTGTTTAAAAAAGCTTTCAATTTATGGTAATTTTCAACCATCATCTTTAACACATGAAGCCATATGAAGGCATCCTTTTAAAATATTTTCAAATATTATCATGGGTAGTTTTTAATGAGGGAATATATATCCATTAGGTTATGACTCTATATTCAGATACCTACGTGGTTATTCTATGGTATGCCTCTATAGACCATGTGAAATTTTTTATTCTCTTGAAGCTGAGATGTTTGGAATTATTTGTGTGATTGAGAAAGAAATGTAGTGGGGTTGGAAAACAATTTGGATATAATGTGGCTCCAAATCCAATATAAAATCCATCAATATTGTATCTATAATTTTCTATTGGATATGTAATTATTATTAGATAAATTCATTATATTTTCAATCATTGATTTACATCATTATCACTCATGTCTATAGGGTGGTCATATTTTTGGTGAATGGATTTTAAAAAAATTTTGAAAAAAATAATATCATTTATTCTAGTTTTTCTCCACATTATATTTTCTCTATTATTCAAATGGATCAACGTAAAACTCTCCACTTTTTACACTTTAAATTTTATAAATTTTTCTAATAAATGAGACTTTTCCTCCTATGAAATATAAAATAATTCTCTCTACACCTAAAAATGAATTTTGTATTTTGGTGATTCAAACATTTAATTGATTATTTAATTATAGATGTTTGAAATTTTTTCACTTATGTTGGCATCAAAGAATGTTTTTAATGCTTATGAATTTTGGAATTGGATCTAGGTGTTAAATTTTGGGTACTATAATTAGTTTTAAAGAAGTGTTAATATACCTGTAGATATTAATAAATTTTCTATTAAGGATATTCTGTGAGTAGTATTTTTGTTTTATTGTATGTTCAAGGGTATATATATTATTATTTTATCTTATGAGAGTAGATTTTAAGTAAATGAAATATATTTTTTAAGATATTTAGATGAATACATGGTTATTGTATATAAACATTGGTTTTAATATGTTATTTAGTATGGTGTTTATTTTGGAAGAATTTTATTCCTATACTAAATATTGTAGTATATATAACCATTAGTTTATTATGTGATTTTAATTAAATTTAATTATTGTGATTTCATGAAAAATATGTTTTTTATATTTTTCTGGAATATATAGATAACCTTGAGGGATGAATAGTAATTTGGTGGAAATGTAATGAAGGATATTTTTATAATAAATTTGGATTGTAGTATATATTTGTTAGTCATTAAGTGGATTAAATCATTCGATAAATAATGATTGATATATCTTTTTTATTTATTTTTTGTTTTATTTTGAGGTGGGTATGGTTAATTTTGGAAAATATTTAATTATATTGGTGAATATTTTAATATGAAATATATATTTTTAATGTTACATAATGATATAATAATTTTGTTTAATGGTAATTTTTCAACTCGATTTTGATTAATAGTAAATCAAATCTATTTGATTTTTCCATGTAGAACATCATCAATAGTACTATGAATAGTTTTCACATTAATAATATCATTTTAATATTGATTCCTTATAGTTTAATGTATGATTTTTGGTTCCTATTTTATTGGGGGTCATCATAATTTATACCAACCAAATGTGGTTTTGTAAATTCTTAGTGACATGAGGCATAAACTATCACCCATTTATTGGTTATTATATTCTATTAAAATTTAGTTTTAGAGATTTATGCAATATAATTTTGTTATTTTTAATTATTATTTATAAAATGAGGTGATGAAAAAGTGAAAAACTACATGAAACAAAGCTAAATGATGAAATTGGTATTATAGAATAAAATTAAATCAAGTAACTATATTTTCTCAAATTTTATATTAGTATGGTAATGGAATTGAAAAATTAAACTAAAATAAAGATAAATATGTCAATTATTATGTTGAAAATGACCCATTGATATAATTATACGTTTTTGTGAAATCATTCAAATGTATATGTTATATATTGATTTAAACATGGTATAAAAAATTTTAATTAGGAAATAATATTTTTTCTACTAGGTACATAATTTTTTTCATGATAAAATGTACAAAATATCTCATTACAATGTCATGATTCAGAAATATTTTGTATGAATAATTTTAAATTACCAAGATCAATTTATTATAATTGGTGATAATGTAGTGCCCTGTGATTTTAAAATGTAATTTTCTTTTAAAAATACAATGTTCGATTGCTTACGTTACATGAAAAGCATGTATATAGAGTTTCATTAAATATTATGACAATTATTTATTAAAAATAAATATATTCATCTAATAATATACGTAATTTTCATTTGTGGTTGTTGACTTTTGGAATTTAATAATTATAAAATAATTAATTAACGTGATATTATTAGAATAATTTGATGCTAAAATATGAATTTCTCAACGAATTATTTTTAATTATTTCCTTTTCTACTAAATTGATTAGTTTTAAATTAATTAAATTATTAATCTAATAAATTAACATGCAATTAATAATATGTTTATATGCTATAAGATTTTGAAAACCTAATATTTAAAAAGATCAATTTTCAATAAAATTTATATTTATGTATATTTTTTATTTTAATTTAGAATAATAATATTTTTATTTTATGAAATTAATTTTTTGAAATTAATTTCTTTGATCAATATAATGTAAAATAGTTTTGAGTGAACTGATTGGATTTTATATAAATAGAAGTTTTAGAGTGAATAGTTGAAAATAGCAATTTAACAAAAATCATCACATTATTGAAAATATCATGTCATAGGAATGAATTTATGAGGCCAATTAGAAGTAAAAGTATATTTTTAACATTGATATACAACGGTTAAAATTTTTATTTCTATCATAGATTCCTATGTTTTACATTTTGGAAATCGAATTAATGTTTTATTCAAATAAAAGGTATTTTTGTTCCCCTAATTGGTCAATTTTTCAAAAAATTGATTTCTTTAATTTTTTTAAATTAATATATGTTCAATTTGTTTAAAAAAAATCCAATTAATTTCATTGTAATTAAATTTATTTTTTGTTTTGGTATAACATAATTTTTATCCCTAAAATGAATTTTATTTCTAAAATTGGGTTTCATTGTGTTTTGAAACATTATATTAAAATTAATCGTGGTGATTTATTAGAAATGAATCCTAGATAGGGGATTCCATATTTTAGACCATAATTATAATAATTTTAATTATGATAATGTTCAATTTTATTCAGAATCAATGGTTTCAAGGAAATTTTTTTATCCCCACTGGAAAGATAAAATTGTTAATGACGAGTATAAATATAAGATAAGGATTTAAATCCATTTTAAACATTTATAAATAATTTTTTGATGGTATTTTATTCCTACTGTTATATTATATACTAAATTGGGATAAATTAGAGACACATAACTGAAGGGAGACATTAATTATTTTTTAAATTTTATAATATTAAAATAGTTTCCACTACCATCACATATAAGAACATATAATCAATTATACACACACCGAAGAATACCATATATTCTATTTTTTTCGACAACATTATAATTTATAAAGATTATTTTTCATTCTAAATTAACGATTAAATAATCGTTATTGTGTTTTTGAATGAGATTATTTAAGGATGATGTATATGTTCCTTCCACGATTTTTCTAGTCTCGTTTCTTTTAATCATCATAAAAATAATTTTAGAAAATCATTAAACAATTAAATATTTATATTTAACATATATGAATTTTTTATTTTAACTGTATAACAAGTTTCAATATCCTTCTATCTAATAGAAAATGAAAACACAACACATTAATATGTCCGTACTATTAACTCTATGAAAGAATGTATTTCATTTTTCATCACCACAGGTCAAGGATGGTTTTAAAAATTTATATAATTAATATATATATTATTTATATAAAAATTATTATTTATTAATGATATACTTTTATTTAATTCCCTTCCTTCACACCCATTGGAAATCATAAACATAACTAAATTTTACTTTCAGACCACAACCTCTATAAAATGATGAAATTTATTTAACATAACTAAAAGATTTCATGGTTCTATAGAATCAATTGATTTTTAAATATTATATATATATAATATTTTGGACACTTTAATGATAAAATATTTTCTTCCCTTTTTTCTTTCCATCCATTGAAAAGTTAAAACTTTCTCCATCCGTACTTCCCACTACCGCCACCATGAATGAAATATCTCATTTTTATTAATATAAAACATGATTGGTTATAGATTATTATTTATGTAATTTAATATATATATATATATATATATTACATGATAGAAATTATTGAGGTGATGATACCATTTTAAATTTTAATTTACCAGAGACACCAAATCAAAACATGCATGTGATGTATTAAAATTAACACCAAAATAATTGATTTGAATAATGAATAATGAATAAATTAATAAAATGATGTCATTATTAAATAAATAATATAATATAGATATAATATAGATATTATGTTTATTAATAATAAATAAGAAATTACTATACCTTTGTTTGGGATATGTTTGATCTAGAAAAAAATCAAGGTATGGGTTCCTCATCTCAAAAATCCTCATTTGAGACGTGTTTTGAATCAAGAACCTATTTACATTATATGGTATTTATATTTATCATCTGAAATATTATATCATGATGAAATATTTAATCAGTGAAATTAATTATTAATTTCTACTTTTCACTTTTAAAATGTTTTTATTCAAATTTATAAATTCCATAAGTGGTGTTACACTAAATTTCAATTCCATGATACATGTTTCAAATTATGAACCATGGTTTTCTTCTATATGGGGAAATAATAGGACCCTGGATATATTTTAATAGAATATATTATTTATTTAATCATGTTTATAGAACCATATCATATTATATATTTTTATGTTCATTATTTAGAGGTTACTATAGTTGTAGGGGTATATTTCACAGTCTAAATTTTACCAGGATTATATATATATTTTTTAATCTTGGGTGTATTTTACATTTTATTTCTCTAAACCACTATATATTTTTCGTCGTTTGTTTATTTATTTATTTTCTAATAATTATTTTCATTATCAATCTATTGGGAACTCAAATCTAAAAAATGGGGTTTTATATGAAAAGTCAAGAAAAAAAATTCTTTTTTGGCCAAGAATATTTTCCTTACATATGCATGTTTCTTAATTTTATTTGATAATATATTTGTATATTGATAATTTTATTTTAATAAATTAAACTTCTAAAAAAATTACCTTCATTTAAAATGTTTTATATTTAATAATTTAATTATTATTTTCACAAGTTATTTATTAATTTATTTGTGAAAATTTATAAATAAGGTGTTTTAAGTTTACATTTTAATCAATATTTACCATCATCATAACTATTATTCATTATTAAACTTAATTTTCTTGTTTATTTATATTTAAGTGAAATTACTAATTCCATTATTCATCAAATTTTTTTCTATTTTATGTATTAGAGAAAATATAAGTACCCGATGTTAAACATTACATAAACTTGAATTAAATGAATAATTCATATTTGGGATCTTTTCAAGTTTTGTGTTTTAGAGAGTTAGGTCATAACGATTACATTACATTTCAAAAATTACAATATAGACACTTCAACCAAATTTACATTTTTTTCATAAAATAAAATCGATTAAAAAATTTCATGACCATTTCAATGTTTTAGACAACATGACTTTTCCTTGATCCCATCATTGTTCCTATTAATCTTTATATCATGTGAAATGCATTTCAAAACCTGGTATGAGAATAAAAAGCATAGTAATGGTTATAAAAAAATGAATGAATACATTAGTTCATCAATACATACAGAACATAAGCTCTTTAACATACCACATGAAATCATATGATTTATGAATAACATATAGAAAACAAAAATACTAATAGAAACTTATGGAATCCATAACATACTTACATTGTAGCTTCCACAGCTATGTAGGGTGTCACATTTAGAATACCCATCATAATATATTCCCTAAATCTAATAGGATAAACATACAGTTTTACCTTTTTCAGGTTACCCAGTGCATTGGGGATCTATCTCAGGCTCACCCACCATAGGTTTATCATGGAACCACCCGTATACGTAAACCATTCTCAAGAACAGTAATATAATCATAACATAAAACACAAGCCCAAAGAAAGATATCATTTCCACATTATAATAACGATATGTGATTTCAATATATTGACATAATAAAAGGATTCTCAAAACCCTTTTCATATAATAAAATAGGTAAAAAGGGTATATGGTATTTATTTTCCTTCAAAAAAACACTATGACTTGTTAAGGAAGCCAAATATTAAATAATACACGTGGTGGCAGAAATGTCATTGTCACCTCTTAAGTTAAAAAGAAACATTCATTTTTGTCATTTTTTAAAACTCCATATAGGGCATGTATTACCATCGAATGAAATGAAAACTAAAATATTTTTATACACTGTATAAAATAAAGTCATGTATAAAACAAAATACGCCCAATGAATGGAGATTTAGACGATGTCTTTTACCTCATGTTCGACTAAACCTGCTCGTTATTTAATTTCCTGAATAATAAACTAAATATAATTTATAAATGATTAAGAACATTTTTCATGTTTATTATACCTTTTATATTACTTATTACCATGTCTTATTCATTATGTAATCATTTATGTTAATAATGGTCATTTTGTCAATATTTGGTACTTGAGTCAAAAATGAACTTCTTATATTGACATATTGTTCTTGTGGTCAAAATTACATTATATCCAAAATGATATTTATGATTTAGATATCATATATTTCATATATATCCAGTATATATATGTATTTATAAAATTGCCTAACATTTTGAGATAAGAAATGAAATGCACTGTTCATTGAGACGGTAGGTCGTACGTACGCTTGAGTGCTACTTTCATGTCTATTTAATATTTAATGTAATGAAAACATAATGATACATAGGTGTATTATAATTATTTTATAATAAAATATATAATTTCATCAACTCCGTACCTTATACATTCTACATATGGAATGAACGAGTAATATCACTTTGAGGGGCAGTATTCTGCACTTCCCCAAATGAAATTATCGCGTTTACCCATAATGAAAACCATAACAGTATAATGTAAATGAAAAATAAAAAATTATAGAGACAAAATAAATATAATATATATCACATGTAAATATATTTCCATCTTATTGGCCACCATAAGATGTGGATAAAGAAGATTGAACATTCATTATTTTGTGAGGCAGTAGTTCACCTTCCACAGAAATAGTATGTTCTTTATCAATTAGATAGTCGTGTTTGTAAGATTAGTTCAAATTCATCTCATAAAAACAACCTATTATATTGAGGATATTGGTGTTGTCATAATTGATTGTAATCAAAAGAGTTTAGGGGGTTGGTGAAGTAAAATAAATGAAAATAACATAGAGAAGATCTTACATTTAAATTTGTTATCTCCCTTTCATTTGAACCAAATGGTTTACTTGAAATTCATTCGGCCTAAGGTAAGTCTTCTAGAATGAATATAGGGTTGTAGGGAGAATAATAGGGCAGAGGATGGATGATCCAAGGGTCTTTAGATGTGTTAGGAATGGGTTATAAGTGAGGGATTTTTATAAGGGGAGGAGGGGCTCTTTAGGAATGTTTAAAATATTATTTTATTATTTAATTAATTTAATTTATAATGGTCCAAAAAATATTAAAGTCAAATAAAAGACGATTAATGTCTTAAATAAAATCATCCAATAATAATTGGACAGCTTTTATGTTTTTTTCAATCTTTATAATTTTATTTATTTAAATCAATCACTAATGAGGTAAACACAACATCATTATTATGTCAAAAATAATTTTAATTATATGATGTCTAAAAATTTAAAAAAACCTATGATGTAGGAAATCTTTTTAGCTTTAAAAATAATATTTATAGTCTATGAGGTAACATATATAACCCCATGTACAAATTTATTTATTAAACGGTATATGTTTATGTAATTTTTGTTTTTACTTCCAATTAATTAATATAAAGTGTCATTATTCTTATTAAGTGGCTCCATGTGGACCCAAAATCGAACCAAGGATGCACATGGTCGGAAACGTGTCCAAAAATATGATTAAAACAGATTTTAGTGTGATTTAATTTTATTATAATATTATTTTTATCTTGAATTACCCTATTTACATTTTACCGCGGTAAATAAAAGTCCAATGTTACTATTTACCAATTTTTTTAATCATATTGAACCAAATTTTACATAATAATAACAACCATGTATTTTAGATCTTCAAAATTCAATTCATATAAGCAGATAATTTCCATTTAATTGAAAAAGCTAGTTTTTTTGCTCTTACTAAGTGTTTTCACTATTCAGAATAAAATGAATGATTTCCTAAAAATAACAAAAATTCTGCCTTAGCTATATTTGGTATTCCGAATTCAAAAATGATGTCTAATTTCAAATTTTCATAAAATAAATGTTTCACTAATTTATTTATAATTAATTCCCATTATCAAAACAAAAACCGCGTTTTTATGAAATAATAACTCTCAAAAGATTGACACTTGTTAATGTTCTATTTCATAGTGAAATTACTTCCAATGACCATTATGGGATTACATGGTAATAAGATAGTCTAATTAAATTTCAAAACAAATTATAAAGATAATCTAACCATATAAATAAATTAGATAAAAATGCATTTTTCAATTTAAATACAGTTATTTCACAATTCATTAAAAAACTGAATTTTCTCAGAAAAATACCAAAAAATTACCCAAATTAAATTTTTATATCCCGATTATAATGAAGAATTTTATTTTATCAAATAAAACATATAAATGTTTCCAAAACTATATTGAATGATGGGTTTCCATCAAATGATGGTAAATATACCTTTTAATGAATATTAGAGTATTTATGTTCAAAATTAGATTCATTGGCATTTTAAGGCTGTAACTTTTATTGGATAAATGTAAAAACATTTAACAAACATGTATAATATTATTTTAGTTAGTTCTACTCATTCCCGCCAATACAATAGCTAGGAGTTAACTACAATTTAATTTAATATTGTATTCTTACATTTCAGTGTGACCCAACCTTCTGTACAACATAAGATTTCAAAGAAACTCATTGTTTTGTATCTGGTATGCCATCAAACATAGCCTCCACATTAAAGTAAAATTAATATTTAAATCACAAATATTAATAAATATGACAATATCATATCCTTATTTAACTAGGGATATTACATCCTTCTCCCATTTATAAATTGTTTCCTCTCAATTTTATTCACTTATCAAATAAATTGTTGTATTTATCTCTCAAATCATTTTCAGATTACCATGTTCCCTCTTCAACCATATATTTTTTTTTTCAAAAATCCATTACCTGATGTATTAACATATTCTGCAACACTTTCTCTCTTCGGTCAAGAATCTGGATAGGTTGCTCCTCATAAGAGATATTATCTTCCAACTAAACTAACTCTAGGCTCAATACATGAGATGGATCCGGCATATACATTCACAACATTGAAACATGAAAAAAATTGTGTAACATGTATGGACATGGAGGTAAAGACTCATTGTACACAACTGATCCAATATTATATAGGATTTTATAAAGGCCAATGAACCTCAGACTCAACATTCCCTTCATGCCAAAACACATCACACTTTTCCAAGGAGAAACATTGATAAAGTCATGACCATCTACCTCAAATGAAATATCCTTTCTATGATTATCCACATAAAATTTCTACATTCAATGAGTTTTTTTTGTTTTTCTGAATCAACTGATCCTTTTTTTCCATCACTTCTACAAATTATGGTCCCATTAACTTCCTTTCACCTACTTCATCCCAAAAATCTGGAGTTCAACACTGATTCATATATAATTCCTCAAATGGATCCATATGTATACTAGAATGAAAACTATTATTATAAGAAAATTCAACCAAAGAAAGATGTTGGTACCAACATCCCATGTAATTCATTGAGAAATCACGTAACATATCCTCCATGGTCTGAATTTTTCATTCTGACTACCCATCTGGTTGAAGATGAAATAGTATACAAAAATTTAATTCACCACCCAACAACTTGTGAAGGGATTTCCAAAATTTAAAATTAAACCAAGAATCTTGATCAAATACAATGGTGAGGGGGACTACATGAAACCATACTATCTCTTAAACATACAACAAAGAAAGTAGATCTATAGACAATGTGTCTTGAATAAGAATGAAATTATAAGATTTAGTCAATCAATCAACAATAACCCAGATTACATTATTACTTCGAGATGTGATTGGTAATCCCACAACAAAGTATATGGATATATTTTCACATTTCCACACTGGAACTGGTAAATATGGAAGCATACCTTTCCGTAACTATCTCTATGCTCTATCCTATTGACAAGTCAAACACACCACAATAATGCGTAAAATATCTCTTTTCATTCCATCCCACCAGCAATACTCCCCAATATCACTTTACATCATATTACTACTAAAAATAAATGAAAATGGATAACAATGAGATTCACATAATAACACATTCGTCAACATTGAATCTCAAGGAACACATAATATCTTCCCAAACCACAAAACGCAATCATTATCAATGTTAAAATCAAGAAACATACCCTTCTAAACCAACTATACCATTTTTTACAACTCATAGTCTTCCTTCGGTGCTTTCATAAATCTTTCTAATAGAGATGATTTCACTGGCATCTGAAACAAAACAGAGTAATTTGCTATACCAACAACATCAATTTCAATGTTCATCAAATAAAAAACCAAAGGATCTTGTTCTAAATGTAGTATGATTAATGATGCATTACTTTTTCGAATCAATGAATCAACTACTTTATTTGGTTTTCCCTAAATGTAATGGATCATGAAATCATAAAAATTGATTAATTATAGTCATCCCCTCTATCTCATGTTTATTTATTTTTGATTTAATATATACTTCAAAATTTGGTGGTCATCATATATTTCACATTTTTCTCTATACAAATAATGCCTCAGAATTTTTACAGAAAAAATAATAGAAGCTAATTTCAAATCATGTGTAGGGTAATTTAACTCATGAGGTTTCAGCTAATGTAAAGCATAAGTAATTACCAGATCATTCTATATTAGGAAAAAGCAATGTCCTTTCAATGAAGCATCACTATAGATAACAATATCACTAATTCTATAAGGCAGTTCCAAAACTAGAGCATTCACAAATATTCTTCTCTATTATTGATAACAACCATCACATTCTTTTTTCCAATTGTTCATAACAACTTTTGGAGATAACTTTTTCAGTGGGCTAGATAACCATGAAACTTTTCAACAAACCCCCAGTAATAACCTTCCAAACAAAGAAAACTATGTATCTCGATTATATTTGCAGGTCTTGTAAAATATTCAACATCCTTTTTTCTGACACAATCATTAGTTATGCCATTTTTTGATAAAATGTGACTAAGGAATGAAATTTTTTCTATCCAAAACTCAAAATTTCTGAATTTCCCAAATAGTTTATTTTATTAAATGGTTTAGAAGAATACCCTTAAATGACATTCATGGTTCTCTTTACATTTGGAATAAACCAAAATATTACCATTGAACCTAACCACAAACATATCCAAAAAATCACTGAAAAAAATATACAAGAGTTCCATGTATAATGAAGGTGATTTGGTAAACACAAAAGACATAACTACAAATACATAATGGCCATATCTAGTACGAAACACAGTATTCAGAATGTCTACAACATTTTCATTTAACTGATGGTACCCCGACCTCAAATCAATATTCAAAAAATACTAAGCTCCCTGATACTATTTCCTTTGTTGGACCAACATCTGGTGATGTAGTTGCAATGGTTTTCACAACCCTGTTATGCTTGTAGTTAGACCGCTTTCCCACAGTTTATTTCTTTAGTGGACATTAAATTGCATAATGACCCATTTCATTGCACTTAAAACATATTATTAATTGTAAATCAGATTTTGTCTTACCACTAACCTGATCATTTTCAGTGAAATTATGAATCTTTTGTCTCGTTTTACCACATCGGCAACATTTACCTGAATTTAAAAGACATTCCCTTGCTTTCGTTCTTAAAAAATTTTCTCAAACAGTAAACTCATGTTTCATACTTCCGACTTTTTTGAAAAGTTCATTCCTTTTGTCTGCCACATTGTCCACTTATTCTGTAGTTTTTCAAAGAACACATGACCATTGGAAAACTCAATTTCCACCTTCTCCGCACATCAAACATGTTTTTCATAACATTAGAACTCAGGAAAAGGTAAATACCATCGATACATAGGATTTAATCTTGAGTAAAAAGGTTGATTTTACTATCAAGATCTCATATGAAATTTGGTGCATACCTTACTAGTCGAGTTAATTTTGCTTCTTAACTAGCCACCAAGTCATCCTCCTAACTCAATTCCAGGAATTGTATTTCCATCCCAAGAAGAAAAAACATAGGAAAATATTTCTCAAGAAACATACCTTTGAATTCATCCCAATCAAGAGACTCGATCTCCTCACAATCCGTGATATTTTTCACCATGAACCACCACTGATCAGCCTCACCTTGAAAATAGTAAACAACAAGACTAGCCACTGGATGTTCTGAACACCCCATGACATCACAAATATTTTCTAGTGCATAAATAAAACCTTCAACTAAAATGTGTTCAGTTGATCCTCAGAATAATGGGGGATGTTTCCTCATTAAATGCTATACTACTGACACATTCCTATGTGGTTGATCTTGAACATCTCGCGCATGGATACCACCACCATTTATAGCCTAAGTCAACTATTCCATCACTACAAAAAACTATTCTGTTCTGATTCTAACCATCTTAGGCTACTAATTTTGAAGGATTTCTTCCTCATGATGGAATCCAATATTAGGTTCCATATTTTCTTTGCTAAAAACCATTATGAACACAAAAATATCTTAGCCTAAGGAACATGTTAATATGTAAATGCTATATCATTTCAATATTACCATAAATTTATTTATGGACATTAAGTTAACAATATCATAACTTCTAAATTCGTATAAAACAACCTCTGATAAAAACAATAAGGAACAAACTATAAACATTACATCATGATGAATTAAATGAATAATTCACATTGAGGACCTTTTCGAGTTTTGAGTTTTAGAGAGTTGGACAAAACTATTACATTACATCACACAAATTAAAAAGTAGAAACTTCAAACTAGTTTCAATTTTTTTTATAAAATAAAATCTCTTGTAAACTACATCATTTCTAGTTCCATGTTTTAGATAGCATGACTTTTCCTTGATCCCATCCTTGACACTTTTCATATTTATGTCCCTTGAAAAACATTTCAAAACATGGGATGAGCATAAAAAGATCAGTAAGGGTTATAGAACAATGAAATAAAACCTTATTTCATCAATTAATATATAACATAACCTCTTTAACATACCTCTTGAAATCGAAAATATTTTTGAATAAATCAAAGTAAACATAAATCTTAGTTGTAACTTTTTTCATCCATAAATACTTACGTTGTAGCCTTCAAAATAATGTAGGGAGTTTCATTAAGAATACCTATCATAGAATATTCCATAAATCTCTCCGGAGAAACACTCACGTTTACCAATATATCATTACCTAAAGAACTGGAGAGCAATCTCGGGCTCACCCACCCTAGGTTTATCATGGTACCACCCATATAGGTAAACCATGCCCATGTACCATAATATAATAATAAAACATAACACAAGCATAAAGGAAAGATAAAATTTCCAAATTAAATTCACGATATATCATTTCAACATATTGATATAATAAAACCATTCTAAAAACTATTTTCAAATATCAACGTACATAAAAGGGTACATGGTAAATGTTTTCCATTAAGAAAACACTACGACTTGTTATGGAAGCCAAAGATCAAATAATACTCACGGCAGTGGAAAATTGTTGTCCCCACTTAAGTTAAAATGAAACTAAATTTTTGATCATTTATTAAAACAACTCATAGATAAAAGAATCCCATTGAATGAAATGAAAAATAAAATGTGTTTATACATCGTTTAAAAGAACGTCGTGTATAAAACAAAATATTCCTCAATGAAAGGATGTTGCGATGAAGTCCCTTACCTCATGTCCGACTTGACCCGTTCTCTATTTAATATATTGAATAATAAACTAGAGTTAATTTATACTTTCTTATGAACACTTTTAAATTATATTACTCATTTACATTACTTTTTATCATGTTATAATCATTATGTAAACATTTAAGTCAATAATTGTCATTTTGTCGATATCTGGTACTTGAGAAAAAAATGAACTTCATATAATTACAAGATGATTTTGTGGTCAAAATAATGTTATATCCATAATGATATTCATGATTTAGATATCATAAATACCATATATATCTATTATATATATGTATTTAAATAGTACATAACTTTTGGATATATGAAATGAAACGCACCATTCACGGAGATGGTAAGCCATGCGTACGCCAGAACACTAAATTCATTTCTATTAAATATTTTATGAAAAGAAAACTTCTTGATACATAGGTATATTATAATTCTACTATAATATCATATATAATATTAGTAACTCTATCCTTTATACATTTCACGTATGGCATGAATGAGTCATATCACTTTGAGGGGGTGGAAGTCAACACTTACTCAAATGAAATTATCGTTTTTACCCATAAAGGGAACCATAATGGTATGTTATAAATGAAAAATATCAGAAGTATAGAGACAATATAAATATAATATATATCAAATTTAAATATAGTTCCATCTTAATGGCCACCATAATAGGTGGTAGAAGAAGATTAAAAAATCATCATTTCATGAGGCAGTAGTTTGTTGTCCATAGAAACCGTTTGTTAGTTACCTATTAGATGGAGGATTGTGTATGAATAGTTCGAATAATTCCCTTAAATATAACCTAGTATAATGATTATACTGGTGTTGTTATAAAATAAATGAAAAAAAGAGTTTAGGGGGTTGATGATGTAAAATAAATAAAATAACTTAAGAGATGACATTAACATTAAATTGGGTATCTCCCATTGGTTTGAACCAAAAAGTAAATTAGAAGTGCCTTATACCTAAGGTAAGGATTCTAGGAGGAAAAGGGGGATGTAGGGGGATAAATTAAGCAGAGTTTTGGATGATACAAGGGGCTTGAGAAGTGTTAATAATGGGTTAGAATTGAGGTATTTTTATAATGGGGAGGAGGTGCTCTTTAGGAATGTTTGAAAATATTATTTATTATATAATGATTTTGGATTTATTAGGGTCCAAAACATATTAAAGGCAATGAAAATATGAATCATGTTCTAAATAAAATCATCCAACAATAATTAGACAGGTTTTGGATATTGTTTTAATTTTTTTAATCTTTTTATTTAAATCATTCATTAATGAGGTAAACATTGCATCATTATTGTGTCACAATTTTTTTTAATTATTTGATGTATAAAAATTATAAATAAAATTCAATGAAGTAGAAATAATTTTAGCTTTCAAATGAATATTTATATTCTAAGTGATAACTCATATATCCCCATGTAATAATTGATTTAATAAAAGATATATGTTTATGTCATTTTGTCTTTACATTAAATTAAATAATATAAAGTGTCATTATCACTTTTAAGTGGCTCCCTGGGGTCCCAAAATCGAACCAATGATGGAAATGGGCGAAATATATCATTAAATAGGATTAAAAAACATTTTAGTGTAATTTAATATTATTTTAATATTATTTTTACCTTGATTTACCTTATTAACCATTGACTACGGTAAATAAAAGTCAAAAGTTACTATTCACAAAAAATTATT
The DNA here is from genome assembly GCA_963277665.1 of Viscum album. Lineage (NCBI taxonomy): Eukaryota > Viridiplantae > Streptophyta > Magnoliopsida > Santalales > Viscaceae > Viscum > Viscum album. The sequence continues at coordinate 1,866,849,602 of OY728120.1, read as the reverse complement.
TTCATCTTAATGAATTTTTTTTGCTTACTAATAAAAACCATGAATTTCATATTTATGAAATTTAATTCATAGAATAGGTAAAAATTCATTTAAATTAAAAAGTCGTGTTTTAACAACTACTAAGTGTTTTCACTATTCTTCAAAAATTGACGTTTTTATGAAAAAATAACAAAAAGTCTGCCTAAGATATATTTAATATTATGAATGCAAAAATGATTCCTATTTTAACAAAATAAATACATAGAAGTTTCATTAACTAATTTAAAATAGTTTTTTGTTGTAAAATAATTATTTTTAAGAAACAATAACTCTAATAAGATTGACACATGATTATGTCCAATTTTAATGTGAAATTACATCCAATGTCCCACATTAGATTAAATGGTAAAAATATAATATAATTACTACTGAAAACAAATTAAAAATATAATCTATCCATGTAAATAAATTAGATTAAAGGGAAATTTTGAATTAAAACAAAGTATTTTTCACCATTCATTAAAATAAGAATTTTTTCATAAAAATTCAAAAAATTTACACGAAGTAAGTATTGATTTCCTGATTTTAAATATGAATTTAATTTTGACAAATATAACATATAAAGTTGACCAAAACTATATTTAATGATGGTTCACCATAAAAAGGTGGTAAATCGGCCTTCTAAAGAATATTAGAGTATTTATGCTTAAAATTTGATTATCCACATTGTAAGCCTCTATCTTTTATTGGATTAATATAAAAACATTTAAAAAACATGTATAATCTTATATTAGTCAGTTTTTATCATTCCTTCTAATAAAACGACTATGCATTAACTTCCATTTAAAATAATATTATATTATTATTTTTTAGTATGACCCAACGTTGCACCCAAGGTAATATTTCAACGAAAAATATTATTATGTATCTCGTATGCCATCTTTAATAGATTACCCTTTAAAGAAAAATTAATATTTAATTCATTGATATTAATAAATATGAAAATATTATATCCTTTATTTACCAAGGATGTTAAAGAAAATCATGGGTTATTATATTTTGAAATGATTCTAAAATGGGGTATTATTTTGCATATTTATATATGTATATATATTTTTATCTTCCACTCCACATTTTGTTAATTAACATTATTTTACTTTTAAATTTTTAAATTTTTTAAAATTATCTTACATTTTTTTTATTCTAAAAATATCATGAAAATATATTTTAATGTGAATTTTAACATCAATTTTCAAGGAAACGTTACAACAATAGTAATGGAAATTATTTTCAAATGTTGTTATCCCATTTTCCTCTATATAATTAAATGTAATTTCCAAAATCTTAAAAAATAATTTTTAGTGAATTTTTTGTCTTATTTCATCCAACACTGATTTATTGTTTATCAATCTTTCAATTAATATGTGTTATTCTAACAGATGATTATATTAATTATCAGCAACCCTTTTTAATTGTCTATAATTTTCTGGTTTATTTCCATGCTGTTTGTTAATATGGATATATTAACATAGTCATATACACATTATTATATATAGTGTATGTGACTTATTTTTAATTAATCCGAATAAGGATGTTTTCCATGAATGATACCCAATTTATTGACTTGGGAAAATAGTTATTATGTATACGTGGTTATATACAAGAATTGTTCATTAATAAGGAATATTTTCTTTATTATTCATTAAATATATGTGGAATTAGTTATAAATGTGTATGTTATTAGTTGGTACCTAAGTTATATAACCTTTCAATGAATTAGTAGGTATCATGAGACCTATGGGAATTACTTTAATTTTGTGTATTCTAGCTCATACAATGAACAATGTCTATGTTATCAAGCTTTGGCAATATAAAAATTATACTAGTTGATAATCCTTTATGATATGTAGAATGTCTTGTTTGTAATGCCCTTAGGTAATCAATGATTCTTTATATGGGTTCTTAATGGTATGATTTATGTTTATATAATTATACATTCCATGATAATGAAATCTGTCAATGTTTTCCTTGTGAATAATATTTTGACATAATTATTAAAAATTTCCATTACTCAGGTAAAAATTTAAATGTAATATGTATTTATTATTAACTCCTTCATTTTATTATGCCCTATTAATTGATGAATGATTTAATAATACTCTTTACTAATAGTGCATTTGAGGTCATCATTTCATCTATTCCCATTTACATATGTTATAAAGAATACTAACGAAAATGATATATGTAGAAGGGTAAAATGTATGTATTGTTTTCTAGGAGATAATAAATACTTATTATTTAATAATAAAATATAGATATTTCTTTAAAAAAATTGATTTGATGAAATATATTTGAGACATTTTAGGTGATTTTTTGTTCATTCTCAAAATATGTAAACAAAAAAAAAGAATTGGGTATTTAATTAACTTAACAATTTCATAGATTTGGTAATAAAGTTTTGTTAAACATGATTCAATTTTGATAGCATGAACACCGCTCAAATAGATTTTGGAAATTAAACATTCAAAAACAATTTCTAACATATGATGTTTTCTAAATTATTTAATATATTTATGAGTTATTCTGGAACTTTATGGATTCATACATAATAATGTTTAATGGAAATAAATTTTAATTTCAACTTATTATTATTATGAGGAATTAAAATTGAAAAATATTAGCATACATATAATCAAAATTAATTCAAATATTTATCTCTAATAATAAATTATATAACTCCATTATAAATAAATGGATATTAAAGTGCGACTAATAATCTTTAAATGATATTTTTTTTCAAATACGACTATACATTTTTAAATTTACTATCCTAATTGTCTGTTTATTAAATCTTAGTAAAATAAACTTATTATAGTTAGTAATTAAAAATTAAAAATTCTTTACTAATTTTATTACATTAAATCTATAAGTAATCAGTAATATATTTTAAAATAAAAAATAGAAAATTTTAAATTTATATATTATTTAGAACAAAAAATATTTCATTTAAAAATGAAAATCTCATTCTTGTTTAATACCAAACCAAATTATTTATGTGGGATTATCATAATCAGTTTTTTTATCATAAACCATTAAAATATATATAAATGGTAATTTATGAAATTTATTATAATAAAATAGAGAAGAATAAATATTAGTTATCCATTGATTAAAGAAATTTTAATGTCATTATATCCACCAACAATTATTTATATCATTCTATATAACAATGTTTAATGGATTGTAAATATAAATATACGTCTATAGAATATATATTACTGAAATATAACTAAAATTAATATTTAGAAATGTTTTCATATTATATGTTGGATGTGTTTAATTTTTTTGGGCCATGGAATCTAGAGTTATGAATGAGAGGGTTGGGTTTAACAAGATAAAAACCATGTATCCAATAATTATTATTCTTTATAGTTATGAAATGGATCAATGATTTTAATATCACTTTATGATCACTTGTCTATAGGGTGAAAGAGCTACGTTTTGGGGTATACCATGAGTGTTTTATAAAAACAGAATTAAATTCGAAAATTCATAATGTCACATTTCATGGAATGGATTGAGAGAATGTGAAGACCTATATTTTCATGGGTTACATTGAGTACATATGTAATTTCAAATAATTGAGCCTTGATATTCAAAATGCATGAGTTGTCTTTTGAATCGTTACAGGGTTAATGATATTTTTTGGATGCACATGGTGATTGGTTTTACTATTGATTCACCTTATTTGGGGATGATAAGAAATGATGTATTTCATTGTGATAGTTTGATTTTACCTTTAATGGGATTATTGGAATCTATTTTTTTATAAAATGATTATAAATCTCGGTATGAGCAGATGATGAGTTATTCCTTATGAAATCTATCGAGTTAAGCCTTACGAGAATCATGTCCTAGTTAGTGACCACATTATATAAATAGTCATGGAATATAGTCCTTGGTATCTAGTAGATATTTATTTTTCATGAATTGAGCCTTGGATAATTTTTTTATGAATTCATGCATTTTGTTACAATCATTGGATAGTGTTTCACCCAAGAGTTAGATGATGGTCTACCATAGATATTAGTTCACTAGTAATCATAGAAAAAAATTCGTTTAATTAAAAGGAAATACTATATGAACTCACTATGACAAGGATTGTTTTAAAAAAAATAAGATTTTTTGTACTATAGTAGGGTCTTCTGTGAAATGTATGTTGGTATTCCTTATAGATGACGAGGCAGTTGAGTTGGTGATCATCACATAACATATGAGTTAGAGATGACATGATGTATTATCGACTTTTTATAGGGTTATTTTTTTAATGATGATATGTATAATGTAATATAATTGTATGGAATATATAAACTAATAAGATATAATACAATAAATAGATGATGAATTTGTTAGAATATGTGAGGTCATTATGAGCTATGTATGATATGAGATTTATTTCATCATGTTATGCCTGACTATGATTTGGAGTACCATTCTCAATCCTATTTAGGATAAACATTCCTTATGGGATGTAAATGAACTATGTTTTCGATTAATTTACTATTATATTCGATATTTAATTGAACAAATTCATCCACTAATAATAAATATCAAATTGGAAAATAATGATTTGCGTCCCCTGAAATGTATTTATTTTATTGGGGGAAGACTATGAGTCATGTTATATATTGATATTTTATTTTCTACTGGAAAATATTGAGTAATGTTTTTATATAATAATTATGTCTATGAGATATAATCATTCCACATCATTGCTTTCATTTTAATAGGGATAGGAAAATATGGATCCCTCAAATTGTATTCCCTTTCACAACTAATATAAAAATCATTTCAAGTCAATCTTTATTGTAACCAATTTAGCACATAATCACCAGAAATGTTTATTTTTATGAAATTTTATTGGTATATATTTACAATGTTTTTATCTCTAATTCTTGATATATATTTTTATATATAATAAGGGACTCATTTTTTGTCTCAAATATAGATTTTGTTTCAAACCGTACACATGATCCTTAGTGGTTAAACATAGAATATATCAATTAAACATGTTTCACATCACCAATTCTATATTTTTTCAGGTTAGAGTTGCATTTTATATTTACATATTTGTTAAAATGGAGATGATAGTGGTTTTAGAGTAGGTTATCCATTTATATAAGTACCCACATTTTTAATTTTTAGAGTATATTAATTGATATTGGTTTTTAGTAAAATGTTTTAAATTTAATCTGGGTATGAAATTTTAAACCTAAAATTTCAGTCAAGGAATTATATTTAATTTTTTTTAATTTGGTAATTATTTATGGATTTTTTATTTTTTATTAAATATTAGGAGTCAATAAATGGTTTTTATTATTTATTCACTGAAATAATAAATATATTTATGGATATATCTATAAAATAAAAAATAATGAAAGGAAAAAAATTGACTATGATTACATTGAAAATGATATAATATGTCAATAAAGATATTATATAATTGACTACCAATAATTTAGAAAAAAAGAATGTGAATGCGAATTAATTTTAATGAAAAGGGGGAATGAATAATTAATAGATTATAGGCGTTCCAAGAATTCTCCTAATGGGAAATCCATCTTTTAGGGTGTGCATTCTATGGATGTCATCTTGATAATATTTCATTTAAGAGGGTTTATGAGAATTATGTTTTAATATATTAAAATAATTAGAATGTTTTTTGATGTTCTATAGTAAATTGGTTGGTGGGGGTTATTAGTGGAATACGGATTTCATATCATCATTTAATCAAGGAATGTGACTAGAAATTTTAATCCTATATAATATTAATTTATATAAAAAATGATTATGATTATCCAGTATAATAATGTAATCATTAATAATATGGAGTACTGAATATGTTGTGAATTGAAATTGTTTATGGTTGATAAATATAATATTTTTGGGATTGTTAATTAAGTGGAACAATTTAAATGGGATAATTTTTTATTAGGTTAATAATTATTTAAATTGGTTACCAATGAATTTTTATATAATGAGGGATGAGAAAATATATTTCAAATATAATGAAATATATTTTTAAAATATAAGTAGATAAATAATGTATATATGATGAATATGGATTTAATCACAAAATATTTGATTGATAATGAATAATTGTTAATCATCTAGTTGTGAATGGTTTCATAAATTGTTATCATATTTCAAAAATTAATTTAATATTAACATGAACATGATAATATGATATGAGTCTAGAATAATGAAAATATTTATAAAATATCAAGGATATGAAAGGGGTCAGATTCATAGTATCATCAACAATTAATACCAATTTCACACATGGTACATGCCACTCACATAAAATATGTGTACAATTGTTAGTGATGTTTGGGGATCGAGTTGTAGTTCTAAATATATGTGTAATTTTATATGTAACCATGTTCCTGAAAACATATAGGGTTAGATAACATTTTGGTAGTAAGTTAAATGGTGTAGAATAAATTCTCTATGAGTCATGACACCTTGGGATGAGGTAATACCATATCTAGTGAGATAATAAATTTGATAATTATGATGATATTTAAATATCATATTTTTTATAATAGTATTGGAAATCCAATATATTATAATCCTAAATATTTTGTTTAATTTTCTAATATATTATCTTATTACCATTAAATTATATGATGGATGAGGAATCATTATTACAATGATTCATTGATATGTTCTGTCCATGTGATATATTTTGTGGAATTTTATATACCTAGGTATGTAGAAAATTAGTGAAGAATTAATCCCCAGGAACAAATTTTGGAAAACATAGGTGGGAGAGAGATGATTTTTTTTAAGGCTGTGTTTATATATACCATTATATGGGTGGGTCCCAAGGTCTGAGAAAATTTAAAATATGGGTATGAATTCATTTGTGACATGTGGTAGTGATGTGGTGGTGGTTTTTGATACATGGGGACAAGAATGGTCATGATGATGATAATTATTATATTGATAATTTAGATTATTTGGAAACCATAGTGGATGTAAGATGTGTGCTGAAGATGTAGGTTAAATAGGGGATAGATTTTAATGGATTACAATATATAATACAACAAAAGTCCCCAATGTAGTATAATAATATGGTTATTGTGTTTTTTGGTGGAGTGTCCCGTATGGTGTAAAAAATCAAAACAATAAAAATTCCAGATAGGTGGGTTATGGTATAATTAATGGATGTTGAATTAATTGTGTGTTACACAATACTAGAAATTATATATTTATTTATATGTGATGGATAATTTCTATTGATTGGATATGTAAATTTATGTGGAAATATTTTAGTGAGTTCTCTATATGTGAATAGTAATGTAGTGGTGGTGATGATATTATAACAATGTCCTTGAGTGTTGGAAAATTCATTGTTTGAGATATTAATTACATGTGGATATTTTTTTAGAGTATTAAGGGTTTTTTAATGTACAATTTCAATGGTAATTGGTGTTGGAAAGTGAGATTATATTTTATATAGAATACTAAATTATGAATGGTTACCACATGGGGGATGTGGGTTGATTGATTATATTATATTATTTATTATGTAAATACATTCATTAAAATGTATCATTTATATTAAATCATAAGGTTCAGGAGGAGGAACCTAACATGTATACATATATTCTCCCACAAAGATATATATACTATTTTTAGGAATTCTTTATAGATCCGGGGGTGATATAGTCTAATCTCCACACCAAGGTTGACAAATATATTAATAGAGATGGATCACATTATTTTATAATAATTTCTTATTTATATAATTATACATGATGTTTTATTCTATTTAGAGCTTGAAATTACATGATTTAATATGTATTAACAAACATTATTCATGTGTTGTGGTTATGAATGGTTTGACTTATACATAGTGACTTGGTGTTTTCCATTTTAAAGTTTAGAACCTTCCTATATATGTGTCATGGTATACCATTGGTTTTAGCCTCCAACCAATGAACTAATAAATGTTTCCATCATGATTCGTATTCAATATAATTATTTTCTTATGTGACATTCATGTTAGGGATGGTAATGGAGATACATTTACATTGGATAATTATCATTATTACATACTTGATTGGACTAGTGGTAAATCCATTTTATATATCATGAATATTTTAAATAGAAAGTATTGATTTTATTTATAAATATTGTTTTGTATTAATTTTGTGTACAAATATTTTTTATTCTATTTCATTGAGAAATTTTCAATGTTTTGTTGTTTATTAATTTTTTATATATTTTATTGTTATCATAGAAAACATTAAGAGTATAGTGTACACAATGTTTATCATATATTATCACTACTATTCAGAAACAACAAACAAATGGGGAGGTGTTATTGAGGTTAAATTAGTATGGGGTTTGATAAAATTTATCTTATGGGTTTAATATATTATCATTAATTAGATTGAAATGTATACATGGTCTATGTAATGATATCTTTACCCAAAACCAAAATCCAATTCAAAAAAGTATGGTGTTACATTACATTTTTCATGAATCCCATATTCTAGAGGCTTGAAACTAGTTCTGAGTGATTAGGACATTTCCATGGTGAGAATATGCCCTCATATCATAAAAAATGTGTAAAATAATAGAAAATCATCAATGAAATAAGAATAGTGATAATAGAATAAATAAATAAGAGTCATGCAGTAAAAAAGGAATGTGGATGAAAGAAGCCATATATACACATGGTCATACCACTACACATCAACTGATATCCCATTGGGATGATCAAATATGAAAATAAATAAAAAATAAAAGGTAATATAATTTAATGAAATTTTCATGGATCACCTCATATAGTCTACTAAAACCATTTGAGAAATCATGATTGATCACACTTCAATGTTCAACTACCCTACATAAACCATAGATCAATTATGTCTTCATGGGTACACAAATTCAATGTAATCATAGGTAGGGTTTTAATACAACATAGATGGGAACCAATATGAGGTTCTCCTATATAACATATAAAGTAGTTTATTCACTTGTGATTTTATCAAATGAATAAATAAATATAATATTAATTTGTAACTAACCATCCTCCATTGATTTTTGGGTATTGGAGTGACACTTGGGATCAATGAAACCTCCGCTACCCAGTTCTAGAGTGTCAATTAGCATTGTAATTTAATTAGGAACACATTGGTTATATCTGAACTCTATCGAGAAACATGTATAAGCTCATACAGAACTTAATGGGAAGATCTCATAGTTTGGTAAAAAGTAACCTCATTTGGAAATCAGTGGTAGGAATCTAATATACTAGGAAAATAATTCATCTACACCCGAGGTGTAGACAATGCTTTTCAAAAATATCAACCTCAAAAGATCAGGGTGTGTGCACTCTTCATAAAAACAAAATTTCATATGGAAACCTAAGGGAAAACTGAAAACTTCACAGAACAAAGTGTCATAATAAAAAGATCAATGGAACGTGATATCATTCAAGGAATCACATATTACATTACTATATTCTTGTGGGGAACCATTGGTCACGAGAATCATCACACAATGCCTTCATATGCATGCTCTCTATCTATGATTAGAAGTCTCAAAAATATTTGGGGAAGACACCCCCATATTTCAAATCAAGAACCACTATAGTCATCCACATAAAAATACTTGTCACATGTATCCTAGGATAGTATCCCATGTTTACAACCAATCCATACCCCCAGATCCATACTAAGGTCAAAGCAATGATACATTTTCTAATGTCACTCCCAATGTCTTCAGTACATGTTCTCATATAAGAAAAAATGAACATTCATTTCCTAGAATATATGAAAGAAGTCCACTTCTCATTACCCTATCATCATTGGACCATATATATGTGCCCAAAATATCACCAATCTGATCATGTTATACCCAATAGGGTACTCATGTACTTGTTAGAGATGAAAACTTGCCCCACATTCACAGAAAAATGACCAATGGTTATATGGAATCATAATCCTCATATGGATTCCCTATGCATTCAATTCAGAAATGTGGGTTTTCATATACGTAGTCAATCCTCACACAAAATTCACGGGAGATAAAGGAACCTATCACAAGTGTTGATGAATTTGGATAATTTAATCACTTTATACATGATGAGTGATGATGTATCTCTAAGATTATTAATGCATAAATTGGGAATAATCAATTAGAGGATGATGAATCAATAAAGAACCAAGGGTCTATCACATCCTTTATCTATTTCATTTTATTTAGATACATTGAATAATAAATGAAATACTTTAGGTGAACTAAAAATATTTTTCAACCAATGTGGAAAGTTAATATATCTTATTTTTCATAAATAAAATATATAAATGATATGGAAATTCATAGGGACCACATAATTCATGCACATAGAAATTTACATTAATCATATCCGAAAAATTCTCATTGAATCACATCCATGTATCATCTATTCTTCTATGACTCTGGAGGACTCAATTCATCATCTTTGACTCAAACCATTGATAAATTATTATCCTGTATAGCTCTAAATCATAGTTTATCAATGTGAATCCCTTTTATAAAAATAACCCCATTATAATGACCAATATTCTAATTCCCCCTTTAATTCCAAACCCATAAATACAGAAGTCTTTACAACCACCCCATCATTGTTGTAGTCTTCCCTGGTAAGTATCACTAGTCTTTTAACAAAAATAGAATCGTAATCAATTTGTAATGTAATTATATATATTAAAAAATCTACCTCAAAATGTATTTTTTTCATATATATAAAAAAAGATATAAAGAATCACCAAAACCTAAGACACCCACTCATCATAATCATCTATACCGAGATTGATGTCACCCACTTCCATCAATTTTGAGACACTATCTTTTCATAGATAAATTTATTAAAAATATAATGCCTCTCCCAATCACATGGGAAAAATCATAAAGGATAATTAAAATCCATGGTTCTCCCCATAAATAGAATTACCATATGAAATTAATCTCTAACAGTCAAAAAAATACACTCAGAAATGTTTATAACTCATTACACTAAATTACATTCAAAAATTCAATCAAAAATATTATGTGAGACCTTACAAAAAAGTCTTATTCATACCCAATGACGAACAATCTCATATTCATATCATAATTAATCAATAATCCATCATTTTTTTAATTTTTTTCTAATTATTATTTTTTTATGTTTTTATAAACTACAAACCATTTTAGTATGTCTTTCGGAAAGATAGTTTTTTCAACCTCACAGTTTTTTGATATACAATATTTTTAGTCATTATATTTTTAATATTATAATTTCATATGAAATATAACGAGTATATAAAAATATTATTAATCCATGATGAAGTATAATTTAGTCACTAATTTTCTGTCATTTTGGTTCGAATATGATTCATGATTTTTTTATGGAAAATATATTTTATGATGATTTTGTTGTAAAGTATTGTTTGTTAATTATTTTATAACATTATATATATAGCTTTAAAAATTCCCAAAATTGTATAATTATAAATAAAATGAATTTTTTTTAAAAAATTAATTATAAAATAATGTTTGAATATTTTTTAATGTGATGATAGAAGTTCTCAAATTTAATGAAAAAAATTTGGAAATTTGGATTTATTAGAAATCAATTTTTTTTAATTAAATTATATATCTTCTGATCAACACTGGAAAAACAATAAATTTTTTTGATTTATAAATATTTAATGATTCCCTAAATTTAATAAAACCCCATGAATGTATAAAAAATATTATTTACATACCATAAATAGAGGTCAAATGTCAACTACATTATAATCATTTTTTGTGATGTTTTTATATCTTGTTTGTTTATGTATTTTTACAATATATATTAAAAATTAATTTTGATTTATGTGTTTTATGATTAATATGAAATAACATGAATATATATATAGTTATGTTTTCCTTAAAAAATAATAATTATGAAGCTTATGTAGTATTAAATATAGTCAAAGACTAGTGTCAAGTTGTTTTATTGGTTTTTTGGTTTTGATAGTTCATTTAATCATCCTATCATGTGATTGTTTCCACATTACTATGATTATGTTTTCATCCTCACATGAATTATTGTTCACCTTATTGAATTTCAAGCTAACCATCCATGGAAGGTATTCTATGATATTTTAACATGAGAATTACATATTACAACATTCCAACTACTTCATCAAATGATGAAACAAGTATTCATCTGTAACTACACATCATATTATATATTATATCTTAGCATAACAATATGACACATATAAATATACTAACACCATTTCATCATGATCTGATATATTTTAGTTATTTTATGTTTTCTTTTTATTATCATATTATATGTAGTTTATGTCATCATATAGAATAATGCTATTATAAAAAGTAATTATTGTTTCCATATGTTTTATATTCTTTATGAATGTGACATTTCTAAGTGACAACATCTCACAATTTTCACACCTCCAATATACTGACCACAAGACAACTGACCACATGATATGATGATATGTTAATAACACCGATAGAAATTCCACATTCCTCACATTTTTTTATATCCTTTGTTATTATTTTTCTAAAATTTAATTTCAACACATGATCTATTTTTCATTATTTCTGATTACTTATGTAACTACATATTTAACTTAAGTGTTTTAATTATTTTATTAATTTTCCAAATTCGTATAAAAAATATATATGTGAGGTGTTACTATATTGTTATATTTATTTTTTAAATTTTCATAGACCATTCATTATTCTTACATAATATATAAAACATTTATTTATAATATTTAATTTTTTATAATTTGAGTTAATTTCATTGGATGATTATTCACAATGTGAATATTTATTTACATTAGAATTTATTTTAACTTATTTCTTAGGATTTAAATCAGTATAATTAATTTTTAAATTACATGATTCATAAAAACAAAATGTACATAATATTTCATGTTAATCTATCTAATTATTTTTAGTATATTTATTTATTTATTATTATCATTTAATGGGTAATTCAATTTTTTGAATTGGTCATCAGTTTTTGAATTGAAATGAATTTTGATACAATTATTGAAGACAATAACAATATCCCTCCTATATAATTGTCTTATTTGAATTTCAATTTCTTTTCCCGAATTGATTTTGGATTGTCAGTCATTATTGAATATTTTTAATAGCCTATGGACACATTCAAATATTTCATAAGAGACCATGATGAATTAAAAGTACACAAAGCTTTTGAGAACCAAATCATGCCCATTATCATTGAATCCATTTAAGATACTCAATTTTATATACTAAATGATATCCCATATACTTTACCAAAACATCTATGAATATGAATTAATTTGAAAGACATCCACATTTCTCAAGTTCTAATACATGTGATTTATTAATTTTATCATATCTTTCATCTTGTTTCTTATATCCCTAATTATACATCTTATATCAAAAACAAAGTATCTATTTTATTTATGATTTTACATAATAAAGATTTATTTTTCTTATCTTCTTGAGGTTATGACTTTCGAATAATAAAATTATGTCTTTTGGGTGGTGAATCCCATTTTATAAAGTGTTATTTTTGGGATTTGATTCCCCATACAAATGGAATTTACTCATTGTTATCAATCCACTAGAAAGGTATCTTATAACTAGGGATTGATTCATCCGTAAAAATTAGATTAGTTCACACTTATCAATCAATGAGTAAAGTGGTGTAATATTGTACTAGTTCCACATTCTATTGAATGAAATAAAAATTATTATGTTCCTAATTTTATTTATTCAGTAAATTAAATCAATTAATTATCATCATTTATTAATTTAAATAAAAAATTTATTTTATTAATAAATTTAATATGTTATATTCACTAACAACTAGACCATCCACCATTTCCCATTATTACATGATAATTGGTTTTAAAGGTTAATATTTTTTTTGGATTTTTTTGATCTATTAATATTTTACCTAATAAAAAAATTTTATGAAATATTGTTACATTCGGAATCTATCCATACCTAATATGGAGTTTTTATAATTTAATTTTTATGTCCTTTCCAAGTCCAAAAAGTCTAGTGAATAGATTTTAATGAGGGAAGTAATACAATTAAATGATGCTTGTATTCCTCAGAATCCACAAAACTCTTATGGGAATTTCTATGGATAATAGTGATAACAAATGATGGCATACCTCAATGTTCAGTGTAGAACACTTTTCCATCATGAAAAAAACTCTCATAACCATAGGATGACCAAGATACACTAATAATAACTGATGATGTGAAATATGATTTAATTTAAATCGTAGTTAATATCATATACATTTATATTACTAGATTTGTTTTGAGTCGCGTTTCTTCTAGTATGATATCTCATGATATTTGGAATATTCTATATGTAACTCAACTTCTATAATAATGAAATTATTAAATTCCATTTTGGAATACATTTCTATTTGTATAATGACTTCTTGATAGGTTAATATGAAATAGTTAACCAAATGTTCAATCAATTTAAAATAGTTGGGAATGGAATGAATTGATTTAAAGATGATTTGAAAAATCCAGTTCTTTTTTAATGATTCCAATGATCTCTACCAATGAAATATAACTGCATGATGTTTTAAATTGAAAAAATAAGGAACTTCAAACAGTATACTCTTGATGAATTGATTGGATCATTATTATGAGAACAATTGTCTTTATTACACACGAATTCATGATTTTCACATAGAAATACACATTATACCACCCATATGATCATTAATGTTATTGAATTTGGGTCAATTGGAACATTAAATAACAATTTAAAGGGGGGATACAAGGTCATTATTTAAAAAATCCATAACATGCTCCTAATTTCAAATCATTTATAAAATTGCATCAGATAACCTAGACACATAAAAAAGAAAGTTGGGAGTTGTAAAGACTAGTAAAGTAATAGAAAATACATATCATGAAAAAAATTATATTTTAAACAACATAAATTTCAAGGGGGGTATAAAATCGGTGATAATCATAAAAATGAACAATGAGGCATGATATTACATGATAACATAAAAAAATAGAATTGTGGAAACGAATTTATACATGACATCATAAAATTATGCCAAGGATAAAAACTAATCCATCATAACATGGTAATAAAATAACCACAAAGGATTAGGTTCACTCCATAATATCATACATGGAGTCTCATTAGACTAAATATGTTTGAAATTTGTTGGATCACTATATAATCTCAGTACCATATTTATATCGTGTACATTCATAACTGTGTGACATAGATCATTCAAAATAATGATGTATTTCATAAATTTTAACCATGTGAACTAGGATTTTGGGTTACACACATTTATTTACCCAATAAATGATGGTATGTTAGAACCAAGTTAATTCAATTGACTATTAATTGGTCTTCATATTTGCGATGAAATCATTTGGAATAAAAATCTCAGTGAAATATTGGAATCAAAATGATACTACATAAAGATTGATAAATTTTTATATTGAGAGTGAAAGGTTTATATATTAGTTTTCATATAAAAATGGTAGTAATTTTTATATTTAAAATAATATCTAAAAATTAGGAATTTTAATTAAATTCATTACATAAAAAATGTGCTTGAATAATGGTGATACAGATAGGACCCCACACAACATTTTAGCATATTAACATCAAAGATAAACTCTATAATGAGAGGGGATCATTGATATATATTTTTAGGATATTAATTTGATAGTAGAGGTATATATATATCACTATGAAAAAAATATTGAATTAATATTCAAAAATCTAATTACAATGCCGGTTCTTGAAAGTAAATGAAGAGATGGAAATCCCAATCCATTAGTGGGTGATACCAAAAGACTAGGAGAAGATTCATAACATATTGTGGAACATTTTTAGGACTATAAAGAGGTGATTAAATAGTAAAGACATGATCCATGTTTTTTAGTGAAGAGGAAGGGGGTTTGGTGGGTTTATATAGGAAGAGAGATTATAGTTCTTTATTATTACCCAAATAATGGTTTGGGACTCTATAAAATATAATAATCCAAAATATAGATCGTACCATGTTTTTTACAGTGGGATTCTACCAAACTAAAGTTTATTAATGATTTTATAATTAAAATATCCAAAATAATTAAAATATTAATGTTGTTGATGTGTTAGTGAGTAATGATTATAATAAAATTATTTTAAAACTGACAAATATAACATAAGTTTTGACGGATTCAAACATGCTTTATAAAATTTCTAAAATAACCTAAAAATCACATTCTTTTAAAGGGAAAACTTTTATTTCATTATGGTATGACTTTGTATAATTTATGACATCACCATTGGAGTCATTATGATGTCATAGTACAAACCATGTATTAATACCTTATTTAATTTTTACCTAAAAATTAAATTGTATTTAAAAAATATGAAATTTTTTACCATTGGATAAATTTAACTATATGATTACAAAAAAAATAATAATTTTATTTAAAATAATTTCTAAATAAGAAAATTTTTAATTTTATAAAATGGATGGAATTTTATTGAGAAATGATTGTTTTATCAAAAATAACATTTTTTAACCCTTATAACAATTACATTATATTTAACAAAAAATTATTATTTATTATAAATAAATACTATATAAATGTATTATTTTTATTAATACATTATTTATTATTAAAATTAACGAATTCAAAAAAATGGAATATCTTGATTGAAACATTAAATTACACAAAAATGTTAATCTTTTTTATTGTATGAAAATCCAAATAATTTAGAAAGTAAAAATAATAAGATGAAAATATATACGTTATCATATAAAAAATAAATATTCATGTTATTTTGTTCTTCATATGTCACCCTTTATTACACCAGAAACACCCTAATGGTAAGGTGCACGATGGTATAATTTTCATTGTATGGGTCGACCTACATAATATTGGCTGTAAACTCTATGATTGTGAAAATATCCAATAAATGGTATATCTCATGATTTTGTTGTTGGAATAAACATGGGATTGGTCAAGGTAAAATCATAGTGATGTTATCCCCCTTATATTATTTGATAAATGGGCTTCATAGGGTATGATCCAACTAGTTCTGGAAGTTTATTCATTTTTCTAGGTCAATTGTATTTATCATAATTATGTATTTATGCTAATGATATTATCATTGTTCATTGAGTATTTTATCATCGGTTAAGATACATAAATTTATTTTAAATCTTATATATTATTATAAAACTAAATAAGGAAATGTGTTTTTTATAACAACATTAGGGAATTTAATTCAATTTAAAAAGGAAATTTAATTATATAATTTTCTGTTATTTAAATATCCCCATTAGAAATTTTTCCACTAAAGAATTAATTTCATACACTAAAATAGAAGTGGGTAAAGATGTTTCAACACCCCCAATATTTACTATGTTGTATCTTCCAACTTGTGGTTTCTCTATAGCACATGACTAAGTCCATAGTCTTATTTTCTAAATTTTTTTCTATATGATCTAATAACCAAAAAGAATTCTACTAATATGAATGATTATTAAAAAATTTCACCACTTAGGGATTCAACACATGTGAGGGTTTTAGTATATACTTCTACAAGAGGGATTCATGGAACACATAATATACTTTATAGGGGTTTGGTGAGAGCTCTAGTTAGTAGGAAACCTATCTGATTTAACTATGGATCTCAAAGGAAATGATGTATCTTGTAATAAGCATTCCATTATTTTTAAATTTCATGAATAAATTTAACGAAGACATGTGGAGGAATACTTTATCTCCAACATCAAACATAGGTCCTGTCAAATATTTTCAGCATTTCACATTTAAAAACTCTGAGCTTCCCTGAAGAGATATTAAATGATCTTCACCTTTTCTATTATTTCCTCAACCATTAATGGCCCA
This sequence comes from Viscum album, assembly GCA_963277665.1. Lineage (NCBI taxonomy): Eukaryota > Viridiplantae > Streptophyta > Magnoliopsida > Santalales > Viscaceae > Viscum > Viscum album. The sequence continues at coordinate 1,866,831,653 of OY728120.1, read as the reverse complement.
ATAGTTTGTGTTAATTAACTTCATCTCATAATGTAGGTGTTTTTCATCTCTTACCAAAAAAGGGCGTGATATGAATCCATATAGACTATTTTGATGATACTATTATTCAATGTGAACTTGTCCAACGGAATGTATTAACAATATAATCTGTATAATTCCATTGAGTATAGTGACAAAATTTCCCCAAGTGTATTGAAAAATTTCTAATATTTACCATCAATTTTAGGGTGATAAGTCATACTTAAGTTATAATCAGTATTCAGAGAATATTGGAGACTCATCCAGATCATGGAGGAAAATATCAGACAATGATAAAATAAAATCAATAGTGGTGTGCCATGAACACTTACCTCTTCAATAATGTATAACCATGAACTCTCATTGAGTGATAAATTCTTTTAAATTTAATGGAAGTGATAAGTCTCTCTAAAACTATCCATCACAACCCATAGATAATTTTTTTTTTGAATATCATAGATAAAGTTCATGGATAATTTTTTCCCATTACCACGTATTAATTTGTAGTGGTCACATCACCCCCTTGAATTTTATTAAATTTAAACTAAAAAATTATGTCATATTGAAAACCATGATGTATATTCCATGATCTCCTTCTTCATAATGTCTAAATAATTGTTCATTATATGATCTTAATATATCTTTGTGAATCCTGGATGGATGGAGATGGTCGAGAAATATGAATCATCCAACAAATCATTCTTTAAATCAAGATTTTATGGTGAACATAGGTATGAAATAAATCTTTGATTTCCTTACTAATTATTTTTTTACATTGGGGGTCTACCATTTTCTTATGTATTAAACCTTATTCAAAATTTGCACATAATCTACTTAAGCGTTATTTATCTTCTCCAGAAGTGATGTTTTCACAATTATTTATGGACGTATTGATGATGTTCCATCATTTATGATTCCCATGTCCATCAATTTAATATCTTATAGGATCATATCCTTATATGTTCTCATCATTGATAAAACGTCGAGATCATTTCTACAAATTTAATCGAAACATTATTTTCTTCCTTGGAATTTTAGTAGATTGAGAAATAATAGTCCTTAATCAGCTCTGACCATCATTTACAGCACATATTCATCTCATTCCCTAAAAATATATACTCTAGGATCTTGTAATCATATATATTTCATAGGTTTCCCGAAAGATATAATTACCTGAGATATTAAATACAATGATTTCTATAAAAAAATTAAAGAGTATTCATTGGGTAGTTTAGTTCATGAACATTCAATTTCCATATGTAATCGGCTATCAAACAATCATTCCGTATTAGCACACATCCCAATCCCTTCATTGAAGAATCATTGAATACAATTAAAAATTCACCACTTATGGGTAGAGTATGTGTATGAGATGTGATATGACTCTATTTCAACTCCATGAATATCACATAAAAATATTTATTGGAGAAAACTTTTATAGAGATCCTAGTTTTATTTTTTAGAGGATTTGATAATCAAAATAAATTTCTTAAGAATCCTTGATAATACCCTACCAGTCCAAGTGAACTATGGATATCTATCATAGATGTTTTCATTGGTCATCCTACAATTTATTATCAATTAATTATCTTAATATATTTATTTTATAGTGATTACATAACCTATGGATTTTATATGGTCTTAGTATGAGTTTAATTGTAAACTCAATGACTCTTATAGGAGTGATACCATACAATTATTCACGAAACACATTACCATATTTCATGAAAATGGAAATGTACTAAAGGATGTTCTTTTATATAGACTCAATTATATTAGATAGATAATATTTCTCATAGGTAAATAGTGTCCATGATTGAGATGTTAGTTCTAAAGACGACTCATCCTCCTACCTGTACATGAAAATAATCGAAGGCTTTTTAATGATATAGATAATTGTTTCCGTCATAGAGTAATTTATTTTATATATATGTATAGAAAACCAATATATACTTATAATTTCATGAAATTCCACTAATGGTAGTATCAAATGTATTTTTATGGGAATTTCAAGAAATAAATTTTGGAAGGGGATGATTTATATACTTGGGATTAAATAATCGACCCATTTTAAATTATCAATGAAAAGTATACTTCCGTAATCTATATTGGAATTTTTATAATTCTACTATACTTCTTTGATATAAATGAATTCCTAGAACCATAATCAAAATGAACATTCACTATTTTTTAATGAATATCTTGCAATCATATCACCATTTCATTATTGGGATCCACCTCCAAGGTTGTGATTGCATTATCTATCCCTTGTTCCTATGAATGTTTTATTCATTCATTGTCTCTATACAACCCTGGAATAGTATATAGAATTTTAAAGTGAACATGTTCATTTAATTCAAAAGATTGAAAAATTGGTGTGTGTTTAATGGAGAATTCTTATCTTCTATTACTTTGATGTGATTCCACCATTAATAATCTCTAGCATGGTTCCCATCCTTTCTAATCCTTATTCATTTCATCACCCCTATTAGAATATTTTTGGGGTTCTTTTGTATAAACTTCTTATAAGTGGGATTTTTTAATTTAATATCATTGATAGACTTATCTATCATACTACCAATATTAAAACCCACATTCATTTTTTATGCTTGTGAGACCCTATATATTATCTCTTCTCCATTTCATGTTTTAGGGAACATTATAAAAATTTCTAATAAATTTAAAAGTCACAAATCTATAGGTATTTTCATAGATTCATTTTTATCCCTCCAAAGAAGTGGAAAACTATTCAATCATGAGTATTCATAAATCCGGAGGTGTATCGTGAATGTATTTTAATATTTCAATCATACACTCCAATGGTTTCCTCATATTTTTAGGGAAATGAAATCCCTTTCTATTTTATTTCAAAGAGTGAGATGGGAATATTTATCAAAAAATAATTTCCCTTATTCATTTCACCTAATCAATTGGATTACAAACATATAATTTGTATCATTGATCCAAATCCACCATTGATTAGCTTCTCCAACCATTATATAATCAAATTGCATGAACATATAATTCTTATAATTTTAATTCATAGAAAATGTCTTCTAAATAGATTTTATACATTGCTCTATAATTAATGGATCATATGAAGCCTGAAATTAAGAGGCCCTTTTTCAAATAATGGTAACAATTTTAAATTGTTCATTCTTATGATGATATTGTTATTCCTCATAATTCTTGTTTTTATTCAGAAACCAAGTCATCTATTATATTACATTCACTCTGAATTTGATTAATACTCCAATCATGGTGGACATCACATTTTGGAATTTATCCCATTTCCCATCACATTTTTTGTTTATATATTTCCTCTAACTTCCAGCCATTGGATAGAGTTAATTAAATATTAGGGATGATTAATTTTATACTGTTAAAAAATGGGAATCCATTTTCAATAATTGGATAATTTATAAATGATATTTATTCCATAACATTAGAATTTCTACAATTCAATATAGGTTATACATATTTAATTTAGTAACATTGACTCGTATTGGATATTTTCCCCTTAATAATATTTCATAATGATATACTAAATTTTCCAAAGCATATTCATCAATTAATATCAAAACATGAGTTAAACAAGGCTCATTTTCATACACCATGCAGCAATGAAGTCCAACTCAATGCACACTTTTCAGGATTATTACCCCAAATTACCTCTATTCCATACAAAATCCACTTTTATTATCATGAATTAGATTTATCTTTAAGAAAAAACATACTATATACATTAATAAAATTGAGAGATTATTTCTTGTGGTTAGTCTTATCAATATGTATTTCTCACGAGTTTCTAAAAACAAATCCCTATAATATGAATATTTTCCACTAATACCAACTATGATAACTCTTGTCTTTATTACACATCAATTATTTAAATAAAACATAGGAATACACTTAATTAAAATCAAGAAGAGTTATATTCCTAGTGTACACGGTTAATTAAGCTTATTCCAGAATGACATAAATCATCGGCGATACACTGGGATTATTGAGGACTTCCTTATCATGATCATAATTTCCCATCAATTTTATACTAGAAGGAATAACATGAGTCTATACATAAATCCTAGGAAGGGAATAATAAAATAATAACTTGATGAAATTATTACATGTTAAAAAATATTAATTTAAATAGGACATATAAGTGGTGAGAATAATAAATATGTCAATGAGTCATGATATAATGTGATAACATTAAAGAAATATGAGAATATTTCAACAACTTTAAACATGAAATCAGATTCATAGGTTAGGTATACTCTCAAGAAAACATAATATTATAAAAAATGTCCCATAATGGATTATATTCACTCACTTATATGAAAAATCATGTATCAGAAGAAAATTATATTAACTAATTCAATGAATCACTATATTATTTTAGTACCACTTGTCACTTTTATATCATTTACACTCATAAGTGTACTAGACAAATAACAAAAAATAATGATTATTTCATAAATGTTGAACCCAAAATCAAGGAGTTTTTGTTATGAACAACGATTTTGGAAATCAATTATGGGTCGGTACATATAGTTGAATTCCCTCGAGTCGAAATGGGTGTTAATATTCCCAATGCAATCACTTGGCATGAATAATAATCGTGAAATTTTAGAAGCAGAATAGAAGTAAAAAAAGATTCATAAAATCATTTATGGAGAGTGAATGGGGTTGCTCATAATTTCAATATCAAAAGTTATGTATGATATATTTTCATACTAATATCCCAAAATTAGGAATTTGTAATGAAAATGCATTAAATAAATAAGGGTCATAAATAATGGGGAGAAAGAAATGATCCCTCCCTATGTTTTTGAATATGTTACCTAAATTATATAATTAGAGGGAATAAATGAATTTTAATTGTTATGGTATCTATTTAAAAGTATATATATTTTTATATATTCTTTATAACATCACAGATTGTGATTCAAAATATTAATTACAAAGAAGGTACTTGAATAGAAATGATCGTCGGACTTCCCACACCATGATAGGGATATCCAAAAATCATGGGAGGAGATTACTGATCTATTTGGGGAAAATTTTGATTATTTAAGAGATGGGATGGTTGATTAAGTATGTTCTCATGGTTTTTGTATGAAGAGTAATAAGAGCCTATGTGAGATTATATTAGAAGAGAGGTGGAGTTCTTAATTATATTCCAAACCAAACTTTTGACTCTATATAATAATATTATATAAAAACATTACCATGGGGGTTTCTATTGGGTTTTTACAAAGATGAGTACTATTAATTTTTTAATAAGGTAATGGGCTGTAACTATTAAAACATTATGCTTGGAAAGTCAAGATTAAAAATAAATTTTTTTAAAACCTTAAAATAGAACATTTTTTTTATGATTCAAAAAGTGTTTATAAAATCCATAATTTACACTCAAAATCACATTATTATAAATGGTAATTATATATTTGAATATAGTTACCTTTTATTACACTTATTACATCACATTTGAGTCACTATGATTTAAAAAATAGGCAGTATACCTTTATATCGAATTTAATTTTTAACAAAATAATCAATTGACATTGAAAATCATGAAAAAATAATCATTGGAAAATTTCAATATAATGATAAATATTTTTTAAAAAACAATATTCTCCAAATATTTGAATTTTTACTTTTAGAAAAGGAAATGGCCTTTATTGAGAAATTCTTGTTATTTCAACAAAAATATATTGCGAACATTTATAGAAATTACATTTGAATTCTTAAAAAAATATTATCATCTTTATTTAAAATAAATTAATAAATACTAGTTTGATATTTATACATTATTATTTTTTAAAATTAATGTATTCATAAAAAATAATATCATAATTGAAATTTCTTATAACACAAAAATACAATTTTTTTATCATAATAAAATCAAAATCAATAATAAGGTAAGGAAATATATATGTAAATGTATGAAGTATTCAATACAATATATATATTCATGTCAATAGGTTCTTGAAACATGGACCACTATTAAACCAACAATGACTATGAGGGTAAGGTGCACGATAGTGATTTTTTCATGTGTTGGATCGACGTACATGGTTTGGGAATCTCTATGATCATGAAATATTTCCTTTAATAATGTTTCCCAGTATTTTGTTTTAGGATTTTATCTTTACATCTGTAAAGGGAAAATCTTATTATGTTATGTCGCTTAGAAGCTCTGATTAATGGGCTTCATGGTTTACGTTCTTTCTGGTTGATGTCATTTAATCATTCATCAGTGTCAATTGGATTTATCATATCACTATATTTATTTTAAACATATTATCATTGTTCAATGACTATTTTATCAAAAATTATGATCCCTTATTTTCATTTAAATCCTATAGTACATAATAAAACCAAATAAGTGATTTAGTTATCTATAACTATAATAGGTAATTTAATTTAATCCCAAATAGAATTTTATTTATAATTTTTTTGGTCATTAAAACTTCTATAATATGAATTTGGATTGAATAACGACAGTAATGGTGAAAAAAAATTATATGGAGTTGTATTTTAAATTTTGAATGTTTTACTACTGAATCTTTTGATTATGATCTACATTGAAGTGAAAAATAAGATATGTACAATATTGTGAATGGAGTACACAAATGAATGAAAAGGAAAAGACTCAAGAACCAATTTTTAAGAATCCATAAGAATGAAAATCCTAAGGGAGATAACAATAATAGTAGAAACTATAATAGTTCAAACACAACTTGATCTGAGTGAATAAGGAAAGGGAATATCAATCATAAATTTCTAGAATTGAATAATAAATATAAATAAAAAAATAATGATAAAAAATTATTATCATCTAGAAGGAGTTATACCAAAGATTCTAATTCCATTAAACAATCTGGAAATGAGAAATAATATACTATCATTTTCTTCATGGATATTCTAAATGAGGCCAGTGATTCTAGGTATTATTTTGGATTTTTTGTTTAGAACTATGTTTATAATTTATATAATATTTTTTATTAAATGATGAAATTAAATGTATACGAAATGATGTTTTCAATGATATTATTTAAAATAATAAACATATATAAAATAAATATAATTTATTTTGGGGAAATAAAATAATTTTATAAGAGAATAAAATTTATGATAAAATGCATCTTCATCACATTATATATATTTTTATAATTTTAAATATTCTCAAGATTTTATGGAAAAATTAAATAATGTCAGTATAAGTCTTGAACAATGTTTATCTCCTATTATTAAATTACATAAATAGTATCATAAAATTATAATGTTTAATAAAAAAATAACATATAGATGTCGTTGCATTTTTAATGATATTACTTAATATTTAAAGAAATTAATTTTAAAAAAACATTTCTAATATAATATTAAATTTTTTAAATAGATCATGAACAATTATTAATAAATATATTTTTCACTTATAATTATCAAGTATTTGAGATTTTTGGAAATTAAAATTTTGAAATCATTATTTTCTTGAGTACAATGAATTTGTTTTATACTCTATCTCTATTCCTAAAATTCTTATTACTAATCTGATTGGACCCAAAGTATCTTATGTACCAAAATGATAAATTAATTGATAATTTTAAGAATCAAATATTGGATGTCTCAATAATGGCATTAGGAACATGTAATGTAGATACTCTAGTCCTACAATCAAAGAACAATCATTATTTACCATTTATAAAAAAAGTGATGAAGGAACTATTACATTTGGAGATAATTTCAATAGACTAGTAAAATGTTTTTGTAGTGATTTAATTTTTAATTCCACATTTATATTCATTTTTTTCTATATATGGTTTAAAACAGAGTTAATTAGAATAACTCAATTATAGGATAATTGAATGGATGTTAAATGTAAAAATGATTAGTGTTTCGTTTTTAAACATCATTTATACTATTCTATTCTAATTTAAAAGAACATATTAATATAAATGATTTTTAGGAATAATTTTTTTTATCATGTTAAGTTTTATAGTGGTTTGAATAGTGATAAAATTGTTTCAGATTAATGATTATGTCATCTTAATTTCGTATTGTAAAAATTATAAACAGGAGAATGTTCTATTATTAGCAACATTGAAGAAAGAAAAACTCAATGTTTGTAAAACATTCCTGAAAAGAACATAATTTAATGTTTCACTATAACCAATAAATCATGTATGTAATTATATTCCTTCATAGTTAGTTAATATTGATAAATTTAGTCCTACTCAAAAATCTATTCCTTGTGGAATGAAATACACTTTAGTTATTTTGGATTATTATTAAATTTTACATGGGATTACATTCATGAATATAAAAATGATCATTTACCAAGATTTAATTCATTTGGTAATTTAGTTAAAAAAGAATTTTTTTTGATTAATTATATTCATACAGATGTAGGAGGTGTGTTTTTGGAATTCTAAATTTAAAAAATTTTGGGAAAAGAAAATTTATATTCCACATTTATCAACTCCTAGAAAAACTCATAAAAATGGTGGTGTATAATGAAATATATAACTATTATTTAAATTTCATGAACTGTATTAAGTCAAAATAATTTTCATGGATATTGTTGTAATAATATGTTTTTTTCTGGTTATATTTCAAAAAAAGATCATATTATACATTTTTATAATAATGATAATTATTAAATTTTTCATAACATAAAATCTAATGTTTGTAATTTATGAGTTTATAGATGTAAGTGTTATAGTTTAAATTAAAAATATGATTTAGATAAATTTGATTCTAAAAGTGATAAAGGTGTTTTTATTCATTTTTAAAATAATAGTAAATCATGTAGAGTTTTTAAAAAATTATTTATTTTCCTTAAAGAATTAATTTATGTTTTGTTTGATGATAATAAATCAAAATTGAATTCTAATTCTAATGTTCTGGTTGAGGATATTATAGATTTTTATTTTACTAAATATAATCCTCAATAAAAAGATGAATCAATTTAGTAGGAATATACACCTACTCAACCTGATCCTAAATTTTGGAATATTATTAGGGAACCTCTAATTGAAACTATTCATGGAAATATGGATTCTGGTTATAAAAATAAAAATTTGGTTCGATATTTTTATTCTAATTATGCTTTTAATTATGATATTATTTCTAATAATATATATGAATTTTAAATGAATTTAAATGGATTTTTGTTATGCCTATTTTGTTTAATCATTTTTATATTAATAATTTTAGGAGTTTAGTTGATACCCTTAAGACATGCAGTTATAGGAACTAAATGGATTTATAGAAAAAAATTAATGAATATGAACATGTTTTTATAAATAAAGACATTCTTTTCTCTCAATTTAATTATAAATAAGATGGAATATATTTTCATGAATGTTTTGTGTCCATTACTATAACCGAATCTCTTATAATCTTCTAATATTTTTTTTTATTGATATAAATAAAATCAATTGGATGGGAAATGTGTTATTGTAATGTTATTATTTATGAAGATGTTTATTTTTTAACACCATTTTTTAAAAAAATTCAACAATCTCCCCAATATTATTTTTATGTTTTCAGAATATTAATATGGTCTTATGTAAGAACATCTTGATTGGTGTGAGATGAATACAATGTTTTTATTGAAAATAATTTTTCTAAAATTGAATTAGATAAAAAATTGTTTATTAAAAAAAGTTCAAATGATATTTTAATTTCACAAATATATTTTAATAATATTAATTATGGATTTCCAAATTACATTATTTGTAAAGATTCTTAAAATTTGATGGAATATGAATTGGAAATTATTTTATTTGGAGAATGAACATTATTTCTGTGCATTAAAAATTTTCAATGAAATAAAGGAATATTTTTTATTCAATCAAAATATGATAAAGATTTATTCATTAAATACATCTCTATTATTGTAAATTTTATGAAACCCCTAATTAATATTTAATGTAAATTAGATTTTGATATTCTGATAAAATATGTTGATTCTAAATTATTTATAGGAATGATAGGAAAATTGTTTTATTATTTTTCCTCTAGACCCAATATATTGTATAGTTTTTTATGTGATATATATCAATATGATCCCAAGTAATATCACATAAAATTTGTTAATAATGTTACTATATGTGTTAAAAGGACTATTAATTGAATATTATTTAAATATAGAACCAATATTGTTGATTTTATTCATTATTATAATTCTAATTTTGTAATATGTTGACTTGATAGAAAATGGATATCAGGTATGCGTCACATTATCTATATGAATTTGGGTTCTAGGAGGTAATGAAAACAAAATCTATTTCTTATTCAACTACTGAATTTGAGTATGTCGTTATTCCACAAGGTTTCTATCAATATTTTTGGTTTAAAAATCTATTTATGGATATGGTTTTACATTTTATTAAATTTATATATATTATGTAATTATTTTTATATTTATCATTCAATGAACCCTTTAATTTATTATAGGACTAAGTATATAGGCACATGTTATCATTTTATATGGGATTATATTAATAAAGGTGATACAATTCTAGAATATATTCAAAAATAAATATCAACTGGAATATATTATAATCAAACATATAGATTTTTCAATGTTTTAAAAAATAAAATATTAACATGGAATGTCATTAATTTAGTTTGAAAACAATATATTTATTGGTTTCTAACATACCTTAATATGGAATGACTAAGGGGATCTCTTTTTTTTTTCAAACTCCTTGTTTTCAATTTTTATTAAAAAATATATTTTTAAAAAAGATCAATATGTGAGATAATATTTTAAAATATTATTTTGGTTTAATTATTTTAAAAAGGGGGAGGTTTTTGGTGGTTTTTTTTTCTTCATAAATAGATTATGTTTTAAAGGATACAAACCCTTTTATTATTTAATTTGAAAATATTTTATTTAAAAACAATATAATTTTTATTACAACTCTAGTTTTAGTAGATGAATTTTTGAAATTCCAATTTTATATAAAATATTAAATGCTTATATAAAATTTATTCAAATACAAATATGTATAATTCAATCTATATGTTTCTCATCGTTTGGTATGAAAATGATACACGGTTTTGGTCTGAACAAGAGTTTTTATAGTAATTCTTTTATTATGTTCTCTTACGTTATTTATTTATAAATTTTTTGATATAGCTCATATTCTATAATAATTACTTCATTTGGGAAGTGAGATCATTTTTTACATTTAATTAGAATAATTGGAATTTTCAATATTTTTCATAAATAATGCTAAAAAGTACGCATGTTTAGGAAATAGTTCCTCAATTCATGAATTTCAAGATATAGATTTATTTATTATTTCAACAATATATCCTTTGATTCAAATTATAATAATAAAAAAAATTCTTTTTAAATCAATTACTTTTTAATAAATATCATTTAACTACATGAATGTATATAAATATTGTTTATATTCCTCCAAAATTGAATGAATATCTGTAATTGTATAATAATTTTTATGCAATTTTAGAACAATTTTTTCTAGGTATTTTTATGATATATATTGATATAAAATTTATATAGATTCATATTTTATTCATTTAGAATGATATTGAAAATATCAATTCATATGAACTTGGAATAAAATTATATTTCAGATGATAAATGGTATAAATTTTTTTGTAGCCTGTAATCAAGATATTTTCATGGTTTTTAGGTTTTGATACTCAATATAATAAGCATATTCCATGATTAATTCCACCTTAATAGGAATCCATCATTAGATTATCATGAATTATTGTTCACCTCACTAAAATTCAAGCTATCCAATTGTGTATTCTTTCTATTGGTGTTTGAACGAATACATCAACTACTTTATCTTGTCAACTACATTAGAAAATACAGAAACAAGTATTCATATACAGCTTCACCTCATATTCTCCATGATCTCTTAACATACTAGTCTAACACCGACAAATGATGTGGATCCATGCCTTCATGAGAAGCAATATTTGAGTTATGATATTTTTTTTGTCTTATTATCAACACATATTCAGTTTATATCATCTTTCATAATAAATCCACCATGCATAGTATGTTTAGTTATCACAAACAGTCAGTATGGTGACCCCATGTTTTTTTTGGTTATGCATGTGCTATTTTGATATGACTTCATGTTTTAATTTTATGAAGTTCAGTATTGTGATCATATAAAAATTTACATGATGATATGACAACACAATAAGTATACCGAATACATGTCCTATTTACACATATGGATAATTTCATCATTAGTTTATTTTTTCCTAAAATACTATTTCAACACATACTATGTTATTATTTAATTCTTTTAATTTATTTAAATTAACTTTTATTTTGTGTAATTTAATTATTATATTAATTCAAAAATGAATATATTTTTTAAAATTTAGGAAAAGTGCTATTATAATATTTTTACATGTTTTAAAATGTTATTAAATTCATTCATTATTCTTACGTGACATATTCAACATGTATTTAGAATATTTCAAATTTAATATTTTGAGTTAATTCATTTTACTTATTATTTTATAAATTACCATTTAATTACATTTAAATTTATTTAAACAAATTTTATGGGAAGTAAAAAAGTATAATTGTATTTTATGTAACATGAAATATTAAATCAAAATAGAGTTAAAATTTAATTTTTAACCTTCTTACATTTCATAATTGATTTGCATGGGATATTATAATCATTTAATGATTTATTAAAAATATCTGGAATTCCTCATTAATTTTTTAATTAATATAAATTTTGTGACCATTATTCCCGATTATAAAAATCCATCACCTCGAAAATTGTGTAATTTGAATTAGAGAATTATTATCTAGCTGTAATTTGGATTTCTAGCCATTAAAAATTATACATAATAGCCTCATGAAACATTCATAGAACATATAAGATATTGAGATGAATTATGAGTACATAAATATTTTGATAACCGATGATGGTTGCTGAACTTTAATGGATTATTCGAATCATTGTTCACATAATGGATCATATCTCAATGATTGGTCGTAAAAATCTCTAACTATTAATTCCATGATATTATATTTACATTAATAAACATATAGTACTTTTACATGATTAATTTTATCTCATATTTCTTCGGGTTTCTTATTTTTTTAACACTAATTCTCATTTCTCACATCCACTCTCTATTTTCTATTTATAGATTTAAATAAAAAATCATTATTTCTTCTAATATTATTTAAATTTGACTCTTAGATTATAAATTTAATATCATTTATGTTTTGAATCATGTAATCTGAATTTAGTGTTGTTTTTGGCTTATGAATCGACATACAAATGTTAGTGTGTTACTATTATACAATTAGTAGAAAATTATCTTACTATAGAGTTATGATTATCCATCAAAAATAAGTTTTTTAAACACTTATCTCTTTCTCATGAAATAGTTCTAAGACTAGAAAAGGTCAATATTGGAATGTTATATAATAGAAATTATTTAGTTCTATATTTTATTTCTACATCAAATTAACAAATATAATTATCTTCATTAATTTATTTAAATAGTCAATTTTAATGATTAAATGGTTTGATATCATTTAGTCATACCCCTATTGACCATCCACATTACCCATTACAAAAATAATAAACATACGTTCCAATCATCCTCAATTATGTGTAATCATGGAATTATTTTTATTTTTGTTGTTTTCTACTCAATCAGACTAATTTTATGTGTTACTACCATCGCCAGTTCTAGAAAATCTATAACATTTCAAATAGTCAAATCTCATCCTAATCATTATCGATCATGGATCAATAGCTCTGACTATAACCTAAAACACATTGAAATACCAAATCATATATTATTTGAAGAAACTAAAAAAACAAATCATTTCATTGGACAATATTTTATTGTAATCATAACTTTCTATTAATTGGAATCACACCAACAACAACTTATACAATATGAGGTCTGTATATCCTTCACAGATAATGCACTCCCTACCATGGGTGTTTCCATATCTTCTATATTTTAAAAGAATTTTTTTTATATAGTCCAAAATCCAATCAATGTTGCATGTAATGACTTAAAGAGACTATCCCACTCAAACTGGTGTCTCTAGATGAAACATTAACTTTTACCAACACCTGATATAATTTTTATGTCAACCTCTTCTCCCAACAATATTTATCCATAAAAAAAGTCACACTATCCAAAACACATGGATGGTTCCCAACCTTGTGGCTTCCCATACACCATTCATTGATCCCATCTTAATTATGTTTAAAAAATATACATCCCTAAAAACACATTTATAGGAACACACTCTGTTCAACAGTAGCACAAAACCATGATCCATATCCGATGTTTCTTCTCACTGTATAGATTAATTTCACGTATTATTGGAAAATTTAGGAATACATGATGGTAAAATTCTTATTGAGGATATCAGTACTCTTATAACACATAAAAATTCATCGATTTATAACTCAAATGGAACTATGTGGGTCTAGATAATTACTCTTCATTCTTTTCCTAACCAAATATAGGTACACACTCATGCCCACTAAGCACCATACCAATCTCTATCAAATGAGTCACACATCATAAAATATTGTATTTTGTTTCCAAAAACGTTACTATGTCCCACAATAAGAAAATATCATCTTACCAGATGCACCACATGGATATTGAATGATACACCTAACATATTATCCATTTGAAGGATAATCACACAATAACCAGCAAACCAAAGTATAATATCTTTAATAGGAAGTGTGAAACCACACTATTAACATCCAATAAAGGACCATATGAGATCCTAATATGATATCTCATTAGTAATCAAACATGTAATCCATATGTTTAGGAATACTACTAATCACATACATTGACACTGGACCATGATCCTAAATCCACTCATGTTCTTTAAATCACATATTAGAAACCCTATCAAAAGAAAATATCATATAATAATTTTCACCACCCGTATATTTATATCAAAAAAATATATAAACATTCTTATTATTGTTGAATTTAGTCACATATCCAACTAACCATGCAATGTAGTTACTATTTTATATCACACATGAATATATATATGAAAAACACAATGTTTCACTATTATAGAATTAAGTTCACTATCCACTTGAAAAAAATATAAAGGTAACAAGTCTCCCCAAACTAGACTATAATATATCTCACTTTGAAAAAAATCATGGGGAATCATCCCTTATTCTCTCTCCTATATCAACAAATAACTCATGTACCAAGACACCCACTCAACGATATATCACATATACATATATAAAAATTAGGCACCACATTCCATGTTATCGTCCCACAAAAACACTATTCCACATCATGAATCTACATAGGAGACTACCCATTTAGGATGGTGAAAACTCTATATATATAAAATTGCATTATACCCTAACATACTATATTGAATATTCCATTATTATATGGTTTAGTTAAGTAGGATACCACCAAAATTATATATTTGGAAATACCTTATTTGTTTTTGTCAAATCATTATGAAAATGAACCCATTTTATTTTCAAAACCTAGTATAAAAGAATCAAATGCCTATATCAATGAACTATGGTCACTATACCTTCTTTACATGAGTTAATGAATAGTCATCCTCAACTAGAATCCTCCACGAAACCCAAAAAATATATCATTAGAAGAATATACACCATGTTTAATCATAGAATAGTTCCACCAACATCTTATATGGTCAAAAAAATATATGTTATCACTAAAGCATTAGAAAATTGATCACTCATAGTTGTTGATATCAATTATACACAAAAAAGGGTATGTCATGTGACCAACGGATTTCAAAAATGATGCATATATAAAAGAAACTTTCCAAAAGGTCTAAATCCAATAAAAAATAAAACATAAATTCAAGATCTCGTGTTTTTCACAACAGTCAAAATATCACAATTGTACTAGAAAAAACCCCAAATAGATACCATATATCCATGGTAACAAAGTCAATCTATTTGGAAATGTGTTTGCGATTCACCAATATGAGGTAGAATAAATTATGAAATATTTTACTAAATCCCTTATCTATTATATCCTTATTAGTAAGAAAAATTAAACTATATAAGACAACCTTATAATGCTACAAAACTCATTAACCCTCTCTATTGATATAAAATTAGGTGTTACATGACAAGGGTCACTAATCTCTATATGTATGTGGTTACATAACATTACTAAGAGTATAGGGTGATGATGTGTGGAGACTATACTATCACAGTAGAGTGAAACACTGTGTAAAATAACCAGACCATATCATTAATTAAGAATTTAAATACACGTAATTAACAACCAAGATTCAAGATATAATAAATTAATATATAAAATATTCTTCATAAATACACTAATCTATTCAATCATAAGTTATATAATTATATTCTTGGAAAATCACATATAATAAAAAAAAATAGAAGAGCCTCTCTTACGATCCCTGATCCCAAATTCATCCAGTCTCACATAAACTATCCAAAACATTCCACTAAAGTATACATTAATATAACTACAATAGACATGGAAATTGTTCAATGTTGTATTCTTCGATAACCATGTTCCATTGCTGCTTATGTAGATTATAATTACAACTCAGAAGGACACCACTAACTAAGTCCCAAGCATTGCATCTATAACGGTGTATGCACATGTGATATTTTAACTAAAATTAATAAATATAGTGAATAACAGTAAATAACTAATCACCATCAATTATTTAGGTTTAAAGTGACATGTATAATCAATTATAATTTCGTTGAAAATTCAAGTGTGTTTTTGAGCACAATACGATATTTTTAATGTTCTTGGTGTACACAGAAATTTCTAGGAAAAATATATCAGCTCATTTGAAAACAATGGGTTCACTCTACATGATAGTAAATAAGAAACATCCTATGGATATCTTGACTATATCTACACCATTTAAAAAAGGGAAAACATTTCCTCTTGGTAGACTCTTCCTTCGTGGAAGTAGAACATCCTAATATCTAGGTATGACCACCCTTCACAAAATCCACTGGTCCTTCAGATGAATAAGGGTTGGACACGACCATAAATGATGAATATATCATGATCTATAGAATATGGGCTTACCACACACATTCATGAGGAATATACATTCTCACATTACAAATTATATCATCTTTCAATACTCATCACGTGTATCCATGTTAAGAATCCCAAGTGATAAACCAATCCCATCCACTTGTATATTAACCAATGTAATGATTATATAAATAATATTTTTGTCTTATTAATATTATATAATTATATTTAATAGTTTTACATTCATTATATGAATGTTAAGAAATATTTTATTCAAATGGAAGAAGATTTATTTCTAACCAATATGGTTTTCCAGAATTATTAGATTTTTTTAAAGTTTGATTTCATAATTATTGAATTTGAATTAAAAAGTGGACTAAATTTATTAATTCATAATATATGATTTATATTAGGATAAACTAAGAGAACTATTTTAAAAAGTAATATTTTTCAATTAATTGTTAAAAATACTGATTTTTATTATAGATTAATTTTTTAAGTAATAAGAAATAAAATAATTATATTGGATTAGTTTTAAAGAATATTTTGTGCATTTTAATTAAAAATATTAAAATAAATGTTATTATAATCAATATTATACTAGTATTTGGTTTAAATATAAATTTATACTTAAATAAGAATTTAACTAAGACATTGTTGTCATTGCGTTTTGTGAGTTTGTTTATTTATTAATATTTTCCACTTAAATGAATCCAATTAGATATAATGGATCCCATATATTAATTTTTTAGATAGTATTATTTATATAAATGATTTTTGTTTTTTTTAATTTTGAATCATAACAATAGAAAATGTTTCTCAACTTTGTGTAGTTATACTCAGAAATTAATGATAAAAATAATATGATAGGTAAAATGTGATGCTAAAAATATATATAATCTATTGGATTATAATAACTCAAACATAATCATCCAACATTAATATTTCTAGAGATATTTGCTATTTTTTTTAAAATGACATATATATTATCTTATTTAGAAAATTTTTAAATATCACACTTTTAAAAATTTATATTATATATTCATATATGGATAAGAGTGATTTTTGAATGAACCATAATGATTATTTTGATAATAAAACAATTATTAGAAGAATGTATTTTAAATTTTTTAACAATGAGATAATTATATTAAATTCATTCCCAACACTGATATAGTGATTATGCAAGCTGTATAAGGATAATGTAGATGATTTTATATAAATTAAAAAGGAAAATTTATTCCTTGAATTAGAATTTCACAATTATTTTATAGTTAATAATAAGTTTTCTTATATGATTAAATATATTTTATATTTATTACATTTTATTTCATTTATTTTCTAGGGAAATATTTTTTAGTAGTTCAAAAAATGAAAATAATTGTATTTAATATTAAATAAATACAATTAAATTATTTAAAAATCATAATTTTTTTTGGAAATAAGACATGAATAAATATAAACTTTTTGAATTTTGGATCCATCTAAATTTATTATACACTTGATAATGTAGATGTTAATTTATAAGACATTCATATTGAAAAAGATAGTTTCATTGTTATTATTAAGTAGAGTTAATTTAATGGTTGATCAAAATTATATGTTTCTAAATCATATTAAGACTAATAATGTTATTTAAATGATGCTTTTAAGAACATATAATCATTATATTAGAATAAATTTCTTTTGGAACCATTTTACATGAGTTATAAATATATTATATTAATTTTTAATATATATTTTAAAATTTTCCCTCCCATAACGTATAACAGAAAACTACATATCCTCTCTTACTAACACATTTATATAAATATATATAATATGACCTACCAAAATAACTTTTTATTTTATATTAACATGTCCTATAGGTATTTTTTTAATAATATTATACTTATAAAGATAAATGATTAAAATAAATTGTTTTTTGAATTAGTGGTAGAGCTTTTAACCGAATGTTTTTGATTTATTTATTTCTATATCTCAATAAAATATTATTTAACCATGATTAAATAATAAAATAAATTTATTATATATAATAATTTCTTATTATTTAAATTTCAAAACTTATTTTCATCTCCTCTTCTATGAAATTAGAAATTAAACCATCAATTGTGTGTTCTAAAAACTACCAACTCATGAACCGATGTAATTTGTCTTCCATCACATAATCTCAATGATGGTTAATTTTTTGGATTTATTTTATATATCTTATATTTATTAAATAATAATGATTCATTAATTATTATGTATCATATATTTTTATAACACCCCATACATTGAATAATGATTATAACGTTGGTACACACATTTTGAAAACCACCTCGAAGAAGAAATGTGATTCATTTTAATCACCAAAACACATGAAAGATATATAAAAATAACATAAAAATAATGTATGATATTTATTAAAAAATAATAATTATATAATTCTAAAATATTTATTAATATTTTCAATCACGTTCCTTGAAAAAATGTAATTTTTAGTCATGCATACAAACTACCTACCGTCAACATGATTATAACATAATTAAATATTCCTAAAAATATATAATGATTATTGAAAAATTATATTTAATTAATTAAAAAATATTAGTTCATGGTTATTAATATATTTTCAGATTTTAGAATAATTAAAACATTTACAACGATCATTGTAATGATGTCATTTTGAAATTATGAATTAAACGACCTCAAAACATGTGACGTGGACCTAACCAATTATATAATTATACATGTCACTAAAATTAATGGAGTAAATGAAATAAATTGAATAATGATAAGTTATGAAAAAAAGTTAATGTTATTATTTAATAAAATAACTGATATAATTTTATTATACATTTGTTAAGGGGAATAGATTTCCATCCTGTACTGGAGGTATGGAATTTTGTCTCAAGATTCATTCATTGAAGATTATATTACTGTTGTAAAACTAATTTTTTTAATACTGTATTTAATTCCCTTAAAATTATTATATCTAAAATCATTCATAATTCAAATAATTTTATGTTTCAATTAATATAATTTTATCTAAACGGATTATACCTTAAATTCACCAAGGATTAAGGGATTTCATAAATCAATTTCCTTTTATTTGGTTATATAAATTCATCATTGGTTATATTATGAGTTTATTATCAGTATTGTTACCTTTTCATGACATATTTTTTATTTTCACTCTTTTATGTTGATTTAATTTTTTAATGATAATATAACCATTTAGTAATTTTTAATCTGTTTATATTATCTTTCTAAGCGATCATAATCAAAATATTTTTTCATTGAGACATGCTTGATGTTAAGAAAAATTATTCATTTATGAGGGGTATATAATACCACAAGGAATATTATATCATTTATGTACTTATATTCTGGGTATTTTAGGTTTGACTATAGTGAATTTATTTTGTGGTCTTATGATTAAAAGTAACCAAAATGGTAAGGATTTTTTAGACACAATCTCATCTTATTTTAGGATTGCCTATGTTCAATATTCCAATAGGAGGGATAAAATTCTCTTATTTTATACAAAAAAATCACTTTTATTATCCTATAATTTTTAATTTGGTTTATATGTTCAATTTCCATTTCATTCCTTATTGATTATCAAAAGACAATAAAAGCTGTTTATAGGTGATACCGATTTGTTATCTTCTTTAATATTAAGAAAAACTTATGTTCCATATCAATGTTTTACTAAATGTTTTCATGAATGATTTTTATAAATAGATATTAATTAGTGATGTTATTTTACATGATATTTTAGATCCTTTGAAAATATTTTAAAATTATATTTCATTAAATTTTCTACATGCATCAGTCTTCACTCTATTTAGTAAGGATTGAAAAGAATGTTTATTTTTTCATTAATAACACGAATATATTTTTCCCCCATCATAGAAATTTATTTCCATCTTGAATCTAATATAATATTCCAAAATTATTACTATAGAAGATTATTTCCACAATATTGTGTGAATTTTTATCTTTTAAAAGTTATTTTCAAAGTGAAAGAATATTTTATTTAATAATGTAATTAGTAATATTTTTATGAAATTTATATTATTCAATGATAGAATCCATTTACTGTAATTGTGATCCATTGGGGACAATTTTTTTGATGCGCACCTTATTCATTATCTTGATGGATTATGATTGATTCAAGTAGATTTCACGGAACCCATTTATTTTCAATGGGTAAATCATGCAATAAATAAAAAATAGTTTTTATTTTATTTAACAATGCATGGTTTGAGTTTTGTTATTATGTCATGGTAATTGGAAATTATATATGATTATATATGAGCATCATATAGATCATTATAATGGGTGGTCCAAATATTATTGTCCAATTCATTGGGTAATGGGATTTAGTTAACCTTTTAAAGGATAACCCTATGGTATTTTTGGAATTTATTGAGTATTTTAATTACATTTTTATGAGTGATTGTAAGAGTGATATGAAAATGAGGTCTGAAGTTGAAAACATGCTTTCTTTATTATTTCATCATACTCTAACAGATCTTATTCTTATAGATTGATTTCTCAGGGGTCTTGGTTGTTCACATATTTTACACTTATCTTATGTTAAATCTTTATGCCATGGTTTGTGACTTATAATACATGTTTTTGTCGGTTATAATTATTTTACGTCATGCTTAGGATCATTGATTATTTCAACTTACCCATATTATCACATTATTCTTAGTAAGGGAATTTAATTTTTAATTAAAATTTTACCATTAATGTAAATTTTTTATCACCCTTATAATGTTTTATTTTACCATATTTGAAATTAATGATTAATTATATAATTCCTAATAAGTTTTATTGATGAAATTTACATTTTTATATATGTTTTAAATTTTTATAGACAAATTGTGTTTATATAAATGATGTTATGTAAGAGTTTTTCAAAATTATCTTGAACTGTAAAAATAAACAATCCTTGGTTATTAAAGTTATTCAATATGTATTTTTTATTTTTTATATTTTTAGAGTAAAAATTGGGTAAAATTTTATGGTTTCATAATAAGAATGTATGGATTATATAACTTGTTTTGATTCTAGGATTTTGGGTTCAGAACTGTTAAACATGGTATCATATAAATTGTTTAGATATCATTAGAAATTAAAATCTTTTAAAGTGAGGTAAACTATTGAATTATGGATTATATACTGAGTTTATAATTTTAATGTTGATCATAAGTGTAATGCAATATAGACTCATTTTTAGGTTCTATGAATTGGTATTTTGAGGTAATTATTGATAACATAGAATTTTTTTTAGGTCTAGGTATATACAACCCTTAGGTTAAATGAAATATATTATTTTAGAATATTTCCATTATAATAATGGGGATGTAATATGAAAGGTTAGAGAAATATTTGAGGTTAAAAGATTCTTTTGTGGGAAAATTATTAATGTTAAAGAATGTATGTGGATAATTATTTTCCTAATGATTTAATTTTAACTTTTAGAGTTAATGTAAAGTTTTAGAGATTAATGTATGATATATTCATTAATAGGTAAATAAATTTGGGATATTATCTTACCTTATGATAACCATTTCATTTTCATTTAATATCTAATGAGTATAGGAATAACTTTTTATCATTTTATGGATTATTTGATATATTATAAGATTATTTTAGTCCCTTAAGCCTAAATTATTCATCTTGAATAATCAGTAATAAAAGGAAAAGAGGTGATTATTTTGAAAATTTATTTAAGGATGAAATAATATTTGTAATTGATTAATGATAATTTTTTTTTCTTTGTATATATGGTAATAAAATTCATTACATCTAGGAAAAAGATCTTTAAATAAAAATGATAACTTATTGCCTCTCTTTCTGAAAGAATTTATTAGCTTCTTCACATCTCATTGCTTTATGGTTATTTGGACCATTAGTTTCACATGGCCATTCACTTTCCTGTGTTTAATTTTATCTTCCAATCTCTATAATTATTTGGATAATCTAATTTTCCAATATTACCAAAAATTTCACATTCCACAAATGTTAATCGTTTTCGAAGACTAATTATGTTTTATTCTAGAAGAGCTTCAAATATATGCTTAACAGTTTCTAAAATTTTTTATTATATTTTATGATGTGCATTTTCAAAAAAAGCATTTTTATTGATTAAAAATTATTTCATGTTAGTGAGTTATATCATCAAATCATTGGAATTAATTTTGAAAATTTCTCAAACCCTTTCTCTCAGGAGTGATATAAAATTATGATGACACATTTACCAAATGGGAAAAGAATATTGTAATGCAATTCATTATATGATAAATAATTTTCATTTCTCATTAACATTTACTGGTTAAATTATACAAATTTATACTCATTATAATTATATTCTAATTTTTTTCCCATTAAAAATAAAAATATTTATTTTTATCCAAATTGGGGTTTCTTTCAATTAAGGTTTCATTCTAAATAAAAATTATTTCTATATTATAAAAATTAAATTTAAAAGTATTAACATAATTGTTATAAAAAATCAGGTAAAAATAATCTTACAATGAATTTTTTTATATTTTTATGAAATATATGATTTTAGAAGAAATAGTGGAAAATAAATATTTATATTGAAATGGGTATTTTCTTTTCCAAAATTTAAAAATTATCAAAATATTTTTAGTTATTAATGAATTTTTTAGTTAATTTTTATTAAATATAATATAATAAATTTTATTTTAATCGACAGCCATGTTTATTTTCATATAAAAACATTTTTATACTTAAATGTAATTTTTCTCGAGAACATTTTTCATTATGTTTTACGGGCATAAAATTAATATAAATTCAAACACTTTTTTGAGTTTAATTTTATTAAATTTGTCCCAAATTTTAATTTACGAATATTAATTTTTGGACAATAAATATCATTTATTTTTTATCATCATGAATATTAATTATAGTAAATAATTATCACCTCTATTATGGTAATTCGGGGAATTAAATTGTTAAAAAATTTTGATATTCACTAAAAATTATACTAAAATATAAATTATACTACTTTATGAGTGGTTTTCAATGATAAATATCCAATATTCATTATTATATATTATATCCCCTTTTTTATTAAAATTAAATTTATTAATTTTTATAAAAAGTAAAAAAATGTGCTATTTCAGTTACTTTTTTATGTTAACATTCAGATAAATTTTTTTGTAATGAATATTAAATATTATATCGATAATATTAGTACTTTTTTTTATTTTTACAAATTATTTTTATTTTTTATTTATAACATAGTTACTTTTAATTCTTATACAACGTTAGTAAAATTCTTAGGAAAAAATATGAAAATTAAGGTAAATGATTTATAAAATGTGAAAAGTAATATGATTTGGATTAATTATGATTTGAAAAGAATTTTATAGTTAATATAATGATTTAATTTATGTTTTAATGGATTATATTAATATTTTATGATTTTTTGATGTTCTCAAAGTTAAATTTTGTGAGTAGTTCCTAAAACAACAATAATAGGAATTTTTGATATATTTATTATATTATATTATATAAAAAACAAAAAAAATATAATAGGGGAATTAATATTTTATACAATAATAAAAAATTTCTATTTTCCATTTATGATCCAATTTTTTTTATAGAGATAAATTAAGAACCCTTATTTATTTAAAAAGTTGTTATTGCGGTTAAGGTTGGAAACAATAAACGAATGTGTTTATCCCAGAGATATGGATTGAAATGATGTGAAAACTTATGAAATTTTTTGTTAATGATTATATTTAGAAAATATTAATCTAATATTTTAATCCACGTTATTTGGTAACCATTTTCTAGTAATTAGGAACATATTATACTAAAATATTCATTGTCTTTCCAAAAGATCCTCTCACCTAACATATAAATGGACACCACTTTATATTCCTTAAAAATTATGAGTTGTATAGTTCAACTATGTGCTGAAAAAAATATTGTAATATAATACCTAAACATTTATTAGATGTCTAATTTTTTAAATAATTACATCCTTATATGTATTAATTTGTAAAGAAAAAAGTATTTTTCTGGAGAAGAGTTACAACATTTAATAAGATGATTTAATTTTAATTATTATCATGCCATTTTAAAATATTCATAAATAGTTAATTAATAATAAATTTAATAAATTACAAATAATTTTACATTATTATGTTAATTTCCAAACATACATCCATATCTTTTTCCATCAAGTGAGAAATGAAACAATTATTCCAGTTTTCGAGGGACTACCACCTGGGAAACAATTATAATTCATATTCACTCACTACATCGCATGTACAATTATAATGATCGATTTAATTCAATATTTGATATTAAGGTAATAATTATCATGTCTGAATATACAATATCACCTATTTTCTTACAATTTCAGCTATTAAATAAAGATAACAGTGTTCGTGCCTATGTTTGGATTAAAACCTTATCCATTTGATGTGATTTATTTTTATTCTACAAAATACATGGATGGTTTATATAAGTTATTCAATGGTATAATATTTTAATTATCATATAGAAATAATTATATAAACATAAAATAATGTATACCTTCATCCTTTAATATTCGTTAAAAATTTGAAATGTTTCTCAGGCATACGAACGTCCAATTATCTCCATGATTGTAACATAATTCATTCTTAAAAAACATCATTCATGATTTGTTTTTAGAAAAAAAAATTTAAAATTATAAGAAGGTAATTATTTTTATTATATATATTATTTAAAAATAACCTCCAAGACCAAAATCACCCCACCAAAATCATTTTCAATTTATGAAATGAACATCTACAAAACACTAAAAGTATTATAAACTAACTAAATAATTATAAAATAATAAAAATAAATGAAATAAACGGTTTCATGATATGTTATTAAGAATATAAATGTTTTGTATGAGATAAAATAATTGATATAGGTTTCTTATATAGGTGTTAATGAACATACAAAATATGTACGAACTAAAGGTTTGGAATTTTGTCTCAATTTTCATTCATTATGGAATATTTTAATGTTATATAAATAATTTATTTTATAAGGTTTATATAAGTAAATTTTAAATTTAATATCATGAGGCATTACTATATATTGTTTCGTTAATTTTAAATAATTTTTTTCATCCAATATGATTTGACTTGAATGTTTTCCAAGTGGTAAGGTATTTCATAACACAATTTCTATTGACTGGATTATATCATATCATCATTAACTATATTATTACAATAATTTGTTTGATATGGGAATTTTTTTATTGGTATTTCCATGGTTTTTTTGAGTTTTATTTTATACATAGAATCCCACCATTTATTAGTTCTCAATTAATTGAAATGATTTTTGTTAGTGCTCTTTATGTAAATATTGATTTATTAATAAATATATGATTTCAAACACTTAAATAATTTTATTTTGTTTTTATTAATCCATTTGATTTTTTAAATCATGTTTTTCCTTAAAAAAAATTTATTTGAAGATTAATTTTAATCTATTTTCTTCATGAGCTTAATATAAATAAGTTAACAAAAAGATATGTATTTTTATGATATAATCTCATCTTATTTTCATATTTTCTCTCATCAATGATCATATGAGAGGGATCATACAACTTTATATTATTAAATATATTCTTATTTCATAACCTCTCATTTTTTATATTTTTACAATTTAAATTTCTATTTACTCCAGTATTGGTTGAATGAACAAAAAAATAGTCGTTTGTAAGTGATAATTATTTTCTATATTAATTTATATATTGTATTAAAATATTATATATATATATATGATTTATATAATTTTCTCATGAATTTTACTAACAAATAGAAATTATTTCATAATATTATTCTATATTATATTTTAACTTTTTCAAGAAAAATTAAAAACACAATTTCTTAAAATTTTCTGCATTTGACTCTTGGGAATCTCTTCATAATAGTTTGAAAGTAATATTTTGTATGTTTAATACATGATTTTATTTCCCATGATCATGAAAATTGTTTTATGTTTGGATTCCTTTTACATGATTCCATGGTTATATTCAACGATTTTTTAATATCATATTATCATTTTTTAGTTTTTATATTTTATTTTCAAAGGGGAATGGTTTTTTTCATCATGAATGTTTTCAATGACATATATATAGTATTTATATTCAAAAAAACAACCAACATTACTTTTATGTATGATCTTATAGGTATATGTTTTAATTATTCCATTCTTACTCATTATCAGTATGGATTTTGATTGCTTCAAATATATTTGCATGGAAGATATTTCTTTTTAGTGGTTAAATAAAGCTGTGAAAGAAAAATGTCATTTGTTATACTAAAAAAATGAATTATTTCAACTATTTTTATTATCATAGGGTTTTATGAAATTGACTATAATGTTGGGTAATATAGATATATATCACAATGATTTTTGGGCCTGATAGAGTTCAATCATTCATTGGGTACTGGGGTGGAGATAATCGATTATTGTTTCCTCCTGTGATATTTTTTTAATTTGTTTGTATTGTTATTCGATATTTCATATTTATTGTGATTGTGATATTAAAATATAGTTCTGAAATACAAAATTATTTTCACTATTATTTCATCATGAAATAATTGAATATATTATTAGGTATTTTTTTTCATTCCTCCTGTCACAAACCAGGACGGGTTGCCATCTGACCCGGGGCCCGACCCAGTCCATGACATGGCCTGAAGGGCATTCCCGATCCCCATGGACAGGCACAAGTTCCGGGGTATCAAAAAATTTCATGGGAACGATTTACCCGAAATAAAATATAGAAAAAAAAACTAGCCAGATAAATAAACTGAAACTAGAAATAGAAAACCAAACACGCCTTTAAACTATGAACATGTTTAAAGTCTACAACTTGAACCAATAACTAAAAAGAAAATATAACAGGGGAAAAAAACTCATACTTAAACCTCCCAGAAAAGAGAGGCGGAACATCCAAACTCTATAATACCAACCTGCATGAGAAGACCATCAATGACCAGAACCACCATCGCTGAGCATGAAGTCACAACCTGTAAAGAAGAAGAAACAGAATCTACAAACACCCAAGGGTGTATGTAGGGTGTGAGGTAAAATTACAGTAGGATTCCATCGAGAAAAGGTACATAATTAATAAAAGAAAAATACATTTTCAATTTAACAGAATTAAAAAACAAGTGCTTAATTAATTTTAATGAAAAAAAGTTTTTAAGGGGGAATTTCTCAAAAAGGAAAACAAGTTAAATTAAATTACACACACGCACACGCACACTCACACACACACACGCGCGCAAGCGTACACACACACATACTCATGCACACACACATTTATTGGTAACCCCAACATCAAACCATGTGCCGACGGGGAGCAGAAAGCAAAGAAGTGCACTAAAACATGGGAGAGGCCCTAAAGATAATAGAAAGAAGTGGGACCCTAGATCCTCTTGTCTCGGTGAACAATGGTACAGAAACACATAAATATACATTCTCGTGCAAGAGACACTAGTAGGGCAACATATCCATATCCTAGTGGTCTCCAACATCATCCAAAAGTATAGTTAGTGTTTAGTCGTCAATACAGCTAAGTGAATCTGGGCCGAAGCCACTTCCGAATCACTATCACACTAGTCCTAGTCCGCACACCTAGTACCCAGGATTCCCGTTTGTTCTCAAGTAGTTAAGATTTCTAGCTTTATGCCAAAATCTCATACTCAAACCGAGAAAGACATCACGCACACCAAAACCACCATTTTCTCGCACAAAATCCATTTGAAATAATACGCACACTAAAATATTTCAAAACTCAATCTGCATTTCTTATAAAACCAATTAAAACATCTTTCATCCTTAATAACTATTTAATAAGACATTTAAGTCTTTAAATAAACAAATTTTGAAGAGAAGAGCATGACTTTACACACAAAACCAACCAAACCCTCTTTTGTAACCAAACACACACAAAGCCACATCAGGAGTTCAATCTACACCACTTACACCAATTAAAAAAACTATTTGAGTAGTTTAAGACAAGCTCTAACAAACGATGCAATAATGTTTTCACTAACGATAAATTTGGTTTTATTTAAATTTCCACTTTAGAACCAAACACATGGCGTAATCTTATAAAAGCATGATTTGCAACACAAATATCATTTAATTAAAAATTTCACAATTTATAAAACACTTAAAAACCACCTTGACATGGGTTTCCAGAAAATCACACTAATATCACAAAAACACATTAATAAAAAATCAATTCATATGATATCTCAAGAGAATAAAATAACACAACATCGCACCATGCAAACTAACTAAATAATATGCTGAATTAATAAAACACACAAATAAATTCATCACACAATAATTATGAGCAGAACCTCCTACCTCGACGTGTACAAACATCCTACAATAAAGATATTCCCATTAGCGCTTCAATCTCATCACCAAGAGTCCAAATTGATCCCTAAAACAAGAAGATCAAACCAAAAGACCTAAAATTAATCCCTAAAATTGTAACTATACCCACTGGAATCTCCAACCCCCAAAAAGAAGAAACCAAGCCCAACTTGATGGTAGATCGCACCTGCGGCAGAGTCGCACGAGGAAAGGCGATCGGTGCGAGGTAATCGAAGGGACTCTAGGGGGGTGTCGGCAGCGGTGGTCACACTGGACAGGGTAGGGGGTCATCTTCCACGGGGAAGATGGCGGTTATTCGAGCGGAAGGGGGGTTCAGGCGGCGCGAGCTGGCCGACTGGGAGGCAGTGCGGTGCGCTGGTAGTTGACGACGTGAATCAGACGAGGTTGGCTGGGAGGAGGGCTGCTGCCGGTCCGACGAGCAGGGCGTGTGACAGCGGTGCGGGCCGGGAAGGGAAAGAGGGAAGCGGTAGATCAGAGGGCGCGACCACTGATGACCAGACATGAGTGTAGGGGGTTTTTCTGCGGGATTCTGAAATGGAAGCAGGAGGGTGCACCGAAGGGGTGAGTACCTGGGGGCGGCCGCGTGACAGGTCGGGGAAGGGAAGGGGGTGTCGCGATGGGAAAATGAGGAATGAAATAAAAGCAGTGCTACCCTATCACCAAAAATAAAACAAAAAAACATAATAAATAAAATTAATTAATAGTAATAATAATAAAATTAGTAAAACAATAATAATTGTAATAAACTAAAATAGGAATAATAATAATATAATAATAATATTCTCAAATAATAATAATATTATTACCATCAAAACAATTAATTTTAATTTCTTTCCCGCTCTTATTATATTTTACGACTCATTTAATATTATTTATTCATTGTTAATTCATTTCATTTATGTAGTCGCACATCGGAAGGAGAGCGAGGAACTGAGCGAAGTCACGCGGTGACCCGAGCGAAGTTGTGTGGCTTCGACCATCCCCGACCCATGCATCAGACGCCGCCAAGCCCCAAATATTAATTTATCTGCAAAATGTAAAATATAACATCTTTTGTTTCACATGACGTCACTGGCGGTGTCGTAAGGCTTCGTAATTATGTTTCGCCCATGCGTCCCTCATACGCCGCACACTGTCAAGCCCCGGGGAGTCGGGTGAGGTCATATGCCGAAGCCGAAACGAGTATTTCATTAAATAATAACCCAAATGTTTTAAGTCAGCTTCAACCTGAACTGCTCAATTCCTTGAAAATTTATAAAATAATTTATTTAAAGACGACAGGTGTTACAATTCTCCCCACAATAAGGCATTCCGCCCCCAGAAATCCACAACTAAGGCTGAAACCCCAAGTAGAAACTAATACCCCACTAAGGTTCAAAGAGGATACCCACAATCAACAAGCAAAAGAGGTAGAAGCATCATGCTCAGAGAAATAAACTCAAATGAAAACCAAAATAAACACATAAAAAGGCTTTCTAATATATTTTTCCCGCCACAAAGAGCTAGAACGCCTTCAGTTAACTGATCCAGGAAATCGACTCTCGCACCCGCAGAATCTAACCTCACAAGTCGAAACACCTCAAGCAATATTAAAAAGAAACCACATTAATTGTCTAGAATGAACAAACAAAGTCATACCATGTCCACTGAACACTCTTATCACTTATCACCATGCCATATTTAAAAATAAAGGATAAATATCAACATGGGGAGGCCCAAGGGCTACCCACCATTAGGAACTCACTGACTCTCGAAACAAGTCTGGAAATCCGACACATGGAGGTTTGAGCGGACTCCCCGCCATTAAAGAAAAGTCCAGCACCGATTCATTCTAGATACATTCGTAAGAGACCCAATGTGGGTCTCCCTAACATTAAGAACCTCCCAACACCCAATGAGAGACTAGAAAAACAACATGGGGAGGTCTGGGCGGACTCCCATCCACTCAGGAAAGGCCAACACCGATTTATTCTGGTGACCTTTGTGTGAGACCCATCGTGGTTCTTGCCTCCATTAGAAATAATTGATGATACATAACATTGAAAAAATTTCGATGGTGACCCAACACCCCACCACCAGGGGTGGGGAGGGAGGGGCCCGACCACAGAGGCATCAAAACAATGACTTAAGACCTGACCAACACATCCACATCCCGGGATGTGCATTATACAATTTTGGGACTCATTTCCCCAAAAGACACTCAAGGACCACTAAAAGTGATTACATCCAATGGGACACTACCCCCATGTCTTAAAGGAAACGCGGCGGACATACCTCCACATAGTCACTAAATCCTTACCCATCTAGACGATTCATTCGAAACAGAACAACCATAGAAAACAATTTAAGTTGTCTTCACTTTCAACATCGATGACCGAAAGAAGAAAAAAAAGGTTGGGGTCCCGTACACTCCCAGGGTTCTTGACCAAGCGCCAGCTTCACTCCAAGGCCTATGGATAGAGCCTTGATATTTGAAGTATCTCATGCCTTCCAGTCAGGTATTGAAGACTCCCGAGCAGAGCTTCTGGTTTTTCGTGCCACACGCAATCATACTGCAACGGAGGAAACATTAGAAAACACAAAACATTACGAAATCCAATTACTCTCACACTAAACATTCACTAGAATGAGAGCTTAGATGGTACATGTGCATCACCCCTTGTTACAATGAATGAGAACATGACACCACAAATCGTCACCGAGCAAGATCATTGTTGTCGAGAGAAACATTACGCTGAGAAAGACTTTAAACGACATCTTGAACAACATGTGATTCCTGCAAACGACCATAGCAGCCTCATATGACTGGGTCTGCCAAACTAGTATCCGAACACGAACCTTTTCTTAATCTAAGCCAACCAAAGACCAGAGGTCATTTAGAATAATAGACTGCACCAACAAATTCGGGTTGCTTCTACCTTTTTCCCACTGAAGTCTCCTTTACCTCTTCCAAACAACCGTTGACTATCAAAGGGACCACACGCTGCAATAAATCACCAAAAATGACCCTTGCAGCTGATGAAAGTACTACAAAGCCCTTCGAGACACTGGTCAACACTGGTAATTCTTAACCACCTTGACCCTTCCTCGCTGGAATTCCTTTCACCGCATCCAGGGGGAACCTTCAGATGCAACGATGTCAAACATCATACCTGACAACTACGACAACTCAAGGATACCAATGTCCCCTTCAACTCCTCTCGTGTCTATCACCCCACAGCAAGAAGATCCGCTTAACCGAAAAAGACAAGGGATAGACTTACCACTATCGCTTAAAAGGGAGAGTCCTTATTTAGATCAATTGGAGGGTCATCCAATGGAAAACTATCGGTGGCCGCACGTCATTCTCACATTAACTCTTTATTGGGGAGTACACTAGACAAGACGGAGAACTGTGGACCCAATCGAACTGGTCCAATGGTAAAGACATACCACAATAAAACAATAAACGTGTAGGGGGGACCACTGCAAGGACTCCCCGATGTACTTTTCAACATATTTAACTAACTACACATTTGCATACCAACTTGAAAATAAGAATTCAAACATAGGACACAATACAGTCAAAAATGATTCTCGACGCAAAATGCCTCACATCCAACCATTCAAATAAAAACAAGGAGACACCACACAATCACCGGTTATATAAAAACACGAAATTTTCTATTAACAAAAATTTTTGAAAATAAGAAAAGCCAGTGTGTTTCACAAACACCAATGGTGTCCAATGGGCCTCACACATGCATGTTCCCGTACCACCCCAGCAATCACCTCATATCCATCTAGGCACTCATCAACTCATA
The DNA here is from genome assembly GCA_963277665.1 of Viscum album. NCBI lineage: Eukaryota > Viridiplantae > Streptophyta > Magnoliopsida > Santalales > Viscaceae > Viscum > Viscum album. The sequence continues at coordinate 1,866,798,321 of OY728120.1, read as the reverse complement.
CCATTACCCCTTTATCTTTCCCACATACACTCATGAATGTGGTTTCCCATGAGAACACCAAGGATCAAAACCAAACCTTTCCATTTTTCAAAACCAAAACATCCAACCCACATTTTTCAAACCTCAAACCTCATTTTCTTTTTAAAGTGATTTATTTCAAAAAAAAATCCAAAAAAATTTCCAGGACCAAATCATTTTTTCTTAAAAAAAAAATGTCCATGAATCCAAAACAGAGACACGAGAAACAATGCATGAGAAAACTAGTGTCAGCAGGTGATTGGATCATATGGTTGGCAGCCATACACCAATCATGCCATTGGCTATAGAGAGTATTTTAGGACAGTGTCCCCAGCTCCACAAGGCTTTCCAGACCCTAAGAGCTCACTAAGACCACTGACCTTGCTCCCTTTTCATTTCCCTTATACATGATTAACTACATGGACCAAAGAATCAAGAAAACGTCAACTTACATTCGTAACTCGAGTCCCACCACGAGGTATGCTGGCCAGGAACCTTACTCATAGATAAGACGTCGAGTCCCGACAACCTTAAATTTATTCTACACTAACATTATCTGAAAAGAACACGACCCAAAAGAGAAAACCTTTCCCTCTGATACCGTTTTTTCATCTACCAGGACGGGTCACCATCCGACCCAGCACCCGACCCGGTCCGTGACATGGCCCGAAAGGCGTTCTCGATCCCCACAGGCTGGAACAAGTGCTCAGTTATCAAACATTTCATGGGAAAGACTTACCTGAAATAAAAGACAGAAAACAACTAGCCAGATAAATAAACAGAAACTAGAAATAGACAATCAAACATGCCTTTAAACTATGATCATGTTTAAAGTCTACAACTCGAACCAATAACTAAAAAGAAAATATGACAGGGGAAACTAAAACTCATTCTCAAACCTCCCAAAAAAGAGAGGCACAAGATCCACACGCAATAATACCAACCTGCATGAGAAGACCATTAACGACCAGAACCACCATCGCTGGGCATGAAGTCACAACATGGAAAGCAAAAGAAACAGAATCTACATACACCCAAGGGTGTATGTATGGTGTGAGCTGAAATAAAAGTAGGATGGCACCAAGAAAAGGTACATAATTATTAAAAGACAAATACATTTGTAATTTAAAAAAATTTAAAAAATAAGTGCTTAAATAATTTTAATGAAAATGGTTTTTAAGGAGAAATATCTCAAAAAAAAAACAAGTTATATTAACTTACACACATGCACACACACACACATGCACACACACACATATATATGCACACACACACACACACACACTTTTCTTGGTAACCCCAACATCACACCGTGTGCCGGCGGTGAGCAAAAATCAAGGAAGAGCACAAAACATGGGAGAGGCCCTAAAGATACTAGCGAGAAGTGGGACCCTAGAACCTCTTGTATCGGTAAAAAATGGTATAGAAACACAAAAATATACATTCTCGGGCATGAGCCACTAGTAGGGAAACACATCCATAACCTAGTGGTCTCCAACATCATCCAAAAGTTTAGATAGTGTTGTAGTCGTCAATCCAGCAAAGTGAATTCGGGCCGAAGCCACATCTGAATCACTAGCGCACTAGTCCTAGTCCGCCCACCTATTACCCAGGCTTCCCATTTGTGCTCAAGTAGTTCAGAGTTCTATTTTTATTCCATAATCACATACTCAAACTAAGAAAGAAATCACACACACCAAAACCACCATTTTCACACACAAAATCCATTTGAAATAATACCCACACTAAAATATTTCAAAACTCAATCTGAATTTATTACACAACCAATTAAAACATCTTGAAACATTAATAACTTTTTATTAAGACATTTAAGATTTTAAATAAACAAATTTAGAAGAGAATAGCATGAATTTACACACAAAACCAACCCAACCCTCGTTCGTAACTACACAAACACAATGCCACATCAAGTGTTCAATCCACACCAGTTACACCAATTAAAAAAATCGTTTGAGTAGTTTAACACAAGCGCTAACAAACGATGCAATAATTTTTTCACTAACGATAAATTTGGTTTAATTTAAATTGCCACATTAAAACCAAACACACGATATAATCTTATCAAAACATGATTTTCACCACAAATATCATTTAATTAAAAATTTTACAGTTTATAAAACACTTAAAAAACAACTTGACATGGGTTTCCAAAAAATCACACTAATATCACATAAACCCATTAATAACGAATCAATGCATATGAGATCTCAAGGGAAAAAAATAACACAACTTCACACCATTCAAACTAACTAAATAATACGCTGAATTAACTAAACACACATATAAATTAATCAAATAATTATTATGAGCGGAACCACCTACCTCGACGTGTAAAAACATCCACCAAAGAAGCGAATCCCATTAGCGCTTCAATCGCATCACTAAGAGACCAAATTGATCCCTAAAATAAGAAGATAAAACCAAAAGACCTAAAATTAAACCCTAAAATTCTAACTATACCCACTTGAATCTCAAACCCCAAAAAAGAAGAAACCAAGCCCTACCTGATGGTAGAGCGCACCTCCGGCAGAGTCGCACGCTTTCAAGCCCCGAGGAGTCAGGTGAGGTCATGCGCCAAAGCCGAAACATGTATTTATTTAAATAATAACCCAAAAGTTTTAAGTCGGCTTCAACCAGAACATCCCAATTCCATGAAATTTAATAAAATAATTTATTTAAAGACGATGGGTGTGACACCTCCCGATTTTTTACTTCATTGAAACTTGTATTATGTTAGTTATTTTCTATGATTAATTATTCATGATCCATTTTTTATGGGTATAAATTATATTATATTATTGTAATGATTATTGATTATGTCTTCATTACATTATTCTTTTCTTATAATCACTAATGAAAATAAGTTATTAATTCTTATGTTTTTCCTTACTATGAATTCGAAATCACCCGTCTTATGTTTAATTTTAAATAGGTTAAAAAGGATTGTTTTATGTAAATTATGCCTAATATGGTAACTAGATGTGATGAACCTATTTAGTTATGATTTAAATTCTTATAAACCGGTTGTTAATGATTTCATGATTTTTATGTTAGTCATTATCCAAATTATAAAAAATTGTTAACCAAAATGGGCACTTTGGTATGCATGTGAACCAATATGTGGAAACTCGACCAACCATGTCCTTCTTCATTAGAAATAAATCGATTATGATAGTAAAATAACACCTCCAATTGGACTAGTTTTGGCGACAATAATCGTGTAGTGATAGAATTTAGATGGTAGGTATTAAATTAATTACCTTAAAAAACACAAAATTAGCTCCCTAAAATGGTACAAAGATATGATAAAATCATGAAACAAATAGAGTATCAAGAATTCATGAAAAAACTTTTAGGAAAAAAGTTAATGTAAATGAGGATATAAAAATTATATAAAAGTAGGAAATGTACATTCCCAACATGAATTTAGGTCCAAAACTAACGAAATATTTAAGATGGAAAATATTTAGTATCTCCCAACTTACATTCTCTAATGATGACCATCAAAAACTATCAGCATCGTGAACCACAATTCATTTCAAAACATGGTCCATTATGTTATCCATTAACTTTTTAGTAATCAGAATAATAATTAAACAATTTATTAAATTCCCATATAGGGGGAGTTTATACAAACCAACTATGATGAATATAAAAAAATAAGGTTTGAAATAGAAATTACATCCTCAAGATCCACCCATAAGAATGATGTTAAAGGAAATCCAACATTAAATATGCTCAGAATAAACTGATGTAATGCGATAAAATGGATTCATATTTCAATAAATATCTAATAATAATGATTATTCCAAAACTTTCAATGGTCCCATATCATTTCCAACTATCACACCTATTCAATATATAATATGGATGTCATGAACCTCTCTAATGTGTAGCCTAACTGATGGGGGACCACTCCAATGGAGGAGACACTCACTGCTTAATTTATAAAAGGGAGTTACACATTATATGTATAGGACCCAAATCCTATATAATAAAGTGGGTTTTACAACTAATCTATTATGAAAAATAAGGGAGATGGACCATATGGACAGATACGAGAGATTATAAACCCCAGTAACACACCAATGATCACACCTGATCACTTCCACCATCCATGAAATAATGACATAAGAATCTATATATCATCACATTGCGTAGTATTTATACTAAAAAAATAAAGGCCCCAAGGACATTTCATGTTAGAAAAAACTTATGATAAGATACTCATGCGTAAAAATCTGATTTCTAAAGAACAAAATAAACATGATGGAGGATTTTTTTAAAATATACATGTTATGTATGTTGTGGTATAAAACATGTGAATTAACCTAGGTACCTGGGCTTGTATTTTTTCCCTGGGACCATGTACTCATACCATTACCTTTTACTCTATCCATATCCATGTACTTTAATAATGTTGGGGTTCTTTGGATATGCTCATGGTGTACATGAATTTTCAAACGATATACATATATATGGTGTTCCCCTCAGGGTATATGATGTGTATACCTACACAAGTTACTATGAACGTGCATTAACCATGTGGGATTGGTTCTTGAGTAGTGTTATATGGAGTGTGGTCCCATCCACATGGTCTTTGGTATTTATCTCCCCTCAAAACCCTAACCACCATGGAATCCTATTCTACAAATTATGTGTTACACCATGTTACATGGGATGTAGTTAAGGATTTTGTATAATCCAAAATATCATCATGTAGATGGTGTTTATTCCTCATTCATAACCTTCCTCCATAATTGACCATTAGAAATCCATTGAATCATTGGGAAGGACTCTAGTTTTTGTTTCTTAGATTCCATTGGCTTGAAATTGGAACACTGATTACCTGATCAGTAATCTGCCACACTATCTATCATCATCAAGGGATTATATCCTTGAAAAAATCAATTGATACTTGAAAACCCCTCAATACATCCAAAAAAACAATCTACATGACTTCCATCCATTCTCCATGATTAAAGGAATTTGATCATTCTTGAATCCATCTTGACAATGTCGAACATCAACCCCATGGGCTAAGACTGAATATCATGAAGAATAGTGGAGGGAAAAGAAAAAGAATACGGTGATTTGATTGTTTGCTGATGTGATCCCATCCAATGATTAATATCAAGGATAGAACTACCGAGGATCTCATGGATTGAGAAATGATAATTTTGAAACACTAATCCCACCTCCAACTGTTTAGGATATTAAGAGAAGTGATACTATGTCATAAAATAAAATGGCAGGACCTCCCCAAACAGGATTGTTTTTCTACCAAAAAATTTAGAAATAGATAAGTGGTTATTTAATGGACTAAAACATCTAGATTACACACCATGAATTCAATGACATCCAGGAAATACATCAGCATATGAGAAATTAAATTCAATGCAAAAGGGAAAAAATTCATGCCCAACCAAGAATGAGGTCCATACCGGATTAAAATTGGAAAACAGGAACCCTAGATAATTCTCAACTCTAGATGACTGTGTCTTAGTATAGAAATATGTTAATACTCCATGAGTGCCTCTATGATACATTGAATTATCTTCTGATCCTTCAATCATATTTATAAGACATAACATTTTTTGAAAATATTCATGTAGGGATAAGAATATAAAAACCCAATAGGGATCCTAAATATCCAATGTGGGACAAATAAAAATAGAAAAACTAAATTTGATGGACCTGTAATTGAATATAGGAATATATCCTAACCAGATATGCTGAAAAAACCAAATCAAGGTTGAAGAATGATCTGCATTTGAATATCTTTTCTTGGAATTATTATTCAACCTATAGATTCATGATTCCTTCTCTGACTCCCCATATCAAGAACAAACAATGAAAAATAAATATGGTGGTGCCCACTCCTCACTACTACACTACAATGATGGTGGAGAAATAATTCATGTATAGTACATACTCTCTACTAGATCTCGATTATAGAAGAGTACCACTCAATAGGTTTAAGACCCATACCCTGCTTTAATATTTGAGATTTCATATTATTCCAATGTATAGAGTATAGGGGACCCACACCCAGGTCTAGTAGGGGAGTTTCCAACCCCAAAATCTCATTGATCACATATCCCAATCACTATGATTGTCCATGAATCAGTGAATGAAGCATAATTCTCTTATCACCTTTTATAATATCTTATATTCTGAAATAAATTCATCCATCACATTCTATTTGGAAAACAACCCATGATTGGGAACTCATGGGCCAAAAATTGAGTGTAAAAGTTGGTGATGTGTAAGGTAGACATTATCAATGAAGGTATATGACATTTAAATAGGGTAACAAAATGTGTTACCTCTATGAACACCTACAATTTCCACTATTATACAATTCATTTTTGATCATCTGGTGCTACACATCATTAATGGGTGGTACAGATCAAAACATGGCTACCCAAGGCCAACCAATATACTTTTGGCTTGTGGTTGGTTACTAGGGATCATGATAGTGTACAATGGCATTGTATTATTACCCTGGTCATCTATAAGTATAGAGATATTACAATATTCTAGGTCCATTCCCATGTTCCTAGCCATGTCCATTACCATGAACCACTAGTGTATATTTGGAGCATCTAGCATCCTGTCACAAGGGGTGTATGATCCATAAAAGGCATGTGATACTAATATTCACTCATAACCTTAGATGATGTGGTTGTAGGACACCATGGACTATGTTCATGGATCACACATAGTATATTTTGGGGTTTTCCAAAAAGTAGATAATCCTTTTTGAGTCCCACACACACTTCCACCACCACCATTTCCAACATGACTCATGGTACAAATCTTCAATCTAGGTCTAACCACACCTAATATATCATGGGTGGATGAATTCCACCCCTCGAAATTCTGTGAAAATCATTCCCATCACAACATGAAACTGTGTAACCAATCATATGGAAATATATATGTGATCAAACAATCAAAAAATGAAACCATCACCAACAAACCAGTTTACATTATGATCCCTCCACAAAACACTGATACGTACATTTTGAAATCATTTTCTATGATTTCAATGCTTTTATCAATATTGAACCCATAAAAAAATGTCTAATTTTTACCCCATGGGCCTACAATTAATAAAAATATTATTATTATGGGAATAGAAAAAGAATTAAGTGGATGATGTTATGGGTCACCGAAATCAAATCCAACGATTCAACATTGTGTATAAAAGGCTAAAAACATTATTACAATGACATAATTAATAATATCAATAACATTTAATAAGTCATGGATCTCACGAAGAACATAAATCAAAGAAAAATTTATATCACATAACACAATTATTTATTTATTTATTTTGGAAAAATCATTTTCAGGTGATGAATATTATGATTCTACAACATTCTTCTTCCGTCACAAGATTCACCTAAATCCACCAATGAAAAAGGCTCCCATTTCCACCCTATAATCTCCTAGGGTTTGTTGGATAACCATGGAAAAACATAATAGTGATGTATTAATATAGGACGTAATTACCTTCAGGTTATTAAATAAAAAATATTTATTTTATTGACTACATCGCAAATGGTTTCCATCAATCAGAAAGCCATCATAGAAACCCAAGGTAGGGGATCTAGTGATTCCTGAGTTTCTAGTAGAGTTCTTGGAATCCATATCTTTTTTCAATAAAGGAGGAAAATAGAATTGTTTTTCAATAGTTATGGTAAGGCATACTATTTTTCTTATTATAAGGTAGCTAGTCCGATTGGACCACCTTACGAAGGAGGAACTAAATTTTGTTTGCTTAAGTTACCTGATTTTGAAGGATGCTTTGACAAGGAGAAGGCCATAGAGTGCCTTGGATAGGTTAGAGTCATGACTCTGAAAATTCTTCATCATTCGTCAAATTTCCAAATTTTTGAACATTGGGTTCAAGGATTTATTCTTATGTGGAACGGATAAAAAGATACACTAAAGAAAAGATATATATATGATTTTCATTTTTTAGTGAATCTCAGAAAGAAGAATACGGTTAAGTATATTTTGGTTACTATTGATAATTTCAAGAATGGAAATCTGAAGTCTTGGATTATCATGTATCCAACAATTCTAACAATGGTCATTATTTTTTTTTTAGAATCAATGAAAATTTCCTGCAAATCAAAGTCATGAAATTTCAAGGGAATGTTGATAAGAAATAACACTGTTCGGAGAATTCAAATTGGATTTTCTTGTGAATCTGAAGAGTTTTATGATTTAACAAATGAAGAAGATGAAGTTTTATCAATGAAAATTTTTCTAGCTAAAACCTCCAAGAAAGGTGTAAGGAAGAGGAATGTGAAGTAAATTCAATAGATAACAAATTTTTTTGTTTCCAAGGAAATTAAATATACAACACTGAAGTCAAAGAAGCAAAAATCTTATCCTGGTGATGTAGTAGAAAAATGGAGAGAGGATAAGAAAAACAAAAAAAATAAGGGGAGATAATGTTTGGATTGGACCCTGTAGAGGAAAAATCATTGAAGCTAAAGGCTGTTGAGAATCTTGAGAAGAAAGAGAATGAGAATAATAAAAACAAAAGGATGTATATGGCTGGTATAGTACAATATCTTCTTAAGTATTATGTGAATGAGTTTGAGAAAATTCATGTACCAGAATCCTTTTTAACAGAATCATTCTAAGATAGTCTGGGAAAGATGTTGGTGATTCTGGAGGGAGATAAAGAAGAATAAATACTGATAGAAGAAGAAGTGGAAGAAGAAGATAAATCGATTGGGGATACTGAAGATATGATAAAGCATGTAGAATATTATCATTATATGGAGAGTCCTTCTGTGAATTTGGAAATCTAAACATCTTATAATGAGTCTTCAAAACATGCTACCCCAGGAAAAGATGAGAAGGGTGAGGAAGAAGTAAAGAAATTGTCTGAAGAAGAAAGTCGTAATCATGATTTCATATATCTAGAGGGTGTTGAGGCTGGAGATGAGAAGGAAGAAGTTGATGAAGATAATATTGTTTAGCTATCATATAGTTAACATGAATTACCTAAACAAGAAGAAATCATTTCAAGAATAGATAAGGGAAATTGGGTGATGGTTGATACTCCTACCTAGTCATTTATTAGTAAGAAATATACTGGTGCTTAATCGAAGAGGATATAAAATGTTCTTGAAAAGTAATCCTCATCAAAAAAGTAGTTGAATTTAGAATCATCTTCTCTTGGACATTACTTTTTTGATATGTCATTGAAGAATCTGCTTAGTTCTATTCCGTTATATTCATGTATAGACTCATTATGTCCGATGATTCAGAATTCCTTAAATCAGAAAACAGATTCAGTATCCATGGTGATGGATAAGTTTTTCAAACTTGAGGCTGATTTCAATAGTTTTTTAAATAATTATGATTCCCGTAAAAGATATTGCAATAAGATGACTAGTTGGTCAATGAAAAATGTTGATAAAATGATAATTCTCTATGAGCTTCAAGATAATGTCAAGGATGCATTTGAAACTGAATATGGAATGTTCAATGATATCACTATGTCTTTTAAAGAAATGTTATATCTTGGAAAAACTACTCGTAAGTATGAAGTGAAAGATCTGAATGGGGAATTGTATTCAGTTGCTCCGAGTTGGAAGAGGGAAAGGGATATTAGAATCGAACAAGAGGAAAAACATGCTAAACACGAAGAAACCTTGAAGGCTCAAGCTAATATGATTAAAGATCATGAAGAAAAAATTAAATCCTTAGAAAATAATAGTGAAGATCAAGATCAGCTACTGAAGCACATGGAATATGATCATAAAGAACTCATGAATCTCAAGTCTGTTGTGAAGAATATATTATTAAAGGAGAAAGAAGGATAATATTGCTTTTTAAAAATCAAAAAGGTGGGGAATGGAATAAAAGAAATGTAATACTAAGTCAGGATGAAATTTCCATAAGTAAGGTGTAGTTAATCTAAGGGGGAGTTTTTATGATGAATGTATTTCTATGCATGAAATTAAGAAATATCATTCAGGAATTCAAGAATATGATCCTTAGGGATTTTAATGCCTAAGGGGGAGTTAGTTGTATTCATTATTATCCATATGTAAAGGGAGATAAGTTTTTATTTTTATGTTCACAAATATTTTAAAGTCCTTATATTCTTTTTACTAAGGTAGTTTGTGCATTCCAAAAAGGGAGAGGATGTTGAGTTATTAAGGTTTCCTTATGAATTTTCCTTTCCAACTTGTTTTGAAAATAAAAAACACTCTATCTCAAGGAAATTTTTATTTTCCCTATGATTATTTTTATAAGTAAAATTTCTATTTACCCATATTTTCCTTAATAATGAAAAATTTCCTTCCCCAAGAAAAATTTATCCTTGCCTGTTTTCATTGTTTATATTTTAGTTTTATAAATCTAACTATTTTTATTCCTAAGTGAAAAATTTGGTTTCACATCTAAAAACTTGAAATTCTGTAAATAATTAGATATAATGTATTCTATTATCAGGATCAGAATTCAGGTTCCAAAATCTCTAAAATTCAGACTCTGAATTCTCTAAAATTCAGACTCCTAATTCTCTAATATTCAGACTCTGAATTCTCTGAAATTTTGACTATGAATTCTCTGAAATGAAGACTCCGAATTTTTTGAAATTCAGACTCTAAATTCTCTGAAATTCAGACTCTGAATTCCTCAGAATTCAGGTTCTCAAATTCCTAAAAAAAAATTGGATTTCGAATTTCTCATAATTTAGACTCAGAATTTTATAATATTATGATTCTGAATTCTTCATAATTATGACTCTGAATTCCATAGAATTCATGTTCTTAATTCTCTATAAATCAGGATCTGAATTTCCTAGGAATTCAGACTCTGAATTCTATATAATTTTGATTCTTAATTACTTAAAAATTAGAATCCTAATATCCATGTAATATAGACTCTGAATTATTACATTATTTGACTTTGAACTATATTTTCCCTTAGACATTGAAAAATTAATTTGAATAAGAAACCATATTCTCTTACCCTTTTATTGTTATGAAATGATGTTGTAAAATATGTTTCTAAATATCTGTTGTTTCAGTGACACCTGTACAGGTCCCTCAAATATTCAAGGAAAAATATGACCGTCAGAGGAGGGAGCTGACCACGTGATAAGTGACTATAAATAAAAGCACATTTGAATGAGCTCTAGAAATTTGGAAAAAAATTGATAACTCTAGATACCACATACTGTTGAAATGATTTATAGAGAGAGAGATATACCCTCATGCATTGTGTGTACTAAACATATCTTTCAGCTTGTTTCATGCAACTCTAAATGTTTCTGACCATATTCAAGGGATTCGGGGATATGGAGAAAAAGGATCCGACTACATTAAAGTTCGTGGACTTCAATGATATGGAAGATAGAGGTACCGACTACCTTAGAGTTCGAGGGCATGCATGTATAGAAAGATAGACGCTGATATTCCTATCGAGGGATTTCCTGGGTTTGGGTAAGACATGCATTCTTGATAGTATAAATCAGGGGACCTTAATCCAATGTTGTTAGATACCCTACACTTTGGGTTAAATGGTTCTATACTTGTTACATATATTGTTTCAATTTTTTCATCCACTAAATTTTGATTATTAAGGAATGTAAAACTATCTTATACTTTCTTATACATGTAAACTCTGATTAGTATGATTCTATACCCTTTAAGGTGGAATCTATATCCTTGTAAACTTATCATAAGTTTCACTTCGGGAACCATATTTCCAGAACCTAGAATTTTTGTAGAACTAAGTGGTTTTATGAATTTACCTTGCCTATCCTTTTTAAATATAGTTTTACTAAATGTTAAAAAGGGAATGTTTTATACCAACTTGAATGATCCAAAAGAATTTTTAAATCCTACAATTTACCCCCTCTTGTATATTGAGGATCTACATTGTTGTTTCGATCATAAACCTACTATAGTGCACAGTTCAACCAACAAATGTCTACACCTTCAAGATGATTATGGTGGGTTCCCCTAAACTAACTGTATCAATATTCACTAGTTTGATAGCTAAGACATGCTCTTACATGAAATTATAGATGATGTGAACATCTTCGTTCAAAAAAATATCACATGGATAGAGTATAATAAAACTAGTTCTCCCATAGTATGATAGGGAACAACCTTAAAGGATCTACATTTTCATATTCATTCATGGAGTAAATGGAAATTTCATCGATAAATACAATTATGAATCATCTACATTATGACTAGATGATATAGTTCATAAGATATATGAACTCGAGGATTGATTTAGTTACAATGATGTGAATCATTAGGAACACATCGTATCCTTAATAACATTTTGTTATTATATTTGGAATATCAACCTAAAGAACCCCATATGATGGAAGTTAGACCTCTAATCAATCATTGAAAAGAAACATCCACCATTTGAACGGTCAAAAGATTAATCAATCCTCAAAATGGAGTAATTTTTTGGGATTTTACTGATTTAGTTCATGATATTCAACAGAAATCCCCAACAACCATTCAATGTATTTATGAAAGAAAATGGGTCCACCAAGGGGTACACACCATGTTTGATAAAACCATCTTCATGAACATCTTACATATACACCTTTTACTCATGGAGATCTATAGGGAATCCTTGATATTACTCATAAAATATTATTGTGGCCCTAGGGTTCACATAGATGAAAAAATAAATATATTCCCAAGGAGTTAGTATTATAATATATGTAGGAAATAAATCCTTAAAACCATCCACAACTGTTGGAATCAAATTCATGAAGCGACCACTACACCAAGGAAAAAACTAATTATCTTATGGTGATAGTATATATTCTCTTTCTAACATCCCCATATGCTCATCCATTATATCTTGATCACCCATCACATAGATTATTTCCCCATTATTATGGGTACATATAAATCTCATATAATGAAAGCCTCTCTTGGAATACACTAATGAAAATTAAGAAATACCCAATATGATTTTATAAGTATTCTTCATAATGTACTATTATGAAACACTCTCCACTAAATGATAACTCATACAGTATGCATATCTATAATATAGAAAACTCCATCCCTGTAAAAACCTCTAAACATAATTGGTGGGGAAATACATGACGTTAATATCTCGTTCTCACATGAAGGATGTGTTAGTAATGAAATGAATTATTCTTATTTATATAAGTACTAGAGATAATGTTAAAAATAAAAATACCTTGCCTTGAATGACCTCATGAGATCCCAGATCATAACACATTATAGCCTATAACAACCCATGTCCATGAACTATTTCCATCAAAACTAAGAATGGGGCACTAGTATATGTTGGTGGAATTTATATATGACATAGTCCTCCCTATTAATTTACTCCTTTTAAAGCTCCTTATTATCCAAGAAGAACACTATAATTCAAATGGATTTCATAATAATTATAGGGAGATCCATGATCATGATGTTGTGTCTTCCGAAAATGTCAATCTACTTAAACTCTGCCATCTATAGCTCTCCAAGTTAGAAAATGATGAGACATATCCCTTGTAAATCATAAAATGGTACGCCATTTGGATGATCAGATCCTATTCATGATACTTCTGTTATAGATCCTCATATTTTCATATATTAATGAGTATGAATCTTGGATCAATAACCTTAAAAATTTTATGCTAGCTACTACTGGTGACATACCCTAATTAGGACAACTTATGGATCACACAACATGACGTCCCTCTACTAGGATCTTCTATGAGACGAAATACTCCTCCAATACTCCATTATAAGTGGGAATTAATAAGCAGGACATGCTTCCATATATATATCAGAACATGCCGTTCTCAAAAAATAGCATCAAAACATATCCATCCCACACTATATAGAGAGAGTAATAAGTGAGGTCAGTATGTGTCATGGAATACATAGAAAATAGATCAAAACCATTATTCAATACATTAATATCAAAAATATGAATATATTACATGATCATAGTGAAATACTCAAAAAATAGATAAATGAAGTCTCACCATGAGAGTGCCTTCTCATCATGAGTCTGAATAATCAGACTCCAATAGTGCCTTGTTTCTTCATGAAGAAGAAAGCTTTTTTTCAGAACCATTGGATCAACTGGGGTTTAAACAAGAAAAAAATGTATATCAAGGACTATATTGAATCCTTAGATACCTAGGGGTATGGATCACAATGAAATATCATAGGTCTCTATTTATATAATATTCATAACATAAAATGAATGCACAAATCATTGTAATAACCTGATCGAACTTTTGGCTTCCAACCTGAAAAAAGAATCATCCTCCAAAAAAAGTAGAGGTATGTCACTACACTAATTAATGGGTTGCAGAAATAATCTATTCCCACATGTATTACACACCATTTAATGATCCCTAAACTAATCCATCATATATCAACTGAACATCACCATGATGTGATATCGATATCTTAGCCAACTGTCATCATGGAGTCAAACTGATAGCTAACAATAAATTCTAAAAATAATTTTATATATCTTGGGAGTTGAGTCATGAATGACATAAAAGTCTTGATAACTAATCATATATAATCATGTACCACTGGTTCACTAGAACTGAATCCTCGGTGTGTGATGTTATCAAGCTGTTGACAGAGTCCTACGACATAGATACACTAACAACAAAAAAAACATTTGTTTCCCATGATTGATATAAAAACATTAGACACTATTACTTCAATTTCTAACAATTCCAAACCAAAAATAAAAAATATCAAATTTAATACAATAACATGAGGAAAAAAATCTTTGATACCACCCTATAATAACACAACCCATCAGGGCCTGTGTGGTCGATGATATGTCTAGTGTGGAACCCCAATACCACCAACAATAGGATTGTGGGTGGTCACATGTTCGAAGTAGGAATAAAAAAAATTTGGAGCCATTAGACTATGTACCTATAAGCACTATCACACACAAAACTAGCTCCCTAAAATACTCTATAAATATGATAAAGGACATAAACACTTTGAGTAACAACAATTCATAGAATAAACATTAGTGAATAAATTAATTTATTATAGGATAAAAAAACTAATATAAAAAGTGTGAAATCATATTCCCAACTAGAAATATTTTTTAAACGTAAAAAGAACTAGAATGAAGGGAAACGTTTGTTGAGGTCCTAGCTTGAAATCTCTTTGGATGACCTCCAAACAAGGTCAACACCTAGAACAACTATGCTCATCCCAAAACAGTATAACCAAATTAATTGATGCCCAATTTTCATCTTCATAACACTCAAAAAATTCAAAGAAATCCCTTGTAGAGGTGAGTACAATCATACCATTTTGGATTCCTTGAGTAATAGAATTGATGGCATAAAAAAATAAATTGCAAGATCAGTAGATAAGAAACATATTATAAGAAACCCAATGTCATATATTATGAGAGGAAACCTACAAATAGAGTGAAAGGGGATCTCCTTATAATAAAATATATTGGAATGGTGAGGATTTATTCCTCTCTAATAGTCCCATATTCTAACCAACTATCACACCAAACCTCTACAGAATATAGAGGCCCCACACATCACTACCTGGTATTAGAACTGAGGGAGAACCACTCCAATAGTGTAAACACTAACATTATTATCTCAAGATAGAAATTACACTCCATTGATAGTGGAAATATACACTCTATAACATTTTTTAGTTCCATGTATACTGGTATGGACAACATGGTGGACCTACAAGATATATAATGGAATGGGAGTATCCACCCTAGTAACAAACACAAGATCAAACCTAATCATTTACAAAGGATAGTAATCATAGAGAGAGGCATCCCACTAGTATCACAACACATCATATAACTCATTCCAAAATTATGAACAACATTATATATCACATGTAAAAGTACTCTGGATATGTTTAAAGATGGACCAAATCCATGTTTTGAAGAGGGAGCTAAACATGATATATGTTAATGGGAAATTTGAATGAATGGTGCAGAGTATAATATTGAATGTAATCTCTCCTCAATACAATGGAGTATCCACCAGTCCATTACCATCTTCTCTCATAATTCCCTTGGACTATGTATTTTCTCATGCACTTTGGTTGTGTTCATGTACTCTATCCATGTAAACAAAGTAAACAACTCAACTTATCGAGTACCTTTAAATAGTTTATCCCTCAAGGTAAATGGGATGTTTACAAACACCAGTTCATGGGATTGTGCCTCTGAAATATTGATTAGATTCTTATTTAGGTTTACATGGCATGTGTTCTTGTTCACACGTTTTGTGATATTTATATTATATATAACCCTATCCTCCTTGTGAACTCGGTCAACATGTCTTCTGATATTCTTGGATACACAGCTTGATATAGGGGATGTTTTATAAACTAATTTACTTTCATGTGAATTCTATATATCCATCTTTAACAACATTCCACATTCATTAATTTCTCAAAATCCACCAAAATCAAAGGGAATGCCTTCATTTGTTGATACATTGCCTTTGATTTCCGGAAATCAGAATTCAAATTACCTAATCGATAATTTGGTTCCCCATCCATCACCGCTAAGGATTCAATCCTTAAAAATTATACCAAATCTCTAAAAATACATATATCAATCCATAAAACAATGATATATATATATATATATATATATATATTTTATGTTTCATACATTAATTAAATTCATTGATTGCACTCGAATCCTTCTTGAAAATGTCGAACCATGAACCTGGGGAACAATAGTGAAGAACATCATGAATGATTGGACGAAAATAATAAGAACATGTTTATACCATTTTTGGTGAGTGAAATACCATGAAATGATTACAGAATGTGTAACTAAGTGTAAATAAGGGGACCAAATGTTATAAAACAAGTTCCACAATTCTATTTCAAATCATCCTCGTAGAAGAATATAAATCACAATAAATATTAAGATGTATAATCCATTCACATTAATTGAATCATATTCGAAATATATACATGTATTAACTTTTCCTGTTATGATAATGGATCAATATCTAGTAAAAAATACATTCACATAAAAATATTTACACAATCCATTTGTGTTCTTCTTACTTCCCACAATTATCCCCAATCATTTGTCATTATCCCTCATTATGGATCCCCAAAAATAAACAAATATATCATCAACTTCTCTAATATCCAATGGATATGATGATAATAAAATAAATATTCCATAAAATCTTATAAAGAGTTTTATAAGAATTTTTCAATAAAATAGTTGAAATACATAAATTATTAAGGTGGTTAAATGCACTGGCTTATGAATCCCTTTAATCAAACTCTAGATTTCAATGAACAATATGTCACACCTAGGGTAAACCTAGCGTTTTGAATACATCTTCATTATTAAGAATCATATCAGAGGTATTGTAAAACGGGCAATACAGTTATTATAATTTGTTTCATGTAAATGTTTTAATATATATATATATATATATATATAAGATATAATAATATTTGGTCCTATGATTCCCAACACAGTTCTGACTACGAGACACAATTTAATGGAAAAAAATTATCAATGTAAAAAATATAAAATTCATTTTATAATATTTACATTTTACATTTATAGTCTTTAATGGCCAGAATCGGGTCATGTTTATCTGTATCATGACAATAATATAGAGTTTTTTCAAATAATACAAGATATTGGGGTACGAGTATGAGGTTATAATAACTGGATTCATAATAGGACTAGACTATTGGTTCATATCATAGGTTGTCACCTATAATCATCCCTAATAATTTACATATAATAAAATATTTATAGTCATTAACTAATCCAGTTTGACTAATTCCTACCACCCATCCCCAATATACTAAAGTGGGTCCTCATAGACCCAATAAGTAAGTAAAATATTTATGTTATTCCTACCTCCTAACTCATGTATTGATGGAATATGAATCCTCTTCCCAATCTCATTCAAAAAATATTTATAGCTACATGTCATCTTAATACTAACATAATTCAATAGTAGGATCTATGGTGACACCCAAGGTTACCTATACCTAGTACATACGAAATCTCAATGAAATGGAGGCCAAGGAACCTATCAACCAGAATTCTAGGATTTTATAATTCAATCAATTTATACCCAACCATGGTTCATGTGTCTATTGGATCAATAAATATATATTTTAGATATCAGTGACTGGGGAGCCAGTTATTTTCCAATGGTCAATTGTGGCCATTAATAAATTCATTTTATTCGTTGATGATTAATTTTTATTTAAATAATTCATTTGAACTAAAAAGGTAGATCATCCAAATTAAAATGTCTACATATTACATACTACATAAATAAAATGATTAAATTTTAGTTTCAATCTTGTGGACCACTTACCATATAAATAGATCTATTTCCATTATGAACATCCCATTAACCCTCACTCAATCTCATGAATTACTCAGGATTTATCATACCACACACTACCAATTGATTCATTAATTAAGACCGAAGACATATATAAAACATTTATCATTGGTGAACCCAACTCTTAAATTCTAAATCAGAATCTCAGTTCTCAACGCCCTCCCACCACCATGACTAAAAATTAATATTCACCTAGAAATTCACCACATATAAATATGTGTGTATTTATATTCTTTTTTATGAAATATATGTTGTGTAAAAACCTTTATAGGAAATGGTATACATATTTATCAACTCTATAAATTATCAATTAATGATATAAAAAATAATTATGAAAAATTATCAAAACATATCCCCATATATTTATAAATAATATTCTTCCCAATACATTACTAGTAATGAATAATAAATTTGTTTATTTAAATTTCATTATTTGTATTAATCGACTGAAATTAATAATCCATCATATCTCTTTAAAACAATCATATATGTGTATCCTAAAAAAATATGCATTATTATGTTAATTAAAACAAGTAGTGACCCATTAGGTTCTTGAAAATAAATTCTATCTTATTATTTAATGTATCTATTAATGTATGGGTTGTGTATGAAGAGATAATTATCAATGGGAAACCAGAAGAGAATACCGAATAGTCTATGACCAAATGAGAGTATCAAAATTATTTTTGAAGGGTTAAAATTATAGAAAACAATTTGAAAGGTATGCCTAAATTTATCACTGGGGTAAATAATATATTAATCATTCAATTATAAATAACATTAACCGAACATAAAGAAACTCCAAAACAAAAATAATATGTTTTTGAATAATTGTTAATTTGTTTCCATAAATCATGATAATAATCATAACCACACAAAATAATAAACAACCAAGGTCATTAACACATCAATGATCCATTTGGAAATAAAATAAATTTTTTAAATTATAAAACATTTACTATAAAAAACAATTAATTTCTCTATCACAAATTAAAAATATATAAAAATTTAATTTGAATAACCCACATGGTCAGTCCCATATTCCTCGTTTGTTATTAATAACTTATATTTATTTAATTTCTAGAATCCATCATATTCAATCACACATAACTCACTATAAATCATTAAAAATATATATTTCGATATATTTATATTTTTCTTTAATTCCATAATAAATATCCAATATTTATTTGGAAAATGTTTCATGAAATAATCAATGACACCATAGTAATACAAAAGTAACTTGTAAATAATTAAATAAAATAGTATAAAATTAAATATGTAAAAGAATCATATTATTAATATGATTTTTTCCTAAAATTTATTAATAGACATGGTATAAGTTCGTTCTAGATATATCTCCACCATAAAATTTAAACATAAAACCTTAAAAAATTAGTCATGTGTTTTTTCAATTTCAGTAAATATTAACTAATTATTTTAAATATCAATCTAATAATACTGATATCGTTTCAAGGGTTTAATATAAAATCTCTAATAATGAATCTTTTGGTACCTGACCAATCATGTATGGTTAGAAATATTAAAACAATAAAAAACAAAAACAGGTAATCCCAAATGCTTAAAATATAAATAACTATTACAATAATAACAAAAATTGTTTCAATAATCATTAAAAGTTAATATCTTATAAGATAAGTAGGAAAACATGATCCCCTACTTCCAATCCATTTTTATAATGAAAATTAGAAATTTACTCACTCTAGAATATTTTATATAAAATTATCATAATCTATTATAGTGGATTTATAAATGAAATATCTATAAAAAGTCCTAAAAATTTAATTATATATAATAATTTCATCTAATTATTTTTTAAACTAAAGAATATTATATTACTAAAAGAATAACGATTTTCAAGGATATGAATATCATGGAAGCTCCAGGAGTAAAATAAAAACCAATGATAATGAAAAATCCTCTAAAAACATCAAAATAATCATAAATTAAGATACCATAATAATATTGAAAATCCATTATAAAGAACAACATGTTATATCTTGATATTGAGATAGATAATAAAGTTGTATTTAGCTTCATCGCACTACAATCATCCACTATTTTTTATAAATCCCATTGTCTATTGGGATTGTAGGAGGACATGGGAGAACAATGTGCAAGGGAAGGAGATGAATTTCAGAGGTAGTGAGAAAAAATTTGAGATTATATTCCTTCCATTATTAATATAAGTTAATCTGTGGAATATTTAAAATGGAGTAGTGTTGGAATAGGTGAAAATGCTGAAATAAAAATAAAACAAAATAATAAATCATTACTCAATTACCTTAAATTTTTTTATTTCTTGATTCAGTCTATCTATTTTCATTAAAATCATAAGAAAGTATTTGATTCCCCACTTTTATTTCCCTCTCTAAGTAACTACATATAAATCACAACTATTAATTAATACCATGTATTAGTTTGTTGATTTAAAAATAATTATTGATATGGTTTAGTTTTTAAATGTATTTATAAAATACCCATATAAATATGTTCATCCATGAAAATTAATTTAGTAACAACCTCATCCAACAAATGTAAACAATGATAAAAATGTTCAAACATAAATTTCAATGTCCTTCAAGAAAGAACTATCTATTTATTGGACAATTTCAAACAATGTATGTAAATTCTATTAAAAAATATATTTAATAGAAATTTTTTCACACCACATAATTGAGTATATAGGATATTATACCATATATACTTTAAAAGATTATGACATTATGACTTACATAGTCTCAATTAGATCGACTAACTCTTATATATGTAATTCCCACACTTAAATTCCCATGAAATGGAATTATATAAGAAACAATCAAGATGAATGAATTATATAGTTCATCAAATTGTGTAATCCTTTATAGACAATATTCCCATAAATGAAGTACTATAATGACACTAAAATAAAATTAAAATAATTTAATGAGATTCATCAATATAACACTTAATAATAAATATTATATACTCCATATTTCCTTCATTTATAATTACAGAAATAAAATTATATGCATCAAACCATTTGAGAAATAATCATAGAAGACCTCCAAAAAACATGAATATATGGGATTATAACTATTATGAAAATAAAATACCTTCTAATGAACATAATTATTACTAAAAATATTAATATTTATCGTGGAAATAACACCACACAAACATCATGATATACATGATGTCTCAAAACAAAATCTTTTGGGGTCTAAAATAAAATATAAAAGAATAAAATTCAAAATTTTATTAATGAAAAATAAGAAGGGAATTCAAATATACACATACATTGTAATTACAATACACTACATATGAAAAAAATAAAAAACAATGAAAAAATATTATAGTTTTTTAAATATTATGCACAATGTATGGCATTATATATCATTTTTATTTTTTTCCATTTATTTTTTGTCGATCATGTGATAACCTTATTATAATCTTGTGAATAATTATTTTTTTTCAAAACCCATAAAAATATTATATGTGTAAATAAAAATAATTATTGTATAAATAATATTAAAAATATACAGCTTAATATATATAAATTATTAATAAAATATATCTTTTTTATATATCAAACATGGTGTGAATTTTGTATATATATTCATAAGAAATCATCATGAGTATCTTAACAATGAAATTCATAGAAATATAATAATCTTGAATGTATTTAGTTATCATTAATAACATATTTATAATAAATTAAATTGGGATTGATTTTATTAATTTCAACTCCCTAATTGAATTATCTTCAGTAAATCATTTTATAATGCACCATCTACATGAAGGTTTTACAATTAAGAATGATCAAATATATTTTCCAATAATTACCCTATAAGGGTATTACCCACGTTTTAGAAAGAGTAATGTCCATGTCTCTAATTGGATGGTAAAAAGTTTCAGATGAAATGGGAATTTAATGAACCATGAAAAATAATTACTTCCATGAAATAATATATCATGTATCTTATTATATTAGATTCCCAATTTATTTGATTTAATGTCAAATAAAACATATAAAAAAATAAGGTAATAAATACCCACTGTCTATGTATGTACATGTAGGGATGTGTACATGGGAAAAAAATTAATGGGACCCAAATTCATTATTGATTCAAGATATTATAGTTAGTCATACTAATAATTTGGAGAAAATATTTTCCAACTACTATTATTATCTGACTAGAAAATGGTGTGGAGATATAGATTTAGTGTGATCTATATTATATCCATGGGAAATGCATATAGAATGACTGTTTTCTATTATGTGGATTTTTGTTCTAGTTCCCTGAGATCAGGGGGTTATCAGCCTAATAACATGGATCATTTGGTATCATTAATGGTTTATGTGATGAGTTGTATTTAAAAGTAATCTGGAGAAATTTAGAGAGTATTCGATGATGTAAAATATAAGAATAAATAAAGAGATTACCTCCTATTGTAGTGATGGTTAAAGATTTTGTTTGGTCGAGTTATTCTTATTGGTTCAATCTAAATTATCATTATATTCTTATGTTTTTTATGAGGTTGTAAGTATTTTTCAGGATTTATTTCATTTCTATTTTTCATAAATCTAGGGGTCTTTGGATAATGGTCCATTAAACTATTCAACATTTAAAGCTATTGATTCATCATTATTGATTCTGTGGTATCATGAATGTTGTTATAAATTATTTTTATTGTAGTTTTTGTAGATTTTTGTTTATTTCAATGTCATGATGTGTTTTACTATGTCTTCACACATTTTTTGTATTGGTATATATAAATTGTTGTGTATATGGAATAAGATTTCAATTTTTCTAAAATGAATAATCACTGTAGAATAATGATATTAATTTTAATGATTGATTCTATATATGGTTATATTATTTTTATAAAAATACATTGGTAATTCATATTACTTATAATAAAATAAATAAAAAATTCACCAATATTTATATTATCATTTTAATATATATTGTTGTGAATGTATTTAAATAGTCAATGGTGTAAAATTACATGAATGTTAAACAACCATTTCAAACTACTTATTTACTGACTGATCATATAAAATATGTATTTCATTACAATTTTTTTGTTATAAAACAAATTATATTGGGTTTAATATCATAAATTTAGTTTTTTTAATATTAATATGAAAATATAACACCCTTATTTTAAAAAATTCCAAACCCATAACTAATCCTCATTTCATGATTTCATCATTTAGGAGAATGAATTTTTTAAATAAAATAATTAAATTATAAGGATGATTATAAATTTTCACAATTATAAATATATAATGAAACCTAGTAAATGAAAAAATCATACTAGAGGGTCTATTATCATAATCTCTTATCAAGGAGATTTCCAAGAGTAAACATCATGAGAAAATTTCCCATCCACTTATGAGTACATGCACTATAAATTATATGTACAATGTGTCTCATATAAAATTTTATCTGACCAAAAATCCATATATATGAACATCATCAAAAAACTTCACGGTTCTCATCCTAACGAGGAACTAAAATGGACTCATATATGAGATGCATACTCTAGGTTGTTATCACACTAGAGCCATGAAGAATAATGACCTATATGTAACAAGATGTTTTAATAACATTCAAAACATGAAATTGAAATGTAATTATCGTACAATTAGTTGGACATATGAAAATAATTCTATCAATATCCCACGTTGTTCAGAGCCAACTAACAACTACTTTTAATTTTCTATAACTCACATTAAAATCATTTATCTAGTGAGTAGTGGATTTATTCAAGGTGTCATCCACATTGTTATCTATGGATATACTACTCACTAAAACCTAACCTCTTTGAGTAAAACATACAATGACAAGACACTTGTGATGCATATTCTTTCTTTGCTAATGAGATAAAACCACAATTCGGTAACACACAACTGCAGTATTATGAAAAAAATGTGTTATAAGATATTTATTTCTTAGTATGACATAATGATATTGGATGAAGATTAATATAAATATTTATTCCTTTTAAAACTAATATATATAAATATGGTTGGAATCCACTTTAGAATCTTCAACCACAACATTCTTTGATCTCTTCCAGCTCTAAACACCTCTAGCCGATTTAATTATGTATCTTTTTTTGAATGCATGTCATCGTGATCAGTTTTGAAAGTAGAATTTATATATCCTATGACGACTTGTATCTCATATCATCCATAATATAGGAGTATATCCTTAGTTTTCTACAAATACATAAGTATTTACTTGATTATCATCCAATGGAAGTCACCTGGTTCATAATGATATATTCCTATCACACATAAAGCATAGGAGAAATCTAGACTATTACAGAGGATGAAATACATGACCATCCCAATTGATGATTCATATGGAATCCGTTCTATCTAATTTTGTTCTTCGTGGGTTTGAGAACACCTTTTCACACAAATATGAATTCCATTAGTGACTAGAAACAATCAAATCATAGATTGATTCAAATAGAATCTATTCTATATCATATCAATATATGTACCGTGACATATATTGAATAATATCCTTTTTCTATCAAGATCCATCTTGATCCCATGAATATATGATACCTCACCTATATCTGTTAGGGAGAATAATTAATTAAA
This sequence comes from Viscum album, assembly GCA_963277665.1. NCBI lineage: Eukaryota > Viridiplantae > Streptophyta > Magnoliopsida > Santalales > Viscaceae > Viscum > Viscum album. Next base: position 1,866,773,236 of record OY728120.1, on the reverse strand, counting down.
CCATTCTTAACATATTTTATGATATTATTTTTATTTCGAATAAGTTATATGTCATCGAAATATAATATTATGAAAATTAAAACACTCCCACAAAAACATTAATAGATGCATTACTAACATTCTTTATTTATGAAAAATAATTCCACTATGGATATAAGAAAAAAAATGTTCCATGACCGAGATTCTTTATTTAATACATAAACTGATATTTTCAACTTTTAGAGTCTATTATGATTTATTAGAGTGACAAAGCCGTTGATTTGTGCCATATAGACAACTACACGATGATTCCCTTTTGGGAAGGATTTTTTGAAATCCATTTTAAAAATCACATAATCATAGATGACTACAATGGAATAGATAATTTGGATAGATTTCAGCATTGAAACCAGTGAAAATGTTCCATCGTAGTCGATGCTAAAACATTGTTGAAACCGATTTACGAATATAAAATAATTATATGTACTAACATGTGTATCCATGCCTTGTTTCCTCTTGAATAACCATATCATACCAATGGTCCTTACATATAATGGAGGTTCTAAAAAAATAATGAATTGGATTTGGTATGTGGCTCCCCAACCCAGAGGCCACATTAAACTGTGAAATAGGCTGGTTGAACCATGGGACAAAGATGTGCCGCCCAATTCTCTAAAGAAAAACAACTGATAGTGAGGGTGTAAATAGGTTATTGTGGGGAGATTACACCCTCTGCTAGTGATAATAATAATGTACTATGTTCATATAAAAGAGATATAAGACCATAAAAATAGAAGAATCGATATCATGAAATAATTTAAGGATAAATAGATATAAACATTAATAAGAAAAATTTAAAAACCTAAAATTTATAGATACTAATAAAATAAAACCGTTCTGAAAATCATTAATAGTGTTTTGGTGATAAAAAATATTAAGAAGGTAGGGTTTCTTATTCACAAACATGGTAAATACAAATATAAAGCATTACACTATAGAAGGAATAAAAAAAGGAATCTCCAACTAACAAAATAAGAAATAGGGTCAATGGATTCCATCCCATTTAAGAGTTCAAAAAATTATACTACGGTCTATCACCCGATCTCAGTACCTTAGTTGATCACAAAATCATAATGACTATAGATGCTTAGAAGGGATCGTGTTAGGTGTGAGAAGAAATATCTTTAGGCCAACACCAACATATTCAAATCTTATATTCATGAATATTTAGGTGTAGTAAATATACTTAGAAATAATTTTAGCACATGTATAATAAGTAGACAAACACTTCCCATGTTTATGTAGCCAAAAGGAAGCATTAATCTAGCTCATCAAGATTAAGTATACCATGTTCCCCAAATTATACATATAGAAAACCACCCATGTATAAACATTTAGAACTATATTTGAGAGTAACCATAACATAATTACAAATAAATACCCGAATGAGTAAAAATGTGAAGATAATTCATGAACATCTTATAATGTTGTCTTTGAAACATCAAGACAACTGACACCTTCTATATCATATTAAAATAACTGACATCACGATGGGATTCCCCCCCCCCAAGTACATAGTCCCGGAGACCTCACTATAGAAAATACCCATCATCCAAAACCCCAGTTTCCTAGGCACAATGATGTGTTTACTGCAAATAATAAACACCATTTTATTAATAGGTCTTGTCTTGTGGACAATAGATATCAATCCTCCCAAAAAAATATTTTCTTTATGAACTAATCATAAATCATTCCTCAGCCCCCAACTGATGGTATCATCATCATCAACTGATGGCTCCTCGCCATCCAAATGGATTTTTTACATCAAGAAGTACTATTATCATTGATGTTCAAAAAAATCATATAATGAAACTAGTGGAGGCCTTTATCCATAAGAGTGGTTAGAAAAGCCTTTTCGTCTAAGTCCTATCTGAGTTCACATGACTACAACAATGTGTCAGCAAATCTCAATGAGTGGAAATCAACTAATAAATACCTAATAAACATCATCTTATCACTTCATGCACCTATTAAGATGTCTCTCAATCAGATGGATGACACCATCTCCAATAAATCAATCCATTCCTACAACCTAATGAACGAATAACCTCAATCCAGTTGGTCATCACCTCCTCAATCCTAAATCCAATTCCATCACATTTCCATGTTACCATGAAGTAAATTTATATTATAATTAAATTAAATTTAAATCACACAATTGACATAATCTTCCCAACTCTTTCTATTCTCCCCTCACAGGGCCTAATTATTATAAATATGTTTTGTAATTAAAAATGGCATCTATCAACCTTAATTACTTAATTTATTAACAACTATTTAATTAATATGGTTGTCACTCAGTCTTCCCACAAGGTGGTGATGACTCGAACATTGTGTCATAAAATATCAATGAGTGGAAATCACCTAATAAATACCTAATACACATCATCTTAGCACCTCATGCCCCTATGAAAATTTCTCTCAACCAGATGGATGACACCATCTCCAATAAATCAAGCCATTCCCACAACCTGATGAAGACATAACCTCAATCCAGTTGGTCATCACCACCTCAATCCTAAATCCAATTCCATAACAATTCCATGTTACCATTAAATAAGTTTATATAATAATTAAATTAAATTTAAATCACACAATTGACATAATATTCCCAAATAATTCTATTCTCCCCACATGAGGCCTAATTATTATAAATATGTTATGTAATTAAAAATGGCATCTATCAACCTCAATTAATTAATTTATTAACAACCATTTAATTATTAGGATTTTAGGAGGTCATGGGAGAACAATGTGTAAGGGAAGGAGAAGAATTTGAGAGGTAGTGAGATGAAATTTGAGATTATTTTCCTTCAATTCTTAATATAAGTTAATAGATGGAATATTTAAAAAGGAGTAGTGTTGGAATGGGTGAAAATTCTAAAATAAAAATATAACAAAATAATAAATAATTACTCTATTACCTTAAATGTTTTTTTATTTCTTGATTCAGACTGTCTATTTTCATTAAAATCGTAAGAAAATATTTGATTCCCCGCTTTTATTTCCCTCTCTAATTAATCAAATAGACATCACAAATATTAATTAATACCATTTATTAGTTTGTTGATTTAAAAATAATTATTGAAATGATTTAGTTTTTAAATGTCTTCACAAAATACACATATAAATATGTTCATCCATGAAAATTAATTTAGTAACCACCTCATCCAACAAATTTAAACAATGATAAAAATGTTCAAACATAAATTTCAATGTCCCTCAAGAAATAATTATCTATTTATTGGACCATTTCAAAGAAGGTATGTAAATTATATTAAAAAATATATTTACTAGAAATTTTTTCACGCCACATAATTGAGTATATAGGATATTATACCATATATACTTTAAAAGATTATGACATTAAGACTTCCGTAGTCTGGATTAGATCCACTCACTTTTATATATGTAATTCCTATATGTGACTTCCCATGAAAAGGAATTATATAAGAAACTATTAATAGGAATGAATTATATAGTTCATCAAAATGTGTTTTCCTTTATAGACAATATTAAAATAAATGAAGTACTATAATCACACTAAAATACAGTGAAAATAATTTAATGAGATGCATCGATATGACACTTAATAATAAATATTATATACTCCATATTTCTTTCATTGATAATTTCATAAATTAAATTATATACATCAAACCATTTGAGAAATAATCATACAATACCTCCAAGAAAACATAAATAGATGTTATTATAACTATTAAGAAAATACAATAACTTCTAATGAAGATAATTAATACAAAAAAAATAATATTAATCATGGAAATAACACCACACATACATCATGATATACATGATGTATCAAAAAAAATATTTGGGGGTCTAAAATACAATATAAAAGAATAAAATTCATAATTATATTAATGTAAAATGAGAATGGAATCCATATATACACATAAATTGTAATTAAAATACACTACATATAAAATAAAAAATATACAACAAAAAAATATTACAGTTTTTTAAATATTATTCACACTCTATGGAATTATATATCCTTTCTATTGTTTCCATTTAATTTTTGTAAATCATGTAATAACCTTTTTATAATCATGTGAATCTTTATTTTTTTAGAAACCCATTAAAATATTATATGTGTAAATGAAAATCATTATTGTATAATTATATAGCTCAATATATATAAATTATTAATAAAATATATCTTCTTTATACATCAAACATGGTGGCAATTTTGTGTATATATTCATAAGAAATCATAACGAGTATCTTAACAAAGCAATTCATAGAAATATACAAATCTTGGATGTATTTTGTTATCTTTAAAAACATATTTATAATAAACTAAAATGGGATAGATTTTATTAATTTTAACTCCCCAATTGAATTATTTTCAGTAAATAATTTTATAATGCACTATCTACATGAATGTTTTCCAAATAAGAATGATCAAATATATTTGCTAATAATTACCCTATAAGGTTACCACCCACGTTTTAGTAAGGGAAATTTCCATGTATCTAATTGGATGGTAAAAATTATCAGATGAAATGGGAATTTAATGAACCATGCAAAAGAATTACTTCCATCAAATAATATATCATGTATCTTTATATATTAGATTCCCAATGTATTTGATTTCATGTCAAATAAAACATATAAAAAATTAATGTAATAAAAACCCATTGTCTATGTATGTACATGCAGGGATGTGTACATGGGGAAAAATTTCATGGGACTCAAATTCATTATTGATTCATGCTATTATAGTTAGTCATACTAATAATTTGGAGAAAAAATTTTTCAACTACTATTATTATCTGACTAGAAAATCATATGGAGATATGGATTTAGTGTGATTTATATTATATCCATGAGAAATGCATATAGAATGACTGTTTTCTATTGTGTGGATATTTGTTATAGTTCCATGAGATCAAGGGGTTATCAGTCCTATGACGTAGTCCATTTGGTATCATTTAGGGTTTATGTGATGAGTTGTATTTAAAAGTAATCTAGAAAAATTTAGACAGTATTCGATAATGTAAAATAGGGGGATAAATAGGGAGATTGCATTCTATTGTAGTGATGGTTAAGGATTTTGTTTGGCCGAGTCATTCTTATTGGTTGAAACTAAGTTATCATCATATTATTATGTTTTTTATGAGGTTGTAAGTATTTTTTATGATTTATTTCAGTTATATTTTCTATAAATTTAGGGGTCGTTGGATAATGTTTCATTAAACTAATCAACAATTAATGCTACTGATTCATCATTATTGAGTCTGTGGGCTCATGAATGTTGTTATAAATTATTTTTATTGTAGTATTTATTGACTTTTTTTATTTCAATGTCATGATGTGTTTTACTATGTCTTCGCACATTTTTTGTTTCGGTATATATAAATTGTTGTGTATATGGAATAATATTACCATTTTTATAAAATGAATAATCACTACAGAATAATGATATTAATTTTAATAATTGAATATATATGGTTATATTTTTTTAAAAAAAATACATTGGTAATATATATTACTTGTAATAAAATAAAAATTTGTTTCACCAATTTTTATAATATCATTTTAATACATATTGTTGTGAATGTATTTAAATAGTCAATAGTGCAACATTACATGAATGTTAAACACCCATTTCAAAATATTTTTTTACTGATTGATCATATATAATTTTCATTACAATCCAATTTTTTTGTTATAAAAAAATTATATTGTGTTTAATATCATAAATTTAGTTTTTCTATTATTATTATGAAAATATAACACCCTTATTCACAAAAATTTCAAACCCATAACTAATCCTCATTTCATGATTTCATCATTTGAGAGAATGAATTTATTAAATAAAATTATTAAATTACAAGGATGATTACACTTGTTCACAAATATAAATATCTAATTAAACCTAGTAAAAGAAAAAATCATACTAGATGGTCTATTATCATAATCTCTTATCTAAGAGATTTCAAAGAGTAAACATCATGAGAATAAATCACATCATCTTTTGAGTACATAAACTATAAATTATATGTACTTTGGTTCTCATAAAAAATGTTATCTAACCACAAATCCTTATATATGAACTTCATCAAAACACTTCATGGTTCTCATTATAATGAGGAACTAAAATAGACTTATATATGAGACGCATACTCTAAGATGTTATCACATTAGACCCATGAAGAATAATGACCTATATTTAACAAGATGTTTTTTGACAATCAAAACATCAAATTTAAATTTTATTATCATACAATCAGTTGGACATATGAAAAAAATTCCCAAAATATCCCACGTTGATTAGAGCCAATTGACAATTACTTTTAGATTTCTATAACTCACATTAAAATAATTTATCTAGTGAGTGAAGGATTTATTCAAGGGGTAATTTAAATAGTTATTTATGGATATACTACTCACTAAAACCTAACCTCTTTGAGTAAAATATACCATGACATGAAACCTGTGATTCCATTATTTCTCTGCTAATGAGACAAAATCACTATTGGGTAACACACAACTGCAGTATTATGACAACAATGTGTCATAGGATATTTATTTCTTAGTATGACATAATGATACTTGATGATGATTCATATAAATATTTCTTCCTCTGAAAACTAATATATATAAATATTCTTCGAATCCACATTAGAATCTTCTACCACGACATTCTTTGAGCTCTTCTCGATCTCAACACCTCTAGGCAAAGGAATTATGTATCTTTTTTTTGAATTAATGTCATCTTGATTAATTTTTAAAGTCGAATTTATATATCCTGTGACGACTTGTTTTTTATATCATCCATAATATTGGAGTATATCCTTATTGGTCTACAAATACATAAGGATTTACATAATTATCATCCAATGGAAGTCACCTGGTTCATCATGATATATTCCTATAAAACTTAAAGAATATGAGAAATCTAGACTAATACAGAGGATGTAATACATGACCATCCCAATTGCTCATTCATATGGAATCCATGCTATCTAATTTTGTTCCTTGTGGGTTTGAGAACACATTTTCACACAAATATGAATTCCATTAGACACTAGAAACAATCTAATCATAGATGGATTCAAATGGAATCAATTCTGTAACATATCAATATATGTACCATGACATAGATTGAATAATATCCTTTGACTATCAAGATGGATCTTGATCCCATGAATATATGATACCTCACCTATATCATTTAGGGTGAAGAATTAATTATACCATTCCTTATCATATTTTATGATATTAATTTTATTTCCAATAATTTATATTTCGTCGACATATACTTTTAAGAAAATTAAAACACTCCCAAAAAAACATTTATAGATGCATTACTCACATTCTTTATTTATGAAAAATAATTCAATTATGAATTTTAGAAAAAAATGTTCCATGACTGAGATTCATAATTTTATCCATAAACTGATATTTTCAACTATTACACTATATTATGATTTATTATAGTGAAAAAGCCTTTGATTTGTGCCATATAGACAACTACATGATGTTTCCCTTTTGAGAAGGATTTTTTGAAATCCATTTTACAAATCACATAATCATAGATGACTGCAATGGAACAGATAATTTGGATAGATTTCAGCATTGAAACTAGTGAAAATGTTACATCGTAGTCGATGATAAAACACTGTTGAATCCCATTTACAACTATAAAATAATTTTATGTACTAACATGTGTATTCATTCCCAGTTTCCTCTTGAAGAACCATATCCTACCCATGATCCTTACATATAATTGAGGTTCTAAAAAATAATGACTTGGTTTTGGTATGTGGCTCCCCAACCCAGAGGCCACATTAAACAGTGAAATAGGCTGGTTGACCCATGGGAAACAGATGTGCCGCCCCATTCTCCCACGGAAACCAACTGATAGTGAGGGTGTAAATAGGTTATAGTGGGGAGATTACACCCTCTTAGAGTGATAATAATAATTTAATATGTTCATATAAAATAGATAGGAGACCATAAGATTAGAATAATCAATAACATGAAATAATGGAAGGATAAATAGATATAAAAAATAATATGAAACATTATAAAACCCAAAATTTATAGATACTAATAAAATAAAACCATTCTGAAAATCATTAATAGTGTTCTAGTGATAAAAAATATTAAGAAGGTAGGGCTTATTATTCAAGAACATGGTAAATACATATATTAAGCATTAAACTGTATAAGGAAACAAACAATGGTATATCCAAATAAAAAAATAAGAAACATGATCAATGGTTGCCATCCCATTTTAGAGTTCAAACAAGTCTTCTAAGGTCTATAACCTGATCTGAGTCCCTTAGTTGATCACAAAATCATAATGACTATAGATGCTCAGAAGGGATCATGTTAGGTGTGAGATGAAATATGAGTAGGCCACCACCAACATATTCTTATCTTATATTCATGACTATGTAGGTGTGTTAAATATATATAAAAATAATTGTAGCACATTTATAATAAGTAGACATACACTTCCCATGTTTATTTAGCTAAAAGGAAGCATTAATCTACCTCAGCCAGAATAAGTATACCATGTTCCCCCAATGATACATATAGAAAACCATCGATTTTTAAACATATAGAACTATATATGAGAGAAACCATGACATAATTACAAAGTAATACCATAATGAGTAAAAATGTGAATATCCTTCATGCACATCTTATAAATGTATTATTGAAAAATCAAGCCAACTGACAACTTCTATATCAAAATAATATAACTGACAACCCAAAGGGATGCCCCCAAAGTACTTAGTCCCTGAGACATCACCATAGATAATCCCCATCATCCAAAACCCCAGTTTCCTAGATAAAATGATGTGTTTACTTCAAATAATAAACTACATTTTATTAATAGGTCTTGTCTTGTGGAAAATTGATATCAATCCTCCCAGAAATTCATGTCCTTATGAAGTAATCTTAAATCATTCCTCTTCCCCCAGCTGATGGTCTCATCATCGTCAACCGATGTCTCCTTATCATCCAAATGGATTTGAACATCAAGAAGTATTATTATCATTGATGGTAAACACAATCCTATAATGAATCTAATGGAGGCCTCTATCCATAAGAGTGGTTAGAAAAGCCTCATCATCCAAGTCCTATATCAGTTCACATGACTCCAACAGTGTGTCAGCACATCTCAATGAGTGGAAATCACCTAATAAATACCTAATACACATCATCTTAGCGCTTCATGCCCCTATGACGATGTCTCTCAACCAGATGGATGATGCCATCTCTAATAAATCATGCCATTCCCACAACCCGATGAACACATAACCTCAATCCAATTGGTCATCACCACCTCAATCCTAAATCCAATTCCCTCACATTTCCATGTTACCATGAAATTAATTTATATAATAATTCAATTAAATTTAAATCATACAATTGACATAATCTTCCCAACTATTTCAATTCTCCCCTCACGAGGCCAAATTATTATAAATATGTTATGTAATTAAAAATGGCATCTATCAACCTCAATTAATTAATTTATTAACAACCATTTAATTATTATGGTTGTCCCTCAGTCTTCCCATAAGGTGTATATGGAGTTCACCACCAAACAAACAATGAAAATAATGTAAAATTTAAGAACAACCTACCTTATACTGGTAGATGTTCTCCCATCTGATATGAGAAACTAACTAGAATTGAATTAGAAGAAAATAATATTTTATATAAAGGCCTAGGATGAGTCAATTTCCACCAATAGATTGAAGATTAAATTTCAGAAATATGAATTATATCATGAACAAGGTGATAGAGAAAATGTGTAGGATCCCCCTACATTTGGATGGCATGGGTGTATGATGGAAAAAATTACATAAATAGATGGAGTGGGAAATAATAATTTCACCAACTTTTATGGCCCTCAGAGTTTGAAAAAAATTACACTGACCATGCATCTCCCTCAACCAAATTACAACACAAACATTGTAAAGGTTAATAGTTATGAAAATCGTCTGAAGGCCATGTAAAACCCCTATATTAAAAATTGTATAGGTCTCACACAACCATGTCCCACTCATGTACGATTAGTCAAAATGTACATATTTCTACATGTGGGAAGGAAAATTTCACTTGGGAGGCCGCAAAATTTCTCCAAATCATACTCCACTGTAAGCTCATTCCTGAAATTATATTTTTAGGGCCCACCACACCAAAACACTAAAGAAACCCCAATGAACATACAATGACATAAAAACAATTTATATTATATAAATTTTTCATAGAATCTCTTAGAATCTAGTTCTAATAATCTTGAAATGAATTCTCCCACTCACAAATATAATAATTCAATGAGGTTAGAAAAAATTTTACCTTATCATTAACTAGAAATTCTTAACTTTCCCCACCATAACATGGAATTTCCTTGAGCATTACGGGGAAATATATAAAATTTACCAAATAGGCAGATATCATTGAATCCTATTATATATTGCATCTCATTAGATGTCCATACCATCCTGATAACCTATAGAAATAAATAACTTTCATGAATCCAATGCCCAGATTCCAATGCATGTCAAATAGGACCTTTACAACACTTATTCTCCAAAAAAAGGGATACACACACTTGATATATATATATATATCATGCATTTGTGATGATTATAACATAATAACCAATCACTTATTAGTTAATAAAATATATAGTTTCACCTCATGAATTAAAACTAGAAAACTCAATAAAAATGATAAACCCCCAATCTTCCCCATCATCATAACATACCCATAGCTTTTTTTGACTCTCCAGTATGCTCTGCATCTTGAAAAACCACTTGGTTCACCTAGACTACAACTCGACTACATGATTCATGGACTCCCTATAGATCAACACTAGCTACCAGCTACAAACACCACTTCTAGGTCCCACTATCTCTTCCATGACCCCAAATTCCACTAAATCCTAGATACTCACTCCTAGTACTGCACTCAGTCCCACCTCATATGACTGATTTAGACATGGTATTTTGATCATTGATTTACATGCACACTTCCTATATAACTTATAGAGATAGACTATCTATTATCAGGAAATTCACTCCTTTTCATGTCAATTTCACTGAGCCAAGACATGTCCTAGTTTTAAAAATTGGAACCAAAATACTAGTGAATCACTCCTCATTCATCTTCCTTAATCTCTCGCATGACTACCCAGATATGATTACTCGCAACCCAATTATTGAATAAATATAAACCACTATAAAAATTTCCTAACACCATCACCATGAACATATAAGACTATTTCATCATGTATAACATAGCTATTTGTTCTTGGTTTACTACATATAAGAATGGGGATTTCGGGAATATTTTTACCTACACCATGATGGTGTGCCAAAAAACATCATCAAAATGCATTAATCTCACAGTTTCATTGCCTATCATACTAGGGGTAAATTGTGAAATTTTTATGAGATTTTCTATGTAGTCTATGACTGAACTGTCCCAAATATTGAGAATCATGAAATAATAGTATTGTTCCACATTTACCATCTGTGGGATGAAATTGTTCCTGAAACTGGCCTCGATCTACTTCATATCCAATCCTTCGTGTGTGTGCCTTCCAATACATGAACACGCCTCTAGTGTATTGTTGGTCCATAGAACATGTGCGAATCGATGTTCTCCCTCCTTTATGGGGGTGTCTCGAGCGAGTTGAATATGGAAATTACAAATTCAACTGAGTTTTATACTGCCTATGGTCCAACCTCACCTGAAAATCATTTTGGTTGAGGAGACTAGAACTCATGGGTCCAATATTCCATCAATGGATCAACACCATGACCCCCCTTATCGATGCCATATAATACACATACCAAGATTAACCTAAGATGTTCATCAAGGAAAGCTCTAAAATAGTTAATATCATGTAGATTTGATTCCAATACATGATCTTGTACTTGTGCATGTACGTAGGAATTAGGAACTACTTAACCCTCAAGGGACTCATCCCAAACCTTAAGGGATTCATATGATTCATGCTAATGTGACTACAAGTCACCACACTCATAATACTATGTCTGAGTCTGTTTAGGTGGAATCCCACTAAATAACAATAACATGGTCCAAAAAATGTAAAAATATATTTATATATCATTGATATAGAATTATATAAGTGGCCAAAAATCTCACTGCCCTCACACTCACCAACTACACCCTGTCTCATGACATCTGAACTCAAATCCTCTCACCTACACATATCATGGTTAGGTTCCTCATATAATATTTGAAAGTTTAGTAAAATACCACAAAAGAGGCTATACAAGAAAAAAAAATTTTACATTCTATATTGACACAATAAATTTCTCACCCCAATCATCATCCCATCCTACTCATTCTAGAGTCTATCCCATATATCACAAGTATAAGGCCCCAGCCTTAAACCTTACTTAATCTTGAGTTATTACAAGATTACACATTGAGGATCTTTTCAGGTTTAGAGTTTTAGAGAATTAGATCATGAAACTTGCATTACATTCCACATTTAAACAAAGTGGTTACATAAAAGTCAGCATTCATTCTTCCCATCAACGGGAACATATTTAAAATATAACACGGATTCTTTCTTGACACATCCTTGACACTATCATCACATCATGTACCTTTCCCTTGACCTGTGAAAAACATTTCAAAAACTTGGGATGAGCATAAAAAGCTCAGTAAGAGTTATAAAAATATGGAAAGGAAACATGAGTTCATATATACATAAGAATGAAATCATACTTTACCCATAAAACAAAGGCACTTTAACATACCTCATCAAACCATGAATAAATCATAGAAATCATAAGACATAAAGGTAACTTGAGGCATTCATAACATTCTTATGTAGGGAGTAACCCTCTTGGTTACGTTTGGAATACCCATCACAGTATATTCCCTAAATCTCTTCGGAGAAACCTTAACGTTTCACTCCTTCGCGTTACCCAATGCATTGGAGAGCTATATCGGGCTCACCCGCCCTTAGTTTATCACGGAACCACCCGTTCTTCATAACAATGCCCAAGAACCATAACATAATCGTATCACATAAACATGAATAAAGGAAACATAACATTTCCACATTTCAATCACAATATAACATATTAGGATATTGAAATAATGAATCCATTCAAAAAGAAACCATTTCCAAAACCATTTAAAACATTTAATAAAGAGATTTTTGAATCAAAGTGTCCCATACCACCTTGAAGCTTTTAACATTTTAAACCATTAATATCCATATAAATAAATCCTTAAAACCATTTTGAAAACATGGATATTAATAAGAACAAATAACTAAAACATTTAAAACGATATTTTGGTTAAAGGGGTTTTACCAAAATTAGAGACACTTGAATACAATAATCAAGGAATAACATTTAGTCAGAACTTTATAATATCATGAGAATAAAAGGATTCATGATATAATACTCCAAAGGACAGTATATACACCATATAAGAGTGAATTGGTGCATAACAACAATGAACCCTCAATAGAAATGTCAAATGTGATGAAATACCTTATAAAGAAGGTATCCTTAAATTAAGGACAAATAAATCTCAAAAAATATGTGTGACAAATATATAGACACCCAATATAAGTGGATATTAAGTGTAAAACAATAAAAGGTCATTCACACATATTCAATGGATGACATATTTAATGACTACAAGTTGAACCCAAAGAAGTCGAAATTGGGTTAAGAAGTTCCCTTGACAGCCTAACGGCGTCACATCAAAATGAGTTGATGAGAGATAAAAAGAGTATCTCATCACTTGGACACAAAATTTACATCATTAAGGATATATGAGAACATATCCCAACATAACAATATGTAAATTAAAAGACCCAATAAAAGAAGTCTTTTAAAAAAGAGGAAGGGTGAAAGGTTCCCTTACCGAATTGGGTATCTTTCAAAACATACACCCCATGAAAGAAGGGCAATAAATCATTGATGTAAATACTCATAAACGAAAGTATATTACACAAAGAGTAGAATAATGGGCAGTACATACACCACACAAAGGAAATTGTGGCAAATGTAGCATAAATCTCACGGGGATAAAAGTGAGATGAAAAATCCCTTACGAAAACTCGGCAGCCTAACGGCGCCACATAAAACTTCCAAAAGGATTGATGAGAGAGAATAGGGTCTCTCATCACATGAACATAAAAATTACAGTAGGAGTAATATAAAATAACATCCCAATCATAATAAAGATGAGCTTAAAAGAAATTACATAAAAGAATGTACTTAAAAAGAAAGAGAGTTGTAGGATCCCTTACCTCGGGTCCGACTTGACTCGATCATTCTTTAATCTCCTGAATAATAAACTTGAGTTAATTTCTAATTCCTTAAGAACCCTTTTCAAGTTCATTATTACTTTTATACCACTTATTACCTTGTCATAAACATTATGTAATCATTTAAGTTAATAATATTTGTTTTGCCGATATTTGGTTCTTAAGTCGAAAGTGGTCTTCTTACAATTACATGTTGTTCGTGTGGCCAAATGTTTATTATATCCAGAATTGTATTCATTATGTAGATATCATATATTTCATATATATCCAGTACATGCATGCATTTATAACATTACATAATCATTTAGAGGTAAGAAATGAAATGCACCGTTCATGGAGACGGTAAGCCGTACGTACGCATGAACGCTACTTTCATTTCTATTTCGTATTTTATAGAATGGAATAATAATGATATAAAGGTATATTATAATTCCAGTATAATATCATATATAATATCATATTTCCATCCTTTATACATCCCACATATGGTATTTAACGAATCAAATCACTTTGAGGGGGCGGTAGTCCGCACTTCCTTAAATGAAGATATCGCGTATACCCATAATGGAAGCCACAAAGGTAAGACAAAAATGAAAAATACAGAAGCATAAATAAAACATAAACATATTATATATCATATATAAAAATAGTGACATCATAATGGCCACCTTTGAAGGTGTTAAATGAGTATTGAACAATCATCGTTTCGGGAGGCAGAATTTCACCGTCCACGGAAACCGTATGTTCTTTAACCATTTGATGTAGTTGTGTGAGAGTGTAGCTAAAATAAATCTTGTAAAAACATCCTAGTATATTGAAGATACTGGTGTTGTTACAAAAGAAGTAAATAAAAAGAGATTATAGGTTTGGAGAAGCAAAATAAAACAAATGAACAAGAGAGAATGAGTTACCTTTAAAAGTGTAATCTCCTTTTGATTTGAGCCTAAAGGCTTCCTTTGAAAGGATTCTGCCCAAAGGGGATCCTCTAGGATGAGGAGAGGGATGTTGAGAGAGTAAATGGGCAGGGGTTGGCCGAGCCAAAGGCTTGAGGGGTGTGGGAAAAGAGGTAGAGGTGGGGGCCTTTTATAAGAGGAGAGGAGGGGCACTTTTGGAAAGCAATGAAATATTACATTATTTGAAAATGATTTTCGGTTCTAAAGGGTCCCACATTGATATAATTCGTGGATAAGGTGATAAGGCATCGAAATCCACTCATCCAATTGGTTTTGTCCATGTGTATATTGTAGATTTTTCATTATCTTTCCATTTTAATTAAATTGTCAAATAATGATGTCATCGCTGCATCATTATTATGTCATAAATAATTTAATTTCTTTAATGTCTAAAAATTATAAAAAAAATACTATGATATAGGAAATCTTTTTATCTTTCCAATGACTATTTATAATCAAAATTTGGACTTGTATAACCCCACTTAAAAATTGTTTTAGTAAAACATACTATGTTAGTGTCATTTTCACTTTAACATTAAATAAAAAGTATTTTATGTTATTTCCCAACAAAAGTGGATCCATGGGGTCCCCAAGTTAGGCCATGGCTTGTCTTGGTCGGCCATGACACAACCAATGAGGTTGGGACATGTGTCTAGGTCATTTCATATTATTAAAGTATTAATTATACCTTAAACTACACTAATTACCACTAATCGCGATTAAAAACTTAATAAGTTACTATTCACCAAAAAATTATTTTAATCTCATTGAACCAAATTTTACTTCTTAATGACAACCATGTATGTCGGATTTTCAAAATTCAACACACATTAGTGGTAAAATTTCATTTAACCGAAAAATCAGTTTGCTTGATTACCACTTAGTGGTTTCACTATTCATCAAAAATTGAAGTTTTTCAGAAAATTACCAAAAATTCACCCTAAGCTATATTTGATATTCCGAATTCAAAAATGAAGTCCATTTTACAAAATTCAAATCATATAAGTCACATTAATTAATTTAATAATTAATTCCCGCTGCCAGAGCAAATAGCGTGTTTTTACAAAACAATAAGTATCAAAAGATTGACACCAGTTTAAGTCTAATTTCAAATCGAAATTGATTCCAATGACCACCATTGGATAAAATGGTAAAAATATATTCATATTACACATTAAGAATAATTCAAAATATAATCTAATCATATAAATAAATTATATTAAAAAGCAGTTTTGATGTAAAATACAACATTTTACACTATTCATAAAAAAATGAACTTTATCAGAAAGGTACCAAAAATTACACAAAGTAAAATTTGATGTCCCTATTCTTAATAAGAGTTTTATTTGGTCCAAAAGAATGTATAAGAGTGATCAAAACTATATTTAATGACGGTTCACCATTAAAAGGTGATAAGTGAACCTTTAGTGAAAATTAGAGTATAAAAGCCTAAAATTGAACTCTTTCCGTATCTTAAGCCTTTATCTTTTATTGGGTAAATGTAAAAACATCTAAAAACATATATAATCATATTTCAGTTATTTCTATCCATTCCCGCCATTACAACGGCTACAAGTTAACTACCATTTAAAATAATATTATTTTATTATTAGAGTGCAACGTAAGATTCCCAAGAAACTCGTTGTTGTGTGTTGGGTACGCCATCGAGCATAGCGTCCCCTTTAAAGTCATTTAAATATTTTATTCACAAATATGGATAAATATGAAATGTCATATTCTTTATTTACCTGGGATGTTAAATCCTTCCCCCCTTTTGGGAATTGCGTCCTCGCAATTTTAAAATTGCGCTTGGAAACATCCTTGAAAGTCCCACATCGGAACAAAAGTCGGTAAAACAAACACTTTAAAATAAAGAAAGATAAGTACAAAGGTCAGTCGTGTTAACCCATACTAGGATTCCAAGTATGAAAATATGGACATGGAGGAGAAAACATAGGGTCACGTTCTTATGGAGAGTGATAGAAAACATGTTTAGGAGAAAGTTAACAATGAGAAAATCACAAACTTGTGATGGGTTAAACGGTATTCGATTCCCCAGTAGGAAAAGTTAATATACAACATTTTTGTTTTAAGTTACTTTTTATTGAGGAATTTATTCATAAGGAAACATAATCACTTATCATATTGACTTTCAACTTTTATTATATTCCTTTCACAAACTCATATTTTCTCCAAAAGACGAGTATTTAGGAAGACTTGTTCACATTAAGAGTACTATAATCAACTTCTAGAGAATCACCTAATCCACAAAAGAGAACTATGTACATCCTATGTCTTTAGGCTTAAACCAGAGCCAAAACCAAAAAGTTTAGTACAAGATCAGATAATCCAGAAAAGGATAACCCCTTATAAAAAGAAAATCTATTCTTAATCTCCAAAATTTGTCCAACAAAACCCAAAGTTCAACGAGGACCATCCGATAAACAATTTGTCCATAAAATTCTTCAAAGTAAACCTAATATAATATTGAAACCCAAATATTTGAAGGATTTAGTCACACAGTCTTCCATGTTAAATCGTAACATTTATCTCCAAACAACATTAGTTGCTCCTAAAGTCTAGTATTGAAAAGTAATTAACCTAATCACATATCCTCCATGATAGGTTAATCATTTTTATAAATAACCCAAAATCAACTTACTCTTAATTCATAAAATCATATAACCAAAAAATAATCAGTCAAACTAACCAGGGACTTCACGTAGTCCAGTGGTAGGCGATAAATACCAGTCGCACTTTGGTTGTGGGTTCGATTCCCGCAGCTTTGTCCGACGCGACGGGATGTCACACGGTCTGCGTGTTGTCCTTTTTCCAAAACTATATAATTCTCAAAACATTCCCCAAAATGAGATAAAATCTTCAAAAATATTCATAACATATTTTAACCTCAAGTTTATCTCATTCCATTCCTTTTCCATCATATCATAGAGTAACCCATAATTACCTAAAAAGTAAGGATCATATAAACCCTAATGGTTACCTTAATAATTATTACCTGAATTTCCACATCGAGTTGGCCATCTCGTAAATGATGCATTAGAGAACTCACGAAGGTTGAAGTGATTGATCATGGATCCTTGATAGTTGGTTTAGAACAACTATGAGATTCCTCATTGAATCCCATATCTCATCTAGTATCATAATCAGAGAACCACCACAGTTTCCTTCAAACCCATTGTCACTTTGGTGCCTGCTAGATCCATCCATTCACTAAAAACATAAATGTCAGTGTGAGTATATCAACAAAAACATCATGTACTAATGAGGAAGGTAGACTCTAAGATATACTTACTCATTCACATTATCTAAAATTAGGACTCTTTCTGAAATTCTAACCATTATGGTAATGTCACTTATGCTTAAAGAATACCCTAACCTCTAAAGTTATCTAAACCGACCTCTGATACCAACTATAAGGCCCCAGCCTTAAACCTTACTTAATCTTGAGTTATTACAAGATTACACATTGAGGATCTTTTCAGGTTTAGAGTTTTAGAGAATTAGATCATGAAACTTGCATTACATTCCACATTTAAACAAAGTGGTTACATAAAAGTCAGCATTCATTCTTCCCATCAACGGGAACATATTTAAAATATAACACGGATTCTTTCTTGACACATCCTTGACACTATCATCACATCATGTACCTTTCCCTTGACCTGTGAAAAACATTTCAAAAACTTGGGATGAGCATAAAAAGCTCAGTAAGAGTTATAAAAATATGGAAAGGAAACATGAGTTCATATATACATAAGAATGAAATCATACTTTACCCATAAAACAAAGGCACTTTAACATACCTCATCAAACCATGAATAAATCATAGAAATCATAAGACATAAAGGTAACTTGAGGCATTCATAACATTCTTATGTAGGGATTAACCCTCTTGGTTACGTTTGGAATACCCATCACAGTATATTCCCTAAATCTCTTCGGAGAAACCTTAACGTTTCACTCCTTCGCGTTACCCAATGCATTGGAGAGCTATATCGGGCTCACCCGCCCTTAGTTTATCACGGAACCACCCGTTCTTCATAACAATGCCCAAGAACCATAACATAATCGTATCACATAAACATGAATAAAGGAAACATAACATTTCCACATTTCAATCACAATATAACATATTAGGATATTGAAATAATGAATCCATTCAAAAAGAAACCATTTCCAAAACCATTTAAAACATTTAATAAAGAGATTTTTGAATCAAAGTGTCCCATACCACCTTGAAGCTTTTAACATTTTAAACCATTAATATCCATATAAATAAATCCTTAAAACCATTTTGAAAACATGGATATTAATAAGAACAAATAACTAAAACATTTAAAACGATATTTTGGTTAAAGGGGTTTTACCAAAATTAGAGACACTTGAATACAATAATCAAGGAATAACATTTAGTCAGAACTTTATAATATCATGAGAATAAAAGGATTCATGATATAATACTCCAAAGGACAGTATATACACCATATAAGAGTGAATTGGTGCATAACAACAATGAACCCTCAATAGAAATGTCAAATGTGATGAAATACCTTATAAAGAAGGTATCCTTAAATTAAGGACAAATAAATCTCAAAAAATATGTGTGACAAATATATAGACACCCAATATAAGTGGATATTAAGTGTAAAACAATAAAAGGTCATTCACACATATTCAATGGATGACATATTTAATGACTACAAGTTGAACCCAAAGAAGTCGAAATTGGGTTAAGAAGTTCCCTTGACAGCCTAACGGCGTCACATCAAAATGAGTTGATGAGAGATAAAAAGAGTATCTCATCACTTGGACACAAAATTTACATCATTAAGGATATATGAGAACATATCCCAACATAACAATATGTAAATTAAAAGACCCAATAAAAGAAGTCTTTTAAAAAAGAGGAAGGGTGAAAGGTTCCCTTACCGAATTGGGTATCTTTCAAAACATACACCCCATGAAAGAAGGGCAATAAATCATTGATGTAAATACTCATAAACGAAAGTATATTACACAAAGAGTAGAATAATGGGCAGTACATACACCACACAAAGGAAATTGTGGCAAATGTAGCATAAATCTCACGGGGATAAAAGTGAGATGAAAAATCCCTTACGAAAACTCGGCAGCCTAACGGCGCCACATAAAACTTCCAAAAGGATTGATGAGAGAGAATAGGGTCTCTCATCACATGAACATAAAAATTACAGTAGGAGTAATATAAAATAACATCCCAATCATAATAAAGATGAGCTTAAAAGAAATTACATAAAAGAATGTACTTAAAAAGAAAGAGAGTTGTAGGATCCCTTACCTCGGGTCCGACTTGACTCGATCATTCTTTAATCTCCTGAATAATAAACTTGAGTTAATTTCTAATTCCTTAAGAACCCTTTTCAAGTTCATTATTACTTTTATACCACTTATTACCTTGTCATAAACATTATGTAATCATTTAAGTTAATAATATTTGTTTTGCCGATATTTGGTTCTTAAGTCGAAAGTGGTCTTCTTACAATTACATGTTGTTCGTGTGGCCAAATGTTTATTATATCCAGAATTGTATTCATTATGTAGATATCATATATTTCATATATATCCAGTACATGCATGCATTTATAACATTACATAATCATTTAGAGGTAAGAAATGAAATGCACCGTTCATGGAGACGGTAAGCCGTACGTACGCATGAACGCTACTTTCATTTCTATTTCGTATTTTATAGAATGGAATAATAATGATATAAAGGTATATTATAATTCCAGTATAATATCATATATAATATCATATTTCCATCCTTTATACATCCCACATATGGTATTTAACGAATCAAATCACTTTGAGGGGGCGGTAGTCCGCACTTCCTTAAATGAAGATATCGCGTATACCCATAATGGAAGCCACAAAGGTAAGACAAAAATGAAAAATACAGAAGCATAAATAAAACATAAACATATTATATATCATATATAAAAATAGTGACATCATAATGGCCACCTTTGAAGGTGTTAAATGAGTATTGAACAATCATCGTTTCGGGAGGCAGAATTTCACCGTCCACGGAAACCGTATGTTCTTTAACCATTTGATGTAGTTGTGTGAGAGTGTAGCTAAAATAAATCTTGTAAAAACATCCTAGTATATTGAAGATACTGGTGTTGTTACAAAAGAAGTAAATAAAAAGAGATTATAGGTTTGGAGAAGCAAAATAAAACAAATGAACAAGAGAGAATGAGTTACCTTTAAAAGTGTAATCTCCTTTTGATTTGAGCCTAAAGGCTTCCTTTGAAAGGATTCTGCCCAAAGGGGATCCTCTAGGATGAGGAGAGGGATGTTGAGAGAGTAAATGGGCAGGGGTTGGCCGAGCCAAAGGCTTGAGGGGTGTGGGAAAAGAGGTAGAGGTGGGGGCCTTTTATAAGAGGAGAGGAGGGGCACTTTTAGAAAGCAATGAAATATTACATTATTTGAAAATGATTTTCGGTTCTAAAGGGTCCCACATTGATAGAATTCTTGGATAAGGTGATAAGGCATCGAAATACACTCATCCAATTGGTTTTGTCCATGTGTATATTGTAGATTTTTCATTATCTTTCCATTTTAATTAAATTGTCAAATAATGATGTCATCGCTGCATCATTATTATGTCATAAATAATTTAATTTCTTTAATGTCTAAAAATTATAAAAAAAATACTATGATATAGGAAATCTTTTTATCTTTCCAATGACTATTTATAATCAAAATTTGGACTTGTATAACCCCACTTAAAAATTGTTTTAGTAAAACATACTATGTTAGTGTCATTTTCACTTTAACATTAAATAAAAAGTATTTTATGTTATTTCCCAACAAAAGTGGATCCATGGGGTCCCCAAGTTAGGACATGGCTTGTCTTGGTCGGCCATGACACAACCAATGAGGTTGGGACATGTGTCTAGGTCATTTCATATTATTAAAGTATTAATTATACCTTAAACTACACTAATTACCACTAATCGCGATTAAAAACTTAATAAGTTACTATTCACCAAAAAATTATTTTAATCTCATTGAACCACATTTTACTTCTTAATGACAACCATGTATGTCGGATTTTCAAAATTCAACACACATTAGTGGTAAAATTTCATTTAACCGAAAAATCAGTTTGCTTGATTACCACTTAGTGGTTTCACTATTCATCAAAAATTGATGTTTTTCAGAAAATTACCAAAAATTCACCCTAAGCTATATTTGATATTCCGAATTCAAAAATGAAGTCCATTTTACAAAATTCAAATCATATAAGTCACATTAATTAATTTAATAATTAATTCCCGCTGCCAGAGCAAATAGCGTGTTTTTACAAAACAATAAGTATCAAAAGATTGACACCAGTTTAAGTCAAATTTCAAATCGAAATTGATTCCAATGACCACCATTGGATAAAATGGTAAAAATATATTCATATTACACATTAAGAATAATTCAAAAGATAATCTAATCATATAAATAAATTAGATTAAAAAGCAGTTTTGATGTAAAATACAACATTTTACACTATTTATAAAAAAAAATGAACTTTATCAGAAAGGTACCAAAAATTACACAAAGTAAAATTTGATGTCCCTATTCTTAATAAGAGTTTTATTTGGTCCAAAAGAATGTATAAGAGTGATCAAAACTATATTTAATGACGGTTCACCATTAAAAGGTGATAAGTGAACCTTTAGTGAAAATTAGAGTATAAAAGCCTAAAATTGAACTCTTTCCGTATTTTAAGCCTTTATCTTTTATTGGGTAAATGTAAAAACATCTAAAAACATATATAATCATATTTCAGTTATTTCTATCCATTCCCGCCATTACAACGGCTACAAGTTAACTACCATTTAAAATAATATTATTTTATTATTAGAGTGCAACGTAAGATTCCCAAGAAACTCGTTGTTGCGTGTTGGGTACGCCATCGAGCATAGCGTCCCCTTTAAAGTCATTTAAATATTTTATTCACAAATATGGATAAATATGAAATGTCATATTCTTTATTTACCTGGGATGTTAAAACAAGCATATCGCATCAGAAAGTATTGCATTTAAATTTAATTATAAACACATGTCTAGGTTGGATGAGTAGAATCCTATAAGAAAAATTTTAACTATAAAAGTACTATTTAGCTTCCATTGTGACCCATTAAATAACCAAACCCTTATTAGTGTAATACATGATTCCTCTGATAGTCAATTAGTATCACATACTTATATAAAATCATATTATGTCCATACCATTAATAAAATCCAATCTCCCCTTTTGATATGAGGCTAAGTGTAAAAAACTATTTAATAATACTCATCACACCAATGTGTTTCATAAGATGTGGAAATCTAATAAAACATATATGAGATAAGAAGAACAAAAATGTAAAACCCTTGGAAACATGGTATATTCCCCATACATGGGGAGGTTGGAACCCAATCATGATCTCTGTACCTAATTAAAACAATATCTGTGTCTCCAGTATGCTATCTCCCAAATAGTAAACAACATAGAAAATAAAAGTTGATATAATTTGTATCTAGACATGGGATTATTATAATTAAATGCCATTAATATAACTGATACCATTTGAACAACCACAATAAAGATGCCACTTCAAATAATTCTCTGTACTGGTTTCTCAATGGTCAATAGATACACCTCCCCTATGAAAAAAGATTCTGAATAATAGTGAGGGAGAAATGTGATAATAGGTAGGATATTATACCCTATGGTGGTGATAATTACAATGATTAATCTATATATTAATATGTATGAAGACCATATAAAAGTGGAAGGAGAAACATGTGATAGGGAAGAATAAATATACAACATCCATACTAATCAACATGACCCAAAAAATTATAAATACTAATAAAAAATATAAACTTTACAGAAGCATGTATACTTGTCATGTCATAGAAAATAATAAATAGGAATGGCCATCTATGGAAGGCCTTAGTACATACATATAGTATAAAATAATACTAAAAAATGTTAAAAATGATTCTTCAACTAAAACAAGAACTACTAGTTTCAATGATATCCATTCTAAAAAATATTCTGACTGAAGAACTAAGGTCCATCCCCTGAGAACAATACCTTACCTGATCGCAAAAGTATAATGTCTACATGTATCCTAAAGGCCGTGTATAGGGTGTGGGAATAAATCTCAACATTTTGCCACTAATGTGTTCCTATCCAACATCCATGAATATGAGAGTGTAAAAAATATAAATAAAAAAATAGATGATTAAAAATAAATACATACCTACATCCCTTATGATAAGAAACAACATTGGAGAGTCACCAATTTTAGCCAAGGCCTGTATACCAAGTGCGCCCATGAGTTAATATGGTATACAAAAAAATAATGTATATGTATAAATGTATAAGAAATAAACCTTATCTTAAATCCTATGGATTCCAATGATAAGTATCAATCTGGAGATCCCAAATGATACTCTTAATAATGTATCACTAGATCTTAATTACAATAAAACCCATATATTTCATAGTCGAACAACTAGAATCCGAATTGAATTCCCAAACATTTTGGTGGTCCCTCATAACTCTTCTTAGAAAATTCCCATCCCCTTGAAGTCAGGTGTACGAATCATAGTGATGAATGTCCCCCAATCAATAAACAATATGGACTCAAATGCTAGCGTCCCAAGGATAGGTAATATCCATCACCCAAATTATTCAACCCCAAAGGCCTCAATATATGGTGAGGCTCATCCCAAAACCAATTGTATTATCACATTAAACCAATGTATCCTCATCATCTAGGGGTATTTCGATGGTAAGCACCGTTGAAATCTATTATGGTCAACACCACCATAGGATGAAACTAACGGTGACCTCTACCACTATTAGTGGTCAAAACAACCATAAAATATATTTCTTATGTGTATGAACATGTCTCTAATGGTATGTTGGAAACCCATGGCGAGTGAGAATCCCCCAATAAGTACCTAAGGCACATCATCCCAATACCTCATTAATTAGAGACTGTGTCACTCAACCAGATGGTCAAAACCATTTCAAATCACATAGGCCCTTCCCTTGACCTGACAATATCATCTCATCAACTTAGGTGGTAATTAATCCCTCAGACGCTAGTCCATCCCTTCACATTCCAGTGGAATCAATAAATAACTTCTTATAACAATTAAACATAATGTGAAATAGACACCTATTGTAATATTCCCAACGGCTCCTAATCTCCCCATAATGGGATGAATAATAATAAATTGGTTAAGGAATACCAAATCAAATCCATCAACTCCTATTAATTAATTAATTAAAATCCATTTAATTTTTATGGGTCTCTCTTAGTCTACCCACATAGAGAATATAGAGTATAACCCTTAAACCTTCTCAAAATAATTTAGAAAGAAAATCTCCATATTCCACGTACTATTATACATTATCCCAAATAATATAAATCTCTACTCAATAAAATTGGAGAAAATTAAAATTTTAGATGAATTAATATGAAAAATAGGTAAGAACCATTGGATTGAATATTAGAGTTTGTACATATGAATTGGATCAAATATTTTACAATAGTGAAGATTATGAGGATCCCATGTTTGAGGATTAAATAGGGGGAGAATTATATAATTAGGTTAATAAAAGGAGGGGAAATCACAATTTCATAGAATTTAATGACTCACATGGTTTTAATGCATTGCCTGGAAAATAGTGAACCAACTGTATGGTTCCCCCTACATAAACATCACTCAAGAATAGTTAAGGTACATGGTTTTACAAACTCTATGAAATCCATTTTAATTCCCTATATTAAATATTTAACATGTTTTTCATGGGTATGATTCCCCTCCTACATGTTTTTGAATCCACACACAGTGCTATAGAAGGACAACATGATTTCTTCATAGAGACCCCATGGTTTTTCCAAACCATGCGCCTTTGTGAGGACATTCCCAAAATTGGGTGTCTAGGCCTCACTACATCAAAACTAACCAAAAACGTATAGGGACTTATCTATCCAAGAAACACATTAAAAATTACCTCGTCTAAATTAAACTCTTATAATTTGATTTCAATAATAAATAAATGAATTTTCTCACTCACCAAACTCAATATTTATATAGGTTGGGGAAATTCCAACCCACTCCACACCCCGAGACATTACATCGTACATGGACCCCATTTTTGAATTCCTAGATTATTTGTACGTGGAATAATATATTCCATATAATAATTACGTAAAACATAAAAGGTAATTATTATTGGTAATAATGATTCTCCATTCTTGGTAAATTGAAAACCATAATGTTTTGGTTCTCTAACCGTCTTATAAGTATCCAAAAAAAATTTTTCTTAGGAATTACTCCATCCTCCTTGGGGCTTTGAGATATGTTTTCCCTTTCCAACTCTTATGTGTCTTGATCCTGGTCTTCATCAAATTATATCTTACTACTAATCAATTAAGTTCTTATTAAGATATTATCCACCACGGTTTGAGAAATGTTTCTTAGTCTTCATATATTGTTGGTTCTAAACATCACTATTGTGTTCGTCTTAAATTTTAATGGAATCTTACTTTTATCACATTAAGAATAAAAATCCATATCTAAAATTATTATTATTATAATTTATGATATATGATTCACAATAACATCCATTAATAAGAAATGTTCTACACACATCTGTATAAACTAATTCTTAAATAACTTTGGACCTTTTACCTTATACATTAAATAAGGATTTTGTTATTTTTTCTTGTAAACATGCATTACATGCACCAAATAATTTTATTTATAAAGAGTCTAAATATACATTATTGGGTAATCTTGTAAACAAATATTCACTTACATAACCAATATCGTGATTCCAAAGTTTGGTATGGTATGAGTTATGTTAATATTTTTATTTTTTTGATTTCCATTAATTATTTTGTGTAGTCCATCACATAATGACTCTACTTAATTGTATCATAAAAACTGAAAAATTATATATTCTTATAAAATTAGTAACATTTATTTGAAAATTTTAAAATAAAACCATTCTGTTCATGATTGGATAGAGATATAATGTTTTGGGTAATGGACGAATCACAATAAAAATCCATTAAAAACATGATCATTCTAGTTTGGAGCATATGTTGTAGTCCTTGATAGCGGCATCAAAAAAATTATAATATATTTTCATCTTGTAGATCTACCTCCCCTTATTAAAATAAATTAAATATGCATTGATCATTTATTTTTAAACAAATTTGAGAACCAAAAGATATATCTAGCACCCATTTTATAGAATCCGATTAATTTTTTTAAATAATAAACATAAATTATGCATCCCATTTCTCCTTTTGGGTCTAATATTTTTGTGGAACTTCATCCCATATGTTAAAAAATATTTTGTTCTATTTCATTACTCTTAATCCTCCACTTTATTGAATGGTGTTGTGAAGAAGAATTCGATTTGGGAATTTCATATTTTCATTTCTCCAAGATTAACATATTTACCAATGTATTTTCATGTGTTGAATCATTATCAACTTAGAGAAGAAGAGTCAGAATATATATGAATGTTCACAACGTTGTTCATAACAAAATTCACATTAATATTTGGGAAGATATGAGAAAGTGATGCTAGAATGAAATCGGTTCCTAGTTATCTAGGGTTTATTGAATCCTATTTCCTCTAGAAGATCATTGTATAAAATGATCTTTAATATGAGAGTCTTGTAAAACCTGAATGTTTTTTATGAAATTTTTTTCTAAATATTTTTAATTCATAAATATTAGGAATTGAAAAAAAAATCTTGATTTTAAATGAACCATGATATTCCCTTAGCTTGACAAGATCATTTTAATGTAGCTAGTAGGTTTGGGGAATAAATTTAACTAACTTAATATAATTTTTGGTTAAGTCATTCACTAGAATTTATTTATGAAAAAGATAAATGAATTATATATTATTATTTATTTAAATGGAGTGAATTACTGTTATAAAATTAAATAATTAATATATTTATGTTATATAATTAATAAAATGTTTTTCATATTCATACAAATAGATATTTTCTATTAAGGGATTAATAAACCAAATTTGATGTATAAAAATTAATAATTTTCTAAAGGGTAATTTTCCACTTTTTAATGGAATACCCCTTTTAAATTAATATTTTTTCATATTAAAAACATTTATATATAAACATAAGCATGTTCTTTGGAAGAAGGATTATTTATTTTACTTTTGATGAATTTTTAGTATTTTTCTAATAACATTAAAATTTTGATTAATTGTAAAAATAAACTAAATTTTTAATGAAAATAAAATTATTAATTGAAATAATATACATGGATAAAATATAATATTTAATGGGTTAAAAGTATCAATATTATTTATTTTTATAATTTATTATAATTTATTTTATTACCATTAATTTTACATTGAATTAAGATGTAAAAACATTTCAATCTTTTGTGATGTTTTCTCATTTTAAACCCTTTATCTCTTTCTGACAATGATATTAATTTGAAAGTAATTTTTGAAACATCATTTGTATTTAATTTAAAAAAATTTGATTTAATGTTTTGAGTCAGTAGGTGAAAATTATTTTAATAGATTCATTTTATATTTGGGCATTATTAATAATAATTTCAATAATTTTTATTAATATAGAAAAGGGTTAATCTGGTAATTAAGGGTAATATTACTATTATAATGTTTCCATAATACTTGTATTAATTTAATTGGATGATTAATTTTCAAAATAAATCATCCTTGGCTTGAAATATTATCCATTGGAATCCACTTGTGTGAGATTTAGACATTTAACTTATTTTATTTAATGAGAAATCCAAAATGTCATACTCAAATTTTTATTACTATATCATTTTGTATATAAGGGTATATAGAAGATAAATTCAATTATAAATACTCATTTGAAATCTAAATTGTTTTCCATTATCATGACAATTTTTTAAATTTTTAGTAAATAAATAATTACATTAAAGACTTATACATTGATTATTTAAAAACAAATTAATTGATGGGGAATCAATAAAATAATTTTTATTAAAATACTAATAACCATAAAAATTACATAAAGTTGAAAAAAGAAAATATCAAGGATATACCGACAATAAAAATCCATGGATCATGTTACTGATCATGATGAGCTTTATAGATGAGATTATTACACATATATTTTTTGTATATAAAGTGATGTTAATGATTTCACATTCATAATTTAATAAGTGTAACATTATAAATGTTAGATATTCCAAAAGATAAATTTGAGTAAAAATATTCTTCTTAAATCTATTATATTTATCTTCATCATAATTTTTATTTTTAATTTTTATTAATAAAATATGAATATTAAATATTTACTCAAAATTGATGTGGTAATTATTTTATCAATAATGATAACAAATAAATGTATATACAAATATTAAAATTAATACAATTTTGGACAAATAATATGTATAATTAATTTTATATATGAACATGATTTCTTAAAAATATTATAAAATAGTTGTTTTGATGTTTTCTTTTTCTCTTAATATTTTTAAAAGTCAATGATTTGAATAGTGTCAAAATTGTCCCAATGGATTATTTTTCAAGAAACTGTTTTATTAAATTAATAAAAAATAATATAATTTTTTTAAAAATATAGATTTATTATTATATGGTCTAAAATGATCTAATGAATTTATTAATGGTATAATTTACATCAAATAAGTAAATACATCACCCTTTTAATATTGAAATACTTGTTTCCCAAGTGAAAAAGTTAATAGAATGAAAATGATTTAATTAAAATAACAATGTTGATATTGATATTAATACCCATATAAATACTTTAAGTCGATGATATTGTAACCAAATATAATTTTTTATTTGAATTTAAGGTATTTTAGAGGTTTTTTATGTGTTATGATTTATTATAAATTTATATTCCTGGAGATCCTGAATGTCCCCCACACCACAATTACAAAAAGGCACCACATCCCTCAACACTTCATTTAAATTTTTGACTTCATGCTAGGCCATCCCCTGACATTTTTCTCTAAAATATTCCAATTTAACATTCTAGAGGTTATTTTCTTCTTTAAAAACAATCTCTAGTGCTTCAAGAGTAGATTCAGAGGAAGTACGTCAAAGAAGCGAAAATCCCCTATACCGATTTTTTCACACTTCTTTCTTCTTATACATCATGTTCATGAGTTGTTTAATTATAAATTAATATATATAGTTTCTATTATATAATGATATGTTATTATTATTATGTAACAAAAATATTCTACTTTATATCAATCCTATTAAAAATTAAATCCCCATGCATTCGTACGTATGACTTACCTTCTCCACGCTGTGGTGCAATCTATTTTCACCAGCACATTAAATGGATAGGTATAATGATGGAAATAACAAAAATATCAGATTAATAAAATATGATAATCATTATAAAATTTTATAAACCACTCAATTAAATATCATTTAACAACTTTTTCCATGATATCATCACTTGTGTGTATATAAGACAAACCTTTTCCATGATTTGATGTGATTCATTATACGTGATCATTATTAAAAAATGAATATATAAATATAATGAATGAATAAATTTGATATATATTATATTATTAAATTTTTTAATGATATAAATATGATATATATAGTAGAATCAGAACTTATTCTACAAAATATTCATGATAAAATGAACCAGTTAATACCCGAGTAACAAATAGTAAATGAAATGTTATTAAAATGATAATTTGATCATATATGATATCATTAAAAAAATGATTCCCAAATAAGTAAATGACAATATTTAAATCATTATAGATGAGTTTTGGATACACACAATGGAAATCAAACAGAAAAGGCCATTGATAATTTTGCAATCTCATTATTATCTATGATTGTTTATATGTTAGTATTTACTGATTCATATTTATAATCAACAACCATGTTTCAAAAATATATAAAATTATATCGATTATAATACCATTTATTAAATGTAAATCTTACAAATTGGTGAATTATTATTAAACAATATGAAAGGTTTCATTTTTCGTTATTTAATATGAGGTATATTTTTTACTAGAAAAAGTATGAGGATAATATTTTTTGAATTATATGTGATGAACAGTTTTTACATATTTATAACACCCTATATACATGAAGATTCCTCTACATGATTACATGTTATTTTTCCAAAAAAATATTCCATTCAATATTATGTCGAATTGTTACAAAATATATTGTTTTTTAATATGAATGGTTATTTTCTTCAAGAATTAGTTTCCAAAGTTATATAAAAATTATTTTCGATATGAGTTGGAATTATAGTTTATGTTTATGATTCATGAATAATAAACATATTTTTCTTATGATATTATGGTTTTTATGATGGAATTATATTTATAAAATAAATTTGATTTACATGGATTATGTTTTGGTGGAATGATTTTTAATGAAACACATTTTATTCCTTATGTTATGATAAATGATTTATGTTATTGTGGAACACGTTATAATGATTTCATTATGTGTTTGGTGGGACTTATATCTCCCTAAAATTATTTGTGTAATGATTTATATCTCATGATATATACGTGGCTGGAATGGGATATGATATCGCTTCAGTAATACAGGGTTGGAACAAGAAATAATGTTTGACTAGTAATGTAATTTGTCCACTATGATGGTCATTTCAATGGGCCTTGACTATTATGAACTGGTTTTATATTATTGTGTTTATTCTTAAAAAATATGTCTTATATTATATCTTTTGGGATTACATTCATTGTTTTTTATAAATTTTCATTATTTATCCCATGGCATGTTATCAAGGTCATTAATAAGAAATATATGATTATCTAAAGTTATTTTATTACGTGTTATGATAATGTACTGATTGAGACATCCATTGTTTACCATTATTGAGAATATGAGCTCACCCTTTTATTTTTTTCTTTTCCCCGGGTCATGAAGGAGGGTAGTATGTGTGATAAGTTAAAATGGGATCCTGTTATGACAAAAATTGTTGGTGATAGTGATAATGTCTTATGAATCACCTTTATTTATTTCCTAGTTTCTAATGATGTTATAATTATACGGTCATATGATGGATTTTTTATATTTTATAATTTATATTCTTCAACAATGAATTAATATAAATGTATGTAATTTATTGGTCATTATAGTTACTATTGGAGGAATGGTATAGTTATCCTTTGTAATGTAATATGAGATAACCTTAATAAGAACCCAATAGATATGTCTATGTATAGGTTATAATCCTAGTTCTTTATAACTGATAATTAATAAACTTTGATAAAGCCTAAAGAGTTATAAATTGAATTTTTTATCTTGATTATGTGGTTTTCCCATTATGATTACTATTTCTTATAGTGTGATTCTTTATTTTAGTCCATGGATAGTGCCCGAAAGAACCACATTAACATTGAATGTGACGGAAAAGGAAATTCTTATCCAAAATATTAACCAAATGTTATGGGATATAGATTAAAATTATTATATATATGATCACCCATCATTCTCAATCTTGGAATAATTCAGGATATGAAAATGAAAAGGGGTGGGAAAAACATTTTATTGATTCCTTCGTGAGGCAACATCCACCGTCTATCAGCAGGACATCTAATTAAGTAGTGGAAGATTATGGGATGAGTACCACAAAAAAGATAGTTTTAGTTCTATAATGTTCAAAATATGATCATTTTCTCATATTAATCAATAGTTTGGATTGTGAAGAGGATCAACGGTGGAACCTTATCTATAATATTAAAAAAAATTAAATTGAATCCATGTATTGGGAAAATTTGAAGAATATATTTTTTAATAAGTTCCTTCCTTGTATTCTACAAAAAAAAGATGGATACAGTGTTCCTTGAAAATAAGAAAAGGGGTGATGAATTTGTTTGAACATACGAATCACTTTTTACAATACCTGAAAGGTACATATCTAGAATTATTATCCAACATGAATGTAAAATTGGTCGATTTTTTAGTGGCATAAAACTGATTATTTGAAAGGGATTTGGCTATAATGAAATTTAATAGTTATGATGAAATTGCTCGATGTGCTCTCAAGGTTGAGATAGATATTGGAGTAACTCATTAGCCATGTGGGTTTGATAAAAAGAAAAAAAACATAATTAAATGGAAAATCAAAATACCACACTGAAAAGAAGATCGGTTTTCCCTTATTCACAATGTGTATAAAGAATCCTAGAGAAATTTTTATTAAAGGGGCTAGTAAAAGATTTAATATTGGGAAAAAATTTCATCCTTTATTTGATTAAAAAAATAATGGGAATAATAAGTCTAATGAATTTTTTTCGAGAAAAGGCTACAAAAAATAAACATCTTACTGTTCAATGTTACAAGTGAAAGGAAATGGGGAATTATGCTAATTAATTATTTAATCCAAGGTTTATTAATTATGATTTATGTTAGAAAACAATTAATACCAAATATAATATCAAGCCACAAGCTATCACTATTTGTTTTGTGGAGTATGATAATAAATTGTTGATAGGTACAAATATGCTCCACACTAAAGTAGAAAGTGTGTTATTTGATTCTAGATTCAACCAAAATTTTATTTTTTACGATTTATATAAGGGTAGATCTATATTACCTCAAAAATTAGATGTTGAGTTAGCTGTGATGAAATTTAATGGAACAACGGTCTAATAAACTATTTACAACCCTTCTACGATTTGTGTTTGGGGGAATTTTCTTCATGAAAATCTTGTGATCCATTCTATAGTGAAATTTTATATGATTAATGGCATGGAATAACCTTCTCTATATGGAGCTCATGTCAATTTACAAGGATGTGAAGTAACAATTCATATTCCACACCATATTGTGATCAATTATAGAAGTAAGTTTGGATATAAACATCGAGTTGAAATTTATTCCGTATTATGGGGATTGATCTCTAAAAATGAAGGTTATCTATTCCAAAACATTGAGGAGAAAATCAAAATTAAGAATACACCCATTGTATGAGAGTTTATTATATTTTTTGAGAAAAATTACTAGGTATTCAACCAAAACGTGATTTTTTGATATCAATATAACTCGTATCTTGTGATATTACAATTCCAAAGACACCTTATATGATGGACCCAATTGAGTTTCATGAATTGAATACACAAATACAAGATAATATTGACAAAATATTTTTATGCCTGAGTGCAATATCTTGGTGTGCACATATTCTTCTTGTTAAGAAGAAAGATTGATCAATGTGACTCTGTAATTATTATCATGAACATAATGGGATATCTATTATGAAAATATTTTCTCTTACCTTCTTTTATTAATTGTTATAGCTACTATACACATATCAATACATTTCTTAGATTTATCCTCATTGAGGATATCATCATTTAATGTTCAAGAAAGAAGATATACCAAAGGTTTCATTTCAGAAAAGGTATGGAAACTATGAATTTATAATAATTTATTTGGTCTTACAAATTCCCCCGCTATATTCATTGATCTATTGAAAAATGTCCTTATAGACTATGTTGATCAGTTTCAGGTAGTCATTGAATATGATAATTTTTCTATTCAAAGAGAACAAATGAATATAATGATCTCTTGATAATTGTAATGAATGCGCTAAGAAAAGAGAATCATAATAAAAATAACTTCAATGTGTGAATTTTGGTTTAAAAATTTTTCATTTTTGGGTCACATAATCTTAAAAGAGGGAATATATGTGGATCCATGAAAAACAGAAGTTGATTAAAGTTGGATGATACCAACAATGCTAATTGAGATCCGATGTTTTCAGGTATTAGATAGATATTATCATCTTTTTGTGATTGATTTATCAAAATTATATAATTGAATCCCAAAGTTGACTCAGAAAGGTGTTATATTCATATGGATGAGGTAATGTGAAGAGAATATCAAAGAGAAGAGAAGAAGGTTAGTCAATGCCCTTTTCCTCACAGTACCTTATTGTAGGGAACATTTTGTGATCAACAGTGATGATATCAAATGTTTTTTGGATGTCTTCTAATTAAAAATTATATGTTGATATCTTATAGCTCATGAATATTGAAAATCCATGAGAAAAAATACCCAACTCATGATGTAGAGTTAGTTGTAGTAATCATTGCATTATAGATTTGGATATAATATCTTTACGGATAAATGTGTGAGAATTTTATTGATCTTAAAAGATCAAATTATATTTTCACACAAAATTAGATGAATATTCTCCTAAGAAAAATGGTTGGGGATGATTAAGGATTATGAATTCTCTTCAAATTACCTCCATGGGAAAGAAAATAATGTTTCAGATATTTTGATTCAAAAGGAACATGAAATCATAACCACGATGAGGATCACAAAAGTTACAATATTAATGGATTTTAAAATTTTGTATCATGAAATTTTAAAGGTTGGGGAGATAAATTATCTTTCTCAAATGAATTTTAAACCATATATACATGTGGTGATTAAAGAGGTGTAGAATAAAGTTATAGAGATACAAAAGAAGGTGAGAAATGTTACTGAATCCAACATTTATTGTGATGGAATAATATTCCATATGAATCAGGATTGAATGCCTCCCATACAAGAAAAAAAGAAGGTGATATTGTGTGAGTCTCATATTTCTCCATTCTCTTCTCAACCTGGAAGCCTAATGATGTACTAGGACCTAATAGAGAATTTCTGGTTGGATGAAATGAAAACAGATATTGCTGAATATGTCTCTTGGTGCTTTGATTGTATGAATGTTAAGGATAAGAGATAGAAGTATAAGGTAATGTTAAACCATTACCCATACTAGAATTGAAATGTGAAAACCTCAATATGAAAATTTTAATCATAAATCCCAAAACATCTAATGTTTATAATGATATATGGGTCAATGTTGATCACCTTAAGAAGTCATCACACTTTATTACTATTCGGGAGGATTTCACCCTTGATCATCTTAGAAAGTTATATGTAATTGATGTTGTAATATTTCATATAGTACCACCTTCCATTATATATTATTTGGATCTGAGGTTTACCTCGATGTTCTAGAGAAGCCTTCGGCAGGATTCAGACACAGAGTTATGTTTCATCGTAGCTTATCATCCTCATATAGATAGTTTATCTAAGTGTAAAATTCAAACACTAGATGAAATGTTGATACAATTCTCTATGGATTTCATTGGATGTTGTGGTTAACACCAAAATTTTGTGGAAATTTCATACGAAAATATATTTAACTCCAATATTCATATTTCTGATTAGGAATCCCTCTATAGAAAGAAGTAAAAAACATCAAATTTCATTGATGATTTTGGGGAATGAATTCTCTTAGAACCTAAAATTTATGATGAAATGGAAGAAAATGTTTCAACTATTTTACAACAAAAATGAAAACTCATAGGAGAAAAAATTATTGAAACTGTATAAATGAACTACATTCTGAAGTGGGAGATAAGTTGTTTCTATTAATATCTCACTAAAAGAATATAATAAAATTTGGGAAGAAGGGAATATGAGGCCTAGATATATCGATCCTTTTGTAATTCTTGATCTTATCATGAAGGTAGCTTTACGACTAGCATTTTTTTGGAGTCTCTATCAAGATCATGATGTGCCATATGTTTCTCTCCTAAAACTGTATATACCTGATATTTCACATGTACTTAACTCAAAATTTGTTCTGCTGGTGCTTGATATGTCTTATGAAGAATAATCGATTGGGATTCTAGATTATATCAACAATGTTTTGAGAAAAAAAAAATCATTCACATGGTTAATGTTTTATGGTGGAATCACCAATTTGAGGAAGCTATGTGGGAACCATAAGATACGGTGGAAGAGAGATATCATCATCTATATTATTCAATGTCATTAATTTCGAAGGGTAAAATTAGCTTAAGTGTGGTATAATGTAACACCTGAATTATTTTAGGTAATACATTCTCTAAATAATTTTAATTCAAGATTTTATTTCATTTTCATGATTTTAAATGACCCACAATTTTCCCTTAGTATAAAATGTAAATATTACCCTAGATATTTGGTTATCCTGAAAAAATATGTCTTACTTATGGAAAAAAAAATTGAATACCTTCACAACAAATTATTTTTGAAAAATATAAATCAATTATATATTTTAATTTTGTTTAAATATAGTGAATTACTATTATTAAATGTAGTTAAATTTATATATACATGTTATATACATAATAAAATATTTTTTATAACCATCAAATAGATATGTTTCTCTTAGGTTATGAATAAACCCTGTTTCATGTTTAAAACCTTACATTTTTCAATAGGGTTATTTTTCACTTTTTAAGGGAGAACCCTTATAAAATTTAGATATTAGAAAAGTAATAATTTTCATATGAAAAAATAAAAATTTTCATTTGTAGATAGATATAAAAATTTACACTCGATGAATTTTTAATATTTTCCGATAAATATTAAATTTTGATGAATAGTAAAAATAAAATACGTTTTATTTTAAAACTAATTTTTCATCAAAATATTATATATGTTATAATATTAATAATTAATATTCTTAACGTATAAATAGAACATATAACTATCATTTAAGATAACTAATTTTATTATCAGTAATTTTACCTTGAATTTAGATGTAAAACATGTATATCATTGGAATCTTTTAACTTATAAAACATGTTCACTCCTTTTGAAAACCTGATTATTTTTAAATTAATTATTACAACTTCTATGTTTTGAATTTTGAAGAATATAACCCATATGTTGAATAATTTGGTCCAAATATTGTAAATATATTTATTTTTCTGGTCATTATAAACAATAACTTCAATAATTTTTATAATTACGGTAAAAGTGTAATTTTGGTAATTTTGGTTATGATTACTATAATAAAGTTACCCTAAATATTTTTTTAATGTCATTGGATGATTTTTTCATAACCAAATACATCCATGGGTATAAATGGTTTCCTTTGGATGCCATTTTGATGAGATTAAGTAATTTAATTTCATTCATTTAATGAAAAATTAAATATAGGTTTCCATATTGCAAATTAATATATCATTATTTATATAAGGTTATAAATATGATAGATTTTAAAAAATAAAATAAATTTAATGCGAAAATATTTTTATTTTTTGTGATTATATTTTTTTAATTTTTAGGAAATAAATAATTACCTGAAAGACATATACTTTGATGATGTAAAATTAATTAATTAATGAGAAATCTATAAAATAATTTTTAATAAATACTAATAGCCAAGAAAAATTCCAAACACTTGAAAAAAATTATTGGTAGAGTATATATTGACCATAGACACCCAAGGATAGAGTTAGTGTCCAAATAGAGCATTATATAAGTGATTTCAGTAATAATATGTTTTTTATTTAAAGTGATGTAAATGTTGTCACATTGATAATTTAACACATAAATCATTTTAAATGTTTTATTTTATATAAGAAAAATTTGACTTCAAAAAATTTAGTGAAATTTATTTGATTTTCATCATCAATGTATTTTAATTTTTTTACTCAAAACTGTGAATATTAAATAACTATGCAATGTTGATGTAGTAATTGTTTTATTTATATAGATAATAAATAGCTATCATTAAAAATATTAAAAATAAATTTTGGCTTAATTAATTTGTATAATAAATTTTCTAGATGATCATATCCTTGGATTAATATAATTAAATAGGTTTTTCGATGTTAAATTGTTTTCATACTATTTTTTAAAATAAATGAATTGAATAATGTTAAAATTGACACCATGTATTTTTTATAAAAAAATATTTTATTAATTTTTTTAAAAAAAATTAAAACATGTTAATAAATATAAAATAATTATGATATGGTTTTAAATGTTCTAGAATATTTATTTATGGTCTAAGTGACATTAAATATGTAAAAATTTCACAATTTTAAATTGAAATATTTTTAAACCTATTTAAAAATCGAAAAGAATAACTAAGTGTTAATTATATTGATATGGATTAAATTCAAAAAAACCCTTTTAAAAATATAAAATTAGATGATTTTACAACCCTATATTATATCATCTTAGAAATGGGGTCATTTTTTAGGTTTTTTACTGGGTTTTGATTTTATTATAAATTAATATTTTTGGAAATCCCAAAAGTGCCCCTCACCTAAATTATAAAAGGACAACTCCTCCCTCAGTTATTACCTTAACATTTAATCTTCATGCCCCACCATAACTAAATATTTTACCTCCTAACCTTACCCAGATAAATTTTATATGTTTTTTCTTCCTTAAATACTCACTCTAGTGCACTAAGAGGAGATTTAGAGGAAGCACATTGAAGAATAGGTAATCTCCTAAAACGATTCATTCAAACTTCTTTCTTCTTCTACTTGTTCTTCATGAGTTGTAAAATTATAAATTAATAACTTCAATATTACATATATATACTTATATTTAATTATTATTATGGAAAAACAATATTCCACTTTCTATATATCCTATAAAAACTAAATTACAATCTGTGCGTACGTATGACATACCGTCTCTATGTAATGGTGTTATATGTTTTTAACCCCTACCTTACGTGAATGGGTAGAATTATGTAAATAATAACTCTATATAATTATTATAACATTAAATTGGTTCTGAAATATTATACACTATTCCCATAAATATCATTCAACAATTAAGGGAATAATATAATCGCTTATGCGTACGTATGACATACCCTCTCTGTGATGCGATGTGATTCATTCTATAAGATGTTCATTTAAAATTTAATATATAAATGTATATAATTAAAAAACTTTATATATATTTCTTTCTTATCATTTTTAATGATGTAACTATGACCAAATAAGTATATTGGAACTTATTTGACAAAACATGCATAAGAAAATGATGAAATTAATACATGAATAACAAGTAATAAATTAAATGCTATTAAAAAAATGATAATATGATAATACATGATATAATAAAAATCTTATGACTGAAAAATAAGTCAATAAAATTATTTAAATCATTATAGAGGATGTTTGTGAACATACAATGGAAATCATACATAAAAGTTGAGGAAAAATTACACAATATCATAATTATCCAAGATTGATTATATGTAAGTATTTATTGGGGTATATTTATAATTGACATCCATGATTCCAAAATATTTAATATTATGTATATTCATTAAGAATTTTTTAAAATTAAATTTATCCATTGGTGTATTTTTATTAAATGGTATGAATGGAATGTTTTTTCAATATTTGATACGGGGTTATTTATGATTTTTTATAAAAAAAGAATGAGGAGAATAATTTTAAATTATTTGGAATGGACTGATTTTAAAGGAATCATAACTCACTATTTCCATGAATTATCCTATGCATTATTTCATGTTTATCTTCAAATAAATTCATTTATTTTAGAAAAGTGAAACATTTTGAAAAATTAAATCATTTTTTATTAAGAATGATTATATTCCTCTAGAATTAATTTTTACCATTATATCAAAATAATTTTCAATTTAATATAGAATTATTTAGTAGGTTTTTGTTTCTAGTATATTATCCTTGTTGTTCATATTATATTATTGTGTTTATGATGGAATTATATTTTTGAAATCCATTTTTTACATGGATTATGATACAGTGGAATGATGTTTATAGAATCCAATTTTATTGCTTGGGTTATGAAAAATGATTTTTTTTATTGTAGAAGAAGTAATAATGTTTTTATTATTATATTGGGGGGACCTATATATCCCTCAAATTCATTGGGAAATTAATTATATGTCATTATATTAACATCGATTGAATGGGAAATGTTTTCAATTTAGTAATAATGAGATGGAATGAAGAGTGAACTCGGTTAAGTAAAAGAATTTGTCTGAAATGATGGTCTTGGAAATGGCCCTTGACTAATATAAAATGACTTTATATGATCATGTTCATGCGACAAAACATCATGTCCTATTTTATGATATTTGGGATTACATTCAGTTATTTTTATAAACATTCATGATTTATCACATGCCATTATATAACGATCATTCATATAAAGGATTATATTATCAAAGGTTATTTCCTTTTGTCTTATGATTATGATATGATTAATATCACAATTTTTTACCCTTAATAAGAATCTGGACTCACCCATTCATATTTTTCTTTTCCCAAGGTCCAGAATATGGGTATTAAGTAGAATATTTCAAAAGGGGGTAAATTTATAACAATATAAGTGGGAGATAAGGAAGATGTGTTATGAACCAGTTTTTTTCATTTTCCCAGATTATATGAACAATATATCTATATTCTCATGATGTGGATTTATTATATTTTGTATTTAATAGACTTCAACATTTATGTAATTTCAATTTATTTAATGTATGGGTCATTGAATGTCCAATATAAGGAACCCTCTCTAATCATTATCTAAAAGAACACCATGAAAATCTCCCTCCTTTAATATTTATCTCCACACTAATATTGGAAACAAAGATGCTTGAGCTTTCAATACACATTTTTGTTTTCATGACACTATAAAAGTTCACTAGAGAGAGAATAATGAATAATACATTTTAAATAGAACAAATTGTTCATATGCTACTCATAGACTAGGTATTATTCATAACACTCCTCCCTACAAGATGGATTAGAATGTGAGGATTCTAGAACATATGATTCTTATTCATGGTGAAAATCAACCCAAAGGTTTATATATCATTCATTTATGTATATTCATGTGTATTGGTTTTCATTATACATTATTGATCATAGGTATTGTTTTGATTATGATATTACAGTTTTATTCTACAATTAAAAGATAAGGTAATTAAAACTTCTATTGATTAAAATTCAGGTGAACAGTAATAAATTTAATGATGTAAGGAATTATCATACTATTTTTTCATGACCCTTTAGACACCACCATTAAATTTGGAATGAAAATTAAACATGATATTCGAGTGCAATATATCCCCATTAATTTCGTTAATTATCTAGAGTTTTGTCATTATAACATTAAGAATTTAATTTGGTAGGTAGTAATGCCAACTGTGGGATTGTATCTCCTTGATCAATTGAGTTGATTCTCCTATCCCGAAATCCAATATTATATTTCCTAAAAAAATTATTAAAATTATTACTAAATAATGTTTGGACATTATAAACAATACAAGTTTGGTTATTTAAAACCAAAACCATCCTAAGAACTCCCAAATAAAAATTATGTGTCCAATAAATGACTATGTACTTTACATAGTTCTATGATTTCATTCAAATCAAGTAATATAAGGGTTATTTGGACATAATACTTAATAGAGGTATTTAAATTTATAGTTTATAAATTTTATCTCGATTTATCCTTTACATGTCTAGTTAATTTTTTTGTTGATTTTTCATGATTAATTATCGATGTTGGATAAAACATTTATGCATTACCTAATTCTTTCAATTTCATATTTTCATATTAATTTATTTATTCATTGTGATTTTAGTCCTATAC
Organism: Viscum album; assembly: GCA_963277665.1. Lineage (NCBI taxonomy): Eukaryota > Viridiplantae > Streptophyta > Magnoliopsida > Santalales > Viscaceae > Viscum > Viscum album. The sequence continues at coordinate 1,866,730,362 of OY728120.1, read as the reverse complement.
ACAAAAAAATAAATATTATTTTGATATAATAAATAAATAATGTAAATTATCCCAACATGATCATATTTAACAGTTTTTTTAATTATAGTAAATTAAATTATGCAATTAAATAGTGGAATAACACCATTTTTCAGCCATGTCATTACTTAAAACATTCCACTTATACATATGTGTTTCACCTATGTTGGAATCATGATGGTTCAATCCTGAACTACCTCCACGAATTGTGGGATAATCTATCAATCACATGTATTTATAACACACATGTAGGTGGGGGAACTAATGGAATAATTTAATGGGGATTACATAAATAATCTAGGAAAATTGGTTTTTTATAATAATTGAGGAAGGTATTACTTGAATTAAACTATTTTAATATAAAATATTTACAAACCATAGAATTACATTATATTAAATAAATTACAACACATCATAAAATGGTCTTGGTAAATCTCATGATCTGTCATACATGAAATGAATATGAGAACAAATTGGACTATCAATGATTTCTTTATTCGCTATTTATTATTATGATAAATTCACTTGACATAATTAATTAATTATATAATTTAAACCCTTTCATCATATTTATCATCCAAACTCAATTATAGATAAATTTAATTTATGGAATTCATAAAAAATATACTATAAAACCTATAATAATATATTTATGACAATAAATTAAACGATCATTTAAAAATAATTAATAACGTTATTAAATTTGAAAACACACAATGATGTTAAGATCCAAATATTATAGTCTTAATGCTAAAATCATTCAATGTAATGTAATTTTAGATCATATACATTAATGGGATACTATAGTGTTTGTACAGACTATCTACACAATGTGTATCTTGGTTATTTTGTATCAATTTCACATGCATGGGAAAATAGAGTGTAACTCGCCTAGCCTAAACATCATGTTCAAGCAAGACAAACTTCGCATAACTGCATGTACTATTCTTGAGAAACGTGATTTTCTATTTGGTGTGTATATTGATAGAATACGTGGAACATATATTCCAACTAAAAACCAAGCGGTATGAATTCCACATTCTCGTCCAACTTTCTAGTTTCTCGGTGTGTTCACAAGAAAAAGAATACATCATGTTTGGACTCCAGCTACAGCCTATGTATGTATAATTCCAATTTTCGAGATAAATTGATGTAGATATCATAGAAAATAATTGATGAACTTCATTATTTTTTACACCGAAAATATATTTCTTATTCATAAATACTTTACATTGTTAGTCTCATTCTATTTGACCAGGTATTATTACCACAATGATACTGGGATTTACACCACAAATCCAGGTAGAATAAATTGTGTGTATACAGATACAAAATATATAAAATGAATACCATGTTCCAGGATGGCTTGTAAACAAATGGAATACACATCATGTCATTACTATGTGGAACGCAGTGTATCCCTCAACACTTTTAGATTTTATGCACTAGGGTACATAACCTATACATCCGTGTACATTCCATGTAATCCTAACTTACCCAAAAAATTGTAAAATACTTATGGATTATTCGGTCATTATCTATCCATACATTTATCTTTATGAAAATGAAACACTAAACAAACATGATTTAGATTTGGGACCTTATTAAATAAAATTTTATTAAAGAAAGAATAACATTAAATGGAAATATAATGAAAATGTTTCATAAGACAAAATTCAAAAATATTATTATAAATATAACCATGACCCCACTAATACAACATAAAGTTTTTAGGTGGAGTTGATTAATGCGCTGAGAGATTTGATATTCGAAATTTCTCTTAATTTCAATATTATGGAAACCCAATAGAGGATAATTCTTGTATTTTATTTACAATAGATGATAGAAATTTTCTTATCCTATATTTATATACTCATTTTCAATGTTTTTCATTTAAAAACCCCTTTTGTATTTCATTCATTCCACTTATGAGGATCCAAGGGAAAAATCTCTCAATTGGGGATCCACATAACCTCATAATGTTATTAGAGAAATGTCAATTGATCTCTAGGTTCTAGCACATTGAATTGAATGTATTAGTATTTTTAATTTTGAGGACCATTCATCTATCATGAAAAAACACTTCTTGTTCTATTATTCTTATGATGTATAGAGATAGAGGAGATGAAATAGAATTAACTTTTCTCAATAAATATCACTTTTATGACTTTCTATATTTCTAAAAAATTAACTTAAACACAATATTTATTGTGGTCGGGTTTAGGTTAAAATATTTTAATATTTCCTATTGGAAAATAAAAAAATATAACATTTAATGAATATTATTTTGCAAAATAATCATAATATAATTACTATATTTATGGTTTCTATATCTTGCACAAATGATATATAATATTTATCAAATTTTAAATAATCATTTATCACAAAATGTGGTATTAGTCTGTTCAAACTCCTCAGTTTTTAAAGAATACATGAATAAATATATTTGTTCATATATTAATATGTAATTAAAATACTGGTGAATAAATAATTATTAAATTATATTTATTATAAATAAAAAATATCCTTCTTCACATTCCATAGAATAAACAATAATTTAATTTATGTGATCAATTTAACTTGAAAAAAGTATTCACCATTATTCAAAATAATAATTATTTCCTTTAATATGTTCTAATAAAATCTATACTATATCAATTGATACCCTTAGTATGTGATCCTCAAGTATTAAATCTCATTGGTATCAGGTTGTCCTTCTGAAATCCAATGATTACATTCTACCATTGGGTCAAGGTACAGAAGAGAAATAAACTAATGTAACCATTTAAACAACCACATATGAACATTAACTAAGTAATATAACCCATTTTCTATAATATATAATAAAATAGTTTCCAATATGGTATACCAACCTATATTCTCATTAATCATTTAGTTGACTCTCTGAAATAAACACATAGACAACATAGGGCCATATCAATTTTGTTATTGTAATATTACAAACAAAGGGATAAGATATATACAACCATAAAGATAGAATTCAAAGTACTTATTATAATTAACCATTAATGTGTTTTCAATCATGACATGCACAAAGAATCATACCTCTTAACAAACATATGTCAATATATTTATTTTTAGAAACTATAAATGTGTGATTCTTGAAATGTAACAATGATAATTATAAATTACATTTAAATTTACACATTCTTAATGATTGGAAGATCTAATGACACAAAACCATGTTGAATTTCAACTACCGGATCTATTCTCATATTCACTCATCTTGGATATTACCATGTACGAACATCATGAGAAGAATATTCATCCTCATATGAGTACTGACATATGGCAGTCTTTAGTATTTTTTTCTCATTATAGTTTGTTTCCAAATCATATGAATTTATTTAATAATATCAGAATAGCACTCCAAGGTTCTCATTGTAGAGGAGACTTATTGGGATTTTATAAATTCAATGTGCATTATATGAATTTATTGAATTATATTCATGAAAAACTATAATGAATATTTAATAATTTTTTATTAATATTTAAATCATAATATATATATATAATGTAAAATCAGTTAGTTCTTTGACACAAACTCCAATAATTTATACCAAGGAAACACTATATGTTTGTTTATAATAATAACAAGTTACATGACATGATTCAGTTAAATTATTTCAAAATAAATCATTTAGCTAAAATTTATAATTAAAATTATGACCTTTAAAATCAATGTCCAAATGAATTTAAATTTAGATCCCATATGGAAAACTAAAGAGTATACTCCACTACATCTAGAAATAGTTAGAATCCAATAAATATACAGATATAATTAGAAACCCTCCATGGTTTAAACCATATCCCTGAAATATAATAAAATGTGATAGATTCATTAAAAATTTATTAATTTTAATAGTCATTGGTATATTATTTCATAGTGAACATATAAAAATATATATAAATCCATTTAATAATTTAAGTCCAAAATATTTTTCAAACATAATTTTTTTACCTCAATTATTATTTATGATTTTTTCCTCTACCAAACAATGTGAGTATATAATATATAGTTATATTAATAAATATTCATGGAAAAATAAATAATATTTTATTAATAGGATAAAATTTTACATTCAAATGTAATAAATTAGAATTATTAATAAAAATATTGAACAAAAAATAAACATATGTAACATGATTATAAAATAGACGTGTCTTTACCATATTATCTCTTTTGTGGTATACAAAAAAATATATCTATATAAAATTAATATATTGACCATGGAATATAAATTTTAAATAGATGATTAAAAAAATGTGTGATTCCAAAGAATTGGATACATACGTTTTTATGATTTTAAAGGGGAAGTATTTTCCCTCCATCACAATTTTTTATCAGAAAATATTGTTTCTATATGATATATAGAAATTTATTTTTTTCATACTACCTATGTCCAATTTATATAATCATGTTCAACATTTACATGGTAATCCATGAAAAATATTTTCATTAGAATAGTTAAATAAAGCATCAAAATATTTTTCATAATTAGGTTTAATTATTAAGGATTGTTTTGACCAATATTAATAATATACACGTGTTAAATACTTCTTGTTTTATATAGTATTTCTCCATTACCACTTATGTACATTACTATATAGATTCCTTGTAGTCAAGCTAAGATTCCCTAAAAATAGTTTGTGATTAAATATTTTTGTTTTATCAAATTTTGGAAATAAAATGAATATTTAAATATAACTTGTATTATATAATAGTTGTGTTCCATGATTAGTTAACCATGTTTCAATTTTTTTTCCCATTTCACCATCCCATAAGAAATGTTTTTTTAATTTATCAATTAGGTTAAATGTACTATTCATCTTAACCGTATTTCTCATTATCTACATTTATGACTTTTAAATCCATTGACACAAAAATAGATAAATTATGTATCATAAAAATGTATTCCTAAGAGAAAATTTATAAATTATAGTGTATGATTTATAAAAGGAGAATAAATCCATATTATTTGTCAAATCTCTCTTGATTCAATCCTTTTTATAGATTTTATTACATTTATAATTATTAATCTTCCAAATAGGTCTTATAAAATCCTTATTCTATGAACCTAATGTGTTTAATAAATTATTTTTAGTCTTTTTTCCCTTATCATGACAATCATAAGAGTTGATTATGGATTTATGGTTTTTTATTTAATATATATTACACTATTAACAATTTATGTATACTAATTTTATTTATCTTCAAATTGAAATACATTTTATATCATTATGATTTTAGGAAATTTATTTATAATATTTATTTAAAGATTTTAATGTAGAATATTTTCTACCACTTAAGGAAGATATTTAATTTGGTTATCTTTTAATTTCCTTATTGTTTATTTATGTTAGGTTGATTATATATTTTATTATAATGATAAAATATCTCAACAAACATTTAATTATAATATTCTATATAATGAATGCTTTTATTGTAAATATATTTATCTTGTTTTGGTAGTTTATATTTTATAAGTCATTAATTTTATCAATTATTATGGAATTCATGATTATTTGAAATTTTATAAATAAATATTTTTATGAATAATATTGGATGGATTTGACAATTATTTTTATTAATGAAAAATGATATCTATATTAAGTTGGTGAATTTTTTGAATTAAAATTTATTAGGAAAAATTTTATTTTTAGAGTATTATATTTATTAACAATAGAAATATGAGTGTTCTTACATAAATGATGAATCTTTATGATGTGATATTGTCATTGGATGAATTGGTATAATAATTTCCAAAAAATAAAATATAATCCTAATTGATAAAAAATTATTTGAACATTCTAAGGAATCCATGTTCTGTAATGATGAATTAAAAAATATTTTTTTAATTTACATGTAAATAAAAATGAATATGAATTAAAAGATATACCCAATAAATACCATCAATAGGAAATATAAAAATTAAGATAATTAACATGGATAATATTGTATGCACCAATATATTTATGTTTAATATGAAAGTTATATGTCTTAAATAGGTCAATAATCACTCTTGAATGTGCAAAATTATGATAAAATCTGATGATATATGCATTTTTTAGGGAAAAATAATGTTTGTTATATTACCAATGTGGTATATTTTATATTATAAAAAATTCATGATTTTGATTTAGAAGAATCTGGTTGTATTACCCTTTATATTACAACTAATATGAGTTTTAGTTTTTTGATAAAATTATTTTTACTCATGTGTGTGAAATATTATATTTGAATTAAATAATTTGATGATTTTATAGTGGGAAAGTGGTAACATTTAAATTTAGTTTCAATAAAATCATTAAATAAAAATGGAATCTATAAGTAATTTTTCCTATATTACTCACATAAGATTAAATTATTTTTTAGTGGAATCAGTAATGGTAAATAATTTCAATTCCCTATATGCATTCCCAAGAGTATATGAAATCCGTAAATATTTTGTTAATGAATTAGGGAATAATTAATTTTCTATTAGAGATATAAGTTAGGATATATGTTAATAAAGTGATATTATATTTTTGGGCCACATATATTAAGTAGGAGTTATACTATCATTATAATAGTTTTGAAATATCATCCAATTTTTATTACAATTTGTATTGTAACTATACACATTTTTTCATTTATGTTTGTTTCAATTTAGATTTCGGAAAAATATAAATGTTTAAATTTAATATTCATTAAAAATTATTTCAAATGAATACTTTTTGTTTTTTTTATCTAAGGGAAACCTATTCCAAAAGGGGGAATATTTGATTCTCATCAATAGTAATCAACCTCCTGAGACTATATTCCATTCTTAATGATGTTAATCATTTTTTGGAAACTAGTTTTTGTATCCACATATTAGAGTTAGAAAATGTAATAGATCATATTTATTTACATAAAGACGCATTTAAATTTTATATGTAACATAATTATTGTGCATTTATGGTTATTAATTAATTTGGGAATAATATTCCACATTATAATATATTGAAAAATATTTTATATTATCTTGAAAAGATAGTTATATCTACAAATGATGGGATGGACTAAAATTGTATATACCCATTATTATATACGTGAATAAGTGTGAAAATATAATTTCAAAATTTAAAAATGATTTCATTACATATATATATATATATATATATTTGAAAACAATTTAATTGAAATATTGAATATAAATATATATTAAAATGTTTATGAAAATTATTTCTCATTCTCCTAAATTTTAATACTACAATTTCAATGATCCCATGAATGGAAGTTATCCAAAACATCATTTGATGGGGATTTTAAAAAAATGTTATCATGAAGAGAATGACCAGTGAAAATGAATGTGCTATATAATATTATATTAGTAATTTAATGTGTATATGTGAATAATTATATAAATATTGATTTTAATGAAATAAAAGAATTTATTATTTCATAATTATTATGTTTTTTAGTTAAATTATATGATATTATTTTATGTACTATTATATTTAGTGAAATTTTAATCAAATTATAGATAATATGAAAAAAATGGATCCTAGTTTTAGGTATTTAGGATCAACCAATTACATGGGAGATATTATAATTGATAAAAAAATTAAAACATTTACTTGGGCCATCTAAATGATTTGTAAGGAGATAAAGGAATATAGATAAAAGAAGATACATAAATCATTATATATTTTTTTTAAATGATACAATATATTTACTGGAAAAACATTTTATCAGAAGAAGATGATTCTATAAACTATAGAATCTTGATATTCATGTTTTATTTGAAGAAAATAATTCTAGGATGGACTTATATGTATAAATGATTTAATGAAGAACATTGTGATAATGGGAAATAGACATGAATTCTAATATTTTAAGAATTAATAATTTATGGGCTTTCATAAAAAAAATTAACCAGTTGTTTTAACCTATGATAATGATCACAAAGAAAACATTATGAGTTATAGATGTTGAAAATGAGAGTATGAATATTGTGTATAATATTAATAGAATCAGTATAATTTCACTTATTACTATAGTATGTGAATTAAAAAATATTAATAATGATAAGTATTTAAATTTTCAACATCAAATATTTTTAAAAATATAATATTATTATATTTATATAATGGTTATGAATATTTTTTTGATGGTTGATGATGATTTGTGGAAAACAAAACATGAAAGTACATTTCTTCCTCAACCTAGTCAGGGTAAAAATTATTTCATGTTGTTGAATTAAGTGTAATTATTTTAATTCTAACAATGATATATATATAATATATCTATGAGTTAAAATACCATCATTTATGAAGTCACTTATTTTCTCCAATGTTGAATCAATAATGAAATGAATTTTAACTACAATGGATCACCTTGAGTACACAATAAATGTAAATTGCTGGAATATCAAGATATATTTGGTGTTATTTTACTAATAAGATGGTATTGGGAAGAATTAAAGATCAAGGATTATAGTAGATATTATTATGATTTATTGACAAGGATCTGAATTAATGATGAGATAAAAACGTTGAAATGGAAAATAATTCAAAATTAAAAGAATCAATGTCATCCCCTTGAAGTCAAATTTATAATAGTAGAGTTTCAGTTTATACATATGACAATTACATGTAATTTTTTTATCACATATAAATTCATCTATATATTTTTTTTATGGTAAGGAACAGTATAATAATGTTTTTTTGATTTTGAAGATAAATTGAGATTCCATGTAAAATTACTTCTATATATTATGATATTGAATATACTCTTGAGAGAGTTAAGAGTATATATATTTAATTATCCCCCATGTTCTATTATGATATGAAATATGGAAGTATTATTGTAATTTTAATTCATATGTTCTTGTAATAATATTCAAACAGAATATACTAGTGGATTATTTATAATGATCATATAAACTGTTATAGTAATTTTATTTTCAGATCTGAGAGGTTTTGAAAAATTTTTTGTAGAGTTTTTGGTTTTAATTAAATCCAATTTGGACATAATATTTGTGAACATATTTATTTTAAATATCAATTTAATTAAATAATCATTGAATCATTCAATTTTAAATTAACCCAATAAATTTTTAAAACGTTATTTAGTAAATTGATTTTCTATAGTGAAAGAGATTTATTCTTAAAAATATTTTTATTGTAGGGAATACTAATTTGATTTTATATAAATCATTAAAATATATTTTTTACATTAATTGAATATTTATCACTAATTTATTATTTTATAAAAAATAAAATTTAACTTTTAATGACTATTTTTCTAATAATCTATAAGGAGATTACTGTTTTATCATTTGACTAATGATTTTGATATTAATATTTAAGGTTAAATGGGAATTTCAATAACAATTTACATTTCATAAATGAAATAGGAATTATGAATTCCTAGTAATATAATTTAGTTTTAATAATTCACTTTAATAATTGATGTTAGTGATGAATTATGACATCCATAAATATCTTAATAACTTTTTTGTTGAATATATAGATGATTTTTTACTTATTTTTCATAAAAGGTAGACAATGTGTAACATTTGGTATTTTTATAGTGACATTATTTAAATAAAATGGAATTATAAATTTTTCCAATAAAAAATTAATATTCTAGATGTTAAATATATTGGAAAAAGGCATTTTGAAGAATGGTTTTCTATTTTCCTTAATAGGTCTTGGTATTGGTGTCATTATATTTATATAATAATGTTTAAAATATTAAAACATTTCCTAGAGTGGAAGGATATTTATGGTGTTTTTCTAGGATAATTTTTAAAATTATCCTCACCAAAGACAACACAATTATGGATGGATATTGAGTTTTAATTTAATGAGATGTATCTGTATCATTTTATGAATTAGCAAGGAAAACATCCAACGATATAGATTGGATATTAATAGTTCTTAGTGATGGCCGTGTGTAGTATTGTGATTTATCTATTTAAGGTTTTCGTTTAGTATATAAAGTGATAATAAAATATATTATTGAAATAGAAAATTATAACCTCATGAAAATTATAAATCAACACTAGAGCCGGATTTTAACAAATGATTTCATTCTTTTAAAATATGAAAACATTAACTACATTTGGAAAAGATTATTTTTTATATTTATTATAAATGTTTATATAATATTTTAATTCCATGGTAAATGAAATTAGGAAAATGAATATGGTATTGAAACACCAATATATTTATAAAATTAGTAAAAAAACTATTTTAATACAATTTGGTAAAAACGTGTAAAATTATAATTTTTTTTAAAACAAAAAAGAAAAAGTCTTGAATATTTACTACCCTAAATATTTAGCATAAATTTTATTTCATAATTTAATAATGAATTCATGGTTTGGTGTAATAGGTATAAATAATTCATAGTTATTTTATTTCTGTTAATAACCATCCATAAAATCGAATTTTAAATCTAGTCATATTTTGTAAGGTATTATTTGTGGTATTATATTATTAAAATAAAATATTGGTGGTTTTATATTACTTAAAATTTATTTTTATTATTTCAAATAATTCACAAATATATGACTTATTATTAAAATTAATATTTTAATAAATATTATTAATACTTTAATTTTTTGTTTTTATGATATTTTTTTGAAAATATTATTATGTGTGTAATCAATTATTATAACCAATATTGTTATCTGTATTGATATCATTATCACAATAATAATAATAATAATAATAATCACTGTTGTTTGAGAAGTAATTTTCTTGAGAACGTGAGAATTATTTTGTGAAATGGGAATTTCAACCTTGTCTGGGTGTCATGGGTAACATGGATCCAATATGGGTGCTTCTATATTTCCAATCTAAACATTATTCTTCATGAAATGATCAACATTGTGGTGGAGGATACCGTTGGAATTCCTTATCCTCACATAATCTTCCTTCCTTTTTAAACTTCATTATAACATTGTTTCCATAGTAATGATTTATAATTTTACCAAGATTTGATTTTAACATTTCTCTATAGAATGGTGGAAACACATTTTTAAAAGAGAGAATTAAAAATATGAAGGTTTATGAGTCATTTGTTATTTAAATTCGCATAATTAGAGGTTATGTAACATTTATACTGTTTATTAGTGATATTTATACATTTTTCAAACAAGATATTTTTCATAAACTAACCCAGATCACCAATTTAACAAGGAAACTAATTTTTTTTTAAAAAAGGCCTTGATGGATATACTGGTCCTTATAGGATGAATACCAGTTCCTTAACATCAAATAACTCCTATGAAAACAATTATACCCATAAAATAAAAAACTTATAAAAAATTTCTCTAACATATAAAATAACCAAAAAAATTATATAGTGGTAAAAAAATGTCAAATATTGTAATGAAACGATACCATCATTTGACTAATGATAAAACCTTCAAGAAAAATTAAAAACTGAACTCAATGTTACACCGAGTTCTGTATCCCACCACAACACCACCAATATCCCTAAATCTATATTCCACAAACCTTCCATTACCAATTAGTGTCTTGAATTGTTAAGTACCTTTAAAAATTGGGTCAACATATACTGAATCTTTTATATAGGATGAAAGAATGATATCCCTAGTAGCTTTCCTCCATCTTCTCCTTAAGTAAATTATTTTAAATAAATGAACATTTGAAAATATTTGATGTGTGGATGGTTGGATTTATGAGGATGAAGGGGTGTATTTGTATGTGATTTTTTCTAGTTCTAGTAACCAATGTAATATGTTAATTAAATGATATTGTTTATATTGAAATGGCATGGGACAGTTTTGTTAATAGTTCTAGAAATGTCTAATGATGGAATTAAAATGGGATGTGTGAATACACATAGTTGATGTTTATTATGAAATTAAATGAACAAAATTAATGAAATTGTTTGGTAATAGGGAACCATTAAATTTTTATATATATTAATTAAAGCATGGTAGGTTTTTTATTTCTCTCGTCTTCATGTTAGGTCGTGAGTATTTTGTGTTGGAAGTTAATGTTGCATTTTTAATAAATCTTTGATGTAATGTTTTGGGTTTATAGTATATTTTATTTAACATATAGGTTGGGGTTTTATTCTCTTATATTTATATATATATTCTTTTTTATGGTTATTTTTATTTTCAATATAGATCCATCTGTATCAGTCACCACGTGCCAAAATCTGTATAAATGGGGGAGATTTTCCTAACATCCCAATGAAGAGGATGTATGGTTGGCAACCCTTCCGTTCCAAATTTGTCTTCCTGGTGATGATTATTATAACATGGTATGTTATATAGAAGTCAAAATTTAACATTAGTTGTGGTTGATGAGGTGATGATATGAATCATGTTGGGGTTTGTGCATGGTAGGAGGAGGGACCAAGGATGCTTTTCCTCTCATTTATGATACCCGACAACACTAGATATTATTGTGGATGCGATATGGTCAGATGAACAAAGTGTTTTTTCAGTTACATGCCATTTATCGAGTTTTGTGTCTTCTGGAATGATGTGGTGTGATGGCCTATGTTTCATTGGGATAGATGTAATGTGATTACCCATTTTTCTAAAAGAGATATGTTTTGTGATGGCTAGTTACATGTAGGGTTCTGGGAATTATGTGTTTACTGGAAGATATGGCGTAGTTAGGACATACGATGTGGGGGGTATAAGAGAATAAAATTAGTTCGAATGTTGTATTTGGATTTTGTGTTATATCACACCATTATATTTACCTTTGGGTGTTTATTTATAGAGTTTTACATATATCTGTTTACACTACACACATTTTTGGATGATTTTTTTCATTTATTTTATATTTTTATGGATTTTTTTTATTAATCTCATCACCCTATCATATTATTACTAAGGGAAATGAATCAAAATTGTTATATTTTTATTTCACTAGTTCTAGTAACCATCATAGAACCTACTAGTGGTGGGCCTCTTGGGTAACTATCACTCTTCCTACATTATCTTCCCCAATAGATTAACCTTGGTTGGATAGTTTTGTGACACCGAACTAGTTTTAGGAAGAAAAAAATGGATGAATTTTATTATCGGATATGCAATGTCTTCCATAAATGATCTACCAATCATGTTATCATTGCTGGAAAACATTTTAATGATGACCTAGAAATATTTCTTGTTCATAGGCCTATTAGAAAATAATCGAGTCTTAAAATATTCAATTATTATAACCATGAGTGATAAATTTGTATGTTCAACAATGGAGATGGAATTATACATAACTATTTTATAAAATTTTTAATGGGTGAGGAACTCTATACAATTTTCCATCATCACCTACTCAATGGAAAACAATTGATAGAATATCGATCATTACTACTTATACTCATATGCAATATTCTATTTTTCACTAACTACTATATTCGTCTATATCGTACAAAGTCAATCATGTTTAGAAATAGTTATCATCACCTTAATAGAGTCTAGAGATTATAGGAAATATAAGACCCATTTATAATCTAGTAAGTAATACTACACATCATGAGACTCATTAATCCATTATATTGAAGGTGGTTTTTGGTAGAGAATCTCTTATGCTCAATATCCTCCTCCTCCATGTTCATGTTCCACTTATCTTGACAGAATTGGATTGGTTTTGAATCACAATAAATGAGTTTCACTAAATTATACATAACATCAATATTAGTTTTTTCTAATGAGGTATTATCCTAAGGATAATTATACAAATAAATATCATGGGAATTTTTTTTCATTATTTTGGAGTTAAGGCACTGCATACCATTATAGAAAAAGATATTAATTCCATAAATTGTAGAATAAAATGAATTTTAAGAAACAATTATGGATTTATTTTAAAAACAAGTAAAGTGAATTTAAATTAATATTAGAATGAATGAACACTTTTTATAATAAACCATGAAATGGTATGTCAGGTTACAGGAAGAAACATCCATAAATGTTCTCATATCATTCTTCTTAATTTCCAACAACATTATTTCCAATTTACCAAGATTAACTACAAACAAAAGAAACCATCTATGATAAAAATATTATAAGAACTATATTATACTACTCATCAAACATGGATCAATAAATAGATCAAAAAAACATTGACATGCATTCCCAAATAGCATGGGCTATAAACAAGTGCATTGTCATTGATGAAATCAATTATGAATAAGTTTTTTTATGAAAGACAATAGATATCAAAAATATATGTAACATATGAATCAATAATAATGTAACAAAGGTATAAATTGAAATTATATATATACTGTTATGAGAATAAATATAGAATATTATCCAATAATAATACAATATAGAGAAACCATTAATATAACTCCATTTGACATGAGGATCTGCATCTCACCATGCTACAACAAATATCCTGAAATTTATGACACAAATTTCCACAACCACCACATCATGAATTATAATTACATAAAAAAATAAAGACAGCATATACCTAATGGTATATTATTGGTGTAAGAAAAAAAAACTACCAAGATCCCATAATGTTTTGTATAAGAATTATTTATTAAAAAACAAACTATCATCAATGTAAGAAGCTAAATATAGAGAATCGATTCTTTCATAGTTTTGTATATGTCATGGGGAAAATAACAAATTTAATATGAGTTATAGAAAGATAGTAACAAATAATAATCTCTAAACTAATTAATGAATAATTAATTTGTAGAATATTTCAATGTTCAGGAATTTCAATGGAAGAATCCTCAAACAATTTTCAAATCAACAAATATTTAATAATCTAATCATGTTATAACTATGGGGTAAAACCATCATTAATTTATGGTCGTAGTCCAATTTTATTTTCACAACATGGAAATTTTTGAAATATTTAGTGCACGTTCAAACCTATTTGGGTGATCAACCTCAAGTCTTAGGTATGTATACCACACACACTAGAGCCTCCCCATAATGTCTAATTTTTTTGTTAGTTTCATAAGGTTAATGTTTTTTTTAGATAGTAACCACCCTGGAAGAGTTGTACTAGACATTCCATATAATTAACCCATTTCCATTATATTAAAATCATAATATATTAATGACATTAATTTGGTGAATTTCATCAAACGCATGTATCTCACTAATCAAAAAATAATGGACAAAAAAATTTTATATGCCTTTCCATACCTAACTTATAGAATTATAAATGAAATTATCATTAAAATATTTCATCAATAAAGATTAATTTGTTGAAACAATTAAATTTATCATATAAAATTTAGTAAAAAACATTAAAACGTGCTAAAAATGAAATGTGTACAGAAAAAAAAAACTTACGAAACAACCAAACATAATGGTCACAATCCTGATGATAACACACCCAATATAAGATGTCCCCTCTTTTTATATCGGAATATTTTAATTAATATATAATAATATATGTTATATTATTGATAAAAAACATAGATCTGGAATTGAATTCCAATATATATCATTACATTCACGGAGAATGGAGGATATGTATATGTGTGAAAAAGAACATGTGATGAGTTAATATATAGAAATTATTTCCTCAGCCAATCACTGATGGAATCAATTGAAACACTATCATGAAAAGAAGAAACCAAAAATGTTTCTATGCGATAACCTTATACATGATATGCTACAAAATATGATAAATAATGAGTACATTAGGTGGTAATCCCGATAAAAATTCTAATTTTCTAATTATTCAAACACATCATCATATTTCTTCGGCACTGTTAGTTAGACCACAATCCAAATGTATTTGGATTACTGTCTCTATTGAGACACAATTGGATTATTTATTCATCTATATTCAATATGAATAAACAATCCAAATTCCACTATCCCAAGACATACACATTCTTAGGGGTTTTCGTATGGTTTTTCCAAACTGTTCACTACTTGGGTGTCCTACTCATGGAATCCTCAATCATAAGCACAATTTTTTGTGAAATCCATATATTTTAACCTAACCATGATCTAGTAATAAAACATCCCAAACACAAACAAAACTCTAAAACCACATGAAATTAATAGATATAATATAGCAATATATTTTTTAAAAAATAATGATCATATTTACCAAAATATAGAACCTGATGTGAAAACTATTTTAAATAATTTTTGGATTATTTGGGATTGGTTATAGGTATCTCATGGATGATTCTATTTTTTATTTCTATAATATTTAGATTCACCTTGTCTCATAAATAGAATCTCAATTTAAAAATCCTATGGGAACTCCAATATTTATTTTAATAAAATTTTAATTTTATTTTGTGTTATCTACTTTATTTAATCAATAAGTTCTATTAAAATAACTATTTTTTGTTATCATTTGTTTGTATGTTTTATGTTTTATGGTTCTATTATACTTCCTTTTGGCTGAAACAATTCTTTAGGGATTAATAGTTATCATATTCCTATTATTTTACATTACTTTTAAATTTATAAAAATATTTTTAATGCTTTTTTACTTTAACATTTCATTAAACAAACAATTCATTAATTTAATATAAAATGTGAATTAATAATTTGTCATAAATTATTATTATTTTATTTAGATAATATGCAGTTATTGATTTAAATAAAATATTTTATCACCAAATATATTCTTCAGATTTTTAGGGCCTTCATTCGAATGATTACAAAAAATTGTAAATTTTATTTGAAATAATATTTTTGAATATAAACCCTTGAAAAGTTTAAATTAATGGTTATATTTATTTTAATAATGTCATTCTATGTAGACATGTTTTTTTAGTACATGAAAATAATGGCTATTATTTTTTAGATATAAAGAGGATATGTACAAATTATTTGAGTTTCTGTCTCTAAAATGGTGTCTCAGTTACATCATATATTAGTTTTTGAATAAATAATTTTTTTTAAAAATTTATGGACTACTTAAGATTATATTTTATAATTTTAGGGATTTATATTATAAATTATATTATTATACAATGACACCTTATGTACCCTTTATTAGTTATAAATTCTTTATGTTTAGATTTTAATGATAGGAAATCATCATGTACTATATTGATGATTCTAAATCCATTTTATTATTTTCCAATCCAAGAAGAAATATCTATTTTAGATGAAACATATGTTATTTTTAGAAACTATATTTGTGGTTATGAGTTAAAATTCACATTATATTTTATTTTCAAAATAAATTTATTTGAGATTTCATTAAATGAAATTTTATTTCTCAATAATAAAATAGGCAAATATTCAAAAATCTATAAATATGGATTATAATTAAATTCATTTCCCTATAATAATTTTAGTGATTCCATATTTTGTGTATTTATATACTCCTACCTATATTTGAAAAATTAATAACACATATATATAACTTCTTATTATGTAATTGAAATGTAGTGTACGATTTTAAAGATATATATATATTTCGATATATTCATACATTGAGTTGTAAATTTATATTGATGGTCTTCACTCAATGATATTATCAAAATAGATTTTTTTATTTTGTTTCACATCATAGTCAAATTAATGGTTTATGGTATCTAAATCATTGGTTCATTATGGATTTTTTATTATAATTGATGTATTAATTATGATGTTGTTTGATTATAATTCTTCTTTTATGCATGAATTTATTCATTTAATTTAAATATTTAATGAATTATTAACATTGATGGATGTTCCATTATATTGTATACTATTCCCCCTAAAATATATTTATCAACAATTTATTTATCAAATCCCTTGTAATTTAGTTGGAATTTTATTTACTAGGGTATATGTTAAATCAAAATCTACGGACAAGAGATAGTGGTGGATGAAAACAATTTTGACGTAGTTTAGGAATGATTAGTTGTTGAATGGCCAATGTTAAGATTAATTTGGTATAGTTGTAAAAAAATTTAATATATATTTACTTGTTATTTATAATATGAATATTAATTTTCAATGTGTAGTGTTATATTTTATTCATTGAATTAAAAATATTACACATAAGTTTTAAAAGAAGAATATATCCAATTGCTTTTAGTTGGTATACATGATGATATTTTTTATGATTTAATATAAGATGGATATTAAATCATATAATTAGGAATAATCTTCACTTATACACTTTCAGTTCTGTATAAGGAGGAATATTTATGTTATTCCAGATATATGGGAATACAATATTATAATAAATTTTACTGAGAGAAAATTAAAGATCCCTCTAATATATACCAGGATTATTTATTATATAAAATTAGCTATGATTTAAATTAATTTAATAGACGAATTTATGAAATCATTTTATCATTCATGTTTTAATTTTCATAATGTTCATTCCAATATGTACCGTGTAAGAACACATGTATATACTTGTAGAAAATTTCAGTGGAAAGATAAATATTCTATATCAATGGATGAGTCTTTTTATATATAGGTAAAAATGTGTTTTTGGGTGTCTAAAGATCTAAACAAGTTTTTTAGGATGTGGATATAGTTCCTTGTTTTGATTTCATATTTTCAATATTTTTCCAGTGTTTTTGGTATTTTAGTGAATTTTATTGGGGGATACACTTTTTTGGATAGGTGATTCACCATGGGAGAGTATTTCTATGTCATGGAGAAAAAAGATGTGATGTAACAAATTTTGGAGCCTCCTCCATATGAGGCTGGGTTGAGACATGCACAACTACGATGTAGTTTGGTTAGTTTTAAATATTCTTCCAAATCATGACGGGTTGTGTTGTGGAGGGTTGTATATAGAATTGGGAATCAAGTGTTTTATGTATGAGGGTACCCAATGTTACTCTTGAGGTAATGGTATAAGGTAATGTTTCTACATGAGGGTAATACGATAGTATAAAATCATTGAAAATGCTAATAGTTATGGAATTCAATACAAATTTAGGTTAATATTCATTTGGTATGAACCACAGGAGGGTAATATGCATGATCTTCAATCCACAAGAGGGTATGTTTCACTATCCTAGGATTCCATAGGGAGAGGAGAACTATTATACTTCCATAATTTGTGAGACAATAGTTTTATCTTAAGGGAAAACATCTTGTTTTGATTACAATTAATGTGCGATTCATCATTATAATGGGAATCTACCACTTATTTACAGTGATATATCAAGATGTATGAGGTTCTATTACATTAAAAAGATACGAGGTATTGTTTATATGTAATATTTTAATGATTATGGATGTATTTGTTTTGTAATATGTACAAAAATAAATGATACTTTTATGAAGCATGGTTTATTAACATTAGGTGTCAAACTGGATCTCGATGCTCAAAATGTTTATTTTATGTGAAATATTAATTTATTTAGCCTGTACTCTAATTTATAGTATTGTTGCATGAAAATTGTTTACATATTAATTTATTAGACCTAATTTGTGGTGGCCTACTGAATTTAACTCACATCCTACTTGGGACCCCATTGAACATGGAAAACCAAGAAGCTAATACAGGTTTATTTAAAGCACATGTTGGAATGAGGTTCATATTTGTGTGGTCAAGAGTGAAGAATTAAATGAGTACATGGAGCCTGGGATATGTTGAGGCCGGATGACAGATCGGGGTCATGATGATTTTTCATATTTTTTTCTAGAAATGTTACTAGACCTGTGGCTAGTGAGGGTTTTTTTGACTTGGTACATTTTTTCTTTATAGTGTTTCATGTATTATGATTAGATAACTATTTTTTCTATATAATCATATTAATTATTATCATGGATTATGATTGGTTATTTATTCATTATTCAACACTATGATATTTGGGTATAGTCATCCCACCATACCATATTAAATCCAACTATTAGTCAGTAGCCTCTGGAATTTGTGGATATATACCTAAGGACGTATAGTGAACTGATTCACAAACTAGTCTTATTGTGAGACGAGGTGGTATTTTACAAAGTATTATTAGAGATTATTTTTTCCTTTTCATATTTTATTGGGATCTGGTCAAATGAATATTTAGGAATGTGTTAGACCCAATTATGGATACCGTACATGTGTGTCAAGAAAACCTGTTATGGTATAATGTATAGGTTACATTGAAAACAGGATGTTATTCTTGTATGTGTTGTTATATTTTTATTCATTTTTATCAATGGGAAATGTACGTGAATTTTATATGTAATTGAATTATTATGGATATACGTTTATTTTATTTTTCAAAAGTGGGATATGAGATTATTTTGACACTTAACCTCTGATGATAGATGTGTCTCTTGCATAAAATTAGGAAAGTAGAAATCTGATTAAATATAGGTCTATTTCTTTGTTATTTTACTAGAAATAGAGTAAAAATTAGTTAATGTTTAAAAAATTTATTATATGTTATTTTTCTGTTGAAGTGCATGGTAGAATTTGACATATCTAGGCCAAATTTTATATGGTCACCTTTTTGTGATACATTTTGTGGATCAATGGTTAGGTACTAGTTGATCAGAATTATGACTCAATATCCATAAAATGGATGTTGGGTGACCCTTATAAGGATGGTATGTCACACGATGATTATGATTTAGACTAATTGTTTGTGTTTCTTTTTCATGTTCTATTTCATGGTGTAGTCCTATAGGGATATGTTTATGGGCTAATTCATAAAGGGGATTTGTTCCCTATTTACACGCAGTTGGTTTTGATTTGATACTATTCATTTTTTGAAACCCTAGAGGTGGATGTTTGGACATGATGATCTCACAAGATGTTGGGACATGAGAATTCTTAATGATCTATGAGTATTGACCTTATGAGAAGATAAAACATGTTTTGGGTGGCCTAACCTAGTGTATTCTATGAGTCTTTCTTAGTAGTGCTCATTTTCCGACCTAGAGGTTGTTAGTTAAAACTTTTACCCAAGATCCTCAGTGTTTTATTATGCCTAAAAATGACCCATTAAATGGGTTCCTTTAGAAATTTAGATCTTTTGGATAATAAAATAGATTCATGATAGGTGACATCATTTGTATATAAATGGAATGGTTATGCCTTAGTTTCACTATATGGGAAGAAATTGAGTAGATGTGGTATAATTTAAGGTCTCTGATGAATGAATCGTGTGTTTTTAGATGGCTATTAGGAATGTTTACAGTGATATGTTTGGCCCAATTTTTTTAGTGAAATAAACTTCTTGGAATTGACTAGATATGTGTGATGCTATTTGGAAGATGTGAATGGAGGGCGAGTTATTATGTGCATATTTTTTTGGATAAATCTAATTGATGTTTGATAGTAAATGTTAAATCATAGTTTCATTATTTTTACCTTACTATTTTAAATTTTATAGGTCCTTTTGGATGATCTAAAGAAGTGTGGTGATGGTAGTTTCAAACAGAAATGTCATTAAATTCTTCTTGGAAGTGGTTCCTAAGTTATTATGTAATTTTGTTTCAAATGAGTCCTTCATAAATTATAGTGTAAAGGAGTTCGAAATATTGTAGGTTGGGATCCACTAGTCCTATGAATGTGTATGACATGTACCTATAGTATGAGGAAAAAAATTCATTAGGTTTGTGGTGGTAAATATTGATGACATATTTATGTACTATTCATCTAGATAAAATCACTACCAACATATTGAAATTTTACTAATTAGTTTATGGGGGATATGGATATATGAATATCGACCTAAATTTATTTTTATTAGGATGAGGGGTCTCCTAGAGTTCAGTCTAATGCACTACTATAAGTAAATCTCTGTGGTTGGCTAATCGTCTTACGCATCTGGATGATAAAACATGGTTTAGAAGGGTCATTGTCTTAGTTTTGTCTGTCTCTATATGTAAAATGTTATGAGTGATCATATAAAATCTATAAATTATGATTTATCTAGTTTTATTAGAATATTAAATTTTATAATATGATATCATACTGGATGGAGCTAGTGAACTTGCATCAATATCAGGATGTTCTGGTGTGGTTAGAATGTGATTCATGTGGTGACCCCATTTCTTGACATGGTTCATAGGGTGAGACAATAATTACATGATTCATGTGGTGTTACACATTTCATATCTTTCTTTATGTGGAAATTATATATTTCATAACATGATTCAATGGGTGAAACATATAATAAAAAGTGTTTATTGTGATGTTTTGTTGAAAATATTAAAAAAATAAAAGTTTGTTTTTACAATAGGTAGGGAATATCATTTCAACTATGTAGGGGTGGTATTCTGGGTTTGATGGTGCCATAAAAATATAAGCCAACATATCTCGTACCTATTAAAGGGTATTCAATATTTATCTATTTTAATTTCAATTTTAGACATGGATATGTGATAATAGCTTTAGATATTTTGGAAATGATAGAAGCTATGTGACGTATGTCATTGAAAACCCAGAGAAATGTTTGGATAAGTGCTTCAATTGGAGGATAACATCATGGTTTATATGTATTCACGATATTTCTAGTTCTATGTCTTGTAACACCTTGAAAATACTAATGGTATATAAAAAGAAATATTTTTTTGTAAATAGACAGGTGTTATGGAGCATTCATGAAGATTATTGTGAAAGTTATAAGTGTTGGATTTGGATATGGTGAGAAATGTGCACAATTTTTGGTTTCAGGAAAAAACATATCTTTCAAACCCCATATATCAGGGTTTCATTAGTTAAATTAATTTCATGGATTCTTGACGATTAAATTTTTTTGGGGGGATATTGAGAGAAAATGTTTCTATATCATTTCAGAAATTAAGTGATAATTTTAAATTTTTTATTTATTGGATGGTCATTTTTTAATCAAAGTATCATAATTGGTGTTTGGGCATTTGAGTATCAAAACATGAAGATTTTTTATTTTTCTAAACAATATTGTTTTAATTCTCATTTTTGTTTGATTAATTATTATAGTTTTAGGTTTCTCATAGAATTATATTGGGGTATAGGCCATTGATGTAAGGGTCTATGCCAAGAGAGATGATGGATGTTGTGTATAGTGAATTATTATGGAATATTCAATTCCATAAACATTTAAAAAATAGGAAGGTAAACAATATTGACCACCAAGATTTAGTGTGCCAGGATTTGGAGCCATTTCCAAATTAGAAATGATTGTAGAAAAGAGGTCAATCAATAAAATAGTTCTTTGAGTGATCAATTTGCGGTATATTCTATAATGGGAGGGGGAGCGATATCATGGCATGGGGATCTATGTTATACCCTTCCCTGAGTAATGTCGATATATAGTGTTCTACATTATGCGTTCAAGATTCTAGATAACTAGGGGTGGCTCAGACATGGTCTCCTTAACTGCATCATAGCATGACCACTTTTACAACACCTCTATAGGTTAGTTTTGGAAAATACATACTATTTTACTATTTTCCAACATTAAATTTCCCCTTATTTTTTAATTTACACAATCCTCCTACTATAACGATATTTTATTTTTTTTCTTTGAAGGAATCCTAAGTGGAAATTTTGTTCCAATAACATCCCCTTTTCTCAAATTGATATGTGATGGATGAATACAATTTTTATTATGTAAGTTAATCTTCTCTTATTCACTATTTACTCTTCTACCATTATTACTTTGTCATTTTCACCAATGTTATATATTTTTAACAGAAGAAAATCATCATTTCACTAGAAGATGATGAATTTTATGGATATATTTGTAGACTAATTATGTCCTAGAGATATGGGAACTCAAAGCGATGTCTATAAATATTCATTTTTTAGTCCATCGATTAATTTTTACACATTCAATTCTCATAATGTTTTCCCATTAATTCACTATTATAAAATTTTGAATTGGTAAACCTAAATAGGGTTTTAAAGCTTCCCTAAATCTGGGATGCGACACGAGTAGAATGGAAAATATTTTAAATAGGTTGTTCATGGAGAAATTCCTCGATGAGCTAACCATTTAAATGATTTTTTTTAAATAGTTAAATAATTAATTATAAAATCTTGTGATTAATTATTTTTTTTTGTTTTTTGCATGATTTTTTCGTAGTGTTGAGTCCGGCTGATCTAAGGATAGGTTGGACATGTTGTTCAGGCCTTGGAAAATGCGATCAACCTACAGAGTCAGCATAAAAAAGAATTGCGAAAAAATATGTGATCAAAATTATCATTGTAATTTAAAATTTGGTTTTTTTGAATGCGTGAAAAATGTGTTCACATTGTAATTTCATGAATTTGACCACACGAAATTATTATTCATCCAAATTACCATTAATTCAAATGCATAGACCACCCTTGGGCCCCATCAGGTCCATAGAAATGGGACATGGACTTCTGGCCACCATAGGGGTGTTACCACATTTGACACTAGGTATGGTGTTGAGAAGCACAAACATAGATCCACATGAATAAATTTATATAGGTAATTATTCTATTCAACAATGTGAATATGTTTAATTTTTTTAAAACCTTGTCTTCACAAGAAACTAGAAAAAATAGTAAATTTTGAAGATTTTCTTGAGAATAATTATCAAGGATTAAAAATGTTATTTCATCATGTAATTAAAATTTTTATGAAGGAATAATGGAATATAGACCTTATTCTATTTCTAAAGGGATTATTTCTAAGATGAGAAGTGAATTGAAAAGAGTTACCATAGTTGTGACAATTTATAAATTGGTTTAAATTTATTTTTACCCTGTGTTTGGTATTTGGAATTTGTATGAAAATGTGGTAAAGTAATATTAATTTTACTGGGCTTGATAAAATACAGAAATTTGAATATAATTCCATGAGAATGTAATATAGGAATAATTTAAATTTCAAACAGATTTATTATAACAACAATGATATTTTTGAACATGAGTTAATTATTATAAATTGTTTCCAATTGCTAATTATATGATTGTATCATTGTGTATTATGATGACATGGTTTTTATTTTTTGGTTCTTGGTCTATTTATTATCTTGTTAGACCATTTTTTGAATTGACTCTGTTATGATTTATTCTTGAGGGAGGGTTATTACACGACCTATTGAGATCATATTATTTCATGACATGTGTTTGTGAATGTTTATTGAGAGTACCATATGGGATTATTATGGGTATGTTTCTTGGATGCATTATCAATGGGGTTATGATGCATGGTATCCATTCCATATTGACGTTAAGATATACAACATTCAATTCATCTTGAGTGTAGATGCATGGGATATGAACCTCCTGAGAGTATGATGCATGAGATAATAACTTCTTGAGGGTATTTTATTCAGTTACTAGATGGTTTTGGGTAAATTGTATGCTAAAACATAATTCTTTAGGGAGAGATTCATGTTATCCTGATGGAATGGATGATTTCTTTCATGATAATTTATGTGTGATTCATCCAAAACACGAGACTTTTCATCCAATTTGGGTGGCCCATCCTGGTGCAGAAGGTTCTACCACTAGAAATATATATCAAACATTGCATCAAACTTGGGTTTTTAAGATTATGTATTGATTGTTTTATTAATGAGAGGAAATATCTATAAATATTCTAAAAATCATCATAAAATCGAAGTTTAAATCTTGGATCATGAGGCTTAGTGGGCTTTTTTTTCTGGGGGCTGTTATTTTAGTAAAATAACAAACCTTTTTATCACTTTAATTCCTAAAATATATAGATAGAATTTATTATCATAGACACTATTGGTGGTGTACAATTGATTTTTTTTTTCTGAAACCCTACATAGGACACCATTTCCCATGGGTACCCGAGCATCTCATACATGTTTCTTCTAGGTATGTGGTTGGGATAAGACTTCCCATAATATAGTAGCATGAGATGGATTACATTAGTATAGGGAGTATGTTATATGTTCCAGGTATGGGATATAGGGGAATTGTATTGATTATTTGTTTATTTTTGTCCTGATATGTGACTAGCCCGGTGGTTGGTTGGGGTCTGTATGATTTGATTGTTTGAGCCTTTAACACATACCAACCATTATTTTTGGATGTATATTTATTATATTTGAACTAATTTTTTTATCATAGATGATTTTTGGATATTTATCCATAATTACTAACTCTGATATTTGGTTATAATCTCCACTGTCATGACCCTTCCCCCGGGGCCCATGTCGTAACTACCCCAAGACCGCCTTCCATTGGAAAGGGGCTAGGGACTAGAACCAAAGGCATAATTCCCTAAAACTCGGAAGGAATTTCCTTTATAAAACACAAACTCATACAACCAGAGTACAAGTGGAAGAAAACACTAAGTAAAGTAGTATAACAAGCGTGATGAAAGTATAATGGGGATGAAAATACAAGCCCAACAGAAAGGTACAACTATTACTAAAGGAAAGTACAACTGAAAAGACAAACAACTGGAAAATGGAAGAAGCTCATGGATCGTCCTCCGAGTTCCTACCTGAAGGGTAGGTACAAATGTCTTCCTCTGAACTTCGCGTCTATCAGTCCACTCTATGTGACGTCATGCCGAGTGTCCACCTTCGGGTATCGTCCAATCCTCGTAAACTCTGCCTCAGTTAGCGTTGTCCATTGTCTACATCCAACACAATGAGGTGCGGGCATAGCCCGTGCAGGGGTGAGTATAAAGATACTCAGTAGGGACCCCGAAAACCTCAATGACTCACTAAAATACCAAAATGTTAATCCACAAATAAAGATCTCAACAGACACCCTTTACTTAGTTATATTCCCATACATACACCCAAGTTATTATGTAACCCATCTAAATCATGAGAAAAACACAATGGTCAAAGACTCAGCTCAAACCCGGATTTTCATTATCGAAATCAAAACTGCTAGAGAACTCCTCCTCTGTCAAGTACATTGGCCATGTCGTGACTCTGAGGTGATACTCACTAACCATGGACTGCTGAGGTACTCCTCCTATCGAGTATCGCGGGTCTGTTGCCCCAAAATAGTAGTACTCCCTGCCATGGGTCTGCTGCCCCAACATAGTTGCACTCCCCCTAATATCTTATATAGGTACTCCTCCTATCGAGTAATGATGGTATGCTGCCAAACCAGGCGCTCCGTCCTCCGTGGCTCTGCCGCCAAACCGGGCGATCCATCCACTGGGAAAATGGAATCACTCTGAGTCGAATCGGTTTAGCAGTCGTCAGGTCTATAGCTAATAGGTCATTGTACTCTGTCTGCTCATCTCTAGGAGAATCCGCTCCACGATATTATTTTCAATACTACATGTATCAAGATGTCTCTAGTAGAAGTATCACAATGGACGGCCTCATCATAGGGGTCTCAATGCAACAGATGGTGTGTCAAACAGACGTGCAGTCTGTCAGTTATTTTCCATTTAGTATCAGGGGCCTGGTTGGTTTCATGTACAAACCAACCCAACCATATCTCAACTATAACTAGAAATCCTATGGGATATACTCAAAGTATCCATTTCTGAACGAGATTACCAACGCTGCTGACGGTTCGTCAAACAGACGTCCGGTCTGAGAGTTATTGGCTTTTCCATTCGAGGGGCCCAGTTGGTTTCTAAGCTAAACAAACCCAACCATACTCCAAATGCATCCAAACCTCAAGTAGAGTATTCCTAAATAAGTATCTCATCATAAGTAATCCAACATAATTGACGGCACGTCAATCAGACGTTCGTTCCTTAGGTTATAAGTGATTCCGCTCTGAGGGCCCGGTTTGTTTCGGGTTCAAACCAACCCGGATGTACCCAAACCTTGGGAAAACCTTAAGTTTAATATACCGAAAGAGTAGTCTCGATCTAAAAACTCCTACGCAACTGACATTGCATCGATTAGAGGTACTCAGCTCAAGTTATGGAAGAATGACTGAAAACGGTCCGAAAATGGGGGTCTGGGTCTGTTCCGACCGACCAAACCCCCCTGGGGTCGGCCCGAATCGGGTCAACATGAACCGGGTCTGGGTCCGGCCTGGATGGGAATGGCCTGACCCAGCTAGCGCGGCCCTGCCCGGTAGGCGTGTTCCGGCCCGGCCGGCGCAGCCCGGCCCGCGTCGCCCGACCCAGCCCGGCCAGGGGGCACTGGCTTCGACCAGCTGGTGCGGCATAATGACGTGCCTCATTATATCTGGAATGGCTCTGGAATTCCTGTTCAACCCACCACCGCGGCTTAGCCGTGGCGGTCTTCTCTGGCGACGCGCTGCCACGTCGGCCTGGCGCGCCGCTGCCGCGTTCCCCGGACCACCGGATGTGCTCCAGTGGTCCGTTTCGCCGACTGTTTGTGCCTACGATCAACCAGAGATTCAAACATCATTTTGAAAGCCCCAAATCACCGTTGTGGTCCCATTTCGTCATCGCCCGTCAATCTGTGCACAAATGAACAACCTGCGGAGGGTTCAGACTTGTTCGTTAGCCCATGCCCTCCACGTTAGAGGCTCAAACCATAATTTATCATAAAAGATCGCCCATGATCGAGGGTATAAATGAAACATATGAAAATATAAAAAAGAACCCCTACCTCTAATAAAAGTTTCACTCTTAGAAGAGCATCGAAATAAGAGCATTACAGAGAGGCGGCGTCAACTCGTTGACGATATCGTGAAATGGTAGACGTCAGTTCGTTGACGTCGTCGCAAGGGAGGAGTTGAAGGTGTCGATGATATTTGGCATTCGTCGCTCCCACAAAGTTCTTTTGATCCTGGCTCGCGCATCATTCATCGGCGTGCACCAGAATAAGAAGTGTCTTTGGCGAGTGGCATCTTCTCCTTTGTCGCGGAAGAAAAAGGAAGAAGGACACTTCATCATTCATCGGTGGAATCAGTGTTCTTAGTCGAAGAGGATGCCTTTCTTCATGTTCATCACTGTACTTCATCAAGATAAAGGGACACACTAATCTTAAAAATCTCTAGAGCCACAAAAACAAAACAAAAGATCAAACAAAAATAATATCTGATGCGATTATTTTTATTCACACAACAAAAGATTTAAAATTCAAAACCTTAATTAATTAATTGGATATTCCCATTTAATTAATTTAAAGTTTGGCATCTTAGTTGGGAGGAAGGTGGTGAGGCTCCTCATATTAAATGAGTGGAGTTGTCAAAGATTTAATGAAGGGATGTTCAAGGGAGTTGGGAGAAGTTATGTGGGATATGAAAGGTTGGGAAATCGTGTGGGCCCCACCTCACAAATATCCTCCCATGGGAAGTTATGTGGGTGTGGGCCCCACCATGAACTACCCTTGGGAGAAAATAACCACCAGACTTAAATAAAGTTGTCTTCCACAATTTAATTCATTTTATTCATTTTATTTTAAAACTCTAAATATTAACTCTCAACCCGCATTAAACGCAACTGAGGTAAAGGTCCCCTTAAGAGAATATCGACACCGCCAGTTCATCGGCGTCATTGGATTTCGATTCCGAGCACTAGTTCAAAAGTTAGAATAACTCACACGTACGTTTACGGAGCGTACCCAAACAAATATTCAGAAATTGATTCTGCGAACACTGGGCTTCTGAATTAGGTGCTGTCAGAAACCACAGACTCGTAAAATTCCAAATAAATTATGAAAAAAAAAATCACTGAAATTTCCAGGTCTTTATATTACTCCCACATCCGGGCTTTACATCCCCGTAAAACTACAACACATACTAGGGAAACAAAAGGGGGGTACTGAGAACGTATCTGAATCTCCCACTCCCATGTGCTCTCCTGGAGGTTCCCGTTCTTCCTGCGAATGTGCACCAGAGGAATCAACTGTTCTCGTAGGGCCCATTCCTGTCGACCCTCGATATCTACTGGAACCGCGGTGAATGTCGCCCCATCATCGATATCTATATTCCCATGGTGGATGATGTGGGACATGTCATGCACATATCTCTTCAGCTGAGATACATGGAAGATGTCATGCACACAGTGCAACTAAGGTGGAAGGGCCAGGCGGTAATCCACCTCGCCTATAATGTTGAGGACCTGGAAAAGTCTGATGAAAAATGAAGATAATTTTCCGCCCCGACCAAATCTATGTAGACCTCGTCAAGGTGAGACCCATAGGAAAAACATGTTTCCCATCCTCTAACTCTAGTGGTCAACATATCCTATCAGCATAGGACTTTGGACTGCTCTGTGTAGTCTTCATCCGTGCATGGATGATCTTCACCTTCTCCATCATATCTTGCACCATCTCTGTTCCAACAAGAGCTGCTAAGATTTCCCCTTTGCGGGAAAGGGAAATCTGGTCTCATTCCCTGTATGAACCATGTTCATTGCCTTAAATAGTCAATCCTAACATAAATGATACTAATTCATGCCATGGAAGATGTCATAAGGCCTCGACGCTACAACAAAGAGATCCAAACGTTACTCTCGCCTACAAGGTTTGAGTCACACTGTCGGCATCAGTTTGTGGTTACTGGGTCTCCTCTTGTAGAAATATCGAATGTAAGGGTCAATTCAACTGTTTTAACTAGAACCGCTCAGTATAAACCATACAAAAAGGATTGGAATGTAAACATCACAAGTACAAGTGTATTTTATTACTGCAGCTCGAAGTACAAAGACACATAAAAACCACAACAACGAAGATAGAAGCACCAAGAACAAAGGCCTCCATCCTGGGAACTAGTCCTGCTCCTGTGCACCTGCTTCCAGAGCACCATAGTCATATGCTTTAGCTACATGAAGTTTTGCTCTCCCATATCCATCTGTTCCATGCAGTCTGGGTGGACATCCTAGTGGTGGTGGTGGAAACACCATGATGCGCTGTACTCCACCGGCTATACGGACATCTCCTCTGCTTCGGTCTGGTAGGTTCCCCTGCTGCCTGCTACTCATCTGGTGGACAGGTCATACAGTATCGAGCCAAGTGACCCTACCCACCACATGCATAGCACTTCCTTCTCCCCGTATATCTGGCTCTGTTTTGGGTTCCACGCACAAATGAACATGTATCCCGAGGTGGCCCACCTGTTGTCTAGTCCACTTGGACTTCTGTGTCATCTATCTACTGTCGGCTTCAAAAGACTCTGCTACAGTTGTAAAGTCTTATAGAGAGATCAGTAGCTCTTGAGTCCACATGGAGAGTAGTGTTGCTGGTACAAACTCCGCCCTGAAAAGACCCTCAAAATCTCCCCAGGTGAGGGTCGCCTCATCGTAAAACTAGATTATCCGGCTCCTGCACCTCTCAGCTACACCTTCAAAGAGACTAACGGCTAGGTAAACCATCAAGTCTTCGGGTGTCCCAACTATGAGGAAACCTCATCCTACAAACCCCATCCAGTACCAAGCTATATGAAAATAGGTCTGTCCTCGAATATTCGGAGGCCTCTGGTGCTAGAACTCGTGCAACGCGCTCTGTCGGTGTGCACCGACAACTAGTACGGCTGGTGGCATCTGCTGCCCAACGGGTGGTGGTATCAGTGGCTCTACGGGTAATGGTACCACTGGTTACTCTACAGTAATGGGGTCCTGCACCGTGGTGTCACTGCTCAGTGGGCTACCATCACTCTCTCCACTCGGACCCCGCGCTGATCAACTAGATGATGAAATCCTGAAACAAAAACAGGTGTGGCACGGTCAAAAGACTATACCTGGTTAGCTGACTTGGTTTAATCTCACTTAAAGAAAACTGTTGAAAACACACACACAATTAGTGTTTTCATGCACTAAGTCAGAAAGTAGTAGTCATGGACCTGATGTACGGATACTTCGTCCACTGCACCAACACTGGACTCCCTGAACTGAAAACCACACTCAATATGCTTAAAACTATTGGTGCACCGAAAAGAAAATATCAGATTCATAAGTTATGTAGTAGAACCGGCTCTTCTGATACAAACTGTTCACAACCCATCCCCCAGGGCCCTTGTCGTAAAAACCCCAAACCCGCCTTCCATAGGCCATAGGCTGGAGACTAGCACCAAAGGCGTAATTCCCTAAAACTGGGAAGGCATTGCCTCTATAAAACGTAAACTCACACAGCCACAATACACGTGGAAGCAAACACTAAGTAAAGTAGTATTACAAGCATGATGAAAGTAATAAAGGGGCCAGAAATACAATCCCAACAGAAAGGTACAACTACAACTGAAAGAAAGTTCAACTGAAAAGACAAATAGCTGGAAGATGGAAGTATCTCCTGGAACATCCTCCGGGTTCCTACCTGAAGGGTAGGAACTGATGTCCTCCTCATCACTCCACGTCTATCGGTCGGCTCCGTGTGCCGTCAAGCTGAGTGTCCACCTCCTGGTACCATCCAGTTATCATACACTCTTACTCGGTCAGTGTTTTCAGTCATCTACATCCAACACAATGATGTGTTGGCATAGCCCTTGCAGGGATGAGTATAAAAATATTCAGTAGGGACCCCGAGAGCCTCAAGGTCTCACTAAAATCCAACAAGGTTAAACCACAATGACATTTCTCTAAAAATAACCATTACTTAGGTATATGCCCATACATATACCTATGTTATCAAGTAACAAATCTCAATCATGAAAAAACACAAAGGTCATTGACTCATCTCAAACCATGATTTTCATTATCGAAATCACAACTGCTGGAGAACTCCTCCTCTATTGAGTACAGTGGCCCTGTCGCGACTCCGAGGAACTACTCAATATACTTATACTACAAAGGTACTCCTCCTGTCGAGTACTATGGGTATGCTTCCTAAACAACCGCTCTGTCCGATGTGGGTCTGCCGCCAAACCGGGCACTTTGTCCACTGGGATAATCTAATCACTCCGAGACAAATCGGTCAAGCAGTCGTCAGGTCTACAACTACTAGGTCACCGTGCACTATCTAATAATCTCTAGGATAATCCTCCACATGAGCTTCTAGTCGATAGTCCAAGTATCACGAAGTCTCACTTAGAAGAATCACAATGGACTGCCACGACATAGGGGTCTTAATGCAATAGATGGCACGTCAATCGGATGCCCAGTCTGTGAGTTATTAGCCTTTTAGTCCCGGGGGCCCTGTTGGTTTCGTGTACGATCCAACCCGACCATATATAAACTCTACCCCGAACTCCCATGGTGTATATTCAATGGAATCGTTTCTCAATGCCATTACCAATGCCATTGACAGTTCGTCAAACGGACGTCTGGTCTGAGAGTTATTGGCCTTTCCGTTCTAGGGGCCCGGTTGGTTTCTAAGCTAAACCAACCTGACCATACTCTAACTGTGTCCAAACGTCAAGTGGAGTATGGAAAAAGAATAGTCTCATCATATGGATTCCAACGTAACTGACAACACGTCAATCGGATGTTCGATCCTTATGTTATAAATGTTTCCGCTCCGAGGGCCCGATTGTTTTTGGGTTTGAACCAACCCAGCCGTACCAAGACATCGCCAAAACATTGAGTGTAGTATACCGAAACGACCTTCTTGATCCAAGGATTCATACGCAATTGATGGTTCATTGATCGGATTTTAGTATCTCAAGTTATGAGCAAATGATTAGAAACAGTCCGAAAAGGGGGGTTTGGCCCCTGTCCGACCCAGGTCTGGGTCCGGCCCGGCTCGCACAGCCCAGCCTGACCAGCGTGGCCCGACCCCGCTGGTGTGTCCCAGCTCTTTCGGGGGGGGGGGGGGGGGGGGCGACGGCTTTGTCCAACAGGCATGGCTTAATGTTGTACCTCATTATTTCCAGAACAGCTCTGTCGTTCCGGTTCAACACACCGTCGCGACTCAGCCGCGGTGGTCTACTCCGGTGGCTTGCCGCTGACCTCCAAAGACCACCAGACTTGCTCCGGTGGTCCGTTTCGCCCACGTTTGCACCAAAGATCAACTCAAGACCCATACTTCACTACGAAAGCCCCAAATCGCCGTTGCGGTCCCGTTTCATCATCGCCCATCAATCCGCGCACAAACAAACAACCAGAAGAGGGTCTGGACTTGTTCATTAGCCCGTGCCCTCCACGTTAGAGGCTAAAACCATAATTCATCATAAAAGAATGCCCATTATCGTGGGTATAAGTCAAACATACGAAAATATAAAAAACAACCCCCCACCTTGAATAAAAGTTTTACTCATACACGAGCCACAGAAGACGAGCGTCGCGGAGAGGCGGCGTCAACTCGTTGAAGATATCACAAAAAGGAAGGCGTCGGTTCATTGACGTCGTCGAAAGGGAGGAGATGAAGGGGTCAATTATCTTTGGCATTTGTCACTCTCGAAAAGTGCCTTCGATCCCGTCCCAAGCGTCCTTCGTCGGAGTGCACCCGAAGAAGAAGTGTTGATGGCGAGCAGCGTCTTATCCTTTGTCGCGAAGGAAAAAGGAAGAAGGACATGTTTTCATTCTTTAGTGGAATCAGCATTCATTGTAGAAGAGGATGTCCTTCTTCATGGTCATCACCATTATTTGTCGAGAGAAAGAGAGACACTAATATTCAAAATCACTAGAGCCTCCCCAACACAAAAAAAGCTCAAACTAAAATAATATATCATGCTATTATTTTTATTCAAACAACAAAAGATTTAAAATTAAAAACCTTAATTAATTAATTGGAGAATCCCATTTAATTAATTAAAAGGTTGGAATCCTAATTGCGAGGAAGGTGGTGAGGCTCCTCATATTAAATGAGGGGAGTTGTCAATGAATTAATGAAGGGATGTTCAAGGGATATGGGAGGAGTTAAAGGGGAGCGGAAAGGTTGGGAAATCGTGTGGGCCCCACCTCACAAATATCCTCCCATGGGAGGTTATGTGGGTGTGGGCCCCACCACTAACTCCCCTTGGGAGGAAATAACCATCCAACTTCAATAAAGTTATGTTCCACAATTTTATTCATTTTATTTTAAATCCTCAAAGATTAACTCTCAACCCACAAAAATGCAACTGTGATAATGGTCTCCTTAAGTGAATATTGATGCTGCAAGTTCATCAGTGCCCTCAGATTTTGATTCTGAGCACCAGTTCAAATGTTACAAAAACACGCACGTATGTTTACTGAACGTACCTGAACAAATCATTGTTAATTAATTCCAAGCACACCAGGCCTTAAAATCATGTTCCATCCGAAACCAAAGACTTATAAAATTCAAATGAAATTATGAAAAAAAAATCTTTGAAATTTACTGGTCTTTACAATCCCATCACACAATTAAATCTTCATGATACTTTTTAGTAGCCATTTGAATATTTGTTAGCTCCCTAGAGGTTTTTTGGAAAAACAATTTGACCATATCTAATATTGGTAGATGGGGTAGAAGGTAAAATACTATGATATGAAATTATAAATATATTTTTTCAAATGACCATAGTAATATAATAATTTACCCCATTATGATTAATATTTTTATCAATTTAATTAAAATATTATTGTCCAGATATGTTGTTAGATGCATTTTATGGACTACATAAAATGTAGGGAAATTTAATGGATGAGTTTTGGTTGGGTTAAAAAAATAACCAAGCATTCATAATTCTATTGATGTTCTTACGGAGTGAAAGACTAACTTAGCCCTTTTTTTCTTTACTTATGTGACAATATCCACTAATTATTTATGATAGATGTATATAAAAGAGATAACTGGTCTAGATAGTGTTCTTATATCTATAGTTTCATATTGGGATATATATATTTATTAATTAATTATTTTAGAAATGACATTAGAGAGCTCATGGTAGTTAATTAGACATAATTATCGATTATAACCTCTATTTATATTTTCAATAAAATAATATAACATTTTTAGAAAACATTTTTTGATATTTAATTTCAAAATTTTAGGATCGTTGGATGATGATATTATTTTACTGAATTTTTTTTTTAAATAACACTTATAATGTTTTATGTCTGAAGGAAGCATTCAGTATACCAAATAGATTATCAGGTTGATCCCCATAATATTTCATTATGATGTCATCTAATAATATTTTGGGCCTTTTATAGGTTAATCAAAACTAATCAGATTAATTTTATTAATAATAGTTTAATGGTGTAAAAAATATGATTGAAATAATATTTATATTGTTATTAACTCTCATTGGAAAATTTATTCAATGATGGAGTCTTAATGTTATTATTCTATTGATTGGTAAAATATAAACATTAGAAGAAAGAGTGTTTTCATATAAAAAAGTTGGTCCCTTAAAATATATTGAATATGTTCTAATGGCATCAAATCTGTCATAATTTCAACCTATTTATATTGTAGGAAATTAATTTATATAAACAAATTATCTATTGAATTATTGTCCCAACCTTTTGAATTATATATATTTGTTTTTTATAAGGGGATCATATGGAATGTAGAGAGTGGTAATTTTTTATTATTATAAACAAATATAATATTTACTTGGGATTAAAAATATCATGGATTAACTTGTCATGAAAATATGAAAACATTATTAGCATGCATTATAAAAAAATATTATTTATTAAATGAAAAGTCATATCCTTTTGATTAAAAATTTAAATTCATAAATGCAATGGTTGGAATGTTAGGATGTATAGTGAAATATTATAGAAAAAAATTTAATGTGGTTGAAAAATTTCATTAAAAGTTATTTTTGGAAAAAAAATACTTGTTTTAGATATCATTGGAAAGATATCAGTAAATTTCCTGGTTTAGTGAAAGGTATATCCAATTAATGGTTTTTTATATCTATTAAGTGGATTAAAATCAATTTTAATTATTTTTTATAGACTTTGTGGCATATTAATATTTTTCATAATAAGTGCAGACGTTTTTAAATGATTTCCTCATAGTTATAAATTATTCCCCATTATAATAATGGAATGTGGGATGATGTATAGTTATGTTTGATAATCGAATATCCATGTAGCTAACCATTTAGTGTTTCTTAACTAATCTGTTATCAAATTTAATTGATTTTTACTCTCAATTAAATTGTTTTCAACTCTATATTATGTCCTACACAATGTCCAATCCTTCCATGGTATGTATGGTGATCTTCGATTCTATCATAAATTTGTTTATTCAACAATTTGGATTATTTTATTTCTGATATAATGTTAATGATTCCAAATTTATTATATTATTTATCTTCTCCAATATATCATTAATTTTTTACTATAATAATTATTTTATTCATTACATGACAAATTGGGAATTTAAAAATGATATTTTTTAGTAATTTTAGTAACATGGATTGGTGGATAACATAATTAATCAGAATATTCATCTTTGTTGAGTATTTTTCTATGATGGTAAACATAAAATAGTATGTTTCAAATTTTTCCCTATAATGTGGGATGATAAAATTAATGGTTCATTTTTTATCTTATATATAAAATCAAAATTAAACGCTATATAATAATGTTTCTAGATAGTGAAAATATTTTGAAAATTAAAAAGCATTGATAATGGGAGTTTTAAAATTATCCACTTCAATAATTTTATAAATTTTCAGCCAACCATGGAAAATATTTTAAGAAAAAAACATATAATGGAAATTTAGTTTTCAGTGCATTATCCAAGAAGAAAAAATGTTTTATATAGAAAAATATTGAAGACATTGTTTAATATGACTTGGCCGATTTTTGAAAAATATCCCAAGAGTGCTTCTCATTCGTTATAAAAAATTCATGAACCAGAGAAATGGAGTAACAATAAATAAAATCATAAATTTAATCCCATTATTAAAAAAAAATTCCAACAAAATTATTCATGTTTTTTATTATGTAGATAAATGCTATTACCAAATGGTTAATAAAAATCGGTGGTGATATTACCATAATGATTTTGGAAAATTTATCTATATATTTTCTTCCTGGATGTAATTAAATGATTCATCAATATTAAGATTAATTTAATTAGTATCAATGGTTTATATAAAATGCTGAGGATTTGACTATTATGGTGGCATCAGAAATATAATCTAATAAACAATATAATCCATTAAGTATGTGTAAACATAATCCTACTTTATATCATTTTCTGCATCCATTCCTTAAATGATGTGTATATGATATAATCATGAGGAGATATACATAAAATCATGAATTATATAATTCCATCACATAAAAATGTACCAAAAAATAGTAGTAATGGGATTATTAATGATGATCATAAGTTGGGTAGACAACATGAGTCTTCAATAATGAAGAATAATACATGATATAGAGTTATCTTTTTCCAGTTCATCTCAATGAGACTAGAATTCATGCCCCATGATTCTATATAAATTGGGTATTAAATCCATATATTGGAATTATAAAAATTAGATACTAATAAATAACAAAAAAAACTAGAAACTAATTTATTATATTGTAAATTTTTTATAACCCTTTTAGTTTGTAGCACCCATGTAACACCATGAGACATTATGGAATATTTCCTTATAAATAAACTCAATCTCTTCGATAGCTAACAATACATGAAACTCCATTTCTAAATTATTTTTTGTAAACATTATATTTAAATACATAAGTAATAAAATTAATAATGAAATATTTTATGGAATTAAAATTTAATTTTCATTTTTATGAATAAAAATTTCAAAACATGGTTAAAAAAACCATATAATGAATTTTTGAATGTTTCCCCAAGAAATAATAATTTATAAAATGGTACTCCATCTTATCAAATATTCATACATATAAATCCTTTTTACTAGATTGATATATATAATTATATATCCCAATAAATTTTATAAATATTCTATAGGTTTTGATATTCCCAAAATACCAATCCAATGGTTTTTAGTTTGAGATAAAAAATGATGCTTATATAGGAAACCATAATAGTCTTACAAATGCTATATATTTTTCTTTTTTATTTTACAACATTCAATATTATCTTAAAACCTCCCCTATTAAAACATGAGTATCTAACATATAATAAATTTTTTTACATTAACATTGAAACCAATATCAATCTCCTATTTAATCAAATGGGAAATGAAATAGTTGATTGTGTGTATAGCGGACTACAGCCTCATGAACCTTTGTAACTCGGATTACATTGAATGTTTTTTTAGTTTCATTTATTGGTGGATTTAATGCATATATATAATTTTTATTATATAAATATATTTATGGACATATAATATCACATATAACTTCTTATGTTCTATTCCATTTAATATAAATTAATGTCAGTCTTCTGTCTGATGGACATCCACCTCATGAAGCGATGTGATTTGTTTTTCACGTATTATTAATTGGTAAGCTAATAAGGGTAAAATTTAGGAATATATGTGATATATATGATATTATATTTATTATTGAGAAATTAATATATCACCATATGTTTTACCCTTCCACCAATTATGAAATGACACTGTCAGTCATGAATATGTACGTCTTACCTTCTCTATAAAGCGATGTGATTAATTCTATAGGTCCAATTTTTTAAGAGTGATTCTAAAAATGTTTATAATGATTAAATGTGATATTTATAAAATTATTTAAATTATTGAAATTATGTTTTTTATCCAATGTACATGAAATAGAACTTTCCTAACAATGCACCCATGAGAAAACATGGTCGTTAACACCTAAAAAATTGATAATAGGGAAATATTTACAAAAATATGTTTTTAATGTGTTATAATAAGAACATATATGATATTAAAATACTGAATATGGTTCTATAAATAATTAGTAACTTTCTTATAATCAATACAATGGATGTTAATGAACATTCAACCCAAAGGAATCTTGAGGTAAGATATTTCATCTCGATTTACATTTTCTTGAAATATATTTGTTTTTAGGAACCTATAGAATTTTGTGTGTGGTATGTACTACCAAATTAATGTATTTGAAATAATTATAAATTTATTAATGATGTAAAAAGTTTCAAAATATATTTATTATTTCAAGAGGTTATAATTCTTATGTCACCAAACATGAAAGAATATATTACACATTCTCATATTTTTATTACTTTTAATATTCCCTTGGAATAATCGACTTCATCTAATAATTTAGAGTTGTAAGTAGAATCCATATTCAACATCAATATTATTTTATGATTGGAATGATTATTTGGAAAAACATATGTTTTTTTACAAATGGTGTTTACATCGAATGCTTTTTTGATGCATTTGGAAATTAATGTAAAATATATATCTTTTAATCAGTATAGATATTTTTGGACATAGAATATTTATTCATGATTATATTTATCATTATATATATGAGGAAGAATTTGGAAATTTAGTGAATGTTGAGGTGAGAATTGTGCATCCCCTCAACACATCAATACGCCTCATGAGAAAAAACAACTCTTTATTTCAAGTGGGGAATTATCGATATTTTTAAACTCACTTTTGAATGTTCTTTATAGTAGTTGTATCATGATTTTTAATATCATTATGATTTATTATTAAGAATTTCATTCACTAAGAATTGATTTTTTATTATTATCCATGAGGTTTTCCAATATATATTTTCTCTAGTTTAATTTCATTATATGTTTATTGATAAAATAGAATGTTTCTTCAGTTATTTACCCTTCCATATTGGTTTTACTATATTTAATGATATTTTTATTGAGTAGATGCAATGTATTTTCATTTATTTACACTGAAATATTAATTATTGTTCACATACACATGATATCTTTTACTCTATGTAACTATTTTTGAGAAAATGAGCACAACATTATTTTTCTTCTTTTCCTAATCATTTGAAGAAGATTTCAATAAATGTTATTCAATGATTAACTACATTTTATTTTGATATGTTCAATATTTCATTCAAAATGTAAAATTTTTATCATGCATGTATGCAGATCATCAGGAAAACAACACTATATTATCTGTTGAGATATGATCACTTAATCTAGTGCCAATGTAATAATGTAAAAACTCGCTACATGTTATGGGAGTTAATTTTTTTAATGTTGGTATCAGAGGAATATTAGAAGAAACCATGGGAACTAGATTAAAGAAAATGTAATTTGGGGAATATAAAACTATGATATACATTGTGGATATGTATAGAGTAACATCATAATGTCTCGTTAATGATGATATTGTGTTTTTTGGATGAAATACATCCCTTTATGGAAACTATAACTAAAAATGGTTCTTGAAAATTTTTTACTAGAGGTAATAATTCATAAAAATAAACATTAAGATTGAATTGAGAATTACCCGGTATATATAAATGATCCTTACTACACAGCTAGTTTGGCTCTCCACAATGATATTCATTGGTTAATTCAAATGTTCTTTACAACCCACTAAAAAATATATGATATTATTCCCAAATAAACTATGATTATGATTAAGAGATAGACAATGAAAAAAATTCAATTTTTTATAAGTGTTACAGCAGATTTAGAATGGAAAATCCTTATCTAAAATTTATAAATTTATAATTTATTACAGCTTATTCCATTTTGTAGAAATGGATCATGGATGAAATAAGGGTATCAATACTCATCACGAGGGTATATATTTCCCTGTTGGGAAAGAAAATAGAATTATTTTGGAATAGTATAGATCCTATCTACCTAAAGGATAATAATTTACATTACGTAAATTAACAAGGTTTTAATGGAGTACCATGTTTCCCATAGTCGGATTATTATATATTGGATCACTTTATGTGATAGAATATCCCTTCATTTATTAGGAATATAAAACTAATGTGTGTGGAGAAATGAATGATTTCCCATTATAAGATATTATTTTACATTGTATTTGATGAAAAGGAAAAGGATTAACATTTAGTGTATTTTGTAAATTGTGATGCTGATTAATGTTGGTCATTGATCCAAAACAAGAATTTGTATTTTGAAAAAGAACACAAATAGTGGAAATATTTTCAAGATATATTCATTGAAAAATATTCCCCATGATCAATAGACTAAAATAAATATAATGTTACCCAACATTAATAAAAACTAATAAGAAGTGTTTATTTGTATGAGAATACATTTACAAGACAATCAATGTATTGTAAAAATTACATGGAAAACTTGGTAAGAAAGATTAACAATTTCATTAAAGGTCTTATATGACGTCTCTGAAGTGTTATGGTCTATAACAAGTTTTCATCAAATGATGATGATGATTCTGGTTCCACAAAAAATTAGATAAAATTGTCTGGATCCTATTTTCTATATGAATCTATGAAAATAAGAGGTTGAATGATCACAAAAAGGGAATATGTCAACGAAAAATAGTAGAACTGTGAAATTTCCATCATGATAGAATTACGAAAGTAATAATCAATTGAAATACTTGACGTTCTTGGGGTTTTTTATAATTTTTTAGATATGGTTAATAATCTAAAAAATGTAAATTAGAGAGAAAAATGATATATATGCATCAAAAAAATTAAATGGGGACCAATTATCTAGAAATAAATTAATTTTACCATAATAGAGTCTAAGGGATAAATGATAAGCTTATGTGATCACAATAGATGAGGTGGATACACCTAATGATGTGGCCACACGCACTAGGCTCATAGTATTGAATTTAGATAATTCTTTATTTGATTCTAAATCTTTTAACTCTTTGATATATTCAATGTTTCTAATAAAATTACATTTTCTCCATTTGACTTTAATTAGGGAATTATTAGTAAAAAACATAAAACTGGTATCACTATAAAATGGACGTGTTAGGTAGTCCCTGTTATGATTCATAAGAATTCATATTTATGGATTTTTATCATAAATATTGTTAAATTAGTTATAATACTTGTAATTTAATGGAATTAAAAATTAGATGAAATTTTTTTTGTAAGGTGATGAAAATTAGGATTTAGGATGAATTTTTAGAATTCCTTATCGTTAATTTTGAAACCTCATCATTTGAGTCATGTGTAGATCGAAACCACATATCTATTCTAAATCATATTATTTGGTATGAAAATAAAATAAAATCTATTGATGGAGAAAGATATATTCAAATATAATATGATCTTAATATTTAGGAATACATATTTTTATTTCATGAGGAGTTACATAGAAATCCACCGAATGTGATGTTTAGTTTTCCATTAATTTATTCATAGATGAACATACTATATAAATTAATCAATATAGAATGGACATGGTGGAATAAGTGTAGTTAATGAAACAACTACATGAGTTTTTTGACAAGGGATATATTTAACATAGTGTTTCAACATAGGAATCCCTTGCTCTATTCATTAATAATAAATAAGCATACATGAGATTTCTCATTTATTATATGGAAATCATTACTACTCTTATTA
This sequence comes from Viscum album, assembly GCA_963277665.1. Taxonomy (NCBI): domain Eukaryota; kingdom Viridiplantae; phylum Streptophyta; class Magnoliopsida; order Santalales; family Viscaceae; genus Viscum; species Viscum album. The sequence goes on along the minus strand of OY728120.1, from coordinate 1,866,687,314 downwards.
ATATCATATATTGTCATCTTATATATAATGAATTATTTGATCAATATCTAAGAGATAAATATTTATCAAATATTTCCTTTTATCATGGGTGTCATTAGATGTGAGAAAATATGAATTAAATTCAAAATATTTATTTCCTAATGTGGTATGATGGTTTGGAGTTTAAAATAATTCTCTATATATTGGTTAATGTATCCTATATTTTTATAGATTCAATGAAAATTTTATTCAGGATATATCATTATTTTTTTGTGGATTTAATTGATGATATATAACTATATTCTAAAATTTTATAGGATAATTATAATCACTTGATGAAAATTTCTGAGACTCTTACAAGAAATGAGTATCAATGGTAATTTAATAATTATGGATTTTGGCTTTGGAAATTTCTTTTCATCAGTAATTTTTCTCCATGTATGGAATTTGATTTTATACTATGATTATAATGATATTCAATGAATTTCTTATACCAACAAACACCACTGCGGTATATAGTTCCACTGATTTTTTAGGTTAATATGATGGATTCGTTCACAATTTTCGATATTAAAGAAGATGTAAGACTTCATTATTAACCAATTTTTATTGTGTATGATAGTGATCCATATTTTTCATCAAAATTTTAGAAGATTCTTTAGAAGTCACTTGATATTGAATTTCATTTTAGCACCACCTTCAATCCTAAAACTAATGGGAATCTGTTAGCATCTATTCAAAAATTCGATGACATGTTGAGTTCATTCTCACGCGAGTTTAATGATATAAGGGATATGCATTTTTATTTGGTATATTTTTTATATAAAATTAGTTTTATTTTATTTATTATAATGGAAATCCATGAAAAAGTTTATATCATGATATTTCAAACACCTACTTGTTGGGATTATATTAGTGAAAGGAAATATTGAGGCCCATAACTTTTTCAGGAGAAATAAACAGTTTTTTGACTATTTAGACTCATATTAATGTAGTTCATTGTAGGAAAAATGATATGCTAAAATCAATATAACGATTTATAATTTTTAGTGGGGGATCAATTTTTCAGGAATGTATCTCCACAGATGGGTTTCGTAAGGTTCAATAAGAATGCAATGATAAGACCCTAATACCTCAGTAACATTTGAATTACAAAATGAATTAGAATTGTTAATTATTGAAAGTAAATGTCACTAAGAATATATAAATTACATAATATTTTCAATATATCAGTTTTAAAAAAGTATGTGACTAACATAGGACATGTTTTAACTATGAAGAAATACAATCAAAACATAATATATCATTCTATGCAGATCCCATAAATATTCTTTAAACTAGAGAGAATGTTTTGATGAATCACAAGAGTCAAATGGTAAAGATACTATAGAGAAATAATATAATGGAATATGAAACAAGGGAATAATAAGATATTATAAGGAAAAACCATGATAATGTTTTATGGTTATATCCCAGAAATTTATATAATAAACTATTTATTGGAGAGAAGAATGGAGCACCCCCATACCCTATACATGAAACTCTGATCCAAAAATATAGAAACAAAACTCTATATTTAAAAAAAATGTAAATGTTTCATGGAATAAAAATTCTAATTATACAGTATGAACATCAAATTTAAAATTACATGGTCAAAATATGCCTTGAGTGAATTTCATAGATTGTCCCTTAGAAATAATTTTTTTATAATTGAATGTGTACTATTTATCTATTACTAAAATAAATTATAATAATGCATCATAATATTTTTATTAAAAATATATAAATGATAATTTTATAGATAAAATTAAAATAAAATTTGATGGTGAAAATAATTTATTTTTTGAAGAGCGATTATTTTCCAGGAAAAAACAAATATTTAAGGTGGAATATGGTTTATAAAATTTAATAAATAAAGAAATATAAAATTATAATTATTTATGATAAATTTAAATAATTTATATCTAAATATTTATATATAAATACATAAAACTATGATTAATATTCATATACAAAAAATAAGATCATCTAATTACTGAAAAAAATAATTTCTTGAAAAACTATTTTTCAGCACGAATTATGGGTTTAATTTAATTTATATTTTAATAATTATGTGACCTGAATTTAATAAAATGTATTAATAATTTTTATTTATCATAATTAATATTAAGAAATAATTCCAACATGTTTTATTTTTTATAATGAATAGAAAATATATTAAAATTAATTACACTAGTTATGGTTAAAATGTGGTTTTGGATTGGAAATGTCGTTTTATTTAAATTAATATCACACACTTAGAAAATTTTTATAAGTTAAATTATAATATATATTTAATATTAATGGGTTAATTATATCCAATTTAAGGCATTAATATTTTTACATAATGTATTTGATACATTATTTAAAAAACTATTTTTTTGTGTGAAAACTAAAATTTTAAAAGATATAAAACGTAACAGATAGTGGAAGAAAATATTTACAACATTTATTAATTTTTTTTGTGTATCATGTTTTTATAATCCATAAATTCTATAAAATAAAATATTTATTTGTTTTTTAGGAACATTGGATGTAATGAACCGACCTTAAACATTGCATAACTTTGAATTAAATGAATAAATTACATTGAGGATCTTTTCAAGTTTTTAGTTTTAGTTAAAGAGGTCATAACTATTACATTTATTTTCTAAAATTACAAAGTAGAAACTTATACTCAGTTTCTATTTTAAAAAAACAAAAACTCTTTGAAAAAGAGTCATGTCTAGTTCCATTTTAAGACAGCATGACTTTTCCTTGATCCCATCCTTGACGGTATTCTTCGTTAAGTCCTATGAAAAACATGTCAAAACATGAGATGAGCATAAAAAGCTCAGTAAGGGATACACAAAGAAGGAAAATTGTTAGTTTTTCATAACAAAAAGTAAACCATGAATACTTTATCATAAGTAATACTTTTCACCTTTAAGAGGTAGTCAATACCCTTCATTGAATAAAAGATCAATACTTACCATTTTATAACCAAAATATTACCACAAAAACCATATAAATAACTCATAACATTTAATTTTCATTTGAGACATAAACATTACTAAATGGAATTAATATATGGTCGGCTTCCACACATATCAGTAAATTGAATAGCCATACGGCCGACATACATACCCAATGCATTGGAGGTTATAACATAACCACCCATCCTGGTTTTCATGGAACCACCCATCAGATGGTTTATCACATAACCACCCATCAAATTTACATGTACCATAGTAGAAAATAAAATATCTCAAATATAAACATTTCACTAATAACATTTCATTAGAAATAAAAACAAGTCATTTCAATATATTGAAATAATCAATCCATTTTCATAAACAACTTAAAAATAGATTTTTGAATCATAGTGTCCCATACCAGTTTGAAACTTTTAATGGAATTATAATTTTAAAACACCAATTTCCAAATAAATAAATACTCAAAACAATTTTTAATACATTGAAATTTAATATAATTATTTAGAATAATTAATCTTTGAAACATTTAAAATTATATTTTAGTTAAATTGTTTTTATCAAAATTAGTGACTCTTGATTACAAATAATTGAGGAATAAAATTTAATATAAACATTATAATATCATTAGAATATTTGGATTCATGATATAATATGTCAAAGGACATTATATATACCATATAAGAGTAAATTGGTTTATAACAACAATGAAGTCTTAGTAGAAATGTAAATTGAGATGAAATCCCTTTTAAAGATGGTATCCTTAAAATAATGATAAATAAATCACATAATAATGTGTGAAAAATATAAATACACCCAAAATAAGTGGATATTATGTTTAAAAAATCAGGTCTCATTCACACATATTTATAGGATGACATATTCATGAAGTACAAGTTGAACCCAAAGAATTGAAATTTGGTTAAGATGTTCCCTTGTAAAAATTCGACAACCTAACGACATCACATTAAAATTCAGAAAATGTTTTTATGAGATAAAAACGGTATATCATCACTTGGACATAAAATTTACATCAATAAGGATATAGAATATTATATCTTAACATAATAAGATGTAAATTATAAGGCATAACAAAAAAAATAAGTCTTTTAAAAAGAGGAGGGTGAACGGTTCCCTTACCGATTTGTTAACTTACAAAACATACGCCACATGAAATACAGATCATACAATGAAGATGTAAATACTTGTAAATGATATTATATTACAAGAATAGTACAATCATGGGCAGTACATACACCACAAAAATTTAAATAGTGGAAAATATAGCATGAATCTCATGAGAATAAAATGTGAGATGAAACCCTTTACCACGTTGTAATCAACTGAGTAGTATGGAAAAAAGTTAATAACCACCAAATGAATCACATAATACCGTGAATATAATTATAATATTGATAATATATATGAAAATAAAGCACATAACACACCACATTACATAAATAAGTAGTGAACAATGGAAATCACATGGAATTAAAAGTGAGATATGAAATATCCTTACCTCGTTGTCCGACTTGACCTGTTCATTCTTTAATCTCCTGAATAATAAAATAAAGTTAATTTCTACTTGATTAATATATTTTTTCATGTTTATGATTCATTTTATATCACTTATTACCATGATATAAACATTATGTAATCATATATGTTAATAACGTTCGTTTTGTCGATATTTGGTACTTGGGTAAAAAATGATCACCTTATATTTACAAGTTGTCCATTTTTTCAATAGTTCATTATATCCAAAATGATATTAATTATTTAGATATCATATATTTCATATATATACAGTATATATATATTTATAATATTACATATCATTTGGAGGTAAGAAATGAAATGCACCATTCATGGTGACGGTAAGCCGTACGTATGCCTGAACATTACTTTCATTTCAATTTAATATTTTAATGGAATTAATTCAGAATGATACATAGTTATATTATAATTCCAGTATAATATCATATATATTATCATTAACTCCATCCATTATACATCCCACAAATGGAATTAATGAGTCATATCACATTGAGGGGGCGGTAGTCCGCATTTCCTCAAATGAAATTATCGCGTTTACCCATAATGGAAAAAATAATGGTATGATATAAATGGAAAATACAGAGGAATAAAGAAAACATAAACGTAATATATATCCTATATAAATAATGTTCCAGCATAATGTCCACTGTGAGAGGTGGTAGGAGGTAATTGAACAATCATCGTTTCATAAGGCGTTGGTTTGTCATCCACAGAAACATTATGGTCTTCACCCATTAGATGGAGGTGTGTGTAAGTGTAGTCTTAATAATTCTCATAACAACATCCAAGTATATTGTGGATAATTATTTTGTTATAAATTATTGGAATAAAACGATTTTAGGGGTTAGAGAAGTAATATAATAGAAAATAAGTTAAGAGAAACCAGTACCTTTAATTTGGGTTACACCCTTTAATTGAACCAAAATGGATTGTTAAAGTTCCCTATACCTAAGGTAAGGATTCTAGTTGGAAGAGAGGGATGTAGATAGATTAATTGGGAAGCGTTTGGACCATCCAAATGGTTTGAGAGGTGTGAAGAGTTTTTTAGAAATGGTCTCCTTTTATAGGGGGAGGAGGGGAACTATAGGAACGTGTGAAAATATTATTTTAGTATATAATGATATTCGGTTTCTCAAGGTTCAAAAATCATTGGATTAGAATATAAGATGAATCATGGCCGAAATACAATCATCCAGAAATAATTGTATTGGTTTTGGATGTTATTTTATTATTTATAATCTTATTTTGTTATATGATATATTAATGAGGTAAACGCTGCATCATTAATGTGTCATAAATAATATAATTTATTCGATGTCTAAAAATTATAAAAAAATACCATGATTTAGGAAATCTTTTTCTCTTTCCAATGAATATTTATATTCAAAATTATTATTTTTTTAACAATATATAAAAATTAATTTACTAAAAGATTTTTGTTTATGTCATTTTGGCCTTTACATTAAATTAATTAATCTAATATGTCATTATTATTCATAAGTTTCTCCATGGGGTCCCAAAATGGACCCATGGATTCCCATGGCCGACCATGACTCATCCAATAAGGATATGACAAGTGTTAAGGCAATTTTGAATAATTATAATATCCTTTTTTTCATTGAATTACTCTATTTACCTTTAACCAAGGTAAATAAAAGTAAAAAATTACTATTCACCAAAAATTATTTTCATATTACTCAACAAAATTTTATATAATATTAATATCCATGTATGTCAGATTTTCGAATTTCAATTCAATGAAGTGCTAAAATTACATTTAATTGAAAAAGTCAGTTTTTTTAACTACTGCTAAGTGGTATCACTATTCACAAAAAAATTGTAATTTTAGAAAAATATAAAAAATTAACCCTAAGCTAAATTTTATATTCTGAATTAAAATATGATATCTATTTTACCAAATTAAAAACATATAATTTGTATTAATTGATTTTATAATTAATTCCTGTTTTTTAAAAAATAGTGTGTTTTTAAGAAACAATAACTATCAAAAGATTGACACTTGTTAATGTCCAAATTCAAAGTGAAATTAATCCCAATGAAGAACATTGGATTAAGTAGTAAAAATATATTATAATCACACATTAAAACCAACTAAAAGATAATCTAACCATATAAATAAATTAGATTAAAATGTAGTTTTGAATTAAAATACAATACTTTTCACTATTCATTAAAAAATGAACATTATGGGAAAAATTGAAAATATTTAAATAAAATTAAATTTTGATGTCCCCATTATTAAGAAGGATTTTTTGGTCAAATATAATTTATTAAAGTGACCAAAACTAGATTTAAAGAGGGTTCTCCATTAAAAGGAAGTAAATCGACCTTTAAATGTAAATTATGCTTAAAATTAGATTCATTCACATTTTTAGCCACTAAATTTTATTTGAAAAAAGTAAATAAATTTAACAAAAATGTATAATCATATTGTAGTTACTTTTTTCATTCCCACTAATAAAAATTCTAGGAGTAAATTTCCATTTAAAATAATAATATAATATTATTATTATGAAACATAAGATTTAAATGAATCCCATTGTTGTGTATGGGGTACGCCATTGAACATAGTATCCCTATAAAGTAGAATTAATATTTAATTCACAAATATTAATAAATATGGAAAATTTAATGTTCTTTATTTACCTGGGATGTTACATCCTTCCCCCCTTTTGGGAATTGCATCCTAGAAATTTTAAAATAGTCTTCAAAACTTCCTTGGAATTCCCACATCAGAAAAGAGTTAGTAAAACTATCACATTAAAAGAAAGAACGATAAGTACAAAGGTCACCCAAGATAACCCAAACTATGATTCCATGTAAGACAAAATGAATATGGAAGAAAGAAAAAATGGTCATGTATTGATGGAGAGTGATAGAAAACATAATTAAGATAACATTAACAACCAAAAAATCACAAACATGTAAAGGGTGAAATGGTCTTTGATTCCCTGGTAGGAAAATTTAATAGACAATTATATTTTTTGTTACTTTTCATAAAGTTGAGGAATTTATTTATGAGATTAACTAAATACATAAAGAAAACATACTTAATTGTCATGTAGACATTCAGCCTTTACTAAATTTCTACCACAAACACATCTTTTCTCCCAATGATGAGTATTCAAACTGACTTGGTCACATCAAAAGCACAAGAATCAACTTCTAGAGATTCACATAATACACAATAAAATGCTATATATTTCCCCTTAAATTGGACATTAACCAAAACCAAAAATGGTTATTACGTGATCATATAATCACCAAAAAGGGTAATACTTTATAAAAAAAATACTACTCTTAACCTCAAAAATTCAACAAAAAGTAACCAAAGTTTAATAAAGACCATTTAATATACCATTGTCCTTAAAATTCATCAAAATAACCCAAACCACGATTGTAACCCAAAACTCTGAAAGATTTAGTCACATAGTCTTCCACTGTAAATCATAACATTTATCACAAAATAAAAATCAACTAGTCTTAATGTATCATACTGAAGTGTAATTAACCAAATCACATATTTTATATGATAGGTTAATCATTTAAAAAAACCAATTCACCGTATGTCCATAATGAAAACATAGATTCTCCCAAAATAAAATTCCACCATTACTCATCAAAAGAAAAGATAATTATTCCTTGAATAGAATTTTCATATATCACACTTCCAGGTTACACATACTATACAAATTCATCTAATGTAATGCAATAATCAAAAGAGTCTTAAAACTTTTAAGTATTTCATCATCATAAAATATGCCATAACACTTGAATACCTTATATGTTGACTTCTCACTCATTAAACGTTCTTCATGATGTATTAACCATTCCATTCCATCTTATTATGAAATATTTCTTTTCGAAAAACAAAATCATGAATCATATCCTAAGATTCAATAATGTCAAAACATATGTTAAGAAATAATCCATACCTTTCATTGGTCATTTTCAGTTTCTTCATCCTCAATTGGAATAGAATTAGTTATTGGTAAACATATATTTTTACGATCCTAGTGATCACATTCTAGAAATATCTTCATAGGACATCTGATTGTATAATGACCATGCACACCACAATTAAAACATTAAATTGTTCCCTCAGAAAGAAATTATTTCCTTTTGCTAGAGTCAACTGGATGATTCCTTTTTCTATGGATAGTTCTTGCTTTATGACCTTCATTCCCACATTTATAGAATCTTCTCGTCCCTCTAAAGCATTTTCCAAGGCGTTTCTTTCCACATCCTTGACAAATAGGTTTTTGAACATACATTCCTTTATTATTATTACATGATCATTTGTAGGGATTGGTTTCTTGTATATACGATGCCTTATAATAATCACCATGGTTAGGGTGGTCAATCATGACTCCAAATTATTTGTTCAGAAGAACCACAAGAGCCCTCAATGCATATCCCTTTTCATTTAGTGGGTCATTCAGAAAACTGTCACAGTTTTCTTCACATCCAATGTTACTTTGGTTCCTACTAGATCCTTCCATTTACTGAAGCCAAAAATCTTAGTGTGAGTATATCAGCAAGATCATCATATAATATCTTAAGAGTAGGGTAAATATTAAGATATAATTATTCATGTTATCTTAAACACATTCAATTTGTCTAAAATAACATTGTATCTTTCTAAAATCCTAACCATTATGGTAATGTCACTTATGCTTAAAAGACACCCTAACCTCTAAAGTTATCTAAACCGACCTATAATACCAACTGTAAGGACCCGACAATAAACATTGCATAAATATGAATTAAATTAATTGTACACATTGTGGAGATTTTCAGGTTGAGAGTCCTAGAGGATTATGTCATAACTATTACATATCTATTAAAATTGACAAAGTAGAAACATCGACTCAATTTTAATTTTTTTCAAAAAAAACTCTTAAAAAATAGTCATGTCTAGTTCAATGTTTAAGGTAGCATGACTTTTCCTTGGTCCCATCCTTGACCATATTGTTCTTTAAGTCCTCTGAAAAACATTTCAAAACATGGGATGAGCATAAAAAGCTCAGTAAGGGATACACAAAGAAGGAAAACTATCAGTTTTTCAAAACAACAAGTAAACCATGAATACTTTATCATAAGTAATACTTTTCACCATTAAGAAGTAGTAAATACTATTCATTGAATAAAATATCCATACTTACCATTTTGTAACCAATAGATTACTAAAAACCCATATAAATAACACATAACATATAAAGTTAACTTTGGATATAAACATACATAAATGGAATAAAGATATGGTCAACATCCACAGATATCACTAAATGGAATACCATACGGACGACTTCCATACCCAAAGGAGTGGAGGTTATAACGTAACCACTCATCTTGGTTTTAACGACACCTCATGTCATTTGGTTTATTACATAACCACCCATAAAATGTCCATGTACCATCATAGCACAAAAAATAATTCTAATATAAACATTTCACTAATAAAATTTCATTTGAAATCACAATTAGTAATTTCAAGATATTGAAATAATCAATCCATTTTCATAAACCATTTAAAAAGTGATTTTTGAATAAAAGTTTCCCATACCACTTTGAAGATTTTAATGGAATTATAATTTTAAAAAATTAATTTCCATATAAATAATTACTGAAGGCCATTTCAAAAAAATGGAAATTAAAGATAATGATTAAGAAAATATATCTTTAAAAAATCTAAAACGATATTTTAGTTAAAGAGTTTTTAACAAAATGAGAAATCTTGATTAAAAATAATTGAGGAATAACATTTAATAAAAACATTATATTATCATGAGAATAATGGTATTCATGATATATTATGTCAATGGACAATATATACAACATATAAGAGTTAATTGGTGCATAACAACAATGAAGTCTCAGTGGAAATGTAAGTTGAGATGAAATCTCTTATAAAGAAGGTATCCTAAAAATAAGGATAAATCAATCACATAATTTTGTGTGACAAATATAAATACAACCAAAATAAGTGGATAATAACTGTAAGACAATGATAGGTCATTCACAAATATTAATAGGGTGACATATTCATGAAGTACTAGTTGATCCCAATGAATTGAAATTTGGTTAAGAAGATCCCTTGTAAAAATTCAACAACCTAACAACGTCACTATAAAATTCAAAAAAATAGTTGATGAGATAAAAAGGGTATCTCATCACTTGGAAATAATTTTTACATCAATAAGGATATATAATAACATATCTCAACATTATAAGATGTAAATTAAAAGACAAAGAAAAAATAAGTCTTTTAAAAAGAGGATGGCGAAAGGTTCCCTTACCGATTTGGTAACGTACAAAACATACGCCACATGAAAGAAGGATCATAAAATGAATATTCAAATACTTGAAAATGAAATTATATTAAACAAATAGTAAAATCATGGGCATTACATACACCAAACAAAAGGAAATAGGGGAAAATAAAGCATGAATCTCACATGAATAAAAAGTGAGATGAAACCCTTTACCACGTTGTAATCTACAATGTCATATGAACAAAAGTTAATAAGCATCAAATTAGTCACATAAATCCATGAATATAATTAGAATCATGATTATATATATCAAAAGTTAGTAAATAGTACACAACATGCAATAAATAAGTGAAAAAAATGGAAATCTCACGAAATTAAATGAGAGATAAGAAATCTCCTTACCTAATTGTCCGACTTGACCAATTCGTTCTTTGATCTATTGAATAATAAACTAACATTAATTTATAAATTCTTAAGATCATTTTTAAAGTTTATTATACCTTTTTATCACTTCTTTTTTGATTATAAACGTCATGTAATCATTAATGTTAATAACGTTCATTTTGTTGATAATTGTTACTTGAGTCAAAAATGAGCACCTTATATTTACAAGTTGCCTATGTGGTCAATAGTCCATTATATCCAGAATGATTTCCATTATTTAGACATCCTATATATCGTATATATCCTGTATATATATATATATATATATATATTTATATCAGTACATTTCATTTGGAGGTAAGAAGTGAAATGAACTGTTAATAGAGATGGTAAGCTGTAGGTACGCATGAATGTTACATTCATTTCTATTTCTTATTTTAATGGAATTAAAACATAATGATACATAGTTATATAATAAATACAGTATAATATCATATATAATATCATTAATTATATCATTTATACATCCCACATAAGGCATTAACGAGTCATATCACTTTGAGGGGGCGGTAGTCCGCACTTCCTCAAATGAAGTTATCACGTTTACACATAATGGAAACCATAATGGTATGATATAATTGGAAAATACAGAATCATAAATAAACCATAAACATAATATATATCATATATAAATATAGTTCCATCATAATGGCCACCTTGAGAGGTGGTAGAGGGTAATTGAACAATCATTTTTTCGTGAGCCGTTAGTTTTCCATCCACTGAAACATTATGTTCTTCACCCATTAGATGGAGGTGTGTATAAGTGTAGTTCAAATACGTCTCATAAAAAAATAATAGTATATTTAATATTCTTGATTAGTTATAAAATAAGTTAATATACAAATTTTATGGGATGGAGAAGTAAAATAAAAGAAAATATGTTAAGAAAAACCATTACCTTTAATCTGGGTAACTCTCTTTGGTTTAAACAAAAATGTTTAGTTGGCGTGCCTTATACCTAAGTTAAGGCTTATAGGTAGAATATAGTGATGTAGGGAGCTTAATTGTGTAGATTTTGGATGAGAAAAATGGCTTGAGAGGTTTGAGGAATTGGTTAGATATGGTTTTCTTTTATAAGGGGGAGGAGGGGCTCTTTAGGAATGTGCGAAAATATTATTTTATTATATAATGATATTTGGTTTCTAAAGGACCAAAAATCATTAAAATAAAATATAAGATGACTCATGGTAAAAATAAAATCAGAAAATAAGAATTGGAGAGGTTTTGGATGTTATTTTAATATTTATAATCTTATTTATTTATATGATTTATTAATGAGGTAATCACTCCATCATTATTGTGTCATAAATAATTAAATTTATTCAATATCTAAAAATTATAAAAAAATAACATCATTTAGGAAATATTCATTGATATCCAATTAAAGTTTTTAGTCAAAAATATTACTTATATAACACCATATAAAAATTTATTTACTAAAAGGTTTTTGTTTATGTCATTTTGACCTTTAATTTAAATTAATTAATCTAAAGTGTCATTATCATTCATAAGTGGCTCCATGGGGTCCAAAAATCGACCCATTAATGCCCATTGTCGGCCATGACTCATCAAATATTGGTAGGTCAATTGTTAATGTAATTTTTAATAATTATAATATTCATTTTCCCATGAATTACCATAGTTTCATTTAACCGCGGTAAATAAAAGTCAAAAAGTTACTATTCGCCAAAAATTATTTTTATCTTATTTTACCACATTTTACATAATAATAATAACCATGTATGTTAGATTTTGAAATTCAATTTATAAAAGTGGTAAAATTTCATTTAAATGAAAAAAGTCCGTTTTTTTAACTACTACAAAGTGGTTTCACTATTCATCAAAAAGTGAAGTTTTTCAGAAAAATACCAAAATTTCAATCTAAGATAAAGTTGATATTCCAAAATCAGAAATTATTTCTATTTTACCAAATTGAAAACATAGAAGTTGTATTAATTAATTTTATAATTAATTTTCATTTGTTAAAACAAATAGCATGTTTTTAAGAAACATTAACTATCAAAATATTGACACTTGTTTATGTCTAAATTAAAATTGAAATTAATCCCAATGACCAAAAATGGATTAAATGGTAAATATATATTATAATTACACTATAAAACTAACTAAAAATATAATCCATCAATATAAATATATTATAATAAAACACAGTTTTGAATTAAAATACAAACATTTTCACAATTCATTAAAAAATGAACTTTATCAGAATAATTTCAACAATTTACACAAATTAAATTTTGATGTATCCATTCTAATGAATTATTTTTTTTGTCAAATATAATGTATTAAAGTGACCAAAACTTGATTTATAGAGGCTTCTCCATTAAAAGGTGGCAAATCGTCCTTTTTTATGTAAATTATGCTTAAAATTCGATTCATTCGCATATTTAGCCTGTAACTTTTATTGGATAAAAGTAAATACATTTAAAAAAACCTGTATACTCATATTGTAATGAGTTTTGTTCATTCACACCAATAAAATGGCAAGGAGTTAACTTTAACTTAAAATATTAATATTATATTATTAGTGTGCAACATAAGATTTCAAAGAAACCCATTATTGTGTATCTGGTACACCATTGAACATAGCATCCCCTTTAAAGTATAATTAATATTTAATTCAAAAATATTAATAAATATAAAATTTTTATGTTCATTAATTACCTGGGGTGTTTCATTTGACGAGAGTGAGTTCCCATTTTTGAATAGTTTTGGATATTTACAAAAATTCCACTCCTTCTCAATTATAATAGGGTGCTCCCTCTCATAATTTATTCACTCCCTAAGACATTTGGATCATCCAAAAAAAATAAGAAATACATCCAAAAAATCTAGGAAATATTATTGAGGTAATTTTATTCATAAATAAAATCATATGGTAGTTGATAGGCTATCAAAATGTGGTTTCTATATGAGAAGTTAATAATTATGAAAAAACTCTTTATTTTTCATTATTATTTTACAAAATATAATATATATATCGACATAAAATATAATAAAAATATAATATAAAATATAATGATATATTATTTACTTACTGAAGTTAATTGTATCAAAATACCCTTCTATTAAATAGGGAATTAAATCGTTGATCATTTGTACAGAGTATTAACTACTCGTTAACAGATGTAACATGTTTTAAATCAACACATAATATGGTTGGACATAATGTTGAATTGAATATATATATATATATATATATAATATTAATGATATATTTACATTTTTTTAATTATATTATTTCATATAAATAATTTCTTTCCTTTTTTCTAAATGATGACAATATTGCTCATTTGTCTAGTGGACCACCACTTTAGGATGTGATGTGATTTATTTTTCACTTATGATTTTTTTGGAGGGTAATAATGATAAATTTAATGTATATATGTGATATATATTAATTTATATTGATTATGTAAAATTAATAGATAACCCACTTATATACCATTAAGGCTACTAGAAAATGATATCATCACTCATGTGTGCATACAATTTTTCATATCTATGAAGCGATGTGAGTAATTTTCAAGGCCCAATTTTAAATAATTTTTATAAATATTTATATAGTAATCAAATATAAAAATTTTAACAATATTATAATTTTGGTGATTATGAATTAATATCATATGTACATGAACCACAACCTTCATCAAAAAACACACATGAGAAAACAATGAAATTGACACCCAAAACAATAAAAGTAATGAAATATTGTTAACAATTTGTCAGTAAAATGTTATAAGGGGATCATATAAGATAATATAAATGATAATATGGTAATAGAATAAATTAAAACCATTATATATGATTTTAAATAATTTTCATAAAAATAAAGGTTTTAGGTTATAGATTTCATTTCAATTTCCATCTCCTTGAGACGTATTTGTTAACTGGAAACAATATACATTTATTGGGTATATAAATTACCATATGTATGTATTTAAGATTTATAAATATTATTCATGATGTTAAATATTTTTATATGTTTATTTATTATGGGTTTACAATTTAAAAGTGACCAAAGAGTTATAAAATTATTTTACAATCTAATATTATTTTTTATTTTGTAGATTGTCTTAAAACAATAACATTATTATGATCATATTTCATTAGTCAATTAACATAAAATAAATATAATTATTATTTTTTTATTTTTTTTATTATTTCATAATATCTATGAAATTTATTCATATTGTATTTATATTTAAATTTATTGTATTAAATATAGATATGATGATAATCCTATATCCTTTAATTAGTACGAATTTTTATTGATAAGGAATATTTATTCATGAATTTGGAAAATAATTCAATTGTTTAGGTTTGGTTTTGAAATGTAGTGTTGAGTGTGGCCCATGGTTCTATATCCCCTAGATACATTGATAGTTCTCATAATAAGAATCAGTTCCTAGAATTATGTTGGGATAAACCATTATTTTAAATTGCCTTGAGAATGTCCTTAACAGTACTGGTATCATGATGCTTGAGACCACAACATTTTAATAACACATCATTTAATTCATTGGTGAATTTTGTATTATTCTCATTAATGATATTTTTTCATCGATATTTTATCTAGATACATTTCATTCAAATTTTATCAATGAAATGGAATCTGTGTTCAAATATTTACCGAGACATATTCTTTACGCATTGTTTCATGTTGAAGATATAATTTTAAAATATTTTTTTAATTTATCATTACATATTGATTATTCTTTATTTAATAATTATGTATTTCACTATATGAAACCCTTATTGGTCATCTGCGCTCACCCTTATTTTTTTTCATTCCCCAGATATTAAAATGACTTCATTGAATTAGTTTCATGGATGCAAAAAAATTGTTTTTTAAATTATATGTTTTATTCCAAATGAAAATTGGGTATGAAATATATATCTAAATATTTATAAATTCAATAAAAATGATCCTTTGGAATTTGACCAATTGAATCTAGTTCTAATATTATATTTTTTATTATGAATCTATTTTAATGTTGTAATGGTCGTTGTAATACTGATATGGAAGCTTCTATTTATCTCAATATAGGGTTAATAATTTGATAAAACTAATTTCATTAATTATTTATATCACTATTTTTTAGGATACATGATCTATAATGGTCAATATACTATATTTTGAAATTTATTAAATAATGATATCTTGAATTGGATTCCTGATATAATTTTTACGAGAATATGTTATTAATGAATTTTTCTTTCAAACTAGAACTATTAGAAGAAATTTTTTCTTTTATTTAGATTACAGGAAGGGATAAAATATTAATTTACAATATAATATGATCTCAAATATTTTTCCAACTACTCTGTTCATCCCAGAATATGGTGTTCTCAATTGGTGAAAAGTGATGTGGAATTCTGAACCGTTTGAATTTTCATGGAATAATAAATATTTAATATTTAATTAATTACATATTTTTTTATACGCACAAATTATTACATCAATATATTTTTAATGGATAAATTTATCGAGATTCTATTTTCTCAATTGACACTATAATTTGAATTTTTTCTAATACATGGAATACATTCATTCAGGCACCTTTATCGGGCCAAGCCACTTTTTTTCATTCCTTTATTTTTCTTCTTTTCCATTTCATGTTTTATTTTCCCCCTAATCTAAGCTATTTTAAAAATCCCCATAATATATTATTCAGTTAAAATAATATTAAAATTTAGAGGGAGTGAAATAAATATGGAGGTATATAGAGAGGTACCACCACAGATATCAGGAGGAGCCAGATTGTCATGTAGTAGCCATGGATCATGAAGACGGTCAATGGATTGGGGGATTATACCTGATGAAATTATATATGATTTCTAACTTTATAAAATAAATAGGATGGATTGTTTTTATTCAATGTTTTTCATGATATAGCGGAGCCTCTCATGCGGATTTTTCTGATTGGGTTTGTGTTGAATGACAGTTTAACGGAGATTATGTATAAGGTATGGAATGGAGTAGGTAGTGGTGCCCTATAATTTTGTTTTAGTTTATTTTACATACACTTGTATTTATAGTCATCCTATTTGGTGACTAGTTTTTTATGTATGATGTGGTTGTTTGGGACCCTTATATAATTTCATTTATTATTTATTCATGTTTTATTTTACTTCATTAACTGCCTTTTCATTCTCTTTATTAATTATTTTGATGAAATATGGGTTTTCCACTGGCATTAATCAGATATGAAATTATATTTTCCCCACTCTAACACCATTACTCCATCTATATGAGTCAACAACCACTATCGTACAAGGATGAATGTTATATCACTTATGAAAAAACATCACAGAGCATAAGATATTACAACATGGTATTATAGGTGATCCTTTTTTATTTAAATGATTATTTTAGATATAATATAAATGATTATAAGTAATCTTTCATATCCTATGTAGGATAGCATACTAGTGTGTGAAGGAAAAAATTTTTAGTAAGAATTCATTCTTTCTAAATAGGAGATACTATTGGTTTGATCTATAATGTTAGTGTTTTATAGGGTTACATATATTAGTGTTGCTATTGATGAGATGATTTTATAATTTATTAGGGACTATATCTCATTTATATTGGTAACATGTCAGTGATTTATTTTGACTCTTTGATGACAACGTCTATAGTTGTCTCATGCATCACATATGGAATATATGATTCAAATTTCATTAGCTTTCTAGATTGTACTGATTACGGATGATAAAGGAAATTTTTATGAACTGTCAATAAATAACTAAATTGTGTTTTATAATATAGGTTATTTTTCAGAATTCAACTCAATTATGCTACGTGGTATATATATACTCATTTTTTGGAATACAATGTAAGAATACATTGAGCCGTTTAATGGTGTGGTTTATGAATTAATCCCCAGGAACATGAGATTCAGTGAACCTGGTAGGCCGAGATGGACAACGATTCACAAATATTATATCCATTATAGGTTTTTTTCATAGTTTTAGTCATTTAATGTTTCAATGTAAAACTATATATTGTTTTCATCCATACCTTGTAATGAAATTTTACTTGATAGAACTTTTCTCTTAGTTATCAAGTCGATTTATTTGGTATGATTCCAATTAGTACCCGATAGATTCTTATGAACTGGACTTCAAGGAGGTATTATAATATACATATTCAAGGGGATTGTCAGATCAATGTCTCTTCTATGAAGGTAAAATAACCTCTTGGTTGATGTTT
The DNA here is from genome assembly GCA_963277665.1 of Viscum album. Classification (NCBI taxonomy): domain Eukaryota; kingdom Viridiplantae; phylum Streptophyta; class Magnoliopsida; order Santalales; family Viscaceae; genus Viscum; species Viscum album. Next base: position 1,866,668,787 of record OY728120.1, on the reverse strand, counting down.
CGTTTGAATGGATATGATAGGATCTTGTTCATGCAGGCCATGTCGATAGTTTTTACCCACATTGGTTAGTGTTAATATTACAAATAGTGGAAATGTTTGATCTTTTGGGTTTAGTAATAAGAAATTTTCACCAATTTTTGAGACATGACTCGTAGTCCTCGGTGGAATACATAGAGGACCGTATTTTTTACTCAATCAATTATATTTCATCATTCGGTGTGATCATGGGAAACCTACATTAGATGTTTTCATGAGTTTATGGATTCATTTTTAGGGAGCGGGTTAGGTTATACAACCATTTTACAAGGATATATGGCCAACACATGGGTATTGTCAAATATGTATGTTTATTCCATTAGCATTTGATGAACAACCTAGGGTGCTTGGGTATTAACACTACATTTGAGGGGAAGATTTTTTCAGTTGTGTGCCCCTATTGATTCATGTTTCTATTGTTGCAAATGTAGTTAGTGTGTAGCGAGATTCTCATTACTGGATTAACTCTAGGCGATGGGAGGTCACATAAGAAATCAGGGCAGATGTGAGGTGCTTGATTATGAAGATTATTTCAAAGGGATAATTTGGAGTAATGATAGAAAATATACGTTTAAAATTGTCATTTAATCCTTCGGATAGAAAACATGTACGAGCAGGAGTCAGGTTATTTAGTTGTACACAAGTAGTGTATGGGGGTCTTTATATCTAATGCATTCAGTTGTTGAGTATTAAATGATGATTGATAGATTAATGAAATAATTTTTTCACATTTCCCTATTTTTTATGATAAAAATAATAAATATAAAACCTTAGAACAAGATATATTAGAAATAAATTTTCTTCCATGAGGTGGTAAACATTTTTTTGGGCACAGACATGCATTGTCGGGAGAGGCGGGATTAGGTGTTAGTTAAAAGATTGTGTAGCATGTTTTTATGTGATCATGGATTAGAGATAGTGATATACTCTTATCGATATAATCATATTGTACTCATCATTAGAAATGACTGTGATCTATATTGACCTCTTCTAAAGTATGATAATAGAGAGTCGACTCTACAACGTTCTTCTATTATTTAAATGTCTATTAGGAATTATGAAGGAAATTATTGAATTTTTTCTCATAGAGATGTATAAGGTATGTCATATAGTTGGGATTGTACTGTGGGATGTTTGAGGGTAGTAACCTCTATTTTTATTATATTTTTTTGATGGATGAGAATGAGTCTTTGACGTAGATATTTGGTTCTGGAGAGGAAAATAAGGTTATTACATTGGCCCGGAGTACTAGATTATCTTTAGTTATGTATATTCCATGTTGTACACTTTTTTATGCTGTAAGAATGATTTCTGGATAGTACGAGTAGCTTAGTTACATTGGTTGTTAGGATTAGAGCATGGATTACAATTTTACAACCAATTCTTCCTTGGGATGATAAGGCTTAGGTTGTGGAGATTTTAAGGACCATTATTTCCTTGATTATAAATTTGACCATAAATTGGAGTTTTTATTTGAAATACAAATATGGGATAAAATTATAAATTCTCTCTCTATATATGTTCTTGGAAATTTATTTTGACAAGTCTCGTAGTCCCGGAAAAGGGTGTTTACCATTGTACATGAGTTATTTCAAATTTTGATTCATTCTAAATTTATAAGAATAATAAATAATAGATAATAAATAATAAATAAATTAAATAACATGATTTTGATATTTTTCAGCAATATATTTTTTTTCAGTGTCAAATTTATTCCAAATATCATTTGTTGATTATTAAATGGGATATTAATCCTACGTGGGGAATAAACTCATGTTGGGAACTCTGAACGAGATTGGACACCCATTTCATTTTTTGTTTTTTTTATTCCATACATTCCCCATTTTATTTTCATTGTCAAATATATTCTACGAAATTCACCATGGGATAATAATTCTCATAAACTAGAGATAAATGAAAGGGAGAAAGAAATAATGATAGAGGGATAGAGATGTGTACCACTATAGAGCTCAGGAGGAGATGGATCATCATAAGATTTCAACAAATCAGATAAACGAGAATTTATTCTCTAGATTCCACCAAATGACCATATATGATTTCTTGATGATAAAAAATAAATGATGGATTAGGATGAGGCCCAAGGTTTCATGATCTAGTGCATCCACTCTTGTGTATTATTCTGATTATGATTGTGTTAATTGTTAATTTAATGGAGATATGGTATGTCATCTAGATTAATGTTTTTAGTGGATATATATATATTTATTTTAGTTTCTTTTATGTACTCCTATATGTTTGGTCAGCCACATTACATGATTCTTCATGCTTCTTATAACATTTCAATTATAATTATATCAGTATTAATTTCATTTTATTTACAACTTTCACGTTCTTTTTATTTTATTCTTTGATGAAATATTGTAACATATGCTATCATTACTATAATAAGAGGGTATAATATCCCAAATCTTCCACATTTATACACTAACATATTTTGGGTATCATTTGGTGTATGGAGAGGCATTCTTGACATCTTGTGGAAAACTATAATGAGGCAATGGATTAGTGGATTCTATGATGAATTTTCATAATGTGGTATAATAGGATTTCCATTGCTTTTTATTTACTATTTCAGATATGGTATATAAGATTATTTGGAACATATAAGAACACAGGATAAAATTGATAGAGGTGTGTTTATAACACTTGTTCTGAAAATAGGTCCTAGAGAATGGGGTTGGTGACTACTATTCTGATTTGTGATGTTACAGTTATATTTGGTTTTCAATTTCATATACACATATATTGTGAGGATTTTATTTTTTATTTTTCATTAAATGACATTTTCCGTTGGATGGAGTCTAGTGATTGACATTAAGCCTTGTATGGAAAATTCAATAGCTTTCTGATGCATCAAATTTTACACGTAGGACCCACATTTTAAAGGGATGATAGTGTGTGATTATTAGTGACAATAGAGTCTAATTATTTAAATTTTACAAAAACCTAAATTTTGAATTCTAATATTTTCTTTTTGTAGAAATCAACTCAATTTAGATGACATTAATATATATTATCTTATGATGGAATAGTATGTCTTTTAATTATGAATTATTTTATAGTGGGGATGATATCTCAGTCCTCATGAATACGCGGTGGAGGGACCCTAGTAAGTTGAGAGGTATCATTACCATAAAATATTATATTCCTTGTATGATTTTATATTTATAGCATCAATAAATTAAATGTAATGAAACAAATTATAAAATGTTTTCCTTTATTTATTTGAATATCATTTTACTTATGCATACACCATATGTGGTTATATAGTTTGGTCTCTGGGTATGATGTCCATGGATACCTTGAAATTTCATATGAACTGGACCTCTATGGGTTACTATTATATAAGGATGCACAATGAGTGTTAGTTTAGTATCTCTTATTTGTACTTATCATTACCTCCATGGAGTTGTTCCTTATGAAGAGGTATTAGTATGATCAGTACCTTGTAGGTCACGTTCATAGTTTTTACCAACAAACGTCTGTGTTATCATTACCAACCATGTGGAAAACAAATATTTTACGATAGGTGGTTAGAAAATCTAATCTCGTTTTGATAGATGATTATTACATATTGTTGTGAGACATAGAGGCCCTTATTTTTGGTTCCAACCCTTTATGGTTGACATTCATTTTGATCAACGGAATCCCACATGAGATTTAAGACCACACTTATATCGGCGTTTTCAGATATAGATTTAGGTTATATGCTCATTTGAGACTGATGCATGGTTAGTTCTTGGGTTTTGACATATATTTATGTTGGTACCTTCCGATTTTGATGAAGCACCCATGGTTTTTTTGTGCCATGATTAGATTTAACAGGGGGAAAATTATTGTGCGATAACCAGTTGACTAGTTTTTATTTTGTTTCTAATGTTTTCATTGAGTCGGTAGACTCTTGTTACAACAATGAAATCTAGTGAAGGGTGACCATGCGAAAAAAGAAGTCACTTGTGGGGTGATTTATTTTGTAGAGGATATTCATGGGAACATCTTGATTAATGAAACTAGCATGTCATATAGCACAATTGCCATAGTCTGGGGTTGTAATAATTTTATGATCATGGTATTATATATAAACGTATACAACCATTGAGCATCGTGTTATTTAATTTTAATGTGTGGAGAATATATAAATGAGATGAGTAATTGTAGTTTAATGAAAACCTGTATATATGGTTTCCTATTTTTTTGGTAAATATTATATATATACCTCTTTGGTAGAGGATATTTTATAAATAAATCAGGTTTCGTGTGGCAGTAGACCAGTGTTTGGACCTGGACAGGCATTGCCGAGAGACATGGTGTCATGTGTTACTTAAAGTAAAGTGTATCCTATATTGATGTGAGAATTGATCAAAGAGATTTATACATGGATACCAATAGAATCAAATTGTACTTATATTTAGAGATGTTAATAGTCTATATTGACATAATACTGAGTATGCTAAGATGGAGTCGAATCAGAAAGACATATTTTCAATAAATTTCCCTCCAAGATTTGGGAAGGAACCTATTAAGGTTGTTCTTAAGGAGAAGTATAAGGTTATCCATATGGTGGGGGTGTAAAATTGGCCTTTTGATGATAAGGTCATTCCTATGGAAGGGATTAGAAGATTAGTCATATGTTAGCATCTCCCATGATGGATGGTTTCAAATTCTATGATGTTGGTCATTGGCTAGATGATATAGTGTAGTTACGTATGTACATTGTATGAGTGTATGCATATTATTATTACTATCAAGAATTGTAATGGATGAAAAGGATTATGGTGGATATATTTTAACTGCTCTAGATGTCACAGTCTAAAATTCAACAAAAAAAATTAATTTCATTCATTCGAATGCATGTAAGTGAAAAAATGGTCATTTTACCCAAGGACATGTTCGCATTTAATTTTTAGGGTTACCATTTTTTCCAAGAATTTTTTACGTCCACTATAATAAAAGTTTTGTGGAATTTTAAACCATTAAAATTTTAATGGAATACTTAATATTTAATTTTTATATATATAGGTATTAATTTATTCACACATATTAATTAATATATATCATTTTAATGGATCTCCGTATTGAGATTATATCTCTTCCAATGTGTCTAGAATAATGATTTTTTATAGGCGAGGTACAAACACAGGTTGAGCACTAGGGCATGGCCAAACCCGGATTTTTGTTTTTATTTTCTATTTCATAATTTCCTCATGATTATATTTTCATTATAACATTGATTATAAATAACTCACCTATGGTATTTTACTCACCATTACCTATAGATAATGGGACATGTGGGAGGGAGCGAGATAGGGATAGGGATAGAGGTACCACCATGGATCTCAGAAGTATCAGTATGATGGTGTCACACCCCGACGTGTGCATTTATTTTATTTTATGATTTCTTTGACTTTAAATTATATTGCTGCGGTTCGTGTTCAGAATCGGACTAGGTTTTTGAGTTTTTGTTAAAAAGTGTGCTTTTTGACGCGACGTCGTTGGGCGCGTGAGCGGGGCCTGTTCTGGAAACCTCACTCGTCCCTGCCCAGTGTATTTTCGTATCCCGTTGTCTTTGGAAAAATTTAAATAGAGTCTTTATATTTAACGCGCACATCTATTGTTATCAGTTAATTGTTATTTTTACAATTTAAGACGAAATTAACATTTTTTTATCATTGTTATTTTTATCATTATGTTTTGTTAACGTTGCGAATAGTAGTATAACCGTTATTAAATATGTTTTGTTATTAATATTTATTAATGTTATTAGTATTATTGTAATTTATTATTATTATGATTTTGTTTTGTTTTATTTAATTTTTTTTTCTTTTATCTTTTCTTTTCTTTCCCCTCCAACCCTAGCGGCCCCCTTTATATCTTTTTTTATCTTTTTCCTCGTTGGAGCCGCCGACTCCTTTGATTCTTCTCCCCCTAGTGCCGCCTCGGCTTGGCCTCCGCCTCCTGCGCATGTCCGCAGCAGCACCCGGCACCCGCAGCGCCCGATGCCCCGATCTTCCTCGCATCCTCTCCCCCTACGCGCCGACTCCCTCACCCTGCCTCCTTCTGCAGCAGCAGCCGCAACACCATGTCCGCCTCGCCGCCTCTGTCCGCAGAACCAATAACCGAACCCTCCCCCATTGGCGCACCATTCTCCTCCCGGCCAGCATGGATCTTCATCTAGCCCCCTCTCCCTGCCTCTCCTCAGCGTGACGTGACCCCCCTGCTTGACCCGATCTACGCACCCCTACCTTCAGCCAGCCCCTCTCCTCCGGCTGACCCTCTGCCTGCACACATCCTGGAAACCACCCCTGTTGGCCTTCTCCCGGAGTCCGAAGACCTCCCTGACCGCCGCGCCAGCAACCCCGACGTCCGGCGACCCTGCTCACGCCGGCCTCCCTCCGCACGAACCCCTGGAACCCATGCACCAGCCCTGCTAACTGACAGTAGCCCCCCCGGAAAATCCTTCGGCACGCCGTTGCTGCTCGGCGCTCTGACTCCCATGTTCTGTCACACCCAGCAGGCGCACGAGTTCCCCCTCCCTCACCTCGACCTCTGGCTCCCTCACACGGTAGCCGACGACCCTAGGCAGACCTGCACCGCGGCCAGCCGTATACCCCAGGATCCCTTTATTTTATTATTATTGTTTTTTTTCTTTCTTCTTTTACATTTATTATTTTTATCATTGTTCTTATTATTATTATTTGTATTGTAATTATTAATAATAATAATATTATTATTATTCTTATTATTATTTCGTTGTTATTATTATTATTATTATTATTATTATTTTGTTGTTGTTGTTATTATTATTATTATTATTATTATTAATTATGATATTATTAATATTATTATTGTTATTATTATTGTTATTATTACTATTAATATTATTAATCTTATTATTATTATTATTATTATTATCATTTTGTTATAATTATTATAATTATTATTATTATTCTTATTATTATCTTCATCATCGTACCCTTTTTGGTTCATGGGTTTTAATTGATGGTGGATTTTAATTTGCTATTTTAGGATTCTTAGAAACCGCGCAAGGCATTTCCGAGTGAGCGCCATCGCCGCGCCTTGTTTCTGAGGTTCCGTCATCGTCGCGCTTCAGTTTCGAGGTGAGCGTTTCTCCCCAACGCTTGGTTTCGTAGGCTCTGGTGAGTTTTTTGGATGTGTCTGAGTCCTTGAAATTGATTATGCAGAGTGTTAGACTTTGTCACGTGGTTTCGGACACACGTCGTGTCATCGCGCCTTGGATCCGAGGTTGTTGTGTCGACGCGCTTGGTTTTGAGGTAGGTTCCCTTTGCACTACTTTTAAAATTTAAGTTATATCGTTTCATGCTTTTTGCACACCCTAATTTTTCAGAACAAATATTTTATTAATTGTAATAAATATGTAATAATACACGATAATTAATTTTTAATATAAGAGAGTAAATTTTGAAATGGTCATTTAATGTCAAAAGGACCCGTTTATTTTATACACGACACATGAAACATCCTTTTGACGAGCGGACACCCAATAATGAAAGAATGCTCATTTGGCTTTTAAACATAATTCACGGAATATAAAATAGAGTTCCGGTTTAATGAGAAATGATTTCTTTTGAAGAGTGAACAAATTCTTTGGTTCTTTTAAGAAGTTGACTGGTTGGCTAATAATGGTTATTTGAAAAAAAATAAAATGTTTTGGTTTGGTTTGGTTTATAAAAATATTGTTAGCCTGTGACGTAGTGTTTTTTTTTGTGTTCTTTAAACGGTTTTAAACAGGGTTTTGTCTCATAAAGAAGTTGTACCTTTCTTTGAGTAGTGTTTGTGAAATGTATTAAATGACCGTTTGGCACATTATGGAAAGCGATGAAAATGTTTTGATAAAAACCCTCTTAGGACGACTCTCATGCCTTGGTTGCGATTGATTGTTTGGGAGGCCGCGCTTAGAGGCTCCCGGGTACTTGTGTAGTTAAAGGTAAGAGGTTGTCCCATGGAGTGGCTTAGGGAATGCCTGTTGTGCTTTATATATAGATATATCTGATTGGATGCTCGGTTGGCATTGGTTGGCTCACCCCCCCTTTTTTTAACACTTGAGACATGGGAATCTGGCATATTGAGAGAATATTCAAAGAATGATTGCTGCACTGGTAGGTTATGGTACTGACCAGTGGCCCATAGTAGGTGGATATGATGGGTTTATTACTATGGGATTTTCCCTCGACCTGCCCGAGAGTGGATGGTCAAGCGTATTGTGCGTTTTGATTTCATCGTGACATGTCGACAAGGATGATTTATCATGTATTGGTGTCTTCTAGTTTATTCTCGATCTCCTAGGTTCACCCATGTCTATTCAGCTTTTGTAGCTTGTAGTAATGATTATGATTCTCACATGTATACCTAAATTTCCCTTGCTGTGTGTTTTACTTTGTGCATTCTGGTGTATTGTTTTCCTTGGAAAATGGTAAATTGCTTTTGATTAGTTTTCAAAAAATTGTTTTCAAATGAAAGTGTCTAATCCCCTTTGTACAAATTTAAAAATTTAAACATCACTTTCCCTTTTCCTGAAATATCATTGGCACTAATGAAATGAACCCGAATTTCGAAATGGCTAAGGGCAATGGTTCTTACTTTGTTTTTAAGTAGAATATTATTAAAAAAATACTTTTATAGATTCTAGTTCAAACTTGAAATGATGTCTCTTTTATTTTAAAGGTAGTGCATTGGGATGAGATATCGGGCTAGCATACAGAGTTTTAATACTCACGCCTATAGTTATTTTCTGTTTTTAGTGTTTGTGCAGGCTATAGTTTGAGTGCGTTCGCCTAGGGCGACGCTTGATCGTTGAGTCGGAGAGCGACCCGCGAGGTCGCACGGAGTTTGTTCAGACACCGTGTTTGGTTAGTTTGATTTCTGTTTGTTCCTGTTTAGTCACTTTATCTGGTTTATATTTTCTGCGCTGCTCTGTATTATTTTCGTTGTCTTATTTATTTATATTGGGAGAAATCGTTCCCATAGACTCTGTTGATGCCCTGGCGCTTGTCGCCAGCCCGGGAGGATCGGGAACGCCTCTCGGGCCATGTCGCGGACCGACTCGGGTGACCGGTTCAGGGTCGACCCGGGTTGGTTCGTGAAAAAATGGTATTAGAGGAGGTTTTCTCTTAGCAGACCTCACTTTTCAGAGCACCCTTTGTTATTTGGGATGTCAAGGTAGATGGAGTAGGATTGTCGGGACTTGAGGGGTAGGTGCGAGAAGAGAGTCGTGAACTCTTCCCCGTACTGATCCTCAGGTTTCCATGGGAAGTCCGGTTTAATTTGTTTGTTTGGGTTTTTATGGTAATGTATTGCGATTGGGATGCGACAAAGGGAGTTGGTCCATTAGTCCTCCTATCCCGCATGGCCTGTCAAGCCATGCAAAGCTAGGGGCATGGTCCAAGAAGGCTCTCTATTTCAGTGACGTGTTTGGCATATGGCCGCCAACCATATGGTCAAGTCACCGACTGACACTAGCCCCCTGTTTGATTTTTTTTGGGATTCCCTTGATTTTTGAAAGTGGTTTGAATCAAAAAAAAATATTAATTGGTTTTGAAAAAAAAATGGTTGTTTGAAATAACATGTTTAATTTGTGGATGGTTATAAAAGAAGTGGTATGAATAAATTGTTTTTGGAAAATTAAGTTGCTTTGTTTTGGCCTTGGTGTTCCGATGAGTACTCACATGCATTGTGGTATGTTGGAAATGTGGATGGATTTCTGGTATGGTGGATGGATGCCCTGGGTGTCACGGATACATGCATGTGAGTGAGGCTCTAAGTAATACCAATGGCAGGGGTTTAACCCACTAAGCTCGTTCTAAATTAAAGATGTTTTCAAAGAGAAAAGTTTCGATAACTTGCTTTCTTGTGTTTTGAACTTATCACCGATGCAGTGATTGATTTTGAGGCTTTTATTCATTCGTTGAGTTGGACTTGATTGGGGTTTTGACTTTTCTTTGTCTAGCGGTTATCCCTTTGAAGCTTCGATGGGTGATCGTAGTGTGGTTGATCTACCTAAGGATTTTATGCTTGAGTTTCGGAAGTTGGATCCACCTCTCTTTTATGGTCAAGCAGAAACTTTTGTGGAAGAGGATTGGATGCGGAAGATTGAAAGGGACTTTAGCCTCATTGAGTTGCCCGATTCATTGAAGGTCAAGTTTTCGACCTTCATGCTTGAAGGTTCACCGTGGATGTGGTGGAAGTCAGTGTCTCGGAACAAGCCTCGTCAAGAGATTACTTGGGAGTTTTTCAAGGCCTCGTTCATTCGTCAGTATTTCTCTAAGGAAGAAAGGGTGAGAAAGGGGATATAGATGTGTTGTCTGCAGCAGGGCGATAGACCCGTGTTATAATATTTCCATTGCTTTGTGGAGCTAGTCCCTTATGATTCAGAGTATGCCACAAATGACCCCATGAAGGCTCGACGCTTCGAGGTGGGTCTCCGCCCTGATCTGCAGTCGAAGGTGTCAGAGTCCAACCTAACTTTTTTTGTCGATGTGGCAAGACAAGCTTTTCGTGTCGAAGCCGTGATGGCAGGAGTGCTCGAAGTAGTTCTCCCTCCTTCGATCCCTATGAGCACTGGTGAAAATTCTAGAAAGGAAGTGAGTAAGCAAATATAAGTGGATGGATCGGGTCTTGGAATCAAGAGGCCTCGAGATCTTTCATATACCTCTTCGGAGCGAGAGATTATGGTGTGTTATCAGTGTGGCAAGCGGGGTCACAAGAAGTCATCGTGCGCAAGTGCTCCGAAGCCCTGCCAGGCGTGTGGACGCCTGGGTCACTTGCGATGATTTTGTCGGGGCGTTGCAAGGAAGCGTCGCAGAGGAAGTTCTCAGAAGTAATGTGTTGTAGGGTCTTTGTTCAAAGTTTCCAGTGTAAGTTTCCTTTCAGTGTAAGTGATCTATTATCGTGGCTTTTGCATGGGTGTTGTTTTGGGTTTGAAATGTATGGGAACTTCATGGGTCTTTTGACGAACTTCGCCTTTCAATGCTGATATGTTTTTAAATTTTAAAATCTTTTCCTCTCTTTTTTTAAATCAAAATATGTATGTATCTGATAGGGATTTTCAGAACCTGACTACGAGGTAGAAGATGCTTCATCCATCAGATCTCCATCCAAAAGGTCTCGGAGTGAAGCCGACGCGTAGTCAATAACCCACGGGGAATTTTAAGGAGTCTGGTTAAAGTTGTGCCTCTACCGTGTGGTGAGATGATTTTTGTGTTGCTGCTCTGGTTTCTCTATCTTTGTAGTTTTCCTCTTGTCGCAAAGCGCGCGATGGACTTATCCCTCGCGTAGGGTCGGGAATCATTCCTATTGGATGTAAGTTGCTGACCAGTGACTTTTCCTGGGCCACTGATGTAAATCACTTGCGGCCCTGGTTTGTGTCCATCCTAAAGTGAAGGGTCGTGAGTAGTCATACGTCGTAGTTTTAGTGATTTGATCTTTGGGCCCACCCTCCCCGCCCATGGGGTTAGGGCTTGTATTTCGTATGGATTTTTGATTCATTTCTTCTCCCATTCATATGGGAGTGGGATGTTTAAATGGTTTGCTGTGTTTTTTTTATAGCTTGGGAAAGGCCCTGATCTGGACTAAGTTGGATTTCTAGTTGGTCGCTAAGATGTCAGTCCTTTTATGGTGGGGAGACCCACCATAAGTCTCTTTGGTTTTTCTCTTAAATCGTTATCGAATGCTAGTTGAGTTCTTATGGTGGGGAGCCCATTCAGCCCCCCCCCCTCTGTTGGTGATTTATTTCAGGAAATGAGGTTCAGTCCCACTGGTAGTCGTTGTGAGGTCCTTGGGTTAAGAGTTTGGATGGTGTTGTGTGGAATCCTTAGGTGTTGATCGATCGACTGGTTGGTGTGGTGGCTTTCCGGGGGCGGAAAGCGTTATGGTGGGGAGAATTGTCACACCCCGACGTTCACATTTATTTTATTTTATGATTTCTATGACTTTAAATTATATTGTTGCGGTTCGTGTTCATTATCGGACCAGGTTTTTGAGTTTTTGTTAAAAAGTGCGCTTTTTGACGCGACGTCATTGGGCGCGTGAGCGGAGCCTGTTCTGGAAACCCCGCTCGTCCCTGCCCGGTGTATATTCGCATCCCGTTGTCTTTGGAAAAATTTAAATAGAGTCTTTATATTTAACGCGCACATATATTGTTATCAGTTAATAGTTATTTTTACTATTTAAGACGAAATGAACATTTTTTTTATCATTTGTATTTTTATCATTATGTTTTGTTAACGTTGCGGATAGTAGTATAACCGTTATTAAATATTTTTTGTTATTAATATTTATTATTGTTATTAGTATTATTGTAATTTATTATTATTATGATTTTGTTTTGTTTTATTTAATTTTTTTTCTTTTATCTTTTATTTTCTTTCCCCTCCAACCCTAGCGGCCCCCTTTATATCTATTTTTTCTTTTTCCCTGCTGGAGCCGCCGACTCCTTCGATTCTTCTCACCCTAGTGCCGCATCGGCTTGGCCTCCGCCTCCTGTGCATGTCTGCAGCATCACCCGGCACCCGCAGCGCCCGGCGCCCCAATCTTCTTCGCATCCTCTCCCCCTACGCGCTGACTCCATCGCCCTGCCTCCTTCCACAGCAGCAGCCGCAGCACCCTGTCCGCCTCGACGCCTCTGTCTGCAGCACCAACAGCCGAACCCTCCCCCATCGGCACACCATTCTTCTCCCGGCCAGCATGGATCTTCATCTAGCCCCCTCTCCCTGCCTCTCCTCAGCGTGACATGACCCACCCTACTTGACCCGATCTACGCACCCCTACCTTCAGCCAGCCCCTCTCCTCCGGCTGACCCTCTGCCTGCGCACATCCCGGAAACCACCCCTGCTGGCCTTCTCCAGGCGTCCGACGACCTCCCTGACCGCCGCGCCAGCAACCCCGACGTCCGGTGACCCTGCTCACGCCGGCCTCCCTCCGCACGAACCCCTGGAACCCGTGCACCAACCCTCCTAACCGACAGTAGCCCCCGGAAAATCCTTCGGCGCGCCGTTGCTGCTCGGCGCTCCGACTCCCATGTTCCGCCACACCTAGGAGGCGCACGACTTCCCCTCCCTCACCTCGACCTCTGGCTCCCTCGCACGGTAGCCGACGGCCCTAGGCAGACCTTCACCGCGGCCAGCCGCATACCCCAGGTTCCCTTTATTTTATTATTATTGTTTTTTTCTTTCTTCTTTTAGATTTATTATTTTTATCATTGTTCTTATTATTATTATTAGTATTGTAATTATTATTAATTTTATTATTATTATTCTTATTATTATTTTATTATTATTATTATTATTATTATTATTATTTTGTTGTTATTATTATTATTATTATTATTATTATTAATTATGATATTATTAATATTATTATTGTTATTATTATTGTTATTATTATTATTAATATTATTAATATTATTATTATTAATATTATTATTATCATTTTGTTATTATTATTATTATTATTATTATTTTGTTGTTTTCATTTATTATTATTATTATTATTATTATTATTATTATTATTATTATTATCTTCATCATCGTACCCTTTTTGGTTCATGGGTTTTAATTGATGGTGGATTTTTATTTGTTGTTTTAGGATTCTTAGAAACCTCGCAAGGCATTTCCGAGTGAGCGCCATCGCCACGCCTTGTTTCTGAGGTTCCGTCATCGTCGCGATTCATTTTCGAGGTGAGCATTTCTCCCCAACGCTTGGTTTCGCAGGCTCTGGTGAGTTTTTGGATGTGTCTGAGTCCTTGAAATTGATTTTGCAGAGTGTTATACTTTGTCAGGTGGTTTCGGACACATGTCGTGTCATCGCGCCTTGGATCCGAGGTTGTTGTGTCGACGCGCTTGGTTTTGAGGTAGGTTCCCTTTGCACTGCTTTTAAAATTTAAGTTATATCGTTTCATGCTGTTTGCACACCCTATTTTTTCAGAATAAATATTTTATTAATTGTAATAAATATGGAATAATACACGATAATTAATTTTTAATATAAGAGAGTAAATTTTCAAATGGTCATTTAATGTCAAAAGGAGCCGTTTATTTTATACACGACACATGAAACATCCTTTTGAAGAGCGGACACCCAATAATGAAATAATGCTCGTTTGGATTTTAAACATAATTCACGGAATATAAAATAGAGTTCTGGTTTAATGAGAAATTATTTCTTTTGAAGCATGAACAAATTCTTTGGTTCTTTTAAGAAGTTGACTGGTTGGCTCTTAAAGGTTATTTGAAAAAAAATAAAATGTTTTGTTTTTGATTGGTTTATAAAAATATTGTTAGCGTGTGACGTAGTGTTTTTTTTGGGTTCTTTAAACGGTTTTAAACTGGGTTTTGTCTCATAAAGAAGTTGTACCTTTCTTTGAGTAGTGTTTTTGAAATGTATTAAATTCCCATTTGGCACTTTATGGAAAGCTGTGAAAATGTTTTGATAAAAACCCTCTTAGGACTACTCTCATGCCTTGGTTGCAATTGATTGTTTGGGAGGCCGCGCTTAGAGGCTCCCGGGTACTTGAGTAGTTAAAGGCAAGAGGTTGTCCCATGGAGTGGCTCGGGGAATGCCTGTTGTGCTTTATATATAGATATATCTGATTGGATGCTCGGTTGGAATTGGTTGGCTCACCCACTTTTTTTAACACTTGAGACATGGGAATCTGGCATATTGAGAGAATATTCTGAGAATGATTGCTGCACTGGTAGGTTATGGTACTGACCAGTGGCCCATAGTAGGTGGATATGTTGGGTTTATTACTATGGGATTTGACCTCGACCTGCCCGAGAGTGGATGGTCGAGCGTATTGTGCGTTTTGATTTCATCGTGACATGTCGACCAGGATGATTTCTCATGTATTGGTGTCTTCTGGTTTATTCTCGATCTCCTAGGTTCACCCATGTATATTCAGCTTTTGTAGCTTGCAGAAATGATTATGATTCTCA
The DNA here is from genome assembly GCA_963277665.1 of Viscum album. Lineage (NCBI taxonomy): Eukaryota > Viridiplantae > Streptophyta > Magnoliopsida > Santalales > Viscaceae > Viscum > Viscum album. Next base: position 1,866,653,761 of record OY728120.1, on the reverse strand, counting down.
CATGTATACCTACATTTCCCTTACTGTGTGTTTTAATTTGTGCATTCTGGTGTATTTTTTTCCTTCGAAAATGGTAAATTTCTTTTGATTAGTTTTCAAAAAATTTATTTCAAATGAAAGTGTTTAATCCCCTTTATACAAATTTGAAAATTTAAACATCACTTTCCCTTTTCCTAAAATGTCATTGGCACTAATGAAATGAACCCGAATTTCGAAATGGCTATGGGTAATGGTTCGTACTTTGTTTTTAAGTAGAATATTATTAAAAACATACTTTTATAGATTGTAGTTCAAACTTGAAATGATGTCTCTTTTATTTTAAAGGTAGTGCATTGGGATGAGATATCGGGCTAGCCTACTGAGTTTTAATACTCATGCCTATAGTTCTTTTCTATTTTTAGTGTTTGTACAGGCTATAGTTTGAGTGTGCTCACCTAGGGCGACATTTGATCGTTGAGTCGGAGAGCGACCCGCGAGGTCGCACGGAGTTTGTTCGGACACAGTGTTTGGTTAGTTTGATTTCTGTTTGTTCCTGTTTAGTCACTTTATCTGGTTTATCTTTTCTGAGCTGCTCTGTATTATTTTCGCTGTCTTATTTATTTATATTGGGAGAAATCATTCCCATAGACTCTGTTGACGCCCTGGCGCTTGTCGCCAGCACGGGAGGATCAGGAACGCCTCTCGGGCCATGTCGCGGACCGACTCGGGTGACCGGTTCATTGTCGACCCGGGTTGGTTCGTGACAGATGATGTGGTAGTAGTGGATCATAAAAATAGGAGAATCATCTAACAATTTTTCAAAAATACATTAAGTATTGTTTTTTTAGGTTTTCCACATACTCATGATGAATAGTATTGAGGAAAAAATATCAAGATTGACTAAAGCTACACTTTTGGATTCATCCATTTGAGTAGGTACTACATCATAGTGTCATGGAGAGTTGGTATGTGATCTTGCATAGAGTTCATTGTGGAACCATGTACATATTTTTATGTTTCTTCTAAAAACGCATGAATGTATGGTTAGACCATTGGGAGACTAGTGTTTTATTTATGATATGGTTTTTTTGAATTTTATAGCATTATTATTATTACATCATGTTCAAATTAAGAATATTTTTTTCTACTAAAAATTGTTCATTTACATCATGGATGATATATTGTCAATTCCAAAAAACTAACTATGATATGAGGATATAATATCTCTACTATAAAACCATTAGAAACTCACTTCTAGTTAATATCCTCAAGCATAAGGTGAGGCATGCTTGAGGCTTGGTGGTGAACCACTAAGAAGAACCGGATCCATGGCATCTAGAATGGGATGTTAATGATTTGATAACAGTGTTATTACTATAAATAATGATTTTTTATGTAATGTTAATACAATTATTTAGGTTTTGTATATTTGGTAAGAACATAATGTGTCAGAGAATGAATTTGAAATTATATCATGTGGTTAATGAATTATGGAGTAGGATGGAGTTCATTTATAAGTGTAAATTTTCTTTCGCCATGGAATAGAATATATTAAGAAGTAGAAAAATTGAAAACAAAATATTTAATATCTATTAAAATAAATGTATATGATTTTAAAACATTATTAATAGAAAATTTATTAATATATACATTACTGGCCTTGAGATTTCACAATGATAATAATGAAAAACTCGAATTATATTTTAAATCAATTTTACCCTAAAAAAGAGTAACACAGAGATTCTTGATAATATATAATAGTTATATTACTAAAGTAATATTATATATAATAATACCTAATAGTAACATGATGTTTTATAGGATACATATAATACTCCAAGAAGATTTATAAAATGTTTGTGTTTTTTTATACGAATAATGATGCAATATGTTATTTAATCTAATGTTTATGAACCATATATGATTTTTTGGTTTTATAAATAATTTATTTCTATTAATTATATGCAACATATTTAGGATTATTGTGTAAAGATGATATAATTATAGATTTAATTTTAATAGTAGTAAACATTCATAAATAATAATAAAAAATATTAATATTGTTAGGTCCACTAGGCTTGATACCGAGAGGGGGTGAATCAAGGTATAAAAAATTTAGACAATTGCCCATTTTGATCAAGTTTTTTTGTTAGAAAAGACCATATTCTATATTTTCTTCCCATTATAGAGTTTCAATAAATCTTAAAGCATGCCCTGGACGCAATAATTTTACATGCTTCTCCCTCACCGAGTTACGTCAATGGAGCATAAACCGTTGATGTGATGATTTACCAAATCCACTCAAAGCACACTATTGTTTACACATTTGATGCGGAATCACTGTACCTCCTATTGTAAAAACCTTTCACAATTTGAGGACACACTCCTCTCTCAACTGAAGTGAGCTCACTACTTCTTCAGATGATCAACTCACTATTTATACACCAATAAGTCTCGTCATTATCACTAATGAATGCATCATCTACTGTATGTAGATGCTCTATTAAAGTCCAAATTTCATACATTTATAAATAATACTATTCCCTTGATAACTAGGAATCACACATTAGAAATACCTTCTCAAATCACCCAACTTTTCGAAGAATCCAATTTCATGAATCTCAAAAAATCCTTCACGAACTCCTGCATCTTCGTGAAGCACACACATTCGTAGAGTTTACTACCTTGAGGAACACACTACATTGTGAAACTCAGACCTTCTCAAAGCTCAAGAGTTCTCATCTTTTAGGCTGTCACGGATGTCTAGTCATCACATAGTGACTTTTGTTGCAATTCTCACTAAGACAATGTGGAACACACCACTTTTACGGAGCATGGTTAGCCGCAACGAATATTATTCTTTTGGGAAGAACACTTCCTTCAGGAACCACCTTCACAAGTCGAGAGAAACAATTTTTTTCATGGAAAACTCTCTACATCTCTCAAGGGGATCAAGGAATCCTTATATGTGATTCCACGAATCCTCGAACCATCCACGCAATGTTATCACCGTGTCATCTCAAATAGAGATGCTATGAAATTTTTGTCGAACATACCACTATATCACAATGTAGTAGGTAAATTTTCAAATCATGGAGCTCATCATAATCATGGATCATTCAGTAAATTCATTCATGCCTTCACCATGAATCTCCACTTTCAATTCCCTTCATCGTCATAATGCGCTTCAACTATGTCTTTCACTACGCTTAACGTAATGGTGATGGACACCATTAACATTCTTAGTATCTTCATGAAATCCACATAAAGAAGCCCATCTTCGTGAAACACATGCCTCTTCTCTTTTTTACTACCTCTAGATCTTTCATTCCTTTGTCTTGTTTCATTTTCAACATGCATTTTCAAGAAAATCTTTGTAACTTGACAATTCACCATGGAAACCTACTTTGTCAAAAAAATATTTTACCCAGAAATGCTGCAATGTTTTCTTGAGGTATTTTTCCCAAAAAATATCGTATTTAACTGGTTATCAAATATCACAATATTGGATAATATCATCGATATATATATATCCATTTAATATTGTAATTAATATTAAAAATATTTCTCAAAAATAATGATATTTAAAAAGTAAAAATAGATTATTATGAGAATTTTTAACATGATTATATAATAAATTTACATAATTATTTTTTTTTGGTCAAAACAAAGAAGATATGATCTTTTATTCAAAGAAACAGATAAAAAACTGCATTATATATTTTTTCTTCAATAATACCATGAGAGTGATTATTCAAGAATATTTCTGTGCTGAGGTCAAAAAATATCATAATGACCTAGGGGAACTCATACATTATTTAGTGATCAATCCTAAAGAATATTATTTCTGCTGTTTCTATGAAATATTTTAGTCCCTATTCGAATAGGATAGTTATGACACTATATTAGGTTCCATGAATACAACCTATCATATGGATTCAATATATTAATAATAATTAAGCTACATTCATGTTGTATAAAAACCACAATATAATGAAGATTTTCCCATAATCATTATAGATAAACCTAATTATACATAAAATATTTATAATTTTCCTTCACAACTGAGTGAGTTTAGATATTATTATTCAAGAATATTAATATATCCTATTTATGAAAAATAGTAATGTTGATTCACTACCCTCACATTATAGATCATCCACTCAGGTGATCTTAATAGTTCCTATCTAATATGTGATTTAAAATTAATGTTATTCTTTTAATGACCTCCACATATATTAGAAACTCAACAAAAAATAAATTAATACGTAATTTTTAAGGAATATGATATCACATATTGGAGTGATGAACAAATATTTATCATATGAATCATTTAATTTATGTTCATCGGTATTATATTAATGTTTTTAACATAACAAAACTAGAAAACTACATTGTATCAATTAGAAAAAAATGACTTCTAAGATTGATTTGAATTTATGGAGTGTTAGTTAATTAAAAAATTTTGTTATGTTTTTATTTTAGATTTTTTGTTAGAGGAAGAAATGGAGATGTTGTGAAATCATTATCGGAGTCTTATAATAGATGATATTCATTAGTTATGAGTAGGTATATAATGAAATTTTCTAACACAAAGAGTTAATGTCGTAATTTTTGGGATGAAAGAGTGTGGAAGTTATGGATAATGTAAGAATTAATGATGAAATTACATAGACAGTTCTCATGTGAGAGTAGTATAGGTTTTTATTTTTATTTTTACATATAAACCACCAAAAGGGATGTGTGATATTAATTGGAACATTCATTATATATTTATATTTGGAGTAGGGATTCCTATGACTAATAATAGCTGGTTGAATAAGATGTAGAGACCCACATAAATGTGAAAATGTGGCTACACTAGTGGACTAGTCAGGCCCCTCTATAATAGTGGGGAATGACTATATGCATATGTGTAATGAAGTGAAGACTTTTAATAGTATAAATAATGATTCATAGTGATATAATAAGGAGTGTTTTCATATTATGATTTAAATATTTTTTAATTACATGAAATAATAGGATGATTAAGTTTTCTCCAATGACTATATAAATAATTTCAAAACCACATTAATCCAAATTTTCATTATATGAATGATTTTTCCCTTTTGATGTTTTATTTAAAGGAGTTTTGTATTCATGAGTGTTTGAGGTTTTTGATCTATCGTAATTAAAAATGTGCTTTGTGAAAGATAATGTTATTATGAATCCTCCTTTGGGGAGTCTTTTGATCGAATATGTTCTAGATCATTGTTACATGATTGAACCTACTAAATGTTTGAATTTAAAAATATATGGTTCTAGAGTTTACAACATGTGGTGTCAATGTTTATTAATCAACAATATTCAAATAATAAATAGTATACTATTAATTTTGCATTTTTCCTAATATTTCATCAATTACATTAGAGACATAATTTATTTTAAGGTTTTGTAAAATATAATATAGTGGTATAGATAGAAAAATTCATGGGAGATACTATTTATTCTGGGGGAAGTTGAGAGAGGATAGCCTGTTTTAAAAGCATCTGTTGTTTCTAATGAAATGGTTTGAAAAGAATGAAATAAACATTAAAATGATTTTTATATAGTCTTATGTTTTGGTGGTTTATATTATTCACATTAAATTAATCCTATATTTGATGATTTATTGAAAATAAAAATTCATTGATAATATTATATTTCCTATGATTGGAAGTAAGAAATCAAAAAGATGGGGTTTATTTGTTTTTGGATTCATTTAAAAGTGAACAAAAATAGAATGTATTCTATATTGGTCGGTCATTTTTAAAAACTAAAACATTTTATCCAAAATTCAATAGGTTTGAGTGAAGACGTTTTGTCTCACATAATAATCACAGAGGATCTTAGGCAGTGTCTTCATATATTAGCATAGATTGAATTTTTCCAAAGGCTTTGTATGAACCAACAAGAGGGATGTCTAGGAATCAGATCCATATTAACCTAATTTGGTTGATTTTAGTAGTGTAGTATGTGTTAAATCATTTATGGATGATTATATTAGTGGATATCTCAAAAATCATTCAATTTGGTGGAACTGTTCGACCATATGGGTGCCTCTATAAAGGTAGGGTGGGACCACATGTAAATGTACAATAAAATGATAAATTTTCATGAGTTAAGGGGTTATATATAATAAATTAACATGAAAAAAAAATTAAAAGTATATTTTATGATTTCCTTCATCACTAAAATGAATGTAATTAAAATGGATCTCCTATATATGTGGGACAAACTTCATAACAAAAATAATATATTCTTTTCATTCTTGGTGTGTTTGTTTTAATTATGAGGTTTTATTTTCATTGAGTTGATTATTATTAAATGTGTAATGGTGTCCATATGATGTTGTATATGGGTTTAAACTTAACTTCCAATATCTTATGATATCTAATTTGAGTGTTGTCATATGTTTACAGATGTTTGGGAACATTATTTAACACTTTAATACTATTGAGATTTTTTTCTGGTGATTGGTGGCTCTATATTTCCCTTCTAGAATAAGTTATTTTCATTATTATTTTTAATAACATAATTCAAATTAATAGATGGATAAATAATATAGTGATCCTTTATAAACATCATAGAATATATAATGTCAGAAAAAATAATAATGGTGAAATGTTAAAAAAATTAAAATTTAAAAAGAATTTGAGATAATGAATGTATACAAATCAATTTTTGATAACATTACAAGAGATAATGTAGTTTTCATAACTATCGGTGGACATGGGTAAAATATTTAAGTCTATATATTTGTGAATAATCTCATGATAATATTCTAATAAAAATTTGATTCTGTGTAATTAATGATTGGAGACAAAAACCATGATGAAATTAGAAGTGATCAATTTCACATTACTATAGTTTCCGGTGAGATGATTAGAGTAGATTTTTAATTCGAAAATAATTCAAATGGATTTGTTGAATTCATTTGAAGATATAATAAATCTCAAGATTGATTATGATTAGTTTATCCTTGATAAGGAATATAATATATAATGTTTTGATATTATCATTTACACAACGTAAAGTAAAATAAAAACGGGTAAAGTTATTTTACATGGTAAGATACCATATAATTGAGTTAATTGTGATGAAAATAATAAACTTGTTAATGTGTCATATAAAAATTAGTATTGTGATTGAATATGAAAAAGAACCCAATGGATCCTCTTAGAAAAAAATTCCATTGAGATATATATATATCTCTCAATCAAATTTAAAGAATAACTTTCCTTACAAATAAATTATAAAGAACATTTTATATTATAAAAAGGATATTTTTAAATTTACCTGTCTTGTAGTGATGATTAAATCCTAAATAAATTAATCAAAGATTCCATGGATCTCATGAAACTAATAAAAACTACAGTACCTTATTCATACATTGATGTTTTTATAAACATGTTATGACCATATTCATTATTCTATCCATCATATGAATGTTAAAGTCACCATACATGCGTACGTGCGACTTACCATCTCCACGTTGTGGTGTCATTGTTATTCAACACTAAAATACTCGGATGGGAATACTAATGATGTATAATTGATTTAAATAATAAATATAATATGTAAACGATTCATTATATATGATATGAAATTAAATTATATATGATTTCACCTTCAATTGAATGATATTGTCGCTCGTGCGTATGTAAGGATTACCGTCTCCATGAACGCGAGGAGATTCATTCCCGAATAATTTTGATTTTATGGTTAAAGATAATGTATAAGAACATAATATCATTGTGGATATGAATCAAATACATACTATCCATAAAAAACATTACTTATGTAATAGAACATATAAAGTAAAATGTAACATTTGACCCCCTACACAATGATACTACTGCAATATTACTAACAAATCAATATTAGAGGATCATATATAATTTCATATTTATATATATAGTTCTTGTAAAATTTAATAACAATGTATTAACTATAATTCAAGAGGATAACATTCCACTGAATATGGAAAATTACAAGGTATGGTTTAATTTCACAGTCTATATATTTATCCTAGGTTTTTTATACGTAATTATCTATTAGGACATCTTTATCATCCACATCAATGTTTCTTAAAAATGTATTTCAAATCATTTTTTCAATTTCCTATAATATGGGTTAAGGTAATTTATACCCTTGTTTGATTTTTTATAAAATGTTTTGAATGAAATCGTTCCACCATTTTCCAAACAAGGTACTTTATGTCCATTTCGACGAATTAAGGTAAGAATGTTTTTATCATCTTATACAGCGGGTGCGGATATTTTCCACCATTATAACAACATAGAAGCTTATATTACATGATTATAGAATTATTTTCAAAATGAATGTTTTCTTTTATAATTATGTGAGTTTTAAATGATTTCAAAATAAGAAGAGATATTTCCATAAAGTAGTTTTGAATTAATTTATGTCAACATCCATTGATGGATTCTACACTAGTTTGAGGATGATTTATTATGATACAAATCTTCCGAATTGTATTAATTTTTTTGTGTTGTGTATGACTGTGGATGAGTTTTCTTATACCATTCCTGGTTTATGGTTAATGTATTAAACCTTCGTATGCTAGTTTTAATGAGATGGTTTATGTTATGTTTCAAACTGTTCATATCAGAAATTCATTGGACATGGTAAGTGATGGGTGGAGACTTAAATAGATCCTTGATGCATTGGTAGGTCTCATGATACAAACTAGTGACTTGGCACAAGGCCTCGGAAAAATCTTATTTGTAGTCTTGGTACGAGGCCTTGACTATGTGGTAATGATATCTGACATTAGGCATTGCATCATTATGAAGATGGCTATTGATGTTTCATGCGATTATTCGAGTAGTAGAATATCCATGTGAATATGTTAGTGGAATTATTTGATTTATTTTTTTCTATATTACGTTGAAGTTTAAGTTTAAAAGGCTTATATTTTATTATTATACACTACCTTAAATGTTTATTCTTATTTATGAATGTTTCATATATATTATTATGTTTACTGAGTATCTCAACTCACCCATTTATTATGTTTTCTTTTTCACAGGATTCGAAAATTTATTTTATGATTAACCTATAGGAATAAGATAAGGGATAGGATTTTGTTCAAAGGGGAAAAATTATGTTATTTTTCATTATTTAATGACATAATGTATAACTTTTTTATGTATCTAGTACTAATAGGGATTTTAACCTAATTTTCTTTCGTGACATAATCTAATGTGATCATTCAAATTGTATGTAATAATGCACCAACTCTGGGTAACTATGGTCAGGTATTTACAATATGCAAGATATGAATAAAATCCAATGATCTCACAATTATAGTAATATATATAGATTATGATTTTTTTGAAGAATATATATAATAATGGCATATTCTATAAAATTAATTCTAATATTTATTAATGTGGAATTATAAATTTTGTCAATGTTATTTATATTGAAGAATGAATGTTAGGTTCATGATGATCACATTTTCATGGTGGAAATTGTGTGTTTTAATATTACAAAAAACAATCATTCTATAATTTATTTCTACAACAAAGGCACAACATTTTGTCAAATAAAAATATGAACAACCAATGATATTGATGAAGAATCAACAAGAATAAATGAATTATATTTCTAGTTATCCATTAGTAATTTTTTTATAGTCTAAAATGAGGTAAATTAATACATGAATTTTATGAAATATACAAAATCAATTCACATAGCAATGAAATAGAATTTCATAAGGGGGAAATTACATAATGATATTTTAATGCTCGTGATTATTCTATATAAATAATAAATTACAAAAAATATCATTAATAGTTTTCCAAGTAATAGTTATGAGAAATTAAAATTATAAATTTTTAACCAAAATATTCATTAGAATTATTGATATATGTTTCGATGTCATTTACTGACATTTTATTCATGCATTATTTGATAAAAAGAATATTGGATAGGGTGAGGCGAAGACCACTATGGAACCCTAGATGAATGAGGATGATCCCACCCCTCTTGGAGGGGAGAGGGGGAGGAGGAACTGATGTTACTGCATCCAATCTCGTAGATACCATTCATCCCCTTCTCAATCCCAGGCTTTCTCCCCGAATTTCTGACTATTTCATTAAGCCGGAAGTTTCCAATCTTCATTTTGGTGACTGTCTGTTATCTATCTTATCGTCAGAGTTCATCAACGAATCGAGTCTTCTTAATATGAAATTGGTGGATTTCTTCTATTATCGAAGTCCCTCAGTAGATGTTTTCGACCGATTCATTTTTGGTAAGTGGGATTTGCAAGACGGCATGTTTTTCAGTCTTCTGGAAAAATTCCATTTCTTGATCCATTTTGCTTCAGATGATTATTTGGTCTGGGCATGGTCTAGTGCCCCCAATCAATGCAATGGATGCATGATATTCTTACATTTTTGGTCGTTTTATCATTATATGAACCAAGATCCCTCCACTGTAGCGGCATGGGTAAGTCTCCCTCAACACCCTCTACCTTTTCAAAATCCATCTATTATTTGTATGACTAGTAATATAGTTGGTAGGTTTTCCTATTCTGATGTCTGAACACCACTGTAATCCATTCTATTAAACCCACCTCTGTGTTGAGGTGGATGTTGAGAGTCCTTCGGTTGATCGTATCTAGATCACCATTGGTGATGAATTCATATGGAGGTAGGCCATCATTTTTGAATCATGGGAGGATTACTACAATTACAGGTGTCAATTGTGGTATTCGGCATCTAAATGTCATTTTGATGTGATGAATAGAAGCACCACTGATCTGAGGTAGAGTCTTTATAAGTCCCATAGCCTGAGACTGATATCAGCTGCAAGTACTTGTTCTAGAAATGCAGTGGTTTGCTGAACTCGGTTGCATCAAAACCGGGAGATTATGTCAAGGCAACCCAAAATCTGACTTTTGATGAAGTGTCCAATAATCATTGGTCTGATCTAAAATCCATGGATGGGGTGAAATAGGCCGCTGCCAATGAGGTATGTAGTACTGGAAACATGGGATATCCACTGGGTGTCATTGTAGTCATAAATGACATATAACAAGAACTTTTTGTGCCATTAGTTTCTAATAGGAAGGATGAGGGTCAATGGAAGGGGTCATCACCCGTGGATGAGAAATCTACAAAGGTTGTTGGCTGTGTTGGGGATCCCTTGGGGGATTCAGAAGCTGGTAATGGTATAACAAGGCATGATGTGAGTGATGAAGGTGTGGTGGTCACAATGGATACTAACAATTGTTTCCAAGGGTTGGAATAAGAGAATGTATAGGTGGTTAATCCAATGAATAAAAAAATTAATATGCATCTTGGTCCCCCCTATCAGGTTGATGGAAGAAGAACAAAAGTTCTACCACATGGGCCAATGGTAGTTTATGAGTCTGCTGAGCATCCAAAGTGTCTAGCATTGATTGACACTAACAGTCAGTTTCAGAAGGGTGGAGGAGGCAAATATGGATATCATGTGGAACATATCCCTGATAAATGGTGATATTTTTATGAGAGTGACAAGTATAATGATGGTGGAACTATGCCTTTATTTTTTGATGTGTGTCAGGGAAGTAGAAAAAAGATTCATGGGAATCAGGATGTTATGTCTGTTCCACTGCGGTGAAGGTAGTGGAAGGATTTCTCTTATCTTCCAATGTAGGTGTTCAACATGTCTTCCGTTGAAAAACCTGAGCTTTTATACATGGATCAGATGAATCTACCAATGATGTATGATATGGTTCTAAATCACTATGAAAGCTCTGAATGGGAATTAGCTACTACAGAGGGTTCTTTCTACCAGGTATGTGGTGACGGGTATGGCTCTTATGATATGTAATTTTTTCTTTTGTCTTTTCATACCTTTTCACTGTCCTCATCCATTATTTTAATAAATGGCCAAGGGGATATCCCTTGACTGATTTTTTCTGATATTTCATTAAAATGGGAGATTTGAAATTTAGTGGGGGGGGGGGGGAACCAATTAATAATGGATTTTTTTAATAAATTTATTGGTATGTGTCAATGTAATATCTAAAATATAAAGTTGCAATTTCTTGAATACATTTATTCAAGATATGAACCAATAAATGAATTTCTTTATGTATGCCTATGAAGATTGAGTTAATATATCTTATTTTTTTTAAAATAATATGGCACAAATACAACTGGTCATGATCAATAAATGGACCACTTCTTCAATAAGAGTGATTCCACCACTTTCAAAAGAGTCTGTATCAATATTTTCCATTACGGTAAGAAAAGGAGGCATTAGTTGATGAATCTGTTCAAATGTAGGCATTTTTGTATAACTAGATGAATTATTTATGTGGATAACCACAAAAATGATTTGTTGTTAAAATTTATTATGTATTGAAATAATATACAAGGTCTTGGTGGTTGTTTTTTCACATGGATTATGAATTATAATTTCATATAAATACAAGTCAAGAGTATTAATATAAATCATTTATAGTGGTTTAATGTCTCTTGAGATAAGTTGAAGGAAAAAATAAAGATAAGATATGTTTGGAGTTTATAAGTTACCGCAACTCCACATTTGTGATGTTATGTAATACCTTGAGAGGTAGAAATAATTAAATGTATATATATAAAATTCATACATAATAAATACATAAGATCCCATAGTGATATAAATTGGAAAATTATTAGTTTATGTATGAATAACACAATATTTTCACTCTGATATATGATTATTACATAGAACATACATAAGATTTATTTTTTTATTTGAAAGAATAAATATGATAATAAACATAAAAAATAACAATAATTTGATTCATTTAATTATACATCGAATTATAAGTTTGATTAGAATTCATTTATAGATTTTATAAAAGATCTCTTAAATGTCACATTGGATATTAGTATATATATATTTTAAAAAATCTATTATGTGATAATATAATTGATGTTTTTAGATATTATGTTATATTTCCTCATGAATTTATTTTAACAGATTATGTGTAATTTCTTGAGAATTTTTTATAAAATTTTATAACATAAAAGATCTTATCAAAAAGGAATAGTAATTATTGGTAAATAATAGTATGATATGACTATTTATTTAATTTATAATGGAGAATGATAATAAATGATATTATAACTGATATAGAAATATTAGTTACTAATGAATTTAATAATACAATTATTTATTAATATACTAAAATATAAAAATTTAATGCTGATTTTGAAAATTAGTTATGTGAAATATATGTAAAGAAAATTATATCATGATTATTTAGATCCCAAAATGAATTGGAGCTACGATTCGGTAAAAACAATATTGAGGTAATAAGGTGTTTTAATTTCATTTCAAATTATATGTTGAGTGGTAAACCCCATGGAGCTTACTATTTTCAGGTATAGGGAAATAATATATTTATAGTTAATTAGATACTCATAAATTATTTATCTATCAATGTTTGTAAAGACAATTTTCATTTCATTTAATATAACATATTTGTTTTGATATTGACCTATTGCAACAAACATTGTATTGTGACTATGATATACACTTGAATATAGATAAATTATGACAAAAATGAGGAAATATATGTATGTGATATAACCACCACCATAAAATATAGATATATCAATCTACATTAGAAATAAATCATATTAAATCTTTTGTGGTATCCATTTACATTCTAAATTAATATATTTTAGATATTATAACTGAATAAAAAATTTGGTGACTATTTTTGAAAAATTAATATTATTAAATAATTATTAACAACCACCTCCCGATGTTGATAAATCATTTTTGGTGATTGTAACATATATTTTGATACTCTTCAATCTTGATGTGCCTATAAGAAGTACTCTCAAATCCAGTTATAGAAATAAAAACATCACAAATAATCTTTACTAACCAGTAATATTGATTAGGAATTACTCATTTTTCAAATAAAAATAATAATTTAATCATTTTATCTTAAATGATCTTATAATCCCAGGATATAAGGGTTAGTGTCCTTTGGGGTTAGCTTTATAATCATTTAATTTTTCAACAAATCATTATCATTTCCCAATAATAGTCTTCTCCTTTGATTTTCATTTAAAAATATCATAAATAAAATTATTCTTCATAACCCATGAAATTAAAGCACCATAAATGAGTCACATAAATTCATAGTAAACATAAATAATAGATAAAGTAATAAAATATCCTTACTGTGAATAAAATGTGTTTATGTGTATGAGAACATAATCATGTTTCATGAACAAAATGTGAGAGAATCATACACTAAAAAATATTTCATAAATAAAAAACCTATAATAAAATAATTTTCATCATACATGTTTCTTGGGTGTTTAGAAACATGAGTAAATAATATGTGAACATGAGAAATGAAAAATTCATAATGTATGAAATTTCATAAATTTAATGAAAAAATGCCTTATTATTAACCACCAAGATAAACATCCCATAATTGAACTGGATAACCACCTCACCAAAATAGAATGATTTGAAAAACCAACAATGTATATTTTTGGGTTTTGGTTATGATACGACTATCATTGAAATGGAATATAAGTTTCGTTATTTATAATTTCATACAAACTACTATATATTAGAAAGTAGGGTTGAACCCATAGGGAAGGAATTGTTACCACTATTCTTCTAAAATTTTTCTAAAACACCCCACTGTTGTAAGCGGTGGGGTGCATTTTCATTTTTTTAACTTTTTATACATTTTTGTGTTTTTATAAGGATGAAAAAACACCATATACCTTTTTGGTTTTTTTAAACTATAATGAAATAATAAATTAACTGAAAATGGTGAGAAACATAAATATAATATGATGATAAATGAACAATAGAATGAAACGTACAGTGAATAACACTATTTTATGAATTTTTAAAAGGAACCCAAATAAATAAAATGTGGTTTCTATCTACCAATTTAAATAGAATTTATTAGTTACATCACTCGGAGCTAATCCATACAGATTGATCAATCGTGGAGTTTTCCACTCCAAGAAAGATCAAATGTGACAATTTTGATTTGAAATTGACAACATAACAAAATCACTCTATGTTATGTTGTTTTCTAATTTTAAAATATGTTGTAAAATGTATCCACAATCACTCTCTCCTAAAAATCATTAATTCAAAAATTATGTATGAGTGTTATGAAACAAACTAACGAATTCAGATTTTATCTCACTGATCAATATGGAATACATTAAAATGATAACGTGAAATGGGTGAATAAAATACAACCAAAAAATAATTAATTTCATCTGAAACAAAAAGATTCATTTAACTATCATGTTTATTATCATTATAGCTATTGAAAACATGCTGAAATAGATTGTGGCAATTAAAAGAAGAGGGATATTAAACTCCCCAATTGATGATCTCTTCTGGAACTCCTTCGACTCTAGGTCTGCCCATCGGGTCTCTAGGAACTGTTCCTCGTATCTTCTCTACTCTGATGTGATAAATGATATCTAAATAAAGACTGATTTTGTGCCTCCCTGATTTCTCCTCACTTCTCTATTTTTAAACTTGAATTCATCAGCTGTATGTGTCCCATATTTTCCACCGACTTCATGTGTTCCTCAATATTGCACCGCACACATGAACTTTTTAGTCAATCACACAACACTTTAGTATTTATATTGTAACTGAATCCGTGCAAGTTAGTTGGATGATCTTGGATATGTTTCTGGACCCTGCGTGAACCTGCATATCATAGAACAATAAAAAACTCTTAAAAATAAAATGAAGAATGATTATTAATTATTAATGTTATTAATTTATTAAGAAGTCATTAATTAGATAAAGTTAATATCTTCCTTTATTTATCATTATTTATTAATTTAATTTAGAATTTTTGTTAATAATTATATTTTTGGTCTCGATTAATAGTTATTAATTATTTAATTAATTATTATAATTATTATTATAAAACCCATTATATAAAAAGTAATTAAATGTTAAGGGATCATTGAGTTGATAGATTTAATTAATCATTATTTATATTTAATTTTTTAACATTTTTTTAATTATATATTAAATAAAATTATTTTTAACATTAATTTTTTTATTTTATTATGTAATTGGCTAATTAAATGTTATTATTAATGTTTGTTTCATTTTCTTAAATAAATGTATTTTAATTAATTCAATTATATTTAACTAATCATTTTAATTTATAACTTGATATTATTTATTTTAGTTTTTATAAATTATATTTAACTAATTTTTAATTGATTTATTTTAATAAAATTTTATATATCTAATTTTTACTATTTAATATTTTAGTTATATTAATATTTGTCTTATATTTATATATTTGTTTATTTTTATTTAATATTATTTATTTTATTCTCCCTCCTCCACATTCTCCACGGTGTAGTGGGAGAGGGGTAGGGTTCCTCATCCTCCAATCCATAGAATGATTTATCTCCATGGAGGTGGCACAACATCTATCAACAATAGTGAAACACCAATTCATTGTTGCTTGGAATTGGTTCTCCCTCAGTGGAAGACATCATTTGTCCTCTCCCTTGAACAAAAAAGCACCAGGAGTTTCATCAAATTTCCCTCTTTTCCATCATTGTGTCACGGCTCATCGGACGACATCCCTGAACAGTGGGTTTTCCGCCTCGGTTGAAATGTAGATCGTCTTCAATGATTCGTGCCTCAGGCTTCAAATCACATGTTTGGGAGATATTATAATATAACCAGTCATCATGGGTTTATATTTTTTTAGATCTTCGGTAGGACTTCATAATTTATGAAATTTATGTGTTTAAAATTATTTAAAATATTTTTTTGGATTTCCATTGATGTACGAATACGGTTCATTGCAATGTAGCATCAGAGTAGAGAACTGGGAAAAAAATATCAGGATGAAGGAGCTATATGGGTATCAGTGTAACACCATAACCCTAGTTACCCAGAGTTGATGTAATATTACATAAAATTGTCATGATCACAAAATATCATGTCTTGAAATATGAATTAGACTAGTAGCTTTGGAAGGACTAGATACATACATAAGTTTTACATTACGTCATGAAATAACGAAAAACAATAACATGTCTTCCTCTTTGAATACACTCTTATCCCTTAGTCTATTCCTTAAGGTTAATCATACAATACTTCTTCACATCCTAGGAAAAATTAAACATAAGAATGTGGTGAGATCAGATGCTCAGTAAGGATTAAAATATAGCGGAAACATTAGTAAATAAGAAATTAACATTTAAGGAAATGTGTAATACTAAAATATTAGACTTTTAAACTTAATATTCACTTTAATATAGAAAAAATAAATCAACTAATTCCACTAACTTACTCACATGGATATTTTACTAGCTGATTAATCTCATTAAACATCAATAGCGAGCTTCATAATGATGCAATGCCTAATGCAAGACATCATTACCACTTAGTCAAGGCCTCAAGCCAAGACTACAAATATGATTTTAAAAAGGCATTGTGCCATGAATATAGTTTGTATCATGAGACCTAACAATGAATCGAGGATCTATAGTGGGCTCCACCCATCACATACAATGTCCAACACATTCCTTATATGAAAAGGTTGAAATGTATCATAAACATTTATTAAAACTAGCATACTAAATGTTAATGCTTTAACCATACACCTTGAATGGTATAAAAATAACACATCCATAGTCCAACATATCACAAAAACATCAATTAAATATATATGATTTGTATCATAATAAATCAAATTCAAACAACTATGAAATCCATCAAAGGATATTTATATAGATGAGATAAAAACTATTTGAGAGAATTTTCTTATTATATATTGAAATAATTTATAAGTCCCACAATTATAAAAGAAAAAAATTATTTTTAAAAAATTCATATAAGCTTGTAAGGGAAGCTTTGATGGTGTTATAGTGGTGTAAAATAGATGCACCAGCGGTATAAGTTAAAAAAACGTTCTTACCTTAATTCATCGAAAAGGTCATAATGTACCTTGTTTGAAAAACTATGGAAAGTTTGATTTCAAAAAAATTTTAAAAAGTCAAACAGGGTTATAAATTACTTCATCCCATTTTTTAGGAAATAGAAAAAATGTTTTGAAATAAAATTTTAAGAAACACAAATGTGGATGATAAAAAAGTCCCATTAGATATTTACGTATAATCAACATCAGATAAATATAGAGATTGTAAAATTAACCAATACCTAGTAATTTTCCTTGGTCGAGGGTAATCTATCATCCTGTATAATCGTAAAATCATTATTAATAAATTATACAAGAACCATATACAAAAATATGATATCCTATATGATCATCTATTATTTCATTGTTAATAATTTTTTAGTTGTATCATTGTTTCAGGGGTTAACTGATTCATTTTCCTTTATATGTTTTATTATGTACATCATGTTTTTCATGGATTGGATGTATTTTATTCATATCCATAATGATATTAACTTCATAAACATTATTTTAAATCATAAAATGAATGTTATTCTTGAATGATTATGATGGGGAATGAATCACATCGCGTTCGTGGAGATAGTTATCTGTACGTACGCACAAGAAACAAAATCATTATATTGATGGTGAAATCCCATATAATTGGATGGTATATCATATATAAATAATAATTAACATGTTATATTTATTATTTAAATAAGTTATACTCATTATTATACCCACAAAAATAATGAATTTTATGAATAAAAAACTACACCATAACGTGGAGACAGTAAGATATACATACAAATGTATGGTGAATTTGTATTTCATAGGATGGATAAAATAATGAATACGGTTTTAGCATATTTATAATAACATAATATTAAGTATAAGGTACTAGATTAATTAATTTGGTATGGAAACCACAATGAAAGAAGAAGTGGAAGAAGAAATTAACATTGAAAAATGCGATGAAATTATTACCTCTTATTCGGGTGTATTCTTTATGATTAGATCAAAATGGATTTTTTGGTTGGATTTCTAATCAATGTACGGCCTCTAGGTAGAAGGTATGGTATTTGGGAGAATATTTGAGCAGGGTTTGGTTAAGCCAAATGGCTTTGGAGATGTGGTTTTAAGTGAAGGAGAAGTACCCTTTTATAATATAGGTGAGGGTCACTATTGGAAAATCGTGAAATATAAGTTGTTATACAATCATATTAGGTTTATAATGGCACCAAAATTATTTATTTCAAGGATAATATGGGTCTGGGTTGAGAAATTCACATCTAATATGATTTAGATAGGTTTAGGTCACCATAATAACTTTACCTTTTAGATTTAACTCTTAGATAAATATTTTAACTTTTACCAGGTATTCCTGTATTGTTATTATAAATGGTAAATTAAGGTACTTTAAAAATCCAACAGAACTCCTTGTGGTTCACTATTACAATATCTAACCTTATTTAAGTCCTTTGTCCAAACCATTGTTGTCACGAACCGAATCTGGATGCCGCCAAAACCGGCAACAAACCCAGACCGTGACAAGTCTCGAAGGGGGTTCCCGATCCCCACGGGCTGGAACAAGTGTCCGGGTATCATAAAATGGTAATTGGGAACGATTTACCCGAGTTTATAAACTTAAAACGACAAAAGAATCCAATGAAACGAATGTGGATTTTTCAAAACAAATAATCTTTTTCAAAAATTCAGAACTGAAGTACACAATTTTAAACAATTATTAAAGACCATTAAAAAGGTAAAAACCCAAGAAAAGACAGCCCAAGAACCTCCACATGGAAATAGGCACTACCCTCAAGCCATCTCCACGACACTGCATCACGATGGACCGCTAAAAACCCGAACCAAAGGCATAAAACTTGTACCCAAACCTGTGACATAAAATAAGAAAGTCTACTTACACCCAAAGGTGTAATTAGGGTGTGATCGAAATCCCAGTAGGATACCACCTCTATGAGATTCTATGTGATAAACATTTCGTGACAAAAAGTATTGCATGTTTTGTAAATAAAAAATGCTAGTTACAATTTTCTAAAGGATGAAATAATAAATGAAAACAGTTTTCATGTGAGATAATTTTAAAGGAACAACAATTTTAAAATAAATAACAAAGCTACAGAATTTTCCAGACAACAATACCATATACCGACGGTAAGTACAATGGATCTAATGAGCACAAGTAATAGGAAATAACCCCTAGGCACTAGCTAGCTGTGGGTCCCAGGTACCTCATATCCCGGGGAGAGTAACCACAAAAAATATATGTTCTCATGCACGAGCCACTAGTAGGGATCATACCCATAACCTAGTGGTCCCTAATCATCATCATCATTGTTTAGTTAGAGTTGTAAGCATCAATCATGCTAAGTGATACTAAGGCCAAACCCCACGGATTCACTAGCATACTAGTACACGTCCACCCACCTAGATACCCGTGTTTTCCCTTTGTTCTCAAACAAGTTCAACAATCCAAGAAGTATAGTTTTCACATGAAAATATCACTTCCACATCACACATTAACCATACAGACCCATGTACATCACACAAGTCAAAAATTCCACTTTTCGTTCAAATTCATTTTGGAATCAAACTCGCACCAAAATTGCCTACAACACTTTTCACATTTCTTTAACACTTCCACAAATCATTTAAACGATTTTATAAAACCATTATAAGTTATAAAACTCACATAACAACCCACATGCATGTCACATAATACCCTTATCAACTCCACAATTCATTTTATTAATAAACTCACCAAAAACATCCCACACCCGTGTTTCGCACACAAAACACAATTTAGTAAAACATTTCAGCAATTTATAAAACATTATAAAAAAATGTTTGACATCTCAAATAATCACTTTACCTTTTAAAAACCCACATTCGGTGAACACACTCACCCAAACAGTACACATACACCCTTTCCCAACTTTGTTTAACCAAATAAAACATTTGCAATTTTTATAAAACAAACCCAAGCGGTATAACCATTGTTTTCACACTAAACCCATTTCAAACCCCTCATTAAAAACCAAAATCATAATGATAACAATCCAAAACAGAATTTTCAGCCCTAAAACAATTATTAAATCACCCCAAAATTTTAAAAAAATACATCAAATATTACCACAAAGATACACATCAAAAACACACGTGTTCATAAATCACCATCAAAAAGTACAACACTGTTTTATACCATAAACTCATTCAAAAAACCACTTTTCAAGGCCCACAAGACAATAAGGAATTAACAAAACAGAATTGAAAGCCCCTTTCAAGACTAATAAATCACTTTCATATGTTATAAAATAAACCCAAACATTACCCCAAGTGTCACACATGAAAAGTACCAAATTTCAAGCTAAAATACAACTAAAAATTAGATGTTTAACCAAATTCATCAAAAACAGTTTTCAAACCACACAAGACAGATTATAAACATACTAAATTAATAAAACAAGCAATCTAACTCATCATAAAATGTTTACACATGGAATCACCTACCTTTTGAGTCGAAACCCTCAAAACTTGGTGCGAAACCGTAAGCGCACCACCGCCGCACCAAAAGGAATATAAATCCAGACCTAGACCACCAAAAATTGACCCAAAAGATACCAAATCCGACCTTAGGATTGAACCCTAACTTCTGGACATGAGGAAATTCAATAAATAGGAAATAAAACTAAAAGAGGATGGAAGGAACCAAGAAGGAATTCCCTTACTTGAAATATCTTGAAGATATCGGCCGCAATCCACCTAACTATGAATCTCCATGTACCCAAAACTGGTATGGAGGTTTGAAAGAGTCATATTAGGTCATGTGGGGACTGAAATGGGGGGAAAAGGATGAACATTGAAGGAGTTATGAAAGATTAATTTTACCTCATCAAATCTGGTCGATTTGAGAAATATTGAGAAAGATCATATCACTCCCCGGGGTATATGAGCTCCAAAGAGAAAAACGCGATACAAGGGGGTGCGTTTGAGGTTTTTGGCTTCGATTGGGAGGTTGAATAACCGAAAAACAGTAAAAAACGAATGAGATATTGAAATTTTAAAAAAATAATTTAAAGTAGGAGATGGGCTTACGGGCATGCCCATTCCCCTAATTAAAAACCCAAATCCATCATGATTTAGGATTTCTATGTTGTTTAAAGGGATATAGTGATTTTAATATATTAGGGTATGACAATTGGGAAGTGGAATGAGTATAAAATAGTAAAAATTGAAGGAGTTATAGAAGAATCAGAATTTGTTTTTAAATCTGGATTTGGGCTCACGGTTTGGCCCAAATTTTCAAAACCAACCATTTTCACCAAAATGAGTTGTAAACCCCCAAAACAAATCGGGAATGGAAATTAAATGAGTAATGAAATTAAAAAAAATCATGGGTGTGACAATTATCCCCACCATAAAACATTCCGCCCTCGGAAAGCCATATCATGGACAAAGCAAAAACCAAACCCAACCGAAAGGAATAAATGGACTCCTTTGCTAAGCTTCGCCCCCAAAGGTCAAAACACCTCCAGTGATCAATTAAGTAAGGAATAATTCACAACCAAAACATACACCTCATTACTGAAATTATCAAGCACATTCAGGATTTATCCTAAAATAAAACTCCTCAAACACTATCTGAACAAGGCTCAAGAAATTTACCCAAACAAACAAGAACATCGAACAAGGTTACACTTACCTTGATATAACTAAACCATGGGGAACTCTCCAATCCCAACGTTTACTCAAGGAAGATGTATGTGGTTATATATCTTTGAACGAGACTACCCACATCCAATCCAAGACGAAGTACAAAAGTGAGTTACTGGTACAAGGATACACAAATGGGCTCCCCAACCATAAGAGACAACTTAATTTTTTTTTCCGAGAATGAATCAAGACACTAACAGGGGAGACCCAAACAAACTCCCCAGTATAAGGGGTAGAATCCCATTAGGCATTTTCAAAATAATATTCATGAGACTCATAGTGGTTCTCCACACCATAAGAACCATCCATCATAACTGACCAATATGGGCCGACATAGAAAAACCCCAAAACTTAAAGAGTTGGGACGACAACACGGTTAGCCCACACAGTTTGGAAAACTGTGTGCTAACCATGTCGATGCTTATACCTATATGGTTTTCTAGGGAATGGTTACTAATAAGTGTTCACTCAACATGTCTAGAAATATCTAAAACCTTTCCCCCAAACCCAAAGGAAACCAAAGGGGAAAAGAAAGTCATTGGGAGATAACATGGGGATGAGGCCCTCCACCTCTTTCCACCGAACAGGAACAAATGAAGCAAGATGACAACACCAAATGTTTAAGCTATTCACATCTCTCATACTAAGAACATTTATTTGTTCAAGGTTAAAAACTACCTTGGGATTTCCTATGACTACATGCCAGCTTCTCACCGGGGCCTATGGCTGGAGCTGGAATGATTGAAGCATCTTCAGCCTCGCAGTTAAGATTTGGAAACCCCCAAATAGAATTTCTTCTTCCGATGCTACAAACAACTACATGCAATCTGAGATGGGTTCACCCAGACATAACACACTCCAGAACTCACTTTAACCTAACTTTTAAATTCACTGAAATAAGGGTTTAGAGGATGCACTCTTATCACAGCTTGCTTCTTAGGGTGAGAAACAATAGAAATAAAGGACACATATAAAAACCTTCCTCTAAAATAGATAATGTCGAGATCTCTCTAAAGGAAAAACAGTTTTGAAAAAAATAGACTCACATAATATTTTACAAATTCACCTTTATCATCAAATGAGCACGTGACATCACATCACGTCACCGAACAAGACCAAAGAAACTGAGGGAAATAATACACAGAGGGGGGCCTTATACAACATCCCCAAATATCACAGCACTCCAGAAAGTGTCCATAACAACCCCTCATGTCCAGATTTCCCACACTGGTGGTTTAAGATAAACCCCTTCTACGAAGAGACTATGAAGGACTTAGAGGCCCTCTTAGACACTATCCATACTGACAACCCCAGCCAACTTTCACCTTCGACGAATTAGATAGCTTAAGGAACTAAGGTCTCTTTCAACCATCCACGAGCACTCTTACGCAACAAGAGGATCCGAAAATAAACCAAGAAAGTAAATGGTGTAGACTCATTCTAAAAATCTCGAGAAAGGATTCCTTACATTGATCAACTGGAGGATTTCCAATGGTGAAACAATCCGCATTGCACTTCAGTTGTGCACTAAATCTTAATGGGGGCGCACCTTATCCAATGAGAGAACCCAAGGACCCAACCAAGCTGGTCGATTGGTAAAAACATGCAACAAAACAAATCCAAACTCATTAATGGAACCATATTAATGGTTTCCCGAATCATATATCATAGGAGACTACTAACCGGACCTTTTACATAGCTTTCCGACCAAACAAAACCCCAAAAAAACAGTTCGAACAGGAGGGGTTTATGGACTCAAAATATCCCACAACATCAACATTTTCAAAAACCCATAATAAAAACCATCCCAAACTATTCATAAAGAAAACATGTTTTTCTTTAAAACCATTTCTGAAGAAAAAAAACGGTTCAGTGGTGAGCGTATCCACCAATGGTACCCCATGGGCCTCACAAATGCATGTTTTTGTGCCACACCAGGCACCCTCCTCATATCCGTCTTGGCACTCATCCAGTCATGCCATCAGCCATCTATCATCCCATATAACCCCATGCATGTGGTCACTCATGGAAATACCAAAGGTCAATGCAATGATTCTTTCCACTTTTCAAAACCAAAACGGCCAACCAACACATCATTCTTATCAAAACCGCTAACCAGGAGGTCGAACCCAAAATACCACGTTAAAAAAAACTTTTCAGAAAGGCACAATCATTCCAATGAAAAATCACATTCATGTCATTTAAATCAATTTCAAAACATCTCATCCCATAGAAAAAACCTTTTAATAGTTTAGAAAACTCTAATGGGAACACTTTTTCAAAACCAACTTCAATATAGTTTCTGCTTTCAAAAGAGGTGTAAGAACAGAATTTTCCATTTCAAAATAATTCTGAATATTCAGTTTCACCATTTCATAAATAAAACCATTCCATATTTATTTGAAAATAATTTTAAAAAAACATTACACTTCCTAAAACCAAGTCACTTTAAAACCAAAGTTCGAAGATTTCAAAACGAAAGAACACCAGACAATGCGAGAGGAAACTAGTTTCAGTGGGTGACTTGGACATATGGTTTGTGGCCATATTCCAATCACTTCACTGTCATAGAGAGTGTTCTAGGGAATATCCTCGGCTCCACATGGCTTGCCAGACCCTGCGAGCTCATTGAGACCGTTAACCCAACTCTCTTTTCATTTCCCCTAATCATCATCAAACCAAGAAAACCAAAAGACCTAGACAAATCCCAACTTCCCCTGGCGACATGAATCCTGAAATGAGGTGTGGTGATCAAGCACACTACCCATAACCAGAATTCCATGTACCAACCATCATAACTCTAGACTATCCCGACTATTTCCCAAATAACATGACTCCAATTGAGTGAACCTCCTCTGATACTATTTTGTCACGAACCGAATCTGGACGCCGCCAAAACCGGCACCAAACCGAGACCGTGACAAGTCCCGAAGGGCGTTCCTGATCCCCACGGGCTAGCACTAGTGCCTGGGTATCATAAAATGATAATTGGGAACGATTTACCCGAGTTTTTAAACATAAAACGACAAAAGAATCCAATGAAACGAATCTGGATTTTCAAACCAAATAATATTTTTCAAAAATTCAGAACTAAATTACACAATTTTAAACAATTATTAAAGACCATTACAAAGGTACAAACCCATGAAAATACATCCCAAGAACTTCCACATAGAAAGTGGCACCGCCCTCAACCCATCTCCACGACACTGCATCACGATGGACCGCTAAAAACCCGAACCAAAGGAATAAAACCTGTACCCAAACCTGTGACATAATATAAGCAAGTCTACTTACACCCAAAGGTGTAAGTAGGGTGTGAGAGAAATCCCAGTAGGATACCACCTCTATGAGATTCCATGTGATAAACATTTCATGAAAAAAAGCATTGCATGTTTTTTAAATAAGAAATGCTAGTTACAATTTTCTAAAGGATGAAATAATAAATGAAAACCGTTTTCATGTGAGAAAATTTTAAAGGAAAAACAATTTTAAAATAAATAACAAAGCTACAGAATTTTCCAGCCAACAATACCGTATACCGACGGTAAGTACAAATTATCTAATGAGCACAGGTAATAGGAAATAACCCCTAGGCACTAGCTAGCTGTGGTTCCTAGGTACCTCGTATCTCGGTGAGAGTAACCACAAAAAATATCTGTTCTCATGCACGAGCCACTAGTAGGGATCATCCCAAAAACCTAGTGGTCCCCAATCATCATCATCATTGTTTAGTTAGAGTTGTAAGCGTCAATCTTGCTACGTGAAACTGAGGCCAAACCCCACAGATTCACTAGCATACTAGTACACGTCCACCCACCTAGATACCCGAGTTTTCCCTTTGTTCTCAAACAAGTTCAACAATCCAAGAAGTATAGTTTTCACATGAAAATATCACTTCCACATCACACATTAACCAAACAGCACCATGTACATCACACAAGTCAAAAATTCCTGTTTTCATTCAAAAGCATTTTGGAATCAAACTCACACCAAAATTGCCTACAGCACTTTTCACATTTCTTTAACACTTCCACAAATCATTTAAACGATTTTATAAAACCATTACAAAATATTAAACTCACATAACAACCCACACACATATCACATAATACCCTTATCAACTCCACAATTCATTTTATTAATAAACTCACCCGAAACATCCAACAACCATGTCTCGCACACAAAACACAATTTAGTAAAACATTTCGGCAATTTATAAAACATTCTAAAAAAATGTTTGACATCTCAAATCAGCACTTTACCTTTCAAAAAACCATATTAGGTGAACACACTCACCCAGACAGTACACATACACCCTTTCCCAACTTTTTCTAACCAAATTAAACATTTGCAATTTTTATAAAACAAACCCAAGAGGTATAACCATTGTTTGCACACTAAACCCATTTCAAACCCCTCATTCAAAACCAAAATCATAACAATAACAAACCAAAACAGAATTTTCAGCCCTAAAACAATTATTAAATCACCCCCAAGTGTTATAAAAATACATCAAATAATACCACAAAGATACACATGAAAAACACACGTTTTCATAAATCACCTTCAAAAAGTACAACGCGGTTTTACACCTTAAACTCATTCAAAAAACCTCTTTTCAAGGCCCACATGACAATAATGAATTGACAAAACAGAATTGAAAGCCCCTTTAAAGACTAATAAATCACATTCATATGTTATAAACTAAACCCAAACATTACCCCAAGAGGCACACATGAAAAGTACCCAATTTCAAGCTAAAATACAACTAAAAATTAAATGTTTAACCAAATTCATTAAAAACATTTTTCAAACTACAAAAGACATATTATAAACATACTAAATTAATAAAACAAGCAAGCTAACTCATCATAAAATGGTTACACATAGAATCACCTACCTTTTGAGTAAAAACCCTCAAAACGTGGTGCGAAACCTTAAGCGCACCACCGCCGCACCACAAGGAATATAAATCCAGACCTAGACCACCAAAAATTGACCCAAAAGATACCAAATCAGACCTTAGGATCGAACCCTAACTTCTGGACATGAGAAACTTCAAGAAATATGAAATAAAACTAAAAGAGGATGGAAGGAACCAAGAAGGAATTCCCTTACTTGAAATATCTTGATGAAATCGGCCCCGATCCACCTAACTATGAATCTCCAAGTACCCAAAACTGGTATGGAGGTTCGAAGGAGTCATATTAGGTCATGTGGGGAATGAAATGGGGGGAAAAGAATGAAAATTGAAGGAGTTATGAATGATTCATTTTACCTCATCAAATCTGGTCGATTTGAGAAATATTGAGAAAGATCGTCCCACTCCGCGGGGTATATGAGCTCCAAAGCGGAACACGCGATACAGGGGGTTAGTCTGAGGTTTTTGGTTTCGAGTGGGTGGTTGAATCACCGAGAAACAGTAAAAAAGGATGAGATATTTAAATTTTTAAAAAATAATTTAAAGCAGGAAATGGGCTTATGGGCAGGCCCATTCCCTTAATTAAAAACCCAAATCCATCATGATTTAGGATTTCTATGGTTCAAAGGGATATAGAAATTTTAATATATTAGGGTATGCCAATTGGGAAGTGTAATGAGTATAAAATAGTAAAAATTGAAGGAGTTATAGAAGAATCAATTTTTTTTAAATATGGATTTGGGCTCACGGTTTGGCCCAAATTTTCAAAACCCACCATTTTCACCAAAATGAGTGGTAAACCCCCAAAACAAATCGGCAATGGAAATTAAATGAGTAATGAATTTTAAAAAAATTCATGGGTGTGACAATTGTTTTTTACGAATATTATATAAATTAATTTAATAGTATTTGTTTTTAAAACTCTTTTATGTCAATTTTGACACTATTGGGTATCTTTTTGGTGAAAATCATAAAAACATCACATATATAAGAAAATTTATTTGATCAACCTTAACATGTCGTATTAACCGTTAAATTTATTGGAATTCATCATATGTCTCAATTTATTTTTATTTGGATATTTATAATATCAATTATTTTAATCATTCAGTAGTAAGGTAATTACGACATAATCATTGTGTCATAAATAAATTTAATTATGTAATTTCTAAAAAATTTAAATAAAATACCATTATGTTTGAAATATTTATAGATTTATAATGAATATTTATAGTGGAATTTATCATATGTATAACCCTATATTAAAAATGGATTAGTTAATAATCATAGAATTTAACAGTTTTAACTATTCTTTAATTAAAATAATAATAAATATCCTAATCAAATCCAAGTTGACCAAAAGGATAATATTTTATTCCTAATGTTTTTTTTGGTCGAAATTAGCTTATCTAATAGTTTTAATAAATTTTTTTCTGTAAGTATAATATGATTTTTTCCCTTAATTACCCTATTTATTTTTAACCGTGCTAAATTAATGCCAGACTTTACTATTCACCTAAAATTATTTTCTTCTTATTGAACAACATATAACATACTAATGTAAACCAGGTATCTAATATTTTTGATAATCAATTTACAAAATAGGTAAAATTACATTTTTTGAAAATTTTCAAATGCGCTTAGAAGTTGGGTAAAAGACGGTAAAAAATTCAACAAAATTTTATATATCTAATATTATTATAATATGGCTCTAATGAATTACATTTATAATATATATGTATAATATATATATTTTATTTCCTAATATAAATTTAAATAATATAACTATTTTTTTAAATAAAAATTCGGTTTTATCCAATAACACAATGTTTTTCACTATTCATAAAAAATTTAATGTTTTTAGAAAAATAAAAAACATTAAACCTAAGATAATTTTGATATTTTGAAACCAAAAATGAATTGATTTTTGCAAAATAGAATTTATAAAATTTTAAAATTTTGGTATTAAAATTCTTAATAGCTAGTTTGAATGGCCGTGGTGTATTAAAACTCCATGTTGCTTACAATATTACCTATTGCATTATTCAAATGGAAATGTACCATGGTTGATTCGGGTGTTACATTATACCCTCCTAAAAATAATTGTGTCCTCAAAATTATATAATATTACTGAATAAAATGATTAGTTTGGTTCATCATCTATGTTCCTCATATTCCCTTGTTGCCTCTTCCATGTTATGATTTCTCCATAGAACACTCACCAGATGATTCATTTAGTTTCTAAAAAATTGTTTTGTAGTATCAGAATTCTAATAGGATCTTCACAATAAGATAGGTTGGGAACCCTTTCAATTTAATCATAGGTGAGTACATGGATTGGGATAGTCTTATATTTTCTCAATAGTGATACATGGAAAACATAATGAACGTTGGAGAGACTTGGCGGCATTACCAAACGGTAAGCTACAACTCCAATTTGTTCAAGAATTTCGAAATTTTATATGTAGTTAGGACTTAATTTACCCTTCATACCCCAATGTATAACACCCTCCAATGGATATACCTTCATGAAAACATGATCTCCTATTTGAAATTACAAATCATTCCTTCATTTGTCGGAATATCTCCTTTGCATACTTTGAGAATCTTTGATGTGTGTTTGGATAACCATCTCCATTTCCATTGTTTTTTAGCAAGTTCTATTCCTACAAGTATTCTTTCATAAAATCATCCCAACATGTTGGTGTGTGACATATCATTCCATAATAGGCTTTATATGGTTCCATCTGAATACTTGAATGGAAGCTATTATTATACGAAAAATTCTACCAGTGGGAAATATTAATCCAACATACCTTGAAAGTTAGGTGAACAATATCTCAACATGTCCTCTAAAGTTTGAATAGTTTGATCTGATTTCCAATATATTTGAGGGTGGTAGGCGGTGCAAAAATTATGTTCATCATCCTTGGCATTCTGAACACTTTTCTAAAATCATGATTTAAAATGGAGATCATGATTAAAAAAAATCGATAGGTGTACTCCATGAAGTCTTACAACTTCCTTAATATATATTTTTGTTAGACGTTCAAGTGGTAAATATTATCTTACAGTAAGAAAATGTGCTGACTAGGTAAGATGATCTAGAATGAACCATATTGAATCATTACTTCCGGGAGTATTTGGTAGTCCCATGTCAATGTCCATCATAATATCATCCTATTTATACACAGGTATGGATGGAGGTTGCATGACTCCTCTTGGATGTTGTCTTCCATCCTTCACCTATTGTCTAATCATACATTTTGACACATAATCATCAATATCTATCATCATGCAGTCCTCCAAAAATGTTCCTTCAAATCCATATACCTCTTAGTGCTACCAGCATGTATAGAGAAATTTGAGCTATGAGCATCATCTAACATTTCCCTTTTTGATCAGGTATGTCAGGAACAAAAAGTCTCTTCCCAAACTTCAAAATCCCATTTTCATATACGATGTCAATCAATCTCCCATAATTCACAACATTTATTTTCTTTTTAAACTCCTATTCATTAGTCTGAGAACATTTTAGCCTTTCTAGTAATGATGGTTTGACAACAATGTGAGAAATTATTGATTTTTCACGTTCCGTGATTATTCCCATATCCTTGTTTACTAGATCCATGATCATAAGATCCCTATCAAATCATATCTTTTTCAAAACACTGTGATCCTATTTTCTTAAATCATGTTACACCTAATTTACCTTCCCTAGGTGATAGTGTATAGTGCAGTCATAATCCTTTAGTAGTTTAAGCCATCGTCTTTCCCAAATGTTGAGTACTTTTTCTGAGAAAATATACATAAAGCTCTCGTGATCGGTACATATCTCACGTTTTTACCATATATAAAGTGTCTACATCCCTTTAATTAAAATATTACAGATTCTAACTCAAGAGCATGAATAAGATTATATTTTTCTTGAATTTTTAGCTGTCGTGATGCAAAGACAATTACTCTATCATTCTGTATAAGGAAACATCCAAGTCCTTTCTTTGAAACATCACAATAAATAACAAACCCATCATTCTCCTATTATAGATTCAATATATGAGCATTAAATAATATTCTCATTAGTTCTTCAAAACATTATTCACACTCTTGTTTCAAAAAAAAATTAACCCATTTTTTTGTGAGCTTCTTTAATTGGTTTTCCAATCAGGAAAAATTCTGGACGAAACGCCGAAAATAACCTCATACACAATAAAACCGTGTACCTCAGTTATACTCGTCAGTGATGGAAATTCCTATATTTATTTTATCATTGATGAAAAAACATATATTCTATACTTAGAAAATATTTCCAAGAAAAAAATATCCTCAAGACAGAATTCACAATTTCTAAACATCCCATATAATTCATTTCTTCTAAGGGTTTTCAAAATAGTGCTTAAGTGACTCTCCTTATCTTCATATCATTTTGAGTATTCCAAAATATCGTTAATAAATACCAATACAATGTCATCATGAAATTCCTTGAAATATCTATTCATTAAAAACATTAATTGAGAGGGTGCATTAGTCAATCCAAAAGGCATTACTATAAACTCATAATGCCCATACATAGTTTGAAATGCTGTCTTCGGAATGTGTTCCTTCTTCACACAGAACAATTGATAATCAAATCAAAGGTAAATCTTTGAAAAATATTGATCTCCATGAAGTTGGTCGAATAAATCACAAATGAGAGCTACATGATACTTGTTAATTATTTTTATAGAATTGATCTCCATGTATTCAATGCACAACCTCATAGAACCATATTTCTTCATAACAAAAAGAACAGGGGATCCCTATAGAGAAACAGTAAGGAGAATAAATCCTATATTACTCAATTCCACAAGTTGGTTGTTTAGTTCCAGTAATTAGAGAATGGTCATTTTATAAGTGGTCTTTAATATGGTCGTTGAAATAGAAATTAAATCAATGGAAAACTCAATTCCTCGTTCTGGAAGATGTTTCGGTAAATCCTCTAGAATGAAATAAAACTAGAATATCATAATAGGTACATATACTATTAAAAAATTCTTTTCTTCACTCATAGTTATTTAATTCACTTCCTCCCCAATAATTTAATTTACTAGAGCTACTGGGTGTGGATCTAGATAAGAATCAAGTGGTGACAATTCTTCTCTAAAGATAAGGTACTCTTTATTATCCTAAAAAATTGTCACCTCCTTCTTCTTAAAATAAATTTTCACATCATGGCCCAATAAAAAATCCATATGGAGGATTATATCAAATTTAATCATGTTCATGAGATGATATCAGCAGATAAAGAATATTTATATGCCCTAATTTGGACTAATTCACAAAACGTTGTGGCAATGATACTTCCCTCAGGTGTTTTGACTGACAGCTTCCTTGTTAAATCAAATTGGAAATATCTAATTTTCTTAGAAAACTAGAATGATATTAAACAATTCGATGATCCAGAATTAAATAAACCATTGGATAAATTTGAGGAAACCATTAAATTTCCTAGCACCACGTCTTTTAGAGCTTCAACCTCGGTAGTAGTGATCTCAAAAGCTCGGCCTTGTTCCCTTGACCTTTTCCAAGTTAAGTTTCCTTGGAGATTTGGAAATTAATTTACATAAAGCCACATTTATCTACAATGGTAACATTAAAAATTGACAGACTCTTTCATTCCCTTATAATCACGAGCTTGGTGGCCTTTTTCACTATTCTTGTAATAGAATCCCATTCTCTTCTGGAATGTACCAGGGTGTTTCTTACCACATTCAGCACATGATTGATATTAAACATTTCCCTTCTTCCCTTAATATAAATTTCTTGAGTGTTCAATGGATCTATTCTTCTATTTCTTTTTTTTAATGTCGTAAGACTTAGATAATTCCTTTTCTGTCTTGATAGCACATGGGAAAATATCATCATACGATGAGAAGGATTTTGAGACTAATTCTTGATGGAGAAATGGTTTTAACCCATAAAAGAATAGATCATTATTACTCCTTGGTTTTCTTATATAATCTTCTTCATGAAATTCAAACCTTGTAATGAAAGCTTCATAATTTGCAACATTCTTATCCTCCTTTTTCCCAAGACTCAGAAATTTTTTTTATGTATCATCTCGATGGTCATGAGGAATGTATTTTTGTAGAAAATGTTTTTTAAACTAAATTCATTCCATATTTGACACTTCTTCATCCTAAATTTTGTTTTGAATTAATTACCACCATTGACCTACATCTCCCGTGAGGTGACAAACTTCCATGAAAACTTTTTCCCTTTTGCTACTCCTCAAAGCAAGAAATATTTTTTCTAAGGAACTTATCCATTGTTCTGCTATAAATTGATTTGTAGTCCCATTGAATGTTGTTGGATGATTCCCCAGGAAGTGGTCTAACATTGAACCTCTATGATATGGATAATGGTGATTTATACAGGTAAGGTTATTATTTATAACCTCAGTGATTTTTCCTAATATGGTGATAAGCTGATCAGCAATAGTTGCATCACTTCCTCCACAGTAATTTTCTTGAGTTGAAGGGAAATCCCTACATGGATTACGTGTGGTGATACAAGTTCCATTCCTTCATCTAGGCGCAATTTATAAATAATGGAATATATAAATTAGTTTATGAAAGGAAATATATAATTTCAAAATTGTAAAACACTTAACATAAATTGGAAAATTTATGGATATAATCCAAATTCATAAAAATGTTTTCTTTGAGGATTTATGTACTCATAAATCCTTTATAATGGTTTGTAAATAAAATTTGAATTATCCTATGGATATCCCCTGGGAGTGTTGTAAAAAAGAGTGCAGTAATGCCTGTTGTCGTGTACCAGGAGACCCTAGGTCAAGCCGAAACTCCATGTTAGATTTTTTACTCTGTGGTGCATATGTGCCAGAGCTGCCTTTACCTGCTCATACCTAGACAGGGATGTATATGATTGAAATATCAGAAAATATCTACATTACCAAAATTCTAGGAAGTTCTTCTATACTAATTCTGAAAGTCTATCTTAGGGAACAGATCCCTAATTAGAGATTTTCTAAATCTAGTTAATTGTTTCTACTAAACTTCATCTAATATGAACTGTAATGCCCTAAACCTAGTTACCTGGTGTCAGTGAATTATTATATAACATTGGTATGATCATGGAATATCATGTCTCAAACTACCGATATGTTTAGTATCCTTGGATGTACTAGATACATACATAGGTTTTACATTACATCATGAAATAAAGAAAAATAACATCCTTATGTCCCCTTTGATCACACTCTTATCCCTTATCCTTTTCCTGCAAGTTAATTGTAAAATACTTCTTCCCATCTTGGAAAAAATATAACCTGAGAAAGTGGTGTGCTCAGATGCTTAGTATGGATAACAATATAGTATAATGTATCATAAATAATAATAAAAATTTAAATATATTTATAATGCTAAAAAATAATCCTTTTAAACATAAACATTAGTATAATATTTCAAATATAAATCAAATAATTCAATTAAAATAATAAAATGGATATTCTACTGGTCGAATAATCACCTAAAATATCACTATCCAATTTCATAATGGTGGAAATCATAATGTCAAACATCATAACCACTTAGTGAAGGCCTCGTGCCAAGAATAAAAATAAAAATTTTCAAGGTCTTGTGCAATGACACTAGTTTGTCTAAAAAGACCTACTGATGCATCGAGTAGATATAGAGGGCTCCACCCTAACATACTAAGTCCAATACATTTCTCATATGAAAAGTTTGAAACATAACATAAACGTTCATAAAAAAACTAGTATACAAAATGTTAATAATTTAAACATAAACTTTTAATGGTATAAAAATAAAATATCCATAGTCGAACATATCACAAAACCTTCATTTAAATATGCAATATTTGTATCATAATAAATCAACTTCAAACAAGTGTGAAATCCATTAAAGGATGTTGACTTAGATGAAATAAAAACAATTTTAGAGAAATATCTCTTTCAATTTTAAAATCATTTAAAAGTCACATAATTATTAAAGAAAACATTTATTCCGAAAATATTTTTATAAGCATGTATGGGAAGCATTGATGGTGATATAATGGAAGAAAATAGATTCACCCATCGTATAAGTTATAAAAACAGTCTAACCTTAATTCATTGAAAAGTTTATAATGTACCTTGTTTGGAAAATGATGGAATGATTCATTTCAAAAAAAGTGTAAAAATTCCAACAAGGTTATAAATTGAATTTAACCATATTTAAGGATATTGTAAAAATGTTTTGAATTACATTTTTAAGAAACACAGATGTTGATGGTAAAGAAGACCGATTATATACTTAGGTATAAAGAATCTCAGATAAATAATGATATTGTAAAATTAACCCTTACATTGTACTTTTCCTCAATAAAGGGCACATTAACATCCTTTATAATAGTTAAATAATTGTTATTAAATTATTCAACAAACATATACACAAATAGGATATAATATATGATCTTCTAATATTTATCTCTAATTATTATTTTACTTGTATCATTGTTTTGGGTGTTAAATGATTCGTATTCCTTTATCTATTTTGTTACGTAATTCTTTTTTTATGAAAGGGTTATATATGATTCATATACATAATGATATTATTTTCATAATCATTATTTAAATCGTAAAAAGAAAATTATTCTTGAATTATTATGATGGGGAATGAATCTCATCGCGTTCATGGTTATGATAATCCATACGTACACACGAGAGACAATATCATTATATTGATAGTGATATCATATGTAATTAGATGTTTTATCACATATACAGGATCATTAACATTATATATTAATTATTTAAATCAGTTATACTCATTTTTATACCCATCCAAATAAGGAAGTGTCCGAACAACAAAATACACCACGAAGTGGAGGTGGTAAGTCGTACTTATGAACATATAGTGACATTGTCATTCATAGTATTAATAGAAAAATGAATATGGTTGTACCATATTTATAGTAACATCACAGTATGTACAACTTATTGTAGTAATTATTTTTGTATGGAACATCTTAGAAATATGATGTGGAAGAATAAACGATCTTTGATTAAGGTGGTGGAATTATATCATTTTCATCGGGTGTTTCCTTTTGATTTGGTCAAATGGGATCCATAGGATGGATCTATGATCAGTGTAAGGCCTCTAGATTGAAGGTAGGATTGTTGGGAGGATATTTATGAAGGGTTTGGGAAATCCAAATGGATTTGGATGTGTGATTTTTAGTGATGGGGAAGTACCCTTTTATAACATCTCTGAGGGTCACTTTAGGAAAAGTTAGAAATTATATTTTATTGTACAATCATATTCGATTTATAATGGATCCAAAATGACTTATTTCAAGGAAAAGGGGGGGATTTATCGAAAACCTATCAACCTATAGTTTTTAGATTGGTTAACTCACCATAATATCCTTATATTTTATATTTAACTCTTAGTTAAATATTTTACCTTTTACCATTTATTTTTGCATTATAATAATAAATGGTTAATAAACATACTATAAAAAAGACAATATAACTCCAATTGGTTCACTATTAATATATTAATCATTATCTACGTCATTTTTCAGAACCCTTGATTTATATTAATATTACATAAATTTATTTTATAGTATTTGTTTTAAAAACTCATTTATGTTAATTTTGTCACTATTGTGTTTTTTATTTTTATGAAAGTCATAACAACATTATCACTTCAACAAAAATTTATTTAGTGAACCCTAAAATGTCATATTAACCTAGAAAAATAGTTTAATTTATCAAAAATATCAATTTACATTACTTTTGATATTTATAATATCAATTATTTTAATCGTTCATTTATAAGGTAATTACTGAATCAAAATTCTATCACAAATAAATTTAACTATTTAATGTCCAAAAATTATGAATATAGTATAATTATATAGTAAATATTTTTATATTTCTATGTAATATTTATATACGAATTTATCTTATATATAACACTATATTAAAAATGGTTTAGTTATTAAATATTGAATTTAACAATTTTAACTCTTCTTTAAATAAAATAATAATAATTGTACAAATCTAATCCATGTGGAAAAAAAGGATCATATTTTATTCCTATGGTTGATTTTTTATATATAAACATATCCAATAGAATTATTACATGTTTTTGGGTATGTATAATATCATTATAACCTTTATTTACCCTATTTAATTTTTAACCTTGGTAAATAAATTTCAAAAGTTACTATGCAGAAAAAATTATTTTCTACTTATTAAACCAAATTTTACTTACTAATTTCAACCGTGTCTCTTTTATTTTTGATATTCAATTTAGAGAATTGGTAAAATTATGTTTTACACAAATTTTCAAATGCGTCTAGAAGGTGGGTAAAATACGGTAAAAGGTTCAATAAAATTTTATATATCTAACATTTTTGTAAAATGACTCTGATGAATTACATTTAACATTTATAGGAATTATGTATCTATTTTTACCTTATATAAATATGGATAAAATAACTAATTTATTAAATAAAATGTCGATTTTTACCAATACGATGTGTTTTTCACTATTCTAAAAATTAAATGTTTTCAGAAATATACCAAAAAATCACCATAAGCTAATTTTTATATTCCAAATTCAAAAATGAAGTCCATTAATAAAATTAAAATTTATAATATTTCATAAAGTGTGTATTACTATTCATAACTACTTTTTTGATTGGGTGTGGTGTGTTAAAACTCTATGTTGTGTACAACACATGATATTTCATTATTCAAAGCTAAACATATCGTGGAAGTTTGGGGTGTTACAATAAGTGATAGGGGCTAGGAAGATAGATTTAGTGTGATGTGAGAATGGCCGAAGGTGTTATATCATTGCCAAAGGAGATTCGGTGGATCGATGACTCATGAGGTGTGGGGAATCTCACTGATAGATATTAGTGAGAAACAGAAAGGGTGTCAGTATCAATGGTTGTGAAACTGATAGAAGGAGATGAACGATAGCACCAAGGATGAATAGTTCCACCAGAGCTAATGAAATGTGAGATTGAATCTGATGTGCATTGGACTCTTTGTGAAGGTAAAAAATGATTAGTGAGACTGATGAGAAAACTGATGTCACATTTTAGTACCGGTGACATCGATACATAAAAATTAAGTCTACAACAATAGAATAAAACAATTTGTTAACATAATAAATTAAAAAATAATATAATATACATAAATAATTAAATTGATGAAAGTTAAACTAAAACATAAACTAATTAATAAAAATATTAAACTATTATATTAATCAAAATGTAAAACAATAAATAAAAAACATAAATTGACATCTAAAATAAAGTCAACTAATTAAATTGACACTATATTAACACGTTAATTAATTAAATTAATTGATTAACAATTAAAAACATAAAAATATTACTACAAATAAATAGAACACTAAAATATACAATTATCGATTGGTGGGTAAGAAGGGTGAAACTAACGGTGAGACCTGGCTTACTGACCAGGCATTAGTGAGTCAAAAACAAAAGAAATATAGGCAATGTTAGTAATGAGTTGCAGACAGTTGTTGATTTTAAATTTTAACTGTTTTCATAACTATAAATCAAATTAATGTGTTAATATTCTAAATTAATTAATTGAAAAATTAAAATAAGACTTAAAATTAAAAACACATACGTTTAATTAAATTATAACTTAACTTATTATGTTATATTAACAAATAATAGGGTTATTAATCCGAATAATTAATTATGTTAATTTATTTAAATAAATCTAAATTAAGGAACGTAATATTAAATTAAAAAGTAAGTTAATAAAAAAAGATTAAAAGATTATATATTATTAATTTCAATTTATTAACATGTGAGAATATTTAAAATTAACTAATCAAGATGGAAAATAATTAAATGAGACAAGTATTGTGTGAATAAATTAATTTTATTAAATAATAAAAATACATAAATTGATAAAAAATATAATTACTTTATAAATTTCATTATAAAAATACAAAATTATGAATAATTATTAAAAATTGTAAAATTAATAAATTAAATTGGTAAAAATTAAATAAAAATATATGGCATGCTATATAAAAATAAATCCACATAAAATTATTTTAAACTTAACCATTGTTTGTACTAAAAAAATACAATTTTTTATTATAATTAAAAAATATTAATTTGTGTATATTATGACTCAATAAGTAACATATCCTTTTTTCCAAAAATATGACTACCACAAGTCAATAGGATATAAAAATGAGTTGTTCGAATGTAAATTTCCTTAAATTAAACTATCACTGATAGTCTAAAAAAATTATGAATCATACAGAAATGAAGATATCCTACCTTATATTTGGATCTTCATAGTGAATCATCTCAATTCATATATATGTTCTAAATCCAAGAGTGATAAAAGGTAAACTTTATGTGGAATTAAAAACATAACCATAGTGACATTGTACATTTACCCATCCCCTAGGTTCCAAAACGAATTAATTTTATGTTAAACACCTTTTTGATTGAGACCCTCATATAAAAAAATTGTCCCCTTATTCATATAGTTTTCTTCATTTCCCTCACCTTAATGAAATCATTTTTGATCCCATACACTTTATTTAATTTTTCCCAAGACTTGTAACTTGTGTTGAGCAATATTCATGTGCACTTTTTCATGGTGTACATAAGGTTTATAGTAAATAGAAATTCACCCATCATATAGTGTCATAAAGATTCCCCATGGGGTGCCAAATTCCAAAACTACACCAATTTAAAATGAATAATGTGAAAAAAATTAAAAATGGATCACTAAGGTGATTTCTTTTAAAAATTGAAATGAGATATTGTCCCCTTAAAAGATGTTCAAACATCAAATTCCATATTCTATTATCTCAATTCCACAAAAATGGGTCCCAAATCACAATAAAAAGTAATTCCTAAACCAAATTTTAATAAAATCACTATACAAATTCACTAAATAATCATCCGTTATCTTAATTTTAAGGTTTAAAGAAACTCTTACTAAGAAAAATATATCATCCTTATAAAATACCAAATTTATTTAATTTTCAAATACTAAATAAAAAAAAAATTGAATGAATTTTGAAAAATGTTGATTTTTTTAACCAAATGTTTGATGGAATTGGGAATTGATGGGATTGTGAATAATTCACATATTAGAACAATAAATATTGACCCACTCCCCCGCACAATGAACAAATAATTGTCCCCAAAGTTTAATCTTAAAGTCGAGAAGCACAATTTGACATTTAAAGTTCAAAACAGATTTAAAATTTAGTAGATTTATGACATGTTAATGGGTCTAAGTAAAGTTCAAAAATAGTTTTCCCACATTAATTATTTAACATGTTTACATGCAATATCATTTATGTCCAATGAAAAAAATTTCAATATAGTTTAATAAATAGCCCATAACATATGTGTACATAGTGAAAATGTGTAAATAAAATTTAACAGATTGGGTGGAATATAATTTTCTATAATACATATAATGTGCATGTTATATATCCTACAGAATAAATCAGATTCACAAAAACCATCAAGCATGTAACCCCCAAAAATATTTCCCCACATCGGTTGTTTTTAATATCGATGAACATTAATTTTTAGCAAGAGAGACATGCAAAATTTTATTTAATACTCTTGCACAAGTAGCTGAATTTTTTATAAAATGCTGAATATGTCATGGAAACAAAACTTGCTGTAGATTTTTAAACCGCTTAAGTCATGCATCAGAATGTTTTTGTAAATAGGATCATAAAATTAAGGTTTTGGTTAACCGATAGTACTTAACTAAATTATTATTTTTCCATTAAAAATTTATATTGTGAATTCCACTCCATCTGTGGTACGGTAGCAACATTCTAACAAGATGAAAGAGCAATCAGCAACAATAACAGTACAAAACCAGAGCAATCAAGTAACACTTTATTAAAAATAATTATTATGTGAGATTAAAAACAAGCATGAACCATGTCTTCACTCCGATGAAGCCCTAAATTTAATGACATCATTTATACATTATTTAATTACAAAACATGTTCTATTGGAAGAAAAAAAATTCATGGGTTTCCTCCCATGCAACGCATGATTTATGGTCTCCATCCAGACATTATATCCATAGATATTTATATCCATGATCATTTAATGGGAATGATTTATTAATTTTGTGATCATCAATATTGATGAAAGCATACAGAATATGATCAACCAGTAAATTTTCATCTTCAGTATTAAAAATAAATTTAAAAAGTTATTTTAACACATCAGTTCCTACTATACTATCCAACTCATATTTATCTCGAGATACAATTTCCCCATCTCTAAAAATGATCAATAATTTCCAAATAAAAACAATAAATTGATTAGGAATATTTCCATTGCTTCCTCCATAGTTATGGGTCCTCTCTAACCATGATACATAAGAAAAACAAGAAACAAACTCTTTATAATTTTCATAAACTTTTCCCCACACAACTGGTACAAAATAAAACTCCGAAAACTATCAGAAGAAGGAATCATACATAGGCTCCAATAGGGGTTTCCCAATTTCCACAAAAGACTCAAAAGACGTGATGTTTTTAGCTTTAGTTTTTAAGTCATCACAAACAGCATCAAACTATGCAGGAGAGAAGGTTCCTAGAAAATACACTAGTTCATAATGGGATAATATAACTATTCAACAAGACTCAGGCCATAAAATTATCCAACATAAAAAACCCTTAGAATGTTATGTTCATCATGAAAACCTTCAATAATCTTTATATAATGTTCATGACAAAAATCTGACTCACTCTCTAGAATGGGTTTTAAGGAAAAGTTATTCAAATATATAGAAGTTCATGGGGAAGGTACAACAACCTGAATAAAACATTCAATGGGATGTGGAATCATAATTTTTGTGACCTAAAGATAGATAGAACCATAATTAGTATGGACCTCAATTTCAAAACATTGAATCACAACAAAATATATCAAATCCCAACTGACCACATTTTGAGGCTTTTTCAAACACTAAAAACACCTCCACATCATCATCATCTTGGAGAGTGGGTTTCCATTTAGAAAATTCATTTACACCATAGGCTATAGAAGGTAAAATTCTCTCTATGATGATTGGAACATTCTCATCACACTCCATGTCAAGGATAAGGATGTCTTTGGGAAAAGTGAGTTTTTATACATCACTAATAGTTCATGCACCCTCCCTGAAGGGTGTGTGAGTGACACACGAGATGGTTGATGAAAAATAGATGTTGGTTGGAAATTCCTAAGACCAGGCCTTCTAAATAGGGAGTAAGGCATACAATTTATGTTTTCTCTTAATTTACACATACAATTATGTCGATCATATTCTCCTTTTCTATATTGAATAATAAAATCATCAGGCTCCATTATTTTTAGACGTAACTTCTTTAACAGGATCTCACTAAACTCTTCAATAAGATTAACCATTTCCAATCTCTCCGAATATTTTTTTAGAAATATTTTGGAGAATGAATAATATTGAGAGATCTTATCCAAGGAAACTTCAAATTTAATATCTATAATAATGTTATGAATAATTTTAAGAAACATCTATTATTTAGGTTCAATATATTTTTTCAAAATTTTAGGGAAGGGAATGAGAGGGGCATAATATTTTATAACATGATGATTATTATCGGTCTCACCAATTATAATATTTTAATTTTCTTATTTAATTAGTTCCCACTTCATTTTCATTGGTTCGAGATACTTTATAGGTGTGGGTTCAATGTTTTATTCATTTTGGAAAATGCTTTCTAGATTCCCAAATTCTGTATCAAGTAGGCGTTTCATTATAAATCCAATTTTTTCACTAGTTGTAGTTTTCCCAGGGTGTTCCTTCACATTTTCATGAGTATAAAGACCATATATTGTGGTTATAACCATGATATTTTCACCAGGATTAATGAATTTATGTGATTTTCAACTTTCCCTTTTCCTTACCACCTTGATCCATAACAATTGGAACAATTCCATGTTCTATATTGAGAATCTTTTCATTTGTATCCTTATTTATTAAATTGATCTCTCCCAAATCATGTAGTAAAAACAATGTTAACTCCCCTTGAGGATTAAAAGATTCACCCAAATATTCATTTTATAAAGTTTGTTTTGGATGTTGGATGCGGTTTTGGGTAGTGTGTTGTTTTGTCACCTCTTGATCTATACATAGAATGTTGGGATAATTTTTAATTACATAGTTGGGATGATATGAGAATTGATCATTTTCCCCTTTGATCCTAGCACTATAATCCACAAATTCGGAAATCTCATCAAACTGAAATCAGAGTTCAAAATTGGGACAACATATCTAAGTTTGACCAAACTTCCCACAAAGACTAAATTGCTACATTAGGACCCTATTACTAACAAAAACAACATATTGATTGGCTTCACACTTATTGATAGACCTCTTCCTAGTGCACTTGTGCTATGATTTTTGATAATGTTTGACATACACATGTTTCCGCTCATCAACAGTGGAGTCAGAAAAGTCACCCCCATAGAATTGGTCATCTAAATTCGGGTTGTAAGGGTTGAGATCATTTTAAAAGGTATCAATGAGGAGATGGATTGAAAACTGGTGATTAGGGATTTTCCAATGGATACTTTTAAATCTTTCCCACACCTCGTGAAATAACTCTCCCTCATCTTCGAACAACCAAGTAATTTTGTGCCTAATATCAGATGTGGTGTT
The DNA here is from genome assembly GCA_963277665.1 of Viscum album. Lineage (NCBI taxonomy): Eukaryota > Viridiplantae > Streptophyta > Magnoliopsida > Santalales > Viscaceae > Viscum > Viscum album. The sequence goes on along the minus strand of OY728120.1, from coordinate 1,866,609,400 downwards.
CCTATGATATATTTTTATATAATGGTTATGAACACCCCTTCCCAGGTCTCAAATATTCTTCCATTCATGCTATGAAACCAAGTCCTAGCCATCCCTTTCATACAAAATGGGAACATTCTCAATATCAAGTCCTTGTCCAAAATCTCTCTCAGTGATAATTATTGTACATAACTATTAAACTATCTAATAAAATCAATTGAATCCACTCTTAGAAGACTATTTAATAAGCATTGATGAGAGAGATGAGAGTTCATAATTTCATAGTTCCTAGACCTAGCAGACAACCAAATTCAAGATGGGATGTTTGACAAAATTGTAATTTGAAACTCCCTGAGTCTATGTAACTCGGGTGATAGAACTATGGGATGTTGACCATTCATGTTTTGATTATAAATTATAATATCCTAATTCTCCATTACAATATTCTTTTTAGGAGTAGTAAAATGTTTATCTAGTTCAGAGTTCAAGGGCTCTAATGTAATGTTGAATTATATTCTTCTCGTGTGTAGTGTGATATCAGAGTGAAACTAGCATTATAGAATTGAACATCAAGTTGAAAAAGAATTAAATAATATAAATAATTACTGGTAACAAATAAACAGTAAACAGTGCAAAAGTGAATCATGGAATATATGTAGTTTTTTTACAAAAAATGATTCATTGATTTTTTTAATACTTGTTTTTTTTAATTTTTCTAAACAAAACAACAGTCACTTATTTTTCAATAGAAACTGCACCAAAAACATGATATTAATATCATTTAATTAGAATCGATGAATATTTACTAATAATTTCATACATACCACTTTATATTGGAAAGTATTTTCAAACCCAAATGGATGGAATTGTGATAGTTATTCTGAAATTTTGTTTTACAAAAAGACACCAATGTTGTGAGTTGAGGTGTTAATTTTCTATTTTTTTAAATTTTTGTTATTTCTATTGTTTTTATAAGGTAGAAAATAACCACCCTAATATTTTAGTGTTTTTGTTATAATCTGTAATAAAATAGGAAATAGACTGAAAACTATATGAAACAAAAATTTAAATTGGTGATAAATGAACAATAAAAAGAAACGCCCATAGAAAAACACTATTCTACTAGTTTTTAAAAGAATTTAGAATCACTAAAGGTTTGATACTATGTACCACTATAAAAATAATTACTTAATTCTTTTTCCAGGAGTTAAGACATATATATTGATCAATCTTGATGTTTCCACACCAAAAAATTCCAACTATGAAAATTTTGATTTGAAATTGACAACAGAACATAATCAATATAAGTTCTAATGTTTTTAGAATTTAAAATATTTTGAGAAATATAACCATGATCATTCTCTCTCTAGGATCATTGATTTAGAAATTAAGTACATGTGGTATGAAAAAGATGAATTAATTCAGAATTTATCTCTTCAATCAATTCTAAATACATAAAAATGATAAAGTGAAAAGGAGGAATTAATGATAACCAATAGAACAATAATTTCTCCCTGATATAGAATATTTAGCTGACAGTCATGTTCAATATAGTTATAGAAATAGAAACATACTAAAATAAAGTGTCAGAATTTAAAACAAGTGCTAGAAAGAACTCCCCAACTGATGCTTTGCTCCAGAACTCCTCTGACTCTATTGCTACAGAACGGGTATCCAAAAACAGTTCTTCGTATCTGTTATGATACTATGTGAGAGAAGTTGTTGAATGCGATTATGATTCTGAGTCAACCCCTGATTTCTCCTCACTACTATGTTTTTAAACACACAATAAACTTTTGTATGACACCTCTGTTTTCCACTAATTTCATGTGTTCTTCAATCTTCCACCAAACACATGAACTTTTTAGTCAATCACATGTTTCTTTACAATCACTGTGGTCACTAACTCTGTGCGAGTTAGGTGGAAGAAATTATACATGTATCTGGATCCAACATGAACCTGTATATCATAGAATAATAAATAACTATTAAACATAAAATGAAGAAAGGATGTTAATAATTAATGTTATTAATTTCATAGGAAGTCTTTAATTATATAGAATTTATGAGTTATTTTATTAGTATTGTTAATAATTATATGTTTATATAGATTAATATTCATTAAATATTTTATTAATTTAATATTATAATAATTCTTATTGTTAGAAAATCTATGTTATAATAATTAATGAAAATTTATGGTATTATTATGTTGACATATTTAATTAATTGTTATAAATAATTAAGTTTAAAAAGATTTATTTATTATATATTTGATAATATCATTGTTAACTTTAATGAAATTATTTTGTAAAGTAATTGATAAATTAGATATTATTATAAATGTGTATTTTAAAAAACAAAATATTATAATTGACTTTAACTATTTATTTTCTTTTATATCTAGTTAATAATTATTTTAGTTTTGATAAATTATATTTAGTTAATTAGTAATTTATTTTTTATTAACTTTTTTTATTAATAATTATTTCCATGTAATATAGTAGTTATATTAATAATTTATTTTTTTTATTTGTATTTATGTTTTTATTTTAGTTTATATTAATATTAATTTTTTTAATTTTACTCACCCCTCTCACTTCTCCACGGCGTAGTAGAGAAGTGGTAGGGTTCCTCTTCCTCCATGCCACAGATCGAATTCTCTACATGGTGGAAATGTGGAATTTCTCAACAAGAGCACATCACCACTTCACAGTAGCTTCGCATCGGTTCTCCCGTAGCGGAGGACTATGGATCTCCTCTCCCTCGAACAACGACATAGTAAGGGTTGTGTCATCTCTACCTATCCTCATTTTGTGTGGCTCCACTCAGCAGACGACATCCTCCAACAATAGTGGATCAGGCTTGATGGTTTCTCCTCAAGGAAGAATAATGGTCGGTCTCCCTCAATCATCTAGAATGTGGTCAGTATTCACTGATCGGTGCCTAGGGCGTCAAATCCATGTTCAAGAAATCATCTCCAGTAACCAATTGACATGGGTTATGAATTTTTATAGATATATGTTAGGATTTCATAATGGATAAAATTGATTAGTTAAGGACTGTTTAAATTCGTTTTGTGGATCTACAATGATGTAAGAATCCGGTTTGAGGCAGATTTGGGATTATGTATATGATGGGGAATGATTTTTCATGATAAAGGGGAGGTCTGGGTATCAGTGGCTGGGGGAGGTGAAGATATCATCAATGTTTCATGAGAAAGTCATAAGGTTTGAGACCAATGAAAATGTAGAATCTGTGGATCAGTGAAACGTGAAGGGTGGGCTGGCTCACTGATAGATATCAGTGATACAGATAATGGTTGTCAGTATTAGTGGCTATGAAACCGAAAGATGGGGATGAACGGTGGCATCAATGATGAACGGTGACACAAAATGTGGTCAAATATGAGACTCAAGCCGATGTGCATTGGTATCAGTATGAGGGGAAAAATATTAGTCAGACTGATGAGAAAACTGATTTCGCATGTCACTGTCGGTGGAAATATAATTAATAATAAAGTCTATAATGAAAAAATAAAAAAATTATTTAACATAATCAGTTGTATAATAATATTATTTAAAACATAATTAAATTAAAGACCCTTAAACTAATACTGAAACCCAATAATGAAAATATTAAGCTATTAACTAAATTAAATTGATAATATATAAATACAAAATCTAAAATTAACATATAAAATAACATCAACTAATTAAATTTATACTAGATTAAAACATTAATTAATTAATTTAATTTATTAACTATTAAAAACTTACAACTAAAACAACAACGACATTGGAGAATAAAAAGTAATACTATCGATAGGTGGGTCAAAAGTGTTGAACTACTGGTGATACATGACATACAGAAATGGTATTTGTGAGTCAAAAAAATGAAAAATTGGAAAAGTCTGAAAGGAGTCACTGATAGTTGTTGATTTAAAATTTTAACTACTTTTTTTTATTTTAAATTATTAAGGACATTTAGGTGTTAACATTATAAATTAATTAACTAACTAACTAATAAAAGATATAAAATTAAAAACTCATTAGTTTATTTGAATTATAACTGAACATCATAACTTATCATAAAAATAGTGTTATTAATTAGAATAATTAATATTTTTAATTTATTTTAATCATTAAAATTATATCATATATTATTAAATGAAAAACTATGTTAATTAGAAAATTATTAAACAATTCTTTAATATTAATGTAATTTTTTTTAAAAGTTGGAATATTTGAAATTAAGAGAAAAAATTGCTAAATAATTATACTAGACAAGTAAATTAAGAATAAATTTATTGTTTTAAAGACTAAGAATAAATATTTTGATATCTATGTTGGTTAATTATGAATTTTTTTCAATATTAAATTAAAAATGTATGAATAATTGTAAAATTGTGTAAAATTAATTAATAAAATTTTTAAAAATAAAACCAAAAGATGTGGCCAATTGAGTAAAAAGTATGACACTTTTGGTTAACTTAAATTTTTTACATATATGGAATGTTCTATCCAAATGTGTACAATTTTGGGATCAATTACCCCCACAAGGATACCATTTTAGGTTTCAGCTCATTATTCAAGAATGATTTTGGTATTGGATTAGGCACACATGTACTATTTTGAGATCACAAGGTTTAAGTAATTACCTAATTATTTGGAGAGATTTTTCACACCCACTAGTAAAATATGGATCCGACATTTATATTTATTTAATATGAACATGAAGAAATTATTAATCCCATCATAGATCTATTAACCTAATAAAATTAATTATGTCTCAGTAAAACATATAGAGGATATTATCAAAAGGAATCCATAATGAAATGTTCTGTGGAAGCATTAGAAATTATCTCCATTATTCTATATGAAATATTAAAGGAAATTGATGTGGATAAAAACAATTTTATAGTTTCATTAGAAAATTACATTAACTAATAATAAGAAATGTAGTTTAAGTTTGAACTTTTTTTCTAGATGAAATTATATATAATAAAACATGGAGGAAATGAACTAATTTTAGAAATCTGTAAAAAAATAGAGATAATAATTTTAATTAAAATTATATAAATTTGATTTAAAATTAATTTGTGATGAAAATAATTAAAAAATGTTTCATATAATTATTTCATAATGTAGGTAAATGGTAGTTGAAAAAGATCCAACCTAATGATTTTAATGATGATTACTTTTTTATTGACTATAAAATATATGAAAACCCTAAAATCAATCATTGAATTTGAGATAATTACATCCATAAAATAATACAAAAAATATTGACATAGAGTATTATGATTATTGAAAAAATGAGATATGGTCAGATAATTATATAACCATCCCCTTAGATTAATTATAATTTAAATGGATATTAAATAGTAAGAATGATTTTAATACAAATATATAACTTTAAAATAATTATTGAAATGAGTTTGTATAGATAATAAGAATATAATTTCAATATATGGATGTTCAAACATAGAAATAATAATTTTAGAATAATATTGTTGAAGAAACACCTATGTATAACATTTATTTTGTCCAAATAAACTAATATAATGAATAATATATTGATTTTCAATTCTTGTGGATAAAATTATTCTGTTTTAAAATTAATTAATAAGGTGGAAAATAAGCCACATAATGAAAGAGGGTAGTAAATAAATATCAATTCTCAATGAATTAAAATTTATATTCTATCACGTACCATAACTCTGAACATTTTCCAAAGTGAAAAAATTTGTGAATAATAAAATAAACCATATTAATATCTTATATAAGAACTTAATTAAATTAATTTATACCTTTTATAGTCTTATATTATAGTCATATATTGCATATATATTAGTCAGTTCTTATTTATTTTCATCATCAAATGTTAGTAACATTTATTATTTCATACTTATTTCATAATTTTGTTATCAATGCTCATTTATTAACATAAATTTCAACATTCCTAGAATATTAAATGTAGTCAAATAAATTTTATTCATTTATTTTTATTACCATGTTTTTTTATTGAATTAATGGGTATTGTTGGCATCGCGACCCAAACCAACCCGAGCTCAAGCCGCATCTACCCCAAGCTAGCCTCCAAAGGCCAGCTACTGGCGACAAGCACTGAAGTCTAAAAAACTCGGGGAGGCCTTTGCTTGAGTACCTGTACACACACTTGCAGCCCACTTAATGAAAAAGTGTAGAGTAAAAGCAAAAGTAATTTACTAATTGCTATAAACAACCACAAAATTTCATCGACCTCTAAACAGTAATATGAAAATAATGAAGGTAAACTGGAAAGAAAAAGGAAAAAACACGTTCACAACCCGAAAAGTGCCACAACACAGCAACACGGTAACAAAAGTATAACAGCTGTGACGGTCCCTCACCTGGAACCTGACAACAACCATCATACGTGATCCAAGCTCCCGAACACCTAAGCTCCTCTAATGTCATGATTGACCTGTCCATCGCCTGAAAGGGCACACCAAATGCAGGCAAAGCCCAAGAAGGGGTAAGTATAAAAATACACTGTAGGATACCGCGAAAGATCGAGGGAGAAAAAAAGGATTTACTGAAGAGGTGAGAAGTAGATCGAACATGGAATAATAAATGAGAATGAACGAGAGTGCATTAAAGAGGACAATAGAGTAATAGCTCAACCCAAAAAGAGAAAGGGTGTAGACTCGTCTAAACACAAGGAGCAAGAAATGGTGAAAACGTGAAAACTCTCATCGAGTATTCTCTTCATATTGTATGAGATTAGACTCATCCAACCAAGAGAAGCTAGCCATGGAAAGCATGTTTCATAACCTGCGCGTCTTCACTGTTCATGGAAAGAGAGTAAACTATCCCAAGGAGTGGGTACTGGAACAAGCTATATACATATCAATATGCTCCATCAAGAAACCCAAACATGATCATAAGGGGATCTCCATACTGTAGATAACCTAAGGTAGTGAGTATCCAACAGTCTCAGAAGAAAAACCTATCATTTCCCAAAATCCTACACGTCTGCCCTAAATTGCATGTCAAGGGGCTCAAATCACCGCACCTCGACACCATCCTCTTTGGGTGGCATAGACTCATATGCGCAGTTTTAGGTCGCGTCACAATGACGCGTCTTGGTGGGGAAATCACCCATCATTCTTCAATGTTCTGGGGATAGTCAAACCACACATCGTCACATTCACACAGCCGAGATGACTTCTCATAGTCAAAGCTATCACAACACTGACCTGTACAACAAAGGGTACCACTTTGGTAGTCATTGAGAAAAACCACAAACTAGCCTAATAGAAAGGATGGAGTATGAAAGAAGTCGTTGTGTAATCAAGTACCCAGTCTTTGATGTAGGGTAAACCCTAAGAGGCCATCAGGTAACCAACTAACCTAGTCTCTAAAAGAGGGTAAACCTTAAGAGGTCATCAGCTAACCCACAATGTAGTCTCTTCTGGAGGGTAAACCCTAATAGGTTGTCGGGTAACCCACTACCTAATCCCTACTAGAAGGTAAACCCAAAGAGGTTGTTGGGTAACCCACTGCCCAGTCTCTGCTAGAGGGTAAACCCTAAGAGGTCGTCGGGTAACCCGCTACCCAGTCTCCGCTAGTGGGTAAACCCTAAGAAGTCAATGAGAAACCCACTGCCCAGCCCCGCTTGAGGGTAAAAATGGAACTGCTCTGGCTATCCCTACTGGATGGTACAATACTAGCCAACAGAATATGGAGTGGTTACCGTGCAACCACCTAACATCAGAACAATTCACCAAGTTGAGGTTTAGCGCCCATGTAGTGTGGGTCACGCTAATACCTGGAGCTTTTCCTAGGGAAACATGTCACTGTAGATGGCGGAAGGAGGATATGATCTTGATACTCGGCTAGGGAATCATCCCCCAGGCTCATTGGGGTTTCGTACCCTACTGGAAACAACATCCTGCGTAGAGGATCAGTGCCTGGATAATGTATTGTTCACACCGAATCCACAAAATCACTACTAGGGTACACGAAGGGACGAGATACAAAAATCCCACACGACTGACACCAAAGGGGGAAACCCAAAAAACTCTTCCGATCAAACTATCCAGAAATGAACCAGGGGAAACCACTCAACCCTGCTGGTTTAAACCATCGTGAACAGAGTCACCCTCTATGTCGCGAGAGATCAAAGGTACGTAAAGCAGAATACGACATGCACAAGGGTCCCACACGACGTGTGGCCCTATCTCATCTCCAACCCAAGTACACAGACATATCGGGTAAAAAATACTACATGTATCTCCAAGAATATTCATATACTCCCAGAGTATACCACATCTCTAGCCCAAAGGCTATCGTGCACATGACACCCAACATTAGCATGAAGAGAAAAAACGTAATTTCACCAACCTGCTTCCTCCATGGCCCTAGAATGTCCATCTATATCTATTCAATCATAAACTTAACACAAACGGGATATAACACGATCACACGCCAAGGGTTCGCTTCCAAACACAGCAAGAAGAACCTCCAAAAGAGCACCTTTCATGCTTCCACATTTTATGAGATCACGAATGATACTTCGCACATACAAACGGGACGTACTGTTGTAATCCTCACTAAAAAACATGCAAGATCAATTATTTTCTCGCCTCTAATAGAAATCTGACGTCATAGTCGTTCAACACTGAATTAAGGCTGAACGATGTCCGGTGGTCCCGTGCCTCATTCCCGAAAACAGTCGGGTGCATCGCACCATTGTGATCCCCTTACAAAAACATGTCATATTGAATTCTCACATTCATGGAACAAATACTTGGAGATAAATATGCATATTTCCATACCGTTCAAGAGAGGTGATATGTGGGACCCTCATCCAAGTCTTGAAGCTCTATGAGTGGATCGCACCGTTGCGATCCTCTCGAAAATGTACACAAGATTGATTATCCACTTATCTGAAATGAACAACCGGTGATAAAGATGGAAATAACTGTCAACGCCCAAAATGGACCTTGCGGGTCCCACACCATGATTCATAATTAAAGCGGATGGATTGTGCCATTGCAATACCCTCGCAAAAACACTCAGAATCGACTGCTCGCATGCCCCGAACGGACGTCCGATGAGAAGGTTGTGAAGCGCTGCTCGCAGCTGAAAAGATGGGCTGCGGGACCCCTTCTTCAACCCCAGTTTCAACGCCCGAAACCATAATCTAAATCTTCTTCTTGATTATAGGATTGAAACTCCACTTACTTTTCTCAAAATAGACACCCGAAGAAAAAAATTACTGGTGTCCAATGTCAGAGTGGGTGAACCCCTTGGGCTAGACCGGCCCAGTCCGCCCGGTCTGCCCAGTCTATGCCGGCCCGCGCCTGCCGACCCGGCTCATAGCACCAGCCTGCAACTCAGCCATGCAGCCCGGATGGGGACCCTGAGTCCATGAAGCACCTACTAGCCCTCATGGCTGGTCACTGTATTCCGCAGAGTCCCGCTGAAGGTAGGTCTCGGTCCCCTCTCGGGGTTGTGCGCCGCGTCCCCGGTTCACCTCACTATCAACCTCGCTGCTACCTGGAGCTGCATGGATCCATCTTCGAACAGCGCGAAGCCACTATTTCTTTGGATTCTTCCGCCGTGACCCCATCCTGGAAAGTCACCACCGCTGCTGGAACTATGCCGCCGTCGCTGCCTTGAACACACCGCGTCGCCGCCACCGCTCACCCGACCTCTATGGAACAACTAGAAAAAGGGAAAACAGACGAGAAAATTCTCGGGGCCACCTCAGAAGCCCATAGACTCAAATATTTGATCCGTAATTATCGTTGGTAACATAAATCCATGACCTACGCAACCAGGTGCTTCGATTGACGATCAGACAGCAATTCAACATAGGAAATTAAATTTAAAAACAAAGAAAAAACCAAAACAAGAACAAAACCTCCTACCTCGTTGGGTGTAGCCCAAAGCATCACGATTGGTCCGCCAGAGCCACAACATCGTTCCGGAGTGGTGGAGGAGAGGGGAGAATCTCTTCAAGAGGAAACCTCCAGGGAAAGCACTAAGTGGGTGAAGAGGGTGGGGGTGGTGTTTAAATAGAAAAACACTTAACCACCCCTCCCGTAGAGCTCATACCCGAACATTCGGAGAGGTCGAAGTAAATGAACCCCTAGGGTAAAAACCACGTTTTGAGTGCAATGGTGGTCTCAGAAATCTATGTCGAGCCTCCTTTAAAAATTGGTAAAGTCCACGCCCGATGCTGTTAAATTATGAAAACGACCCTGGTGGCATTTTTCATAGAAGGGCCGCAACTGAGAATGTTATTCCCCTCCCAGTATCCCGCATGTCTACCATGAACTTCAAGTCAAGGGGATTAAATCGCCTCACCTTGACACTATCCACTTTGGGTGGCACTAACTCACCCGCACGGTTTTAGGTCATGTCACAAGGACACATCACGATGGAGAAAGCTCCCCTCATTCTTGAGAGTTCTGGATATAGTCAAAGCACACCTTGTCATAGTCACACATCAGAGAGATCTTCTCAAAGTTGAAGCTTTCACAACCCTGAACCGTACAACCATGGGTCCCGCTCCGGTTGTAAAGGAGAAAAGACACAGATTAACCTACTAGAAAGGACATAATCTGAAATAAGTCATCGGGTAACCCACTACCCAGTCACTAGTGGAGGGTAACCCCTAAGAGGTTTTCGGGAAACCCACTGCCCAGTCTCTACTGGAGGTTAATCCCTAAGAGGTCGTCGGGTAATCCACTGCCCAATCTCTGCTAGAGTGTAACCCCTAAGAGGTCGTGGGGTAACCCATTTCCCAGTCTCTGCTGGAGGGTAAACCCTACGAGGTCGTCGGGTAACCCACTACCTAGTCTCTACTGGGGGGTAAATCCTAAGAGGTCATCTAGTAACCCACTGCCTAGTCTCCACTCGAGGGTAAACCCTAAGAAGTCAATGATCAAACCACTACCAAGCCCCGCTCGAGGGTTAACCTGAAGAAGTCGATGAGAAACCCACTGCCCAGCTCCACTTGAGGGTAAACCCGGAACTGCTCTGTCCATCTATACTGGATGATACAACACTGGACAACATAACACAGAGTGGGTATCACACAACCAGCTATTGCTAGAACAATTCACCTAGTAGAGGTTCAACTACCATGTAGTGTGGGTCACGCCGATACCTGGAGCATTTCCTAGGGAAACACGTCACGACAGAACGTGGAAGGAAGATATGATCTCGATACTCAGCTAGGGAATCTACCCCCAGGCTCACTGGGGCTCTGTACCCTACTGGAAAAAAACTCATGGGTAGAGGATCGGTACCCACGTAATGTATTGGTCATAGTGAATCCACAAAAACTCTACCAGGAATCATGAAGGGATGTGATAATGAAAGCCCATGTGGCTGAAGGAAAAATGGGGAACCCAAACAACTCTTCCGATCAAACCTTCGAGAACAGAAATAGGGGAAACCACTAAACCCTACTGGTTTAAACAATCTTGAATAGAGGGAACCTCTATGTCACAAGAGATCAAAGGTACATAATGAAGAACATAGCACACACAAGGGGTGCACACAATGTGTGGCCCTATCTCATCTCCAACCCAAGTACACAAACATTATCGGGTACAAACTACATCATATACCTCCAAGAATCTTCGTTTACTCCCAGATTATAACACATCTATAGCCCAATTTCTATCGTGCACACGACACCCAATGTCAGCACGAAGGAAGAAAACATAATTTCACCAACCTGCTTCCTCCACGACCCTAGAACAACTATCCATATCTCTTCAAACATCAACTTCACTCACACGGGAGTGAAAGCGATCAAACACCAAGGGTTCACTTCCAAACAAAGTAATGAGAACCACCACCAGAGTACCTTTCATGCTATAACATTTATTGAGATCTTGAATTATTCTTCACACATCCAAAAAATGCATACCGTTGTACTCCTTGTGGGAAAACACGCGAGATCGACTATTTACATGCCTCCAACAGACAACTGAAATCAATGTCATTCAACATTGCTTTACGCTCGAAAAACATCCTGTGTTCCTGAGCCTTGGTCCCTAAAACAGTGTGGTGAATCACACAATTGTGATCCCCTTATAAAAACATGTCAAATTGACTACTCACATGCATGGAATGGATATTTGTTGAAAAAGATGCATATTGTCATACCTCACATGTGCGGTGATTTGTGGGACCCGCCTCCCAGTCCCAAAGCTCTACGAACGGATCGTACCACTATGATCCTCTCGAAAAAGTACACAATATTGACTATCCACATATCCGAGATGGACACCCGGTGATGAAGATGGAAATCACCACAAACTCCCAAAATAGCCCTCGTGTGGTCCGCACCATCATGCATAATTAAAGCGGGCGGATTGAGCCATTACAATGCCCTCAGAAAAACACTCAGAATCGACTGCTCGCACGCCCCGAATGGATGTTTGATGAGAATGTTGTGAAGCGCTGCTCGCAGCTTAAATGATGAGTCATGCGGCCCATGCCTCAACTCCAGTTTCAAAGCCTGAAAACATAATGGAAATCTTAATCTCGACAGCAGGGTCGCAGCGCTGTGGACGACGCTCAAAACGGACACCAGTAGCAATAATTATGGTTGTCTGAAGTCAGAGGCGGTGAACTGCTTGGGCTCGACCGGCCTAGTCTGCACAGTTCTCCCAGTCTGGGCCAGCCCATGTTGGTCTGTCCATGGTTCCCGGGTCCATGCTACACTGCCCGGCCCTTGTGGCCTGTAGCGGTCTAATGTGGAGACCCGCCGAAGGCGGTTCTTGGTCGCTGCTCGGGGTCGCGCACCGCAACCCCAGTCTGTCGCGCTGTTGACCTCGCCGCCGCTTAGAGCCACCGCCACACCGTGTGACGCCACCGCCACTAAGGAGTATTCCACCACACTATCGTCTCAGAATGCCGCTGCCGTTGCTGGAACCGGGCCGTCGTCGCCTGGAACGCGCCGCGCCACCGCCGCCACTCGCCGGACCTCCCTGGAAATGCTGGAAAAAGTGTTAAACGGCCGAGAAACATCCCGGGGCCACCCCGGATGTCCCGAGACATGAAAATTTGATCCCAAAGGATCTTTGGGAAGATAAATTTGAGCCCTTTGTAACTAGGGTCTTCACTCAACGGTTGGACATCAATTCGACATAAGAAATTAAAATTAAAAACAATACGGAAAACAAAACAAGAACAAAACCTCCTACCTCGTTGGGCATAGCCCGAAGCTTCACGATTCGTATTCCAGGGCCTCTGCACCTTGCCAGAGTGGGGGAGGGGAGGGGAGAAGCTCTTCAAGAGGAAACTATCAGAGAAATCATTAAGGGGGAGAAGAGGGTGGGGGTGGTGTTTAAATAGAAAAACACTTAAACCCCCTGCCTGTAGACCCCGTACCAGAACATTCTACGTGCTGGGGGTTATGCCACCCCTAGGGTAAAAACCACATTCTAAGCACAACTAAGGTCTCATAAATTTAATCTGAGCCTCCGTTGAAAAGTTGAAAAGTCCACGCCTGGTGCCGCTAAATTAAGAAAACGTCTCTCGTGGAATTTTTCACAGAAGGGCCGCATCTAGGAATGTTATACCCGTCCTAGGGTAAAAAAATTGATCTAGAATCAACGGTGCCCTCAGTTTTCCCATCTAATCTACCATTTAAGAGTTATTTCATTTATTTGGTGTGCCCAGAGTGAAGGCACTAAAAATTTAATTCTGGCCACATCAGGGCTCAGAATCGCATGCCATCTGAAGGCGCTTCATTGGAATAACATCAAGAATATTACAATGACTTTTGTAGAAAAAATCAGTTTCTTGCTATTGAGGAAAATTAAACCTATAATGAAATGTTTCAGGTAATTTTCTATTTAACATATTTTATTAATGATTAATTTTTTGTCACCCATAAAAATTAATATTATGGATAAAAATCACTCCATATTTTCATTTACCCCAGTATTTATTTCTGTATTCTTCTTGTTATTGAAAATTATTAATATGGTATAGAACAAACCCTAAATAGAACAATCTATATTAATGAATGAGGGAGATTAATAGAATAATATTTTCTTTATTTCATAGGGATACTTATTTTAATATAAAATAATTATTCTAAATATTACGATTAACATTTATTTATTTTTGGGGTTTTATATGAATTATAGTTGAGACCTTGGGTTAATATAGTGTGTGATTCCTAGAATGGTTATGACTAGAATATATGGTTGAAATATATATTATGTTTTATATAACATGCAAATTAATAAATATTGAAAAATTTGAATAAATCATTTAGGGTGTGGGAGTGGGATTGAAATATGAGAATTCCATTGAGGTAAAAATATGTGGTTTACTATAGGAATTACATAAACATTATTAGTGTGGGTGTTATTGAAAAATAACAATGGGTGTAGAATTTTTAAAATAAATAAATTAAAATGATTTATTTTATTTTATTCTATATAGTATTAAAATTTATATTAAATACAATGTTATGTGACTTTTATCAATGTTGGAATATAGACCCCAGAGATCTATATAATCATTGTAAAAAATTAGTGGTGAATAAGGATGAATTTAGACTGTATTGTGGATCGTTGAGCTAATGGAATTTGTTGTTCTCATCAATGATGGTAGTGAAAAACCATTATTCATCAATAATAAATCTAATATATAGGTAGGATGTTCATTTTTTCTATTATTTTTTTCATCAACAATTAACTTGGTTGAATTCCAAAAATAAAATTGAAATCTCCATCATCGGTAGATTAATGTTTATGGAATTATATTTTTTTCATTGTGTTTATTCTCCTTTCTTCATTTTCCTCTAAGACAATGAATTGGGAATGATTGAACAAGTACGAGTTTCATTCCATATATTTTTCGGATTATTTATTTCTTCACCCATTCTTTCCACATTAATTATAAGTGTTTATTTGGGTTTTTGGTTAAAAACACATGATATTAAATTGTTTCATGACCATTGTTTGGAAACATCGATTGATACCATCGGTGTGTTTCATGATTGAGGTTATGATTGTGGTGTGACAATGATAGTGGATGTTCAGAAGCTGATTGGAATGTATTTTTAAAATTCAGTCAACCATTTTTCAATGGGTCATATATGGAGAGAAGGAGAGGATTTTTCTTGATCATATTTGAAGCAATCCATCCACATCTCTAGGGCCTAGAGGCTCGACCGACCAATGATCTTTAGGATCTAGTGAGGATGGTGGCTCCAGCAAATCAGTGGTTGAAATGATTTAGAAACAAGAAGATATATATAATCTCATATTACATGGTGTGTAATGTAGTGATACACTCTATATGGGACCACTAGCTAGAGATCTAGGTTTTTAGCTAGAGTTAGGTGTCACAAACACTATGTGACATGGTTGCATTCCATGTGACCCCTCTATGATGAATCAAAATGTACATCAGAAGGTTCGTAGACATATCCATAAGAACATATCCATAGACATTCCATGGACATAGACAAGGACGAGGCTAATGTATAAGTGTTTGTACATGGGAAGGGAAAATATCAACGACGTGGCCAGACAGAAATGGATAGTGTCGGGCAACCTCTACCCTCCATGTTCTTCATTCACATGCCATGTTTTTTGAGGATTACATTCCACTGGATGATTTACCACATTGGTAGACTAGAGGATGGTTGGAAATTCCATATACCCCTATTAGATGCAATGTACCGCCTTTAATGATGTTTTTAGTCCATCATTTCTTAATTCTAGACCATTGAAGGTTTTTTGTGTCTCCCTGATGCCATTCCATTGAGGATAAATTGTGGAAATACAACCACATCACATCACTGGGATCCCCAATATAAAATTAGTCACTCATATATTTTCTACTGTCCCTTTTTAATACTAGAGTGGTATATTCTCTCTTCGTAATACACATGGTGGGGATTCTGGAATTAGAATAACCTCATTGTGTTGGGCATTGATACACTATATTGAATGCTATATCAGTAGGTTTCATAATTTCATTTTAATGGTATCCACTACATTTCATGTTTATCCATATATGGTTCATACTTTCCCCCATACTTTTTAGGGAATGACCCCTGTCTTATATTCTGTATCTTTGGAGACCTGCATGCTTTCTTTGGAAGGGTCCAATGATATAGACCTCCTTGATTAGTGTATCTAGGGAAAATGTGTCATGTGGAGTGTCTTCTTTGGGAATATGTTATCATTCTAGAAGAATCCTATAGAAGAACTTTTCTTGTGACCACATAGTGTCATGTTGTTTTTCCAAGAAATATTAGGGATATTCATTTACACAATGATTTTTATATCATATATTGTGATAAATATACTTGGTTTTGTCACGTTTTTTATTTTTAGGGTGACGTATTGGGTATTTTTATACTCACTCC
Organism: Viscum album; assembly: GCA_963277665.1. Lineage (NCBI taxonomy): Eukaryota > Viridiplantae > Streptophyta > Magnoliopsida > Santalales > Viscaceae > Viscum > Viscum album. The sequence continues at coordinate 1,866,593,011 of OY728120.1, read as the reverse complement.
TACATGGGATATTCTCGAACATATCATGTCCTATGCAAATGATGACCCTATTTATGGTGTGATTGGAGAACATAGATTATGTGGAGGATACCATGGGAATTTATATCCAAGGTGTTTACTAGTATAATTCATCTTATATTAGTCCTATCCCTTAGAGAAGGTTTGACTCTATACCATTTTTGGTTGGGATGGTTATTAGAAAAATTTCAGACATCAGTGCTTTATTGGCATTCATTTGTTGTAGAATTATATTGTTATGCATGAATTGGTTTAAATTTTATCACATTTCAAAGTTGAGAAGGCTTGGAGATGTGTCCATGTGTACACATACATTAGGATAATTTCTCTAATTAGTGGTATATTCCTACTCGATGATTTTCTATAGCCCCTATCCAATTGGAGGCAGACATATGGGTGTCATGGGTAGGACCATGGTTTTTTGTGTCGTGATTGACTAGTATCATAAGTTGTTAGTTATACCTATGTACTAAATTTGATGTTATCAGTTTGTGGAAATAGCGTACAATGTTTTAACATACAGTTTTAAGCTTGGGATACCAGTATAGGTTTGACAGTTGATGTTTCAATACAATATAAATATGATCACCTATGTATTGACTCAGAACATGTAGAAATTAGCTGTAGGGAATAATTTGGTATAAACATAATAATGGATTGGTTTGAATTTTATATTTCATACTTGAGTCATCTCCTTTGATAAACTCATTATCCATGTTATATCTTATTTATCATCATGATGCCTCCATGATTCTAGCCATCTTGGATTCATAAATTCTATCTGGATAACAAGTATGATATTTTCATGGTTTCAGTTTTGGGACCCATTCTTGAGGTGTTTTTCATTAGATGGGAACAAGGCAGTTCTACCCCATATGGAAAAGCACAAGGATCCTTTTGTTGTTTATCCAGATGTGTTTTTGCAAGTTGATAAGTTGATATTACTAATAGGATAGGATGATGAAATGTGACGGATTTGAATGGCACATGTTATCCAATGATTGGGATCGTTGAGGTTTCTTAACGAGATGGAATCTGAGGTGATAATGTATTGACTCGAGGAAGTGGTTTAGAATTTCGATGTGTAAGGATACCAATCAATTTGGCAGTTGTGCATGTAATAAGTTTTCTCCATGGAGATGTAGATTGATCTAGTGACATCATTTGATGAAACCCATATTCTAAATTTTTATAACAAATAATTATTTAGAAATCTCCCATGTTACATGGTGGACATAACCCAATATCATGTGTTGGAGGACTGGCATGAGAACGTGGTGCAAATTTCCCACTTATATGATATGTCATCCAAATGGTAGTAAAAACAAAATTACCTCTACATGTTGATGTGGGTGTCATCATAGGCTTGTGTGTGATATGAGATTCTATGGCTTGTCTGGTTGATATTTATTGAGGAACTAATGTGTTTGAAAAATATATGGTTTTGGTAAGTATGTTTGATATGGAATGTGTTGTTTCCTAGTAATGTTATCCCCCAGAGGCATTGAGTACGGTTCAGGGCACAAATTGTGTTCGTACTAACCTAGTTACTATTGTCACATATAGTTATGAGACATATTTTCATGCGTATAGCCCATGATTGAGACCAATTGTTATGAGTTGATTCTTTTTTCGACCCTAGTTTTGGTAGATCATATAGGAAGGATCAGTTATTGAAAACATCTACCAATATTTTGACGTCACTCTAGGAAAGGATAGAGGGACTCACATGGAATCGCAACATAGTGTTATTTAGACCCTAAAAATTATTACTCATTATGGATTGGTTTCCTCAAATAAATTATCAAATGATGATACAGGCAAGGGTAGCAGTAGTTAACTTTTTTTGGGGTATGTAATTCATTTATTGATAATCAGTGTTCCCACAGAGATGATCATTATAACATGTGCATGATGTTAGAAATGACTCTTAGTCAATTGTCCTGTGAGAGATGGTGCAAAAAAATCTATGGGAAACCATTTTCCAACTGTTTTGGAGAAGTACGAGGACATTGTTCTTATGTGTGTTCCATGATTACCACTCCACTAATATGTATATGTATGCAGTGACATTCATATCGTGTCAAAAACTATATATAAACAAATATATTGGATGAATCCAATAGAGCATCGTGAGATGAGGGTGTAGTTGGAGAATATGTAAGTGATGTTATTTATGAGACATAATTTTTTCCCTTGGGTATCCCCAGTGATGTTCCCTAAGAAGTAGAATAAGATAACAAATTTATGTTTATACTACATGTGCTTAAACCATGTGATAGTGAAGAATAAATATCCACTACTGAAGATGCAATCCCTCTTTGATCGATTGAGAGGGGAGTGATAGAAAAAAATGATTTTCCTTAGATCAGGCTATCACTAGCTATAATTATGGGATATGGATATACTAGAGGAAAAATTAAGATGTTGTTTTTCTCACTATTATCAAATTGTGATTCCATTATCTATTAAGAATTCCCATGGAGTGTTCATTGAAATCATGAACCAGATCCTTCATCCTTTCAAATAACAGTTCTTCATGGTATTCATTAGTGAAATCTTAATGTACTCTATGTATGGGGTAAAGAACATGAGACAATTGATGATGTTCCTAGACCCAATATAGAGAACCATGATTATGAGAATCACTATATGTTTTAATTTGGGATTCAATAGGAAAACATTTCGTGGAACATAGCCTACACAGAATGGGTAGTAGTGGAACTAGCCAAGTTAGTGGTAGTACTTACATTTGATCCAACCAACAATGTTTTTGAATATCAAATTTTCATAATGTTGGAAGTGTAATATCAGAAGCTTTTATCAAATTTATCAAGTGTGTAAGAACCCATTAGTTCATTGATATTAATGTCGTAAACTTTTATTCTAATGAAATGGGTCAGCAGTGCTTCCACGAGTAGTGAAATATATTGAATATCTCCCTAATCAATATAATTCTAGAAGTGGGTGTTGAGTAAATAGTGTTTTCAAATGGATCCAGGATGGGACTATGTTTTGTTTAGATGAGGAGTCTGGTGGTGATATGAAATGTTTCAAATTAGTTGATACCAAAATACTAGAACTACCTGACCCATGATCTTGAGTTAGACACAGTAGTCTTCAAACTAATGATTTGGTAACACTACCTAGTGGGTGAGTGGTTTATCGTCTGCTATATCCCTAGAAGTATGAAGGATATGTTATCTATGAAGGATCCAAACATGATGTAGATGAAATGTAAATATTTTCCATAGAAATACAACTTTCATAGTCTATATAATCATGGGAAGGATAAAATGGAGGAAGATAATCTTAGAAGAAGATAATGTTATTAGTTGTCCTCCGAGGAGGCAGAGTAGTTAGCATTGTTTGAATTTTCCCATAGTGGATATGGATAGTTTTTCATATAATTATTACATGGTTGTTACCCCTACACTTTTAAAGTGTGTTAGGTGTTATTAGAATGTATAAATTGGGTTTTAAACCTTAAATTCTCATATATCCACTAGAAGTTCTCATGTTGTATATTCAAATTATGGGGAGAAAAATATCATATTGATAGAAAAGAAAATGGTTCCATTAATGTTTTTGGAGGAGGTGATTTTATAGTTCTATAAATCAACATTTTAGGAACATAAAATTGTGTAAATGATGTACCCAGACATTTTATGGAAATTGGGGTGGTTTGGAATGAAAAAAGGGTGTTTTATTGGTTTTCTCCAAATGCTTCAGTTTTCAGCAAATGAAGCCTAAGAACACAATTCCAGTGTATTTAATTTAAAACCTTGAGGTTTAATTGGTGAAGTGGAGTGGGATATCCATGAAATCATAAAGGTTTTACCATGTATAATTATGGAAGATGATTCCATCTACGTGATCATTGACCAACTCACCATGTCACCCAACATCATTTCCAATTGATAGTAGAGTTATATAGAGATCCTGGGATGTCACCCTTTGTACGAGATTGTCAAGCTCCATTGAATTACATTGATGACCATTTAAGATCATTAATCACACATCACATCACCATTATAGAGGGGGTTTGAGTTGGCTATTAGGGTTCAATTATTCTTGAGCACGATGTTTCACCACAATGATTATGTATAGATAGAGCAGTTCAATCATGAATTGAAGGATATTATACATGATTTCCTGTCTGAGTATGGTTTTATTTTGGAGTATAATCTATACTTGGGGTAGTTTTTATGCAACAACAAATATCATTCCACCATTGGGATGTTACTTTTTGAGGCATTGTATGAGAAACCCAATATGTCCCCACTTTGTAGGACATGTCCTGGTGAGTCAGCACTCATGGGCTTGGAGTTGTTGTGAGCTAGTATATAAGAGGATCATATCATATATTTGTATATTAGGACTACTCATAACCATCATATGTAATATGCAGACTAACGATATGGAGAAATGGAGGTTGATGTGGGAGAACTTGTGTCCATGGGTGTCTCGCCTAAGTGTTTATTTATGATATTTGGATGTGGTGAAATATTATCTATATAGATAATTGGACGATTCTATATACTATGTAGAGTTGGCGAGTTGGCATACCAGTTAGCTCAACCACTATAGGTAGACCGGGTACACGATGTCTTCTATGTTTCGTAGCATAATAGATACCATTTCGACCCATCACATGTTGTTGAATGAGGAGAGCTAGACATCAAAGATGGATCTACCATTGCTGAGTACCTAGTGGAGATTGAGGATATATATGAGAGGATCCTTCATGGATTATTTATTCCCCTACTGCATGTCCAGTGTTCAGATTATATTATTTTTGATATAAACTTGTAAAGGGATACCCAAATGCGTGACTAGTAACATAATATTTTTAGTAGGCTATTTAGAATTTTTTGATGAATATCCTTATGGTGGGGATAATATAATGGCTTATCATTTTTTAAATCATCTTTGGAAAAAAATTGTTTATTCTTGATACCAGACACTAAGAAGACATATTATTTCATGTCCCATTATGCCAAAAAATAAATCATTGAATAATAATTATTATGTTAAATAACATGAGCATGAAAAATGAGAAAAAATGTTAAAAAATTATTGAAAATGGTCCCAAATCATCATTTTAAGGACACCGAAGTGGTTAAAATATGAGTTTTACTGTTGGCATGAAAAATCAATTATTCGTGTAGGGATTTTTTGAAAAATTATACTCGGTAATGAGTTAATAAAATAAATAATTTAAATTGATTGAAATATTTTGATGTATTGAATGACACTGTAATTAATACTTGGTTATGATAATTTCCTTATGATTGGATACTAAATCTCCAATTATCTAGTCAGTTGTTGGAAATTATTCATTGTTGGTGATGATGAATCTAGACTAGATCTTGGATTATTGTGCTAGTATTGTTTGTGGATCTCGTCAATGACAATAGGGAATAACCATTATTCACCAATAATTGATCAAAACAAATGGTAGAAATTTGACTTTTGATTTACATATCATTTCACACTCTCATATGAATGGGAAAAAATTCAAAAAATTAAATTGATTTAAAAATAATTAGTATATTTAAATTCATAGAATTATATTTTGTTAGTTTTTTAGACCTCTTCCTTCATCTCCATCTACGATAATGAATTGTGTCTGAATAAAAGAAGAAAATTATAATTCCTCACATTTTTTAGCTTCTATATTTTCTTCCCCATTATGATAATGCTTCTCTCGGGAATTTATTTTGGATGGTGGTTTGATGAAAACCAAGTATTTGGTCATTCTATATCATTTCATAGATGTAATAGATTTATATTTTTGGTGCAGTATATGATAGAGGGTGAGATTGAGCTGTAATGATGAAAATGGTGCATTAGAGGTTGATTGGAATGGATTTTTGGTCTCATTTCAGACTGGTAATTAAGAGGTGGGTTTGGCTAGCATGGAAGTTTGTTTCCTAAGAGGATTCGTATCCCAAAATCCTATTCTATGGTGACTGGAGTCTTGGTTGCCACAAATCCATAGGATATGGTGAGGAAGAATGCTCTGGAAAAGTAGGGTATGTCATAGTGTAAGAACCAACAGATCTAGAAAATCCTGTATTACATGGAGAGTAATATGGTGTCTCATGCCATGTGCGACCCTTTGGCTATGGTGGTAGAGTTATGTATGGAGTAAACCATCACAAAATGTTTTACATGGTCAGACACCATCTGAACCCAATTTTATGGCTCGGTATATACTTTGATATGTATTCATACATGTGCATAAGTACCTATCATGTCACTTGTCTTGTACCTAGAAATGAATATTGCCACATGTACACGGGTTGGTACACATGCAAGGAATATTAAATAGACACAAAAATAAGGAATGATATGGGTTTGAGTGACCTCTACTAGTTGTTTTCATCAATCAAACAACATGTATGTTTAGTTCTACATTCCATGTGAGGCTTTAGCATACAATCACTCTTTTGGATAAATGGATATTCCATTAACATATAGTAGATATTATGTACCACCTTTGAGAATGTTTGTATTCATTATTTTCATCACTATAGACTAGTCATGGTTGAGTGTGTTTCCCTTGGACTATTCTATTGAGAGTACAATTTTTCATTCTATCCTCATTAGAAGATTGTGATCCAATCTAGTAGAAGTGTCTAAGGTAGAGTTTGTGGAATCCCACCATTAGAGTATATTTATATCCTTCAATATCGTTATACCTTATATGGGGTTTGGGGAATCGAACTGACCTATTTGATAAGGGATTTAAACTCCATCAATCTGGACAAATTATTTGGGTCTGTTTTATTATTTTTATATGATCCCCTATGTAGAGGGTAGATCCAAATTTGGTTTTTGGTGTCCCCAATTGGATTTGGGAGTTACTCCATGTTTGATTACTAGGGTATTATGAGACTAGTGTGTTTTCTTGAGTGATTACCAATGATCTATACCTCTTCAATGAGTGTCTCTGGTGATATAATGGATCATGGAGTGTATTTTCAATGGATGATAATTACATCAGGTAAAAGCCTATGTATGGATTTTAGTTTTGAACTCTTAGAGGCACAATATCATTCCATTATATATTTTTTTTTGATATACATGGATTTTTATATATTTAATTGAGAATAAAATACATTGTTCTTCACATTTATTTTTTTCATGGTGTCATAAAAGAATTTCAAAACAGAAATTAACATGGGGAATTCCCACAAATGTCATGTCCTGTGCAGAAAATTCCCTTTTGATAGTGTCAAGGGAGGATGTGGGCCAGGTGTAATATATCTTGATCTTGTTATATGGATGTGTCTCTTAGATGATTTCATTTTACCATAGTCCTTACCCTTGGAGATAGTTGGACACCATCGTTATTGTTTTGGATTCAATTTTACCCCTTTTCTACTTTAAATACATTACAATCATACTTGATATTAGGGTTTATAATTGTATTCAGATATTGGTTTCTATATTATTACATTTTGTAATTGTGTGTTCTGGGAGATGTGTTCATGTTTACATGTATATTAGGATAATGCTACCCATTTTAGGACATGACTTCTCGACACTGGTAGTCAGCCCCTTGTGTATTAGAGGAAAGCTTCAGGAGTCCTGGGTTAGTTGTTAGTGGGTTATGTCATGAAAAATATAGTATGGTAGAATATATCTGAATATTGTATTTATTATTTTAACTGAAATATATAGTGAATCACTCGATAATGACATTCATGAATTCTCACCTTCTCAATGTACATTTTATAAAAAAAAATTGATTAGAATTATTTTATGAAACAAGAAGCTAAAAAAATAATAATAAGTAATTATGATTGGTAAAAATTGGTTGGTAATCAAGTGTGATGGGATGTTTTGGGATCAATTTTCAAGTGTAGAGAAGGGTCCATTTAGGTAAATTTGTAGTTGAATTTATACAAATTCACATTCCTTAACATCTAAGTATATCATTTTAAAAGGTAAGTGTATAAAATAAGAAAAAATAATGGATTTATAATAATCTTTTGATGAGTCATACCTCATACACTCAAATGGGGATTTCATTTTATGAATTTCTATGTCTCATGTTAATCTTTGTAACTTCAACATTCATCTACCATGATAAAAAAATTTAACTTGATATTTTTTTCTTACAGCTAAAAAAGAAATTGAATGCATTTAATAAATTTTATATTTGTATAAAATAATTAACTCCATTTAAAATAATTCTTTTTTCTAATAATGTATATTTATCATTCAAATGGAAAATAAAATAAATTGAAAATTTTAAATTATATAATTATTCATTTTAAATATAATTTTCTTTCAAACCCATGACATATAAATTTTAATGAAATTAATTTTAAAATATTTTTTTATGCATTGAAAAATAATATATGTTAATTCATTAATGGTATGAATGTAAATTATTAAGATAAAAATAAAAATATCTTAAATAAATAGTCCTTTGAAAAATAACTCAATTTATATTTAAATGATTATAATTGGTTCAAAATAATATTAATTAATTCTTACCTTGAAATTATTTTTTATTATTTTATTAGAATCATTTTCTTAGTTATATAAATAAAACATATTAATTATTAATAATTATAATATATATATATAAATTATTTTTATTAATGAATAATTTAATTGAATTTTATCATTTTTATTATAAATTTTTCTTTTTGGGAGTTTATTTATTTTAATTTTTTAATAAAAATTACACATCATCAGTATATCTATTAGATATATGAATACTCATTTACAATGTATCCAATTATTTTACATTTGATGTATGTACTTCTAATTCCCATATATCAAATAAAATATATTTATGATGGTCATATTTCATTACAATTTAATGAATTAGATATTTCAGTAAAACAATTAATCCAATTTACATATATTTAAACGATTCTAATATGTTTATAATTATGTAAATTATTTATATATTTTCATTCAAGGTGTAGGATTCATCAGAAGGCATGTCGACAAATATTATTTCCCATGGTATTTCAATTTATGTGTGCAATCATTCCACATGTACTCTTCTTAATGATGTTTCATAATTTCTAAATTTTTTTATGATTATAAATTTTAATATTTAATGTCAATAAAATGAATCATAATTGATTTTTTATTTTTGTTTCATGCGAAACATGTTTTTTAAATCAATATTTCTTTAAATGGAAATTCATAATAAAATCATGTCGTGTCAAATTATATGCCCTTAAATAAATATTTTCCATGAAATTTTAATTATATCTCATAGATATACATATTAATATGTTTACATTTGATATATAAGATTGAATAAATAATTTATTATTATATATCTACATTCTGATGTCGTGAAATACTAACAAAATCATCATTTCTGTAACAATTTGGGAGAAATGCCCAATTCGACGTGGTATTAAGATCAATATAATGATCCTAATTTTTACATAGATTTAATAGAAATAAATTCACTAGTATAAGAATGTATGTTGTTTTGAGATATAAAATGTTATTTCCCTATTAAAAAATTTTTATTGGGTCTATATTGAGAGATCAAATCCATATATTAAATCACATAAAATCAACCAAAGTGATAATAATTATTTTTCCATTAATTACATTCACACAAATATCAACATGTGAATAAATATATAGATATAATGATATCAAAGTAAATCTAATAATTATCATTAATAAATAAATAGATAGTTATTATGATTTTTATTTTATGATTTTGGAAAACATCCATGATGTAGTGGAGTTAGTATATCCATTATTAGCGAAACATTGTTGTTCTAGAGTTACTGATAAGTGTACCATACAACGAATCAGTTTTGTGACCTACATTATATATTTTTGATTTATTGGATTTTCCATTGTCGTTGTCTTATGAGGTTTTTGATAGTAATTTTCCACATTGGCAATCATATTTTCTTGATGGTAAGTGTAATGTAAACTCTCTATATATTTAAATCATTAGAAAATGAGTGTTGCATTAGGGATTTCATTAATTTCAGAATATCCCTTTAACATTCACATTCATGATGAATTTATAATCCAACCATAATTAATTTACTTGACACTTTAATAAGCACCCAGTTTTTATTCTAAAAATTTAGATTATATGAATATTAATTTAAATTTTGTTAAGGGGAATATCATTTGGGATTACTGCAAGATCTAATTTTATAATAATTTAACTAATCTATTAATAGTAATGAGAGTCTTAACACTCATTTATTACCTGATACCACATAAAATATGTTTTTTTCATATTTACAAATGAATATTATATCCCATGATTTATTTATCCTTGTTCTTATGGAAGTAATGAAGTTATAGATTTTTCATTAAGGGTTAATAATTGATCCAGAAGTGCACCCTTCCCATCATACAAGGTTTTCATCCTAGAAACCAATGAATAAAACATATTTTTTAATTTTGGTTGAATAATTTTCCCTCTATTTAGTATGAATTGTTCATAGAAAAAATATATTTTATAATAACACATTAAACTCCTACCAGTTCAGGGAGTTTATTTATTCCGTTTGCCTCCGGTTCTTTATCAAAGTGAAACATTTTTATATATAACCTTCCATCTGATAGAATGAAAATGTTAAATTTTTTTCTTGAGAATTCCAAGATTAAAAATATATTTATTATTATGTTAACTCAATGTAATAAATAGTGGATTGAGAGATATAATCAAGGTAATGGTTTATTTTTCGTATGGAATACTCAAAATTCTATTACTCATTCATTGCATTCAGCATATCAATAAGGCTTGGTTTATTATTTATATCCCAAGAAAACAAATACATTAATCTTTTCACTTTTTCATCAATCCCATTTGGTTTCTTATTGTGAAATTACCATATTTTTCATTACCATACTGTTAAATGTGGTTCCTCTTATTTCCAACCATTTAATAAAATAAATGTGGTCATTTGTAATATAAGGAAAATATAATCAGAGTTATAAATTATAATATCTTAAAAATTAATCCAATAATGTCTAAAATTATGACGCTACCATTAAATACAAAAACAACTGAGGATTATCCAAGATCACCATTGTTTTATCATAGATTATATTAAATTGTATCCTATTATTGAAATTCCAAAGAATATATAAACATCAATCTTAATCAAATAGATTAATGTTAGGCATACCCTAATAGATAAACAATGGGAATAAAAAATATTACACGTGATTGGGTAATAAGTGTGATTTCCCAGACCCGAAACAAATATTATAACAACTACAATAATAACATATTGTCAATTAATACTGGAATTTTAATTTTTTGTTTTTTAATAGGATATTTTTTTAGAACATAGATGTGGTATGGTACATTTGGATTTTAAATGTCTCTAAATTTTTTTATTGTTTATGGTTTGTCTCTTTATGGAAACCTCAACGGTTTGAGTGGACGTTAGAGTAGATGTTGGGTTAATGGGTTGCTAAAATGTGTTGAAATGTGATCTTCTTGATGTAATATGAATAATTATCTCATTGTATGGCCATTTATGGTTATACTATAGGCCAAAAACATGGTTTCATAGAGAGGGGATACAACATAAGAGGTCTCTATGAATGATCATATTGTTCAGGACGTGAATGTATTTGGGGAAGTGGGATGGTTTCCTCTATTAAAGGGTCGTAATAGTGTGAAAAATATGTCAATGACATGATTGTCTATTTAGTGACCCTTTTTTAGGTATTTTTGGAAACTTCATTATTGTTTCTTTTTTGGATCTCCTTAGGATCGTTAATGTATGAAAATTCAGATATGAGGGGACATGCCTCTTGTAACATCCCATGTATTTTTAGAATAAAACAATTTAAAATCTATGAATATTTATGAATAAGATATTAATTATATGTTAAAAATTATTCCTTGTGAGATAGAATAATCGATACACAACAACAGGTGTCTCTGTAATATTATGTTGCACAAAATGTGGAGTTATATCGAATAATAACACAATAATAATATAAATATTTAAAATGGTTGTTAACGCATAGATATTGTATTTTCAAGAATAAACATAACATACTAAAAATATATTACCCATGTTTCTTAAATTTTTTTAAAATTATCCAAAAAAAATTGATTCTTAAAATCATAATTATTCCACTTTTGAGCATAAAATACTTAATATTTTTGAAAGGTCATTTTACTACCTTTTGATAGTGAACCATTTTTAAATATAATTTTTTTCAAATTTATAGGTTTTATTTAAGAAAATAAAATTATTTATTAGATGCGGGACATCATAATTTACATTCAATAAAAATAATGTATTTTTATGACAAAATCAATATTTTTATTATTAGTGAAAAATAATGCATTTTAAATCAGAACTAGCTTTTCATACAATTTATTTATATAGTTAGATTGTCAAATAAATTGTTATTAATGTTTAATTGGTTATATTTTAATCAATTAATTTAATTATTTACATTATATTTAATTTCATATTTAAATTTGAAATAACACTTCTCAATCCTTTGATAGTTTTTACTTATTAAAAACCCGCACAATAGTAGTGAAAATGAGAATTAATTTTAAATCAATTAATAAAATTTTTGTTTTTATAATTTTTAAAAATGGATTCCATATTTGGAATAATAAGTCTCAAATTCGGTAAAAGGGATCATTTATTTTTGGACAATATGAATCGTAACTGTGGTAATTATTTTTCTTTACCATGGATAAAGGGTATATCAGGAAATTAATAGTAAAATATAATATTTTATTAATATAATACTACCTTACCACCTATAATAATCCATTTAAATGAGATATGGCCGACCATAGGCATCCATCGGTCATTTTTAGGACCAAATGGATCCACTTGGATGTGATAATGACATTTTATAATAATTAATTTAATATAAAGAGAAATATAAAATAAATATGTATATTTTACTAAATCAATATTAATATATGTTTTTATAATTGATACCTTTCACCATAAATAGTTATTATAAATCTAAAAATATTCCCTGTATTTTTTTTTAAATTTTGTGACTTTAAATAAATAAATTTATATATGACGCAATGATGATGAAATGATTAATTTGTTAATGAAATATTGAAATAAATGATATTATAAAAATTAAAATATATTTATTTTGAACATTTTTATTCCATAAACGAATTTTATGTATGAATAATTCATTTTCTATTTTATTTAATGTTCTATTTCCAATTGAATTTGGATTTCATGAATTTAATAAAAATGAATTACTAAATAGTGTCAAAGTAGACAAAACCCTGTTTTTAAAACAAATACTATTTCAATAAATGATATAATAGTAATAAAAATATTATATTCATCTAAATGACTTAAATAATGTTAAAAATATTATTAGTAATCTACTTGAGTTTATCTATTCATTTTATAGTAACATTATTAACCATATAGTGTAAAAATATATGACCACATGTCAAGAGGTAATTTATTTAACTCATGGTTAATGCCAAAAGATAAGGTTATATATGTGACCTAATATTGTCTAAAAACAATTTTTAAGATGATTAATACTAGTACTCATCTTATACTTGAATTATATCACTTTTTAGCAGTTATAATTCTAATATTAATTTGTTACAAAACAATATTTCAAGACATCCGTGAAGTGAATCTCCTCCCGCTTATAAATGGCCCAAAAAATACCCCCTTACTCACACCTCTCATACCCCATAGCTCGTCCAAATTTGGATCAAATAAGCTCCCAAAATCCGTCCATTCCTCCTAGAATCATTTCCACAATAATAATTAACATAAAGGATGCCTATTGGCTCAAATCAAAAGGAGTTACCTGATTTAGAGGTTTTGTCTTCTCTTAAGATCCTTTTATTTTTTTATTTCTCCAACCCCCAACCTATATTTATTCAATTATCTTATATCATCAAAAGTATAATAAATATTGTAGTTTATTTCTATGCTATCAATTTGACCTAAAATTACACACTCCTTCTAATGGATATAAAATGCATTATACCTGTGTACTACGAACTACTACCTAATGAAACTATGATTGTTCAATTTTATCCTAACACCTCTCGTGGTGGCAATTATGATGAAACTGTATTTGTTTATGATATATTTTATATTTATATTTTTTATATTCTTCAATAATTATTATTTACAACCTACCATTATACTTTCTATAATGTGTAAATATATTAATTTCATTTGAGTTAGTATGACCTACCGCCCCTCAACGTGATATGACTCATTCATGCTATACATGGAACATATAACAGATGGTTTTATTAAACCTATGATACAAAAATTAAATTTATATAATACGGGTATTATAATATAATGTTATATCATATGATTATTATTATTTTAATATGATAAAGAAATTAAAGTAGCGTTCATGTTTACGTGAGACCTACTGTCTCTATGAACAATGCATATTATTTATTACACCAAATATTAGGATTTTATAAATACATATATACTAGATTTATAAGATATTGAAATAATTAATTAGAGTCTATAGATAATTTATTTTTAACAACACGGTCAATTTATTTAAAAACAAGTTCTTTTTCGACTCTAGTACTAAATATATAAAAAACATCCGATATGAACATAAATAAGTATGTAATTTTTATAAAATTGTAATAAATGATATAAAAGGAGTAGGAAAATTGAAATATTTTCCCAATAAAGTTGAAATTAACTTAATTTAATTATTCAGGAACATAACGATTGTACGTGACTAGTCGGACTTAAGGAAAGGTAACTTCTTAACCCAATTTGAATTCATTGGGTTAATCTTATACATTTAGATTATGTCATGTGTAATTATTTGAGAACAAAATTTTGATATCATATCTTATATTTATAATTTATTTATTTTTATTTTGTGTCAATAAACATAATCATTCTATTTTATTAACTTAATGATATTTGTAATGAAATTATTAACCCTACCTACATCGATTGAGATTGATACCCATGTCTTTAGTTTTGTTTTTCCAATAATATGTGTGAATAACCGCTGATTTTTTTATTGTAACTCTCTAATTATATTAGGTGTATTTATATTTTCACACATAATTATGTAATTGATTTATCCTTAATCTAATGATACGATCATTGTAAGTCAATTCATCTTAATCTCTATTCATTGAGAAATATTTTGATAATATACACCACATTGATTTATATGGTTTATAATTAACAAATTTTAATTTTAATTGCATTAAAATGTTATCTATTTTCTATTAATGATCATTCTCAATGAGAAAAAAGATTGTTTTTAACGTATGCATCGATAATGAATTCTCTGCTGCAATAACTGTTTTTTGATATTTGGCTTCCTCTCTAGGTCTTAATGGTTTTGATGGAAATAAAATACCTTATTGTTATTTTGGGTGTTTTAGAATGAAAAATGTTTTTGAAAGAGTATTTAATATTTAAATATCATGAAATTATTTCTTGCAGATGAATGTTTTCTTTCTTTGTGTCCCACATTACCTTTATATGTTGTATTTTTCTTGATATGGAATGTATGTTAATAATATTTTTATAAAATTTTTATGCAATGATCTTATATTAACTAAATTATATTTACAACTTCTTAAAAGTGAAAAGTATTACAGTATGATAAATTATACGTGGTTTTCATGTTACACCAATACTAAATGTTTTCCTTCTTTGTGTATGCTTTACAGATCATTTTATTCTCATCCCATATTTGGAAATGTCTCTCACAGGAATAAAAAAATTATAGAGTCATGGATGGTATTAAGGAAAAGTAATGATGTTAAAACATGGAACAAACCATGTTTCCTTTTAAAAACTTTTTTTTATATAAAAATTTGATCGTGAGTAGAAGTGTATAATTTTTAATAATAATGTTGGTATGTATGAGTTATTTCATAATTCTATAATGCTCTAAAATATAAAAGATCCTTAAAGATAATTTATGTAAAATTGTCAACTTTACTCAAGATTATGTAATGGTTTTGGATGGGGCCTTATATTTGGTATCAAAAGATGTTTTAGATTACATTGGAGATTTCGATGTTTCCTTAATGGGTTGGGATATCATTATGAGTTTATAATTTTATGTTATATCATATGTTCAATGTATTAAAAACTTCTTTTGAGGATTTATGATTTGAATTCACTACTGCAAAATAAGTCTATACCAACTGTTCAAAACCGTTCGTAAACGCTAGATAACTATTGGTATAATATATACCAACAGTTATCCAAACTGTGGGGAAGTAAGGCATAGGGAAAGAGATATGCCAATGGTTTGGGGAAAACCATTGGCATATCTTAGGATATCCACCTTATACCAATGATTTTACATAACTGTTGGTATAAATGTTTCACCAATGTTTTGAAACCATTGGGAAGGATTTTTTATAAAAATACCTTCACCAACGGTTTTAAACTGTTGGCATAGGCCACGCTGGGAAATTGTAGTAGCAAGCTGCTCTGGGCTGCTGCTGTGAGTTGTGAGCTACGACTATCCAGGCCTCTTTGAGTGAATTCTAGGCCTACATTTCCAGGCCTGAATTGAATACATACATAGAATGAAAAAATATACAATGAAAAACAGAATTCTAAATCAATTATTTTCCACCTTCCAGAAACTATACACATATAGATTGATAACATAACAAAAAAATTCATTATAAACATACATAATTGATTTAGAATTCAATTATGAGAGACAAATACTTGTGAAATCCAAAATTTAATTCATAATTGAATACTTAATTGAATACATAGATAATTAAATTATCAATTAAGAATACAATACACAAAAAACTGAATACGTAATTATATGTTTTATACATAATTATTAATACATACAAAATTTCATTTTCAATAACACATACATGATTGAATAAAGAAATTAGAAGCCGATAACCCCAAAATTAGGAAATGGATAAATGAATTCAACCAAACACAAATATAATGTCTCATGGTTTGGGGAGGGTGTCATTGAACTTAGTGATAACGATAATGGGTGTGTATCAATGAGATTACATGACATAGTGAATGTAGTTGTCCTTGGAGTAATAAATGACATGTGTTTTAGAATAGGGGTTGTAGTTCCTCACATGAGAAATGGATTGTGTGAGGATGGACCATGGATCCTTGTGATCATGTATCAACACAATCTGAATACGTTTGGTTGGTTTTCTATATTGCAATTGTTTTTACATAAAATGATGTCCATTTTAAACAAAAAATAGAAAATTCTATTGATACGAGCCACATCGTTCCTCATATCGAGGTGAGGTTGATTTGTACAAGCCATAAATGACCCATGGATCATTTTGCTGAAGTATCAACGAATCTGATTGGGTTTGGTAGGTTTTCCGTACGACAGTTATTGTTTTCACTTAAAATGTTGTCCATTTCAAACAAAAGTGAGACACTTTTAGTGGTATCAGCCACACCAGGCCTCAGATTGAGGTGGGGTTGACTCGTACATGTCAAAAATGTCCCATGGATCATTTTGCTAAAGTATCAACAGAATCCAAATATGGTTGGTCAGTTTTATGTATGTTAGTTATTGTTTTCACTTAAAATTTTGTCCATTTAAAATAAAAGTGAGACACATTGAGTGATACAGGACAAAAAATGCCTCAGATTGATGCGTGATTAACTCATAAATGTCAAAAATGACCCATGGATCGTGTTTTTAAAGTATCAACACAATAGTAATACGTTTGGTTGGTTTTCCCTGTGGCTGTTGATTTTACTTATAATAGTGTCCATTTTTAACAAAGTACAGACATTTCGAGTGATACCTCAACATTGTGCCTCATATTGAGTCAGGGTTGACCTGTACATGTCACAAATGAGCCATGGATCGCTTTCCTAAAGTATAAATAGAATCTAAATGCATTTTGTTGGTTTTCTGTATCCTAGTTGTTGTTTTCACTTAAAATTTGTCTGTTTCCAAAAAAAGTGCGACACTTTGAGTGGTTCCAGCCATACCATGCCTCATATTGAGGTGAATTTGACTCATACATGTCACAAATGACCCATGGATCATTGTTCTAAAGAATCAACACAATCAGAATAATTTTGGTTGGTTTCCCATATGGCTGTTGTTTTTACTTAAAACAGTTTCCATTTTAAACAAAAGATAAACACTCAAATGATACCTGCCACACCATGACTCTGATTGAGTCGGGGTTGACTCTTACATGTCACAAATGACCCATCGATCATTTTCCTGAAGTATCAACAAAATACATATTTGTTTGGTCAGTTTTTTGTATGCAAGTTGTTTTTTTCACTTAAAATGTTGTCCATTTCAAATAAAAGTGAGACACTTGGAGTGGTACAAGCCAAAACGTGCCTCATATTGAGGCGGGGTTGAATCATACACATCACAGATGACTTATGGATCATTGATCTAAAGTATCAAAACAATCAGAATATGTTGGTTTGGTTTTCCATATGTCTGTTTTTTACATAAAGAAGTGTCCATTTTAAACAAAATACATACACTTTGAGTGATACCGACCACACTATTCCTTGGATTGAGTTGGGGTTGACTCGTACATGTCAAAAATGAACCATGGATCATTATCCTAATGTATCAACAGAATCTGAATGTGTTTGGTCAGTTTTTTGTAAGCTAGTTGTTGTCTTCACTTAAAATGTTGTCCATTTCAAATAAATGTGAGACACTTTGAGTGGTACCAGCCAAACCGTTCCATCGATTGAGGCATGGTTGACTCATACACATCACAATTGACCTATGGATCATTGTGAAAATTTATCAACATAGTTATAATAAATTTTTTCGGTTTTCCGTATGGTGGTCGTTTTTACTTAAAACAATATCCATTTTAAACAAAAGAATGACACTTATAGTGATTCCCACCACACTGTTCCTTGTATTGAGTCAGGGTTGATTCGTACACATCAAAAATTAACCATGGAACGTTGTCCAAATGTATCAATAGAATCTGAATGCATTTGGTTGGTTTTACTTATGCTAGTTGTTGATTTCACTTAAAATGATGTCCAATTCAAATAAATGTGAGACACTTTAAGTGGAACCAGCCAAACCATGAATCTTATTGTGGCACTATTGACTCATACACATCGTAGATGACCTATGGATCCTTGTTCTAAAGTATCATCAAAATCAAAATAAATTTGGTTGGTTTTCCATATGCATATTTTTTTACATAAAACAGTTTCCATTTTAAACAAAAAACAACCACATTGAGTGATACCTGCCACATCGTGCCTCAGATTGAGTCGAGGTATAATCGTACATGTCAAAAATCACCCATGGATTGTTTTCCTGATTTATCTACACAATCCAGATTCGTTTGGTCAATTTTCTGTATGGTAGTTGTTGTTTTCACTTAAATTGTTGTCCATTTCAAATAAAAGTCAGACTCTTTGAGTGGTACCGGCCAAACCGTCCCTCGTATTGAGGCACAGTTGACTCGTAAACTTAAAAAATTACCCAGGGATCATATTTATAGTGTATCAACACAATCAGATTGTTTTTGGTCAGTTTTCAGTATGGCTTTTGTTTTTTCTTAAAATAGTGTCAATTTTAAACAAAAGACATACACTTCGAGTGATACCCGCCACATTGTGCCTTAGAATGAGTTAGGGTTGACTCGTACACATCAAATATGACCCATGGATCATTTTCATGAGGTATCAATATAATATGGATTTGTTTGGGTGGTTTTCCATATGCCAGTTGTTGTTTTCAGATAAAATGTTGTCCATTTCAAATAAAACTGAGACACTTTGAGTGGTACGGGCCAAACCGTTCTTTGGATTGAGGCGCGTTTGACTCGTACATGTCAAAAATGAACAGAATTAATATGTTGGGATAATATAGTGTTGGATATGTTTCATAAATGTCTTACCTAGGTTTCATTCAATAAGATATTTTACCAGTTTTTTATCATGAAACTCTGCACGTGTAAAATACTTTGGTGTTTCTGAAGATGGAGAATGTGAAGCATACTCTTATAGAGTTCTCCAACCACTTTGTTTAGTTGGTGAATCTTTTAGTATTACTTTTCAAAAATGATTACATAAAATATTTTAGGTTTGATATGGGACTAAGGGACGATGTTTGGTTGATGACAGTTCTTTTTATCCTTCCAACCTTCCTGGAGGTATTGGATAATGTTTTTTTTTCTAAAGAAGACATATTTGGAAAGATAGACTTGGGAGGAGATTTAGTGGATGAAATAATTATTCAATGTTGTTATTTTTTTATAAAATGAAATAAAAAAGGGTCGAGTGTTCTACGGGTCCTATTCCAGCGGCTTCAATAAAGAACCGACATGTTATTTTCTAACCGTGAGACATAGTGTTTTTCTAACCATGAGGCATAGTTTTTTCTATGCCGAGAGGGTTCTAAGATCCGAAAAAACCCTAGAATACCCATAAACGATTATAACTTCATTAGGATTCCATATTTGGTAAAAAATAAAGGGTTATACTAAATTCAAAAATATCCATACCAGAGTGAAAAACTAATTTCAAAAATAAAGAGTTATACATAATTCAAAAATATAATGGATCAAATTTCCCCTAATCAGCATCACCATCACCAGTGTCACCATCAGCCTCATCTTCACCACCATATCTTTCCTCGTCGTCATCCTCGTCATCGTCAACTTTCTCATCCTCAGCCCCATCCTCACCCTCAGCCCCATCCTCGACCTCGGCCCCATCCTCGCCCTCGTCCTCATCCTCATCCTTTCCCCCGTCCTCTTCAGCATCCTCATCATCACCAGGAACATCATCATCTCGACCTCTACTATAACTAATGCCTTGTGCATTGTATAATTCCCCCATAAACAACATATAGGACTTACAAGCCGCGCTGGCCTCTTGTGGAAGTGATGAATTTAATGCTTTGATCAGTTTCATAAATTCTTTCTCCCTCATCTAAACATGTTCTTCCAACTTTGTGACCCTTTTATCAGAATGTCTTCCATTCTCCTTAACCTATTCCAACTCGGTGTTATTATAATGGATACCTGTAGAGGACCAATACCTCGTTTGGCCTATATTCTTACATGGTCGGCAGCGTACTCAACCAGAGTGATCATCTCCCAAAACCTGATATAAATGATCGAGTGGCCCTAAATTGTCAGGCTCCTGGGCATTAAGGGACTCTAAAGCATCCTGTTAAAAATATTAATATATTTTTAAATTTTAAAATATATATTAAACATATAAATTAAAAAAATTAAAACTTACAATATTTTTCTTCTGTCGGTTCATTAACCGCAGTTCTATATTTTTTCCTTCTACTCGAGCAAAACAATTTTTCAAGAGGGATACGTCCTTCAATATTCAATTTGTTTTTCTGTAATGAAATTGAAACAATATAATGTGAATGTATAATCATATATTCCATAATCAATAAATCACATAATTTATGTAGGAAACAATAAAAAGGGCATGTCCTAAATAAATATTATATACAACTGTATCGTATAAGTTGCCTCTTAGGATCTGACATAGTTGTGCGCCCCAATGTGTGGAGGTATTTTTTTAAATCAATGTTTTTTTTCAAATGATTCCTAAATAATGTTTAATAATAAATAAGATAATAGTAATGAAAAATAAGAAAATTGTCATTTAAATACCTTAAATGGTATTAATACCTGAAAGTTGAATGTCACACAATGGGTTATCATTTGGAGATATTGCTATATCGGTCAGTCATCCATGATAGGTAATGTCTCCAAATTCGTGCCCACTCTTTCACACAAGCCAACATACAACTCATGATTATAAGCCCACCAAAGCTCTCCTTGCTCCTATAAATGTACTGGTCATGCACATTCGCCATCCGGAAAGTTAAACTGAAGCCCACACCCAATAGATTAATTCATAAAAAAATACAACATTAAATCCTGGAGATTTTTACACATATTTGTGCCCACACATTATCCTTGACTTCAAGTGGCATATGACTTTAAGAGAGAGGGCTGACCAGAATGATGTTAGATTATTTGGATAGCATCGCCAAAACCCACCGACATTCCTTCCTAGATTTATCAATAATCTTTCCATGATCATTGTATTCACCCATCAACTTTGTCTGGAGGTTCCATACCGTATACAAGGAAGTACACCCTATCCCCTACCTCCTATCAATAGATGAATCTATTATTAATGAAAAAAATATCCGTACAAGTTATAATAAAATCAAATTTTGGTATAAATTTTTTTAGAGTTATATAAATATACCTGTGGTATTTGGATCAATGGGCGTCACTGGATGTGCAGAAGCTGAAGGAATATCTTGTATAGGTGGAGTGTCCCTCAGTGTACACTCCTCAGAAACATAATGTGTTGGGGAAAGAGTCGAAGAAGATGGGATATAATATCTAGGAGATAATGAACCAGAAGCAAAAGACTATGGCACATACGTCTGGACAACTGGTAGTTTAATCATCAGATGTCTAAATATCTCATGTGTCCCTAAAGACACACCATGATATAAATGGGGTGTATAAGATATGTCTGTGGTAGGGGAATAGTCCTATCAGGTACAGCAGGTGGTTCTTCTAACTCTGACACTATGAGCCCTCATACCACTAACCTCAGTACTTGGACCACCATATTATCATCTAACATAGACACCACCCCGCTCCTACCAACAACCTCTTTACTGGGAGAAATATCAGGATCCTCGTCGGATATGTCTCATCTAGGGGGTGAATCATAAAAAATTGTTTAACATAAAAAAAAACACATGATATTAGAAGTTATTGAAATATATATATTTGACATAAAATACTCACAACAGGGATGACTCGAGAAATTCCCATCTGTGTCATGCGATGATTATTTTCAGTCATCTTTTTCCATCACCTCTCTTCAATTGGTGTCTTTTCAAACAATGAGAATAAATATGGATGTAATTAGAAATATATAACTAATGTGTAACGCAAAAACAAAATATAGAAATTTTTTTTGAAAAAAAACATCATGAAACAGAACATTTAGGGTGGTTTGAAGTTAAGTACTGGGATACACACTCTGAATGATGTGGGTGAAACATGTAGGTGAGAACATGGCTATATGATTATATATATTTCCCACCAAAACTTCATGTTTAAAATAAAATCTAAAAATTGAGCTATTGGAGTCATCATATATTATAAACGTGTTGCTACCAATTGCAGTAGGGATAGTGTCATATTCATCATCACCATCATCAAAAAAATTTCTGGGATATACTCCAATAATTAATCCTAATTGAGGATGAAAATGATATTTGACATGAAAAACTTGTTTCACCATTGATGCCCATACATATGTTTCATCAGGGTCAAGAGTGTGGGTCATGTCAATTACTCGAAATCCATAATCATCAATAGTGGTGCCTTGCCTCATCATTGAATCAAACCATTGACATTTCATCATCGTGACTCGACCTTGTGAGTAATAATCCAAAATTATTATTTTCTACATGACTCCATAATAAGATACATTTTCAGAATGAGGTCTAGTATCTGATGTACTTGAATAACAGTTTGTTGTGGATGTTCACATAACACCATCATGTTGTGTTCTCACATTTCTTGCTCGTTCAGTAATAATAAATTTGTATCAATTGATTACAAGTGATTTACAAGAATGAACCATGGTATTAGGACCAAAAGTCGCAGCTCTTATTTCCTTAGAAATAGAGTCCACAGGAAAACTCGATACCTGATATATAAACAAATAGTAATCCTAATTAAATTTTATTTTGTTCAGTTATTACAGAAATATTTTTACCTTCAATTTCAACCATGGAAAAAACACTTTGCTATGCTAAGTCTATTTCCTTCTCAACGATAAAGAACTATGATTTCTATATATCAATTCTTTATGTTCCCTGTAGATAAAAAAATAATAGTTCAACAAATATTTAAAATTACATGAGAGAAGATAAGAGATACATGTACTATTTACTTACTTGATATACTCATCGAACACATCAAAATTGAACAACACTATGCGATGTTCCATCTCTCTCCCTTCAAGTCTTAATGTCATCAATGTATATGATCCCAGAATTACTTTTGGCTGAGGAAGTGCTGGAAAACTGGGTTCAATTTTCTCGTACTATTCTTCTTTAATTCTCATTGGTCTGTTTATTTTCATTGTAAGATCACACAAATACATTGAGCAGAAATCAATACATTATTGAGCCA
Organism: Viscum album; assembly: GCA_963277665.1. Classification (NCBI taxonomy): domain Eukaryota; kingdom Viridiplantae; phylum Streptophyta; class Magnoliopsida; order Santalales; family Viscaceae; genus Viscum; species Viscum album. Next base: position 1,866,568,791 of record OY728120.1, on the reverse strand, counting down.
AGTAACCATTAACAATAGAACATTGGGGATAATTCCTATTCCACACATATGATTTCAATGTGTACATGTTTCTTTCAGTGGGATACATACAATCGAAAGTAACAGGTCCTCCATGAAATATTTTTTTTGGAAGATGGACAGTCAAAAGCAACATGAATGTAAAAAATTATGGAGGGAATATTTTTTCTAACTCACACAAAATTAATGGTGTCTCTACCAACAATTTTTGCAATAACAATTTGGAAAACTTCATAGAATAATGACCTCTTAAAAAATATCACAACTGAATAACTAAGACTCTTAAATTATTGGACAAGAGATGATGGATTTGTATTAGAATCAACTCATCCAAAATGACATGATAATCATGAGTCCTCAAAGATTTCAGCTTCAACCCTTTCTTATTGACCTATTTTCATATATTTCTTCAATTTACATCATGAACTTTAATAGTCTCTTACAGTTCCAGAAATTGATATTTTTAGCAGGTGTCACCACATATGAAGCACATAGAACTTGCCATTTATTTTCACTGATATAGACAGGATGCAATTCTTGACTGATCCCCCAATCTACTAAGTCTGGCCGAGATTGTAAATCATAATTTGTCTTCCCCTTTTTATTTAGAAGAATCAAAAGATTCATTTCACATATATTCTTTTCAATGTGTATTACGTCTAAGAAATGACATAACAAGTTGGTTGACCAATACAACAACTCATAGAATATACTATTCTTCTTCAAATTGTAACGTGTATCCTGGGAAAATTTATTACAATTTATATATTTCATTACACCCTTCCCAAATGAATAATTAAAATCTTTCAATTCATTAAGCACATCAGTTCCAGACATACGCTGAGGTGGATCATTAGTCTCCATGGTATTGTCAAATCATCGACGATTGTTTCTATATGGATGGTTCATTGGAAAGAATCGTCAATGTCCCTTAAAACTCAAACTATAATGATATTTCGTTCTTCTCGATCGAGTATTCTTCATACAAAAAGAACATGACAATTTTCCATTTGTTCTCCATCCATACATCATTTCATAAGTAGGAAAATCATTGATCGTCCACATACGCGCAACACACGTATTAAATATGTCTTTCGAACATGCTTCGTATGTGGGCACACCCATATCCAAAAGTAGTTTCAAATCTTTTATTAAAGGTTTCATGTAGACATCTATATCATTGTTGAGATCGTAAGGGCCATATATTAGTATAATCTTGAGAGTGTAAGGATTTTTCTTACACAACCATGGGAGAAAGTTATACATGTGTATGAAAACTGGCCATGTGTTGTGAAAAGTAAGAATCTTCCCAAATTGATTAAAACCATCACATGAAAGACCCAGTCTCACATTACGCACACCGGCTGCAAATTCAGGATATCAAGAATCAAATCGCTGCCATGAAAATCCATCTATATAGTGAACCAACTCTTCATTATTCTTTTTTATCTCGGTGTCATGCCATTTCATTTTTACAGATATTTTATCAGACATGAAAAGGTTCTTTAATATGGGGATCAATGGAAAGTGCCAAATTACATTTTGTGGAACACAAGATGGTGTTCCACTATCGTTTTGCTTCAATCGGGAGGTTCCACATTTAATACAATCATTTATTTTAGTAGTTTCCTCCCAATATAAGTTGTAATCATTCAGGCAAGCATTATTTATTTGAGAATCCAAGTTGATCAACTAACATTCATGCCATATAGTGGTTTGAGGAAATATCTGCATCATCTGGAAGTAATTCCTTAAAAAAGGTAAGAATTTATTCAATTGTAGAAATTGAAATCCCATACATAGTTTTACCATGAAACAATCAGATTAAAAATTCCATCTTTTTCATTTTACCGCATTTCTGACATACTGGAGGCATCACAACATCATTCAATTTTTTCACCCTATCAACATCGTAATTTTCGTTGGACGCATCATGTGTGCTTGTACCAAAATCTTGTTAGCTGGACATCCTTCCATTCTCATGATGCCAAATAAATGGAAACTGATCATATATAAAACTCTCCAATTTACTCCTCTCATTTGGATCATCAACATTTTGAGATTCCATTTTCTCTCCATTGTGATACCACACCTAAATGTTTGTTTAGAATCCATATTTGGATATATGATATCTAACTGCTTACCGAGTCAACCATGGTCTTCCAATACAATTAAAACACGAGCAGTGTACGCAACCACTATATGAAGCCTTTTCAAATGAAAAATCTAAAAAGATGTTCAAATTATTTTGAAAATCGGTTGAAATCTTATCAGTTTCGTATATCCAACTTCTATCAATTCAGTAAAAAAAATTCAATAATTAATTTCAAAGAAACTCAATAATAATGATGTTCAATCTAAAAAATATTTTGGTAAATGCAATTGTTTACTTTAAATGAAAGCATAACTGACACATTACTCAATATGAGAATAATATTAAGAAATACAATGAAATATTGTGTATATAAGAAAATAAGATACGGAATTTCTAATGCATATATTCAAGGATTTCCTAGTCACATATTTGATTTGGATCAAGAAATACATAAACATTAAGGGTCTAGTTGGGATTACTTGAGTTTTATACATTAACTTCTTCAGGGAGATCAGGATGAAGAGTAGGATAAGGATCACATAAAAAGTAGTTATGGCCTCTTCAAGTTTCACCTTAACAATGGATTAAGGGATCCTAGGTTTGGGGTCATAGATCTTAGGTAGGTAGGATGTATTCATTGAATCATGTCCTAATTGATTTTGGAGAGAGAACATCAATAGATATAGGTATGGATTTGATTATAAACACCTATAAAAATGTTATTCAAGAATTGTGACGACCCAAATGAAGATTCCACTCATCAGTGACTCGAACCCATATGGCCACTCATTGGAGAGGGACCTTCAAGTTATATTTTGCTTTATCTCAAATATGAATAAGGATATTTGGGATGTTCAGGGTCCAGGGAGGAGGGTGGTGGGCTGTCTAGGTTCCAGGAAAGAGGGGGGGCTATCCAGTGTCCATAAAGGTGGGTGGGGGGCTGTCCGGTGTCCAGGAGGAGGGGTGGGGGTGGTTGTCTAGGGTCTAGGAAGGAGGGGGTTATCATGAGTCCAAGAAGGTGGGGGGTTGTCCTGGGTGGATCCCAATACACTGAATGGGGTTCAATTCTATAGTTCTGGTAATTTATTATCCAAATCAACAAATATTCAACTTGTAAAAATGATAACTTTATTTCAGTGCCTACTATATTTTCATGTCATTTAAGGGATATGTGATTGTGAAAATCCTATAAATTATAGTGATGTTCGTGAATTATGGTGTTTTGCCGAAATGTGTATGGAATTCAGTAACGTGGATGATTTCTTCCATTTAACTAATTTTATAGTGTCTGTTTAGGATGAATTCTTGCATTTAACCAGTGATCTAGTTTATTTATAGGTGAGGTGAGTTAGAAACCAGGTTAGGCATGTCATTAGAACATGGGTTCTTTTATTTAACAATGTATTCTTGAATTTCAAGAATGAAAGTGTTTTGATGGATCTAGTTACTACCTACTCTATAGTATGGCCAACACAACATGTTGGAATACCCATGAAACAAAGACTTGTGTAAATGGGTCATTTTCAGCACCCCATTTGGACAAACATACTTTTCACCATAAGGGATTGGCCATGTATATTTACATGGCTAACCAAGTCATGTACCGTGTTTATATTCCCATGTATATTCCCAGGACACTAGTTTATCGTAGACACCATTTCAACCATTATACAGACCATGTGAACCCTTATACCATATCTTCATTATTAAAACCATTAATAAAAACTTATTAAACAACATCATTTGTCAATGATAATCAAATTGAACATAAATAAATAATAATATGAGATGTATTATGTAAAATGAAGTCATACTATCTTACATCCTAAATGACCGCTAACAACCAAGATTAGTGACCACAAATATCCCCTTTAGACCAAATAAAAAGTGAAAACAAAAACATATAGTTACAGAATACACCTTCATTTGTGTGAAGAATAATAATACCATAGTTCTCTTTCTATATTAACCAAGACGTCATGATTTTCGAGTTGAACTTGTATCCATGAAAACATATGAGAATCATGATTCAATACATGTGTTTTTAAGCTTTTCCCATGTAACATCCCAAGTAATTAATGAATAATAGACATTTTTATCTATGTCTATTAGTGAATTAGATAGTGTTTTAGAGGCTTAAAATGAGAATAAATCCAATCTTAAGCATAGAATACACTAATATTTTTAAAAGATTGTTTTACTGCCTTTTGATGGCAAACCATTTTTAAATCTATCTTTGGAAAATTTTATAATCTCTGTTTGTCAAAATAAACTTATTCTTTATTATTGGGACATCAAAATTTACTTTGTGTGAATTTTTGGTATTTTTCCGATAAAGTTCATTTTTAATGAATAGTTAAAAATGTTGCATTTTAATTCAAAACCTCTTTTTAATCTAATTTATTTATATGATTATATTATCTTTTGAATTGGTTTTGAAGTTAAATTAGATTATATTTTTACCATTTAATCAAACGGTGGTCATTGGAATCAATTTCACTTTGAAATTGGACTTAAACTAGTGTTAATCTTTTAATACTTATTGTTTCATAAAAACACGCTATTTGTCATGACAGCAAGAATTAATTATTAAATTAATTAATGTAACTTATATGATTTGAATTTTGTAAAATAGAAATCATTTTTGAATTCAGAATATCAAATATAGATTAGGGTAATGTTTTTGGTATTTTTCTGGAAGACATCAATTTTTGATGAATAATGAAACCACTAAGTGGTAGTTAAAGAAACTGATTTTTCGTTTAAATGAATCTTTAGCACTTATGTGATTTAATTTTCAAAAATCCAAAATACATGGTTTTCATTAAGAAGTAAAATGTGGTTCAATGAGATTAAAATAAATTTTTGGTGAATAGTAACTTTTAAGTTTTTAATCGTGATTAGAGGTAATTAGTGTAATTTATGGTAAAAATAATGATATAATAAAATGAAAATACCTAGACACATGTCCTACCCATATTGGATATGTCATGGCCGACCAAGAAAAGCCATGGGTCAACTTGGGACCCCATGGTTCCACTTTGGTAGGAAAATGACATTAATATCTTTTTATTTAATGTTAAAATTAAAATGACACAAACATGAGTTGTTTTACTAAAACAATTTTTAAATGGGGTTATACAAGTCATATTTTTTTCTATAAATATTAATTATAAAGATAAAAATATTTCATACATCATGATATTTTCTTTATAATATTTAGACATTAAATAAATTAAATTATGTATGACATCAATGTGGGACCTTTTGAATCTGAAACTCATTTTAAAATAAAATATCATTTCTTTACTTTCCAAAAGTGCCCCTCCTCTCCTCTTATAAAAGGACCCCACCTCTACCTCCTTACCCACACTTCCAAAGCCTTTGGCTCGGCCAAACCCTGCCCATTTTTTCTCTCCACTTCCCTCTCTTACTCCTTTAGGCCTCACATTGGGCAGAATTATTCCCAAGGAAACCTTTGAGCTCAAACCAAAGGGAGTTACCCGATTTTAAGGTAATGTCTTCACTTGTGTTCTTTCGTTTTATTTTGCTTCTCCAACCCCCTAAAATCTTTTTATTCATTTCTTTTGTAACAAAACCAATATCTTCCATATACTAGGATGTTGTTATAAGAAGAATTCGAGATACACCTACACACACCTACATCTAATGGTTAAAAATCATACTGTTTCCGTGGATGGCGAATTTCTGCCTCCCGAAATGATAATTGTTCAACATTCTTTTAACACCTTCAAAGGTGGACACTAAGATGACACTATATTTATATTTGATATATAATATGTTTATGTTTTCCTTATGATTCTGTATTTTTCATTTTTGGCATACCTTTATGGTTTCTATTATGGGTAAACGCGATATCTTCATTTAAGGAAGTGCATACTACCGCCCCCTCAATGTTATATGATTCGTTAATACCATATGTGGGATGTATAAAGGATGGAGTTATGATATTATATATGATATTACACATGAATTATAATATACCTTTATATAATTATGATTCCATTTCATAAAATACGAAATAGAAATGGAAGCAGCGTTCATGCGTACGTACGGCTTACCGTCTCCATGAACGGTGCATTTCATTTATTATCTCTAAATGTTATGTAATATTATAAATGCATGAATGTACTGGATATATACAATATATATGATATCTACATCATGAATACCATTCTAGATATAATGGATACATGAACAACTTGTAATTATAAAGGGTTTATTTTTTACTCAAGTACCAATGATCGTTAAAACGACCGTTATTAACATAAATAATTACAGTGTTCATGACCTGGAAATAAGTGATATAAAAGGAATAATGAACATGAAAAAGGTTCTTAAACAAGTAGAAATTAACTCATGTTTATTATTCAGGAGATTAAAGAACGACCGAGTCAAGTCGGACCCGAGGTATGGGACTTCATCTCAATCTCCTTTCATTGAGGCATCTTTTGTATTATACACAACCTTCTTTTATATGGTGTATAAACCCCTTTGACTTTTATGTTTATTCAAAAGGAATCTTTTTGATACGAAGCATTTACTAAATGACAAAAGGGAATGTTTTTTTCGTATGTATGCGGTGACAACGACTTCTCCGCCGCCGCGACCATTATTTGAGTTTCAGCTTCCTCTACAAGCCATACCTTTTTTTAGAAATGAAAAATAAATACCATGTTTTACTTTTCTTTTATTTTTGGTATTGAAAATGGTTTTCATAATGTTTTATATCAATGTCTTGTATTTATATCTTCTGATTGAAAGGTGGAAATGTTATGTTTCCTTTATGCATGTTTTATGTGATACGATTATGTTGAGGTTCTTTGGAATTATTATGAAGACGGGTAGTTCCGTGATAAACTAAGGGTGGGTGATCCCGATATATCTCTCCAATGCATTGCGTAATTCTAAGGAGTGAAACGTTAAGGTTTCTCTGAAGAGATTTAGGGAATATAGTGTGATTGGTATTCCAAACGTAACCAAGAGGGTTACTCCCTACGTTTGAATGTTATGAATGACTCAAGTTACCTTTATGTATTATGATTTCTATGATTTATTCATGATTTGATGAGGTATGTTAAAGTGCTTATGTTTTATGGGTAAAGTATGATTTCATTCATTTGTATATATGTACCCATGTTTCCTTTCAATATTTTTATAAGCCTTACCGAGCTTTTTATGCTCATCCCATGTTTTTGAAATGTTTCTCACAGGTCAAGGGAAAGGTACATGATATGATGATAGTGTCAAGGAAGTGTCAAGAAAGAATCCATGTTTTATTTTAAATATGTTTCCGTTGATGGGAAAAATGAATAATATCTTTTATGTAACCACTTTGTTTAAATGGGGAATGTAACACATGTTTTATGATCTAATTCTCTAAAACTCTAAACCTGAAAAGATCATCATGGTGTATTCTTGAAATATCTCAATATTAAGTAATGTTTAAGGCCGGGGCCTTATAGTTGGTATTAGAGGTCGTTTTAAATAAATTTAGGAGTTAGAATTATATTAAATGATTATCCAAAAATATTTTTTTTAATTATATAGCATTTGAAGATTACCAGTTTGCGTCATCTAAGACATGTTTGTTCAGAATGGTTTTCTGTACAGGAAACAGGGAAGCAGTGCTAGGAAGGCATACAGAAGGAAATAACCTTCCGAATCAGCATCCTGAGATGGTCAGAATTGGAACTGAACAGTTTGTTGCAGTAATGGAACAGTTGACTCATGTGGTAAATGGCGGTGGTATCCATGCACGAGATCAGCCAGATCAACCGCAGAGGAACATGTCAGTGGTGGAACATTTCATGAGGCAACATCCCCCATCATTTAGAGGATCATCTGACCCTATTTTAGCTGAAGGGTGGATTAAAGCATTGGAGAAGATTTTCAATGTCATGGGTTGTTCAGACAATCAAAAGGTTAGTATTGCTATTTACCGTTTTGAGGGTGAGGCAGATCAGTGGTGGTCGATGGTTAAAAATATCAGGGATGCTGATGAGATTGATTATCTTGACTGGGATTAATTCAAAGGTATGTTTCTTGAGAAGTATTTTCCTAAGGCTGTTCGACTTAGGACGGAAAATAAATTCTTGGAATTGAGGCAAGAGGAATACTCAGTGGCTGCATATGAAGAGATGTTCACTCGATTGGCATGGTATGCTCTAGATTTTATCTGAGACATTGATAGTAAAATCAATCATTTTTACTCATGATTATAACCAAAATATCGAAGGGCAATAACTTCTCGTGAGTTTAAAAGTTATGAAAAGCTTGTTCGATGTGCTGAGAAGGTGGAAATGGAGTTTTCCGATGATCAAGTGTTCTATAACAACCAGCAGAAGAAGAGAACGAGGTGGCAGGAGAAAGGGAAGAATTCTTCAAAAAAGTATGATGGTAAGAAAAATAAGTTTCCAGTTTGTGATAAATGTGGTAAAAGGCATGCTGGGGAATGTATTCTGAATTCTGGAAAGTGCTACCGATGTGGTAAGATGGGACATAAGGCTCATTATTTCACTGAAAAAGGTGAAGGTGATGGTAAGTCCAAATTTTATTTACAGTTAGTGAAATTTTTTAAGTGCAATGAGATGGGTCACTATGCAAATGAGTGTCTGACAAAGAGCTTGAGTGATGGGAAGCAGTTAGACTACAAGCAGAAAGGGTTGGTGAAATCCGTTGCAACTACTTCTGCAGATGTCGGGCCATCAAATGAAGTTGTATCAGGTACTTTTTTTTTGTTTTTTCATGTTATGACAGTGTATTTTTTGATTCGGGATCCACACATTCTTTCATCTCTGAATACTTTTCTAGTAAAATGGGAATACCATCTCAATAAATGACTGCTGAACTTGTGGTAAAAACACATGGGGGAAAATTTGAGGAAAAGGAATTTATATGAATCTTCTTATCCTTATCTGTGGAAAGAACCTACTTGAAAACCTTATTGTTCTACATCTAGTAGTGTTTGATGTTATCTTGGGTATGGATTGGCTCTCTATTTACCATGCTAAGATTGACTGTAGAGCTAAAGAAGTTTCGTTTCAGAATGACTTTCAGTTTGTGTACAAGAATGAACCCTTACTGTTGATAACTTATCAAGAGGCCGAGAAACTTGAAAAAGATGGAAATGAATGTCACCATGCACATATTGTTGAAAACAAGGGAACTGTTCAGATTAATGATGTGCCAGTGGTAAATGAGTATCCTCATGTTTTTCCTGATGAGTTTCCAGGAATAATACCAGATCGGGAAGTTGAATTTACTTTTGACTTAGTTCCTGATGCTAAGCCAATTTCAAAACCCCCATATCGAATGGCTCAAATTGAACTTTATGAGTTTAAGGAGAAATTGCAAGATTTATTAGAAAAAGGTTTCATTCGACCTAGAATATCACCATGGGATTCTCCTGTTTTATTTGTTAAAAATAAAGACGGTTCTATGAGACTTTTCACTAATTATAGAGCCTTGAATAACATCACTGTTAAGAACAAATATCCTTTGCCTCATATTGATGATTTGTTCGATCTGCTCCAGGGAGCTCAGTTTTTTTCAAAGATTGACCTGAGATCGGGGTACCATCAGCTGAAGGTAAAGGAAGCAGATGTTCTGATGACTGCATTTAGTACAAGATATGGCCATTATGAATTTTTAGTAATGCCTTTTGGGAGATCCATTGCACCTGCTATATTCATGGACTTAATGAATAGAATTTTCCATGAGTTCTTGGATAAGTTTGTGGTGGTTTGCATTGATGATATTTTGGTGTTTTCTAAAAGTAAAGAGGAGCATGAAAGACATTTAAGGGTTATTTTTCAAACCTTAAAAGAAAAGAAATTGTATGGGAAATTTAGCAAGTGTGAGTTTTGGTTGCAAAAAATTTCTTTCCTTGGTCACATTGTTTCTAAAGATGGGATAACCGTTGATCCTGCAAAAACAATGGTCGTTAAAGAATGGCCAAGACCCAAAAATGTAATAGAGATTTGTAGTTTCCTTGGTTTTCCAGGCTATTACCGAAGGTTTGTTAGAATTTTTTCACGGTTATCTAGTCCAATGACTAAGAGAACTCGGAAGGGTGTAAAGTTTATCTGGACAAAAGAATGTGATGATTGTTTTAAGAAATTGAAAAGAAGATTGATGAATGCTCTAGTTTTGGCACTACCTTCCAGGAATGGAGAGTTTGTTATCTACAGTGATGCTTCATTGAAATGAATTGGTTGTTTCCTAATGCATAATGATTAGGTAATTTCTTATGCTTCACGACAGTTGAAAACTCATGAGGTAAATTACCCTACACATGATTTGGAATTAGCTGCTGTTGTTTTCACTTTAAAAATTTGGAGGCATCATTTTTATGGAGTAAAGTGTGAAATATATACCGATCACAAAAGTTTAAAGTATATATTCACTGAGAAAGAATTGAACATGAGACACAGGATATGGATAGAATTAATCAAGGATTATGATTTTACAATTCATTACCATCCGGGAAAATCAAATAAAGTAGATGATGCTTTGAGTCGAAAAATTAACGCTTCATTAGAAATGTTGCGTTTGGAACGTGATCCTTTGGTTAAGGATTTGATGAACTTTAGCATAGAAGTTGTTGGTGCAGGATGTTCTTCTGTTTTGTTTCAGGTATCAGGGAAATATTCTCTATCAGATAGAATCAAGCAAGCACAAAAGCAAGATAGTGTGTTACAGAAAATGTTAGAGCTGGTTCAGAAAGGTAAGTTTCCTGAATTCAACATTGATAATGATTGCGTTTTGAGATTTGGGAAGAGATTGTGTGTGCCTTGTGATTCACAGTTGAAGGGAGAGTTGTTATGTGAAGCTCATAGTTCTCCATTTTCAGTTCATCCTGACAGTACTAAGATGTATAGAGATCTGCGGGAGTATTACTGGTGGGATGGAATGAAAAGAGATATTGATGATTTTACTCTGAAGTGTTTGACATGTCAACAGGTTAAAGTAGAGAGGGAGTTACTGAAAGGAATGCTTCAGACTTTACCAGTGCCAGAGTGGAAATGGGAGAATATATCCATGGACTTGGTTGTGGTATTGTCGAAGACCCCTCGAGGTAATAATGCAATATGGGTTATTGTTGACCGCTTGACTAAATATGCTCATTTCCTTGCTATACGAGATACTTTTTCCCCAGATTAAATTTCTCATTTGTATCTTAAAAAGATAGTCAGGTAACATGGAGTTCCCCTCTCCATTGTATCTGACCATGATCCCAGGATCACTTCTAACTTTTAGAAAGTCCTTCAAAAGTCGTTGGGTACTAAATTAAATTTTAGTACAACTTTTCATCCACAATCAGATGGGCAGTCAGAACGAACAATTCATACATTGGAGGAAATGCTACGTTCTTCCCATATGGATTATCAGGGAAGTTGGGACCAACATCTTTCATTGTTTGAATTTTCATATAATAACAGTTTTCATTCTAGTATACAAATAGCACCATTTGAGGCGTTATATGGGAAGCTGTGTCGAACTCCAGCTTTCTAGGATGAAGTGGGTGAAAGGAAGATGATGGGACCAGAATTGGTAGAAGAGTTGGTACAAAACGTTCAGCTGATACAGAAACACATGGGAACAGCTCAGAGCTGCCAGAAAAGTTATGCGGACAACATGAGGAAGGATCTCTCTTTTGAGGTAGGTGATCATGTTTTTCTCAAAGTCTCACCATGGAAAAGTGTGATGCGATTTGGTAAGAAAGGAAGGTTGAGACCAAGGTTCATTAGACCATATGAAATTTTGGAGAGAGTTGGATCAGTTGCTTACCGAGTGGCTTTACCTCCGAGTTTATCTTAGGTACACAATGTTTTTCATGTTTCAATGTTAAGGAAGTACATGCCAGATCCATCTCATGTTTTGAGTCCAGAGGTAGTTCAGCTGGAAGAGAACCAATCTTATGAAGAAAAACCGGTCCAGATTCTTGACCACAGGGAGTAAGTGTTACGGAATAAGGTGAATAATCAGGTAAAGGTTTTGTGGAAAAACCACATGATGGAAGAGGCAACATGGGAAAATGAAAATGAAAAGAGGGAAAAGTACCCCCATTTATTCGATAAGTAAATAAATTGCAGGGACGAAATTTTATAAAGGGGGGAAGGATGTAACATACCATGTAAGTAATGAATAATAGATATTTTTATGTATGTCTATTAGTGAATTAGATAGTTTTTTAGAGGCTTAAAATGAGAATAAATCCAATCTTAAGCATGGAATACACTAATATTTTTATAAGATTGTTTTACTTACTTTTGATGGAAAACCATTTTTAAATATATCTTTTGACAATTTTATAAGCTATGTTTGTCAAAATAAACTTATTATTTATGATTGGGACATCAAAATTTACTTTGTGTGAATTTTTGGTATTTTTCCGATAATGTTCATTTTTTAATGAATAATGAAGAATGTTGTATTTTAATTCAAAACCACTTTTTAATATAATTTATTTATATGATTAGATTATCTTTTGAATTGGTTTTGAAGTGAAATTAGAATATATTTTTACCATTTAATCCAACGGTGGTCATTGGAATCAATTTCACTTTGAAATTGGACTTAAACTAGTGTCAATCTTTTGATACTTATTGTTTCATAAAAACACGCTATTTACCATGACAACAGGAATTAATTATTAAATTAATTAATGTAACTTATATGATTTGAATTTTGTAAAATAGAAATCATTTTTGAATTCAGAATATCAAATATATCATAGGGTGATGTTTTGGTATGTTTCTGAAAAACTTTAATTTTTGATGAATAGTGAAACCACTAAGTGGTAGTTAAAGAAACTAATTTTTTGTTTAAATGAAACTTGGCCACTTCTGTGATTTGATTTTAAAAAATCTGACATACATGGTTTTCATTAAGAAGTAAAATGTTGTTCAATGAGATTAAAATAAATTTTTGGTGAATAGTAACTTTTAATTTTTTAATCGCGATTAGAGATAATTATTGTAATTTAAGGTAAAAATAATGTTATAATAAAATGAAAATACATAGACACATGTACTACCCTTATTTGATGTGTCATGGCCGACCAAGACAAGCCATGGGTCAACTTGGGTACCCCATGGAGCCACTTTGGCAGCAAAATGACATTAATACATTTTTATTGAAAGTTAAAATTAAAATGACACAAACATGAGTTGTTTTACTAAAACAATTTTTAAATGGGGTTATACAAGTCAGATTTTTTACTATAAATATTCATTAGAAATCTAAAAAGATTTCCTACATCATGATTTTTTTTATAATTTTTAGACATTAAATAAGATAAATTATTTATGACATCATGATGATGTAGTGATTACCTCATTAATAAAGGTTTTAAATAAAATGAAAAGATAATGTAAAATCTATGACCTAAACATGTCCAAAACTATTGGATGGGTGTATTTAGAACCCTTATCACCTCACCTTTTAATTATATCAGAGTGGGACATTTCGAATCTGAAACTCATTTTAAAATAAAGTAACATTTCATTACTTTCCAGGAGTGCCTCTCCTCTCCTCTTATAAAAGGCCCCCAACTCTACCTCCATATCCACACGTCAAAATCCTTTGGCACAGACAAAACCTACCCATTTTGTCTCTCCACTTCCCTCTTATAATCCTTGAAGCCTCACTTTGGGCATAAGTCTTCCCAAGGAAGCCTTTGATCTCAAACCAAAGGAAGTTGCCCGATTTTAAGGTAATGTCTTCACTTGTGTTCTTTTGGTTTTATTTTTCTTCTCCAACCCCTAACCACTTTTTATTAATTTCTTTTGTAACAACACCGATATCTTCCATATACTAGGATTTTGTTATAAGAATTATTCTATATACACTTACACAAACCTAAATCTAATGCTTAAAGAACATACTGTTTCCGTGGATGTCGAATATTTGCCTCCCGAAACGATGATTGTTCAACATTATTTGAACACCTTCAAAGGCGGCCATTAAGATGAAAATATATTTATATATGATATATAATATGTTTATGTTTTCCTTAAGCTTCTGTATTTTTCAGTTTGGGCATACCTTTATGGTTTCCATTATGGGTAACGCGATATCTTCATTTAAGGAAGTGCGGACTACCGCCCCCTCAAAGTTATTTGATTCGTTAATACCATATGTGGGATGTATAAAGGATGGAGTTATGATATTATATATGATGTTACACTGGAATTATAATATAACATTATATCATTATGATTCCATTTCATAAAATACGAAATATAAATGGAAGCAGCGTTTATGCGTACGTACGGCTTACCGTCTCCATGAACGGTGCATTTCATTTCTTACCTCTAAATGTTATGTGATATTATAAATGCATGCATGTACTCGATATATATGATACATATGATATCTACATCATCTATACCATTCTATATATAATGGATATATGAGAAACTTGTAATTATAAAGGGTTTATTTTTTACTCAAGTACTAATGATCGTTAAAACGACCGTTATTAACTTAAATAATTACATAGTGATCATGACATGGCAATAAGTGATATTAAAGGAATAATGAACTTGAAAAAGGTTCTTAAACAAGTATAAATTAACTCAAGTTTATTATTCAGGTGATTAAAGAACGACCGAGTCATGTCGGACCCGAGGTATGGGACTTCATCTCAATCTCCTTTCATTGAGGCATATTTTGTTTTATACACAACCTTATTTTATACGGTGTATAAACCCCTTTGAATTTTACGTTTATTCAAAAGGAATCGTTTTTATACAAAGCGTTTACTAAATGAAAAAAGGGAATGTTTTTGTCGTATGTACGCGGCGACAACGACTTCTCCGCCGCCGTGACCATTATTTGAGTTTCGACTTCCTCTACAAGCCATACAATTATTTTAAAAGAAAAATAAATACCATGTTTTAATTTTCTTTTATTTTGGTATTGAAAATGGTTTTCATAATGTTTTTTATCAATGTGTTGTATTGATATCTTGTTATTGAAAGGTTTAAATGTTATGTTTCCTTTATGCATGTTTTATGTGATACGATTATGTTGAGGTTCTTGGGAATTATTATAAAGACGGGTGGTTCCATGACAAACTAAGGGTGGGTGAGCCCGATATAGCTCTCCAATGCATTGGGTAACGCGAAGGAGTGAAACGTTATGGTTTATCCGGAGAGATTTTGGGAATATACTGTGATGGGTATTCCAAACGTAACCAGGAGGGTTACTCCCTACGTAAGAATGTTACGAATGCCTCAAGTTACCTTTATGTCTTATGATTTCTATGATTTATTCATGATTTGATGAGGTATGTTAAAGTGATTATGTTTTATGGGTAAATTATGATTTCATTCTTAGGTATATATGTACCCATGTTTCCTTTCCATATTTTTATAACCCTTACTGAGCTTTTTATGCTCATCCAAAGTTTTTTAAATGTTTTTCACAGGTCAAGGGAAAGGTACATGATATGATGATAGTGTCAAGGAAGGGTCAAGAAAGAATCCATGTTTTATTTTAAATATGTTTCCGTTGATGGGAAAAAAACTATCTTTTATGTAACCACATTGTTTAAATGTGGAATGTAATACATCATTTATGATCAAATTCTCTAAAACTCTAAACCTGAAAAGATACTCAAGGTGTATTCTTGAAATATCTCAAGATTAAGTAATGTTTAAGGTCGGGGCCTTATATCCCAATCATTTTGAGGTACCCCAAATCAGTGAAAATGTTCATTGTGTTTTAAAAATGTAATTTAATAACTCATATATGATGTTGAAGGAAGAATGATTAATGGTTATATTAGGAAAACTAATATTCATTAATATTGTGAATTTGGCATTCTATGAATTAGTTTCATAAAATAGGAAGAAGTTCTACATGGGAAAAGTTGAGGTCCCGCCGAGTTTTCCCTTTTTAGATATTTTATTCATAAAGAACATTGGATTGTATGGTTAAGTATTTCTTATTTCTTCTATGACGAATAATTAGGGACCACATACTATTTTTCAAAGTTCAAGAAGATACTCCATATATTTTATTATGCAAAGGATAACTGAACAGTGTGTCATTATATATATATATATTGATAGAAACATGATACATACTTGTTATTTAATAAAAATAGTGTACAAAAATTAAGATGACTAAGATATTCATGTTTGGAATGATCTTAATGAAATGAGTGATTTTCATGAAATACATTGAATAAATATTACATACAATTTATTATGAGTTCATATACATGAAGCTGTTACATTGGAAGCATTGAGATTAAAAAAAAAAATTGAATCTTTAAAATTAGAACACAAGAAAGAGAAATAATGACCTTATAAATGTATATGTGTAATGAAAACATTAATTGGAAAATGTGTACACCGTTGTAGTGATTTGAGAACAGAATTTGTGGATGTATTGATTTGAGTACACAATTCGTGGAGTAGTGAATCATGAAATTTTACAAAATCTCTAGAAATAGGGAATAATGATATCCTTGAGAATAGAAGGAATCCTCAAGAAGAGGTGGAATGATATCCTTGATAAAAGGTGGAATCAGTCTATCATGGAAGCTGATCAGATGGAAGAGGTGCACCTATACATGGGCATCTCAAGGGCTTCTGGTAGTCGGGCAACGCTTCTGGAAGTCGCAAAATCTACTTCTGGAATGGGGGGTGGGGGTAGCCTGCCTTGTCTAATTTGGGGCATATTTTCCCATGGTTATTACAAATTGTTGGTAAAACTATGATTTCTCGGTAGTTTCATCAAACTGTTGGGAAAGCTCCATAAAACTCCATCTTTACCAACAGTTTATGCAAACTGTTGTTAAAGAACACCCATACCAATTGTTCAAAGGAACTATTGGTATTCAAGTGTTACTAAAAGAATAATGTCCAATATTGATTATTAAGTTTATTAATGGTATTTTTGGATACATTCACCTTTTATTAAATTATGGTTTATTAATTTTTGGGATGAATAATGACTGTTATGTGATAACCATTGAGGTTAAAGTATGTTATGGTTATTTTTTAGGATTTTTCTCATTTTGGGAATTTTATATGAATTATATAGTTTTAGAAAAGGGAATTCATGCTAATAGTGTGACAAACCATCGTTTCAGACACGGTTGCGGGAATTGAACAGACAACTGATGTGTGACTATGATTTTTCACCTACCACTGCCCAACTTGAAGAACTATGTTAGTATGATGGGTTATTTTTAGATAAATTATTTTAGGTAATAAAAATAATTTAATATTTTGAAAATATGTTTTATCAAAATGATATCCCTAATAAAGTAAAATGATTTGGGTATTATTTGATAAATTTAATTTTGGAATACGTTTTCTATTTTTTGAATACTATATGCTAAAGGAAATTAGAAATATATTGGATTTAATTGGGGAGTAATGGTTGAATATTATTTAGGAAGAATATAATATTAAATTATGGACTTCTTGTTATAGTTGGTATTTATTTAAATGAGTAATTTATCATGGTGAATATGTGATTAGTTTAATTACTTTTCATGTTGATACTTTAAGATTACTCGATGTTATTTGGGGATATGTGTTATGATTTATTGTGGAACACTATGAGAACAAATATTTAGTAATTTTTGTTTTCATAGTTAGATTGGATTATTTTTGACGAATTATATATAAAATCATTTGTTGAATTTTCTATATTGGAATTTTGGTATTACAATTGAATTTCGGAGATTAAAAGTAGTATTTTTTCTAAAAAATGAATATTATTTCTATGAAATTTCCTTATCTTATCGAAACTATTTTGGTTATGGATAAAAATTAAAGATATTATGAGTAGGTTGTTAATATTATTTTGTATTATTCTATTCATTATATGTTGATTCTAGTTCTTTAGGTGTGGAAAATTATTATTTAATAAAAAATTCTTTTGTGAAAAGATGAGTTTTTGGTTGTAATTAGTTAAAGGATGAAATTCTACATGTAAAGTAATCATGATTCCTTATTTTTATTGTCATTCTCTTAATTAAATTCCTCAAATTTATAAAAAGGACCATAAAAAAATTTTCTATTAAATTTTCCAACTACGAAAGCAAATACCATTTCACACATAATAGATTTTGGTTTTCTGAATGGTTACCTTTATCCCGATCATGTTTTATATCACTCTTCATCAGAATAAAATGGTTAGTAATTCTTATATATCCATGTTTTCAGACAAGGTATACATGTATGTATAATCTTGGGTGGCCTTTTTAATTTTATTTCATTGTTTTAACGTGGTTGTTTTATTGACACTTTTTCAGATGTGGGATTTTCAAAGAAGACACTGAGCCAAATATTAAAATTGGGAGAACACTATTTTCAATGGGTGAAGGATGTAACATCTAAGGTATTTATAAAATAATAAACGGTCATATATATTAATATTTTATTAATTTTATGTTAAAGGGGACACTTTTTCCAATAGCATTCTCAACACAGAACAACGAGTTTCTTTAAAATCATACGTTTCACACAATGTTGAGTAATACCAAAATATAGAACCACAATAATATTATTTTTTCTAAATGGTAGTTAAATCCTAGCCTTTGTATTAGAGGGAATTTACATAAATAACTAAAATATTATTAAACATTTTTTAAATTGTTTTTACAGTTATCCAACAAATTTTTCATGATTAAAATGAGTATGAATCAACTTTTATGCATAAAATAAACAAATATTTTTAAATGATCATTTTACTACCTTTTTGTTGTGAATGATTTTGAATAAAGTTATTGTAACATATATATGCTCTATTGGAATAAATATTCTTCTTCTAAATAACAGGGTCATCAAAATATACTTTAGTTTAAATTTTGGTAATATTATGATAAAATCCATTTTTTAATGGATAGTGAAAATATTGCATTATAATTCAAAATTGCCTTTTCATATAATTTATATATGTATTTATATATTCCATTTTATAGGTTTTATTTTTTAATTCTATTACGTATTTATCATTTAATCAATTTTTTGTTTCTAGATGTAATTTCACATTGAAATTGGACAGAAGCAATTGTTAGTCTTATGATAGATTTTACTTTTTAGAAACCTACATTATCATTTTGAAAACATGAATAAATTTTATATTAATTTCTAAAATTAATTTGTTTTTTATTTAAAAATACGGATTCCATGTTTTGAATTTATATTTCCAAATCTAGTAACTAGAAACCTTTTATTTTTATACATTTGGAATAGTCACATCAGTAAAACCATATATTTTATATGTTTAAATAGTAAATTAGGTAAGTAAGGGTAATAATTAACATTATAATAATATAAAAGTAACATAACACCTTTAATAATCATATTTGATGAGATATGGCTAACCATGGTCTTCCTTGAGTCAATCTGAGTACCCCATAGAGCCACTTGGTTTTGATAATGACTTGTTATAATAATTAATTTAACGTAATGTGAAATATAACGTAAATGTATATCTTTTACTAAAAAATATTAATATAGGGTTATAAAATTTTTCTATTAGAATATAAATACTAATTATAAGGATAACAATATTTCCAACATCATGGTATTATATTCATAATTTTTAGCCATTATTTATAGAAATTAATTTATGACATAATGGGGATGTTGTGATTACCATTTAAATGATAAATTGAAATAAATGATACTATAAATGTTAAAATAAATTTAACATGAATATTTTTACGCCATACACGAATTCTATGGATGATTATGGATTTTCTTCTTTGAGTTAATTTATTTTTTTCGAAATAATATAATTATAACGACTTTATAAAAAATCAATTACAAAATTTTGTCAAAATTTACATAAATGAGTTTCTAAAAGAAATACAATTTATTAAAGGATATAATAGTCATAATAATATTATATTTGTAAAAAAGTCATATATAATGATAAATAATTCATCAATGATCCACTTGAGGTTTGATTCACATTTTATAGTAACCATATTCACCATATTGTGTAAACTTAGAAGAAGACATGGCAAGAGTTAATTTATTTAACCAATGGATAATTCCAAATGATAAGGTTAAAATTGTGAAATAAACATAACTAAAACCTATTGGTTAAGAGTATTTTAACCAATATTAATATTTTAATAGAACTATATAACTTTTTAAATATTATATTTATGAAAATTATTTATAATAAAATATTATTTCGAGCCATTATTAATGTGCCCCTCCTCCCTCTTATAAAATACCACCAACTCTACCCACATACACACACATCCAAAGCACATAGGTTCATCCAATTTCTTCAAAAATAATATATAATCATCCCTACATTCTTTAATGAATCATTACCTTGGGAAAAATAAAATTCATGGAATCCTTGTGGCTCAAATAAATAGGTGTTATATGATTTAGATGAAACGCCTTCTCTAAATGTACATTCATTTATCTTCTTTCTATAACCCCATAATCCCTCTTTATTACATAATTTAATAAAAAAATAGCATCATAAATATTGTATGATTTTTTTCTATGGTTTTTACCTACACATAGACACATCTCCATCTAATGGATATAGAACATACTATTTCTTTGTACGACGAACTACTACCTCAAAAAACAATAATTATTCAGTTTTCACCTACAACCTCTCAGGGTGGAAATTATGATGGAATTATATTTATATAAGATAAATATTATATTTATATTGACTATATGCTTCTGTAATTTTAATTAACTATGTACCATTATTCTTTTCGTATTGTGTAAATGTGGTATGTTTTTTTGAAGAAGTGTGGAATGCCGACCACTCAATTTGATATGACTCATTCATGCTATACATAGAATGTATAATGGAGTGATTTATTAAACATATGAAACATAAATTAATTTAATTTAATATTTTTACCATAATATACTTTTATATAATTTTATTATTATTCTTTTTGTAATAAAATGAAATGAATGTAGCGTTCTTGCTTAGGTATGACCTACTGTCTCCATGAGTGGTGAGTATTATTTCATATATCCAAATATAATGATATTAAAAATAAATATATTGGATAAATATGATATTTAAATCCTGAATAATATTATGGAGATGAAGGAATTTTGACTTTAAGGAAAATTTACATCAAAACAAGTTCATTTTTTACTCATGTATCGAATAATAGCAAATTGACCGATATGATAATAAATAATAATGTAATTATTATATCATTGTAATAAATGATATAAAAGGAATAATAAACATTTAATAGTTTCTCATGCAAGTAGAAATTATCTCATGTTTATTTTTCAATAACTGAATGATTGTACGTGATGAGTTGGACTCAAGGTGAGGGATTTTTTAACCAAATTTACATTCATTGGGTTAATCTTATTCTACATTATTATGTTGTGAAAAGATTATGTGAGAGATATCTTTTTTGATATCTTATCATGTTTTTATAGTTTCATTATATGTACTTATATTTTATTCAAATAATTGATAAATTTTATTAACAAAATAATCATTGTAAGGGATATATTAACTCAGTATCCACTCATTGGTTTTAATATCCATGTAATTTTGTTTGTTTTTCCAAGATTAACTGTAAATGGCCACTAATTGGTTTAAAATTAATATCCAATTATATTGTGTCTATATATATTTTTCATATATAATAATTTTTTGATTTATTCTTGATATAATGATCTGATATTTGAAAGGTTCTTCTCCTCAATAATTTTTCATTGAGGCATATTTTGACAATATACCCCACCACCATTTATACGATGTATAATAAACCCCTTCAAATATTAATTTCATTAAATGGGAATTTTTTTTATATGAGTCATTTTATTAAATGATAAAAAGGAATGTTTTTAAGATATGTAGTGACAAAGACTTCTCCACTTCCATAAACTTTATTGGATATTTATCTTCCTCTGTTAGCCTTAATGTTTTTAAAAGGAAAATAAATCCTATAATCCCTTTTTGGGTATTTCTTTTAAGAAAATGGTTTTGAAAGTGAATTTAAGTTTTAAAAATCAAAAAATGATTTATTTTGATTGTAAATAAAATTTTATGAGTGAAATTTTGTTAATTTCAATCCATTAAGTGTTATTATTATGTAATGGTACTAGGAGATTTTACGGGTGGTTGCGTGATAGACCAAAGACGAGTGGTTACAAGATAAACCAAAGACGGGTGTTTTTATGATAATCCGAGGACAGTTTGTTATGTAATAACCTCCAAAGAACTCTATATGGAATTCATCCCTATGGATATTCCATTTAGTGATATTTAAGGAAGTAGACCATAATGTTATTACATTTATGAATGTTTATGTCCCAAGTTACTTTTTTATGTTATATGTTTCTTTATATTTAGTTTATAGTATTATTTTTCTTACATAAAGGGTAACCAATGATCATATATTTAGTGATGTATATTTACATTTTTCTTAAGGGTGAAAATTATTACATTATGATAATTATTACATTATGATAATGTATTCATGGTTTTCATGTAATCCTAAGACAAATAGTTTCCCTTCCCACTGTATCTCTTACTAATAATTTTATGCTAATCTGATGTCCTATAATGTTTTTCATAGGAATCAAAGACGAATAGAGTAAATGATGGGATCATTTAATAGTCATGTTTTTATACCCGGAATAGACCATGTTCCATTTTAAAATGATTTTTTGTTTTATAAAAATTTGATAGTCAGTAGATGTGTCTAATTTGTAATAATCATGTTGATATGTTTGAGTTATGGCCAAATTATTTAATTCTATAAACCTAAAAAATCCCAAAAGTGAATTACATTCATATTATAAAAATTAATCTTGATTATGTAACATTTTATGTCGGGGCCATATACCCATATGATATTTCATATATAGTACATTGTAACAAATTAATATGGGAGTCCTGGGAATCATTCAAAATAGTGAATCAAGGTATTTTCCACTCATTTATTTACCCTTATTCTTATATTTCCACCTCATTTAATTTAGTTTTATTTGGATAGGGATTGGAAGGTTGATTTCATCAGATAAAAGAGATATCACTATTCATGAGAGAGATTTCATATGTAGCTCAAAGAGGATTTTCTGGAATATGTAATCAAGTCATTATTCATGGTGTAATTTAAGGTTTGATTCTTTATGATTTTATTTAGATTTTATGGATAAATAAAGAGAAATTGGGAATTTATTTAGGTTCATAATTTAGGAATTACACATTTATTCATTTTAGGTGTCTGTTTGGACAAGACCACACCTTTTTTACTTGGTATATAGTGCTATGATGTTTCCTGAAGTGTTTATAATTTATTTTTCAAAGCAGGGTTGTTAGTTTATAAAAATTTATATCAATAATTTGAAGGTTCGTGCTGATGTGACTGGTCCTCATGAACTCAATATATTATTTCACAAGCATTATATTGACCTATAGAATTCTAGTTTACATAGGGGTCCATATATGTTTTTCATTCTATTTCGTATTTGGTAATTTTATGTTTTATTTCCTTCACTCTTAATATCATCATGTATATTTCATGATTTTTTTGGTTCCAATATTTTTTGAATGGGATTAAAATTTCAAAATAGTCCACATATGTAATTTTTATTAAAAAAATTAAAATTGTAGTTCCTGGGATAACTGAAACTAGTGTTCCTCTGTATAGAAATTTTTGAGGTAGGTATTATATATAGAAATGTAAAACATCGAACATTTTTAGAAATTTATTTTATAAAGAGGTGGGAAAATAGAATTTCAACGTAAAAATTGGTTAATTTTGAATGTGTTTTATATGTTTATATCAAAGTGTAAAAAATTAATCTATATAATTTTTTTAATAGAAAATGGTATAGTGTGAGTGAAAAGTCAAATTTTGAGTTTCCTATATGTTTTTAAAAAGTGATTTTGTTTGAATATGAAGAGAATGCATGGTGGGATTGTTCAAAAATTATTTGGTCCCCATGAATTCAATTGGATGATTAGTGTTTTTTAAATTTTATGTGCCTCTTGATTGTAATTTAATGATAGGAATGTTGGTGATAGGTTATGCATGTTTTTTTGTAGCCCACTGTGAAAATTTCCTTTTATAAAAATATGATGGATTTTCTTGGTAAATGAAATTGAACCCTTAAATTATTGGGATTGTTGTCGTAGTGTATTGAGACTCAGGGCATGGTCCCTATAGAAAATTGATTTGTAATAATTTTATGATTTTGGAGATGTGTAACATTCACTATTTATTTAATTTTTCATATTCATGATTTTGTACCTGTTATTAGAAAATAATAATAATGTTGTACGAGATCCTAAGGAATTGATGATAAATTATTATGAAACACTGGAAGGAATTATATGAGTGAGATGGGTTGCTATATGGGTGTTAATAATTGGTCATCCATGAGTGATATGGTTTACATGTTATTGATGTGAAAAAATGAGTTGTATGGTTGGGCCCTATAAGATAGAGATTATATCCTGAATAAAGAGCTAATATTATATATTCATTTGAGATACATGAATAAAATAGGAATATATTTTTTCCATGAGAATCCATGATTGATATTGTTGGATCAAGTAAGTTATGGATTTCCATACCATGAGTGAGAATGAAGGGGATATTTGGTGATGATTGATCCCACAAATGAGTAGGGATTTTTGGAAGATGTTATCTGATTATATGTGGCTTGAAAACCTACCATGTAACATCAATTACATGATTAGGATATAGTTATACAACCCACCTAGTATCATCTTGAATGGGATAGGAATTATTTATGTGATTAATTATTAATGGTAGGTTTATGTGACCGATTTATTCATATATCTTGGTGGCCAGGATAACCAATGATGACATGACATGTATGAGTGTACATGAATTTTGTGTAATGAGCTTAGGATGGTGTGTTACATGTAAATTATTTCACTATAAAAATTAATTTTTGAATATCCACATTATCATAGGGGTATTTAGTATTTTTTAGGCATTGGTGATTCATACGGTATCGTTTAACACGCCCCCTACACAAGTACATGGGATGTCTTTCGATGTACATGGGTATAATATTTTTTTTATTAGGAAATGATTAATTAATTTAAGGGGTAA
Source organism: Viscum album (assembly GCA_963277665.1). Lineage (NCBI taxonomy): Eukaryota > Viridiplantae > Streptophyta > Magnoliopsida > Santalales > Viscaceae > Viscum > Viscum album. The sequence goes on along the minus strand of OY728120.1, from coordinate 1,866,543,568 downwards.
TGGTTTATAGGTCTACAATGATATGGATTATATAGATATTATAAGTGCGTTTCATGATTTATTCTATAGGCCAATTTAAAGTAATGTTATTTTCACTCATATAAATGATACAGTGAGCTATTTTATTTATATATAATTACATGATATCTATAGATCCTCTAATTTTTAGTAATTATCATATATATTATTTTACTACATTCTATTCATGACTTACGAGGCCTCTTAGGCTCCCACTTTTCTAACTATGGATTTCTACAATATTTGTTATACAAGTTGGTAATGATGAATATTTTCATAATCAATCATGACCCCTATGATTTATATTTGAGTTAATAAAGTAAAAAACTCTATTAGCACCTTTCTATAAGTCGGAAAACTATGAAACAAGTGGATATGATATTGATAACTTGTGCTGACCCTTTATTGAGTTTTATCATAAGGTTCTAAGCAATAGAATTTGACATATATTTTACATCATTTCGACAAGTTAACATTTTCATCTCATAAATTAAAATAATCCAAAACATGATGACTTTTTCCTTTTAAGATTATCTATGTTATAATATTATTTTATAATAATTCTAAAAATATTAATATAGATATCCTCCTCATCTAATACTAATTTAGAAAAATAATACACAATACATTTCTTCATAACTTATGGACAAGAATCATAGTGAATGGTTTAAAAATAATGTTGAGTAACGAAGAAAATAATTAATATAATAGCTATGAATAATATGTCTTTGTAGTATTAAGATCCTAATCATGGTTTTCTAATTGAACAAAAGAGAATCTTACCCAGTAAAACCAATGTTATAAATCACAATTAATGAAATAAATCTTTATAAATAAATCATTATCCATAGTTGTGTGGAAACCTAAGTCCTTAATATGTGAACATGACATAGATACAATTCATTAAGAAATAATTTCAGATATATATGAGAATATAACAATCATAAAGGATAAAAACCAAGACATTCATCACATAATAGACTATGCTAAATAATTCCACATAAAATATATGGTCTTGATTAGAAACATGTGTACATGTTTTTTCATCGGTTAACCACCCATGTACCGTTTTGGGATTGGGTTTACCTCCCATGAACCCTTTTTGGATTAGTTCCATTGGTCAATCTCCATTTTGGGCATGTGATCTCCATCATGTATCACTTTTATTCATTAATATACCACCCATGTAAAATTTTGATCTCATGAGATATAAAAAATTAACCAATAAGATAAATATAAAATTTTAATCTACTAAAAATATAATGATAAATATAAATATTTTATTCATTTGAACATTAAAACATTCAGATTCACATCAAATCATTATTATACCATGATAAATAACTTTTCTTGGATGAAATCATACATAATTTATATTACCAATTAAAATATTAAATACTATTATTTTATTACACTTATATTTTTTTTATTTTCATCAGTAGATATTACTAAAAATGATTGCTCCATTAATGTCGCATAATGTCAATTTCAATAACAATTTTACAATAAACATTTCATTATTCTGAAATTAGTAATGGTAGTTGAAACAACATTTATTTTTAATATTATTTACTTCCATGTTATCTTTATTTAATTTAATGTTATCATTTAATAAATGGAATCGTCGATGAGTATGATTAAAGTGATTTTCCAATAACAATATGTTAATTCATAATGACCTTTTTTTCAATAGAAATTAGAAAATAATATTTTCTCATAAATTACCGCTTATTTTTAAAAACATCTAATAATCGTTCATGAAACGTATTCATGATAAAAAAATATGACGTTTTTATTATATCATTATTGTTTGTGGTTGAACCAACAAAAACAAGAACGTTCTGTATTAATGAATGAGTAAGAGTATAAAGTTATTAAATAATAATATCAATTTTATCATAAACATAAAGATTTTATAACTAGAGAATTATTGTGTGGAATGTGGTTTATGAATAGTATATATGTGACTGTAATTGAAAAATATGTCCATGAAGGAGATTTTTTAAATAATGAATTATCTATTTAAAAAAACATCCTTTGGAAAAAGGATTTATGATTGATTATTGGAAGTATAAGATATATAAAATGTAATAACTAATTTTTAGAGGAAATAGGGGAATGTATTCAATAGATAATAAATTGTTTTAAGAGGATTAATTGGTGTAGGATAATTTTTTTAAATAGCTGTGTATTTTTGTGTCATTTGGGTAAATTCAAATACTTTATTTTAAAATTTTGTTATTTTAAAAGACACATGAAAATGAAGATGACACATTAGGGATGTGTGAAATTGTATGGATAATAAAATTCTCATCAATTCATTTATATATTTGATTTTATGATATCATAAGTCTTTGTTTAACCATTTAAATTATTTTTAATTTTAGGATGGTTAGAATAATTTTTCCACATTAACAGATTTTATGATTAATAATGAAATTATATTCATTACCTAATTTATATGTGATAATTTCAGATTCCCACTCTAATTATTCTAATAAAATAATAAATTTTGCGAAATTTTTCATTTTAAAGATATTATAAATAATATCAAAAAAATATTTTATATAAAAATAAGTTAAAAAACATTCAATATTGTTAATATTATATCATAATAAAATAATTAAATGCATTTTATAATATTTTGTTTACATTTATAAAAATATATAAAAATATTAGGATGTGATCATTTCAATTTAGTAAGAGATAAAAAAAAAATACCTTTTAAAATCAACCCTTCAATGAATATAACATTTAATTAATAAATGATTTTAATCACATTAAATTGTTAATAATTATTTTTCATATAGGCATTAAATATTATCAATGCACAATATTATCTCTATTCCTTTATTAAACATAAGAAATTATTCTTTAACATTAATTATAATAATAATTAATTAATTAAATTATAATTTTATAATAATATAGTCTATTAAATTTATTTATTTTTGTTTTATTACATAACATTTTGGAGTAATGTTATTATAAATATTGTAGAACCAAATTTTATATATTTATCTTGTATATTGAATATAATAATCCCTAATGTCTATATATCCAATGAATATATATTCAATGAGTGCATTTCCAACAAAAATATATCCAATTACCATATATATAATGTCTATATATCATTCTTATATATAGATTTATAATGTAATGCCCCAATTTATGTTACTAAGAGTTAGTTCATTATTACAAAACATTAGCATGATCACAAGAGGTCATGTTTGGAAAGACTGATTCGTTTAGTAGCATTGGAGGTAAAAGATACATACATATGTTTTTTATTACATCACGAAATAATAAACAACAACATTGTGTCCCCTTTGAACACACTCATATCACTAATCATATCCCTATATGAGAAACATAATATACATCTTCACATATTGGGGAAAAAGAAAACATATGAAAGGGGTGATCTGAGTTGCTCAGAAAGGATATCAATATAGTGGAAACTTTCATAAATAAGCACAAACATTTACAACAATCTATAAGACTAAAACAAAATCCTTTTCGACATAATCTTCAGTATTCTATTGAAAATATAAATCAAATAATTCCATTTACTTAATCATATAGATATTCTAGTAGTCGAATAATAAAATGTAATATAAATAGTCAATTTCATAATGATGTAAGGTGTAATACGGTGCATCATTGCCTCATTTTCAAGCCCTTGTGCCAAGACAAAAAATACAATTTTTTCAGGGCCTTGTACCAAGACTCTAGTTTTCCCCATGAGGCCTACCGATGCATCGAGGAGCTGGAGTGGGATCCACCCATCACTTACTAATTCCAATGCATTCATCCTATGAAAAGGTTAAAACATAACATAAATGTTCATAATAAAATTATAATATGTATTGTTAATACTTTATGTATAGACCATTAATGGTATAAAAATAACACATCCATAGAAAAAAATATGACCAAGCCATCAATAAAATATGGAATATTGTACCATAATAAATCAACATAAATCATGAATGAAATACAATGAATTAAATTAAAATAGATTCAAATTATTAGTTAAACTATTTAAGATAAATATCCCCTTTTTCTTGAAAACATTTAAAAGTCACAATTTTTAACAAGAAGCAGTTAAAAATTGAATTTTGAATCAATGTGTCCCATACAACTTTTATACTATTAAGAAGAATTTTAATTTTCAAAAATTCACGTGAATATAAATAATTCCTTAAAAAAAATTAAAACGTTGGCAATAATGATAATTATTTAGACGAATATATCATAAAACACTTAAAATGATATTTTAGAGATAGTTCCTAACCAAATGAGAGACGCTGGAATACAAATATTTTATGTAATAAAAATATTATAATATCAAGAGAATAAATGTATAGATTATATACAATGTAAAAGCACTATATGTACACCATATAAAAGTGAATTGGCATGTGAAAACAAAAAAGTTTCAATGGAATGTAAATTGAGATGAAATCTCATATAAAGAGCATATCATTAGGTTAAGGATAAATCAATGACATAATAATTTCTAATAAATATAAATACGACCAATATGATTGAAAATATAGTTTAAATCAATTATAGGACATTCACACATTTTCTTTTAAAAACTTAACCAATGACTTGGATGTTTAACTCAATGAATTGAAATTGAGTTATAATTACTCTTATCATGTTCATATTGATTACATGAGAATTTATAAATAGAGTGATTATGTGTATTAAAATTATATCCACACAATGGGGAGTGAAAATTACTACATAAAAAATTAAATAGTGATTTCACACATAATCTTGTTGTAAAATAATCAATGAAGTTAGAATCAAACCCAATGAGTGGAAATAGAAATTAGAAATTCCCATACCGATTTGGTAACATTCCAAACATGCACCCCATGAAAGAGGGATCATACATTGAAGATGTAAATACCAATAAATTATATTATATTACACAAAGAATACAATAATGGGAATTAGATACACCACACATAATGAAATAGTGGAAATATAGCATGAATTTCATGAGAATAAGAAGTGAGAAGAAAACCCCGTTCTATGTACTTTTCTTTAGTATAGGGTTTCTAAACCTACTATATCATTGTTAAATCATTGTTATAAAATTATAAAATAACCACATACATAAATATGATATAATATATAATCTTCTAATATTGATTTGTTAATCATATTTCAGTAGTATCATTGTTTCGGGTGTTAACTGATTCGTTTTACTTTATATGTTTTGTTACATAAGTAATTTATTTATGGATAGGAAGTATTTTATTCAAATCAAGAATTATATTAAGTTATTATAAAAAATTTAAACTATAAAATGATATTTATTGTTGAATGGATATGATGGGAAATGAATCTCATCGCGTTCGTGGAGATGGAAATCTGTACATTCGCATAAGTGATAATATCATTCTATTGGTGGTGATATCATATTTAATTTGAAAGTATATCATATATAACAATACTTAACATGTTATATTTATTATTTACATCAATTTTACTCATTATCATACCCAACCAAATAATAATGTGTTGAATAACAAACTACAGCACGATGTGGAGACGATAAGCAATGCGTACGCACGTTTGGTGACTTTTTCATTCATAGAATGGATAGAATAATTAATATTTTTATACCATATTTATAATAACATTATATTATGTATGATGTAGTGCTATTATTTTTTTGGAAACAACAAATAATGAGGAATTGGAAGAAGAAAAGAACATTGAAAGAGGTGGTGAAATTATTACATTTTCTTCGGGAGCTTCCTTTTGATATGATCTAAAGGGCTCCCTAGGTTGTATTTATAAACAAAGTACGGTTACTGGGTTAAAGTGATGCTAGTTGGGAGGATATTTGGGAAGAGTTTTCCTGAGAAAAATGGCTTTCGATGTGTGAATATGAGATAAGGGGTAGTACCCTTTAATAAGAGAGGTGAGGGTCACTTTAGGAAAAGCCTGAAATATTATTTTATTATAAACTCATTTTCATTTCATAATGGCTCATAATGAATTTATTTTTAAGATAATTTGAAGATGGACCTAAATATTCTAAACAAGTAGTTTTTCTAAATGTTTTGGTCAGCATATTAAACATATCATTTAGATTTTAATCTTAGTTAAATTGTTTAACTTTTACCATGTCTTCTTGTATTCTAATTTGGCCTCGTTAATAAACATACAATAAAATTCCAAGAGAACATAATGAGGTTCATTAATGAAAAATAGTTCATTATATATGTCCATTGGATGATCTATATATTTTTAAGAATAGTATATCATTTAATAATATTTTATTTTTGTAAAAAAACTCATTTTTGTCAATTTTGAAACTATTTAGTTTTTGGTTTCTCTAAAAGTAAAAAAAAATTGATTATGTAGAAACAAACACAATATAATCAGAAAAAACATGTCATATTAACCTAGAATGTTAGTGACATGCATCAAAATTTTCAATTTACACTTATTTTAATATTTATATCATCAACTGATTTAGTGTTTCATTAATAAGGTAATTGTTACAGCATCACTATGTCATAAATAAATTTTATGATTTAACGTCTAAAAATTATAAATAAAATACCATTATTTAGTAAATATTGTTATCTTTCTAATACATATTTATAGTTGAATTTATTGTTTTTAACCCTATATTACAAATGTTTTTGTTATTAAAAATTGAATTTAACACTTTTAACACTTATTTAAATAAAATAATAATGAATGTCCTAATCAAATCCATGTGGATAAAAAATGAACACATTTTTTTTGTTAAGGATTATTTTGGAAAAAAATACATACCTAATAGAATTAGGACATGTGTTGGGGTAATTATAATATCATTTTTCCATTACCTTCCATATTTAATTTTAACCATGGTAAATAAAAATCAATATTGACTATTCGAAAAAAATTATTTTCATCCTTTTGAACCAAATTTTACATAATGATGAAACTATGTCTCTTGGATTTTTTAAATTCAATTCACTGACGAGGTAAAATTATATTTCATGAAAATTTGAAAATCTGTCTGGAAGGTGCGTAAAAGATGGTAAAAAGATCAAAAAAAATTAATATATCTAATAAAATTATTAAATGACTAAAATTAGTTAGATTTCACTAATTTAAGTATTATGTATCAAGTGTTACTTTAAAATAAATTTTAATTAAAGATAAATATTTAAATAAAAATTTGGCTTTAAACAATAACCCATTGTTTTTCCATATTCATAAAAAATTGAAGGTTTTTAAAAAAATACAAAAAATTAACCCAAATATGATATTGATATTTCAAATTCAAAAATGATGTATATTTTACCAAATTCAAATCATAAAACATGTATTAAAAAATTTTAAAAAATATTCTCGATAGAAAAACTAGAAATCGAGTTTTTTAGAACTAAAAACTATCAAAAGATTGATCTGAGTTTATTCCAATTTAAATGTAAACATATTTAAAATGGCCAAAATTGGATTTAATGATAAAAATATAATTTTATTATACTTTAAAACCATTCAAATTTATAATATAACTGTATAAATTATTATGATAGAAATTTTTGTTTTCTATTAAAATTTATCATTTTCACTATACATTAAAATATGAATGCTATCCGGAAAGCATTGAAAAAATAAGCAAGCCAATTTTTTTTCTAATTTAAAATGAAGAATTTCATTATTTCAAATTGAATATATAAAATTTTCAAACATTGTATTAAAATTCCTTCTCTATTAAATGGCGGTGAAATAGAATTTTTTGAAAAAGACTTCTTTTATCTGACAATTTGATTGTGTTCACATATTATGTGTGAGAAACACATAATATATATTTTAAAATTATATGGAATATATAAAATTCAAAATTTATTTAATATTATTCATAACCATTTTTTGAATAGCTAGTTTGGAAAGTCATGGTGTGCTCAATCTGGGTGTTTTGTGTAGCGCTAGCTATTGAATTACATTAAAAATAACATACTACAAAATATTGGGGTGTTACATTCTTCCTCCATTTTGGATATTGTGTACCCGAAATTTATAAATTGTGATTAATAACTTCATTGAAAGTCCAACATCAGAAAAAGAGTCAATAAAACTATCACATTATGGGAAAGAAAGAGATATACAAAAGTCTCTCGAGATAACCCATTATAGGATTCCATGTTGGAAAAAATCGATATGGAAGACATTATAAGTGTCATATTCTGATGGAGAGTGATAAAATACTTGATCAGGAGAATGTTAATAACAAGAAAACTACAAACTTGTGATGGGTCAAACGGTCATTAGTTTCCCAGTAGGAAAAGTAATCTGACAACGTATTTTGTTTTATGTTCAATTTCATAAAGATGTGGAATTTATTTAGGAGATTGACTAAGAACATAAAGATATATACTTAGTTTTCATGTAGTGTTTCATCATTTGATTAATTTTTTCCACTAACTCCTCTTTTCTCCAAATGATGAGTATTCAAGATGACATTTTCACACATTAAGCACTAGAACCAACATTTATAGGATCACTTAATCTAAAAATGATGATTTATATATTTCCCTTTCCTTTAGAGATTAAACAAAACCAAAATTGTTAGTACAAGATCATATGATCCCTAAAATTTATAATCCTTTATAGAATGAAAAACTTATCATTATTTCCTAAATTAAAAAAACAATACACAATGTTCAATAAATATCATTTGATAAAATGTTGTCCATAAAATCATTCAAAATAATAAAAACTTTGATTGAAACCCAATACTCATAATAATTTGGTCACATAGTCATTCATAGTAAATTTTATCTTTTATCTCCAAATAACATAAACTACTCTTAATGTCTCATAATAATGTGTAATTTACCAAATCACATATTCTCTATTGTAGTTTAATCGTTTCCATTAATAACCTGAGTCTATATAAAAAACATATATTCTTCCAAAAGAAAAAAATCCACCATTACTCCTCAAATTAAGTCTAATAGTATTCTATTTTCTTAGGAATATAGTATTATCAATAGAGAGAACATCTTCCAAAATAACATTTATCACATAATCACCAAATCATTTTCCAATACTAAGGATATCCATTTGATAAAATATAAGATAAAAAATCAACATATTATTGATCAATAAAATCATTTAACTAAAAGGAATTAGTCACAATAACTTGGGACTTCACATTATCTTGTGGAAGGTGATAAATCAAAGTCACCATTTGGTTGTGGGTTCAATTCCCATAGATTTTACTGACGTGATGGGTTGTCACATAGTCTGCGTGTTGTCCTTTTTCAAAAGTTATATTTTATAACATTACCAAAATGTGATAAATTCCTCAAAATAACCATATCATAATTTAACCACAAATATTATCTCATACCACTCATTATCTCCCCAAAAATTAATAACCTATAATTTCCTCAAAATCAAGGATCACATAAACTCAAATGGATCTTTATAACTGTATACTCAAAAGAAATGATAATTCTTCCTCTAATATAATTTTCACACAACTAACTTCATAGTTACACATACAAGTGAAAATTATTCCAATGTAATACAATCAACAAAGAGACTTAATACTTTTAAACATTTATCTATACTTCTATTTCAAGATAGGTTATTCCATTACCTAGTGGTAATCCTATAGAATAGTGCATTGACTCTGGTAATGCATTGGCCCCCTAAATTTACGGTAAATGACTTTAAATAGATTCTAATGATCATTTTTATTTTCATCAATAATACCCTTCATTTTTCATAAAAAACTCATTACATTATGACCATATTTCCTAAGCATAATGAATTTCATTATTCCATTGAGAAACAATCCTTGGTGTCACCTTCCACATTTCCTGCATGTTGGATGTTGAGCTTTCTTTTCCCTATGGTCTCCGTTGTTGGAGCTCTTACCATTCTCCAGCATTCTCTTCATTGTTGAGTTTGGAAGTTAGTTATTGTATATGTTGTTGATTATATTTTTAAAAACCTTCATAGGTGTGAACATGATATCCTTAATTCCTATGAAAATTATATTTAGTTTCTCGTTTCCACCATCATGGCCACCTTGTAAATCATGTTCAATGTTAATACGAATTTCAGGGAATGAAGCCCTTGACTAAAACGAGAACGAATAGTGTGAGTCATAAAATCAAGTAGGGAATATCAAGACACCTTATTTTCAATCTGAAACACCATAGTATTAACCAAGGTTATTTATTATCATCTTATATTAAAACAATTCAATCTGTTTGTAATGAAAATGTTAATTATCCTATGCATTTAACCCGAGAGTGTCATAACCTACAGTGCAACAAGGCCTATTTTCGTGCACCAGTTTCCATTCGAGTATATCTCAAAGAGGTGTTTTCGAGTTATACTCATAGATATGTATGTTCTAGAGCCACCTCTAAATACTCGTATATAGATATGGATGTATTACCTAGATAATTCACAAGGTCTCTACATTACTAAAATTTTAGGATGTTATTCTATATTAATATTAAATGTCTATATTAGGGAAATTTTCTCTAATGAGAGTTTTTATAAATCTATTTTCCAAAGTTTGTACTAACATTTCTCTGATACCAACTGTAATGCCCCGATCCTAGTTACCTCGAGTTGGTGAATTTTTACATAACATTGGCATGATCACAAAAGATCATGTATCTAAAGATTGATTAGTTTAGTAGACTTGGAAGTACTAGATACAAACATATATTTTACATTACATCATAAAATAAAAAACAACAACATTGTGTCCCATTAAACATAGTCATATCCCTTAGCATATCCTTTCATTTCAAACAAAATATTCTATTTCACATTCTGGGAAAAAGTAAAAATAAGAAAGGGGTGATCTATGATTCTCAGTAAGTATAACGATATCGTAGAAATGTTTACAAATAACCATAAATATTTAAGACAGTTTATAAGACTAAAACACAATCCTTTTAATGAAAAAATAGCACTATAATATAGAAAACATAAATCAAATAATTCCATTTACTTATTCACAAAGATATTCTACTAGTACAATAATCATATGTAATATCAATTGCTAATTTCCAAATGATGGAATACATAATTCCGATCACCATAACCAAATAGTCAAGGAATTGTGACAGGACTAAAAATAAGAATTTGGTAAGGCCATGAGCCAAGACACTTGTTAGTATCATGAGAACTACTGATTCCTCAAGGAGCTTTAGTGGGATCAACTCATCACATACTTAGCCCAATGCATTCCTTACACGAAAAGGATGAAACATAAGAAAAACATTAATATTAAAACTATCATATGAAATGTTAACACATTAACCACAAACCTTGAATGGAATAAAAATAACACTTCCATAATCAAAAAATTCACAAAACCACCAATAAAATATGGAAGATTGTATCACAATAAATAAAATTCAATCAAGAATAAAATACAATGAATGATATTGAAATATATGAAAATAATTAGGAAAACTATTTGAGGGAAATATCCCATTTTTTTAAGACATTTAAAAGTCTCACTATTTATCAAGAAGCTTTTAAAAATAGATTATTTAATAAATGTTTCTGATACCACTTTGAAAATTTTAAATGGAATTTAAAATTTTAAACGTTCATGTCCATATAAATAAATCCTCAACACCATTTTTGAAAAATGGACATTAATGAGAATGATATAGATGAGTAAATATTTAAAACATTTAAATTGATATTTTAGTTAGAGTTCCTAACTAAACGAGAGATACTGGAATAAAGATAATTTAGGTTATAAAAAAATTATAATATCATGAGAATAAATGTATTCATGATATACTATGTTAATGTATAGTATTTACACAATGTAAATGTGAACACCACATAACAACAAATAAGTTTCAATGAAATGTAAATTATGATGAAATCCCTTAAAAAGACTTCATCATCAGGTTAAGGATAAATCGATGAAACAATCATGTGTGATAGATATAAGTACACTCAATATGATTGGATATTTAGTGAAAATCAATCAGAGGACATTCACACATATTATTGTAAAAACATCACAAATGACTTGGATTTTTAACTCAATGAATGGAAATTGAGTTATGATTACTCTTATCAAGTTCATATCAATGACTTGAGAATTTATCAATGGACTGATTATGTGTATAAAATGTATATCCACACAAAGGGGAATATTAATTAATAAATTAATTAGTAAATAGTGATTTCACACATAATATTGGAGTAATATATCCATTGATATTTGTGTAATACACAATGAGTGGAAATCAAAATTAGAAATTCCCTTACCATTTTGGTAACTTAGAAAACATACACCCCATCATATAAGCATCATAAAATGAAGAGATAAATACCAATAAATTAAATTATATTACTCAAAGTATAAAATAATGGGTTTTATATACACCACAAAAAATCAAATAGAGGCAATATAGCATGAATCTCATTGGAATAAGAATTGAGATAAAAAAACCCTTACCTTGTACTTTTCCATAGTCGAGGGTACATTAACATCTTTATAATAGTTAAATAATTGTTATTAAATTATTTAATAATCTCATACATAAATATGATCACATATGTGATCTTCTAATATTTAGTTGTTAATAATATTTTAGTAGTACCCTTGTTCCGAGTGTTAACTGATACATTTCCCTTTATATATTTCGTAATGTATGTCATGTTTGTTATTAATAGAATGATTATGATTCAAAACCATAATGATATTATGTTCTTAAAAATTAATTTTAAACCATTAATTGAAAATTAATCTTGAATGGATTCGATGGGAAATGACTCTCAACATGTTCGTGGAGATGGTTAGCCGTACATATTCATGAGGGATGATATCATTCTATTGATGGTGAAAATGTATGTAATGGTATTTTATATCATATATACAGAATCAATAAAGTGTTATATTTATTATTTATATCAATTTTACCCATTATCATTCCCATCCAAATAATGATGTGTTGAAAAATAAATTACACCACGACGTGGAGACTGTAAGTCGTACGTGTGCATGTATGGTGAATTTTCATTCATAGGATATATAGGATAATAAATATGGTTGTACCATATTTATACTAAAATCTAAATATGTAGAAGGTACTAGAGTTATTATTTTGGTATGGAAATAAAAATTACAGACGACGTGGAAAAAGAAAATACATTTGAAAGGGTTGGTGAAAATATTACATCTTCTTCGGGTGATTCCTCTTGATTTGATCAAAAGGGCTCTATAGGTTGTCTTTATGATAAAAGTAAGGCCAATTAGTTTATTTTAGGGTATCTGGGAAGATATTTGAGCATGGGTTGTCCGATACAAATGGCCTTTGATGTGTGTATTTGAGAGAAGGGGAAGTATCCTTTTATAAGACAGGTGAGGGTCACATTAAGAATGTTTGAAATATTATTTTATTATAAAACAAATTTCGGATTATAATGGCTCCAAAATGGATTTATTTCGAGGATAAGGTGGGGATGGTTCCAAATATTCCCAACCAATAGGTTTTAGACATGTTTAGGTCACCATATTAACCTTGCATTTTAGATTTAATTCTTAGATAAATAGTTTAACTTTTATCATGTCTTCATGTAGTTTCATATTACATGGTTAATAAAAATGATATTAAATTAAAAAATAACCTAATGTGGTTCATTAATGACACATATATCATTATATAATCCCTTGTATGATCTTTATATTTTTAGTAATATTATATCATTTAAAAATATAGTATTTCTCTAAAAAACTTTTTCTGCCAATTTTGACACTCTTTAGTGATCGGATTGGGTGAAAGTAAAAAAATCATGATTAATTATAACTAAATAAATTAAATCAGCCCAAAATAGTCATATTAACCTATAAAATTAGTATAATTCATAAAAAGATTCAATTTATATTTATTTTAATATTTATAACATCAATTATTTTAATCTTTCATTAATAATGTAATTACTTCAACATCATTGTGTCAATTATAAATTTATTTAATTGTGTATATGATTTATAAATAAAATACTATTATGTTGTAAATCTTTTATAATTTCTATTGAATATTTATAATCAAATTTATCTTCTGTGAAACCCTATATTTAAAATGTTTTAGTGATTAAACATTGAATTTAACACTTTTAAGTCTTCTTTAAATAAAATAACATATAATGTACAAATGTAATCCAAGATGATAAAAAATGACATGTTTTATTCTTAAGGTTTATTTTTATAGAAATAAACTTTTCCAATAGAATTAGGACATGTGTTGGGTTATTATAATATCATTTTCACCATCACATACCCTATTTACATTTAATTGTGGTATATAAAATACAAAACATTTTATTCACCAAAAACTATTATCATAATTTTAACCACATTTTACTAACATATGTCAACTGTTTCTATTGGATTTTTGAAATACAATTCACAAAAGCAGTAAAATTGTGTTTTATAAAAATTAGTAAATGTGCCTAGAAGGTGGGTAAAAGACGATAAAAAGTTAAATAAAATTTTATATATCTAATATTCTAATAAAATTACATAAATGATTTAAATTTGACTAATATAGGTATTATGTATCTATTTTTAATTTAAAATAAATTTAAATTAAAAATAATTATTTAAATAAAAAGTCGTCTTTTAATAATAATGATATGTTTTTCAATATTTATCAAAACCTGAATGTTTTTAGAAAAAAATACCAAATATTCACCAAAACCCAATTTTGAAATTCCAAATTCCAAAATTATATCTATTAAACCAAATTCATAACACATATGTTGTATTAATTAATTTATAAAAATATTCCCATTATCAAAAATAGAATGAGGGTTTTTGAGAAGTAATAACTATCATAAGAATGATATGTAATTATGTCCAATTTAAATGTAAAATTACATCCAATGAACAAATATAGATTAAATGATAATAATATAATCTAATTATACTTCAAACCAATTTAAATGTATAATTTTACACTATAAATTATTTTGATTAAAATGTTGTTTTCATATAAAATTTAGTATTTTTCACTCTTCATCAACTTATGAAAGTTATCAAAAAATCACCAAAAATTTATCCAAATTTAATTTTTATGTCCTTCTTCTAAATAAGAAGTTTTTCTTCAAATTTAATATATTAAATTGTCAAATATTGGATTTAAAAAGGGTTCACCATTAAAAGGCGGTAAAATTGCATTTTTTTAAAAAATACTTATTTTATCTGAAAATGAATTGGTTCTCACATTATGTCTAAGAAACAAAAAATAAAGATGATAAAATTATATAGAGTATATAAAATTTAAAAATCATTAAATATTATTCATGATTGATTTATGAATAGAAATTTTGGTAAGTTGTAGTGCGCTCGATCTCGGTGTTGCGTGTAGCGCAAGCTATTAAATTAATTTAAAAATATCTTACTATGGAATCTTGGTGTTAAACATATAATCATAACTAAAATAATCCATACTATTTCCTTATCCTTCAATAGGTTTTTTATAATTATAATTCTTTATTTCTTCGGATATTTTCATTCACAGTCAATTTCCTCAGGAAAAATTCAGGGGGGGGTAATAATTTTATTTTTGTTTCATTTTTATTTAATTATAGTTTTATTGTTGTTATAAATTTTTAATACCATTTCATATTGTATTGTAATAATTTATAAATTTTTATCATTGATTGTAATATTCTACCATAAATATATGCAACATGGATTATTATAGTTCATAATTGTGTGTGATATAAGCTATTAAACATAGTATTTTGGCAGTGGGAAATTCATATTTCAACCTCATTGTGTTAAAATACTCCCCCTCAAGTGAGTATATGATTTTATTTTATGGATTAAGGTTTTTTATGTACACTAGGATACTAATAAGAATTATACTTGAATTATCAGTCTAGAATTTTCGAGAAGATTTGTTTGAGACCAATCCATTTAATGAATGAAAACATTAGAGTATGATTCCATTTATAGTCACTAATTTATGAAATTAAGGTAGTGATGTCACGACCCGCCTTCACCAAAAGGAGGTAAGGTTCAGTAGATTGTCAGACCCTTCCTTCTTTAAGATGAAGGAGAGATAATGACCCCTGAAACCTGCCTTCTTTAGGTCCCGGAGTGGAGACTAGCACCAACAGTATGGAAGTTACACACAAATGGAAGGAATTACCCTTATTGTTTTATTGGATCGGGAGATAAGATGATTAAAACCCAAAAACCCCAAAATAGGAAAGTAAAAGTAAGGCCAAAAACCATTCCCAATGCAAGTCACAAAAGTAAAATCCACAAAGTACAAAGTGACTACAAAGGTAAAGTACCAAAGAAAGAAAAACAGCAACAGCAACTGCCCCAATGGTCTGAGCTAGTATAGTCCCGCATGATCCCCGAAGTCCTCCTGGAAACTTGAAAGAAGTTTTATATATGTAGGGTGAGCATACAAGTATACTCAGTAGGGAAAAACCAAAGACTCTCATGCAAAAGTTGGGGAACATACTAAAGTTCTGTGAGAAAAAGAGTAAACCAAACAGCTAACAAGCTAAACTATCCACCCAAGGCTCACCGAGGCACACTCCCCAAATAACGCAAATCATGTAATGTATAGTAATAACACATCGATGTTTGTGTACCCTGTTCAACTTTCCCACTGGTTATTCAAGACATCTTACACATCGAACCAATCCCTTTATTCTTACCGCAGTCCCACTGCCACACCACACCTGCACACACCTGGGAGACAACTTCACGCAGTCCCACTACCAAACCCCACCCGCACACACCTGGTCCACAACTGTCACACGTAACCATGCCCAAAACACCTAGGCCAGAACAACCACCACCATTCCCGAAGACACCTGGGCTAGAAGATCCACTGCCACGCCCGAAGACACCTGGGCCTAATCCCGAAGATACTTGGGAAAAATACCTGCCCACACACACATGGGCCATAACCACCACACTACCCCTCCCGAAGGTTCTTGGGCTAATAATGGACCTCAAGCCATCACAGCCTGCCCAAAGATACTTGGGCTATCCGGGAAAGGGAGCAGAAAAGGAGCTAATAACCAGCCACTAATAGTAGTGTTGGGTAAAACACCCTCCCCCATGAAATGGGGGTGTTCGGCAGCAAGTGCTCAACTTGTGTGGGGCGCGAATAAGAAAAACAAAACTACAAGTATATGTATAGTTAACAAGCACTCACCCAAAGTTTAGGTTTTTCTCCATCCCACCTAAAGAACAAAAACAGTACTACGTCCAAGTCACAACTCACTTCAACTCAAGACCCATTTTCCCATCATGCTTTACATGTTCAGTAATAATGATTAAGTGAGTTTTCTGCAACTACTGGGCAACTAACACATAATCACATGCAAAGGAAAGAAAAAATTCAATCATTAACCACAACATCCACATCTGGTTCTCTCATAAAACCACAACAACCAAAGAAAACCCCATGATACAGCCCCATGTCAAACATCATGGAGCCAAAAGGGTTTCTCAACAATAGAGGATCCCACCACAATTCGTGATATAATCAATGTAACCACCCGACCTTAATGTCACAACCACTGGAGGCATAACACAGGGGATCCCAACCCCAATTTCGCAACCACCGAGAGTATAATAACAGGGGATCCCATCCCCTCCCACATCACCCAGCAAGCGGCCCATGAATGAAGAACAATCAAACCACTACCACCAAGAAAAGCAACCCATGGGGGGTATTTTCAGATTTAAAAGATTTAGCACACTCCATGGTTTCAATTCTTCTGTACTTTAACTAGGGTTATCACAAAAAAGGGTTGATCCGAGTGCTTTCAATTTATTTAGCCGAATGTACATAATTAATCAATTTCCCTTACACAGCAAGGGTTTACAACAACAATACAATCCATTTAAACATCACCAGAGGTAAGTGGTCATTAGTGCATAGAGAAAGACCAACAACAACCATAATATTTAGAAGGCGTAATCCCACATAATTCAGGAATCATAAATCGTGGAAGATCATAAATCAAGCATCATAGATCACACCCCTCGCCCTTCATTCTTTAGAATCTGTTTATTATCTTCATTAAGGTAAGGTCCATCCAATTATATAGATTCAAAATCACGCCCACCCCGCAAGATGCACAGAATGGAGAGTTGAAGGTAATCCCCTACCTGTTGATCAACGATCGACGCTAAGGCCGGGCGCAGAACTTCCACGGATAGCGATGTGGCCCACCTAAACAAAAAGATGTTCGTCTGAACAAAGGGTACTACTAGCATATGGTGATTGAGAAAAGAAGAAACCCATGACGAACCCTTTAGTTTATAAGGGTCGGGTATGGTTGAGATAAGAACGTGAAACCACGTAAGGTGCCTGGTCATGTGATGAACATGCATCCCCACACATGTTCTTAAAAGGTCAGGTGGTTTAAACCGACACACACACTAGGTTAATACAGTAAATATTTTATTAAAAAATTTATGGGCATTATTGGGTTTTAAAACAGGAATAAAGGGTTCAAAATAGGGTTTAAAACCCAATTTGTGTAAAAGGGAGCGCTACTGGAAAGACCCCATGGGGGTAGGCGAGAGCCACCGGTATCTGAGAGCTACCGGTGGCTGACAGTGACCAGTAGCCAAACTATTGGTCGAATGGAGCTAACGGTAGACCGAGCTACCGGTGGCTGACAGTGACCGGTATCAGAGCTACCGGTAGGCTGCAGCCACCGGTAGACCGAGCTACCGGTAAGCTGCAGCGACAAGTAGATCGAGCTACCAGTAGCCAGAGCTATCGGTAGCTGCAGTTACCGGTAGACCGAGCTACCGGTCGGACGAGCTACCGGTAGGTTGTGGCTACCGGTAGACAGAGATACTAGTAGGCCTGCTACTGGTAGGCTAAGGCTACCGGTAGGCCTACCGTTAGGTCAAACATCACCGAGATTCCCAGACCATAAAACCCAACTCGAGATTTTCACAAAGTAATGGACCCCAAAACTCCGGCCATTACATCAGATACCTCTTAAATGATTCTCGTCCTCGATAATAAAAAAAAACAGTAGGAAAGAGAGATTCCAAACAATCACCTCGAAAGATAACTCTCAGGAGTGAACCTCATTGTTAACTAAGAACACCTTTCCGTCAAGAACCAAGAAAAAATCCTTGTCAAACTGCCTAGCCATGTGTGTTGGGGAGTCTCCTTCCCCATGTCAAGATACTATCTGCTTTGGGTGGCAGAGACTCACCCACATAGGTTTAATCGCATCAACCTTAATGCGTCTTGATTAGGGGCCAGGTCCTCCCCTCCCCATAGCCAAGACTTTTCACACACATTCAGAGTAAAGAAAACTAGTATTTCATAGCCAACAAGGTAAAATGTTCTACCAAAACAGCTATAAACCGAATAGTACAAAACACAAAACACCTCTGGGTACTGGGCACGCATCTGTGCTTCCCTCTCCCACATACTCTCCTCAATCCCACCATGTCTCCATAAAACATGAACCAAGGGGATGGTTCACCCGTGGAGCACCTTCTCCTCACGATCCTCGATTATCACTAGTCTTTCCAAAAAAGTCACGTCATCCTCGATGTCTAGCTCTCCCCAGTCAAGGACGTGTGAATCGTCGTGCAGGTAACGAAGAAGCTGGGACACATGGAATACATCATGTATCCTCAGTAGCGGCGGCGGTAGTGCTAGCTGATAAGCCACTTCACCAACCATCTGCAACACTTCGAAGGGTCTGATGAGCCTCAAAGTAAGCTTACTCCCTTTTCCGAACCTCCGTTGTCCACGCCGAGGGGAGACCTTCAAGAACACGTGGTATCCAACCTCAAACTCTAAGGTCCTCCTCCTGGTATCAGCATACAACTTCTGTCGATCTTGGGACGCCTTCATCCTTTCCCGTATGAGCTGAACCTTCTCTGTCATGCTCTGCACCACCTCCGGGCCAAGGATTCCTACCTCTCCTACTTCGGTCCAACACACAGTTGAACGACATTGCCTCCCATACAAGGCTTCAAACGGGGCCATACTAATGGTATAGTGATAGCTTTTATTGTACGCAAACTCTACCAGAGGCAAGTATCGTACCTATGATCCCCCTGAGATTAGAACACATGCCGACAAAATATCCTCCAAGGTCTGGATGGTGTGCTCTGTCTATCCATCTGTCTAGGGATTAAAAGCAGTGTTAAGGCACAGCTGGTTGCCAAAAGCATGCTGCAATCCTCTCCAAACTCGCGAGGTAAACTGTGCATCCCTATTTGTGACTATATACCTCGGAACTCCATGAAACTGTACCACCTCATACACTTACTTTCTTACCAAATCATCCACTGCACTCAACTCCTTGATCGCCAGAAAGTGAGGTGATTTTGTCAACCAGTCCACTACCACCCAGATGGTGTCGTATCCCCCTTGGACCTTAGTTAGTCCTATGATGAAATCCATCGAGATTTCATCACACTTTCACTCAAGGACATCTAGAGATGGTAGTAGGCCGCCTGGAACTTCGTGTTCAACCTTCACTGGCTAACACACTATGCACTTGGCCATAAACTATGAAACTTATCGCTTCACTTCGGGCCACCAAAACTGTCTCTTCATTCCCTGGTACATCTTGGACATTCCAGGGTGTAATGCAAGGGGTGATTTGTGGAACACACTGAGAACCTTTCCGTGGATCCCCTCTGGAACAAACATCTTTCCCTGGAAAAGCATCTAGTTTTGGCCATCCTTCGTCCATACTTCGGAGCATTTCCCAGGTCAACTCAGTCGCGCATCACTTCGCACTCTGGGTCTCCCCACTGAGAATCCTCCACTTGCTAAAACAGATATGACTGTACTACCATCTGATTCAGGGAACCTCTACCGCTATCCATCCTCGCATCCAGATATAAGGCATCCAACTCCTCCATTGCCTTCTAGGTGTCTGGTGACACTCGGACCGCATCCTTCTTCATCCTCCTGCTCAAGGCATCTGCCACTACATTACACTTCCCTAAAGTGTAAGAAACCTCGAAGTCGTAATCCTGGAGGAAACAAATCCACCACCTCTGCTGCAAGTTTAGTTCATGTTGGGAGAAGATATACCCCATGGTTTTGTGATCCATGAAGACCACAAAGCATTTTCTGATGAGGTAGTGCTGCCACAACTTTAGCGCAAAAACGACCGCTGAAAGCTCCAGGTCATGGGTGGCATAATTACTCTCATGAGGGCGTAATAGCCTAGACCCATAAGAGATCACCCCTTGTCGCTGTATCAACACACATCCCAGGCCTTGTCCTAAAGCATCACATAAAACCTCACACGCCTCCCCTTCTTCTGGTAATCTCAGCAATGAGGAACTAAACAACTTCTCCTTCAGATAGCCGAAGGATGACTCACACTGCTCACTCCACACGAAAACGTGGTCTTTCTTGGTCAGGGTTGTCAAAGGGGCTGCAAATCAGGAGAAGTTGGGTACGAACCATTGATAGTAACCTGCCAGCCCGAGGAAACTACAAACTTCTGCCACATTCTTGTGTGTTTCCCAAGAAACAACTGCCTAAACCTTTGATAGTCCACCTCTACCCCCTACTTGGACACCACGTGCCTGAGTAAGTTCACTTCTTGTGTCCAGAACTTTCATTTTGACAACTTACCATAGAGCTGGTACTATCAGAGGTCCTCCAAAACCGTCCTCAGATGCTCTGCGTGGTCTTCCTCTGACCATGAATAGATCATGATTTCATCGATGAACATAACCACTTACCGATCCAGGTACTCCTGGGAGATGGAGTTCATAAGCCCCATGAACATAGCTGGGGCGTTCGTAACAACGAAGGTCATGTATACGAACTCGAAGTGTCCATATCTGCACCTGAAATCCATCTTTGGGATGTCACTCTCCATCACTCTCAACTAGTGGTACCCAGACTGTAGGTCAATCTTCGAGAACCATCCTTCCCCTTTCAGATGGTCAAAAAGATCGTCTATCCTTGTAAGAGGGTAGAGATTCTTAATCGTCACCTGATTCAGCCTCCTGTAGTCTATGCACAACGTAATACCACCATCTACCTTCTTTGAGAACAAGGCTGGAGCACCCCACGGTGACGCACTTGGTCAATCATATCCTCTCTTTGTTAGATCCTCAATCTGAATCTGCAACTACTGTAGCTCTGAAGGTGCCATCCGGTAAGGACCCATCCAGATTGAACGAGCACCAGGATGCAGTTCTATCCTAGACTCGATATCACATCGAGGGGTAGAGTCGTCATCTCCTCAGGGATGACTTCCATAATCTCACGGACGATCTCTGGCACCTCCACCATCTCAGCATCTATTGACTCCACTGAAAGCATGGCTAACAAGAAGAGGAGGGGTTCCTCTCGCCTACTGCCCTTCTGATTTCTCCCCTCGCCGGTGAAAGTAACACGTCCGCCGCCCAAGTCTAAGAACACTTCCCTTCCTCGGAAGAATTCGATGATAGCACACACGGAGAAAAACCATTCGATGCCTAGGATGACATCGTATGGCAGAATCTGTAACTGAAGGAGATCCCTCACTAACTGATGTGGCCCTATCATCAATCTACATCCTCGACAAACATATAAAAAGATGGTCTGACCTCCGACTAGTGTACTCAGCACCAAGGGAACTGAAAGTCTCTCATCATCTAAACCCAAGGAATGGGCTAGACTGGGTGCAGCAATGGATTACGAAGCTCCGGTATCGAACAAGGCATAAGCAAGGGTGCTAAACAAACTGATCATACCTCGAACGACATCTGACCCTGCTGTAACTGCTGCCTCCATAGCGTGTAACTATCTACGCCCAGCTCCTCTACCACTCGGCTGTTGGCCACCTCCCCAAACATGCCCCGATCGAGGTCCCTAAGGAGCACCCTGAGGTCAGCCTCCTCCTGCAACTTCTGCCCTCAGAGGAGAGGGAGCTCGCTGACCCTGCTGCTGCTGTTGCAAATTCATAGCTAAAATCTGATATTGGGGCATGTGTTGGGGCTATCCGTGTAACACCCCGAGCTTCCACGGTACACCTCTCTTTCAATAATGCAATAGCTTGCATTGTATGCAAGTTCGAGTTCTAACACACCGCGACTAATCAAAGTAGCCGTTATGAATAGTAATAACCACTTTTTAAAATTATAGTAATTTTATATTTCAAAATGGACTTCATTTTTGGATTTGCAATATCGAAATTTCCCTATGTTGAATTTTTGGTATTTTTCTGAGAACTTCCAATTTTTCTATGAATAGTGAAAAATATTTAAAACAACTTTTTTAATAAAAATAATTTATAGTGATAAATTATACTATTGAGTGGTTTTAAAGTATAATTAGAATATATTTTTACCATTTTATCAAATGGTGTTCATTAGAATTAATTTCAATTTGAAATTGGACATAAACAATTGCCAATCATTTGATATAAATTGTTTCTTAAAAACACGCTATTTGTTGTGACAGCGGGAATTAATTATAAAATTAATTAATGAAACTTATATATTTGGAATTTTGTAAAATAGACATCATTTTTGAATTCGAAATATCAATTATAGATGAGGGTGAAATTTTGACATTATTCTGAAAAACTTCAATTTTTGATGAATAGTGAAACCACTAAGTGGTAGTTAAAAAACTGATTTTTCGTTTAAATGAAATATTACCACTTCTGTGTTTTGAATTTCAAAAATCGGACATACATGGTTGTCATTAATAAGTAAAATGTGGTTCAATGAGATTAAAATAATTTTTGATGAATAGTAACTTTAAAGTTCTTAATCGCGATTAGAGGTAATTAGTGTAGTTTAAGGTAAAAATAATGTTTTAATAATATGAGATGAGCTTGACACATGTCCTACCATCATTGGATGTGCCATGGCCGACCAAGACAATCCATGGGTCAACCTGGGGACCCCATGGAGCCACTTTTGTTGGAAAATGACATAAATACCTTTTATTTAATGTTAAAGTAAAAAATGACACAAACATGAAAGATTTTACTAAAACAATTTTTACATGGGGTTATAGAAGTCATATTTTTGACTATAAATAGTCATTGGAAATATAAAAATATTTCCTACATCATAGTATTTTTATTATAATTTTTTGTACATTAAATAAATTAAATTATTTATGACACCATGATGATGCAGCGATTACCTCATTAATTAACGATTTAAATAAAATGAAAAGATAATGTAAAATCTAAGGCTTACACTTGTCAAAAACCTATTGGATGAGTATATTTCGAACCCTTATAACCTTATCCTCGAATTATATAAGTGTGGGACCTCTAAAATCCGAAACTCAGTTTATAATAAAGTGACTTTTCTTTACTTTCCAAGAGTACCCCTCCTCTGCACTTATAAGAGGCCCCCACCT
Source organism: Viscum album (assembly GCA_963277665.1). NCBI lineage: Eukaryota > Viridiplantae > Streptophyta > Magnoliopsida > Santalales > Viscaceae > Viscum > Viscum album. The sequence continues at coordinate 1,866,519,152 of OY728120.1, read as the reverse complement.
CTACCACCTCATTCACACTTTCAAGCCATTTGGCTCGGCCATCTTCTACCCAAATACTCTCCCAAATTACCCCTCTTACTCCTAGAAGCATCACTTTGGTCAGAACTCTTCCCAAGGAAGCCTTTGGCTCAAATCAAAAAGAGTTACCCGATTTTAAGGTAATGTCTTCTCTAATGTTGTTTTGTTTTATTTTTTTCTCCAACCCCATAAACACTTTTTATTCATTTATTTTGTAACAACACCAGTATCCTCAATATACTAGGATGTTGTTATAAGAAGGATTCGAGCTACACTTACACACACCTACATCTAATGGTTAAAGAACATACTGTTTCTGTGGATGGCAAATTTTTGCCTCATGAAACAATGATTGTTCAACACTCATATAACACCTCTAATGGTGGCCATTATGATGCCACTATTTTTATAAATGATATATATTATGTTTTTGTTTCCATTATGATTTTTTATTTTTCATTTAGGGCATACCTTTATAGTTTCCATTATGGGTAAACACGATATTATCATTTTAGGAAGTGCGGACTACCGCCCCCTCAAAGTGATTTGAATCGTTAATTCCATATGTGTGATGTATAAAGGATGGAGTAAATGGTATTATACATTATATTATACTTTAATTATATTATACCTTTATATAATTATAACTTCATCCCATTCAGTACGAAATAGAAATGAAAGTAGCGTTCATGCGTACGTACGGCTTACCGTCTCCATGAACGGTGCATTTCATTTCTTACCTCTAAATGTTACGTAATATTATGAATGAATTTATATACTAGATATATATGATATATATGACATCTAAATAATGAATATATTTCTGGAGATAATGGATATTCTACCACATAAACAACTTGTAATTATAAGAATTTTACTGTTGACTCAAGTACCAAAAATCGACAAAACGACCGTTATTAACATAAATAATTACATAATGTTCATAAAATTGTAAAATGTTATATAAAAAGGATAATGAAATTGAAAATGGTAGATATTAACACTAGTTTATTATTCAGGAGGTTAAAGAAAGGTTGAATAAAGTCGGACACAAGGTAAGGGAACATCTTAACCCAATTTCCATTCTTTGGGTTAATCTCCTACTTTCAAATTATGTCATGATATTATTATGTCCTATCTTTTATTTGTACTTTATTTATGTGTAATTATAGTGAATAGACATGATAGATGTACTTTATTTAAAAAAATGATCGTTTTAAGAACTTCATCTCAATCTACTTTCATTGGGGCATATTTGGTTTTATACAAAACTTTCTTTTATACGGTGTATAAACCCCTTTTACTTTTACGTTTATTCAAAAGGAATATTTTTTATAAGAAGCATTTTACTAAACGACAAAAAGGGAATGTTTTTCTTTCCGTACATATGCGGCGACAATGACTTCTCCTCTGCCGTGACCATTATTTGAGTTTCGGATTCCTCTACAAGCCATCACTTTTTTTTAATGAAAAATAAATACAAATTTTTAACTTTATTTTATTTTGGTATTGAAAATGGTTTTGAAAGTGTTTTTATTATCTCAATGTGTTGTATTGATATCTTGTGATTGAAATGTGGAAATGTTATGTTTCCTTTATGCATGTTTAATGTGATATGATTATGTTATGGTTTATGATATGTTTAAACCTATTCATATGAGGAATGCATTGGACTTAATAAGTGACAGGTGTATCCCACTATAGCTCCTCGAGGTATCGGTAGGTCTCATGAGACAAAATAGTATCTTGGCACGAGGCCTTGACAAAATCTTATTTGTGGTCTTGGAACGAGGCCTTGGCTACGTGGTTATGATAGTCTGGCATTATGCATTCCATCATTATGAAAGTAGTTATTGATATTGCATGTGATTATTCGACCAGTAGAATATCCATGTGAATAAGTAAATAGAATTATCTCATTTTACTTTTTCCATATTATGTTGAAGTTCATGTTTAAAAGGCTTTTGTTTTAGTTATAAATTTCCTTAAATGTTAATGTTTATTAATGAAAGCTTCCGCAATATTGTTATCCTTACTGAGCATCTGAGCTCACCCCTTTCAATGTTTTAATATTTTCCGGGATGTGAAGATGTATTTTATGAATGATCTGTAGGGATAGACAGAAGAGGATATGAGTGTGGACTATGAAGACTTTGTTATTAGTTTTTCACTTTATGATGTAATGTAATACTTATGAATGTATCTAGTGTTTCCAAGGCTACTAAACTAATCGGTCTTTCGAGACTTGATCTTTTGTGATCATACCAATGTTACGAAGTAATGCACCGACTCTGGGTAGCTGGGGTTAGGGCGTTACAGTTGGTATCAGAGGCAGTTTAGTACTAACATTGGAAGCTAGATTTAGATAAAATATGATTAGAGCACATAGCCCAAAGATGGACTTTGAAGATTAGTATAGAAGAACTTCCTAGAATTTTGTTGTTGTAGAGATTTCGTGAGTTTTCCGAGAAATACATCCCTGTCTGGATACGAGTAGGAAGAGGCGGCTCTAGCACAGATGTACCTAGGGGTAAAACTCGAAAACACTGCTTTGAGCTAGACTCGAACGGGAACTGGTGCATGACAACGGGCCTTGTTGCACTCTTGGTTATGACACTCCCGGTGGATATGCTTAGGATTATTCTCGTTTTCTTTACAAACCACTATGAAGGGTTATGAGTATATACTTCCTCAAAGAAAACATTTTTATAATTATGGATTATATCCATAATTAGTTCAATTTATGTTAAGTATTTTATATGTATGGAATTATGTAAACTAATCTAGTTTATGCCATTGTTTAGAAATGGCACCTAGTGGAAGGAATGGAAACTGTATCAATGCACGTACTCCGTGTAGGGATTGCCCTCCTGCTCAAGATAATTATTATGGAGCTGGAGATACAACTAGTGCTGATCAACTTATTACCATACTGGGACAACTCACTCAGGTTATGAATAATAACTTTACTCGTATGGAGCACCCTGATCTGCAACGTGGAAGATCAATGTTAGACCGCTTCATGAGGAAACAACCACCAACATTTAATGGGGGTACAAATCCATTAGTAGCCGAGCTATGGAAAAACTCCTTAGAGAAAATATTCCATGCCTTGGGGAGTAGCGAAAGGGAGAAGGTTGTCATGGCAGTTTACCGCCTCACTGGAGATGTCGATCCGTGGTGGTCGCTTATTCAAAACACAAAGGAAGATGATAATGTATCGAATATGGAATGGAGGGAGTTCAAAGATCTTTTCTTAGAAAAATACTTTCCTCGTGACCATCGAGAAGATATTGAAAGGAAATTTCTGAGTCTGAGGCAGAAGGAGGATGATAATGTCGCAAAGTATGAGGCTAACTTTACAAGGTTAGCGAGGCATGCTGCAGATTATATATGTAACCCAAGAAGTAAGATTGATCATTTCATTGATGGGTTAAAACCTTTTCTCCGTCGAGCTTTAGTATCAAAATCATTCTCAACATACGAGGATATAGTCTCATGTGGTATCAAGACAGAAAAGGAATTTTCTAAGTTTTATGACAACAAAGTAAAGCAAGAGAAGATGAGAACGATGGAACAAGAGACAGATAAACAGAAAAAGGGAAAGAAGGATTTTCCATTATGTGATAATTGTGGGAAGAATCACCCTGGTACTTGCCTAAAAGGAATGGGAGTTTGTTACAAATGTGGAGAAAAAGGTCACCAGGCTCGTGATTGTAAGGGAAAGAAAGAGGCTATCAATGGTGAATGCTATAATTGTAGGGAAATGGTTCATTATGCAAATGAATGTCCTAAGCGTCAGGGAAAATTATCTCAAAAAGGCCAAGGGATCAAGGCCAATCTTATGCTGTGACTACAGTTGAAGCAGAATAATTAATGTATTGGTGCTTTTGGACTCATGGATTATATTCTAGATATTAGAATAATGTGATATATATATATATATAAGGATTGTACTGCAGTACATGTTGATTTCATTAAGGTTTTAATATGATGAAGGCAATCATATTTTTGTTTGTGACAAAAAGAGAAACATTACATTGTTTGAGGAATCTGATGATACAATTGATTTTGGAATTTAGAGACCTTTAAGAGAAAGTCTGGAAAAAGGTATTTTTGATAACTATTAAGGTTGGAATGGATTAAGTTGAACCATGGATAGTATTGTTTAAGGTTAAAACATTTCTGATGACTATTTCTGGAATATTATGATACTATAGTTTTAGGAAAAGGACAACCTGCAGGGTGGGGCATAACCCATCGCGTCGGACAAAGCTGCTGGAATCAAACCCACAACCATAGTGCGCCATGCCTTTATTACCTACCAATAGCCTACATGAAGTCCCTAGTTATTACAAAATAGTTTTACAAATCTAAATGGTATGTGTTAATATTTGGAACCTTATACAATTAGGATAAATAGAATATTTTTGAGTTCTATTACCTTTTAGAGTGAAAGATGGGTTTGTGGTAAAAATTTATTAAAGAATGAAAGTCTATATAATAAGTATGTATATTACCTTACATTCTTAGTAAGTCTCCTAAATAAATTCCTCAACTTTATAAAAGTTAACTTAAAACAAAAACGTTGCCGGTTAACTTTTCCAACTGGGGATTCAATGACTATTTAACCAATCACAAGTTTGTGATTTTCTTATGGTTGACTTTCTCCTAATCATGTTTTCTACAACTCTCCTTCAGACCTTGATGGTTTTTTTCTCCTCCATATCCATATTTTCATAAATCCTAGTATGGGATATCTCGGGTGACCTTTGAACTTATCTTTCTATCTTTTAAAGTTATATTTTTATTAACCCTATTTTTGATGTGGGTTTTCCACAAAGGTATTTTCTATTTTCATCCTTTTACTTTCTAAGAACATTTTCAAATTGCGAGGACGCAATTTATTGAAGTAGGGGAGAATGTAACACCCCGAGCTTCTACGATACGCCTCTCTTTCAATAATGCAATAGCTTGCATTGTACGCAAGTTCGAGTTCTGACACACCGCGACTAATCAAAGTAGCCATTATGAATAGTAATAACCGATTTTTAAAATTATAGAAATTTAATATTTCAAAATGGACTTCATTTTTGGATTTGTAATATCGAAATTTGCCTATGTTGAATTTTTGGTATTTTTCTGAGAACTTCCAATTTTTTTATGAATAGTGAAAAATACTTAAAACAAATTTTTTAATAAAAATAATTTATATTGATAAATTATTCTATTGAGTGGTTTTAAAGTATAATTAGAATATATTTTTACCATTTTATCCAATGGTGTTCATTAGAATTAATTTCACATTGAAATTGGACTTAAACAATTGCCAATCTTTTGATATAAATTATTTCTTAAAAACACGCTATTTGTTGTGACAACGGGAATTAATTATAAAATTAATTAATGCAACATATACGTTTGGAATTTTGTAAAATACACATCATTTTTGAATTCGGAATATCAATTATAGCTTAGGGTGAAATTTTGGCATTATTCTGAAAAACTTCAATTTTTGATGAATAGTGAAACCACTCAGTGGTAGTTAAAAAACTGATTTTTCGTTTAAATGAAATATTACCACTTCTGTGTTTTGAATTTCAAAAATCCGACATACATGGTTGTCATTAAGAAGAAAAATGTGGTTCAATGAGATTAAAATAATTTTTGGTGAATAGTAACTTTTAAGTTCTTAATCGCGATTAGAGGTAATTAGTGTATTTTAAGGTAAAAATAATGTTTTAATAATATGAGATGATCTTGAAACATGTCCTATCATCATTGGATGTGTCATGGCCGACCAAGAAAATCCATGGGTCAACTTGGGGACCCCATGGAGCCACATTAGTTGGAAAATTACATAAATACCTTTTATATAATGTTAAAGTAAAAAATGACACAAACATGAAATGTTTTACTAAAACAATTTTTACATGGGGTTATAGAATTCATATTTGTGACTATAAATAGTCATTGGAAATATAAAAATATTTCCTACATCATAGTAGTTTTTTTATAATTTTTGTACATTATATAAATTAAATTATTTATGACACCATGATGATGCAACGATTACCTCATTAATTAACGATTTAAATAAAATGAAAAGATAATGTAAAATCTAAGGCTTACACTTGTCAAAAACCTATTGGATGAGTATATTTCGAACCCTTATAACCTTATCCTCGAATTATATAAGTGTGGGACCTCTAAAATCCGAAACTCAGTTTATAATAAAGTGACTTTTCTTTACTTTCCAAGAGTACCCCTCCTCTGCACTTATAAGAGGCCCCCACCTCTACCACCTCATTCACACTTTCAAGCCATTTGGCTCGGCCATATTCTACCCAAATACTCTCCCAAATTACCCCTCTTACTCCTAGAAGCATCACTTTGGTCAGAACTCTTCCCAAGGAAGCCTTTGGCTCAAATCAAAAAGAGTTACCCGATTTTAAGGTAATGTCTTCTCTAATGTTGTTTTGTTTTATTTTTTTCTCCAACCCCATAAACACTTTTTATTCATTTATTTTGTAACAACACCAGTATCCTCAATATACTAGGATGTTGTTATAAGAAGGATTCGAGCTACACTTACACACACCTACATCTAATGGTTAAAGAACATACTGTTTCTGTGGATGGCAAATTTTTGCCTCATGAAACAATGATTGTTCAACACTCATATAACACCTCTAATGGTGGCCATTATGATGACACTATTTTTATATATGAAATATATTATGTTTTTTTTCCTTATGATTTTTTATTTTTCATTTATGGCATACCTTTATGGTTTCCATTATGGGTAAACACGATATTTTCATTTTAGGAAGTGCAGACTACCGCCCCCTCAAAGTGATTTGAATCGTTAATGCCATATGTGGGATGTATAAAGGATGGAGTAAATGGTATTATACATTATATTATACTGTAATTATATTATACCTTTATATAATTATAACTTCATCCCATTCAATATGAAATATAAATTAAAGTAGTGTTCATGCGTACGTACGGTTTACCGTCTCCATGAACGGTGTATTTCATTTCATACCTCTAAATGTTACGTAATATTATGAATTAATGTATATACTGGATATATATGATATATATGAAATCTAAATCATTAATATAATTCTGGAGATAATGGATATTCTACCACATAATCAACTTGTAATTATAAGAAGTTTACTGTTGACTCAAGTACCAAAAATCGACAAAACGACCGTTATTAACTTAAATAATTACATAATGTTCATACCATTGTAAAAAGTGATATAAAAAGGATAATGAAATTGAAAATGGTAGATATTAACTCTAGTTTATTATTCAGGAGGTTAATGAATGGTCGAATCATGTCGGACACAAGGTATGTGAACATCTTAACCCAATTTCCATTATTTGGGTTAATCTCCTACTTTCAAATTATGTCATGATATTATAATGTCCTATCATGTATTTGTACTTTATTTATGTGTAATTATAGTGAATACACATTATAGAAGTACTTTATTTAAAAAATGATCTTTTTAAGAACTTCTTCTCAAACTCCTTTCATTGAGGCATATTTGGTTTTATACACAACTTTCTTTTATACGGTGTATAAACCCCTTTGACTTTTACGTTTATTCAAAAGGAATCTTTTTTATACGAAGTGTTTTACTAAATGACAAAAAGGGAATGTTTTTCTTTCCATACATATGCGGCGACAACGACTTCTCCACCGCCGTGACCATTATTTGGGTTTCGGCTTCCTCTACAAGCCATCACTTTTTTTAATGAAAAATAAATACAAAGTTTTAACATTCTTTTATTTTGGTACTGAAGATGGTTTTGAAAGTGTTTTTATTATATCAATGTGTTGTATTGATATCTTGTGATTTAAATGTGGAAATTTTATGTTTCATTTATGCATGTTTTATGTGATATGACTATGTTATGGTTTATGATATGTTTAAACCTATTCATATGAGGAATGCATTGGACTTAATAAGTGATGGGTGGAGCCCGCTATAGCTCCTTGATGCATCGGTAGGTCTCATGAGACAAACTAGTGTCTTGGCATGAGGCATTGACAAAATCTTATTTATGGTCTTGGCACGAGGCCTTGGCTACGTGGTTATGATAGTCTGGCATTATGCATTCCATCATTATGAAAGTGGTTATTGATATTGCATGTGATTATTTGACCAGTAGAATATCCATGTGAATAAGAAAATTGCATTATCTCAATTTACTTTTTCCATATTATGTTGAAGTTTATGTTTAAAATTCTATTGTTTTAGTTATACATTGCCTTAAATTTTAATGTTTATTTATGAAAGCTTCCGCAATATTGTTATCCTTACTGAGCATCTGAGCTCACCCCTTTCAATGTTTTAATATTTTCCAGGATGTGAAGAAGAATTTTATGAATGACCTGCAGGGATAGACAGAAGAGGATATGAGTGTGGAATATGAAGACATTGTTATTAGTTTTTCACTTTATGATGTAATGTAAGTCTTATGAATGTATCTAGCATTTCCAAGGCTACTAAACTAATCGGTCATTCGAGACTTGATCTTTTGTGATCATGCCAATGTTACGAAGTAATGCACCGACTCTGGGTAGCTGGGGTCGGGGCATTACAGTCCGCCACTGTCGTACTGTACCCGGTCCGAGAACTGACTCCGGAGATGTCCATGGCTCCCATAGACAAAGCATTATGGTCCCGAGCCTGAAGGAAAAGGGCGAGGACCAGGGGATCGAAACTGAAACTGCTACGGCCTGCTCCCTACTGGTCGGAACCTGGAGGGTACTGACACTGGAGGCCTGGTGCTGACGGCCTCCCCCTTAGATAGTCTTAGCTAGATCCCCTCTCGTGACACACCTCATAGAGCGTGATTCCTCTCTACTACTTCAGCCTTCTTCTAGACCTCCATGTTCGTCGGTTGGGTAAAGGGGGTAACATCATACTGGAGGGAGGGTAGGATAGCCTCCTCCAAACATCTTGTTCGAGACTCCTTGTCGGGAAAGATCTCTAGAGAAAAACGTATGAGGTCTTTAACTTGATTCCTAGCTCCCTCACTGACATACTCCCCTATTAGAGGGAGAGTAGCTCCTGTCTCTTTTGTGCCTTCATTGTCGAAGAGAGGAATTCCACCCGAAACTCCCTCTTGAAATCAGCCCATGCCACCTCAGCCTCTCTCCTCTCCCCCAGGTAATGAATCCACCACTGACACACTGCTCCCCAAATCTAGATGATGGCTAGAGGAACCCAGTACTCACTTGGAGCCAAGATCAAGCTGAAGGCTATCACTATATCCTCTATCCAGCCTTCCGTCTTCATATCAGAGGTGATGCCCTCATACTTCTCGAGGGTCTGTCGCTGGAAGGCCCGAAGTGTTTTCTACCACTGATCATCCTCCTCCTCTTGATCAGATCTCTGCTGATCGGCCAAGGTAGTCTCTAGGGCCTCGATCACCCACACCAAACGTGGTCGACTTCTAGATGCTATAACTGCAAGGTAAACAAGGAATTCCTAAGCCCATGTAATGCAGAATATTGTTTTTAAAACTTCTTAAACTTTTTATTTATTCTTAATTCCCAAGACACCCCCAAAAACACGAGAACACAAGTCATTATGATTCATGTACCTTTCCTAGGGTCTCTACCCTACAATCAGCTTGGCCACACTTGGTCGTTCGGTAGGTCCAAAGTCCTTAAATCAGATCATAGGGGGCCCTAAAATCCCGTGTCCTAGCCAGTCTTCCCTAGCCTAATTCACACACCAAGGTCACCCAACACTGTTTCCCTACCATCCCATGCAATCATCAGTGTTCCTAACTCCAGAATCCATTATATCTCTCAACCTCCCTCTGATACCATTCTGTCACAACCCGCCTTCACCAAAAGGAGGGGAGGGTTAGCAGATTGCCATGCCCTTCTTTCTTTAAGTTGAAGGAGAGATAATGACCCCTGAAACCCACCTTTTCTAGGTCCCGTAGTGGAGATTAGCACCAATGGTATGTAAATAATACACAAATGGAAGGCATTAACCTTATTTTTTTATAGGATCGAGAGATAAGATGATGAAAACCCAACAACACCAAAAGCAGAAAGTAAAAGTAAGGCCAAGAACCATTCCCAATTAATGTTACAAAATGAAAATCCACAAAGTACAAAGTGACTACAGAGGTATAATACCAATGAAATAAAAACACCAACTACAACTGCCCCAATGGTCTGAGCTAGTATGGTCCCACACGATCCTCGAAGTCCTCCTCAAAACCTGAAAGTAGTTTTATATACGCAGGGTCAGCATACAAGTATACTCAGTAGGGAGAAACCAAAGACTCTCGTGCACAAGTGGGGGAATGTACTATAGTCTGGTGAGAAAAAGAGTAAACCAACCACCTAACAAGGTAAAGTATCCACCCAAGCCTCACCAAGGAACACTCCCCAAATAACGCGGGTCAAGTAATGTATAGTAATATCACATCGATGTTTGGGTACCATGCGCCACTTCCCACTGGTTATTGAAGACATCCTACACGTCGATCCAATCCCACCATTCTCACCACAGTCCCACTATCACACCCCTCCCGCACACACCTGGGCCACAACCTCACGCAGTCCCACTGCCAAACCTCGCCCGCACACACCTGTGCCACAACTGTCACACGAAACCATGCCAGCAAATAACTAGAACAGAACAACCACATCCACGCCCGAAGACACCTGGGCTAGAATATCCACTGCCACGCCCGAAGACACCTGGGCCTCATCCCGATGATAATTTGGAGAACTACATGCCCGCACACAGATGGGCCATAACCACCACACTACCCCGCCCGAAGGTTCTTGGGATAATAATGGATCTCTTGCCATCATAGCCTTCCTGAAGATACTTGGGATATCCGGGAAAGGGAGAAGAAATGGAGCTAATAATCAGCAACTAATAGAAGTGTTGGGAAAAACACCCTCCCAAATGAAATGGGGGTGTTCGGCACTAAGTGCCCAACATGGGTGGGGCGTAAATAAGAAACACAAAACTACAAGTATATGTATGGGTAATGAGCACTCGCCCAAATTTTATGTTTTTCTTCAAACCTCCTAAAGAACACAAACAGTACTACGTCCAAGTCACAACTCACACCAACCCAAGACCCATTTGTCCCATCCTGGTTTACATGTTCAGAAACAATGATTAAATGAGTTTTCTGCAACTACTGGGCAACTAACACATAAGCACAAGCCAATGAAAGAAAACAGTCAATCATTAACCACAACATCCACACCTGGTTATCTCGTAAAACCACAACAACCAAAGAAAACCCCATGATATATCCCCATGTCCAACATCCAAGAGCCAAAATGGTTTCGCAATAATAGAGTATCCCACCCCAATTTCTGATATAATAATAGTAACCACCCGACCTTAATGTCACAACCACTGGAAGCATAACATAGGTGATCCCATCCCAAATTTCGCAATGACCGAGAGTATAATAACAGGGGATCCCATCCCCTCCCACATCACCCAGCAACCTGCCCGTGAAAGAAGAACAATCAAACCACTACCATCAAGCAAAGCAGGCCCATGCAGGTATTTTTAGATTTAAAAGATTTAACACACTCTATGATTTCAATTCCGATGTACTATAACTGGGGTTATCACAGAAAAAGGATTGATCCTGGTGCTTTCAATTTATTTAGTCGAATATACGTAATTAACCAATTTCAATTGCACAGCAAGGGTTCACAACCACAATAAAATCCATTTAAACATCACCATAGGTAAGGTTTCATTAGTGTAAAGAGAAATACCACCAACGACCATGATTTTCAAATGGTGTAAGCCCGAACAATTCAGGAATCATAAATCGTGGAAGATCATAAATCAAGCATCATCGATCACACCCCTCCTCCTTAATTCATTAGAATTGGTTTATTATCTTCATTAAAGTTCTATCCATCCAATTCTACAGAATAAAAAGCATTCCCACCCCGCAAGATGCATAGAATGGAGAGTTGAAGGTAAAACCATACATTTTGATCAACGATCAATGCTAAGGTTGGGCGCGGAACTTCCACGGATAGTGATGTGGATCACCTGAATGAAAAGAGGTTCGTCTGAACGAAGGGTACTACTAGCACATGGTGATTGAGAATGAAGAACCCCATGGAGAACCCTTTAGTTTATAAGGTCCAGGGACTGTTTAGATAAAAACGTGAAACCGCGTAAAGAGTGGGGTCGTGGGTTGACCACGCAGCCCCACACATGTTTTTAAAGGTTCGGGCGGTTTAAACCAACGCACACACCATGTTAATTCATTAAATATTTAATTAAAACATTTATGGGTGTTACCGGGTTTTAAAACAAGCTTAAAGGGGTCAAAATAGGGTTTAAACCCCAATTTGGGCAAAAGGGAGCACTACTGGAAAGACCCCATGGGGGTAGGCGAGAGCCACCGGTAGACAGAGCTACCGGTAGGCTGTAGCGACCGGTAGACTGGGCTACGGGTACGCTGCAGTGACCTGTAGATCGAGCTATTGGTAGACCGAGCTACTGGTAGCTACAGCTACCGGTAGACCAAGCTACCGGTAAACCGAGCTACGGGTAGACTGAGATACCGGTAGACAGAGCTATCGGTAGGCTGCGACTACCGGTAGACCGAGCTACCGGTAGGCCTGCTACCAGTAGGCTAAGGCTACCTGTAGGCCTACCGTTAGGTCAAACATCACCGAGATTCCCAGACTCGAAAACCCAACTCGAGATTTTCACAAAGTAATGGACCCCAAAAACCCAGGCCATTACATCAGATACCGCTTAAACGATTCTCATCCTCAAGAATCAAAACAACCCAGAAGGAAAGAGTGAGTCCAAACAACCACCTCGAAAGATACCTCTCAGGGGTGAACCTCATTATTAACTAAGAACACCTTTCCGTTAAGAACCAAGCAACAAACCATGTCAAACTACCAAGCCATGTGGGTAGGGGAGTCTTCTTCCCCATGTCATGATACTATCTTCTTTGGGCGGCACTGACTCACCCGCACAAGTTTAATCACATACACCTTAATGCGTCTTTATTAGGGGTCAGGTCCACCCCTCTCCATAGCCAGGACTATTCACACACATTCATAGTAAGGAAAATTGGTCTTTCATAACCAACAAGGTAAAACGTTCTACCACAACATTGATAAACTGAACAATAAAAAACTCAAAACAACTCTGGGTACTGGGAACGCATCTATGCTTCCCTCTCCCACGTACTCTCCTCAAGCCCACCATGTCTCCATAACACACGATCCAAGCGGATGGTTCTCCCACGAAGCACCTTCTCCTCACAATCCTCGACCATCACTGGTCATTCCACAAAAGTCACTTCATCCACGATGTCTAGCTCTCCCCAGTCAAGGACGTGTGAATCATCGTTCAGGAAACGAAGAAGCTGGGACACATGGAATACATCATGTATCCTCAGCAGCGGCGGTGGTAGCGCTAGCTGATAAGCCACTTCACCTACCACCTGCAACACTTCGAAGGGTCTGATGAGCCTCAGAGAAAGCTTACTCCCATTTCCGAACCTCCGTTTTCCACGCTGAGGGGAGACCATCAAGAACTCGTGGTATCCAACCTCAAACTCTAAGGGCCTCTTCCTGGTAACAGCATACCGCTTTTGTCGATCCTGGGCTGCATTTATCCTTTCCCGTATGAGCTAAACCTTCTCTGTCATGCTCTGCACCATCTCCGGGACAAGGATGTCTGCCTCTCCTACTTCGGTCCAACAAACAGTTGAACGACATTGCCTCCCATACAAGGCTTCAAACGGGGCCATACCAATGGTATAGTGATAGATTTTATTGTAGGAAAACTCTACCAGAGGAAAGTATCGCACCCATGATCCCCCTGAGTTTAGAACACATGCCCGCAACATATCCTCCAAGGTCTGTATGGTGCGCTCTGTCTATCCATCTATCTAGGGATGGAAATAAGTGCTAAGGCACCGCTGGGTGCCAAAATCATGCTGCAATACTCTCCAGACTCGCGAGGTAAACCGTGCATCCCTTTCCGAGACTATAGGCCTCAGAACTCCATGCAACCGCACAACCTCATCAACATACTTTTGTGCCAAAGCATCCACTGTACTTGACTCCTTGATCGCCAGAAAGTGAGACTATTTCATCAACTGGTCCACTACCACCCATCTGGCGTCGTATCCCCCTTGGAAATTGGGTAGTCCCGTGAAGAAATCCATCGAGATTTCATCCCACTTCCACTCGGGGACATCTAGAGACTGCAGTAGGCCGCCTGGAACTCGGTGTTCAGCCTTCACTTGCTGACACAGTACGAACTTGGCCACAAACTCTTCCACTACTCGCATCACTCTGGGCCACCAAAACTGTCTCCTCAGTCCCTGGTACATCTTGGAAACACCAGGGTGTACTGCTAGGGGTGAGTTGTGGAACTCACTGAGAACCTTGCCCCACATTGCCTCTAGAACAAACAAATTTCCATGTAAAAGCATCCAGTTTTGGCCATCCTCTGCCCGTCCTTCCGGAGCATTGCCCTGGTCAACTCGGTCGCGCATCACTTCACACTCTAGGTCTCCCCATTGAGATTCCTCCACTTGCTGAAATAGTGACGACTGTACTGCCATATGATACAGGAAACCTCTACTGCTATCCATCCTCGCTTCCAGATGTAAGGCAGCCAACTCCTCCATTGCCTTCCAAGTGTCTGCCGACTCTCGGACCGCATCCTTCTACATCCTCCTGCTCAAGGAATCAGCCACTACATTCCCCTTCCCTGATGTGTAGGAACCCTCGAATTCATAAGCCTAGAGTAACTCCATCCACCTCTACTGCCACAAGTTTATGTCCAGCTGGGAGAAGATATACCTCAAGATTTTGTGATACGTGAAGACCACAAAGAGTTCTCCGATGAGGTTGTTCTGCCATAAATTTAGAGAAAAAACGACCACTACAATATCCAGGTCGTGGTTGGAATAATTACGCTCATGAGGGCGTAACTGCCTAGACCCATAAGAGATCACCCCTTGTAGCTGCATCAACACACATCCCAGGCCTTGTCATGAAGCATCACAGAACCCCTCACACGCCGCCCCTTCTTTTGGTAATCTCAACACTGAGCCACTAACCAAATTCTCCTTCAGATAGCTAAAGGATGTCTCACACTGCTCACTCCACACGAAAACATGATCTTTCATGGTTAGGGCTGTCAAAGGGGCTGCAACTCGGGAGAAGTTGGGTATGACCCTCCGATAGTAACCTACCAGCTTGAGGAAACTACGAACTTCTGCCGCATTCTTGGGTGCTTCCCAAGAAAAAACCGCCTGAACCTTTGATGGGTCCACCGCTACCCCCTGCTCGGACACCACGTGCCCGAGGAAGTGCACTTCTCGTGTCCAGAACATGCATTTTGACAACTTACCATAGAGCTGGTGCTATTAGAGGACCTCCAAAACTGTCCTCAGGTGCTCCGCATGGTCCTCCTCTGACCTTGAATAGATCTGGATGTCATCGATGAACACAACCACAAACCGATCCAGGTACTCCCAGAAGATGGAGTTCATAAGTCCCATGAAGACAGCCGGGGCGTTCGTAACACCGAAGGGAAAGACTACGAACTTGAAGTGTCCATATCTGCACTTGAAAGCTGTATTCGGGATGTCACTCTCCTTCACTCTTAGCTGGTGGTACCCAGATTGTAGGTCGATATTCAAGAACCATCATTCCCCTTTCAGCTGGTCGAAAAGATCGGCTATCCTCGGAAGAGGGTCTCAATTCTTAATTGTCACCTGATTCAACCTCCTGTAGTATATGCACAAGCTATGACAACTATCTGCCTTATTTGCGAACAAGACTGGAGCACCCCACGGTGACATACTTGGTCGAACATAACCAATCTTCGTCCGATCGTCAATCTGAATCCGAAACTCCCGTAGCTCCGAAGTTTCCATCCGGTAAGGAGCCATCAAAATTGGAGGAGCACCAGGCTGTAGGTCTATCCCGAACTCAATATCACCTCGAGGGGGTAGACTCGTAACCTCCTCAGGGAAGACATCCATAAACTCACGGATGATCTCTGGCACCTCCACCATCTCAGCATCTACTGACTCCACGGACAACTCATCTAACAAGGAGAGGATGGGATCCTCTCACCTGCATCCCATCTAATTGCCCCACTCGACGGTTAAAGTAACATGCTGGCCACCCAAGTATGAGAACACTATCCTTCCTCAGAAGCAGTCAACGATGGAACACATGGAGAATAGCCAGTCGATGCCTAGGATGACATCATATGGCTGTATCTTTAACAGAAGGAGATCCCTGACCGACTGATGTGGCCCTATCATCAGTCTGCATCCTCGACAAACAAATAACAAGTCATTCTGACCTCTGACTAGTGTACTCAGCACTAGGGGCACAGCAATTCTCTCAACATCTAGACCCAAGGAATGGGCTAGACTGGGTGAAAAAAATGAGTGAGAAGCTCCGGTATCGAATAAGGCATAAGAAAGTGTGCTAAAAAACTAATCGTACCTCGAACGACCTCCAGACCTGCTCGAAATGCTGCCTCCGCGGCGTGTAACTGTCCACGCCCAGCTCCTCCGCCCCTTGGCTGTCGGCCACCTCCCCGACCATTCCCCGTTCGTGGTCCCTAAGGAGCTCCCTATGGTCGGCCTCCTTCTACAATGTCTACCCTCGGAGGAGTGGGAGCTCGCTGTCCCTGCTGCTGCTGCTGGAAAGGCCTAGCTAGAAGCTGCTGCTGGGGTGGGTGATGGGGCTGCCCACCACTGTCGTACTGTACCCGGTCTGGGCACTGAATCCGGACATGTCCATGGCTCCCACAGACGAAGAACCGCAGTCCCAGGCCCAAAGGAAAAGGGCGAGGACCAGGGGATCGAAACTGAAACTGCTGCAGCCTGCTCCCTGCTGGTCGGAACCTGGAGGGTCCTGACTCTGGAGGCCTGGTGCGGACGGCCTTCCCCTTCGATGGTCCCAGTTGGATCCCCTCTCGTGACACACCTCCTAGAGCGTGCATCCTATGTACTACTTCAGCCTTCTTCTGGACCTCTATGTACGTCTTCAGGGTAAAGGGGGTAACATCATTCTTGAGGGAGGGTCGGAGCACCTCCTCCAAACGTCTTGACCGAGACTCCTCATCAGGAAAGGGGTCCGGAGAAAAATGTAGGAGGTCCATAAACTTGATTCCTAGATCCCTCACTTACATACTCCCTTTCTGGAGGGAGAGTAGTTCATTTCGCATTTCTGCCTTCATCATCGAAGAAAGGAATTCTGCCCGGAACACCCTCTCGAAATCAACACATGACACCTCAGCCTCTCTCCTCTCCCCCTGGTAAAGTTTCCACCACTGACGCGCCGCTCCCCACATCTGGCTGATGGCTAGAGGAACCCAGTACTCAGTCGGAGCCCGGATCAAGCCAAAGGATATCACTAGCTCGTCTAGCCAGCCTTCCGTCTTCATATCAGAGGTGTTGCCCTCATACTTCTTGAGGGTCTTTCGCTGGAAGGCCCCAAGTGTTTTCTGCCACTGGACATCCTCCTCCTCTTGATCAGCTCTCTACCAATCAGCCAAGGTTGTCTCCGGGGCCTCGATCTCCCACACCAAACATGGTCGCCTTCCATGTGCCATAGCTGCAAGGTAAACATGGAATGCCTAAGCCCAAGTAGTGCCGAATATTGTTCTTAAAACTTATTAAACTTTTTATTTATTCTTAATTCCCAAGACACCCCAGAAACACAAGAACACAAGTCATTATGATGCATGTGCCATTCCTAGGGTCTCTACCCTGCAATCAGTGTGGCCTCACTTGGTCGTTTGTTAGGTCCAGAGTCCTTGAATCAGATCACATGGGGCCTCTAATCCAGTGTCCTAGATGGTCTTCCTTGGCCTAATTCACACACCAAGGTCACCCAACACTGTTTCCCTACCATCCCATGCAATCTTCACTGTGCCTAACTCCATACTGCATCCTATCTCTCAACCTCCCTCTGATACCATTCTGTCACGACCTGCCTTCACCAAAAGGAGGGATGAGTCAGTAGATTGCCTAGACCTTCCTTCATTAAGTTGAAGTAGAGATAATGACCCCCGAAACCCGCCTTCTATATGTACTGAAGAGGAGACTAGCACCAAGGGTATGGAAATTACACACAAATGGAATTCATTACCCTTATTGTTTTATAGGATCTAGAGATAAGATGATGAAAACCCAACAACACCAAAAGCGGGAAGTAAAAGTAAGGCCAAGAACCATTACTAATGCATGTCACAAAAGTAAAATCCACAAAGTACAAAGTGACTACAAAGGTAATGTACCAATGAAAGAAAAACAACAACTGCAACTTCCCCAAAGATCTGAGCTAGTATGGTCCCACACGATCCCTGAAGTCCTCCTGGAAACCTGAAAGCAGTTTTATATACGTAGGGTGAGCATGCTAGTATACTCAGTAGGGAAAAACCAAAGAATCTCGTGCACAAGTGGGGGAACGTACTAAAATCCCATGAGAAAAAGAGTAAACCAAACACCTATCAAGGTAAACTATCCACCCAAGCCTCACCAAGGAACACTTCCTAAATAACGCAAGTCAAGTAATGTATAGTAATAGCACATCGATGTTTGGGTACCCCTCACCACATTCCAACTGGTTATTTAAGACATCCTACACATCGAACCAATCCCACCATTCTCACCACAGTCCCACTACCACACCTCAACCGCACACACCAGGGCCACAACCTCACGCAACCCACTGCCAAACCCCGCCCGCACACACCTGGGCCACAACTGTCACATGTAACCACACCTGCAAACACCTAGGCCAGAACAACCACCTCCACACCTGATGAAACCTAGTCTAGAAGATCCACTGCAACACCCGAAGACACCTGGGCCTCATCCCGTAGATACTTAGGAAAACTACCTTCCTGCACACACCTGGGCCATAACCACCACACTACCCCGCCCGAAGGTTCATGGGCTAATAATGGACCTCAGGCCATCACACCCTACCCAAAGATACATGGGCTATCCGGGAAAGAGATCAGAAAAGGATCTAATAAGCATCCACTAATAGTTGAGTTGGGAAAAACACCCTCCCCCAGGAAATGGGGGTGTTCGGCACTAAGTGATCAACTTGGATGGGGTGCGAATAAGAAAAACAAAACTACAAGTATATGTATAGGTAACATGAACTCACCCAAAGTTTAGGTTTTTCTTCAGCCCGCCTAAATAACACAATTATCACTATGTCCAAGTCACAACTCACACCAACCCAAGACCCATTTACCCCATCCTGGTTAACATGTTCAGTAATAATGATTAAATGACATTTCTGCAACTACTGGGAAACTAACACATAAGCACAAGCCAAGAAAAGCAAACAGTCAATCATTAACCACAACATCCACACCTGGTTCTCTTGTAAAACCACAATAACCAAAGAAGGCCCCAAGATATATCCCCATGTCCAACATCCAGGAGCCAAAAGGGTTTCTAAACAACAGAGGATCCCACCCCAAATCGTGATATAATCAAAGTAACCACCCGACCTTAATGTCACAACCACTGGAAGCATAACACAGGGGATCCCATCCCCAATTTCGTAACCACCGAGAGTATAATAACATGGGATCCCATACCCTCCCACATCACCCAGCAACCGACCCGTGAAAGAAGAACAATAAAAAAACTACCACCAATCAAAGAAGGCCCATACTAGTATTTTCAGATTTAAAAGATTTTACACACTCCATGATTTCAATTCCTCTGTACTTTAACCAGGGTTATCATAGAAAAAGGGTTGATCCTGGTGCTTTCAATTTATTTAGCCAAATGTACGTAATTAACTAATTTCCTTTACAAAACAAGGGTTTAAAACCACAATAAAATCCATTTAAACATCACCAGAGGTAAGGGATCATTAGTGCATGGAGAAAGACCACAAACGGTCATGATTTTCGGAAGGCGTAAGCCCGCACAATTCAGGAATCATAAATCATGGAAGATCATATATCAAGCATCATCGATCACACCCCTCCCCCTTAATTCTTTAGAATCGTTTTATTATCTTCATTATGGTTCGGTCCATCCAATTATATAGAATCAAATGCATGCCCACCCCACAAGATTCACAAAATGGAGAGTCGAAGGTAAAACCCTGCCAATTGATCAATGATCGATGCTAAGGCCGGGCGTGGAACTTCCACAGATAGTGATGCGGATCGCCTGAACGAAAAGTGGTTAGATAGAACGAAGGGTACAACTAGTAAAGGGTGATTAAGAAAAGAAGAAACCAATGAAAAACCATTTAGTTTATAAGGTAATGAGACAGTTGATATAAGAACATGAAACTACGTAAGGAGCGGGGTCGTGGGTTGACCCCGCAGCCCCACACAAGTTCATAAAGGGTCAGACAATTTAAACAGATGCACACACCAGGTTAATTAATTAAATATTTAATATAAACATGTATGGGAATTACCAGGTTTTAAAAAGAGCGTAAAGGGGTCAAAATAAGGTTTAAAACCCAATTTTCGCAAAAGGGAGCGCTGCTGGAAAGACCCTGTGGGGGTAGGCGAGAGCCACCGGTAGCTCAGAGTTACAAGTGGCTAACAACCACCCGTAGCTGAGAGAAACTGATGGATGACAATGACCGGGAGTCGAGCTATCGGTTGGCTTTAGCGATAGGTACACCGAGCTACCGGTAGGCTGCAACCACCGGTATATCGAGCTACTGATAGACAGAGCTACCGGTAGCTGTATCTACCGGTAGACCGAGCTACCCATAGACCGAGCTACCGGTAGACAGAGCTACCGGTAGGCTGCAGCTATCGATAGACAGAGCTACTGGTAGGACTGCTACCGGTAGGGTAAGGCTAATGGTAGGCCTACCGTTAGGTCAAACTTCACCGAGATTCCCAGACTAGAAAACCCAACTTGATATTTTCACAAAGTATGGGACCCCAAAAACCCGGGCCATTACAAGTGATGATTCCATAATATCAATCATCAAAACTATTTGATCTTATAGAAATACTATATATTTAATTATATCAATAATGGGTATCCATATAATGTGTTTTTAGAAAGAATTATTAAATTATTTAGATTAATTGTTTTTCTATACCCACTTATTTTAGTTGATTTCATCACACCTTCTATGGAACAAACATAAATCTTTCTCAATGGACCGTCCACCCAAAATGATATTATTATTGAAAAAATAAATTTTCTAATTAGTAAAATATAATGTTTGTAAACCAGGATTGGATTAACATATTTTGGGAAAGTAAATATTTTACTATATACCCCATTTTATTGTTCAATGGGTTCTATTTAGAGTAATTAATATTAAAATCTATATAACAAAATATTCTATAAAAGTAATTAAATTTTTATATCAACAAAATCATTAGGTAAAATAGATACATCAATGGTGTAATGTAACAACCCATCCCCAACAACCCATGGGCTGGTGACTAGCACCCACGAATACAAAAATAAACAGATCAAACACAATTCCCCATATTTAAAACAAACTTGTAATATACATAGATAAAGATATCATGAATTTTATCATTCCAAATAAATCAATAACAGTTTTGATAAAACAATGAAAAGAAATAATATCCAAGGTACACATCTAATAAAAAATCTATGTCAACCCAAACAATCAAAAACTAATCAATGATATACATGGGAAACATCCATACATCACACCACTAGTCACCTATTTTTAAATAAAATTATACCTCAAATCATTACTATGAAACCTTAAAAATATTCTACATCAAAAAAACATTATCTACACACCCTTTAGGGATTGTACATAGTGGGAGGTAGATAATATCCATAGGTCCCCACCCATTTTTTAATTTAAAATATCCATCACATAATATCAATATTCCAAATATAATAATGGATTAAAAATAGTTTTTTTAAATTTATATAAATATAATATTAAAATTTCACCATTACAAGGTTCTATTATAGATATCATATAAAACAATTGAAGGAAAATTTTCCAATAAACAATTTCACAAATCACAAATAATTTTTCTATACTAAAACCATATCTATAAAATTAGACAACAATATATATCATCCCAATTATAACAAAGGTTTAGTCTATATATGTCTCTCATACAAAAAAAATGATGTGCACACATAGTGTACATAAAAAATTTTGACGAACATGAACATTGAATTAATGGAAAATCAAGAAGTAAACCATATAGGGTGCAAAATATGTTTCCCCATAACAAGATTTCCTAGTGAATAGAGGAACACCCCCATATGGGAATATGGATAGGGACCAATAATAATCCCCACTTATGTAACCAAGGATCCCTTATATTGTATCTATCAAAATATTTAAAATAATACCGATTCAATTTCAAAGAAAAATTCCTAACAACACTTATTTTCATCAACTTGTTTTTTGAAATCATATTTCCTAGACTATTTCATGGTTCACTAAAAATATATTTCATCAAAAAAAGTTGAAAAATAAATATTTTATCAAATACAATTAACACATGAATATCATGAAAATAAAAAATGAATACAATAATTATTTATATAATAAGTTATAAAAACGATTACATGGGTGGTAAACCAATAATAGACTAGAGGAGGTACCACCAACCCAGCACATCAGACTAGAAAAAAATAAAGGATTCATGAATTATGAGGAAGGGGATCACATGAGAATGTGAGTGGAGTACCTATATTTCAATGAACTCATATAAAAATAGAGTTTTCATAAATCAAATGTTATAAGAGAAGATATTAAATCATAGAACACAAAGAACATGAAATTCACACCAAACCGAACTACATGTGGCCCAAGAACTAAAAACACACAAAGAAAATCTGTAATGGATAAAGGGAACTATATCAGGAAAAAAAATGAAGGATCCAATTCTATTCCCAACCATATATTATCTAATACCCTATATCCATAATATAAAATGAATACTCAATAGAAGATAAAACTGAAGAAAATCTACCTCAAATTCCAATAATAATTATCCCATGAAACTCCCTCAAAAAGAATAAAAAAATAAAACAAATTAAATGGAAAATGTATCCATTATAATTTTTTACCTATAATAAACATCATCATTATAGATATTCACTACACCCATGGTGGTCTTTCAAGAACCTCACAATGAAGCGTGACAGACAATATGAACCTGTCCTATCCCTAATGCCTTTTCCATTTTAATCTATCCAAAACCTCCACCATGACTATTGTGATTCTACATAGACGCATACCAAAAGGAATAAAAAAATATTTCAGACATTGGTCCACACCATGGAATATGAATTTTGGATCATCCCATTACTCTTAGTCACAACCAATGTTTAAAATGTCATTTACTATGGCATGGTCAATCATGTTTGGAACTAGAAAATTTCCAACAACCATTTTAAATCCATTGGAATTATCCAAAATAGAAAAAACACTTATTTAACCATCTCAAATATACAAAACAATACATAACAAATGCTAGTATGTTACAACCACCACACCATAAAAAATATAATCTCTTAAAAGTAACATATAATTAGGAATTAAAAAAACAGTATGTTCATTACTCCCTCATCATTGATTCATTGTCTCATGTCTCTGAATTATAAAATCCATACTACCGTAACATATTGACTAATCATATTCATCATCCCATCATGAACATTAATCTAAGGGTCACTAATCCCCACTATCATCGCTAAAAATAAAAAATTTGACTCTGACCCAACATCCTCATAATTTAGAAAATGATTATGATTAAGATGATATTTATTAAGATGAGATATTTGGAAAAAAAATCATGAAAAACTATCAAATAACCCAGAAATAAAATAGATAAGATAAACATCAAATACATTTAATGATATATAATGGTACCAAATTTATTTTAACCAACATACCATGTTTCCGAAGTCGATAATGGAAGGAATGTGGGAAAGAAATCAAGAATAATTTCTCCCCAATATAAACAACCCAATGAAATCATCTATAATATTCATAATATTTCTATTAACTCTAATTGTTACCAATGAATAAATTTATATCATTGATAATTGATGAATCTTCATAAATTATTCATGGTTCCATAAGAGGGTATATACCCACATCCAACAAATAAAGTGGTTACTTTCATGGGACCCCATTATTATCCTTGAATTGGGCCATTAGGATAGACCACTGGTAACATATATTATATGAAAACCTAACCAATCCTTAAGGGATTTACCAATAACCAAAAAAATCATATATACTAGATTATATCATATATCCTAGAATCAAAATTTCATTCTCTCTTTGGCCATCCGACTATGGATGATAAGTGGTACACAATTTGACATAATCCCCCATATCCTCTTCAAGAGCTTTCCCAAACTGAAAAGTAATAATATGATCAATATTAGTGTAAATGGAAGATTTATCATCATGAAACATAATAGTTGAATATATTTACATATTACCCATATCATAAACTTCTCTGGTGTCCCTAACATGAATGCAAATATCCAATTTCACGAAACTATTAATCACCACCCATATATAATTATTTCCATATCGATTCCATGATAATCCAATAATGATTTCAATAGGTAACTCAACACATTTATATAGCAGCATCAATATAGGATGAAGAAAACAATAAAGATTCAGGTACCCTACCTTTTTCAGCTGGTTGGTTTTATTGGGAGACACATAACAATCAATGTTTCACATCATACCAAACTCCCAATAACACCATCTCATTTCATAACACAAATTATATGTTCTAGGAATAATGAACCATGATATTCTATGCCAATAATGAATAATTGAGATAATTATAGATAAATTAGGGTAGGTAGACTCCTAAATAATTGATATATATTAGTGGGGATTGACCTAACAAAAAGAGTCTCTACACCTTATTAGGATTCTATGATTCATCATATCACGAAAACTAGATGACAGTCATATAGAATCAACTATGGGAGATATGGGAACAGTTACACAAAGGGCATAACCATAATGATTCATTATTATATATATCCAGAAGAAACTGATTGAATATCTACATATGCTTCAACTTTAATTTTCCTTTTACGAGGGTCTGAGAATTAAATTACCTAGTAAGTGTTAGAAACAACATTTCACTTCCTATGGGTATGTGTGATGTTTATGTATAACATCTATAGGTACTACAACCATAACCTCTTCCTGAGGTTTTGGTCTATCTAAGGGAATTCAGAGCCCAATATATTCTATTTAGAATAATTTTTGAACATTTTGATGAAAAATTCTGTCTGTAATACTGAATAGAATACATAAAAATGGATAGTTCCATGTAAAAAGTGGTATAACACCACTAATGTGGTTATTATATTAAATCCCATATTTTTAATATTTGATTATTATGAATAAGCACACATCCTAGTTTGTAACTATTAGGATCATAAACAACCACATATACCTTACTAGTTACTGAAAAAAGAACGTAATAGCATTTTATGTTATATTTTATTTCAACTACTTGATATAATCCCTCCTTATAACGTAGACTAAAAATTTCACCCCATTGTTAGTAATAGTATTCAACGATGATGCCAGATCTTTGAAATCGTACACAAAACACCATAAATACAAAATTATGACAATGATAAACAATTTCCAAAATTCATTCCAAGGTTCCTCACATTACTAGAAATACTTTACCTTTTTATCAATCCGATGAGACACCATGTTCTAAAATAACACGCCCCATGAATATCACCTATTAGATCCTAAAATCCCATACTGATAATTTAACAAAAATATTTTTTTTCCCATGATTCCAAAAAAAATCATATGAAACTCATTCACTTTCCTATCTTATGAATAGACCATTATTTCATCACAAAATAAACCACCAATAATATCATGATTCCTCTGAAATACCCAATTTATAAATGAGAAAATTTTTGTTTGTGTTTTAGGATAACAAAATCATGACATATTCATTGTGGTAGTGACAAATCCTAAAAGTGGTATTTAGGATATCTAACTAATTAAATATATGCTAATGAGAACCCAACTGATGATGAATTTTTATAAACTACCATTACTTCATTAAATAATAAAACATCAGTTAGTATTGGGTAAATTATAATTATTTTCAACTAATTTATAATTTATCATTCAATAATAAACATAGAGAAAATGAAAAAACATGAACCATAATGTTAAATACAACATGGGCCTTTAATGACGGGGCACTAGGATTAATAAAATCCTCATTCTAAAAGTTCATCCAAATATATCATAATCATTCAAAATACAAGAGGTTCCTTTTGATAATAGGGTATATAAACCAGATTCCTCCAAGAACCTCCTCGATGTATATCTCTTCCTCCATTTAAAGATGAATAATGTATATCTTTTTTTTATATAAATTATAGATACTCCCTATCATAATGGGTAATATCAACATGCTAAAGAAACACCTTCACTATTAATCATAATGGTAGAAAATATATTCCTATGCTCTAGTTGAGACGTTCTTAGATGACCAGTCCTAAGAACCCACACTCCCTAAAATGCCTGAAATCTCCCATGAATATCATGTTTCAAAAAAAGTTGATGATTAAAATAAACCTCCACCTTCTTAGTAACTAATATATCCATCCTGATGATATTGTCATGTAAATGATTATTTAAATTATAAAAAATTAATCATATTTTGAAAATTACTTTCAAAAAATGGAGTCCATTTTGGAATTCCAAATGTCTAAAAATTATTAGGATGAGTTTGTGGTATTTTTCATAAATAGTTCAATTTTTGGTGAATATTAAAATACAGTTATTTTATGTATACATAAATTATAAGTAAAATACTCTATTTCATGATTCATATATTTTGTAAGAACCATAATATAGAACATCACTTGATTATTTAACTATATTTGCTGAAAATTATGAATCCATTAAGAATCGTGATCCCAAAAAATAATCTAATGAATAAAAATAATTTGGATACACCTATCTCACCCACTATAAATGACACACCCAACCACTGTTCTCCACCCACCATCCAACCATTGATACTTATTTTAATTCTTATGAAAACTCCTACCAAGACCCACCCACATTTATATGTTCACTTATTCATAAGATGTCTGAAACCTTTTCCATAAGGATGTTTTCATGAAGGATATATTTAACGAAAAATTCCACATTCCTTTTAATTTTATTACTTTTGATGTCCTTTTCTTGTTTAATATGAAGCTCAACATATATAAATAGAATGGAAACTAAAATAATCACATATAATATAATAATATGATTATAAGGGAGTAATCCATCATTATACCACTCCTCTCCCTTTTCCTCTAAAAATAAAAATGTCATTTGTGAGGTGTTATTTTATCACCTTCACAGGAGAAAATGTTACATATTCTATTAACTCATTTATATCTATTCATAAAATGATTTTATTAATGAAAAATATAATATATTTATTACATATATTTTTTTGTTATGTTATAATTATATACACATGATTTTAAATAATAAAACTAAACATTATCATTATGAGGGAAAACCACCCAAAATAATCGAAAAAATTATGATTAACTATATATTTAATGATTCATCCTCATTAAATATAACCAAATAATTTATAAGATAATTTATCCTTAAAAACATCAATTAATAACATAAAACTTCAATTTTTTAATTCATTCCAATTTTTCATAATTATCATTACATGTTTATAAGTATACAGGTCCTGAAAACAAAGGAAAACCATGCTCCTGAACGATGAAATTGAATCTCGTAAGTCCTCAAAAGGGTCATAAATTTTATTAAAAATACAATAATAAATTGAAAACATATGTGAAGTGTTTTTTATTAATTAATTAATTAATTTAATATTATTATACAACATGTTAAGATCATGTGAAGATCTCTTTTAGACAAAAGGTAAGGGACTCATACCAGACCATCGTTTTTCCTACAGTTTACTTTATTTCTATTGGTAAAATAATTTAAAGCTTATTTAATTTTATTTAACACATCTACATTCTATATTTGTGTTAAAATATCATTTATCCATATTATAAAAATCCTTCATTGATGTTGATATACATGTTTTTTAACGGTTCTCTTCTCAATTCATCTCGATAAACAAGCCTGATTCAATCCAACATCCTAATTTCATAAAACTTTTCATGTTCACTATGAAATATTTTTTAATAAACAATTATTTTTATGTAATCAAAAATTTATCGTAAAAAACTATTTATGTTTAATCCTTTTTTTATAAAAAACAAATATTCTATTTTCCAGTTTAAACGTTCATTAATATTTTCCATAATCTACACTAAAATGATTTATTTAAAATGCATGTTAAATAGTCTATTGTGTTTTTTCACATTAGTTTTATAATAATTATCATGATATATTCCAATTCTACCCCATTAATTTCCATCTATTATTGAATTTATTTCAATCATAAACACCATTATGATATTCCCTTATGTTATGTCTTTTAACATGATTATGATACCACATTATTTCTATGGGAATCCATTATATTTATGTTTTATTCCACACATATTATTATCCATGTTAAATATATATTCATAAACATGTTATGATGGATGCACCAAAATAGTGCTCCAATTCAATGTGTAATGTTTAGCCACATGAGACGTCATATTGGGACATAGAGTGAACCTGATTATTTTACAGGACTTTGTCAACAATGTTATATAATCTTAGAACATATCCATTACTCATGTTTAGGTCATGTTATTTGTTCCCATGTTATAAATATTATTTTTCCTTGTGCCTATTAATTTTCCATTCCATATATTCCATTATGATTTTCCTTCTAACTCATGTGCTATGTTTTATTAAATAGGATTATCTATTTACTGGGATTTTTAGCTCAACCCTTTTTAATGTTTTTCCTAGGTTATCCAATGTTGATATGCATCATTAATTGAATTTATGGGTTCATTTTTGAAATTAAATAAAAGATGTATTTATTTTGGTTTTATTATGTTTAATTATGCACATAATCCTCCAATAACACTTGAATTTTCAATATATAGATTGAAATTTGAGGATTATTTATGCTGGAAATAATGAAACAATATTTGTTATAAGACATGGTCACAATAATTTAGATCAGAGTATAAGTTTAGTTATTTTTGGTATTAGGAATTGAAAAATTAAGGTAAAGAATTTGGGGAAACTATAAATATGGGAAAACATACCTACATTTTTTAGTATAGTTTATGTTCTTCACAATAAAAATATATCCTTTTATGGATAATAAAAGTATATTTGATTCTAGAATATATGTACCACATATTATCATCACTAATAGGGTGTTCAAGGCCAGATCGGGGGTAACATGTTACCCAACAATGTGCATTATTGTGTACATGGTCTAACATTCCTAAGGGATATGATTTGAAAAAATTTATAACCACATTATAAACCATTATTATGGGACAAAAAAATTCCCATAAGAATATCTATTAGGAAATATATCATGGATAACCTATATTGAATCCCACAGAATCACATGTTAGGATATACAATTCCATTAAGATTTTATACATTTTTTATTAATATTTTATTTTATTTTTCTTATTATCGATAAATTTATTTACATAACTGACCGTTATTTTTCATTGTTAATGGATGGAAATATTAGACCCGTTATAACAATTATAATGATATCCAATGTGATGATTTCTCTAATGATATAAAAAATATGTTGGAAACGAGTGATGAAAACATCATGAATGTACATTATCAACTATCTAATGCTATGAATAATAAATTTAATCACGTGGAACAACCACATTTTACTAATAGAGATAATTTTGCAGATAAATCCTTTTTTTGGAAAGGATATCCCATGATTAGTGGGTCCATCGATCCCCTCCTTTCTATATAATGAATTAACTTTGTCGATTCAATATTATCTTTCCTATAGTACGTATAAGAAGAGAATGTTTTTCCAGCATAATATCATTTTTTTGGAAAGATAATTAGTGGTGGAATCAAATCCGAAACACAAATATCATTTAAGAAATTGATTCTATGTAATGGGAAAATATCGAAGAATTAATTTTCAATAAATATATTCCTCAAAACATATATCTTAAGATGGAATGTGAGTTACTTGGAATGATGAAAACATAATATTATTCTCTAAAAACATACTACGTAAGAATAAAAAAGATTGTATGACACACCTATATCTTTTTCATAAATAGTGAATGAAATGTTGTTCTCTTCTTTAGTTGACTAAAGTTGATTCTATGAAATCTATTGGCAATTAGAGACATATAGTGCTATGAATAGATTTTCAATTGTCACCTTATCGTTCCAATAGATATTGAGGACACATATTGGTATAATGGTCCTGAGAAAAAAAATCAGAAAATATATTTTAATATATATAAATCCAATGACGGAGAGAATACGCAGCATCAAATGTGTCTGTACTATGGGAAGAAGCATCCCATAAACTACTTAATGAGAAACAAGATGTAACATACCAAGTAAATAAAGAATATGGAAATATAAAATTTATTAATAATTTTTAATAAAAAATTAATATTACATTAAAGAGGACGTTATGTTCGATTGCGTACCCAATACGCAACAACGAGTTTTTTTTGAAATCTTACATTGCGCATTAATAATATAATAATATTATTCTAAATGGTAGTAAACCATTATCCGTTGTAATGGAGGGAATGAATAGAAAAAACTAAAAAATGATTATATATGTTTTCGAAATACTTTAATAATTACCCAATAAATGATAGAGGCTTAAAATGAGAATGAATATAATTTTATGAATAAATATTCTAATATTCATTAAAAGGTCGATAAACCACCTTTTGATGGAAAACCTTTTTAAAATATGATTTTTATCACTTTTATATATTATATTTGATAAAATTAAATCCTTCTATGGAATAAGGAAAACAAAATTGACATTGTTTAAATTTTTGGTATTTTTCCGATAAAGGTTATTTTTAATGAATAGTGAAAAATGTTGTATTTTAATTCAAAGAGTCATTTTTAATCTAATTTATTTGTATGGTTATATTATTTATTTAATTGGTTTTAAAGTTTAATTATAATATGTTTTTATCATTTAATCCAATTATGGTTATTATAATTAATTTCACTTAGAAAATGGACAAAAACAAGTATCAATATTTTGATATATATTGTTTCTTAAAAACACGCTATTTGTTTTGACAGCGGGAATTAACTATATAATTTATTAATAATACTTCTGTGTTATGAATTTGGTAAAATGGACATCATTTTTTAATAAGGAATATCTAATATAGCAAATGGATAATTTTTGGTATTTTTTTGATAATGTTCATTTTTTAATGAATAGTTGAAAATACAGCATTGTAATTCAAAATTTCCTTTTAATCAAATTTATTTATATAGTTAGATTTTAATTTTAATTGTTATTAAGGTGTAATTTAAATATTATTTTTATCATTTATTACAATTTTTTTCATTAGATTTAATTTCACTTTTAAATTGGTGGTAAAAACAAATTAATCTTTTGATAGATTTTACATCTTAAAAACCCGTCTTTGTTTTTGACAACATGATTTGTTTTTAAATTAACTATAGAAATTTATGTGTTTGGAAATTGGTAAAATGGATTCCATATTTTGAATCAGAGTTTCCAAATTATGTAATTAAGACTCTTGTTTTTGGACATTATGAATAGTAACAACGACAATTATCTTTAATTATCGTGATTAATTAATAATGGAGTATTTTAGGTTAATAAAATAATATCATAATAATATAAAATGACCCAAACATGTGTCAAAATCCTCTTTTCTGAGTCATTTACCACTATGTGATGATTTATACCAAACTTGAGGGACCATAGAGTCACATGGGTGTGATAGTGACATTTATGACATTATTTTTAAAAAAGAAGAGAAATATAAAAAGTTTCGTATGTCCTAAGTAAAACAATTTTTATTTTGTTTAAATAAATGATCTCATAGTATATAAATAGTAATTGGAAATTTAACAATATTTCCTAAATCTTGGTATATTATAATAATTTTTAGATGTTAAATAAAATAATTTATTTATGACACCATGATGATGCAGTGATTCCCTCATTAATGAACGATTTAGATAAAATGAAATTATAAGGAAAAATCTAAGAATTAAACTTCTCTAAAACCTATTATATTGGTGGATTTCAAACCATTATCACCTTATCCTCAAAATATATCATTGTGGGAACTTAAAATCCAAAAATCACTTAATAATAAAGTAACATTTCTAGAATGTTTGAAAGTGACCCTCCTCACTCTTATAAAAGGCCCCCATATCTACCCCCTTACCAAAAACTCTCAATCCCTTCACTCATCCAACCTCTACTCATATTATCTATCCAAATCCCTCTTGTACTCCTTGAAGCCTCACTTTGGGAATAAGTCTTTCCAAGGAAGCCTTTGGCTCAAATCAAAAAGAGTTACCAGATTTAGAGGTAATGTCTTCTCGAGTTTCTTAGTTTATTTTTCCTTATTCATTAACCACTATCTTCTTATTTTTGAATCCCATAATAACAAAAGTATCCTCAAGATACTAGAATGTTGTTTTGTTAAGGATTCTACCTAAACATTTACTCACCTCTGTATAATGGTTAATGAACATATTGTTTCTGTGGGTGACGAATTACTGCCTCATGAAACGATGATTGTTCAATATTCTTTTAACACCTCTCATGGTGGCCATTATGGTGACACTATTTTTATATATGGTATATATTATATTTATTTCCTCTTTATTTTTATGTATTTTATATTTAAAACATTCCTTTATGATTTGCGTGTTGTGGAAATGCGATAATTTTATATGAGGAAGTGTGGACAACCGCCCACTCAAGTGATGTGACTCGATCATGAAAAACATGGAATTTATAAATAATTTAATTAATTAACATATGTTACCTATATAACATATATATTATAATGTAATTATAATATATATGTATATATCATTTATTTTTAAAGTTCATTAATATGACAAAAAATGAAAGTAGCGTTCATGCGTACGTACGACCTACCGTCTCCATGAATGGTACATTTTATTTCTTATCTCCAAACAATATGGAATATTATTAAATAAATATATAATGGATATATATCATATTTAAATCATTAACACCATTCCGAAGATTTTGTACTTATAACAACCAGGACCATTCTCTTTAAACAAGTGCATTTTTGACTCATGTACCGAACATCAACAAAACGTATGATATGAACTCACATAATTAACTAATTATTATAACATGATAATATGAGATATAAATTGAATAATAAACATTTAAGGAATTTCTTAAGAAATTATAAATTTCCCAAGGTTTATTATTCATGAATATAATGTAACGAACAAGACAGGTTAGACTTTAGGTAAGGGATTTCTTATCTCACTTTTAATTAAGTGAGATTCCCATTGTTCGCCACATATTTATTTCAGGTGGTGTATTTTGTACTGACATATGATATAAATTATCATGATTCTATTTTGGTTCATGGTATTCTGTGATTCATTTGGTGCTTATTATCTTTTGGTCATACGATTCGATTTATTACAATGAGGTAAGGGGTTTTTATCTGAGTTTTTATTCCCGTGAGATTCATGATATATTTACAACTATCACCTTTGAGTGGTGTATGTACTTCCAATTATTCTACTCTTTTAGTTATATACATCCATTTATGGGTATTTAAATCAACAGTGTATGGTCCTTCTTTCATGGGGTGTTTATTTCGTAGGTTACCAAATCTGTAAGGGAACCTTTCACCATACTCCTTTTAAAAGACTTCTTTTTGTTAGGACTTTTAATTTACATCTTCTATTGTTGGGAAATTTTATTGTATATCCTTATTGCTGAAATTTTTATGTCCATGTGATGAGATACCCCATTTATCTCTCATCAACTCATTTTCTGAATTTTAAAGTGATGCCATTAGGCTGTTGAATTTCTGTAAGGGAACTTCTTAACCAAATTTCAATTCTTTGGGTTAAACATATAATTCATGATTATGTCATTTGATGAATATGTGTGGGTGACCTTTGATTGTTTTACACATAATATCCACTTATATTGGGTGTATTTATATTGGTCACACATAATTATGTAACTGATTTATTCTTAATATAATGATACTGTCATTGTAAGGGTCATCATCTCAATCTCCTTACGTTGAGTCATACTTCAATTTATAAACAAACTTCTTTTATTAGTCTTATAATAAACCATTTTGACTTTTAATTTCATTCAAAAGGAATCCTTTCACATGAAGCGTATTACTAAATGACAAAATGAATGTTTTTTTCTTATTTATGCAGTAACAACGACTTCTCCGCCACCATGACAATTATTTGATTTTTGACATCCTCTACAAGACATAATGATTTGAATTGAAAAATAAATACCATGTCTTACTTTCCTTTTCTTTGGTATTGAATATGGTATTGATAATGTTTTGATTATATCAATGTGTTGTTTTGATATCATGTGATTGAAATATGGAAATGTTATTTTTCCATTATGCATGTTTTATGTGATACGATTATGTTATGGTTCTTTGGAATTGTTTACGATGTCTGGTGGTTCTGTGATTAACTATGTGTGGGTGATCCCGAGATAGCTTTCCAATGCATTGGGTAATGCTTAGGAGTTAAACGCTAAGGTTTCACCGAAGAGATTTAGGGAATAAACTGTGATGTGTATTCCAAATGTTACCATGAGGGTTACTACCTACATAAAAATGTTATAAATGCCTCAGGTTACCTTTTTGTCTTATGATTTCTATGATTTATTGATAAATCTTATTTTTTTCATGAGGTATGTTAGTTGCTTATGTTTTATGAGTAAAGAATGTTTTCATTGATTATTATGTATACATGGACTGATGTTTTCTTTCCATATTTTTATATCCCTTACTGAGCTTTGTTTGCTCATCCCATGTTTTTGAAATGTTTCCCACATAACATAAATATGAATAGGGTCAAGGATGGGATCAAAGAAAGACATGTTTTATAAAACATGGAAGTATACATCTATCTTTTTATGAATTTTTATTTTATGATAAAAATGGAAACTGAGTAGAAGTGTCTACTTTGTAATCTTTTGAGATGTAATAGTTATTTCCTAATTCTCTAAAACTCTAAACCTGAATAGACCATCAATGATAATTATTCATTTAATTCAAATGTATTTAATTTTTTAAGGAAGAGTCCATATACAAGATATGATTGAAATGTGGAAGATGGGGTTATGTGGATAATAAATTATGAATGTAAATGATGAATCCTACTAATTCAAAAGAGCAATATATGGATCTTATCAATACTAATACTATAGAAATGTGTTTAGAATGAAAGAAGATTTTGAATCATGCCATCCATTTCCCTAAGACAAAGGTTATTAGAGGAACTCAACCAAAACAACGTACATGGTAGCCCAGAAGGGAATATTCTATGTGAAGCTCGATAGGGATGTGGTGATAGGTACTCTAGTTATTCCTTAATGAATATAGACCATACAATTTTATTTTGGTTCTATGAATTCATTCTTATCTTATAAGTTTATATTAACTATTCAATCACAGTCTCAAAATATGGCGGTAGAGTTATCTATGAGAATATAACATGCGTAAATTCTTCTGTCACAAATATATTACTCCCCAATGATCATGGTTTTTAGACTAAACCTCCAACAAAATCTTCTCATACTAAATTTGGAAGAGTTTGATGATATTTTGGATATGTGTTGACTATATTTATAAAATTCCAAAATCAATTGTTAGTAAAGGTATATCACTCTTCACATTCGGAGGAATCCTTCAATTCATTAAATGTGTATGGAGTATGATGAATCTCTATAAAATTCATTGTCTCATGTGTGGATATTGTTTCCTAATGAAAAATTCTCTATAGATCAAATGATTGAGACAAATGAAAAAATCATGTTCGATGACATTCCCATTGTGAGGGACTTCGTTGATGTGTCCCCCGAAGAGCTTCCTAGGCTTCCTCCTAATTCATATGTTGAGTTCTCAACTAAATGTACTCCGATATCTCTACAATATCAAATAAAAATTATAGAATTTACAATATTGAGTAGGATGAAATGAAGATTCACTTATAGGATAATATAGAAAAGGGTTTTATATGACACAGTTCTTCACCATTGGGTGTAGCAGCCCCCTTTACCAGGAATAATAATTGAACTATGTGCCTATATATTGATTATTTAGGGATCAATAAAAAAATTTTAAAGAACAATTATTCCATTCCACGGATAGATGACTTTTTCCATTATCTAAGTGGGGATAATTATTCCTCTAATATTGACCTTTTGTTGGGATTTAACCATTTAATAGTGATAAAGGTATATATTCCCAAAAATTCATTTTCAATGAGGTATAGAATCTTTGAGATCATAGTGATTCATTTCAGACTCACTAATTCCCATATATGTTTCATGGATTTAATTAAAAATTTATTTATATTTTACCTGCAAAATTGAGTGGTTGTCTTTATTGATGATATTATTATATAATCCAATAGAATGGAGAAAAATGATGAGTATTTGAAAATTATTTTTACGAAAGTATGAAATGATAAAATTAATGTAATGTATAGTTTATTTGAGTTTGGTATGAAGTAT
The DNA here is from genome assembly GCA_963277665.1 of Viscum album. NCBI lineage: Eukaryota > Viridiplantae > Streptophyta > Magnoliopsida > Santalales > Viscaceae > Viscum > Viscum album. The sequence continues at coordinate 1,866,482,340 of OY728120.1, read as the reverse complement.
ATATCATTCTTTTCACTTGGTATCACTGGCATAGTAACACCTTTGGAACCTTCCATGATAAATGAAATAAAATATTGGACTAGTCCAAAATATTTAACGGTGACTCATGTCTTTTTTGGACTATACTATTACTATCGATGATTTTTTTGGAACATCTCATTATTTTAAAACCCACTATCCAATTTTACTATGATTTGGGTAACGTTTCTCTAGACCAGTGAATGTGAAAACTACTTTATAGCATTGATAAAGATGCACATACTTGAACCATCCCTTACACTACCAACAAGTGGTGAAATCATTATAGTTTAATGTGTTGACTCAAATAATATATTAGGTTTTATACAAATGATAACTTATAATGCAATAGAGTATTATTTAAGTTAATTATAAATTCAAGAGAAAATATATATATCGAATGATCTATATTGGTTATTTGTGATCATTATATTGATAATATGGAGGTATTATCACTATTTGGAGAAGTTTGAAATATATAATGATCATAAGGGTATAAAATTTATATTCACATAAAAGTAGTATAATATGTGTCTTTGAATATTGTTAGAGTGTATCAAGGATAGTGACTTCTCAATCCAGAACCATCCTATTGACGAATATAATGTTGTGAATGCTCTATGAAGAAAGGATCCTTCATCTTTGCCTGTGATTATAATTCTAAAGGATCTAATCATATTATACCTAAAAAGGATGTACATATGAATTCTTACCAAAGGAAAATCATCAATCATTTCCCAAATGATTTATAAACCACCCCTTATAGAGAAAATAAAGGGTTCTCAATTGATTGATATGATAATTCCGAAAAGGGTGGAATCTATCGTAAATGGGAAATCCTATGAGCTCAAGATCGATGAGTATGGATTAATAATATTTTTGTCACAAATTTTTGAACCATCCAATCCTTAGATAATGAAAGATATTCTAAATGAATTACATAGCTTATGCCTCTATATTCACCCAGAGTGCACATAGATGTATAGGGACCAATAAGGTGACAATTGGTGGTACAATATGAAGAAGAAAATAACTAAATATACCTCAAAGTGCATGAATTATTTATAGGTGAAGTATGGAATAAAAATCTTGACTGGGATGATGCAAATTTTACCCATACCAATTTGTATGTCATGACCCCTCCCCACATTGTGTACCCCTCCTGGGCCGACAATATGAGAAGGTTGATAATGACCCCCATTTCCAGCCTCCTGCAGGCCCTGGGGTGGAGAATAGCACCATGTATATATTAAAAACACAAATGGGTGTCATTACCACCTAAGAGAAGACATGAGGAAGAGAGAGACATGATAAACACCAACAAAAGAAAAATCAGATAGAAATATAAAAGAAATCCCATGTACACATATTTAATGTCGTGCAAAACTACTATAACTGAAATTGGAAAACATTAAGTACCCAAAAGGAAGTAAAAAACAACAGCAACCATGAAGCCCAAATAGATCATACAACCCCAAGATAGTATTATCCAGGCTTATCTCAAACCTACTCCATGTGACCTGAAAAAATAGTTTATATTGACATAGTGTGAGTATAACAGTATACTTAGTAGGATCCTCCCTAGACCCACTCGTGAAAAGGTAATGAAATCATGCTAAAGTAGGGTGGAAGACAATTGAAAGAAACTCATCACCTAATCATGTAAACTAAGATACCTCTCTCACCATGTCTACTCTACCCATTTATCATATAAAATAGTATATAATATAATAAAGAATATCAAGGGTACCCAGATACTACTTCGCCACTAGTCTGGTACTTCCCCAACATGGCACGTTCTAAGAATCTCTCTCGATAACGGATTTCCCGCAGACACCTAGGTGAAGCACCACAACATGAACCGCAAGCAACAAAACCACCATATCCACGTAAGAAACATAACCAGGTAGTTTATAGGATCATCCACTGCCCGCATAACTTTTATCATATGTCAGCTATTAAACCTCTAGCCATTATAGCCTATACATCGAGTAAGTATCCTCAAGCTATCAGAGCCTATACATGTTAAACCTATAGTAGTACATATGAAACTATATCCATAATGTATGTGTGTGAATAACCACAAGACATTATAGTCCTCTACACACATAAATGGGGAATACTAACTGATGTTCCTACCATCAAAAGTAACTACCAACAAAACAGAGCAGTGCCAAAGGGGGTAATCATCCATCTATCTTCTGACTAGAATGATGGGGAAAACACCCCTAGGGATCAAGATCCCCGGGGTATCAGTTTCCCTAACTGAAGGGGTGGAGTATAATATTAGAACAAAAAAAGTACAAAATATAATATATCTCCCAACCAAAATATGGGCATAACCTACTCTGAGACTCAACTACAACTAATGTCTCTTCGACTCCAAGGATCCACTTCTAATTCTAGGTATCCTATAAGCACATAACCATTTAAAGAGATTTATAACATTACTTCCTTCACTTTTTATCAGTTTCACTTTACGTTAATTAATTCATTGACCATTAATTGACCATTAACAATTCGACAATAAATTTCATCCGCATCACACGCAAAGTATATTGTCCCTTTAAATTGTAACCTTAGCATTGCATCCCAACCAGATCCAACCCTTTGGGTTAAAATCATTTATTCAATCATTTATTAACAAAATTATTAACTCCTCGTATTCTTGTACATTCTATATCAACATTCTAAAAAACCAGACACATGGTGGCTCAACTCGGTGAGTATATGAAATTCCCATCAAGTCATTTCCTCCTATGGAAAGAGCATAGACCCATACATTCTTGATAAGATAAACACAAAAAGCATGTGGAATACCCCATGTATCTTCACACCATTTTGGATGGAGGGTAAGAAAACCATATGACATTAGAATTGGGAAATTTAAAGAGGATAAACAACCAACAAGAATAAAAAAGCATCCAATCTATCACATCCAACCTGTTTCCTCATCCCTGGTTTCCTCCCCGACACCTACAAGAATAATATGATGCATGTCACCACTCTAGGTTTAAACTTATGCCACAACCAATATGCCTACATGCCCTCACATTCACAATATCCATCCAGGCTAACATCACAACACAAGATGCAGCAAAAAAATGTCATAGCAATTGGGCTCTTGGACTTTAAACAAGAAAGAGGGTAACTCAGAAACATACAAGGAATAATATTTTATAAAAAAATAGTTCTTTAATACATCTTTAATTAACTGATTTATTATTCGCAAGTTCTAACTAGAGGAACCCTAAATAGAAATCTTTCACAAATTGACTAAACATGTTTACTACATCAATTTGATTAGCATCAAATTACAACAACAATCAGATTCATTCACATGCCTCTTCATATTTAGACAAACAATTATCAAATAATTCCAGTATTACGTTCATTAACAATTTCCATCAAGAACGAAAAGCTAAACAAAGAAACAATAGATATTACACTATCTATAAAACCAAGAGACAATAACATACGATAAATATAAATTTATTTATCTGGTTCAAATATTTATCATGGCTATTCCATTGTGATTCAGTGGGATAAAACAAGCAAACTATGCAGTTTCACATAAAAGAAAATATATTAAATGAATCAACTACATAAAACTGTTCATGGAGTTCTTTATACGAGAACGCGCCACACAACGGGTTACAATCTCCTCCCCCCTTGACAATTGTACCACCCGAGGATGCAGAGACACCACCACACCAATCAACACCCAAGAAAATCCCTTTAGGACCATGGAGATAACATTACAAAAAAGAGAAAGGAGAAATAGAATGATATGAACCCAAATGAATGACGTTATACCGTACCTTATATCGAAGATTCATTGATACTTAATGGTTGCGTCAATAACAGATGGGAACGAATCCAAGGAGGAATGTTTGATCACACAACTCCTACGGGAAGGAATGGAAGGCTCGAGCATCCCACACCCGAGAAAATTTAATGGTGCATCAGCTTCCGATATGCTAGATTCCCCATTAAAAGCAGATCACATTAAACCATGTAGGTTTCTCAAGTAAACGCATCCCATGCATTTGGGAAAATTTATTTAGGTGTTATGGCCTTTGAATCGGCCTTAAAGTCCTTAAAATGAGTCATTAAATGCATTTTAATTCAAAGGAAACGTCAAAGGGGAAAAACTGTAGGAAACTAGAAAAAATGTTCATGACCATTAAATTTGGCTAACGAAATAGAGGGTACCGTTGGACCTCACCATTTTGGAAACACTATTCACGAACTCAATATTTGGAAAAGGAAATAGAGGATACCATTAGACCACAACATTTTGGAAACACTTTTCATGAAATCAAAATTTGGAATAGAAAATAGAGGTTACTGATGGACCTCACTTTTCATGAAACACTATTCATGAACTCAAAATTTTGCAAAGAAAATAGAGGCTACAGTTTAATATCACCATTTTTGATACACTATTCACATAAGGCTACCGTTGCACTGTTCACATAAGACTACCGATGACACTATTCACATAAGGTTACTGTTTCATTGTTCACATAAGGATACCATTGCACTGTTCACATAGGGCTACTGTTGCACTATTCACAAGGCTACTATTGGAACAGTTCACAAGGCTACCATTGGAACTGTTCACAGCGGACTACTATTCGAAATGTTCACAAGGCTACCATTGGAATAGTTCACAATTATCTTATATTGGAACTATTCACAAGGCTACCGTTGGAACTGTTCACCGAAATGGAAATTTTGAAAAGTGTTGGGGATAAGTCACATTGACCACTAGAACTCCTCCAACACTAGATTTATACTGATGAACTGACTAGAGTGGTTTGGTCCATTACATCAGATATCTCTCAAGACATTCTCATCCTAAAGAAATCAAAACCCACCTAATGGGAAATCGAAATGGTGTCTAAACAACCACCCATTGAGATACCTCTCAAAATAGTTTATTCCTTAGGAAGAAACCAAAATAAATCCATCTTATAACCACAAAAGGTGTTCAACCATGAAGGGGATATCATTACATGAAAAGACTTAAACATAAAATAACTCTATGTACTAAGACGTATATGTTACTCACATTCCCAGGTACTCTCCTCCATGCCACAGTGTCACAACAAAACACCAACCAAGGGGATTGAATTCCTATGAAACACCTTCTCTTTGCGGTACAGGAACACCACAGGTCGCTCCTCGATGGTCACATGATCATAAACATTGAAATCTCCCCAATCGATGACATGAGAGTCATCATGAAGATAACGATGGATTAGTGACAGTTGAAAAACATTTGTATATGTCTCATATGCGGGAGAGATTCTACTCGATAGGCCACATTTCCAGCATGAGATAACACATTTAAAGTCACCAAAAAATGGGAAAAAGCTTACTCCCACATCAAAACCATCACTGCCCATGACGGGGTGTCACCTTCAGAAAAACATGATTTCCAACATCAAACTCTAAGGGTCTCCTCCTTTGACCAACATATGATTTATGACTATCTTTCAATGTCTTTATCCTCTCATGTATCTCATGAACAATATATGTTGTATTACACACTAGTTACGGTCCAAGAATTGCTGAATCTCCGACCCCAGTCCTGCACATTGGAGAATGGAAAGGCCGACTATTCTAGGCTTCAAATAGTTCTATACCAATGGTGGATTGGAGACTATTGTTGTAAGTGAACTCCACCAAGGGTATGTGTATCATCCACGAACATCCAAAATCAATGACACAAGAGTGTAACATGTATTCATGATTCCGAATGGTCCGCTATGTATGACTATTAGTCCGTGGATGAAAAGAAGTTCTTATGAATAGATGAGACCAAAAAACATGCTCGAGAGCTCTCCATACAGTTTAGGATAAACGAGGATCTCGATCAGAAATGATCTTCCTTTGGTCTCCATGAAGTCTCACCATCTCCTCTAGATACTACCTCAACAAAACGTAAACTAATCATAACACCTTAATTTATATGATGTGGGATGATTTATTAAAAATCCACTACCACCTAAAATGCATCATGTCCTCCCTATGCTCGAGGTAAACGGGTAACAAAGTCCACTGAGATGTCCTCCCACATCCACAGAGATGCCCATGAGACCAATAGGAACAAAGTGTTTGGCATTCACCTTCTGGCAGACCAAACATTGAGACACAAACTCTACAACCACATGCTTCATCCCAGTCTACCAAAACTAGTTCCTCAAGTCTCGGTCTGTCTATTTCATGCCAGGGTTCACCAGAAAAGGAGAAATATTGAAATATATACGCACTGTCTCTCACATCATCAATGGAACAAATATTATTCCATGATACAACACTTGGTGTTTTTCATCCTTAGAACAACAATCAAGGGCCTCTCCATAGAAAAATAGATCTCTCCAGACCTCCACCTCTAGATCCCCCAACTGGGACTCTTCTAACTTCTACACCCAAGATGACAACACCATCATCCGAAATTGGAAACCCCTACCCCCAAATTCTCCCATATTGTGATGTAATGTTGAAAGTTCTTCCATAACTCTCTAGGAATCACCAGATTCATGCACTGCATCACCACGTGGCTTCCTGATCAGCACATCAGCTACAACATTCCCCTTTCCAAGGGTATATGATATTTTGAAGTTGCATTCTTATAAGAACTCCATCCACAAACATTTTTTCATGTTTATGTAACACTATGTGAAATCATACGTCAGGCTCTTATGATCGATGAAAACCACAATGCACTCACCAATGATGTATTGTCTGCCCAACTTTAGAACAAACCCCACAACTGCCAGCTCAAGATCATGGGTGTCATAATTATTTTCATGGGGACACAACAATCGAGAACCATATGAAACAATTGATATTCACTGCATCAGAACATATCCGAGCCACATATGTGAAGAATACGAAAAAAACATCAAAGTAATCTCCCTATGCTAGAAGTCAAAGAAAACGAGAAATTAAAATATTCTCCATTAAATAATTGATATCTGGATAACAGTGATCTGTCCAAAATAATGCCTAATCATTTTTGGTCAATGTTTTCAGAGGAGTCGCAACTCAAGAGAAATCAGCTATGAACATCTTGTAGTATCCTACGAGTCCAAGGAAACTTATCACCTCTAACACTATCTCAAGGGATTCCAAAGAAAAAAATGATTATATCGTCAAGGGATAAATGGATTTTCCCAATTTCAACACAACATGCCTCCAGAAATTATCTTCTCAAGCCCAAAATACACACTTAGACAACATCCCAAACAACTAATTTTGACAAAGAACTCTAATAATGGCATGTAGATACTCTGTATGCTCCTCCTCCGACATGGATTACATAAGGATATCATCGACAAAAGCCACCACAAACTAGTCCATGAACTCATGGAACACAGCATTCATCAATCCCATTAAGATAGCTAGAGGATTTGTCACACTGAATAACAATACAATGAACTCATAATTCCCATGATGACAATGGAATGCAGACTTCTGAATATCCTAATCTGTCTCAAGATTTAGATGATATCCTTACCACAAGTCAAACATTGAGAGAACACATTCAATCTTCAGTTGATTGAATAAATCATCAATCCGATGATGTGGATAGTGATTCTTCAGTATAATTTTTTTTGATGCTATGATAATCGACACACAACCGAGAACTGCCTTCAGTCATCTTCACAAACAAAATTGGTTCACCCCAAGTTGCAAGCTAAGCTGAACAAAACGATACTATAACAGACCATCATGAATTATACATATCTCTTGTAACTCTTACATGGCCATCTTATATAAAGACATGTAGATAGGATACACTCATGGTTGTAGCGCGATTCCAAAGTCGATCTCTAGTCGAGGGGGGTAATACTACAACCTCTTTTGGAAATGCATCAGGGTACTCTTTTATGACCCTAGGAAATGCCAGCTGTTGAACCCTTGAATAACTCATCATCAACTCATACATCATGGTTGATAAGGAGGGAACACGCCTCTGACCCATATGAGTGTCTCGCACGCCAATGAAAACCATTGGCCCTCCATCCGCGTTGAAGAACACAACCTGCCTCCTGATGCAATCCATGATTTCTTGCAAAAAATAAAACAAATCCATTCCAAGAATGAAATAATATAGTTTTATTCGTAAACATAATAAATCTCCCCAAGAATTGTTCTTCACCAAAACTAACTCGAGTCTCTATATACTTCAAACAAGTTAGCTCGGCCTCTAACTAGCGTAGTCAATGCCAGGGACAATGGAAGAATCTATACCTCAAGTCTCAAAGCATTGTCAAGGGAATGTTTATGATGGAGTGTGTCACTCCTAAAATTAACAAGGCATACACCAACATAGAGAACAGGAAAACAGATCCTCGAATGACATCAGGCTCACATGGCGCTGGAAACACAAAAGCATGGAGCTGGCGACGACCTCCTTCACAACCTCTCTAAACATGATGAAGACCACCACCATTTCAACGCTTTGCACTATGAGGATGAGGAGTGTCATGAGGATGTCCTCTACCTACCCTATCTACCCTCTGTTGATCCAAATCTGGTGAAACTGGCTGCTGCTGACATTGATAGAACCTCCTCAATGGTAGAACTGGGAGCAGCACACCTGGTGCACGATGAATACCCTGAAAGGTCTGTCACCCTCATTGCAGATGACTATGACCACTACATGAAAAACAATTGAATAATACCTTAGCATTGCCCTGAGACCTGCTGCACCAAGTGAAACAAGATGTTGAGGGATGTGACCTAGAATTGGCCGAATGAAAACACTTCTACCATGATAACCAAGAACCATGGACCATAACTCATCTTCATGGGGAATCATGACGACTTCAATCTCATTATAATTTGGTTCTATACAAAGTCCACTTGATGTCCTTTTCCCTTACAATCACCACATGATATGTCTTCAACATAATTTGGGTGACCTGAGAATGGATCTCTGGATGCAAAGCATCCCCCAAATGCCTCGCCCTAGACTCCTCATATGGAAACAGGTCTGAAGCATATAAAAAAGGTTCCAGAAATGGAATCCAAACTCTCGCACACTGGATCACCCTTGTCAATGTGTATGATGCTCTTGGAGACTATACGCCTTAATGGTAGATGAAAGAAACTCAAATAAAAAAATGTCTCAGAACTCCTCCCATGAGATCGTAGACTCGTCACAATCCCTAAGGATCAAGAACCAATACTACATCACTGCTCCAGGTATCATCGTCACAACCATCGACAACAAATGATTCTTCCAAGTATGGATTTAACTGATGTCTATCTCGACCTCCTCTATCTAGTATTCTATGACATAATCTAAAATAGATCCTGCGTACTTCAGTAGACTCTGGTTCTAAAACTCTTGGAGTGTCCTCCTCCATGTGTCATTGTCGTCAATCTTTACCTTGTGGCGATCTACTAGCCCAGCTTGCTGGAGAGATTCTATGTGATCCTGAATAGGATGTCAACCTAGAGGCATACCTATAAAATAACAAATATTTAGAGCTCCTAGACCATAAATATGTAAGACCCAACATTACATAATTAATTTTTTTCTTTTATTCATTTGAGGTTATCCTATACCAAGGTCTACACATTCAATCACAGGAACAAAGAAGAATGATGCATGATCCTTTCCTTGGTCTCAACCCTGAAACTATTATCACCATGTTTAGTAGCGATTTTAAATGTAATGTTCCGCCCATCTGATCACTGGGGGCCCTAAATTCCTAGGTCTCTTCTAGTCTATAGTTTTTACCTCAATTTCAAATCCTGAATGACATTCTTTCCTACCAACCCATGAATCCTCTTAGTGAATAACACCGAACTTCATCCTATCCCACAACCAGACCTCTAATACCACTCTATCACAACCCCCTACCCACAAGGTGTACCCCTCATGGGCCATAAATATGACAATGGAGATAATGGCCCCTAAGTCCCGCCTCCAGTAAGCCTCGGGTTGGCGACTAGCACCGATGGTATAGTAAACACCCAAATGGGAAGAATTTCTCTCTAAGAGAACACATGAGAAAGAGAGTGGTAAGATAAACACCAACCAACTCCAACCCAAACATAAATATAAATGAAATACCTGGTAAATATATGTAATGTCATGCAAAAATACCACTAAAAGGGAAAAACTACAAGTACCCAAATGAATGTAAAAACATCTGTGACCACAATGCCCGAACAGCTCATGCAACCACAATCCAGTAGTAACTAGCCTGATATCCAAACTACTCCAACAGACGTGAAAAATATATTTATATCGAAATTAGGTGAGTATAACAGTATAGTCAGTCGGATCCTCCCCATAGCCTCTCATGCAAATGTAGTGAAAGACTGATAAAGCATAGTAAACTAAAAGTGAAACTAACCAGTCACATAAACATGTATACTAATTTTCTAGCCACACCATGGATACTATAAACATATATCATATACAATACTATATAATATAATAAAAAAAATTTAGTTACTATGCTACTACTTTCAAACTAGTTTTCCTCTTTGCACAACATCGCACGTCCTAAGCATATCTCTCCAAAAAGGACATCCCACAAAAACATGGGAGAAGCACCACAACATGAACCTCGTGCAACCAAACCACAATGTCCATGTAATAAATGTAACCAGGTACATTCTAGGAGCCACCATAGCTCTTATAAAGTGAATAATACATTGGTATTAAACCTCAATCCATTATAGCCCATTTACCGAGTAAGGATCCTCAATCTATCATATCCTATACATATTACACCTATAGTTGTCCATATGAAACTATATCTAGAATATGTGTGTGTGAATAACAACAATCCATTACAACCCTCTGTATACATATATGGGGAAAACTAATTTATGTGCCTACCAGCACAAGTAACAACATAGTGAAGAGAGCAAGGCCAAAGGGGTTGTAATACATCCATCCTCCCATAGGAATGTTGGGGAAGACACCCCCTAGCTGAGAATCCCAAGGGAATCTGTTTCCCTAACTGACGGGGTAAAGTAGCATACAAAAACACAAAAATTACATAATATACAACAGCTCACAACCACAATTTGAGAATAACCTAGTCTTAGACTCAATAACACCAAACACCTCTTGGACTCCCGACTGCCACTTCCTAGACTAGATATCCAATAATCAAAAAAACCATTTAAATAGAAATATTACATTACTTATAAATTTTTTATTTGTTTCAATTTATGTCAATTAATTATTTCAAAATTAATTAAACATTAAAAACTCCACATTAAATTTAATTAGCATCACACACAACGTACACCATCCCTTTAAATTGTAACCCCAACATTACATCACAGTATGCTCAAACCACTTGCAATAACATGATTTATTCAATAATTTATTAACAACATTTTTACATTCCCATATTCCTTGGCATTCATGAAAATCATTCTAAGCTACTAAACACAAGGTGGCTCAGCTCGGTGAGTATATGTACTACCCTTCAAGACTTTGCCACATATAAAATGAGCATAGACTCGTCCTCCATCGAGAAGCTAAAAAAAGAATGATTGTGGCATACCCTATGTTTCTTAAACCATTTTTGGAATGAGGGTAAGAAAACCACTTACTTATTTTATTTGGGATAGTAAAGAGGATAAACTACCATCATGTATCAGAAAGCATCCAAACATTCATATCCAACCCGTTTCAATATCCTATGTGTCCTCCCCAACACCAACATGAATAAACCAATGCATCTCACCACTCTAGGCATTAACTTCTGCCACAACCAATTGGCCTATATTCCCCCACATATCACACAACCATCCAGGATCACATCACAACACAAGTAGGAGCAAATCCAATATCATATCAATTGGGCTCTTGGCCCTTAAACAACCAAGATGGTAACTCAGAACCCTACAATGTATTATCTTTTATCAATCAACTAGTTATTTAATCCATCTTGAATTAACATATTTATTATTATCATGTTCCAACAAAGGGAAACAAAAACCATAAGCTATCACAAATTGATTAAACATTCTTATTACATCCATTGGATTAGCATAAAATTACCACAAAAACAATCCAAATCATTATCATGCCTATTTATCTTTATCCAAACAATTATCAATTAATTCTGGGTTTATGTTCTTTACAAATATATATCAAGAATAAAAATATAAACAAATAAACCATAGATAGCACATTATCTATAAAAACAAGAGGAAATAACATATGATTGATATAAATTTATTTATCCAAAAAAAGATAATTATTATGTAAATTCCATTGTGATCTAGTGGGATAAAATATACTGACTATATAGTTTAATGTAAAAAAAAAGAAGCAACGAATCACCTACCTAAAATTTTTCTTGATGTTTATTATATGAGAATGAGCCACACAATGGGTTACAATCTCCTCCCCCTGTGACAACTATACCGCCTGATGATGAAGAGACACCACCACACAGATCAACACCCCTGAAAAGACCATTAGGAACATGGATATAGAATTCAATAAATGGGAAAGGGGAAACAGAAGGAGATGAACCCATAAGAATGACGATAGATCACACCATAGATTGAAAATTGATCGATACAGCTTGGTTTTATCAAAAATTGATAGGATCCAATCCAATGAGGACATTTTGATTTCACAACTTCTATGGGAAGGAATGGAAGGTTTGATCATCTCACACCCAAGAACAAGGAGGAAGAAATACGGAGGAAGATATCTCATCTTGTTAGAAGATTTAATGGAGCAGTGGTTTAAGATATGTTGGATTCTCCATTATAAGCAGAGCATATTGAACCATGGAGTTTGACCATGAAAATGAATCCTAATCCATAGGAATAATTAATATAAGATTTTATGGGAATTGAATTTACCATTGTTTCATTTAAACGAGGCTTTAAATGTATTTTATGTCAAATGAAATGTCAATGGGGTGAACTGTACGAAACTGGAGACACTATTCCAGAACATGAAATATGGAAATGGAAATAGAGGCTACTGTTGGACCTTATCATTCTGGAAACATTGTTCCTAAACTCAAAATTTGGCGAAGGAAATAGAGGCTACTATTGGACCTCACCGGTCTTGAATCCCTGTTTGTGAACTAAAAATTTGGAAACGGAAAAAGATATTACAGTTAGACCTCAATGTTCTGGAAACACTGTTCATGAAATCTACATTTGGAAATGGAAATAGTGGCTATCGTTGAACCTCACCATTATAGAAACACTATTCACATAACGCTACCATTTCACTATTAACATAAGCCAACCAATGACACTGTTCATATAAGTTTACGGTTTCCCTGTTCAAATAAGGGAACCATTCCACTGTTCGAAAGGCTATTGTTGGAACTGTTCAGAAGGCTACCGTTGGAACTGTTCATAGTAGTCTACCATTGGAACTGTTCAAAAGTCTGGCATTGAAAATGTTCACCGAATTAGAAATTTTGAAATGTGTTTGGGATAAGTCACCGTTACTACAAGAACATCTCAAACACTAAATTTCTAATGAGGAATATACCAGAGACGTCTGAGCCATTACAATGTATGTGGGGAAACAACACTATGGATATTTGTTATGGACATATGAAGAAATATAGAGAAAAAAATACTATATGGGCTATTGGGGATCATCTTATAATGAAAAGTCACATTATATCAATTGAATATAAATTCTTGTTGGATAAACATTAATAGATATACATCAGATATGTGATACGTATTACTAGAGTTCCACTATTGATTGTATCCCATAGAGATCTAAGATTCTCCTCAATGTTTTGGAGAAGAATCTAACCGTCTCTATGCCCTAAGAAGAATGTTACTATCGAATATCATCCTCAAAATGGTGGATAGACTGAATGAACTATTTAGACACTTGTAGTCATGTTGAGAGTTTGTAATATGGACAAAAAGGGTGGATGGTACAAATATCATCCACTAGTCGAATTATTTAACAATATTAGAATCCACTCAATAATTCATGTGGATCTATATGAAGATCTATAGGGGAAACGATATATAACATCGATGTGTTGGGATAGATTCAATGAACATAAGATACTAGGACCAGAAATGGTCACTGAAATATTATAAAATGTAAAAAGAAATTAGTATCACATTATGTTATCCAAAAGGTGAAAAAATAATTATGCAGACAATCGATGATGGGACCCTATGATTATCTCATGAGACATGGTGTTCTTCATCTTATCTCAATCAAAGAGTTTTATGGAATTTGGTAATAAATGAAATATAAGTCCAAGGTATATTATCCACTTAAGGGACTTTGATTATGTCAGATTAATGGCCTTTAAAATATCACTTACACCTACCAAATTTCATGTACATAGTGTTTTCAAAATATACCTCTTATGGATGTATATACCAGATCTCTCACATGTACTGAATACATAGGTTGTATAATTTGTGAATTATCTTTCTTATATGGAGTATCCTGTTTAGATTTTTGAATATAGAGAAATTTCCCAACACAACTAGACTACCAAAATAGTAAAATTAATATGTTAGAACTATAAATATGAATAGGAAATAATCAAACCAGTAGAAGTGAAGATGGATAAGTACCCTCTAATGTTTTAGTCATAGTATAAAAAAATGAAATTTTGAGGGAGAAATTTCATAAGGGGGAAGAATATAATAAGGAAAAATTGTATCTATAGAAATTAACATATATTATTATGTAATATTTAATAATAAAAAATCACATTAAAACACGATAGAAACATTACAAATTAAGATTGAATGAAATACGAGGTATTTTTAGATGTTAAACAACTTACAAAAATGGAATATTAACTTGAAAATTTTAATAGTAATATTAGTTGTATGATTAATAAATGATAAAATTGAATGTTAACCCCACCTCAGATTGAATATATATATTTTTTATCTTATAAATGAAATTATGATATAATTATATGCTATAATAAGTAAATAAATGTTTTAGAAAATTATTAATTAGGTGTAAATATATTTATTAAATATATTTTTTTCATTTTTATAATTATTAAAAAAAATTAAAATATTTTTTATTTACTTAAATTGTATTCAAAAATTAAAATTTTGTTTTCATAGGATTATGAAATATTTTAATGATAACATGATTAAATTTTCTATGTGCTATGAAAGCAGTTGAATTTTTAAAGTTGATAATATATAATTAAATAATAATATTAATTAAAAATTAAATTAATTCTATTTAGAAAATTATTTTCCTAAAATGGAGTACATTTTTGAAATCTATATATAATAAAAATGGTTATGGTAAATATTTGGTATTTTTCTAATATAGTTAATTGTTTTTGAATTGTAAAAAATGGTTATTTTTACTAAATATACATTATAAGTTAAACACATTAATCTATTTGTATTATAATATCTAATAACTATAAAATCTAGCATAAAATAATTATTTAGATATATTTGGTGATAATTCTCAACCTATTCATAGTCTTGAACCTAAATAATAAACAAATGAATAAGATAATTATAAAACACCCCTCTCCTCCACTATAAATACCACCACTCACCACATCTTCTCCTAACACATTAAAAGCTTTGATCCAAAATATAAATTTCTATAAAACCATTTTTAAGACACTCCCCTAAGTCCAAAATATCCTTGTAACATGAATAGTCCAAAACCTATTCCCTATTTATTTTTTCAATGAGTGGATATTTAAGAAGTAAATATATCATTCCCTTTCTTCTAATTTCTTTTCATGTTGTTATCTAATTGCCTCATCACCTACCCACAACCAAATGTTATAATAACTAAAATATCTCAAATATAAAAAAATATTATAATGATAATGAAATAATATATCATTTAACCCATATGATCTACTTTTTATTCTAAAAATTAAAATGTTATTCATGAGGTGTTAATTTATTACTTTCAATCATGATAAATTTTCTATTTCCATTAACACCTTAATGGCTTCTCAAAAAAATTATGGTAAATTAAATTATAATATAATTATTACATCTTCTTTAGTTTTCTATAATTATTTTATATATATGATGTTAAATACTAAAACAAAACATGTTCGTTTTGAGTCATAACCACAAAAAATAATCCAAAATATCTCCATTAACTATTTATCTAATAATTCATCCTCATACCATAAAATCAAATGATATATAGGATCGTTTATTCGGATGAATTTTCATTAGTAATATATAATTTAAATCATGGACAACCATTTTCATTTTACATTATTTTCATTCATGAATAAAAGTAAACTGATCCACAAAACCATGTAAAATAATGCTCTCAAATGATGAAATTCAATATCATAACATATAAAGTGGGACATAAATGAATTTATTAAAACTATATTATATAAATTAAATGTAATAAATATTCTTAATTAGTTTATTATTGTATTAATATAATTATCCATGATATTAACATAATGTGAAGAACTGTTTTGAACATAATGTTAGGAATTCCATCTGAATGTCTATTTTTCATTAGAGGTACTTTTTATCTTTATTTACCCCAATGTACTAATTATTTATTTTTATGAGCCGCGTATAAATTATTTTAATGTCTTATACACTCATATAAATTGATCATACCATCCTTTTGATAGGAAAAAAAAATTAAATTAATAGTCCCCTTCTAAATTCATGTTGATAAGCAAGCCCAATTTAGGGGAACTTTTCGATTTCTTGATAATATTCATGTACACTCCGAAATCATTATTAAGAAACAATTATTTTTAAAAATTCAAAACTTTTATCATGAATAAATATTATGGTTCATTTATTCTTTTATGAAAACATATATCCATTTTCAACCTTAAAATATCTATAATAGATTCTATAAACTACATGGAAATGTTTCATTTCAAAGGTCTATTAAACACTATATTGTGTTGTTTCACATTATTTTGAAATAAATTATCAGTATATATTCATATTATAGCTTATAAATGTCCATGTATGATTTAAATCACTTATTTCATAGACACTATTATAATATTCCCTTACATTATTGCTTTTGACATATTTTGATTCCGAATTTTTCCCATCAGTAACCCTTATGTGTATGCTTGATTCAATTTGTATGATTCTTCATTGGAAAAAAATATTAATTAAAATTTTATGATTTTGTACAAATAGATAGTTCTCCAATTATATAGGTAATTTTTAGCCTCATGACATGTCTTGTACGGTCATGGAGAGAACCTGATTCATTTTTGGAACATTTTCCACATTGTTATATTGTCTTCTAAGTTAGACTTGACTCATGTTTATGTCAGGTAATATATTTCTTCAACAATTCTATGAATCAATGAAAATGTTTTCCTATGTTATAAATGTAATTATATTTATTTCAATTCATGTTTTGTATGTTATATACAATCATCTAATGTCCTCTAACCCATGAATTATGTTTAAACCATTGATTTTTTGATTGCTGGGATTTGTTACTAATCACATTTGTTCATGTATTTCACTATTTATCCTATGTAGATATATGAGCTCAATGGAAGATAATATCACATTATAGAGATTAAATAGGATATATATTTGTATTCTTTTCATGATGTCTAACTATGTACCAAATTTTCCAATGAAATTGGACTTTATGACCCATATCTTGTAATTAGATGGATAATTATGATTAAAACATTTAATAATATGTTTAAAAGGCAACGATGACTATATCCCAAAAAAATGAATATAGACCTCCCATGATCCTAAATTATATTGTATAAACCAAAAAGCCAATACAACCAGGCTCAAAACATGATAGTGATAGACCCTAAGGGCGTTCAAGATCATCATGGACTGCTGGCTAGCACCCAAGAATCCGAAAACCCACTATTGTGAATTATTTTTAAAATGTAATAACCCATTGTGGAATATATATATATATAAGACAATAAATAAAAAATTCACAACATTAGTGATTGTGATGCATAAAATGTAACAAACCAAAAACAAGGTAGTTAACAAAAAACAAATCTACTGTAAAATAAATTTTATATAAATACTCAGTGTGATACATGGGAAACATATCACCATCTCAAAAATATATAATCATTCGAATATATCACAAAACCTCACCACCTCAATGTTGTTCCTTGACAATT
Source organism: Viscum album (assembly GCA_963277665.1). NCBI lineage: Eukaryota > Viridiplantae > Streptophyta > Magnoliopsida > Santalales > Viscaceae > Viscum > Viscum album. The sequence goes on along the minus strand of OY728120.1, from coordinate 1,866,464,188 downwards.
CTTATATCGGACAAAACAAAGTTTATACAGCCCTATTGAAGTGTTCATGGTGTAAGATTAATTAGGAAAGTAGGGTCAAAACCAAATGTTATATAAGTTGAATATATAAAATAAATATTATATGATAAATATATGAAAGTAATAGAATGAATATTTTAAATATTTATATGGAATTCAAATTTAATCATTTAACCATTATAGAGGTCCAATTTAGCTGTCAAATAACATAGTTTAATGATCATTTAGAAATAAAAAATTTATCAAAGCATAAGTTTTCAATCTATATAATATACAAATCCAATAAATGTAAATAATAACAGAGATAATTCCAAGGATAATATTGGTATATCATAAATAGGTATCTAATACATCAATAATCATTTAAACATGTAGTTTTCATAATCAATTCCCAAGAACACAAGGAATATGGAATAGATGAACAACCCATGATGGATCCCAGTCAGCTGTCCAAGAATCATGTTTCTAGAGAAATATGGACTAGGGAAAAGAAGGAAACCCCATTAGTGAACCCCATATAGGAATAATAGAAGTTAAAATTATTAAACACCCTCCTTGGAACCTAATCCTTCCATCTGTTTCATATTAAAAAACATTTCAAAAGGCGGTATGAATTATTTGAAATGATTACCATAAAAAAATTTAATCTAACACATGATTTGAAAACAAATATCATGAAACATTTTAGCATTCCTGATTTTTTTATTTCACAAAATTAATTTGAAACAATATTTTTCAAAAAACTCGTTATTAAATAAAATCAATAACATGAAGGGTCATTCTAATATACATTTATAAAAAACGTTATAAATATAGATCATTTGTGGTTCACCAAAAATATACTCGATACAGAACCCCATTTTATACATTTTTGTTATCCTAGAAACTACAATATGACCCACACTACAAATAAGTGATCATATATTAAAGTTAGAGGAGTCCCTAAAAATAAATCCAAATATCATATAATCATGATAATTGATGTCTATATGCTATTCCACATATCTCGTTGATTATGAATTCTACCATATAAATAGGATTATTATTTTGGGAATTTAATGACAAAAAAGAAGAACCATAATGTAGTATGGGAACCAGATCACATAAGTTATATTACATTTTAATGGTCATCCCAAATTTATCCAATTTGATACCCTAGACAAAAAATTAAAATAAAAGCCTTAATAGAGAAGAATGATAAGGTAAAAAATATATAGATCATTTTATATAGATCCTATATGATTCCATCATAATGTGTTACCCATTATATGAAATTAGTGCACTAAAGAAATTGTTTGAATTTCCTAATCAGATAAGACAACAGTGTGCTGAATATTCACCATTTAAGGGGTGGTCTCACAAAAACCTAACTAAAAAGACCGACACACCCTAGGAACAAACATTATCCCAAAATCATAGGTTGGTTTGGACTATCAATTTCTACCATAATGATCATTATATGGGTTTGTGGCCAAGAAATATCTGGATACCCTGAACATTCCATTCTATAGAACACTCCCTTTAATTGGTGTGGGGGATCTTTCCATTGTTCACATGCACAACCTACGGAAAAATGGTTTATACCATAGTTTAGTGCATCCTATTATGAATTTTTAATCATGAACAACCTTTCTAAATCCCCCATCACAATACAATGCCCACAAAACATAAATGATAAATCTCAAATATTTTACAAAATTACATCCCACAAGATAGGATGTTTTTTATGGAATTTTATCAAATACCACGATAATTCAAAATTATGTTTTTGGAACATGAAAAATATTTTTTAAAAAATATATATATTGGACATTAATAACTAATTAAGTTACCTAAAACATATTCATAATCAATAAATTAAATCTTAAGAATCATTTTTATGTTTATCCCATGAAGAAATTTTTTATAAAATTATAAACAAATAGATATTGAGCAGGAGTTATAGTTCATATAATATGTTGAATAAATTTTTTGGGGGTATCACTCATAAAAATAAGAAAATAAATTTTAATAGCAAGAAGGTCCGAGAGACAAGCAAGAGGCCTGCTCCCAACAAAATATGATAACAAAAAAAGAAATAAACAGTACAAAGAAGCTCAAATACAGGGACTCTTGCAAAACCGAGAATATAAGACACCATCCCTATCCCTGCAGAACAAGGAGTCACAATAGGGAGGTAAGGTAAAAGACCAACTGGAGCTAGCTTCTATAATGGCTCTCTTTGAGAGAACATCAGTGACTTGGTTTGCTTCCCGGTAGACATGAGAGACATCCATGCAGAGCTGTTCAGCAAGTTTAAGGCAGGAAATCCAGGAGGACATCATTCTCCAGGGAACATTCCAAGACCGATCTGTCAAAATATTCACAGCAACAGCAGAGTCCGACTCCAGCCAAATTCTATGCCAACCATAATGGACAGCATACCTGATCGCATTGATCATCGCCCAATGTTCTACCTCAATTGCTTGAGCATGTCCATCATAATGGAAGAAAGAACCTTTAACGAAGCCCCGATGAGTTCTGAAGACCCCTCCACAGCCAGCAGGACCTGGTGCGCTAGAGGCCGCCCCATCAAAATTCACCTTCAACCATTCACGGATAGGTGGGATCCATCGGATAAATTTTACCATTCGGGGCTTCCGTTCCCTGCCACGAACACCAAGAGCTCTCAAGAGAACAAAGTCAGATACATCATTATGCATGGAGACAGTTTGAATTGTCGAGGCAAAAATGATGTCTCGATACATCAGCAGAACACCATCTCTGAAAGAGGGACTGATGTTATTAAACACAATGTTGTTCCAAGATTTCCAGATAAATGAGAAAATCGAGACAACAACCGAGAGGAGCAAGGAATGAACTTGCTCGCTAGAACCAGTTTTGAAGGAAGACATAAGCAAGGAATCAACAAAGCAAGTATTAAGGGAGCAATGCAAAGCCAACTGCACATGATCCCAAAGCCGAGCAGCAAATTGATAGTGGATGAAGGTGTGAATCAAAGTCTCATCGCTTCTGAAACAAAACTGGCATACCGAAGCGAGGCTGAATCCTTTTCGCTGTAGCGCGCTTTGGAGGGGAAACCTGTTTTGCCAAATCCTCTAGAGAAGCAGCAGGTCACTGGGCGGTATAAAAGGCCTTCGTAAGCCTTCAATCCATGCGGGCAGAACATTAACCAAACCAACCTGCAAGTTATAGTAATCCCAAGTAGAAAAACAACCAGTATGTGCAGGTTTCCAAACAATGATATCAACATCCACATAAATGTAATCTGCAATTTCCAGCCTAAAATTTTCTGGAATGAGGTTAATAGTAGCCGTATGATCATGTAAATTCGCAATAGACAGTTGCGCAAGAGATCCTGAAACTGAAACATGCTCATTGAGGGGAGAGGACAACCATGAAGTACTCCAGCAATTGAGATGAGAGCCATAACTTACAATCCATTTTGAATGAAAAATAAGACTGGAAAAGGCAGACCTTATTGAGGGCCAAACCGAATATTTGAGGTATAGACACGTCCCTTTCTGTAACCAGGAAACAAATCTGTCAATCAAGAATTCCATTGAGAAGTCAGGCTTTGCAATAAGTTTCCAAACAATGTTCTGGATGAGAGCACTATTAAATACTATGATATCCTTAATCCCCATTCCTCCCATCTTGATGGGCTTAATGCACTTTTTCCATGCAACAGTTACAAGTTTTTTCTGCTGTACAGAGCCAGTCCATATAAAATTTCTAATCTAGCCACTCAAATCCTTGAGGAGAGCTGCTGCCCATCTGTAGACAGAGAATGAGTAGACAAACATAGAGGTAATAACAGAATTAACGAGACAGATTCTCCCAGCCTGGGACATAGCTTTTCCTTTCCAGCTTGCCAGTTGTTTGATGATCTTTAGAGAAATACCCTCAAGATGTGAACGCTTTACCCTTCCCCAAAATAGAGGGATTCCAAGATAATGAAATGGTAATGTGCCTTTCTTAACCCCAAGCCTTCTTGCAATCCTGCTCTGCTTCAAGTTGCTAATACCTTGACCAAAGACAACAAAGGATTTCTTCCAGCTGATTGCCTGACCTGAAATATCTTCATAATGAGAGAAAATCATCTTAATGGAGGAAATAGTCTTCCTGTAAGCCTCACAAAAAAGAAGGATGTCATCTGCATAAAAGAGATGTGAAGGAGCAAAAGAATTCCTTCATGCCCTCATTCTTTGATAAATCCCACTATTGACAAGGTCATGTAGGCAGACACTTAAGTAGTCTTCAGCTATCGCAAAAAGAATCACAGATAGGGGATCACCTTGCCTGACCCCTCTAGTGCATTTTAGGAAACCCCTAGGGGATCCATTGAAAATAATAGAAAGCCTGGCACTTTCCAAAATAGAAATAATCAAGCAAATGAACTTCTCTGAAAAACCATGCATCCTAAGGATATTGAAGATAAAATCCCTCCTTATTGTATCAAAAGCCTTTGAAATGTCAATATTTATAGACATATTACCATTGGGAACCTTACCTTTCATAATATTGACACATTCAGACGCAGTAAACAAGCAGTTTTGAATGTTTCTCCCAGGTACAAAGCCAAACTGATTGTTAGTAATGATGTTTTTAGCCACTTCGCCAAGCCGAATGGCCATAATCTTACTGATTATCTTAGGGATCATGTTCCCAATGGTATGGGCCTAATGTCTTTGATATCCAGGGCATTATCTTTCGTAGGAATTAACGTAATAAAATTGGAATTCATCCCAAATGGCCAGAAGGAGCGATGAAAAAATTCTCTGACAGCATTGATAAGATCTGCATGAATGATATCCCAGTAGAACATAAAAAATTTATTTGTGAAGCCATCTGGGCCAACCACACTGTCAATGTTTAAGGAAAAAAGAGCAGAATGAATTTCCTTTAAAGAAGGAGCTTCATAAAGATGTTTATTCTGACTCTCATCAACACTGGAATCAATAGGATTTAGAATTCTGCTTGAGCTGCTCCCACCAGATTCAGAATAAAGCTTCTCAAAGTAAGATGTGACAGAATTGACAATTTCATTTTCAGATGTAAACAAATAATAATCAATTCTTAAGGCCTTGAGAGTCATACTAGCCTTCTTCTCACTTTGCAAGCACTGATACAATCTGGAATTTCTGTCTCCATCCTTGAGCCATTTAACATTCAATTGATTACAATCCATATTATCCTTTAGGACTAAGAGTTTATCCAGGTTGGTAGCAGGTTGAATTTCCTCTGAAGAAGGAGACTCTTGAATCAGATTCATCTGCTGACAGCCTAACAGATGAGATTCAGCCTCCTTGATATCTTTTTCAATGCTTGAAAAAGAAATTCTACTCCAAGTCATGAGCCTAGATTTCACAGCTTTCAGTTTGTAAGATAATCTGTGCAAAAAACTGCCATTCATATTAGATTCCCAAGCCTCCAAAGTAACCTCCCTACAGCCTGACACAACCAACCAGGCATTGTTGAATTTAAAGGGTAGAGGTGCTGATCTCAGATTAGAAAAGCAAAGATCAATTAGAATGGGATTGTGATCAGAATGAGTTCTGGGAAGGGTCATGCCAGAGATTTCCATCATATCATTCCTTTCATCCAATTGAACAAAGAACCGATCTAATTTGCTAGCGTGCCTCTCATTAATAGTGTGCCTGAACCATGTGAACTCCGAACCAGAGATGGGAATTTCATGCAACCTACAACGATCAATGCAAGAAGAAAAATCCCTAGCGGAAGCCCTGCAAAAGTTCTGTCCAGTTTTCACCTCAGGCCTTAGAATGGCATTGAAATCACCAAGAAGGATCCATCTGGTGAACATACTCTCAGAAATGTTGGTCAGCATGCTCCATAAAGATCTCCTTCTAATATATTGATTGAAAGCAAAAATAATGGTTACACACACTGAATTAGAGTGAATACAACAGAAAATGTTTACTGACTGCTGGTCATTTTGAAAAGAGTCAATAGTGACACTATTATGTTTGAGCACCATAAGGATTCACTATCATTCACCAAATGAGTATTTGAGATAAGGGAATACCCCAAAGCATTCCAATTAAAAGCCATCCAACTTTCAAATTTCAGCCTTGGTTCAGCAATGCCCAACAACATGGGTTTATTGGTCACAATAAAGTGCTTCAGAGTCCTGACCGTGGGAGAATTCCCAAGACCCTGGCAGTTCCAAAAGACAATCTTCATTGTTTGGAGGACCTCTACCTAGTACAGGTTCCAGTATAACTTGATGCGAGACATTCCTCAGAATGAGGTTTGCTCTCATCCATTTCAGTGTTGAAAAACTTCTCATCCATGGAGGCTTCAGAATTGTCATCAGAAAGGGTACTGAACCTATTCCCAGATTCAATAGGCATAGTGAGAGTAGGGGGTAGCATCCTTTTAGAAACCTTAGATGGATGAGTTTGTGAAAACTCTCCTGTTGCCTCAGCAGAGAGACATGCCAACACATCTTCTTGGGGTCCCATAACAACCGGGTTATTGGCCAGGAAGCCAGGAGCCTCAACAATGGGTAATGGCTGTCTTTCCAGACTCTCATTGGACATCAGAAGGGGATCCTTAGGGACCATCTGAAGAGTCTTTCCTTCCTCACGTGTTATAACCTCATCCTGTGAGCTTCCCTTACTGGGATCAGGCAATTCCTGTTCACAATCCACCTCAAAATCATGTTTATCCTCTGCCAAGGTGTACACCTTGTCCTTATCAGCAGCAGGTTCAGCAACAGTTTCCAAAGGGGAAGCCTGTGCATTACAGCTAGCCTTCATAGGTCCCTTTTCATTCTCAGACTGTCTGGAATCATCAACATCCTGTTCAGGACCCACCTCAAAGTCCTGTCTATCCTCTGCATTCTCAGCAATGGGAACATCAGCAGCAGCAGCATCAACAGTATCCGAAGGGCCAGCAACAATCACTTTTCCAGGCTGATTAGGTTGATTAACCTTCTAAACAAGGGCATGTGCATTACTGTCAGCCCTCAGGGATCCATTTTTATTTGTCCTTTTTCGACAATTTACAGAATCATGCCCCCTAATGTTACAATTAGAGCAGATTTTGTTAAAGTTGCAATCAGAGAGAACATGCCCAAAATTGTGGCAGTTAGAACAGAATTTTGGCTTTCTTTCATAACCTATTTACAGGTTAATACTATCATCCCTAGTAGTGAAGACCACTTCTTCCACTAAAACCATAGACATATCAACCTCAACAAGAATCCTAGCATAATGGCCAAAGCTAGGATTATCTGTTTGTTTATCTAACCTGATTGGGTTACCAACAGAGGAGGCAATATCCCATAACAATTGTGGATGCCAATAAAGCCAACTAAGATTATGAATTCATATCCATAACTGGGCAAAGGTGTTTTTGACCATATTAGGGTCAAAATTCCGATCCCATTCATGGATCCGCAGAAATCCAGGATGGAATGGAAGCGACCCCAAGCTCCACACACGCCTTTTGTAGTCATCAGAGGGAAAGACCACATGATAGAGCCCCTTCCCATTGCTGTCATCTTCCAGTCGCTGAAGCCCCATAACTCCACCAGCCTGTTTGTAAGATCATGGAACTTCCAAGGCCGGACACCCTTTGGGATTATGACACGGGCAATGATTGAAAACCTGCACAGCTTAACATGCTCTTCCACAGCATCCTGATTAGCCACCACATGAGCAATACGGCCCTTTCTTATAACTCTACCCGAGCCAGACAATTCACAGTCTAGGAACGATAGACCTCCAGCCCGCATAACCACATCCGCGAAACTTTTTCCAGGTTCAGAGGGATCCTTATCCGCCGCTTTCTCAGACTTGCGCTTCGCACACAGACTGAAGAGATCAGAGTGACCAATTCGATCTTCATCGCCGGGATTTATCACCTCTTTCTCCCTGGGAATCTCAACATCACCGACCCGATTAGGGTTTTCAACGTTATCGCCTTTGAGAGCTTCGAGCGCCATGAAATAAATTTTAATATAGTCATCATTAATGAAAAAATTATTTTCAAATGATGGTCTCATTGAGATACACCCCGAGAATAAAAAAATATCCATATAGAAAACCATTGATGAGAATAAATATATGAAAAAATATAAATAAAATTTTAACATAGTATATCAATGAATAACTAAATAAAACGTTTAGTAATATCTTGAATTTTACCTCCCAAATAATTTTTCATAGTTTTTCATCATATATATTTTCGATGCTATATTGCCAAATATATTAGTTTTTTTTGATGAATTTAATATATTTTATCTGATAACTATGAAATATTTAATGTTTCCTTAATTATATAAAGAAATAAAATTTAGAAAAACAATTTTTCTTGTCACAAACATTAGATTATTTGTATTAACATTAATAAGAATATTTTGTATAGAGTTTATAATAGAAATAGAACTGATTTTACTAATTTCACCTGATTCTCATCATTTTTAATATCGGTGAGTAACTATGAATCGATACCTATAGTGAGAAAAATATTCTAAAATAATGAAATAATATTTATTCCAATATCTTGGTAAAATGTAATCAATAATAACTTAATTAATTGGATCTTAAACCCAAATATTTCGTGATAACATTTATTCCTAATGTAAATAACAATAACATTATTATATCATGACCAATTAATTACGATGAAGAATCAAATTACAATATCATTTATATGTACTCAAATTATATCATTTTCAATGGTATCATTCAAGATAATGTGATATTAAGAATGTCTAAAAATATAATTAAAAATTACATGTATATAAAATGGATAATTGTCCAACACTATAAGGTGAGTTAAAGGCTTAAAAACAATTTTTTACCTTGGTAATGATCTAAATTATGAAGAATTTATCTTTCCATTAGTGAGACTCCATGATTTGAACACATCTTATAGAATAACCTTCCAAATCCTCAATCAAATTTTTTGTTTTTTTGGTAATTTAAATTTATTTATTTAATTCCATTTAACAGATTATAATTCTTATTATTTCATTTAAAATATTACTCAAACCATTAGTTATATGTTTGATATTTTCATCCTTATTCCTAAAACAATCCTTACTCTAAGATAATAGTATTTTATCAAGATGAATTAATTTATTTTCACTAGAAAACAAGTCATGAACCCTCTCTGTAGAAATAAATAAATCCATAATTGTACACCAATATTTAGGATTCCGGACCCGTGTATTACTATACATAAAAAAGAATGTTTCATTATTAATTAAAAAAATTGAATTTGTTTTTCATTGTCATAGATTTTACATTTATTTGTAATGTTTTAAATATAATTACAATGTTCTATTCTTATAATACTGATAAATTCATCAATCCAATTGACTAGAAATCATTTTTTATATCCCTCTTCTAAAATGTATTTCATGATCTTATTTTAATTCCCTTAAAAATTAACATAAAATAAATAAACCCTACATTATCCTACTAAACAAGTTTATGAATGAGATGAATGTCATTTTAAATTTATATATAAAATATAATAAAAATTATTAATGACATAAAATGAACCCCATATATAGTTATTTACTATATGATAACATTATAAGAATTATTTCTCTATTGATATATTTTTATTATAATGATCTGTAATATCATTACCCATTAAAATTAAATTAAATGTAATAATCCAATTCCAAATATGAATAATGGTATCATTCATAATAATGAAATTGGAAAACACAATCAATGATTCATCTACAGTACTAGTTCTATTAGTCCAAACAAGGTGATAACCTTGTTTTAAAAACAATCCTTCAATTCATAATGGAATTAAAATTATTGAATATATAAAGACTAAAATATTCAGTTTATAACATAATATATATCTTATGACTGTCCATTTTAGTGTTTAAATTTAATAGGTCATGATAACTCTAAATAAAGGGAATTTATATGGGTTTATATGTACCTTTTAGAATATTTTCCACTCTCCCTCTCAAAAGTTGAGGATTTGATCCTGCCTCAATTTTATATGGTTATTATTATATATTATAGTGCATAATTTGGAGTATTACCATTATATTAGTTCGATACCCATTGTTTTAATTGTCTTAAATTTATCATCATGTTGCTTAATATCTATTTCAACAAACATTATGTTTGTCTGTATCTTTTACACCAACAAATTTTGAATGGTTGTTGTATTCTTTCCCATTAATGATTTGTATTTCATCTTATCATTCACAATTCATCAAAACATTAATCATTTTGTAACCTTCTATATCCACTTAATCTACCAATTGGTTCCAAATTAATTTTAGAGATCATGGATGAGTTTAGAGAAATTATTTTCAAATGGATTAATATTTATAAATTTTTTCCCAAACTTGGCTATAAGGATCCAAAAGCTTGAATCTTAGTACCCTATATAGTTAAACACGTTTTGTTGAACAATCCATAAAAATCATGGCTTCAACTTTTTCAGGAATGATTTTCAACTATTAACTCCCTAATAAAAATATTTTCTTGTTTCTTTCTTATCATCATATTGTTTCATATATCAATAAAACACCTGTAACACCCCATGATTCCACAGTACACTTCTCTTTGAATAATACAGTAGCATGTGTTGTACACAACTTCTAGTTCTAACACACACCACAACCAATCAATGTAGCCGTTATGAATAGTAATACATAATTTTTGAAATTTTATAAATTTTATCTTTCCAAATGGACTTCGTTTTTGTATTGTTAATATCGAAATTATCCGAAGTTGAATTTTTGTGTAATTTTCGGAGAACTTCCAATTTTTTTATGAATAGTGAAAAATAATTAAAAACAACATTTTTAATAAAAATAATTTATAGTGATAAATTATACTATTGAGTGGTTTTAAAGTATAATTAGAATATATTTTTACCATTTTATCCAATGGTTTTTGTTAAAATTAATTTCACTTTGAAATTGGATATAAACAATTGTCAATCGTTTGATATATATTGTTTCTTAAAAACACGCTATTTGTTGTGACATCGGGAATTAGATATAAAATTAATTAATGCAACTTATATGTTTGGAATTTTGTAAAATAGACATCATTTTTGAATTTGGAATAGAAATTATAGCTTAGGGTGGAATTTTGGGATTGTTCTGAAAAACATCAATTTTTTATGAATAGTGAAACCACTAAGTGGTAGTTAAAAAACCGATCTTTTGTTTAAATGAAACATTGCCACTTCTGTGATTTGATTTTCAAAAATCTGACATACATGGTTTTCATTAGGAAGTAAAATTTAGTTCAATGGGATTAAAATAATTTTTTGGTGAATAGTAACTTTTACATTAAATTAATCGCGACTAAAGGTAATTAGTGAAGTTTAAGGTAAAAATGATATTATAAAAATATGAAAATACCTTTACACATGTCATACCCATATTGGATGAGTGATTTCTGACCAAGAAGATCCATGGGTCAACTTGGTAACCCCTTGGATCCACTTTGGTAGGAAAATAAAATTAAAAACTTTTTATTTAATGTTAAAATAAAAATGTCACAAACATGAGTTGTTTTACTAAAACAATTTTTAAATGGGGTTCTACAAGTCATATATTAGACCATAAATATTCATTAAAAATATAAAAATATTTCCTAAATCATGATAATTTTTTTATAATTTTTAGACATTAAATAAATTAAATTATTTTTGACATCATGATGATGCAGCGATTACCACATTAATTAACGATTTAAATAAAATAAAACGATAATGTAAAATCTAAGATGTAAACATGTCAACAACTTATTGGATGAGTATATTTCGAACCCTTATCACCTTATCCTCTAAATATATTATTGTGGGACATTTAAAATCCGAAAATCATTATATAATAATGTAACATTTCATGACTTTCCAAGAGTGCCCCTCCTCTCCTCTTATAAAAGGCCCCCACCACTACCACATTTCTCACAACTTCAAATCCTTTTGGAACGGCCAAAATCTGTCCAAATACTCTCTAAACTTCCCTCTATTACTCCTTTAATCCTCACATTGGGCAAGATTCTTCCCAAGGAAGCCTTTGGCTCAAATCAAAAAAGAGTTACCCGGTTTTAAGGTAATGTCTTCTCTTATGTTGTTTTGTTTTATTTTAATTCTCCAACCCCCTAAAATATTTTTATTCCTTTCTTTGGTAACAAAAATAGTATCTTAAATATACTAGTATATTTTTATAAGAAGGATTCGAGCTACCCTTACAGACACCTACATCTAAAGGTTAAAGAACATACTGTTTCTGTGGAAGGCGAATTTCTGCCTCACGAAACGAAGATTGTTCAACACTCATATAACACCTTCAAAGGTGGCCATTATGTTGTCAATATATTTATATATGATATATATTATGTTTATGTTTTCCTTAAGCTTCTTTATTTTTCATTTATGGCATACCTTTATGGTTTCCATTATGGGTAAACGCGATATTTTCATTTTAGGAAGTGCTGACTACCGCCCCCTCAAAGTGATTTGAATCATTAATTCCCTATTTGGGATGTATAAAGGATGGAGTAAATGGTATTATACATTATATTATAATGGAATAATATTATACCTTTATAAAATTATATTTTCATTCCATTAAATATGTAATATAAATGAAAGTAGCGTTCATGCGTACGTACGACTTAGCGTCTCCATGAATGGTGCATTTCATTTCTTACCTCTAAATGTTATGGAATATTATAAATGCACGTATATAATGGATATATATATATGATATATATGATATCTAAATAATGAATATTATTCTGGATATAAGGAATATTTCACCACATGGCCAACTTGTAATTACAAGAATTTTATTTTTGACTCAAGTACCAAAGATCGACAAAATGACCATTATTAACATAAATAATTACATAATGTTAATAACATGGTAATAAGTGCTATAAAAGGAATAATAAAATTGAAAAAGGTTTTTATGAAATTATAAATTAACTCTAGTTTATTATTCAGGAGGTTAATGAATGGTCGAGTCAAGTCGGACACGAGGTAAGGGAACTTTTTAACCCAATTTCCATTCGTTGGATTAATCTCCTAATTTAAAATTATGTCATGATATTTTTATGCCCTATCTTGTATTTGTACATTATTTATGTGTAATTATAGTTAATACCCATAATAAATCTATTTTATTTAAAAAATGATCTTTTTAAGGGACTTCGTCTCAATCTCCTTTCATGAAGGCATATTTTGTTTTATACACAACATTCCTTTATACGGTGTATAAACCCCTTTGAATTTTACTTTTATTCAAAAGGAATCTTTTTATATGAAGCGTTTTTACTAAATGAAAAAAGGAATGTTTTTTCTAAGTATGCGGCGACAATAACTTCTCTGCCGCCGTGACTATTATTTGAGTTTCGCCTTCTTCTATAAGCCATAACTTTTTTTAAATGAAAAATAAATACCAATATTTAATTTTCTTTTATTTTGGTATTGAAATTGGTTTTGATAGTGTTTTTTATTATATCAATGTGTTGTATTGATATCTTGTGATTGAAATGTGGAAATTTTATGTTTCCTTTATGCATGTTTTATGTTATGCGGTTATGTTATGGTTTATGATAGGTTTAAACCTATTCATATGAGGAATGCATTGGACTTAATAAGTGACGGGTGGAGCCCACTATTACTCCTCGATGCATCGGTAGGTCTCAAAAGACAAACTAGTGTCTTGGCACGAGGCCTTGACAAAATATTATTTGTAGTCTTGGCATGAGGTCTTGGCTACGTGTTTATGGTAGTCTGGCATTATGCATTCCATCATTATGAAAGTGGTTATTGATATTGAATGTGATTATTCAACTAGTAGAATATCCATGTGAGTTAGTAAATGGAATTATATAATTCTATTTTTTCCATATTATGCTGAAGTTCAAATTCAAAAAGTCTTTCGTTTTAGTTATACATTGCCTTAAATGTTAATGTCTATTTATGAAAGCTTCCGCAATATTGTTATCCTTACTGAGCATCTGAGCTCACCCGTTCCAATGTTTTAATATTTTCCAGGATGTGAAGAAGTATTTTATGAATGACCAGCAGGGATAGTCAGTAGAGGATATGAGTGTGGACTATGGAGACATTGTCATCGTAGTTTTTCACTTTATGATGTAATGTAACATTTATGAATGTATCTAGTGTTTCAAAGGATACTAAACTAATCGGTCTTTCGAGACATGATCTTTTGTGATCATGCCAATGTTACGCAATAATGCACCGACTCTGAGTAACTGGGGTCGGGGCGTTACAGTTGGTATCAGAGGTAGTTTAGTACTAACCTTGGAAGCTAGATTTAGATAAACTCTGATTAGATCTCATAACCCAAAGATATACTTTGATGATTAGAATAGAAGAACTTCCTAGAATTATGGTATTATAGTGATTTTTTGAGTTTTCTGAACAATACATCCCTGTCTAGATACGAGCAGGTAGAGGTGGCTCTGGCACAGATGTACCTAGGGGTAAAACCTGAAAACACCGCTTTGAGCTAGACTCGAACGGGAACTGGTGCATGACAACAGGCCTTGCTGCACTCTTGGTTACGACACTCCCCGGGGATATGCTTAGGATAATTTTCATTTTCTTTAAAAACCAACATGAAGGGTTATGAGTATATACATCCTCAAAGAAAACATTTTTATGATTATGGATTATATCCATTAATAGTTCAATTTATGTTAAGTATTTTAAAAGTATGGAATTATTTATTTTGATTCATAAACTAATCTAGTTTATGCCATTGTTTAGAAATGGCGCCTAGTGGAAGGAATGGAAACTGTATCAATGCACGCACTCTGTGTAGGGATTGCCCTCCTGCTCCAGATAATTATTGTGGATCTGGGGATACAACTGGTGCTGATCAACTTTTTACCATTCTGGGATAACTCACTCAGGTTATGAATAATAACCTTACTCATATGGAGCACCCTCATCCACAATGTGGAGGATCAATGTTAGACCGCTTCATGAGGCAACAACTGCCAATATTTAATGGGGGTACAAATCCATTTGTAGCTGAGAAATGGATAAGCTTTTTAGAGAAAATATTCCACACCTTGAAGAGTGGCGAAAGGGAGAAGGTTTTCATGGAAGTCTACCACCTCACTAGACATGTCGATCAATGGTGGTCACTTATTCAAAACACAAAGGAATATGAATAAGTATCATGTATGGAATGGAGGGAGTTTATGGAAATTTTCTTAGAAAAATACTTTCCACATGACCATCGAGCAGATTTGAAAAGGCAATTTCTGAGTCTGAGGCAGAAGGAGGATGAGAATGACGCAAAGTATGAAGCTAACATTACAAGGTTAGCGAGGCATGTTGCAGATTATATACGTAACCCAAGAAGTAAGATTGATTTTTTATTTGATGGGTAAAAACCATTTCTCCGTTGAGCATTAGTCTCACAAACCTTCTCTTCATACGAAGATATCGTCTCGTGTGCTATCATGATGGAAAAGGAATTCTCTAAGTCTTATGACTTTAAAGAAAAGAATGAAAAGAAGAGATCTTCTGATCAATATAGAAATGGAAATAAGGGGAAGAAGGGAAAAGTTGAATATCATCCCTACAATAAATGTGGGAAGAAACACCCCAGTACATACTTGAAGGGGATTGGAGTCTGTTACAAGTGTGGTGAAAAAGGACACCATGCTCATGATTGCAAGGGAAAGAAAGTTGCTGTCAATGTGGAATGCTATAATTGTAGAAAGTTAGGACGTTATGGAAATGAATTTCCTCAGCGTTAGGGGAACATACCTCAGAATAGGCCAAGGGATCAAGGCCAAGATTATGTTATCACTACTGCTGAGGTTGAAGCTCCGAAAGACGAGGTGGTAGGTAATTTAGTGGTTTCCTTATGTTTAGAAAATGCATTATTTGATTTTGGATCATCGCATTGTTCCATATCATCCCAATTTACTAAGATAATTAAATATTTCCAATTTGATTTAACAAGAAAATTGTCAGTCAAAACTCCTAAAGGAAGTATCATTGCAACAAAGTTTTGTGAATCAGTCCTTATTAGAGCACATAAATGTTCTTTATCCACTGCTCTCTTTGTCATACCAATGATTGAGTTTGATATAATCCTCGGTATGGACTGGATTTCGGACTAGGATGCAAATATTTATTGTAAGAAGAAGGAGGTTACGATTTTTGATGATGATGATAAGGAACACCTTATTTTTAGAGGAGAATCGTCACCGCCTAATTCTTATTTAGATCCACCCCCAGTAGATCAACTAAATTCAATTATTGGGGAGGAAGAGAATGAAATGACTAAGGGTGAGGAAATGAATGTTCAAATAGAGGATGTACCTATTGTGATAGAATATGTAGATGTGTTTCCAGAAGATTTACCTGGACATCCTCCAGAACGAGAAGTTGAGTTTTCCCTTGATTTAATTCCTGGATCAAGGCCTATATTGAAGACCCCTTATAGAATGGCCACCGTGGAATTAGTTGAACTAAAGAAACAACTAGAGGAATTGAGTAATACTGGATTTATTTGCCCTAGTGTTTCTCCATGGGGAGCCCCTGTCCTTTTTGGTAACAAGAAAGAAGGATCTATGAGGTTGTGGGTTGACTACAGAAAGATAAATTCTATAACAATAAAGAACAAGTATCCCCTACCTCGCATTGATGATTTATTTGACCAGTTTCATGGAGCTCAATACTTTTCAAAGATTGACCTTCGATCTGGATACCATCAGTTGTGTGTGAAGAAGGAAGACATTCCAAAGACAACATT
This sequence comes from Viscum album, assembly GCA_963277665.1. Lineage (NCBI taxonomy): Eukaryota > Viridiplantae > Streptophyta > Magnoliopsida > Santalales > Viscaceae > Viscum > Viscum album. The sequence continues at coordinate 1,866,447,384 of OY728120.1, read as the reverse complement.
TCGAACAAGATACGGGCATTACGAGTTTACAGTAATGCCATTCGGATTGACTAATGAACCCTCTGTATTCATGGATCTAATGAATAGAGTTTTCAAGGAATATCATGATGACTTTGTGGTGGTATTTATTGATGATATCTTGGTATACTTCAAAAGCTACGAAGATCATAAAAATCACTTGCAGATTATCTTGAAATCTCTTAGAAGGAAAGAATTATATGGGATGTTTAGCAAGTGTGAATTTTGGCTTCAGGAGATTTCTTTTATTGGCCATATTGTCTCCAAGGATGAAATTTCTGTTGATCCTTCTAAGACCGAGGAAATCCAATAATGTCCAGCACCGATGAGTATAACTGAGGTATGCAGCTTTATTTGTTTGGCAGGTTATTATCGACGTTTTTTCCAGTATTTTGCCCGATTGGATCACCCATTAACGAAGCTCACACGTAATGGGGTTAAATTTGTCTGGAAAAAAGATTGTGAAGAATGTTTTGAAGAACGGACGAGAAGACTAGTCAACACTCCTATATTGACTCTACTATCAGGGAATGATGGGTTCGTTATTTATAGTAATGCATCAATGAAAGTACTTGGTTGTGTCTTTATGTAGAATGATAGGGTTATTGCATATGCATCACGACAGCTAAAAATTCATGAGTAGAACTATCTTAATCATGATCTTGAGTTAGCTACTGCAATCCTTTCCTTGAAGATATGGAGACATTATCTCTATGGTGAAAAATGTGAGATATATACCGATCACAAAAGTTTGAAATATATTTTCTCACAAAAAGAACCCAACATGAGGAAAAGGTGATGGCTTGAACTACTCAAGGATTATGATTGAACGATACACTACCACCCAGGGAAGGAAAATAAGGTTGCAGATGCTTTGAGTAGAAAAGATATTGGAATTTTGAACATGATGAGAGTGGAAAGGGATCCTATTATCATGGATCTAGTAAATATGGATATGGGAATCACCATGGAGGGTGAAACATCAAAAAAAATTCAAATGGTTGCCAAACCAGATTTACTAGAAAGCATAAAGTGTTCTCTGGCCAATGATGAAGAGTTGAAAAAGAAGATTAAATCTGTGAATGATGGGCGATTGAGTGTCTTTGTGTATGAAGATGGAATTTTGAAATTTGGGAGGAGACTTTGTGTTCCCGAAATACCTAATTTAAAGAGGGAATTGTTGGATGATTCTAATAGTTCCAATTTCTCTATACACCTTGGGAGCACCAAAATGTATAGATATTTAAAGGGACCTTTTTGGTGGGACAACATGAAGAGGGAGATTGATGATTTTGTGTCAAGATGTATGGTTTGTCAACAAGTGAAAGCTGGAAGGAAACTGCCTGGTGGAGTATTGCAACATCATCCCATACCTAGGTGGAAATGGGATAATATTAAGATGTATTTTGTCATGGGAATACCAAAGAATCCTAGATGGAATGACGCAATGTGGGTCATCGTTGATCGTCTCACGAAGTCAGTACATTTTCATGCTATAAGGGAAGATCTACCACTTGAACGTCTAGCAAGACTATATATTAATGAAGTTGTGAGACTTCATGGAGTACCCATGTCGATTGTCTCGGATCGTGATCCTCATTTTACATCATGATTCTGGAAATGTATTCAGAAGGCCTTGCATACTGAACTTCGTTTGAGCACTGCATACCACCCTCAAACAGATGGACAATAAAAAAGAACTATTCAAACCTTAGAAGACATGTTGAGATCATTCTCACTTGACTTTCAAGGAATGTGGGATAAATATTTACCTCTGGTATAATTTTCCTATAACAATAGCTCCCATTCAAGTATTCAGATGGAACCATATAACACGTTATACGGAAAGAGATTTCGCACACCAACCTGTTGGGATGACGTTGGTGAAAGAAAACTTGTAGACCCAGAACTGGTGGAGGAAACGATGAAAAAGGTGAAAGTAATCCAAAACCACATCAAAGCGGCTGAAAGTAGGCAGAAGAGCTATGCCGACAACCGAAGGAAGGATTTGGAATTTCAGGTAGGAGATCATGTTTTTTTGAAGGTATATCCATGGAATGGAGTTATAAGTTTCGGTAAGAAGGGTAAATTGAGTCCCAGGTACTTCAGACCCTTCGAAATTCTAGAACGAATTGGGGCTGTAGCTTACCGTTTGGCAAAGCCTCCATGTCTCTCCAAAGTTCATGATGTATTCAACGTATCACTATTGAGAAAATACATTCCTGACCCAACGCATGTACTCACCTATGAGGAATTAGAACTAGACACCAAACTGTCTTATTGCGAAGAGCCTGTCAAGATTCTTGATATAAGAGAACAAGTACTGAGAAACCGGACGGCTCATCTGGTAAAAGTTCTATGGAGAAACCATAAGATGGAGGAGGCAACATGGGAACCCGAGGAACATATGATGAAGAATCACCCGAGTCTTTTTATACAGTGATATTATATGAAATTTGTAGGATGAAATTATTTGAAGGAGGGGAGAATGTAACACCCCAAACTTCCACAGTACACTTCTCTTTGAATAACACAGTAGCGTGTGTTGTACGCAACTTCGAGTTCTAACACACACTATAACCAATCAATGTAGCCGTTATGAATAGTAATACCTAATTTTTGAAATTGTATAAATTTTATGTTTCCAAATGGACTTCGTTTTTGTATTCGTAAAATCGAAATTATCCTAAGTTGAATTTTTTGTAATTTTCGGAGAACATCGAATTTTTTTATGAATAGTGAAAAATACTTAAAAAAACCTTTTTAATCAAAATAATATATAGTGATAAATTATAATATTGAGTGCTTTTAAATTATAATTAGAATATATTTTTACCTTTTTATCCAATGGTGTTCATTATAATTAATTTCACTTTGAAATTGGACATAAACAATTGTCAATCTTTTGATATATATTGTTTCATAAATACACACTATTTGTTGTGACAGCAGGAATTAGTTATAAAATTAATTAATGCAACTTATATGTTTGTAATTTTGTAAAATAGACATCATTTTTGAATTCGGAATATCAATTATAGATTAGGATGAAATTTTTGGAATGTTCTGAAAAACTTCAATTTTTGATGAATATTGAAACCACTAAGTGGTAGTCAAAAAACTGATCTTTCATTTAAATGGAACATTGCCACTTCTGTGATTTTATTTTCAAAAATCTGACATACATGGTTTTCATTATAATGTAAAATGTAGTTCAATGGGATTAATATAATTTTTTTGTGAATAGTAACTTTTAAATTTAATTAATCACGATTAAAGTTAATTAGTGAAATTTAAGGTAAAAATGATATTATAAAAATATGAAAATACCATTACACTTGTCCTACCCCTATTGGATGAGTAATTTACAACCAATAAAATCCATGGGTCAACTTGGTGACCCCATGGAGCCACTTTGGTAGGAAAATGACCTTAAAAACATTTTATTTAATGTTAAAATAAAAATGTCACAAACATGAGTTGTTTTACTAAAACAATTTTTAAATGGGGTAATACAAGTAATATTTTTTACCATATATATTCATTAGAAAGATAAAACTATTTAATAAGTCATGATAATTGTTATAAAATTTTTAGACATTAAATAAATTAAATTATTTATGACACCAGGATGATGCTGCGATTACCTCATTAATTAACGATTTAAATAAAATAAAACGATAATATAAAATATAAGACTTACACTTGTCAAGAACCTATTGTATGAGTATATTTCGAACCCTTATCACCTTATACTCGAAATATATAAGTGTGGGACCTTTAAAATCCGAAACCCATTATATAATAAAGTAACATTTCATGACATTCCAAGACTGCCCCTCCTCTCCTCTTATAAAAGGCCCCCACCACTACCACCTTACTCACACCTTCAAAGCCTTTTGGCTCGGAAACACTCTACCCAAATACTCTCTCAAAATCCCTCTCTTACTCCTAGAAGCATCACTTTGGGCAGAATTCTTCCCAAGGAAGCCTTTGGCTCAAATCAAAAAAGAGTTACCCGATTTTAAGGTAATGTCTTTTCTTATGTTATTTTGTTTTATTTTGCTTCTCCAACCCCTTAAACTCTTTTTATTACTTTTTTGTAACAAAACCAGTATCTTCAATATTCTAGGATGTTGTTATAATGAGGATTCGAGCTACCCATACACACACCAACATCTAAACGTTATAGAACATACTATTTCTGTGGATGGCGAATTTCTATCTCACAAATGATGATTATTCAACACTCATATAACACCTTCAAAGGTGGCCATTAAGATGTAACTATATTTATATATGATATATAATATGTTTATGTTTTCCTTAAGCTTCTGTATTTTTCATTTATGGCAAACCTTTATGGTTTCCATTATGGGTAAACACGATATTTTCTTTTTAGGAAGTGCAGACTACCGCCCCATCAAAGTGATTTGAATCGTTAATGACATATGTGGGATGTATAAAAGATGGAGTAAATGGTATTATACATTTTATTATTCTGGAATTATATTATACCTTTATATAATTATAATTTCATTCCATTAAATACGAAATAGAAATGAAAGTAGCGTTCATGCGTACGTACGGCTTACCGTCTCCATGAACGGTGCATTTCATTTCTTACCTCTAAATGTTATGTAATATTATAAATACATGTATATAATGGATATATATGATATATATGATATCTAAATCATGAATATAATTTTTGATATAATGAATATTTCACCACATGAACAACTTGTAATTATAAGAAGTTTATTTTTGACTCAAGAACCAAAGATTGACAAAACGACCGCTATTAACATAAATAATTACATAATGTTCATAACATTGTAATATGTGGTATAAAAGGAATAATAAACTTGAAAATGCTTCTTAAGAAATTATAAATTAACTGTAGTTTATTATTAATGAGTTTAAATAACGGTCCAGTAGAGTCGGACACGAGGTAAGGGATCTTTTTAACCCAATTTCCATTCTTTGGGTTAATCTCATAATTTCAAATTATGTCATGATATTTTTATGTCCTATATTGTATTTGTACTTTATTTATGTGTACATATAGTTAATACACATAATAGATCTGTTTTATTTAAAAAAATGTTCTTTGTAAGGGACTTAGTCTCAATCTCCTTTCATTGAGGCATATTATGTTTTTTTACACAACTATCCTTTATACAGTGTATAAACCCCTTTGACTTTTACTTTTATTCAAAAGGAATCTTTTTATATGAAGGGTTTTTACTAAATCACAAAAGGAATGTTTTTTCTATGTATGTGGCGATGATGAATTCTCTGCCACCGTGACTATTATTTGAGTTTCGGCTTCATCAATAAGTCATAATTTTTTTAAATGAAAAATAAATACCAATATTTAATTTTCTTTTATTTTGGAATTGAAAGTGGTTTTGAAAGTGTCTTTTATTATATAAATTTGTTGTATTGATATCTTGTTATTGAAATGTGTAAATGTTATGTTTCCTTTATGCATGTTTTATGTATACGTTTATGTTATGGTTTATGATATGTTTAAACTTGTTCATATGAGGAATTCATTGGACTTAATAAGTGATGGTTAGAGTCCGCTATAGCTCCTTGATGCATCGGTAGGTCTCATGAGACAAACCAGTGTCTTGGCACGAGGCCTTGACAAAATCTTATTTGTAGTCTTGGCACGAGGCCTTGGATACGTGGTTATGATAGTCTGGCATTATGCATTCCATCATTATGAAAGTGGTTATTGATATTTCATGTGATTATTCGACTAGTATAATATCCATGTAAGTAAGTAAATGGAATTCTATAATTTTATTTTTGCCATATTATGCTGAAGTTAAAGTTTAAAAAGGATTTTTTAGTTATATATTGCCTTAAATGTTAATGTTTATTTATGAAAGCTTCCGCAATATGGTTATCCTTACTGAGCATCTGAGCTCACCCCTTCCAATGTTTTAATATTTTCCAGGATGTGAAGAAGTATTTTATGAATGACCTGCAGGGATAGTCAGAAGAGGATATGAGTGTGGACTATGGAGACTTTGTTATTGTAGTTTTTCATTTTATGATGAAATGTAACATTTATGAATGTATCTAGTGTTTCCAAGGCTACTAAACTAAATTTTTTTTCAAGACTTGATCTCTTTTGATCATGCTAATGTTACGCAACAATGCATCGACTCAGGGTAACTGGGGTCGGGGCGTTACAACACCACATTTATAGATAACAAGTCCGAATATTTTATTAGTTTAAAAAATGTATGTATTAATTTGAATTAAATAAATGCTGACGACTTCTCTCCACTTACAATTATGTGGAATATTCTCTCTTCTGACCAACAATAATTACATCAACTAAAATTCTACCATTGTACACAATTTATAACTCCATGTTATATTTATATGAAATTAAATTTTAAGAAATATTGGATTAAATTACAGTAAGATTATTTGGGATGTTAATGTGATAAATAAACCCATGAAACTGAATTCTAATTTACAATTATTATTAATTTTGATTTATGTTGTTACAATACATATCACATGCCAATATTCTAAAAACTATATGCATAAATAAAAGATTTAAAATTATCTAAACCCTATTTAAACCCTCAAATTTAAAAAATTTAATATAAATATAACCTTTCTCAATTGGAGAAAACATCCAATTTTCTTATATTCATGGTTGAGAGAGATTTATATTTAACTTAGACATATCCCATTCAATTTCCCCCATTTAATAAATGTTCTATCAATTTAGGAAGAATTTTCCCAAAACTATTCATTGATTAAAAATGTTTTCATATTTTACTTCTATAAAGTTAATATCTTCATTACTAATCACATATGAATCACCTCTAATAACCATATCAGTAATTATAATTATGCATGTGACATTTAAATATTATAAAACTGATATTCTATATCCACTTACCATTTTAACCATTTCATTTTTCCTACCATTATATATTTGTTAAATAATGTATTTTTTTGATTAATGAGGTTTTTATTTAGATATATATAATTATATTGATTACAATTATTTATATTTGTTTGACACTGTGAGAATAGTTTCATTATATATTATTGATTTAAGAGTAACTGTATTTTAATTAATAATGGATACTATTATGAATGGAAGTGGATGATATTTTTTATAGGGTATTTACTGTGGGTGTGTTGATAATGAATTGTTTAAATTGATGAAAGGGAATTACATTATAAAATTGATTAAAACTGGTGTAAATGAATTTAATATTGATAACATATTTTAATATTTTATTACAAAAGGATATTAAAATAAAAGGATTATACTATGATAAATTTTTATATAAAATTATTAAATTAAGACCTATAACATCTATTATAAGTCTTTTGGAATTGAGAAAAAAAACACCTCTCTATTTTATTAATAGATTATGACATTATTTATATACTATTATGATGTTTTTAATATGTCCTTGGTTAATATTATCTGTTTATATTTATAAACATAATGAAATATGTTGGCCTTAATAAGACTTGAGTTAGTGTTTGAAATTGATATTTTCGAAAATCAATAAATTCTCATCAGATTAATTTACTTACTTTTCAATTTGAATTATAAATAATGTATGAGTTTTTATTATTATAAAATGATATACACACTATTGTGAGCTGGATTTTCTATTGAATCTTTATACTTATTATGTTATTTGAAAATGTTCTTTTCTAAAATATTAGTATTTCAATTTATTTTACAAATATAATTAATAACTAGAAATTTTTTATATTTCAATTAATATTTAATCTATATATATAATTTGGGTTAATAATATTGTATAATATTTTACTCCCCATGTATTTTCTTTTTTTAACATCGATATTGGAGGGTGAGATACATAAAATGGAAAAGATTAAATATTTATTTGTGGATGACCTTTGTAACTATTAGAGAGTCATGTTATAAGGGATATTGGCCACTTATAGTATTACTAAGTTAAAATATTCAAATAATATATACTTCTTATTTATATCATCATGTTATTATATTATTTAATGTAACTATAAACTCGATATGATATTATTCTCATTACAGCCTAGATTTATGAAATAAGTTAAAGTTTTATTTTTTAACGAAATGTTTTTATTCAAGTTTATGTTATGTTTTTTTACATGAGAATATACTAAATGAGTTTTATTTTATCCATAGTGATTAGTTTCCCTCACTTAATTATCATTGATTTTTTTCCATGGATAATTTTATTTTCGATGTTGGGTCGAATATTAGGTCAAGGGAATTACATATGAACTAATTAATAGGGAAAATATGACATTAATTTCCAACAGTATCATGGTATAATATATTAAAAATTTAGAAATAAAACATTTTTATCTCTTTAATAGTTGTCATGTTTCTCAATTATTCTCATCTATTGAATATTTTTTCAAATATACAAAATTATATATAAATTTTATTATTTGTTTTGAAATTCTTTACAAATCATACGATTAGTTGGATGATTTATTATAATTATTCGGGATTAAAAGTCTCAAAAGAACACACTAACCTCATAAAATTAGTGGGTTAATTCTTATCCCCATACACATGTAATGGAGAGCACCCCATTAATATTTTTGTTTTATATAATGCCACAAGTCCCCACTGAAATGTATGAAAATACTTGGCCAAAAGGTGAATAGATATTTTTGTATCGTATGATTCTTTAAACATGCTCCTCATACCTTTAAAACCAAACCAAAATGATAATGAATACAATATGAATTTCCTATTACTGACCATCAATAACCATATCCCCATCCCTAATTTTTCCCATAGCCAGTTCCCATAACATTATACATAAACCACCGGTTTTTGTGAGCCCTCTATCCCCAAAGTTTTCATCCAACTTTTCAGACCATATCCCCACATTTACATTGATAAGAACTATATTTTAGTAAGTTCCAGTTATCACTTAAACCTACAAATTTAAATTATACCCCCACCATGACCAGAACCCACACCACTTGATGACATTTCCATTAACAAAAAAAGACGGGGTAATGCTAATATTGTCCTACAAAATGTGATGTCACATGGGGATGAGAAAATCCCCATCAAATAATGGGAAAACAATACACACTGTTTGAGGATAAAAAACCATACATAGAGGATTAACATATGTATACAATCCAACAGGAATTTGAATCATTTATACATGACATATGGGCCCAAAAAAATAAAACCACTAAATTTTTGGAGTAATTTATGAACCTAAAAAGACAACTATATTGTGTAATATTTCCACACCACAGTATTTAATGTAAACATTTTCATAATATCCAATAATATTATGGTGACATTGGCCAGTACCTTTTAAAATTTTGTGATATAAAAATATTTTTTGTCAAATATATATCATTATTATTTGTAAATTTTCAACAGTTATGTATATATATTTTTTTAAAAAGTGATATAAGAATAATTATATCATGTCAGAAAATTATGAATATAATGAACTATAATAAATATATTATATCATCCATTAATTTTTATGTAAAATATCTAGAATGTAAAAAATATATTTACTATTAATTATTATATAAATTAAATATATATATATATAGTAGATAATTTAAATAATTACTTTAATTATGAGTGTAAAACTAATTTATTGAAAAAAAATGCAAAATTATTATTCTAAAATTTTTTGATAAGTGTTTTTTGTTTTTAATTGATGGTATATAATTCCATTTTAGTTTTTATTGAATTTTGAAAAATTATCCATAAGGTCAAATTTGTTTTTCTGAATAACTATTTTAGGAATTACAAGAGTTAGTATATTAGGTGAACATTTCTACATTAACTCAATTTATTTATAAAATTTATAAAATATTGTAATGAACATACATTGATTGTATTATTATTAAAATTCTATGTTTACATGAAGAAAAATATATATGAATCAGAATCATAAATATTATTGAGATAATGGCCAATATAGAAATTATCCCAATGTACAACCATATATTAGGAATTTTGGTTTAGGTGATATATTTTATATAATAGATTTCATATGATATATATATATATACATATATAATAAATGTTTAAAATATATATTCCCATATGAATAGGTAATAATGAGGTGAACTATTACAGTAGAGTTATTAATGTTATATAATTTCAATAATCATTATCAAATAATAAATATTAATAAGATGGTCTAATTATCATTGATTTGGAAAATTTGGGATATAAAATTTGGTTTTAAGTTGTTAACGGTTGATTTTTTCATAAGATGAATATAATTTTTAATCATAGTAATTTTAATGTGATTATTTATTTCAAATCTAAATGTTTTTACAAAATATTTTCTTTTTGAAAACTAAATGATACTATTATTTATTAATCTTATAGGAACCAATTTATTCTACGATATTATGATGAAAATTTTCAAGAAAATATTTAGTAATGAAAATTTTAAATATATTTCATGTTGTTTTTGGTATCAATAAGTTACGTGTTTATGTAATATACTAGAGGTAATTATTTTTTTGTGAAATTAAGGGATTAATACTATATAAAGATGAAATTTATCATGGGTCCACAAATAAAATTGTAGGGAGAAGATGTTATACGGGTTGTAACATCCCAATTATTTAGAGAATAATAAATTTATATTTATATTAATATTTTTTAATATAATAATAATATTCAATTTAAGTGGAAAATATTTATGATAACATACCTTGTATGAAACAATGCGTTTCTCTAAAATCGTACATTGGACACGACACTAAGTTATATTAAAAAATAATACAATAATATTATTATTATTTTAAATGGTTGTTAATGCTTAGATACTCTTTTGGAGAGAATGAAGGGAAATAAATATAATTTTTTACATTTTTGGTAAATGATTTTACATTTATATAATGAATTTTGGAGGCATAAAATGACAATGAATCAAATTATATGCCTAAAAGACAAATATTTTTAAATTGTTGTTTTACATAATTTTGATGGGGAACCCTTTTTAAATATAGTTTTTGTCACTTTTAAATGTTATATTTTAAAAATTAACTTCTCATATTGAATTGGTACGTCAAAATTTACTTTAGATATGTTTTTGTTAATTTTCTGACAGAATTTATTTTTCAATCAGTAATGAAAAATACCACATTTTATGTCAACATTTCCTTTTCATATAAATTATTTATATAGTTAGGTTAACATTTTTATTGGTTTAAAATAATAATTTTATTATTTTTATCATCATTTAATCAAATTATGGTCCTTGGAATTACTTTTACATTTAAAATTGACATAAAAACATGTCAAATTTTGATAGGTTTTATTTCATTAAATCATACTTTTTATTTATGAAAATGGGAATAAATTTTATATTAAATAATTCAAATAATGTGTTTTGAATTTTGAAAATGGATTCAATGTTTTGAATCATATGTTCCAAATTCTGTAAATAGGTACCTTTTTTGGATATTATGAATATTCATTTTTGTAATTGTTTTTATTTACAACGGTTAATGTTTTAATTTGATAAATAAGGGTAAAAATAAATTTTTAATAATATATAAATACCCTAACACACATCCTAATAATGTTGGACGAGTCATGGGAGACTAAAAAACCCCTTAGGCCGAAATTGTTTCATTTGGGAGCAACTTGGGTGTGAAAATGACACGTTATAATAAATAATTTATGGTGAAGGAAAATATAACATAACCATGTAGCATTTTACATAATCATTTTTACTATGGGGTTTTATATGATTTATCTTTATCTATAAATATCCATTAGGAATATAAAATAATTTCATACCTCATTTTATTATATGTATAATTTATAGGGATTAAATAACTAAATATAATTATGAAATAATGATGATGTAGTGATTACTTCATTAATATATGATTGAAATAAATGATATTAAAAATATTAAAATAAATATCATATTAAATATTTTTTTACATCCATTAATTTTCTAGATAAAAATGAAATTTTTGTAGAATATTCAAATTTTCTTTGTTATCTCTCATTTTGGATTTTTTTGAATTCAATAAAGTGAATATTGTAAAAATGGAGATGATAAATGTTTTATTAAAACAATAATTTATATGAATTTAATATTTTAATACATTCTAAGGGTTCCCCTCCAATATACTATATGAAAGAACCATACCTCTATATTAGTCTCACTTACAATGCCTTTTAGTTTATCCATGATCTATCCAAGACTCTTCCTAGAGTCCCTCCACACATTCTTGTTACCATATTTTTTGTTGAACACCATTCATAGAAGTGTTTAGGTGTTCTTCAATGGTGATCAACCAAAAAAGCGTTATCGCTTTCATTATGTTGTTTAGTTTTTTATCCATACACTTCCTAAAATATCAACCAACCATGATTTTAAAATAACATCAATATATTGAGATGTTATTATGTTAATATAACATCCTAAACCCATCACTACATCCATCAAATGGGAAAGGAATAATTCATTCGTTCGTACAATTGATTTATCCCCTCCACAGACCGATTTAGTTCATTTTCCATTACCATATATTAAGATTTTTTATAATGATATAATTAATAATAAAATGAGATATTCATGAAATATTAATAATAAAATAATAATATATCTAATACATTCTTACTTCTATGTTCATAAAAATGATAATTTCGTTATTGCGTACTTTTGAACTATCACCTCCATGAAATGGTGTGATACATTTTTATTCATTATATCATTTATTTGATATATAAATATATATATAAGTATATATAAATTTTTATGATAGTTCTAATAATATCATGATTATTCTGGAATGATAGAATGATAATAACTTTGTTTCCATAAAGATCATTGAAAATTGGAAATGTTACTCATGCATACATAGGACCAACCGTCTCCATGATTATAATAATTTTAAATTTTATAAACATTTTTAATGGTTTAATTTTTTTATGTGTACATGTGGTGAATATTTCATGGTTACTATTCTAGAGATGATCGACCTATGACCACATGGAATAATGAAATAATTAAATTTTCATTTTTGACTAAAGAAGCCAATTATCGATAAAACATACAAAAATAAATCAAATTATTAACTGATTATTATAACTTAGTCATAAATGATGTTATGTGAATAATAAACATGAAAAAGGTTTTTAAGCAAGAAGAATTTAAAATGACATTATTATTCAGGATAGTAGAGAATGAACAAGACAACTCAGACTCAAGGTAAGAAAATTTGTCTCAATCTCCTTTCATTGAGGAATATATTAATTTATATACGAACTTATTATTTTCAACAATGAAATTTACGCCATCATGGGAATTAAATGATATTTGGCTTCCTCTAAAAGCCATTTTGTTTTTAAAAAGAAATGAAAATAACATATTTTATTCAGTTTTGTGGCATTGAATTTTTTTTAATGGATTGATTATATCAATATATTTATTGCATTGTAGAAATGTTATTTTTCCCTAATTTTTGTTCATATGTTATGATTATGTTATGTTTTGTGGGAATTTCTTATGTATACTGGTGATTCTGTGATAAATTGAAGGCAGGTGAGACAGTTATTACTCTCCAATGCATTGGGTAATGTGACGTAGGTAAACATTGAGGTTTCTCCTAAGATATTATTCAAATTTACAGTGATGAGTTTTTCAAACATAACCATGAAGGTTACTCTATAGGTAGTTGTGGAAGATAAATTATATGTATGTTATGGATTCCAAAAGTTACATTTATGATTTATAATTTATATGATTTATTCATAAATCTTTTGATTTCATGAGGTCTTTTAATGATCATATGTTTTATGAGTCAAAAGTATGATTTCATTTATTTTTATGTATTCATAGACTAGTGTTGAAATTCCATATTTTATAACCCATACTAATATTTTTAAGCTCATCCAATGTTTTGGAAGTGGTTTTTACATTTTATGAGGAATTTTAAGAGAAAGGAATGATTTAGGTAGATTTTATCAAGAAAATAATATTATTTTATTTTAGGAGTTTTATGATTGTAAAAAATTTGGTAGAGTAGATGTGTCTAAATTTTAATATTTTCTATGTAATGTATTAGTAATTCATTAATTATTTAAAATGGTAAACCTAACTAGATCCTCAAAGTGAATTAAATTCAAATTATTAACTTGTCTCAATATTATGTAATGTTTTCTGGTTTTTCCCGTATATTATGTGTGAGAGGCCATTTAGAAAAGTGTAATGGATTGGATATTGATAATAGAATATCTTTAAATTATGTTTATTGTATGGTCAAATTGAAATATCATTTGAGGATTACCATGTTGATTCATCTATGATATATCAATTCATAATGGATTTCCACAAAGGAAACATGGAAGTTGTTCTGGGATGACATTAAGAAGAAAATAACTTTCCAAATCAGTGACCTAACATAGTCAGAATATGAACTAAATAGTATTTTATAGTGATGAAATAGTTGAATCAAGCTATAACTAGAGATGGTATCCATGCATGATATCATCTAGATCAACAATATAGGAACATGATGGTTGGGGAGTATTTCATGGGGCAAAATTCCCCATCATTTAGAGGATCTTCTGACACTTTTCAAGCTGAAGAGTGGCTTAAATCACTAGAAAATATTTTTTATTTCACGAGAAATTCAGAAGTTCAAAAGGATAATCTTGTATTTTACTATTTTAAAGGAGAAACTGATTATTGGTAGCCAAAGGTTATAAATATTAAGAACAATAAGCAGCTTAATAAAATTTATTGCGATGAATTCAAAGGAATGTTTCCTGAGAAATATTATTCTATGGTTGTTTGACATAGAATGGAAGTAAAAATAATCTAATTGTGGTAGGAGGATGACTCAATGGATACTTATGAAGAAAAAAATCACTCAACTAGCAAGGTAAACTCCAAATTTCATATAGGATATCGATATTAAAATAAATCATTTTTACTCAGGATTAATTTCAAAGTATAAATGTGAATTAGCTTCTCGTGAGCTCAAAATTATGGAAAAACTTGTTCGATGTGTGGATAATCTAGAAATGGAATTTTCCAATGAGTAGGAGTCATCAGACAAACAACAGAATATGTAGTCAAGGAGGCTGTTGAATAGGAAGAACTATTCAAAAAAGTAAGATGTTAGGAAAAAATATGTATATATATTTGTGATTTTTTTATAAAAATCACACTGGGGAAGGCCTTTGTAATTCTGGTAAGCGCTTTTGATTTGGTAAAATTGGATATAAGGCTTTTAATTTGACAAAAATGATCTTGCTGTTGGTATGTTACAATTTTATTTATTGTTAGTAAAAAAAATTAGGATCAATGTGATGGGACATTGTCTAAATGAGTATCCAACAAAGAACTCAAATGATAGAAAGGAGGTAGAATACAAACAAAAAGTGTTGGTGAAATCCTTTGAAACTACTGGATTAGACGTTGGGCCATCAAATAATATAGTATCAAGATAATTTTTTGTTTATTCATATTTTTCCAATGTGTTGTTTGATTCTGAGTATATGCATTCATTAATTTCATTGAAATTTTCATGTTTATTGGGAATTCCATCTCAAGAAATGAGTCATGAACTTGAAGTAAAAACACATGGGGGAAATTTTGAGCTAAAATGAAATTATTATAATTGTCCTATCCATAGGAATGGAAATAATTTAACTACAAAACGTGTTGTTTTTCTCTAGTATAATTTGATGTTATTTTGGGTATGTATTGGCATTCCATTTATCATGATATGATTGACTTTAGAATAAATGATGTTTCTTTTCATAATGATTTTTATTTTGTGTATAATAATGATCCCAATCTATTGAAAACATATCAAGTATCTGAGAAACTAGTAAACTTTGGAAATGAATGTTACATTGCACCTATTGTCGAAAAAAGGAACCTTTCATATTAATTTTTCCTTAATGGTAAATGAGTATCATCATGTTTTTCTGATTATTTGACTTTTATAATACATGATCGGGTAGTTGAAATTACTATTGAATTGGTTTGTGATGATAAGACAATTTCAAAACCGCCTTATAGAATGAAACAAATTAAACTTCTTGAGGTAACGACCCAATTACAGTGGTTATAGATCATTGAACAATATCACTATTATGAAAAAGTATCCTTCACCTCAAATCGATGATTTGTTTGATCAGATCAATGGAACTCAGTATTTTTTGAAGATTGACATGAGGTTAGAGTACCATCATTTGAAAGTAAAGGAATAAAATTTTTAAAAGGCTGTTTTTTTACCAGATACAACCATTACAATTTTTTATGCTTTTTGGGTTAACTAGTCCACCTACTGTATTCATGGGTCTTATGAATCATATTATTCATGAATTATTTGATTAGTTAGTGGTTATGATTATTGATGATATTTTGGTATATTTTAAAAGTAATTAGGAGTATGAAATTCATTTAAGGGTAGCCATTAAAACATTAAAAAAATAGGCTGGGATATTCATAATGTGTGAGTTTTGTGTACAAACATTTCATTTCTTGGTCACATAATTTGTAATTATTGTATAATGGTTGATCCTGCTAAAAATAAAGTTTTTGAAGAATGTATAAGGCCCATAAATATAATATAAATACATTGTTTTCTCATCTTAGAACTGATGGTGTGGTACACATCTCAACTTGATGTCTTCTTCCTAGAGTTTGTCACTCTTGTTGATATGAACTCATTACTAGAATTGGTGGATTTTATTGAAATCATGTTAAATTGTTATTTCATCTCAAACTAACTTACTGAAATCAAAGACATATCATAGAAGTACTAGGTTGATCTATCTAGAAGCCTATCTAGGGAGGTATTCTTTTGTTTTGATTTTCCCTCAATTTTTTTTCTATAGTGGTTTTTTTTCTTTTGTAAGGTCTAATGACATACCCCAAGATGGTTCTTTTGAAAATGAAATTAAAATTTATTTGGGTGGAATTGAGTATTGTGGATAATTTGTCATAGATATATATCCCACTAACTATGTTAACTCATAAAGTTGTTATGTACATATTGACCAAAGGGTGTGATAAATATTTACAAGAATGGAAAAAAATTAGTGAATGCTCTACTTTCAAGACTTCCTTGTAGAAATGGTGATTTTGTTTTCTATAGTGATGCTTCATTGAATGGACTTGGTAGTTATGAAATTAATAATTATTTATTAATTGCATATGCTTCACGTTAGTGTTAAACTCATGAGTTAAATTATCCTATATATGATTTAGAATTAACTTCTGTTGTTATTTTCATTAAAAAATGGGATGAATCATCTGTATAGAGTAAAATGATAAATATATTATAACCATAAAAGATTGAATTATATATTTACTCTAATTTAATTGAACATGAGACAATGAAGATGTGTGGAATTAAAAATGGATTATGATTTCATGATACATTACCATCCTATAAAAGAAACAATTTGGATAATGCTTGGAGTCAAAAAGTAATACTAAATCAACTATGTCACACTTGGAACATAACCCTTTGAGTAATGATTTGATAAATTTTCATTGATATTGGTGTTGTAGGAAATTCCTCTATTTTGTTTCAGGTTTTAGTGAAGTGATCTCTAGAACACAGAATAATGCAAGCAAAAAAGAAGATAGTGACATTCATGAAAAGGTATAATTTTTTTTAAGGGTATGTTTCTAGAATTTACTATTGATATAGAATGTTTATTCATGTTTGGAAATATATTACGTGTGCCTTGTGATTCATAGTTAAATAAAGAGTTTTTTGTGTGAAGATCACTGTACCCCATTTTCTATTCATCCAGGAAGTACAAATACATAGAATTATATTCAATAGTTTTACTGGTGGGATGAAATGAAAAGAGATATTTCTAACTTTACTATGATGTGTTCGACTTGTCATCCGGTGAAACTAGAATTCTAATTTCTAAAGGAGATGATTTTGAAATTTCTAGTACCTGAGTGGAAATGGGACAACATATTCATGGACTTCGTTGTGGGATTAATAAAGACATCTAATTGGAAAAATGAAATATGGGTTATTCTTGATTTATTGACTACATATTCTCATTTTCATCCTACTCGATCAACACAATCTCTAGATCATATTTCTAGATTTTATATTACTGATAGAGTTATGTTACATGGAGTTCCCTTCTACATTGAATCATATCATGATCCATGGTTCACTTATAACATTAGGAAAGGACTTCAGAAGTCATTGGGAACTGAATTAAATTTTAGTACATATTTTCATCCTCAATTAGATGGGCACTCTGAACAAACATTTCATAACATAGAGGACATGCAATGTGCTTGTTTAATAGTTTACTAAGGAATTTTGGATCAACATCTTTCTTTGGTTGAGTCTTCTCATAATAATGTTTATCATTCAAATATACAGATGGTACTATTTGAATCATTATGTGAATAGTGGGGCTGAAGTCCATATTTTTGGGATAAAGTTGGTGAAAGGAAGTGGATGGAACAAGAATTGGTGAAAGAGATGGAATAAACAATTCAGTTCATTCTGAATCACATGATGACAGTATAGAGGATGTAGAAAAGTTATGTGGATAACCAGATAAAGGACCTTTATGTATAGGTAGCTGATCATGTCTTTATCAAATTTACTCAATGTAAAAGTGTGATGCATTTTGGTATGAAGGGAAAGTAGAGTATGCAGTTCATGGGACCCAAGGATATCTTGGAGAATGTTGGATAATTTTTTGAAATAGTGGATTTACCTCCATGTTTATCCAAGGCACACAATGTTTTTCATGTTTCATTTCTTAGAATATAATTTTCTGGTCCATTTTATATTTTGATTCTAGAGGTAGTCCAGTTGGGAGATAATTTTTCTTATGGGGAAATGCCATTACAAATTTTTGATAATAGATATAGAAGTATTGCAAAATAAGGAGATTCATTAGGTAATTTTTTTTGTGGAAAAATCATATGGTTGAAGAGGCCACATGGTAACCTAAAATTTCTATGATGGATAAATACCCTCATTTATATGATAAGTGAATAAAATTGCAAAGATGCAGTTTCCAAATGTGTGGAATGGTTAAATATCACCTATATTTACAGAATTATACATCTATACATCTTTTAATTTTTTAAAAATTAATATTAATTATTGTTTAATGGGGAACTATGTATGATAGTATACAAGACACGAAACAACATGTTTGTCCTAAATCTACATTGCACCCAACACTTAGTGATAAAATAAAATAATAAAACTATAATATCATTTGTTTAAATAGTAGTTAACGCCTTGCTTTTGTTCTAGCAAGAATGACCAAAATTAACTATATCGTTAGACCAAAAACTTTCTAATTTTTTTTATATTTATCCAATGAATTATATAGGCATAAAATGATACTGAATCCAATTTTAGGAATAAAATACACTAAATTATGAAATGGTTATTTTACTACCATTAGATGGTGAAACCTTTTTAAATAATGTTTGACACTTTTAAATGGTCTAAATGAAAAAAATATGAATATTATAAATAATCTGGTAAATAAATATACTTTAGAATTTTTTTTTGTAATTTTCTAATAATGTTCATTTTTAATGAATATTGGAAAGTACTGTATTTTAAGTCAAATCTACCATTTCATCTAATTAAATTATATAGATAGGTTATTATTTTTTATTTATTTAAATATTTATTGTATTATATAATTATTATTTCATCTAATGATGGTCATTGATAATAATTTATCATTTATGCTATACATTAATACATCCCAATCTTTTGATAGTTTTTATTTCATAAAAACTCACTTTTATGTTTTCACAAAATGAATTAATTTTAAATTAATTAATCCAACTCTATAGTTTGAATTTTGATAAATGGAATAAATATTTTGAATCATATGTACCTATTTATGTTAATAGGTAGATTTTATTTTTGCAATTTATGAATAGTACTTTCATTAATTATTTTTATTTACCACAGTTAAAGGGTAAATTACGTAAATAAGAGTAAAAATAATATTATAATAACAGAAAACTACCATAACATGTGTCCACATATTATTGGATGAGTCATGAGAGACAAAAAATTCATATTCCTAATGTTTCTAATTTTTTAGACACTTTGTTGTGAAAACTACATTTTAATAATATTTATTTCAAGTAAAGGAAAATATTACATAAACATGTATCTATATAGTCAAAAAATTCTATGGTGGGGCATTATAAGTGATATCTTTGACTATAAATAGTAATTATATATATAAAATTAGTTCCTACATAATTTTAGTTTTTTTATAATTTGTAGATATTAGATAAATAAAATTAATTAAGACATAATGACGATTCAATGATTCCTTCATTAATAAATGATTCAAACAAATGATATTATAAATATAAAAAAATATTATTTTACATAAGTTTTGCCATAAATTAATCATCAATATGAATATAACATATCTTTAGACTATTAAATGGTTTGGATCTAATTTTTCTCTCTGTTGTATTTTTTTTAAATTAAAAAATTCAATAGTTTAAAATTTACATAATTGAAGTTTTATAAAAAATAATAATTGATTAACTAATTTAAAAATTCAAAAAAGATTTTAAAATAAAAAAGTAATTATGATATCGTTGAAATGTTATTTAACTATCCTTTTATTATAAATTTAACCCATTTAAGTAAAATTAATAACATCATAACAATTCAAATGGTGTAACCACTTTTAAAATTAAAAGAGAATAACTAAGGGTAAACTAAAAATATAATGTTCAAAATAAACACAATTGATGACTAAAAACTACTCGAAGAGAGTATTTAGATATATATTCATTATAAACTCTTTATATATCAGTTTGGAGTGATTTTTATAAAATATAATTTATATAAATTTATTATTTTAATATTTTACAAGGGTGACCCTCCCCTCTCCTTTAAAATGGAACATATCCATCTATGTTACTCAAATATCCAATGTTTTTCAGTTCATCCAAGATCTGTCCACGAATATTACTAGAATCTATACACACATTTTTTAAGAGTTATTTTAGTAATAACACACTTATTAGTGGTTTCTAGTTTTTCATGAAAGGCATTCAACCAAAGAAGTGGATTCATTTTCATTATGTGTTTCAATTTTGTTTCTTCTTCCACTTCCTCAAATCTCATCCTACAAAATATGAAATAACAACTGCTTTATTATAAATATAACAATATTTTATTATGTTAATATCATCCCATAAATATATCCATAATTCCATCAAATGGGAAAGGAATTAATCGTTTGTGCATACCTATGAATTATAACTTTAAAGGACCAATTTACTTCGATTTCCACTACAGTTTATTATGATTGGTTATAATGGTATAATTAATACGTATATATAATATTAATGACATATTAATCATTATAATATAATAATATATCAATCACATTCTTACTTACATGTTCATAAAAATGATAATGTCGTTCGTGCATACATGTGAGCTATCACCACCACGAAATGGTGTGACTCATTTTTTTTCATTAAATAACTTTTATGATTTATATAAGTATATATAAATGGTTATTATGACATTAATAATTTTATGTTAGTTATAAAAAAATTAAATGATCATTACTTTATTTTCATAATGATCAATGAAAAATGGAAACATTTCCCACTCGTACGTATGTCATATTGTCTCCATGATTATAACACTGTTTATTTTTCATAAGAATATTTTTGTGGTTTAAAATAATGAATATGATTTATGTGTAGAACTAATTATTATTTCATGTATACTATTTTGGAGATGACGAGATTATAACCACATGGACTTGTGGCATCATACCATGTTCATTTTCAACATAAGATGTGATTATCAACAAAACGTCTAACATGAACTCAAATAATTAACTAATTGTTATAAAATCTTCATTGGTGATATAATATGAATAATAAAGAGGGAAAATATTCTGAATGAATTATAAACTAACCTATGTTTATTATTCTAGTTGATAAATAATAAAAAAATACAATTCAGACTCAAGTTAAGGGAATCCACCTCATTCTCTTCTCGTTGAGGAATATTTTGATTTATATACAACTTTGATTTATAAATTGTATAATGGGCCCATTTTACTTTTAATATCATTTAACAATTGTCAAATGGATTAGTTTTTTGACAATGCATTTTACTAAATGAATAAAGGAATGTTTTTTAAAATAATGTGATGACAATGACCATTCCACTAATATGAGCATTTTTTGATATTTGGATCTCTCTAAAAGATTTCATGTTTTTAAAAAGAAATGTATATAACGTATTACTTTTTGGGTATTTTGATTTTGAAATTTTTTTTGACAATAGATTGATTATATCAATATGTTAATTTCAATGTGGAACTATTATTTTTTATTTATTCGTGTTCATATGTTATTATTATGTTGTGGTTAATGGGAATTGCTTATGTATACAGGTGGTTCGGTGATAAACCGACAGTGGGTGAACCCATGATAACTATCCAATGAATTGTGTAACGTGATGGGAAAATGTAAAGGATTCTCCTAAGGTATTTAGGTAATATACTAGGATGTGTATTACAAACGTCACCATGAATCTTACTCCCTATATAAATGTGAAGTATACAATTTAAGTATGTTGTTGATTCCATAAGTTGCATTTATGATTTATTATTTCTACGAGTTATTCACAAATCTTATATTTTTATTAGTTATATTAAGATCATTTGTTTTATGAGCAAAAAGTATGATTTCATTTATTTATACGTATTCATGGAATGTTGTTTTCTTTCCATATTTTATAACTCTTAATTAGATTTTTATGCTCATACCATGTTTTTGTAATGTTTTCACACGGTATAAGGAAGGGTAAGAGAAAGAAGGAATTCAGGGAGATTTTTATCAAGAAATTAATTCTTGATTCATTTAAGTAGTTTTATTATTATGAAAAATTGGATAGATTATAAGTGTCTTAATGTAGAGACCCAAAGCTTGACGTACATGGACATTACATTACATTAGAGGAATACTTAATACATAACAAAAATAGACACACAAGGACCGTAATAGTTTAGTGTCTTTTGAATCTTGGAACATAATCTTCTAATCGTGGTGAAAGATCTTCAACATCTCCCATAAAGATCTTCCCCTTTTTTTCTTACCTAAAACCTTTATTTTTATCCTGGGGAAAAGAAAACATAAAAAGGGTGAGCTCAAATGCTCAGTAAGGGTAAGAATGGACAAAATAAAACATACCATATACATTTGAACTAAAAAACATGAACATAATGTTTAAACATCAAAAGCCTGAGAAATAACATAAAACATTGAAGTACGCAAGGCATAGATCATAAAGAAACATTAAAAATGATAAAATAGAATGGGAATAAAACATGTAATTGTGGAAACCATTAAGCACATGTAATGATTTCCATAGTTTCCAAGGCATTGCTGCCAAGACCATCTTAGTGGACAAAGTCCCATTCTGAATCGAGTTCACTCCTCGTTTCAGTCCTAGAACCCTAAACCGGATTAACTTACCATTCCAGCCATGTCTATCTCATGAGATATAAAATCTTTACCCAATGAATTGAAGGGAGATATAGGTCGCACCCAACTCATAATGTAATCATTCTTACTTGTGCCACAAAATAAACATACATTATTCATAAAACCCCAATCAATAAAATGGGTTTCATAAACATCATACCATCATCACATAATCCATATAAAAGAAATGGATATCATTTCATAATAAGAGAATTGAAACCATGTAAATCATAGAGACAATATACTTGAAACATACACATGTGAAATAATGTCATCGTAGATGAAAATTGGTTTTGATAAACCACTTGAAATGAATTCTTGAGGAAAATATCCTTTTTTCATCAAAATCATTTTATTTTCACAAAATGTCATACAATTTTAAAAGAAAAGGATTTTGTTTAAAGTAGTAATGAAATCTTTTGGAGGATGAATCATGAAATCAAGGCTTTATAAAACCGTAAAAATCCGTTCACACCGTATAAGTTAAAAATAACATTCTCCTTGTACTTTTGTCAGAAAAGTAAAAAAGTACCTCGTAACGTAAATAAAAGAATGATTCCATACATAACATGTAGTAAAAGTCAAAAATGGGTAAAAAATACTTTATACATACATGAAAACACTTTTATAAAACATGGACATGATAGAAATATCCCCAGTAAGTACTTACGAATAAGCAATCTCATATAAAAATGAGATTTGCAAAATTATCCCTTACCTTAGGTCCGATATGCTTCGTACGTATCCAAACCACATGGATAATGATTTATATAATGTCATTCACTTATTACAGAATCATATTCATTGTTAGGATATCATATATGGTTCACTTATGACTTTATATTACCCGTTCGTTTATAAATTCCATGTTAAAGAGCGTTTTGGGTAAAATCGTTTCATTTGTCGTCCGTGTTTTGGCTTGTAATTATTCATATGATTACATTGATCATGATTACTTAATTCCAGAATATAAAACATGATTTATATATAATATATATTCAAAATATTCATATATATAATATATCGATAAATGGAATGAAATACACCGTTCATGGAGACGGTAGGTTGTACGTACGCATGAATGTTGTTTTCGTTTCCTCATTGAATTGAATGGAATTAATTGGATGACATACATACATACATATATATATATATATATAAATCCAGTATCATTATTATGTCATATATTTACTGATTACTTATTACATATACTTTATAATCATTTATGAATGGTTAACCATTGAGAATGAATCTCATCGCGTAGTGGAGACGGTATTCCGTACATACGCACGAGCGATGATATCGTTCCCATGATCATGTAATTTTATTAAAGAGTATTTATACTATTAAAAAATCAATATCAATTTACAATAATCATATATAGTTATTATTTACACCATATACCCATCCAATTAAGGTTGTGGTGGAAAATAGATTACACCACGGCGTGGAGACGGTATTCCGTACGTACGCACGTGCGGTGATTTCGTTTTCTGTGGGATGGATAGACGGTGAAATAGGGATGTTTCATAAATATAATAACATATCAATATATGAGTGATTATTATGTTAATACTTCATAATGAAACAAACTGTGAAGAAGTATTGAAAGAAGAAATAAAGTTGAAAGAATCGGTAACGGACATTACCTCTTCTTTGAAGCGCCTAATTGATTCCTCCTCTTAGGGAACTAAAATTGGTATTTCAAGAATACTAGGACCTTTAGTATGTTTCTATGGAAGTGGAGAAGAGAATTTGGCAGGGGTTGGCCGAGATTTGAGGCTCAATGTGGTGTGAGGAAGAGAGGGAGGAGGTGCCCTTTTATAAGGGAGGAGAGGGGCACCTTTGGAAAAACTAAAGCTATTATTTTATTATAAAGCCAAATTCGTTATTAAATAGTTCCAAATTGAGTTATTTCGAAGATAATGTGGGGATGGGTCTAAAACCTCTCATAAAATATAATTTAGAAATGTTTAGGTTCCTATTTTAACCTTATCATTTAGATTTAACATTAAGTTAGATAATTTTACTTTTATCGTGTCTTTTTTGGTTCTTACACTATAAGGTTAATAAACATACAATAAGAAGCCACACGAACCCCAAGTTGTTTATTATTAATATATATCACCTTATCTAAGTCATTTGGCTAAACCTTTTATTTTTAGGAATAAAATAACAATTAATAATATAATATTTGTTTTAAAAACTATTTTATGTCAATTTTGACACTATTTAGTAATTGATTTTTGTGAAAATTATTACAGACTGATTAGTTCGAATAAAGATAATAAAATCAATAATAACATGTCATATTAATGTAGAAAATTAGTGGAATTCATAAAAAGTCTCAAATTACTTTTATTTTGGTATTTATAACATCAATTATGTCAATATTTCATTAATAAGATAATTACAACATCATCTTTGTGTCATAAATAAATTAAATTATTTAATGTCTAAATAAAATACAATTTTGTAGGAAATCTTTTCAGATTTCTAATGAATATTTATAGTCGAATTTATCTTATGTATAACTATATATTAAAAATGATATACTTATTAATGTTTGATTTTAACTATTTTAACCATTCTTTAAATAAATTAATAATAAATGTCCTAATCTAATCCAAGTGGGCCTAAATGGTCATATTTTATTCCTAATGATGTTTTTGGTCGAATTACACATATCCAATAGAATTAGGACATGTTTTAGGGTAATAATAATATCAATTTTACCGTTAGTTACCCTAGTTACTTTTAACCGTGGTAAAAAAAAGTAAAAAGTTACTATTCACCAAAAATTATATTCATCTCATTGAACCAAATTTTATTTACTGACATCAACCGTGTCTCTCGGATTTTTGAAATTCCACTCACAGAAGCAGTAAAATTATGTTTTATGAAAAATTCATTTTTTTAACAACCACTTAATGGTTTCACTATTCATCAAAAAAATGAAAGTTTCCAGAAAAATACCAGAAATTAGGCCTAAGCTATATTTGATATTATGAACTCAAAAATGATGTCTATTTTACCAAATTAAAAACATATTAGTTGCATTAATTAATTTAAAAATTAATTCCCGTCGTTAAAACAAATTGTGTGTTCTTAAGAGATTATAACTATCAAAAGATTGACACTTGTTTATGTCTAGTTTAAATGTGAAATTACATCCAATGACCAAAATTATATTAAATTGTAAAAATATATTCTAAATATACTTTAAATCCACTAAAATTAATAATTTATCACTATTAATTATTTCTATTAAAAAGGTTGTTTTTAATTAAACTTTAGTAATTTTCACTATTCATCAGAAAATGAAAGTTACCGAAAAGTACCAAAATTTCACCCTAAGCTAATTTCGATACCACGAATCCAAAAATGAAGTCCATTTTGAAAAATAAAATTTAAAAAATTTCAAAAAGTGGTTATTACTATTCAAAACGGCTAGTTTTAATAATATTTTAATACCATATTGTTGTTTAGTGAAACTCGTTATTACGTATTACACATGCTATCAAGGAAGGTCGCGATTGCGTGTAATGAAAGTCAAGTCAAGCATGCGGGTTATGAAAGCTCCTTTTGGTGTAGTGTACAATAGAAGACATTAATGAAAAAAATAATATTTTTCATAAAATCTCGGGGTGTTACATTCTACCCCCCTTAATATGAATTTCTCCCTCGAAATTCGTCGGGTTTATAAATGGTTTACTACTCGAAAGATTGATTAATAGAAACCCACGTCATAAAAAGGAATACCAAAACATGGATTTAAAAACTAAAGTATGAAATGTAACGGTTACCCAAAGTAACTCATCACTGGGTTTCCATATAGGAGAACATAGGTGAAAATATGGATATTGAAGAAAAATCTAACCATCATGTTCTGATGGAGAGTGGTAGAGAACATGGCTATGAAAAATCCATCAATCACAAATCCATAAAGTTGTGATGATCTAAGGTACCATCTGATTCATCAGATATAAGGGAACTAGGACAACATTTTTGGTTTTCAAGATCATTTCCCTAAACTTGACGAATTAAAATAAATACATACATGATTTTGGTACAATTTCACTATTGTTCGTGAATTGAACAATTTCCACTTCATCCCTTTAAGAAATGAAGTTGAATTTTTTATATGTGATGTGTTAGAAGATCATGTGATAGAATGGCGGGTCATTCCATCTGTTTCAAACAAAAGGTTATCAAAAGTTATAAGTCCATCTTATGGTTAGATTAATCGTATATAGATTCAAAAATGAACTTATACTTCATATATCATTCTGCTTTATAAAATAAAACTAGTTTCTACTAACTAGGGACTTCCTGTAAGCCAGTGGTAGGTGATAAAGGCCAGTCGCACTTCGGTTTTGGGTTCGATTCCCACAACCGTGTCCGATGCGATGGGTTGTCGCCCGTCCTGCAGGTTGTCCTTTTTCTAAAACTATATTACTATAACATCCCATCAATAATATCGAAAAAACATCTATCCTTAAACAATACTAAATTATGTCCAACATAATCCATTCCAATCTTTAGTCTTATCCATAATACTGCAGTCCACTCTCAAAATATAGTGAAAATGATTACCAGAGATTTAATACCATTATTGATCCCCATAAATCATAAGATATGTCTTGTTGGTCACATTCCAAACATTCAAAGGCCTTAATCATGTATTCTATTGAAAAATGAATAACCATTGAGCCTTAGTGAAAACATGGATGCAGTTAAAAGTTAACACTTTCCACATCCCAAAATCCTCAAAAGTCTATATAATCAAACAATGATATCACATAGTCCTTATATAAATCATGAGCTCATGAATACAATCAAATATCTCATTATCTTCTTATCCCTTCATTATGCGCATATCATCTGCTTTCCAAAATATTTTAATCACTTTTCATTGTTACCAGTACCATAAAATTATTGAAATCCAAAATAGACAAATATAAAAATATTCTAATACACCATAAAAGTACCTCAACAACATTATTCTTGAATACCAATACATAAACACTTCAATTCATCCTCTTCAATGATTGTCCTGTAATAAGTCCTTCCTTGATTTAGAAGTAACTTTTTTGGTCAGGGAATTGAGTTGGGTAATGCCCAGGTTCTCCACAAATAAAACATTGAACTCCATAACAGTCTGTCACTCTATGTCCCTTTTCTCCACACAGATAACATATGTCCCTGCATTTGAGGTATTCCTCAAGGTTCTTCTTCCCTTCTTTAGAAATCTCAATCTTCATTTCTTTATTCTCCTCATCATGCGAACATGCATAAAAGTCTATCTTCCTCTTATTTGATGAATTAAGAATACCACTAAATTTCACCTTGTTAATCATATATCGCGATGACTGATTTGGCATAATCATAATATCTTTCTCTCTAGGCATTACACAATTTTGTTCCTCATAGTCACCAATTTTCCATTGGATTCAATGTTAACCGAATTCCTTCTAGTTCCCTCCAATGACTAAAACACAAAAAGAACTCTTGTGAGTGGCAAAAATCATTCTAGGGAAAACAACATAGTAAAGGGGGAGTACCCTCAATACCTAACATCTTAGGTTAAATTCTAATATTGTTACCTTAGTTCTAAGACTATATCTTATACGTATACTTATCCTTAGGGACATCCCTAGACATTCCTTATAAATATCTCTAGGGATCTCACTAAAGTTTTTGCATCCTAGTTTCCAAAGGATGACTAAACCTTTCCTCTGATACCAACTATAAAGACCTGAAGCATGACGTACATGGACATTACATTACTTTAGCGGAATACTTAATACATAACAAAAACAGACACACAAGGATCGTAATAGTTTAGTGTCTTTGGAAACATGGAACGTAATCTTCTAATCGTGGTGAAAGATCTTCAACATCTCCCATAAAGATCTTCCCCTTTTTTCTTACCTAAAACATTTATTTATATCCTGGGGAAAAGAAAAAATAAAAAGGGTGAGCTCAAATTCTCAGTAAGGGTAAGCATGGATAAAATAAAACATACCATATACATTTGAACTTAAAAACATGAACATAATGTTTAATCATCAAAAGCGTGAGAAATGACATAAAACATAGAAGTACTTAAGGCATAGATGACAAAGAAACATTAATAATGATAAAATAGCATGGGAATAAAACATGTAATTGTGGAAACCATTAACCACGTGTAATGATTTCCATAGTTGTCAAGGCATTGCTTCCAAGACCATCATACTGGACAAAGTCCCATTCTGAATCGAGTTCACTCCTCATTTCAGTCCTGTAACACTGAACCGGATTAACTTACCGTTCCAGCCATGTCTATCTAATGAGATATAAAATCTTTACCCAATGCATTGGAGGGAGATATAGGTCCCACCCATCTCATAATGAAATCATTCTTACTTGTGCCACAAAATAAACATACATCATTCATAAAAACCCAATCAATAAAATGGGTTTTATAAACATCATACCATCATCACATAATCCATATAAAATAAATGGATATCATTTCATAATAAGAGAAGTGAAACAATGTAAATGATAGAGACATTATACTTGAAACATACACATGTGAAATAATGTCATCTTAGATGAAAAATGGTTTTGATAAAACAGTTGAAATGAATTCGTGAGGAAAATATCCATTTTTTCTTAAAAATCATTTTTTTAACAAAATGTCATGAAATTTTAAAAGAAAAGGATTTTGTTGAAAATAGTAATGAAATCTTTTGTAGGATGCTTCATGAAAACAAGGCTTTGTAAAACTATAAAAATCTGTTCACGCCGTGTAGGTTAAAAATAACATTCTCCTCGTACTTTTGTCAGAAATGTAAAAAAGTACCTCGTAACGAAAATAAGAGAATGATTCCATACATACCATGTAGTAAAAGTAAAAAATGGGTAAAAATTACTTTATACACAAATGAAATCACTTTTATAAAACATGGACATGATAAAAATATCCCCAATAAATACTTATGAATAAGCAGTCTCGGATAAAAATGAGATTTTCAAAATTATCCCTTACCTTAGGTCCGATATGCTTCGTACGTATCCGAACCTCCTGTATAATGATTTAAATAATTTCATTTACTTATTAAGTAATCATATTCATTGTTATTATATCATATATGGTTTACTTATGACTTTATGTTACCCGTTCTTTTGTAAATTCCATGTTAAAGTGTGTTTTGGGTAAAATTGTTTCATTTATCGTCTGTGTTTTGACTTGTAATTATTAATATGATTACTTAGATCTTGATTACTTAATTCCAGAATATAAACCATGATTTATATACAATATATATTCATAATATTCATATATATAATATATTGATAAATGGAAAGAAATACACCGTTCATGGAGACGGTGGGTCGTACGTACGCATGAACGTTGTTTTCGTTTCCTTCTTGAATTGAATGGAATTAATTGGATGACATACATATATATATATATACATAAATCCAATATCATTATTATGTCATATATTTCATGATTACTTATTATATATACTTTATAATCATTTATGAATGGTTAATCATTAAGTATGAATCTCATCGCGTCGTGGAGACGGTATTCCGTACGTACGCACGAGCGATGATATCATTCCCATGATCGTGGAATTTTATTGAAGTGTATTTAAACTATTAAAAAATCAAAATCACTTTATAATAATCATATATAGTTATTATTTACACCATTATACCCATCCAAGTATGGTGGTGGTGGAAAATAGATTACACCACAGCGTGGAGATGGTATTCCGTACGTACGCACGCGCGATGATTTCTTTTTTCGTGGGATGTATAGATGGTGAAATAGGGTTGTTTAATAATTATAATAACATATAAATATATAAGTGATAATGATGTTATTACTTCATAATGAAACAACCTAAGAAGAAGAATTTAATGAAGAAATAAAGTTGAAAGAATCGGCAACGGACATTACCTCTTCTTTGAAGCGCCTCTTTGAGTCCTCCTCTTAGGGCAATAAAATTGGTCTTTGAAGAAGACCAGGACCTCAAGGATGTTTCTAGGGAAGTTTAGAAGAGAATTTGGAAGGGTTTGGCAGAGCATGAAGGCTAAAATTGGTGTGAGGAAGAGAGGGAGGAGGTTCCCTTTTATAAGGGAGGAGAGGGCCACCTTTGGAAAAACTAAAAATATTATTTTATTATAAAGACAAATTCGTTTTCATATAGCTCCAAATTGAGTTATTTCTATGCTAAGGTGGGGAATGGGTCGAAATACTCTCATACAATAGAATTTAGACAAGTTTAGGTTCCTATTTTAACCTTATCGTTTAGATTTAACATTAAGTTAGATAATTTTACTTTTACCGTGTCTTTTTCTGTTCGTACACTATAAGGTTAATAAACATACTCTAAGAAGCCAAACGAACCCCAAGTTGTTTATTATTAATATATATAACCTTATATAAGTCATTTGGCCGAACCTTATATTTTTAGGAATAAAATAACAATTAATAATATAATATTTGTTTTAAAAACAATTTTATGTCAATTTTGACACTATTTAGTAATTTATTTTTTTGAAAATCATAACAGACTGATTAGTTCTAAAAAAGTTAATTACATCAATAATAACATGTCATATTGACGTATAAAATTAGTGGAATTCATAAAAAGTCTCAAATTACATTTATTATGGTATTTATAACATCGATTATGTCAATATTTCATTAATAAGATAATTACAACATCATCTTTGTGTCATAAATAAATTAAAG
This sequence comes from Viscum album, assembly GCA_963277665.1. Taxonomy (NCBI): domain Eukaryota; kingdom Viridiplantae; phylum Streptophyta; class Magnoliopsida; order Santalales; family Viscaceae; genus Viscum; species Viscum album. The sequence goes on along the minus strand of OY728120.1, from coordinate 1,866,415,038 downwards.
TATTTAATGTCTAAATAAAATACCATTATGTAGGAAATCTTTTCAGATTTCTAATGAATATTTATAGTCTAATTTATCTTATGTATAACCCTATATTAAAAATGATATACTTATTAAACTTTGATTTTAACTATTTTAACCCTTCTTTAAATAAATTAATAATAATTGTCCTAATCTAATCCATGTGGGCCTAAATTGTCATATTTTATTCCTAAGGTTGTTTTTGGTCGAATTACACTTATCCAATATAAATAGGACATGTGTTAGGGTAATAATAATATCATTTTTACCCTTAATTACCGTATTTACTTTTAACCATGGTAAAAAAAGTAAAAAGTTACTATTAACCAAAAATTATTTTCATCTCATTGAACCACATTTTAATTACTGAAGTCAACCATGTCTCTCGGATTTTTGAAATTCCATTCACAGAATCGGTAAAATTAAGTTTTATGAAAAATTCATTTTTTTAACTACCACTTAGTGGTTTCACTATTCATCAAAAAATGAAAGTTTCTAGAAAAATACCAAAAATTAGGCCTAAGCTATATTTGTTATTATAAACTCAAAAATGATGTCTATTTTACCAAATTCAAAACATATCAGTTACATTAATTATTTTAAAAATTAATTCCCGTCTTCAAAACAAATTGCGTGTTCTTAAGAGATAATAACTATCAAAAGATTGACAGTTGTTTATATCTGGTTTAAATGTGAAATTACATCCAATGACCAACATTGTATTAAATTGTAAAAATATATTCTAAATATACTTTAAAACCACTAAAATTAATAATTTATCACTATTAATTATTTTGATTAAAAAGGTTATTTTTAATTAAAATTTAGTAATTTTCACTACTCATCAGAAAATGAAAGTTATCCGAAAAGTACCAAAATTTCACCCTAAGCTAATTTCGATATTCCGAATCAAAAAATGAAGTCCATTTTGAAAAATAAAATTTACAAAATTTCAAAAAGTGGTTATTACTATTCATAACGGCTAGTTTTAATAATATTTTTATAGCATATTCTTGTTTAGTGAAACTCGTTATTGCGTACTACACACGCTATCGAGGAAGGTCGTGATTTCCTGTAATGCAAGGCAAGTCAAGGATGTGTGTTGTGCAAGCAACTTTTGGTGTATCTTACAACACAAGACATTAATGAAAAAAAGAATATTTTTCATAAAATCTCGGGGTGTTACACTTATTTGAATTATTTGATATGAAATGTATTAATATTTTCCTCATTCTTTAAAACTGTATACATGAAATGATCCTTGAAGTGAATTAAAGTCAAATTATTGACTTATTGCAATATAATGTAATGTTTTAAGGTAGGGGCATCATACGGGTTGTGGTTAAACATTGATAAATACACAATAAAATTTATTTTTAGGATAAAATTACATACTTTATTGTCATTACATTATCATTAAGAGAAGTTATGAGGCATTGTAGAGAAACTATTGATTTTTTTATTTGAACATGTTCAAAGGTTAAAAAAATTGTGGATTTTTCCATATAATATTTCAACATATAAAATCCAAGATTTAATGATATGATACATTCCACAAATGAAAATTTTCCGCTATGGGTGTAGGTATAAATTTTTTTCTAAGTGGATACGTAGAATGCATATTAAATTCATAATGGTGTCCACAAACACATAAGATGTGTTCCTTTTTATCTACATTTAATCGAAATGGAAAATTAATACTTCAATTATGGTATGGAACACTAATTAGAATATATATGAAACTACTATAATTAATTTCCTTATAATGTCCCAATGAAAACCTATGTGAATGTTTTCAACATAGTGATTTTCCCAAATATTTATCTTTTCAATGAGATACCTAGTAAAAACATTGAAAATATAATGTTATTGATTCATTTCATAGAGGTGCAGTTTTTTGTACACCCCAAAAAAATTTCTATAAAATTACCCTTTAAAAATAAAAAATAATTTACTAATATGAAAAAAATATTAATTAATATTAATAAAAATTTATAAAAATAAAAAATTATTAGGGTGTGAAGAAAATTCAATAAAACTACCTCATGATAATGAATAATGTAGGTTTAAAAAAATGTTCCATGCGTAAATATGTATCAATAATATTTTCATAGACATGGAAATAAATTAATTCATTATAAAACGAATTTAATATGATGATTATCATTTAAAAAATAGCGACTTCACCTTATATAAACCACATTATACAAGATATGTTTATACGAAAATGTATACTTTTACGGGGTGTGTATATAACTCAGTTTGTACTAAAATGTGTGATTAAAGTGAAAAAATTTCAATTCATGGTATATAGAAAATATCAATGAAAATGTATTCAAATATTATTTTATAAATATCATAACTATTCCCAACTGACAGTGTGGAAAATATCTTTTTAAATATAACCAATTTTTTAATTATTAGGAAAAATTATATAAACCCACCATTGGATAATAAACTATAATAAAACTTTTATTTCTTAAATAGAAACTCATCATAAACAATCATTGTGTTTTTTCACTAGATATATAATTATTATAAATAATACCTTCAAATAATAAATATTATAATTTTTTTGTTACGAAACAATCAATATTAATGAAATAATTTTTATTCTTCCCATCTACCCAATGTTTATTGAGAGTATTTATAACTATAGTAACAAATTATTTTGATTAATTCGAAAAGGGGTTATATAGAAAATCATGAAATTGCATCCAATTTGAAGAATTATTTAGTCAACTAATAATTCACATGGAATAAGTCAATCCCCATCCATACACCCCCAAAAATGATATATGATGTTTTACTATACAATCTTGATCAATTTTTTTCCATGTCCTAAATAATTTATATCAAAATATTTCCAATATTAATATAATTATTAGTGTAAATATATCAATTTAATTTTAAAATTTAATAACAATCATTTTTTAATGGTAAATACCAAAGACAAACAATTTGGTAGTAATATCCCTGAAAATTATTTTTAGCAGATATCCTCCTTTTTTGAATTCCACAAAATTAACCCACTATTGGAAATTATTTTTCAAATGAAACATTAATAACACTTCAACAATTTTTTAAAAAATTCACTAAATTTAAATAAATCAAATTATATATAAAAAATAATATTTTTATGATAAATATTAAATATTTTTCAAATAATTCTACAAAAATAAATATATAATTTTATCTAAAAATATATCATATATAATTATTACAATATAATTTTATTAACAATATAAATTTAAATAAGAATCATGAAAAAATAGAATGGAGTCTCTTTCTGAGATGCATTTCATTATAATTCAAAGAAGTTCCTGATGAATTTTTTTTTACTGAGGAATCTCTAATTAGTATAATATAATTTCACCAAACAATAATTAATCATTAATAAATTGAATAAAACATTAGTTAAATAATTTTTATAACACTTTAAATAGATTTAATGGAAATCATGGAAAATTATCAATTCCAATTATATATAGGAATAACTTATTTTTTATCATTAGAATGGTGTGCATTACCTATATTAAATAACAAAACCACAGTACCAATACGAATGGATTTTTAGAATCTCATTAATCATAATGGTTTGATGGAATAATATAAAATGATGAAAATTTCATCTATGGAATAACCTCCAAGTAATTTTTGATGAAACCAGACTAACAATTTTTAAATTCATTATTAACATTAAAAGAATATGAATATAAAATATTGTGGGTTAAAATAATTTCTTATTTCATTGATAACCCCAATATAAGTCGTAAAATATATAATGAATAATTTATTTCATATAAATTGTTGTTATGATAAAATAAATAAAATTTTATCACCTATTATTGGAATGTATACTACTCTAAAAATTATATTGAGAGATCATACTATTTGTGAAGATTTGAGTAAAGGTATGAATAAAATAGTTTCATGAAAAATAAAATTTATAAACCAAATCCAACTCTACATCTCATTAATTATTTACATGAAACTAGTATATTAAATGGGCTGAATAACCCCTTTCATTCAAATTTCCAGGATAGACAATTTAATTTATTATATTATTTTATTTCTACCTTAAATTGTGTAGTTATGAAATTAAACTCTTGTATTTAAAATGGAAAACATACTAAATACATATATCCATAAATAATAAATCAATCAATAAAAAAATTTACAATTATATTTATAGTTTAACATGGATATTATATTTTTAAAAGAACATGGGAATGTTTTCACCCCAAAATAATTAAAATAGTTTGTATTTTTAATTTTTCAGAGAAAATAAAATTCCACACATGTAATGTAAAATATATCCTATAAATCCTCTAAATTGTAATGATTTTTCTAGATATTAATTATCAATCAATTTTTCCTGGATATACATATTTTCCATAATAATTTATTTAATAGTATACTCAATCTCCTAAATGACTTATAATACTCGTAAAATATTCATATACAACTCTCAAGAAATGTAATTTTATGCTCTATATCCACTAATTATAAATCAGTAATAAGATTAGTATCTTCTAAAAATGTTATATATTGATTGAAAATAAATATTCTTTGAACCAAACAATGTAATAATTGTAATATAAGATAATATTTTTCCTATTTTATATTCCCAATGACCTCAAATAAAATATAAAAATACCCTAGATCCGTTCTCCTAGATCCAGTAAACAAATACATGCAACAAAATGTTGGGTTTTATAAATATATATGATTAAAACACTATGATCTCATTTATAATCCAAGTACCATTTTGATTATATGTTTAGGGAATTAGGAGAAATAAATTATTTAAAAATATTAACTCTTAACATCAATTATAAATTTCTTCTACTGTATAAGAAGGTAATAAATCAATATTTAGTCTTCAATATATCCCATAAATTTTCCACACAATATACTATCTTTGTATAATCATATTAAATATTCCCTTTCATAAGCTAGTGAAAACAGAACAAAATAAGTGGTGATCTCAAATGATTAGTATGGATAATCATGATAGTAAAAAATAAAAGTATATCATAATGGGAATGATCATAAGCTTAATATAATGGCATAAATAAATTATATTATAATAAATTTGATTAAAAATGATCATAAAAAAGATTATGTTATTATGGGAATTTATAAACAACATAAACATTATAGTATAAGAATATTTCAATAATTAATACATTTAGAATCATCATTATATATAAAGGATTTCTACCTAGTTCCTAACAATATGTTATGATTACTCCCAAATCACATATAATACATCTCATTACAAATTAACATTACCTAGTAAATTGGATTATTATCTGGGTGAAACCATAGGAATGTAAACATCCAATAAATATTGGCCACATGATTTCAATCGTCATATCATAAATACCAAAGGAAAAAAATGGGGTTTATACATGTTTCATGTAGTTTACTATGATACCATTCATGATTTTATCTATAATATTGAGATGATAAAACCACAATGTATAAATTTCTATTCAATGAATTTATGAGACATTATAGGTAAATAACACTAAAAAATCTTATTACTCATACACAATTTAGAAAACCTATAAAATCAATGCATGAATTAGAAAAATATATTTCCCAAAAATGTAATATTTTAAATCTAGGTGAAAAAAAATCAATCATGTAATGGAATGTATGGTATTAACATATGAGAATAATGTTTATTATATAATTATCACATATGTGGATTCTATGTAAATAGAATACTAGTGATATATCACATGATAAATTTTATATATAATTTCATAATCCATCAAGATAAATAATATTTATTTTGTAATTTCAATAATACTCTTGATCATTAATAGATATTATTTGTAGAATTCTTATAGAATAAATACTAAAACTTATTTGAAAAGAATAATCTACATTTTAATTTGAAAAAAATGATATAAAATTATTATTTTATGATAACATTAGAATAAGAATGTACTTTTTGATAATTTTTATTTATATAAAGGAAGTATCTTACAAAATGTCATAGGAAAGCGAAAGTTACATTTACATATCAATATATAATGATATTCATTTTTGTAAAAAATATCCCACAATAATAATTTAATCCTATTTCCATAAATTTTTTAATAAAAATAAAAGTATTAAAAATTATCCAATATTTAGAAAATGAAAAAAGAATTAATTTTGGAAAATTTCATTAATTTCATTAAAAACACAATTTTGAAAATTAATCATATAGAAAAAATTTAATGACTATTACAAATATAATGATAAAAAAACATAAAACTAATTTTGAGACCACAATTTATTATATGTGAAGATAAGTATTCATTTAAAATTTGTTGTTATAATATTTTTTGAATATTAAAATATTGATTTTTATGAAAAAGAATTTTTTTTTGTTTTTTGTGAATCCAACCATTCACTAGTACATTTATAAAGAGAACATGATCCCCCAAAGAGTGAAATTTTAATTAAAGGTAATCATTCACTTAAATGTAAAATAAAATAATAAAATATTTAAATGGAAATAATATGGGAAATAATATTGTATTATCAAATTTGATAAGAGAATTCATTACCCATTGAAAAATGAAATTAAGTCCGGAAAATTGTTTTGAATTGAGTACCATTTTAATCAACACTCTTGATGTAGAAAGAAAAAAATGAACTTAATATTACATTAATAAATAATATTTCATGACTAAATATATATTTTATTTCTTATGAACCATATAAATAGAAACTGTTGAATAATAAAAAATATGTCTCAATGAAGGAAGTCAGAGATATAAAGACCCTTACTACTTAATAACATTATAATGAAATCCAATTGAAAGAAAAAGAGCATTATATTGTAGATTAAATACTATTTTTAATAATAATACAATGTATTAAATATAAATTTTTTATTTTATACATCATTTTATAATTTTCAATTCTTTGTTAATGTAATAGGACAAACATACACAAAATTAATCACCCATTATCTTCATGGGTTAATATGGCTAACAAGGTATTACTTTTGAAATAATATAATTATTATAGAATAATAATGAAAACAATTAATTTTTTTATGATGGTGTATCTTATTTTATGATATTATTATACTGAATGATGGAATACAATTAAAAAAGAATCATAAAATGAATCTTCTTGGATGTAGTAGTATGTATAATACATGACTAGCATTTCTTTTTATTGAACGAATAAGAGGGGAGAAATAGTATAAAAAGTGATGATTTTAAATAATAAATAAATTAAATGAATATTATTTTTTCATAAATACACTAATTATTTCTATTGATGAGTTTTGATGTGGAAAATATGAATCCATCAATTCATGGTGGCGGTGATCTAAGCACAAACAATAGTTAAGATTCATGAATTTATTAGTATATGGATGAAAATAAATATATGATGTGACAGTTTAAATTAAAATTATAAGGAAAAATTAGGTTTATTTTATCATTTTCATATGGATATATATTTTCTATATATGAAATAATAACAAATAAATGCCTTGAATTATTTGATACCTACATTAAGACATTGAGCTTCATCTAGATGAATGGATAGATTTCTAGGAAATAGGACAATTTATTGGTGCTAGAGGAATATGAATAAGTAAATAACATCATATTTTTAATATTTTAAGTCGTTTCCATGGAATTTTCCATCTATTATTGGTGTATTGAATTGGTTTGAGTTATCCAATTTTATATGAAATGAAGAATAACATAACCACGTAATAAAATGGAATATAAGTGAAAATTAAGTGAATATAAGAATTTTTAGTGTGTTATGTAAGGTATGTTTGGTATGAAATATATTTTAATAGATATAATTTTTTCTCTATATTCAATAATGTTATGTTTATTTTGGAAAAAATCATCTATCCACGAATATACTTTAAAAAACCTAAAACACTTAAATAAATAATAATATTGTCAATTCTTTTACAAAAAAATTGTAATTAGACCCTCCTTAAATATTATGTTATTAGTATAATAAATTTAGGATCCATTTAACATAATTTAATATATATATATATATATATATATCTCTCTGTGTGTGTGTGTATGAAAATATATTTTTATGTTTGAGACACATAACACTTAAGAGTTTTTTTCTTAATAATATTTTTTCATAGTTAAAATCAAATACGAGATAAGTTTTTCATGTTTACTTATTGACATGATATTAATCAATTTATTTTAAAATAATGAATTTTAAGTGAATTTCAAATCAATATATATTCACGGTTTAAAAAATTTATTAATTAATTAATATATTTATAACACGTTTCATTATTGAAATAATTTATTCATTAGTATTAAAAAGGATGGGACTCTGTTGTCTATGTTCAAATAAAATTTTAAATTGAATATTCGTCTTAATAGGTTTAATATTTCATTATGTTAATGATTTTAATCCCTCATAGGTTATTCTAATATTCATAAAATGAATTTAAATAAATACATTTTGTAAAAACAATATCTTTGAAAAAGAATTGATATTTTAAAAAAATTATCAATGATTCAAAATAAGTAAATTTAAATATTATAAAGTAAAAAATTAATCTATTTTGTCTAATTTTATCTCTAAAACATATTTATATAATAATTTATATGAAAAATTTAAAATATAAAAATCGATAACATTTGTTTAAATATTTAACTCTTAATCATTATGTGTTTTGAATATTATTTCAAATTAGTTTTATAAACCGACTAGTTCTAAAACTCTTTATAATATATCATATATATATCATATATATTATTTTATCCTAGTTATATTTTAAATATTATTAATTTTATTTAATATTTTATCCCTAAATTAATCTTAGTATGTGTAAATAAAGATATCGAATACAATATTATTTAATTGAATATGTATACATATATCAATCCTATGATAACAAATTATCCTCTTAATGAAATAGTTTAGTCCTAATATCTATTTAAAAAAATAGTTATGGATAATCAAATGATAAATACGACATTAGATAAAATTGTAAATAAAATTATTTCATCTGTATCATCTGTAAAAAATGATGACATTTCTTCATCCTCTGTTGATTCATCTTAATTATTCATTTTAACTCTATATCCAGATGATTGATTCCATCCTTCTCCATAATTGAAACATTTTATTATAATTTTTAGGCTTTCCATTATTTTTTTCATTACTCATTTTTTGGATATGAATGTAATGGTATATATTTCCTTAACAATATTTTATTAAAAAAATTTCATGAGACCCCATTCTTCTCTACATTATTGTGATATAACATTCAACTATATTCACCTTAGTAATTATAATTTTTTATAGTTCATTTTGAATAATAAAACTATTTGTAATATTTTTTACTATCCTAAATTATTTTAGATTAGTATAATCTCTATTTTTTATATTTCTTCCATTGTGAGTTTAGTTTCTCTATTATATCGTACTTACATTGAAATAATAATTCAGTGGAATATAAATAAATTGTTAGATATAAAAAGTTTAAAATATTATATTTGAAGAATAAGTCATAAATGATGGGAATATACTAAATTATGTGTTTTTTTATCTATATTCATTGTAATCCATGATTATTTTATTATTAGGATCCCTAATTTAGTAAAAATATATTTTAAAAATAATAAATTTACTAAAATTGGATTATTAATATAATTTCTGTCCACAAAAAAATATACCTTGTCTGTTACAAACCATGTGTAAAGAAATGGACCATTCCCTATTAATTTGAACAATATCCAAGTTATATATTACTAACTACGTTAAATGTTTTTACTAAAAGAATATCTATAGAAAAAAACATCCCCCAGTATTAAATAGATAATGTATTATTTCTAGGAAGAAAACACAATATACACTAATCGAAACATAAGAATGATCTCTTAGTTCTATACATATGGTTTTCAATAATTCCCTCTTATCCTAAACCCACAACAATAATAAAATATTAAACACTTCTAACCTAAATGTACACATATACCATTTAAATCATCGAATGCTTTATCTCATAAATCTTTTGTTTGACTTATAAGTATTAAATCATCCACAAAAAATAACATCCTAAACTCAATATTTAATAAAATTAACCTTTTATAACAACTATATTGCCCACAAATCCGCACGCATAGTTCTTGTTCAAAAACAATGTAACGTACAATTTTGAATTTGATATATATATATATAGTGACCAAATTATCCTCAAATTAATAATCCATGGACCGTATAGTTAATAGATTTAGGTAGATGGAAAAACACTAATTAATAAATCATAGGTCTTATCATAAAATAGAAATATTATCCAATGTATAAGAAACTAATAAATCCACATGAGGTCCTTACCAAGTCCCAAAAATTATATATATAATGTACTCTTTATTTGATAACAAAATTAACACATTATTTTATAACTGGGGGAATAGGATAAATAAGAAGGGCATAGAGAGGAATTTGAGAAACTGTCCATATCATAATAAATAATAAAATGATAGTTGTGGGGAATAACATGACGCCATAATGATATTTATCATAATATTAAGAGGATTTAAAAATAATATAATATAAAAAGGCAGATAATTGAAATGATCATAACCTGAGATAATGACATCATAGGAATGTGTTAATAACATAAACATGAAATATAAAGCATATGACAAGGATTACTCCATTTTCAACCATCATCATAGGTTATGATTACATCGTTTGAAATTTTCGTATTCAATGGTTTAATCTCTATGAAATAAAAATGGATTATGTTTACTCTATAATACCATAAATTCATCTCAGGATGTATTATCATTATTAAATTAATTTGAGAAATATTTGGGACAACCATAATAATAAAAAAACATATATATTTGATAAAAATTATTTCAATCAATATTTCCTAAAAACCCAGGAAAATTATATTTCTTTTATATCATTTTCACATTTTTTCATATGGAATCATTCATGATTACACTAATAAGAATGACATGAAAAACCCATGGATATTTAATGGGTATCTAATGAAATTATATGTCATTATATGAAAACTGAAACAAAAAAATCATTACACATATTCTATATAAACAACAAAGGAAATTGATTTATGATATAGACAATAATTTTCAAAGTAAATTTATATATTGGAAAACTATTTAAACACCATTAAATTATTTAATGGACCATAGGGAATTCATAGAAAAAATGTAATGGATTTAATTCATGTGTGTACAAGTGGATGATTAGAAAATTCAAATGATGTGATGGATCATACTATATTTATATAAGATAATATCATAATATATCCAGATAAATAAGGTGAACATAATCATTTTAATTATATCCTTGATCAAGAATAAAAAATAAACAAATAACTCATTTAAAATCATTAGGAAATTTTATTTGAAATCTAAAAATTCCAATGATCATAGAAAATAAATATAAAGAATGATTTAATTAAAAAATTGGAATAATATTTATTTTTGACCTCAAATAATTTTGAGAATGTATCTTTGAAAATTATATCACCTATGGAATTACAATTATACAAAAAACAAGTAAAATTGATTCCATATTGAAGACAATTTACCATACCTAATAATTTAAAATATTTCCTTTAATTTTATTTTTAAATTAAATATTATTTAAATATTAAAATTTTAAAATATTATAGAAAATTGTTTTTGAAAATTTTAAAACCATACTTTGTAAAAAAATTCTTAAATATAATCATGTTGAAAATTATTAATATTTATTAAAACAATATAGTGAAACCCAAAAAAATGGATGTAAAATATATTAACTGATTTTTGTGTAAGTTTGGTACTAAGTTCTCTTTCAATATTATATGAAAGCATCTGATTGATAAATCATGTATATGGATGAAAATTATTAGTTTGTTAAGGTATGGAATCACTAATTCTGTGGATTCATTTTGAAATATTATGTGGTAAAAAAAAGAAAAACATTTTAATAAATGTGATTAATTTCTCAAAATTTAATGTAAAGAAAAACAATTTAAAATTAAATGGCTGGAGAAAGGAGACTTGTAAGATCAATGTCAAGAATAATATTCATGCTCAAGGATGAGGATCATGATTTCAGAATTTTTTTTCAAATTATGTATCATCCTGATAAAAGACATTGATGTAGTAAGAGAATAAATGTGAAACTAAAATACCGTGAATAAATTAAATTTCATGAAAACATACCAATTGGGATTCATATAAACCAAATAAATATAAATTGATTCAAACAGAAAGGCAAATATCAAGGTTGGATGTTTGATATTAAATTAGCTTAGAACATAAGAGAAACCAATTAACACCGCATTGAATAATGTATAGATCTAATTAATAATTAAAATATCATTAATTGTATTTTTAAATGATATAAAATTTCATATTTGATATATACATATATATACTTTATTCAAAATAAAATATGTGTATAATATAACATGTGTCTCAAGTATAGAATCATTACAATGAAACCCTTACTTTGTTTCCCCACTTAATTGATGCACTCTATGCCCTTATATAAAAAATTGTATTCATTAATTATAAAATTCTCATAATTTAAGAATATCACACCATGCTTAATTGAAAACATGATAAGCCACATCGAGCTTAAATGAACAACTAAATATTACTATTTAAATGTTACCATTATTGCCTAACTGTTAGAATGATGCATATGAACATGATTAACGATATTGTAAAAATATTTTTTATGAATATATATAAATAATTATTTTGTTAATAAATTATTCATAAATAAAAATAAAACCCTTTTGAATATAAAAGGAAACCATTTTTGGATGACATTTTATTTATCTTCCCAGAAGAGTATTTTATACCGATAACAAAATCACCCTTTTTGTATTATATTGAGTAAATATATAAAAAATTTATTCAATATAATGCTTAATATTATTTTTATGTGTTTTATAGATATGATAAATCTAGTTATAAGTATAAAAATATATATTTTTATAAAAGGCATGTTTTCCACCTTTTGATTGCACATTTTTTAAAAAAATAAATTTTTGTACATTATCCTTTTAATTTTTGAAAATAAAACATCATTCAAAAAATAATACTATCGTATTTCACTTATGGACTTTTTTTATATATTTTCTCTAGAATGTTTTATTTCTCAATTAATAGTGGGAAATGCCTATTTATTGGAAATTTTATTTTGTTCAAGTGTTTCAGAATTCAAATTGTATTTGATAACAGTATTTAATTATAATTTAATCCCTTTTATATAAATTAAATAAAATATGTGTTTTAAATTTTTTTAATTTAATGTATTATATATTCATTTTATATTATAAAATGCCATTTTTTCGTTAAAACTGTTCAATATTTATTTTAGTATGTTTAATATTATATTAAATACTGAAAATTTTTAATATTGAATTTTCAAAAATTAATTAAATATTTGGACTAATATATTAATTTTTTTAATAATTAACTTTTATTTTTGATCAATACGATTATTTATTTTGGTAACTTTTTATTACAGAAGTAAAGGGTAAATTGGGTAATTAAAGTTAAAAAATATGATAGAAACTATATAATTAACCAAACCATTGTCCCAATTTTATTGGATGATTAATATTCAAACCATAACACCCATGTTTCTAATTTTATTAATTTAATGAACCGTTGTTAAGGGAAATGCAATTATAATATATAAATTTAGTTGTATTTGAAAATGTCACTTTCTTTGTCTTTAACATCTCTGATGTGTCCCCGTGGAAAAATATAGGTTTTTAACCAATATAGTGGTCCATATATAAATTTATGAATATATTTTCCTTATAGAAATTTTTTTAATCACATTTGGGAATATTTTTTAGAGGTTTATATATATCTTATATTTTATTTAATTGAAATACAAGGATACCACATTCAAATTATTAATAACTATATTACTTTTAATATGGTGTAATTATACGTATATCTTCTAATGGATATATAATTTTGAAATATAATATATTTATAGAAAAAATATTAATTTATTTTTAATTATAATGGAATAAATACTTCTGGAATATAATTATACATTGATGATGTGATAATAATTTTATTTATAAAACAATTAAATAAATGATATTATAAATATTAAAATGAATATAATTTTAAATAATTAGGATGATACATAAATTTTTGGGATTCATATAACATATTAGGGGTAAAATAAATTCATTTCAATGATGTTATATTTTTAGGGTTTTTCTAATCATTCAGGTAATGAATAATGGAAAAATTGACAATACTGGTAAATGTATCCAATAATATTTTATTAAATTATTTAAAAATATGAAAAAATAATTTTCAAAAATTTTATTATTATATTGTCTAAAATTTTATGAAGTATTCATTTATGGTCCAATTGAAATTTTATAATAAAAAATTACCATATTTTGATATTATAAAAATTGTTACTATATATAAAATTAAACTTTCTTATGTGAGGTTAATCAAAATCATAATGATTCAAATATTATAATAACATGTGGAAATTTTGCCTTATGACGAGATTAGAACCATATAACATCTCATATTTGAATAAATAGCCATTTTTTAGTATTTTTATTGAAAAATAATTAATTATAATTTAATATTTTTAGGATTTTAAAGATTTATCCTCATCCCCAATTATAAAAGTGAACCACTTCCATCACATCAGTTAACCACATTAATTATTTTTTTTCAACCAAACATTATAAATTACTCAATTAAAAATCATCTGATATTTTATTGAAGTTATGGTCCATCAAAATATACCAACCATATATCCTTTAATAAAAGATTAAAGGAATTCCACCAAAGAAGTTGTAATCGTCTTTATTGACCGTTTTATTATTTTTTCCATCTTCATATCCATTCTTAGATTCAATAAAAAAGTAATAAATTAATAATAATCTACATAATGATATTTTATTTGAAGGTTGAAACCATATTTCACCTTTTATACATCCTATGATAATTGAAATATCTCTTCATGTCAACATACGACATTCTATCTTCATATAATATTGTAATATTTTTTTTATAAAAAACTTAAATGTATTGATATAATAATGGAAATAATAGATAATAATGATAATTACAACCAAATATTGATCCTGAAAAAATAATATTCTATGGACTCCATTACCAGGTCACTATTATAGGAATGACACTATTGATCTTGCACTTGTATGACAAAACATCTCCATGATACGATGCGATTAAATTTAAATGTTCACCATTCAATAATGATTATAATAACATATATAATGAATAAATATGATCAATATTACCTTAATACCATTATTTAGATGATATAACTATATCCTATCAAAATAACCCTGACATATATTAAAAAACATGCATCTAAAAATTAAGCAGTTAACACTAAAAACAATGGTAATAGAAAAACACAAGGAAAAATAGTGGTAGAATGATATAAAAGGAACATATATTATAACATAGTTATGAATATGGTAATTTTATAAATTAATAAAAATTTATAGACCATTATAAAATCGTTTAAATCATATTCAATAAATGGAATGAACAATGTAATGAACAGTTTAACAAAAACATCATTTTAAATGTTTTAATGATTTATTGTTCAAATAATTTTCTTCCAGTTAATGTTTTTAAATTTAGATTTCAGAATTTATTTATAAGGATATGAATTTATGAATATTATAAATTTCTAATTTATCACAAAATGTTTCCAAAACATATTTTTTAAGGATTCTGGAAATGAAAATTTGTCAAAAAAATCTCCATTTTATGCAAAATAAATATTGTAAATTAATTTCATTAACATAAATTAAATTGAAAAAATTTATAAATTTCAGGAAGACATAATATATTGAAGCTCCCATTATAATGATCCTAATTCTTCTAGGATAATTATTTCATTTATGACTATGTGGGTTTGTAAAAATTAAATATGTTTTCAAAATATAAAAAATATTTTCCTCAAGAATGATCTTTTTCGTAAGAATTATGTGTAATAATTATGTTATGGTCCCTGATAAATTTGTATAATTTTAGGTGTTTTGGTGACCTAATGAGTCTGTGTGAGCCCGTTATAGCTCTATAATTAATTAGGTAATGGGATGGAGATAAAAGATTTTGTTTCTCATATTCGATTAATGTAATATACTATGATGGTCATTCCAAAGGTATCTATGAAGGTTACTCTCTATATATAATAGAGAGATTAAATATATATAAGAGTGGTATAAAAATGATTCTATATGTTACAATCACTATTTATGATTTTAGAAGGTTTTACAGAAATGTTATGTTTTCATAATGTAAGAAAAAGTGATTATGTTTTATGGTTGAAATATATATGTTTGTGAAAATGAATTCATGGGGTTTTATTTATTCTTTGAATAATGATTTATTTTATTCTTTTTTCATCCCTTACGTATCTTCTTTGGTTATCTCAAATTGTTATATTTTATTAAATGGTTTACATAAGATTAGGGATAATGATGTTATTACAGAGAAAAATGTGAAAATTTATTAGAAATCATATATTATATTGTTGAATTTTTTATTAGGAATAAATGGATACTATTTTAGTATCATCCACCTTGTATTATTATGGGTCATTTTTTATGAATTATGGACAATTAGTTAAACAATAAAGAAAAAATATATTTGGGACGAAAAATAAATTATATTTTAAAGTATAAAATATGCTAATCATAGGGTTTAGTCCTTATAGTAAAGACTTAGAAATTCAATGGAATTTTTTTTGTAAATACATAGGATTTTTACATGTCCGCAAAAACTGAGGGTGCGTGATTCTGAGGCCTAGTTTTCCTGGAATCAATTTCGTATTTTTTATGCAGGTACGTTCCGAAAACGTACGAGTGGGATTTTATAACTTTTGAACCAGTGCTCGAAATTGAAATATGAGGGCACAGTTGAACTCATAGCACTGATATTTGATTAATGAGACTTCCACTTCGACGGTAGTGTATTGAGAATAGAAGATAGTTTTTGGGTTTTTGTGAAAGTAATAAAAGAACGTGAGAATCACTTTATTTTATTTGAGCCTCCATGTGAGTGTTGGGTGGTTAAAACCTCCTCATTTGAGTTTGAGGTGGAACCACCACACCATAACCTCCCTTGAGAGGTTATGGGGGTGGGGCCTAACCGAACATAAAATCCCGTGAGAGGTTACGAAGTGGGAACAACCTGAGACCACATAACCTCCCATTTTATTAATAGGGGTGGGGAGCACCCGACCACTGTTAATGGGAGGATCGTATAACCTATCAAATCTCCCTCATTAGTGAGGGAGATCCTCTTGACCTTACATTTATTGAATTTGTGCCAACTCCCCAATTAATACATGCCAACAGACATGAATTAATGAGGTGGAGCCTTTTAATATAATTCACCCTTATGAATTTGTGTCAACAAAATAATAGATCAACTAATAAAATATTTTGAACAACGATTTCATTTCGGTGGAAGTGGGGAAAGAGGAGAGTAAGGGATAAAATCTCCCAACGAAGAACGAAGAACGCTCCACCGATGAAGAATGCTAATCATCTTCAAACTTCTTCCTCATACACCTACTGAGATAGAACATCTTCCACGAGCCAACACAGCTCTGGTTTGGAAGTGCGCGACTGATGCGACGAATGAAAAACTTATTCTTCAACCTTCCATGACACCGTCAATGAACGATGAACAACGAACAAAGGTAGAGGGTTTATTACATGATGATGTTATTCCATTTATTATTTTCTTCAAATGGTTATAAAGGATTTGTTTGCAGATATGTTATTGTTCATCTGTTTTTATTGATGTGCCAAGTGATAACTCCATAAACGCGGAAGGTGTGGGACAGCCTAACATGTCCTGACATCCTCTGTTGATTATCCTTCTTGTTGCATTCTTCGGCATTGCGAAATAACTATGATGTGTAAATGAAGGAGGCAGCGAAAAAGGCTACGTTACCCAAGGCATCCGTGAATCACACCGCCGCCACATCGCTCCTATGCTCCCAGCCGAATATAGATGGCCTACACCAACCCGACCTTACATCCCTCTAGCCTCCCAATCTTCTATCTACATAGCCTCCTCATGCACCCCACTTGCAACCCTGATCCGGCCGCCAGCCCTCCTGGCCGATCCCGAACCAGCCGCCCGCCTGCATGGCTACCTGGCTGCACCTGAACCGGCCGCCAGCTGGCCCGCCTGGTCGCGCCTTTCCCGAACCGTGCTGGCCCGCCTCGCGACACCCTACCTGTCTGCCTCCCAGCCGCCCGGGCATCAGAACTGGAAAGCAGTCCTCCTTACTGCGCTCGGGCCGAACCGGCCCAACCATGACCTCTGGGCCGAGCTGTTCCTTCACGACGATCCGAGATAAACTGGCCCTGAGTCCGGACCAATTTTCCTTTATGGCCAGCTAGGCTGGGACTAGGGGGTTGGGCCAAACCAAACAGGCTCACCAACCAAAAGGGTTGGGCATGTTGGTCCAACCTGGTCAGAACAGACCCGGACCCACTACCAACCCTTTACTTCCTTTGGCCATATCATTGGCACCAGACGTCCATTTGATGAACCATCAGCGGTGATGGAAATCATAGAGAATATTAGACCCTTTATTTTTACCCCACTGGAGTTCGAGTATTAGTTGAGATATGGTCAGGTTGGATCAAATATAAATCCAACATGGCCCCTAGGACTAAAAGGCTAATTTCTTACAGACCGGGCGTCTAATTCACACGCCAACTATTGCATTGAGACCTCTATAATGAGGTAGAACTATTGGATACTTATTCATGGTACATAGTGGAAGTTGAAATATCGAAATGTGGCATAAAGAGCGGACTCTCCTGGAATCCATAATGCTTCATGCAGAACCCTGTGGTTGGATGTGCACTGATGACTGTCCACGTATCCTATGTGGGTTTGACAACACTGTTGATTGTTCCTGGATCTTGTGTGGGTTTGACAACACTAATGACTATACCAGGATCCCATGTGGATTCGATAATTCGGAGAACTATTCTGGGATCATGTGTGGGTTCGACAATTCTAACTTATGTTCCTGGATCCTTTATGGGTTCGATAGAATAAATGTTCCAGGATCCTCTGTGAGTTCGACAGTACTAATTTCTGTTCCTGAATCCTGATTGGAATCGACAGAATAGATGATTCAGTGGATATATCTGATCATCTCTATCTCTTTATATAAGTTGTAAACCTATGTGAGCTGAGTCATTACAACTTTTTTTTTCTACAATATTGAGATAGATTTCTAGATAACATAGGTTTATGTATGGGTATATACCTAAGTGGGGTTATCTATTTATTCCATACATTTTGGTTGATCCTTGTTTTATTTTGAGAGACCATGAGGTTTTTGGGATCCCTACTGAGCATCATTATACTCACCCATGCACGAGCTATGTCTGCACCTCGTTGTGTTGGATGCAGATGACAGACAGTGCTGACCAAGGAAGAGTGTACAAGGACTGGACAGTACCTTGAGGTGGACCTCACGACGAGTTGGTACCCAAAAGAAACTGGGGACGTGGTGTGTTGAAGAGGCTATATGTACCATCCCTTTAGGTAGGAACTATGTTGGACTATCCAGGAGTTGTTTTTTTCCTTTTAAGTTGTACGTGTACTTTTAGTTGGGATTTTATTTTCGACCCCTTTACATTTCAGCACTCTCTTGTTATATAGTTTTACTTATTTTTTTGTATCTTTCTTTGTACTTTGTTGTGTGTGTTTTCAGTTATAAAGGCAATGCCATCCCAGCATAGGGATTTTTTCCTTTGGTGTTAGTCACCATCCCCTGGACTATGGATGGCGGGCTTGGGGTATTTATGGAATGGGCCCCGGGGACAGGTAATTCCAAATTGGTATCAGAGAAGTCAGTTCTATTGTAGAACATATGACTCTGATCTTTCATTTTTTTTGAAGCAATAATGTTAAGGGTACTAATTGTGATTATCAGTTCAGGGAGTCCAGTGATGGTGCGGTGGCTGACATATCCATACACTCGGTCCCTGACTACTTATTTCTGACTCAGTGAACGAAAACATTTATTTCATGTGTGTTTTCAATAGTTTTTCATTAAAGTCTTCTCAAATAGGATAGATCACCATGTATAGACATTAGGTCATGTCGCATCTGTTCAGGATGCCTCAATGTAGACAGCAAGTTAGAGTTCCAAGGGAGTACCTGATGGCGGCCCACCGAGCGACGAGTCTCCAATGCATGTCCATCGTACTATGATGGTACCATCGGGTGGGGTAGCAACAGTACCACCACCCGTTGGGCAGCAGATGCCACCAGTCGCACTAGCGGACAGTGCACGCTGACTGAACATGTTGCACGAGTTCCTATGGTAGAGGCCTCTAAGGTTACGGGGAGTGACAGATTCCCAGGAAGTAGTGGAATAGCTGGAGGCGATTACTATAGTTCTCCATCTAGTTGAGACACACATAGAGTAGAGTGTGATGTTAGCTACATGTGTTTTCCAATGAGTTACCATGAAGTTGGTACACATAATGATGATGCTTTGGTATGTGGACTGTTGCCCGAATTTGTACCTTCATGTAGCGTGTCGGCTATATCACTTCCTATTCGTCTGAAGATATAACCGGTGGTACTGGTAGATGACACAAGTAGGATTAATGCCTTACACATGTTTCAGCTTCATATACCACTTAGGTTCTGAGGCAAGCCCGACTCATAGACTGCTGAGGACTGGCCTGAGAGGGTGGCTGAGAGTTCTCTAGAGACTGTACAGCTTTGTCAGGATGACATGTCTGTATCAGAGAATTCAACGAGACGTAGTGATAATTTCCGTTACTCGATGAATACGATATTATTAGAGCTTTGGGTCTCAAACTACCACGTGAGGTGTGTTATTGGACATTTGAGACAATACCTTTTCTCTAGATTCTAGTGATAAAAATTGAGGTTGAATTTTCATTGGCTGGGTGAATAAAGCCTTTGAATGTTAGTAGTGGGAAAGCAGAATACTAGAGCCAGTCTCAGAGACTTGGGTATCCAAGAAGTTTTAGGAAGAGGATGTGAAAGGGACAGATGAATCTATAGGGAAGATGATGTGAAAGTAGATCTAGGAGAGAAACATGAGATGGTGTACATTTCAACATGTTTCAACAAAATTCCTTTTTAGTCCCCACTAGGCAGTGGGAGTTGGAGGGTAGGGGGGAGAATAGCTGTATGTGGTCATGGAGTGAGACCCAAGGGCTGCAGGAATGATTCGTAGTACGGTCTGTTTCTACTACTAGATATGTATCAACAGACATTGGTACCAATCATTCCTTCCTTAAAAAAACCTTGTCCCAAACCTATAGTTTCTGGTTAAATAGTTGACTTGACCCTCACATCTGGTGAGACCATTTGGAGGAGACTCGATAATCACACTTACACCGACGGTGTGATCTGGCCCTTGAGGTGAGATTTTCGGTTGAAACCTCTTGGTGGCAGTGTCGAGGCCTTACGATGTTATTTTTTTTATAGACTGGGCAACCACAATTCATACACATATTGATTCTATTAGGTTAAAATTTTGTGGTTTATCTACAACATTTGGATGCGGTTTTCATTAGTCAGCGAAAAAGGATCCCGGGAAGCACATGTTAAACTAATGCATAGGATGGTTCAACCAATCACTCTTATGCCGGGCAACCATACCCTTGTGGAAGAATGAGTTTTGAGTTTTGAGTTCCAAAAAATAAGTTAATGAACATTGGGACATCATTTCATAATATTTTTCTAGGATTACCCCCCCCCCCAAAGGGGGAGGGATGTTTTCTTTGGATAGATACTACCGAAGGCTCATCCCAGACTTCTCCAGAGTTGCAGCACCACTATTAGCCTTGATGAAGAAGGGGAAACCCTTCATGTGGTCGGAGAGCTTCTAGAAGATCATTCAGGAGTTGAGGTAGATGATGACTATTGCCCCCATCGTGAGGCTTCCAGAGGAAGGTGTAGGGTATGTAGTCTACTACGACACATCAAGGACTAGATTCAGGTGTGTCCTGATGAAGGATCATGTAGTGATCTCATATGGTTCTCGGTAGCTGAGATACAAAGAGCAGAACTACGCTACCCATGACCTGGAGATAGCCGCAATGGTCTTCTCCTTGAAGATGTGGTGACACTATCTGATGGGAGGACATTTTATCATGAACTCTGATCACTAGAGACTCAGGTATATCTTCTATAAGAAGGACCTAATACTGAGACATCGGTGATGTCTTGATTTTCTCAAGTACTATTACTTCAAGATAGTTTATATTCCTAGAAAGGAGAACGTTGTAGAAGATGCACTCAGTAGGAGAACTGGTATTCAAATTCTAGGTGAGGTGATGGAGTAGCATGCCGCATTGTAGATATCATTTGTGGATAGAGATGGAGCAGCTTTCCTTCAGTCCCTTATAGTCACTCACCCAATTCTTCAGCATGTTAGGGAGGCTCAAAATGGGGACGCTGACTGCGAGACACAACATGCTCAAATATCCAGGGGGCATGCACGTTATGGATTTTCATAAGGTGGGGAGCACGTCATACTCATCAAAGGATGTACTATGGTACCATTTTCACTTCAGGAGGATGTTTTGAGGGAGTTTCACACATCACCTCTAGCGGTTCATCCATGAGTTGCGAAGATATACCAAGACCTTCGACAACATCACTGGTGGCCCGATATGAAGAAGGAAATAGAGGAGATTGTCTCTCGATGTCGTACTTGTCAGCAAGTGAAGGTGGAGCACCAGGTACCAGCAGACTTAGTTCAACCTTTAGAGGTCCCAAAGTAGAAGTGGAATGATATATCCGTGGACTTCGTGATAGGACTTCCATGTATATCAAGGGGTCATGACTCGCTTTGGGTGATCGTCGATCGAATCACCAAGTTATACCACTTACTACTGATCAGAGATCAGGGTTCATTAGAGAGCATGGGACGCCACTATGTGCTGGAGATTGTGGGGCCACATGGAGTACATTCATCTGTTGTCTATGATCGTGCTGCATGGTTTACTTCTCGGCTATGGAAGGGGTTGTAGGACCTTTTCGAGACATAGCTTCATCTGAGAACTTCCTTCTATCCTTAGGCGGATGGCCAGACTGAGCAGACCATTTAGACCCTCGAGGACATGCTACGTGATTATTTCCTTGACTTCAGTCACAGCTGGGAGGATCACTTACCATTTATGTACTGATCATTCAATAATAGCTATCACTCCACCATAGGGATGAAACCTTTTGAGGTGTTATACGGGAGACCTTACAGATAACCATTGTGAGGGACTGACCCTGGAGATTCAGCACTAGTGGGACTAGAGATGGTACAAGATACCACCGAGAAGGTGCGGATCAACCAGGAGCAGATGAAGACTGCACAGAGCAAGAAAAATTCATATGCTGACCAGAGATGGAGACCTCTATAGTTTGAGGATGGCGACCACATCTTATTATGGGTCTCACGACGATGAGGTCTACGGAGATTTGGCCAAGGTGGTAAGTAATATTCGTGGTTTATCAAACCATTATAGGTCCTCAGTAGAGGAGGGAAGGTGGCTTACCGCATGGCTCTTCCTTCTCAGTTGCACCATGTTCGCGACGTCTTACACATATCTCAGCTGAGGGTATACGTTCATGACCCTTCTCACATCATCGACCATGGAGTACTGTACGTCAATGATTTGATTACTTTAATTGAGGTTCCAATAGAGATTGAGGATCCACAGGAGCGGGTCCTATATGGACGGTTGATACCTCTGGTGAGCGTATGCTGGCAGTACGTGAACCTATAGGAGATCCCATGGGAGCGGGAGGCTCATATGCATACTAATACCCCTATTTGTACCCATATTTCATGTTTTAGCTTATGGGGACGTAAATCACTAAGGTGGGGAGGATGTAAAGACCCTAAAATTCCATGGAATTTTTTTTCGTAAATACATGCGAATTTTACGACTCCGTGAAAACTGGCGGCCCATGATTCTGAGGCCTGGGGTGCTCAGAATCAATTTCTGAAGTTTTGTTCATGTACGTTTAGTAAATGTATGAGTGAGATTTTATAACATATGAACCGGTGCTAAAAAATGAAATCTGAGGGAACTGTTGAACTCGTATCACCGATATTCACTTATGGATACATCCACTTTGATGGTAGTGAGTCGAGAATAGAAGTTAGTTTTTGGGGTTTCGTGGATAGTACTAAAATAAATAGAGCTTCACTTTAATTTATTTGAGCCACCATGTGAATGTTGGTGGTTAAAACCTCCTCATGGGTGTTGGAGGTGGGACCAGCACAACTTAACTCCCCTGAGATGATTTGGTGGTGGGGCCCACGTGAACATAACCTCCCGCAAGTGGTTAGAACATTGGGACCACCCGAGACCACAAAACCAATCACTTGAATAATATGGGTGGGGACCATCCGGCCCCTATTCATGGTAGGATAGTATAATATCTCATCTCTCGCTCATTAATGACGAAGAACCTGTTGACCTTCCCTTAATTTAATTGGTGGTAACTACCAAATTAATTGATGCAAACACACATGAATTACAGAATTGGAGCCTTTTAATTTACTTCAGCCTTTTGAATTTGTGACAACTAAATAATAGATTAACTAATAAATTATTTTGCACAACAATTTCTTTTGGTTGGAAGTGTGAAAAGAGGAGAGTTAGTGGGAAATTATCTCAATGACGAACCATGAACGCTCCACCGATGAAGAACACCAATCCTCTTTGTACATCTTCCTTGGACACCTACTGACGTGGAGCGTCATTGACGAGCCGACGAAGCTCAGGTTTGGAAGCATTCAATGTACGCGACGAATGGAAAACCAATTCATCTACCCTCCCCGACTCTGTCAACGAATGACGAATGACGAACAAAGGTAAGGGGTTTATTAATTGATGATGTTATTCCTTTTCTTATCTTCTTCAAATTGTCTTATAGGAATTGTTTGAAGATATGTTATTGTTCATATGTTTTTCTTGATGAGCCATGTGATACCTCCCTCAACGCGGATGGTGTGGGCCAACTTAAAATAGCCTAACATCCTCTGTCGATTTTCCTTCTTGTGGTGTTATTCGGCATGGATATGTAACTAATATGAGGCAATGAAGGTAGTGATGACAAAGTCCACACTACCTGTGGCCTCCACGAATCGTGCCACCACTACGGTGCTTCAGTGCTCCCGGACGAATACCTCTGGCCCATGTCGTGCTGACCTTCCAGCCACCCGACCTCCTGGCTGCCCAGCCTCTGCACGCGCCCCACTAGCTGCCCCGAACCGGCCGCCTGAACGTGCGCCTCCTAGACACCAGCCCAAATGGCCGCACTCGAATTGGCCGCCCATTGGCCCATCTGGCCGTGCCCATACCAGCCGCTCACTGGACCTCCTGGTCGGGCACTTCCCAAACCGCATCGGCCGCACTGGATGCACCCTTCCCAACCCCCGCCCGGTCACCCAACCATCCAAAAATACCCACGGTCCCCCTCGTGATACCATGGATGAACCGACCCGGCCACGCCCTCCGTGTCGAGCCGCGCTGTGCCCCGCCTTCGCAACGCTCCAGGATGAACCAGCCCCGAGCCCGTGCAGATCCGCCGTCACGTCCCACTGGGCTGGGCCCAGCGTGCCGAGCCAAACCAAATAGACTGGCCTGACCATTGGGCCAGGCCAAACCCAACATTTCTGACCAGGTCGACAAAGACTGGGTAGGGCGGGGTTGGTCCGACTGGGTCGGACCGGACTAGGGCCCACTGTCATCCCTTCACTTCTATTGGCGATATCTTTGGCACCAGACACCCATTTGACGATCCGTCAGTGGCACTGGAAATCATGGAGTGTAGCCTTACCTTATATTTTACCCCACTAGAGATCGAGATTTATATAAGAGATATGGTCCGGTTGGATTGTACACGAATCCAACAGGTCCCCCGGGGCTAAAAGTCTAATAAATTACAGACTGGGCGTCTGATTGACGCGCCATCTATTGATTTGAGTCCCCTATTATTAGGAGGAACATTTGGATTCATCATCATGGGACATAATAGAATACAAAATATTGAAACTTGGTTGGAAGAGCGGACCCTCCTGGAATCAAGCAAGCTTTGTGCGGAACCATGTGGCTAGTGGTGCACTGACGACTATTCATAGATCGTGTGTGGGTTTGACAGCAGTGACAATTGTTTCTGGATCATGTGTGTGTTCGACAGCACTGAAGATTATTCCTCGATCCCTTACAGATTCAACAGCTCTGACTACAGTCCAAGATCCTGTGTGGGTTCGACAGTTCAGACTTCTGTTCCTGGATCCTATGTGTGTTCGACTGAATAATAGTTCCTGGATTCTTTGTGGGTTGGACAGTTCTGATTTCTGTTCCTGGATACTGTGTGGGTTCAAAAGAACAGATGATTTAGTGGCTATATCTAATCATCTCTACCTCTATACATATGTTGTATAAATGTGTGATCTAATTCAAAAACTCTGGTGTTTTCCTCATGTCTGAAATGAATTACTAGATAACATAGGTATATGGAGTATAATTTTCTGTTGATATCATAATTTTTGGTCCATCATTGTTGGATTTTTTGAGACCATGTGGGTCTTAGGGTCCCTTCTGAGTATCGTTATACACATCCCTAAATAGTCTATTCCCACACCTCGTTGTGTTAGATACACACGACAGACAACTCTGATCGAGGATAAGTGTATAGGGATTGGATGGTACCCAGAGGTGGACCTCATGACGAGTCGGTACCTAGAGGAGATTGATGGATGTTGAGTGATGAGGAGGATCTATGTACCTACCCTTTAGGTAGGATCCATGGTGGATGGTCCATGAGATGCTTTTCACCTTTCAGCTATTTTTTCCTTTTCAGTTGTACTTGTACTTTCATTTGGGCTTGTATTTCCAGCCCCTAAACATTTCAGCACTCACTTGTTATACATTTTTACTTAGTGTTTTGTATCAAACTGTGTACTCGGTTGTGTGTGTTTTCAGTTATAAAGGCAATTATATCCCTACTTAGGTTATTACTCCTTTGGTGCTTGTCACCAGCCCCTGGCCTATGGATGGCGGGAATGGGGTAATCACCGCACGGGTCCTGGGGGACAGGTCGTGACACATATAATTGGTATTAAAGTAGACTTTAGACCACTTTTGGGATTATGATGTCATCTTATGAGTTTTGGAAAGTATCACAGGTTCATAATATTATGTATTATCATAATTAATGAGTAATGGAACAAATATTTGATGATTTAGGTTTTGAAAATTTAAGGTGACAAATGATATTCATAGAGATATTTTTTTGAGGTTATTATTGTTAATTACATTTCTGGAACAAAATGAATGTTATGAGATATCCTTTGAGGTTATTTTAATTAATATTTAATAAATTATGTTTATGTTTCTGATGATTATCACATTTAAGGTAACATTGTGAGAATAATTTTTTTAGAAAAATGGGAAACCCATCTATTTTAGTGACAAACCATCGTATCTGGTATGGATGCAAGAATTAGACCAATAACCGAAGGAAAAAAAGGGTGTAGTGTATACCACTAGCCTACATTAATTACTAATTAGTTTTAAAATTTTCTATTTATCTAATCTATCTTATGGATAATGTTTATCTTTGTTTTTGGGATTTATATTTTATAAAATAAATATCCATGAGTCTGAAAAATGATTTAGGGAATAGGTGATTAATGTTATATTATATTAGGTATACTATTTTTTTATCCTGATATTATTATGGTAAATATAATAATATGTGATGTTATTAAAATTCTATAAATATTAAAATTTCATTTGATATATGGTGATTTAGGATATTTATTTAAATTGTTAAAATATCATATAGATTATGCAATTTTTTAATTTAGAATTTTGGTATTAAGACAATATGATTGATAGGTATTTTTTAGTGAAATATTCATAGAATACTATGGGATCAAGTCATTATTCTTCATAAAAATCATTCTATGTTTAGAATATTTTTTAGGATTTTTAACTACATTTATTTGTTTATGTTTGGTGATTAATTCTTTTGAAAATAATCATATATTATCATAAACATCATGCTATTAGATAATGTCTAAATATATGAGGAATATATTTTAATACATTTTTAGGATTTTTTAACCATATAATTTGATTCTAATGCTTTAGTTATGATAATTCGTTTTAAAAATTCATCGTTTTTTGAAAAAAATCTTTTTATTGTTGAAATTGATTAATGGATAAAACTACACATATAATTTTAGTATGTTTCATTATGGTCATAGTCTATGAGTTAAATGAATTACTTAACCTTAGGAAAATGATTTTGAATCAACAAAATTGTATATGTTTACTTTTATAATGTCCTTTTAAGCTATCACATAGTTAAATTTTTTAGGATTTTTAACATTACCATCACCACGTGCTTAATATTTCTATATTAGTCATTGGGAGTCATTTTTATAATCCTTTCCCATATTATAATATATGAAAACATAGTATGTATTATATTAGGTGACCACCAAAATGCCTATATATTTTTATGTGGATTTTTTGTAAAATATTTTTCCGATGAGGACTTTCTATATAAGTATTCTTATTAGTTAAACCATTATTACCAATCCAGTATTAAAATTATGAGGATGATATTTATTGATGTGGAGATGAAATGTATCCTACCAATATTTTATGAATGAAACACTATGTTCTATAGGCTACATGTTACACCAGATCTATCTAAAATGAAAATATATCATTATTTTAACAAAATCATAATGAACTAATAATTTAACATAGTCTTTATAAATGTTTGTATGAACCTGGAAAACTGAAATATGAAAATATTTTTTATTCATATATCAATATATAATGTATATATTAGTGACTAAACATATTTAAAATGAAAATAAAAACCATTTGGAAAAAGGGAATATTCTTCTAAAAAATAATTTCATCTCACACAAGTGGGTTTTATACAAGTAATATAATTAAATCAATATTTCTAGAATATAGTAATGAAATATAAATATACTTTTTTATCTAATATTTAACATTCATCAAATTTGTTTTCTAGTCATGGTCAATCAAATTCTATGTGTAAAAGGAGTTTTTTTCTAAAATGCGGGATTTCGCCTATTGACAAAATAGTTGTTTTAAAACTAAGTTTTAAAAAATATATAATTTTAATTTCCAAATATAAAACTCATTTTTAAGAGCAATGCTAGATTTTTTATTATTTTATTTTTTAATAAATATTTAAATATACATATTTTTATTAGAAATTGTAATTTTTTTAAAATTTTTATGAAAAAATATCTAATTTAAATATGCATGAAAAATTAATATTAACATTAATGAATTAAATAATTCAATTTTTGTTTCTGAAATAGATTTTTTACTTGAATTTAGCTTAAAATTATTTTACATTTAAAAAGTAAATTTTTCTAAAAAAATATTTATCATTGTTCTTATCTATTTAATTTTAATATAAATGCTGAAACATATGAGTTTTGAATTATGAAAAATGGATTCCATATTTTGAATTAAATGTGAGAAACATAGTAAATAGTCCATTTTTATTTTTGTTCAATATAAATTGTATCATTGGAAATGTTTTGTTACTATGGTGAAAGGTAAATTACTTAATTATGGGTAAACAATAATTTGATATTGACTATAATATTTTCCAAAAAAAATTCCATGTATTAGATTTTGATTTATATTAGACCCTTACAACCTAACATCTAAAATGTAGTTATTTAGTATAAAACTGTACATGAAAATGACTTTGGTATTATTTTAATAAATTAATACAACACATTGTCATGTTCTCTATCATAATTATCTATTTTGATTCCATTTGGGAAAATGGAAGTTTATAAATAAATATATGTTTCAATTTTGAACATGATAAAATTAATTTCATGACATAAATTTTTATAAGTATTTTGGTTCCATATAGAAGACATTAAGATATTTAAAATATTTTATTTCATGACAATACAATGATGTCGCACTCATATTTTTAATAACTACATTATTTATAATATGTTTTAATTATGAAGTTATCTCCTACTATAGATATTATTTTGAAATTAAAAGTTGTTATATAAATCATTATATTTTTTAAAAAAATTTAGGGAATAAATAATTACATTAAATAATTATAAAATGATGATGCGTTAATTATTTGAATAATGCAACAGTCAAATAAGTGATATTAATAACATTAAAATAAACATAATGTGAAATAATTATGTTTCTGTATACTGTTTTTAGAATATTGTGACATATTTTTGGTGTATTAAATTTATTATTTTTTATTTTTTATTTTTTCTACTTTTTATTAATGACAATGTAATGAAATGTATCAGAATTGACAGTAATAACATTTTACCAAAATAATATTTTATTAAACTGTTTAAAAATAATAAAATATATTTAATATTAAAAAGTGATTATAATTTTTTCTTATGTTTCATAAATTAATCATTTATAATCTAATTGACATTTTATAAGTAAAAATATCCCATATTTTTATATTAAATAAATTTTTATATTAAATAAAATTCAAACAGGTTAATTAAGGGAAATCAAAATGACAAGGTTCAAAATATAACCAAATAGTATACAATTTATTGTATTATTAGATTAAAAAATTAATTTATCTCTTAAATTAAAACAAGAATATTTTTTCATATTTTAATATAAAATTAATTTATAATAACTTAATAATTTAATTATTTTCAAGGATGCCCCCTAACCAAATTTTTTAATGGCACTCATTACTTGAGTTAATTTCATTAAATTAAACATTTATTATCCAAAAAACATTAAATTTATCATATAAAAATCCTTTCTTATGTTCTTAATTATATGGTATTTCAAAAATACCAAACCATGATGCATTAATTAAATAATAAAAATATGTCTTCTGAATTAGATGTAATCATTTTTATCGATCCTTTCATGATTATTTATTTTTCCACTTCATCTTCATATGATGTTTTCATGATAATTTAATAGTATCATTAATATACTGATATGTTATTTTTATGGTTCAAAAATATTCTACATTTTATACATCATTTGAAAAAGGAATGCATTGCATGTCTGTACATACAACTTACCATATCCACAATGTGGTGTAATTTATTATTCATCACCACTCTACTTTGATGGATATAATGATTGATCTAATATATATATATATATATGATAATTATGATATGATATTGAAATTATTAAAAATCAATATATCATCCAATCCCTTACCCTTTCACTATTATGGGAATTATATCGTCGCTCGAGCATCATACGTCCAACCATCTCCATGAATAAATTTGATTAATTATAAATTTTCATTGTCTTAGAGTGATTAAAAAAAGTATATAATGAATAAATATTATATATACGACAATAAATTCATTCAAGAGGTTAATTAAATATATCATATGTATACGAACATTGATATAATTAAAAAACATGCATAGGAAAATAAAGTAGTTAACATCTGAATTAAAAGCATAACCAAATATCATTGTCAAAATGTTGATAACATTTATAAGAAGATAATATATGATACAATAAATTTTAATATGGTTCTATAATTAATTAATTATATTATTTAAAATGCTGTACGAGAGGTTAAATTGTGTTCAATAAATGGATATTCCATGTTCAGGAACTCATTAACATAAACATTGTCTAAAATGTTATAATAATTTATTCTTCAAAACATTTCTCTTACAGTACATAATTTCCAAAACATTTTTCTTATTAAATTTAATTGGAAATAAATTTTAAAATTGTAATGTTATTATTTATCACAAATTTTTTCAAAATGGTATTATTTATGATTGTTTGAAAAATAATTTTCTTTTAAAAATTATTATTTCATGTTGTAAATTTTGTTTAAATGATTTTTTTAACATATATACCAAGAATAAAATTTCATGTTTTAATTATTCATTAATAAATTTAATATTCCTTTACAATTTTCAATATTATATAAAAAAAATTATTTTATCATTTTGTTACTTTGTAAAAATGAAAATTCCTTTCAAAATGGAAAAGTAATTTTCCCCCATAATGTTTTGATATACATGTTTTATGTTTTATTATTACGTTATGGTTCTTGGAATGTTTTTATGAATGTCATTTGTGTTGTGGTAATCCATGGGTGGGTATGATTTTTATTACTTTCTTATACATTGGTTATTGCGACAATGATAATCGATTTTGTTTATCCATAGAGATAAAGGTAATATACTAAGGTGATTATTCAAATTATAACTATAATGGTTGTTCCACGTGGATCAAAGAGAGTTAAAATATATTTATGAGTTATGTGGAAATGATACCAAAATAGAACATAGTGAATTATGATCTATGAGGGGTTCACATGAGTCTTTTGATTTTATATGGTTAGAAAAAGAGCTTATGTTTTACTGGTGAAATGTATAACTTTGTGAATGTGATTTCATGTGATAATATATATTCAATGAAAAGGGTTTATTTATTTATTTTATAATAATTACTTGATTTTTTACTCATCACATATTTTTAAAATGTTTTTATAATTTTAATTGGAGAGTAATGAAAATAAGGACACAAAGATCAAAAATGTGAATATTTATAAGAAATAATGTCATATTTTTAATAATTTGGTATTATAAATAATGGAAATAATTTTAGTAGTATCTAATATGTAGTATTTTGGATTTGTTTCAATGAATTATTTATTAACTATAATAAATTCAAAACCTAAATGATAATTTTGAATGAATACAAATTATAGTCTAATGTCATGAATTTGTACTGCATAGGGTTGGATCTTTACTATTAGTATAATATCTGGGTTTAGATGATTTGGGGATTTTGATGTTTTCTTAAGAGTAACATATATTCTCATGGGTTAATAATTTTATGTTTGATCATAATATTAATGTATTAGGAATCAATGTATTGGGAATTATGTAATAAATTGGTAAGGATACTAATTATTTCTCCCAAGAATTTTTTTGGAGTTCAATATGGTTTATTAGTTTTGCAATAGAAAATGAAAGGTTTGAGATAAAATAAGAGGATAATAAAAAAATATCATCATTTTATATCTATTTTTTACGATATTTATCACATTTTTTCTATTTTTTTTATAAATGATCAATTTATAAAAATCAGAACAACACAATGGTCTGGAGAAAATGCATATCGTCTATAAAGGACATCAGACTTAAAACCAAAACCAAAAGAATAAAAAGGGTGAAGTGCCTATAACTAGCCTATTTGAAATCATGATTAGTATGGAATTTTTCTATTTAGTTATTCTATTTTATTTAAAATGGTTATGTTTATTTAGGGGAAATATGTTTTATAAAATAAATAAAAATGATATTTTATAGAAAATTAGTGATTAAGTGATTAATATAATTTTAGTAGATGGAAAAAATTTGGAAACCCGATATGATTAAGGTAAAAAAATATAATGGGATGATATTTTATTTTTAATTACATAATAAATAATTTTTAATTTACATAGATTAATATTATTGGAAGAAATTGTTATCATATCTTCGTGTTTCTATAATTTCAGAAATTATATTATTGGTATGAGACATTAAGAATGATTGATAATATTTGGAGAATTTATCCCAGAAGACTATATGACTAAATTCGTCATGTTTATCAATTTCGATGATAGTCTTAAATTTTTTTAGTAATTTTAAACCTAATTATTTTTATAATTTTCATGATTATTTTTTTGCGAATTATATAATCTTATGTATGAAAATTTTATTAATGAGTGTGTATAAATATAGGAGGAATATATTTTAATCCTTTTTTTGGATTTAGTGATATGTATAAATTGATTATAATGATTCATGTATGAAAATTAATTTTAATTAATAATATTTTGGGGAAAAGATTAGTTTATGGTGGAAATTGGATAACGAATAAAACTCCATAATTACAGATGGTATGTTTCTTAATGTTCTTATTCTATGAGGTAAATGAATTCTTAAATATTAAGAAATTTATTTTGAAGCAAAAAAATGTTGTTTTCTATTATTAATTGCATTTTTAACCCATTAAATGTTTAATGGTTTGTTATATTTGATGTTTCCATTATCAGGTTCTATATTACTCTAAATTTGCCATTGTGATTTTTCAATATCTTTTTTTTACATGTTCTCTTAAATGTAAACCTAGTACGTGTTATCTTAGATGAACATTGTACATATATTTCTAAATTTTATGTGGATGTTTTATTAATTAATTTTTGATTTCTATTGTTTCAAAAATTATAATTTGATTACTCAAACCCCAATTACAAATCCCACATCAAATTTGAGGGATAAATATTATTAATGGGGGTGGGGAGAATATTACATCCCCAGATTTTAGAAATGATACACCATCTCCTATAGAATACATGATCTTCCACGTCAAGCATAAAAAAGAACTAAATATTTTTAATTAAATGTTACCATTATAACCTCTCCATTATAATGGTGGGTTGGAAAATGATTAATTGAGTTACTAAAATATTATTAATATATATATATATATAGTTATTTGGTGAAACAATTATTCATAAATGAAAAAATTATTATTTAGATAATAGAAAATATTTATATGATAAAATATTTAATTGCACACTATTCTTTTTTAGACCAATAATATAAAAAATACCCAATGATTTATTATATTAATTTAATATTTATATGTAATATATTAAATCAATGTGTTTCCATGGCCTGATAAATTCACTTTTATGCGTATTATTTGGAATTTAATAAAAGGTAGTTTTTCCACATTTTTATGTCCCAAATTATTTAAAAAATATATCGAACAAATTTATAAATTGTCATTAAAAAAATAAACAGCATTTTTATAATACTAATTTCATAATTATATTATGCTGAAATCATGAGAAATGTATGAAATGATCAATTTTCAATGAATAGTAAAAACTTGTGATTTTTATTTGTAATAACATATTATTTTAACGTGTATCCAAATTAAAATATTATTTTAATTGTGTATTATCACATAATTTAATAATTTTGATTAAAAAAATTGTGTTTTTTAATTTATTTTATAATCCAATTTAACAGAATAACAGTTTATATTTATATTGGAATTTTTCATAAAAATAAATTATCATTTCTTATTGTAGGACTAATTTTATATTAATTGCCCCGACATTTTTGTTTTGAATTAATAAAAATGGAATCATTTTCATGAATAAAAGGGATAAAATTATTAAAACATCCCCTTTTTTGTCAATTAATAAAGTGGGATTTTTAAATTTTTAATACAATGACAAATGGTAAATAATATAATTGAGGGAAAAAAATAATATGATAAAGAATATAAAATTACCCTAACACATGTCCTAATTTTATATTATGATTTGTATTATTCCCTTAACAAAAAAATATAATTTTTTTGTTATTTAATAGGAAAATTTCCATGAAAAAGAAATCGATATAATTAAAATTAAAATAAATAAAAAATGTCACATTATTTATCTGAAACATATGTTAGGGTTCCAAATATGGAAAAGGTAGGTTATTAATATATATAAGTGTACCTTTTGAACCTAAAAAACTAAATTTTCCATTTGAAATTTATTTATTTATTTTCAAGCCTTTTAGTTGAGGTTGGGATATATATAATATTTCATTTATCAAAAATTGAAGGATGTCAGATTCAAATTTTTAATCCCTATATAAACTTTAATACTCTATTATTACAATAATACATTCTAATATAGCCATGTTTTTTAAATGAAATATATCTTTTTACTCCATGGTAATTAATTTTTAATATTTATTAAATAAATAGTTACCCTAAATAAATATATAATGATGACCTAGTAATTATTTTATTAATGATTAAAATGATATTAAAAATATTAATATATATAAATTTTTATTTAATTAATGTGATCCACTAATATTAGTAATTTAATTGAAATATTAGGTGTATATTCCATTTTTCTTGTTTGATGTTACATTATTGTATTATTTTTATTCTGGTCAATGTAAGGAATAACATAAAAATTTACACTAATGATATTTTATCAAAATAATATTTTATTAACTTATTTAAAAATATTAATAAAAATAATAATTATAAAAATTGAATATAATTTGGTGAAAATTTTCTTTAATTATTCGATGTGGTCCAATTGAAATTTTATTGGTAAAAATTACCACCATTTAATATTATAAATATTATTTCCGTAATTAAAACTAAAATAGGTTAAAATTGGTAAATAAATATGACAAGCTTCAAAATAGAACAAAAATTGTATAAATTTGGTTAGATGATGAGATTACTACCTTATCTAATTTAATATTATAATACATAGAAATTTTAATGTATTAGAATGGAAACATAATTTATTATAATTTGATATTTTTTGATCTCCATGGGTGTCACGCACCCCAATTGTAATGGGGAACTACTTCCATCATTTAATTCCAGACCATAAGAAATATTTATCAGAAAAACATTGTAAATTTATATATATATAAAACACAGTTAGGATTTTTTCGATATGGGGCTTAAAAGAAACCTATCCCAAATCCCTTAATTGGACAATAAATGAATTATTATGAAGAAATTTTAATCATCTTTATTGTCCCTTCCACAATTTTTTATTCTTCCACCTCAAATTAAAATTTTGATTCAATGATAAATTAATAACAAAATTATCATATATTTGATGAGAAGTTATTTTTAAGTGAAAAAATATGAGACTCTTTATCCATCCAATGAATGATTAAATCATCATGTGTTCATATGTACGACTTACCATCTCCACATTATGGTGGAATTTGACTATCATCTCCACTTTACATAGATTGATATAATGATGGATATATATATATATATGTATATATGATAATTATGACCTAATATATATTCATTAAAAATTTAATATACCATCAACACCTTTACACTTTCACCATTAATGAAATGATATCATCACTTGTGCATACATATGACTTCCAATCTGCACGATGCAATGTGATTAATTTTCATTATTCACCATTAAAGAATTATTATAAAAATGTATATTCAGAAAAATTATGATATCTATAAACATAAAATAATGATAAAGATTATTTACTATATTTTATATAAAAAATCCAGGAATTAAACTACCAAACAAGAATAAAAAAAATAATGTAGTTAAAACAATAATCAAGGGTAATAATGAAATATCATTAAAAATGACGTTAATCAGATAGAATTGCATCATATATGAAATAATTATTCCCAAATTTATTTTATATGAATTAATAAAATTCATTAATCCATTATACACAAGTTTGAACCACATTTAATTAAAATAATGTCTAAGGCATTGAATTCATTAACTAACACATCATTTTAAATGTTTTGAGGAAATAATATTCTATTGAAATTATTTTTTAATGTAATGGTTTATAATTTTTTATTAATGTACTTATATAAAAATGAATTTATGAAAATATTATTTTTATAATTTATATCAAATATTTTCAAAAAAGTGGTTCGTTATGGTTTTATGAAGTGGACATTCTTTAAAAAAATGTTATTTCAAATTAAAACACTTTTCAAAATTAAATGTATTTTAAATTATATAGAATGAATGGAATTTCCTTATTTCCAGACACATTATTATTTTTTATCATCCTTTATTGGTTTCTAAAATTACATTCATTAAAAATATTTTCATATATGTGTGTGTGAATTTGAAAAAATTTATTGTTTTTTTAAAATGGAATACTTTCTATCCTCTAGATTTTACTTTTATGAAATATTTTTATATTATTCTTATATTTTGGATCATTCAAATTTGTTAGGATTAAAGTTAATTCTGTGATATACCATGGTTGGGTTACCCAATCATATCTCTCTAATTAATTGTGTTATGGGATGTATATAACCCATTATATTCCTCCTACGGGATTAAGGGAGTTTGTTATTATGTTTCCTAAAAAAGTAAATATAAAGGTTACTATATATATATATGAGAGATAAAATATATATAATAGTGATATGAAAATTATTCTACAAGTTATGTAATAGATTTATTTATAAAATCAGTTTTATAGGAATCAAATATTTCCTTAGAAATGAAAAAGAGATTATGATTTATGGGTGGAAATTATAATATAGAGAAAATGTTATCATGGGTTTATAAGTACCAAGGGAGTAAATATTAATTTTTTTATTTTTAGGTCTCGTACTCTGATTTTTGGATCATCTCTTGTTTTAAAAATGCTTATGTATGATTTAAGGTAGAGTATGGGAAATGATAATATCAAGGAGAATATTTTAAATATTTAAAAGAAATTGTTTCTTATATTAAATGATTTATTATTTTGAAAAAATGGTAACTATTTTTTTAGTATGAACTTAATAAGATTGTAGGTTATTATTCTTTAATTTTGACCTAATTTAAAAATATATAAACCAGAATTAAATTTGGGAGTGAAAATAAATTCTATTCCAAAGTCTATAATACACAATGCTCAATTAAGAGAAATTACACTAATATAAGAAAAATATTATTAAAAAATATTAATAATTTCCCTTTATTATCTTAATCTGTAAGTACATTATATATATTTTTAACTTCTTCCAATAGGAGTTGTTTATAGATTACATATTTTGTTGTAGTTTCAAGGGATAAATGTTGATACTCATTCCTATTCAGTAATACATCAATCAATGTTCACTAATGTTATTATAATTTATTAATTGTAAATATTCATGAATATTAAAATTAATTCTATGTGTATTTAATTATTTATCATATACGGTGAAATCGACCACAAACATTTTCCATTGATTTTAAAATTACAAATGGTTTTTCCAAATTTAATGAGTTGAATTTTGTATTATCAATTATATAATGAAGAATAAAATAATTGTTTAGATATTTATATAAAATTATACTATCAATAATTATATGATAATATTCCATGAGAGAAATTTTAGCATTTCTCATGTATGTAGTGTAACTGACATAAACAAGATGACCCTTTAACTCAATTGGTGAGATTTTTTGAGTTGGGGATTATTTTTAAATAATATTACTCTAATATAGTAATAGTGATATAATTTTTTTTATGATTTTCATCTATATTTTATTATTTATTTATAGAAAATCAAACAGTGTCATAAAAATTGGAGAAATTATTCTTGGTGGCATTAGACCGCACGATTCCTGAATAAACATTTCCATTACTCAACTACATAGTGGTGTGATGGTGGATATTATGTTATAATATTTTAATCATAATGAATTTATATATGTAATATTTTTCAGGAATACAATCAGAATGATCATCTATAAGGGGTGGGATGAAAAATGAAAGCATCACTTAATGGATTTAGTTATTCCATCCCAAACAATAATGACAATTCTTATTTTACAAGGAATATGGAAGATAATAAATAATAGATATAAAATTAATATAATAATAAAAAAACACAATAATGATTTTCTAGTTGTTATTTTTATATATTGGTTTTTGTATTACTATGTACTAAATAAGAATGAATTTTTTTATTATGTGAAACATAAATAGAGAGTTTAAACTTATTTTTAATGAATTCCCTATTTTTTAGTTTCATAGGATAATTTTATGTGAAATTGGGATTTAGTTTTTGCAGAAGGATTCAATGAGATGAAAATTATTTAGGGATTCAAGGTAATTGCTAAATATGGGTGATTATTGAAAGGGTGGATGTGATCCCCATTTAAGAGTGAGGATGAGTGAATTTTCCCTGGGAAAGAATGATATTTAATTATTTGAATAAAAAGACATAATATTTAGGAGAGATATGTATGGTATAGTTTGTAATAAATTCAAATATGAATGAAAATAAGAAAACTAATTTATTTAAGGAACAAGTTCAGGTTAATTTATGAAAAATAACCCCTCCAAAGATTAGTCATTTAAACAATAGTTATATTTTATTGAATAATAATCATATCAAGAATATTAATAATAATATAACTTTACCCTTCTTAAAAAAATGTATACATGATTATTTTTAAAATTGTCTCCGCATATCAAATTTCATTTCATAAATATGAAATATATATATTTTAAACTTTACACACATAACTCATAAAATTATTTCTATATAAAACTTTGTATAATATTTTTATCATATATATTTATATGATAATTTTTTATGGATACTAATTATATAATAGTAATTGATTTATTATAAAAAATGTTTAAATGAGCTTATAATAATACCTAACCAAATAATCATAAGATTATAATTAATTAAAACAAAATATGTTGAATAGTTTTATTTTTTAAATTGACCTTTAAATGTAGTTTTAAAAAATATTGGGCATTAGTTTTATAAGATCAAAAAATATTTTAGAATTAACTAAATTAATATTTTTTCCTATAATAATACTTTATTGTCTTTATGACCGTATAGGTATTTCATATATGTTAATAAATAATGATAATTGTAATTTTTGTATAAGAAATAGTTTTTACTAAAAATTTGTTATTTTCTTTAAATACACTAAAAATAATACATATAAAATTTTTATTTTTTTATATAAAATATACATTTAATATTATAAAAATTGTATTTATATAAATAATTTATTTATATTTTAATAAAATATAATAATTTTAATTAAAAAACGACTTGAATTAATAATGAAATTCTGAACCATTAATTATTTCTTAAGTTACTTCATATCTATATCCAAATTTAAATAAATTAAATATTTTATATAATATATTGATATAATATATTTTATTATAATGATCTTTTAAATATGATTAATTTGAATTAATAATGCATAAAAAATATCTATTTAGTTTTTTCATAGAAATATATCAAAAGAAGTCTTATTTTAAAGAATATATATTTTTACTAAACACATAATATTTCCTAATCTATATACCATAGTGTCAGTCTTCATTTATCCATATGGATGTGATGTCTTAATTAATGAGACACTATTAAAAACAATTATTCACTGATAATTGAATCTATAGGACATCATTTCATAACATTTTAAGAGATATATCAATTATATGTCATCACCATAAACATTATGATTTAATTAATACGATCTAAAATTTTCTAAAATATACTCCATTTATGAAATTAATCACTAATTATTTATACATAACAAAATGGTTTTGGAAAAAGACATTATATAATTATTCAAACGATTATATTTATATCAATTAATAATAACCTTTGTTTTTAAAATTTTCACAATGTTAAATGATCTTATTAGTGTCCTCCCAAAATAAAAATTCCTAGTAATATTTTACCATATTAAATCACTGTAATTCATTTTCACAAGAATAAATACTTTGTGGATGGGTTTTACTCATCTTGAAATTTATTATATTGAAATTTTAAATACCCTTTGATAATCTAGATGATAAATAATTATATATATATCAAAAATAATATACAACATAGCTATGTTATCCTTAATGACCCACTTGACACAAAACACATAATGATTGAATGTATAACCACGAAATCATTGTGGAAGAACATTATGTTCGATAGCATATACATTGTGAAACACTAAGATTAAATAAAATAATAATTATTATTATTTAAAAATGAACATTATAAACTAGCCCTAGAATTGATGGGTATGAATGCGAATAAATAAATTTCAATATATATATATATATATGACCTACTAAATAAAAACATATATATTAATTCTAAGGAAATAATAATTCATTTTTATTTAATTTTATATTATGCTTTAAAAATAATAACCCCGTCAAATATTAATTTTATTATTTTTTATGGGAAAATATTATATTTAAATTTTTATTCAATTTAATATAATTTGTTGGATAAAATTATCATAATTTTTTAACGTATTAAATGAAAATCATCTTAGAATGAATTTTTGGAATATTTTTATAATCAGTGATTTTACAGTTTTTTTAAAAAGATGGAGGTTGAGCAAGTTTTATTTAAAAATCCAAATGATAGTTGAAACGAATCGTATAAGAAAACAAGTCAATGATCAAATCAAAATCTACATAGTGATACTTATAAATAGTCACGAACCTATCCTTCTTTTTTCTTCCTATAGTGAATTCCAGTGAAGCCTTCTAGGACTGTGCACCTATCCTCATGATCGATCCCTATTTAAAGTTAAATATTGAGTTTTTTAAAGCTTCTCTACATCTATGCTTTATGAATCAGATTTTTCTTCTTGTCATTCCTCAAAATAATTAGGAGAAGTGTATTTTGTCACAAAAATCACCATTCCCTCAATGGTCATTGCATCAGCTAGGTCAACAACCTCTTGGTGCTCTACAATCGAATGTTCAAGCACCAATGAAGTGGGAGTCATATAATTTGTCTTATTATAGAAAAATAGCTGAAATTCATCACTGTCCATAATTGGCATTTAAGGTTTAGAATAGATTACATATTCAGATTCTATGATATGCATACCCTTTGAGGTACTAGATGCAGTATTACTTTTCTAAGATAATTAGTTATCCACTGATAACTAGAATTTTTATCCATTAACATGATTAACCACTATGAAATCATCTTTATGAGACGAATAAAATTGAGTATGCTACAATACTCTTGATTTTTATAATGTATCCATCCTCACCAATGATAGATGCTGAGCAACCACTTTTGGAATTTATTGTTCATCGGTTTGCTCATTCAAATCTTGGCCACTATCTGCTATTTGAGGAGTATCATGAATGTGGGTAAATTGCAAGCCAACACATTTTTCATTGTTAGAATAAGCACGTGCTTTTGAATTTTCCTCCTTAGAGATTATGGCATACCATGATTTCTACTTCATCAGAGACTCTGCCATCATCCCTTTTCCATTATTTCCTTCAGGAAGATCATCTTCCACATGTTAAAATAACTCAATGGGGTTATCACTATTATGGAAAATAGAATTTGATGAGAATGCATTTTTTTTATTTTTTATTTCCTTTGACTGACATTGGATTAGTGGCCTCTCATCCATCTTTCCTCATAAGAAACTTTCTTCCAAAAATGTTCCAATGAATTCCCAATTAATTTAAATTACTTGGAGAAAAGTGGTGTTTTATAATATTCAACATCCATTTCAATTTTATCAAATTTATTCTCAACGGTTACCTTGCCCATAAGTGAAGTGATACGATCAACCTACACCATTATCTTGGCATAATGTCCAAACTGAACATCATCTATCTACTTGTCAATATAGATTGGATTTTCAATTATGCTTCCAATGTAATGCATGATCTTCAGATGTTAAGGGACCCAAATGAGTCCATGAAGATGAACCAAAAACTGAATAATTGTATTACCAATATTGGAAACATTAATGTCCAAATACCATTTATATAAATGCATCTGACCATGTTTAAAAAAATAA
Source organism: Viscum album (assembly GCA_963277665.1). NCBI lineage: Eukaryota > Viridiplantae > Streptophyta > Magnoliopsida > Santalales > Viscaceae > Viscum > Viscum album. The sequence continues at coordinate 1,866,371,524 of OY728120.1, read as the reverse complement.
TTCCAATTCCCCATGCTCTATTCTTCAAGTCATTTGAGGAGAACAAAAAATGATAATAACCTCAACCAATAAGGACACATTTCCAACTAGAGAAACTCCAAAAATGAGATTCAATGAGTCTAATCATCATGAATACATGTGTTTTCACGTTTTTTTAATAAGAATACGTGAAATAAGAGAGTTGTTCCCAATTTTTATTCACTCTGAGAACACTTTAGGGTTTCCTTCAACATTGGTAGAAGAGCTCTGATGAATAAATATACATAGACATGCATATTTCAGTGATGTAAAAGATCTAACTCCACCCATTTTTGTCCATGTAGTTGTATCATCATAGGAACCGCATGACTTCTCTAGAGCATCCGGCAACACTGTAGCAGAAGAGGGATTCATAAATGCAACACCCTTTCAGATGATTGACTCCAAAATAGCAAATCTAAGAATCACCTCCCTCAATTCAACTGCAAATTGAGAAACTAGATCTAGATCTAGAGTTATATGGAGTCTAGAAGAAGAATTTATAATCTTCTTAGCTAGGGATCAATTCACATCAGAGACTCTAGTATCACGAGCCACAATGGACTATGTACAAGGAATCTCCATTGTAGGTCCTCCCGAAAGATGAATGAGCAAGAAACATAGGTAATGTTGTTATACCACCATGAAAACAAAGGAACCCTTGGAGTTACTACTACTTCAAGGAAGAGAGATCCCACTTCCATATTGCTTCTCATTCAACATCTCTATTGATTTTACATTGAATAGTAAACAATGACGATTTTAATCAAAAGCATTATTTTTTTCATTGAGAATGTGAAAATTTCAATTTAATATTAAAATTATTCACAATTAATATTATTTATATCATTTAATTAATAATTCAATTGTTTATTTATTATTCAATTTTTTTTAAGATTTTTTTATAAAAAGAATATTCTTAATATGTGTTTTCCTAAGAAATAATTTTTTTTGTGTTTTATAATTTTTTTCTTAAATTAATTTCTGAAACATAGGGATATTTCATAATGAAAATGGATAAAATATTTTGAATTCGTCGAATCATTTTTTAATACTCCCCTTTATATTATTTCCAATGTGAATTTTTACTATAATAGATTTTTTCACCTTTGTGAGGGTAAAATGGGTAAAACATGCCTGAAATTTAAGATAAGGATTTACAGTTTATATAATACATTATTTTATCAAAATAATAGGCCTTGTATTAAAAATTTTCGTCCATTTATCTAGTATATGGAGACCTAGTTCCATATTACTTTTCATATGTCTGTTATATTAATTTTAGAATTAGATAAATAAAAAATGTCACTCTGTTGAGTTTAATATCTCGCTTTTTTTAATCAGGATAAAAAATGTTATGATTGGTTTTAAATATTTATATGAAATATGAATACTATATTATAACATGATAAATAATTTTTCAATTTTATTGTTTGAATAATTATATAAAATTCCAAAACAACACTAACACTATATTTCTTCATTTAATATAAAAATATAACAATGATTTAAAAAAATATAAGTAATAACATTTAGGTGAATCATTGTGATACTTAATATTTATAGAAAAAACATAACAGAATGTAAATTGTTAAAAGGATTATATTAAAATTAAGTATCACTTATCATTTCTTCAAAGTTGAATTAACTGAATAGTTTCCAAAATTATGTTGATGTCATTTTATAAAAATAACATTATATAATATTATTTTAAAATCAAAAAACAAATGAAAAAAAAAATAATATGACCAAAATTGTATCTAAATTTAATTTATTATAAAATTGTGTGTTATATTTTATCTTATAATTAATGTTATTCCCATTTAATATTGAAATTGTTATTACTACAGTAATGGTAATAATTTATTAACTAAGTTGTAAGACTAAACAATATGGTTTAATATGTCCCAAAACATACCTAAATTTATTGGATTCATTTTTTAAGAATTTATCCTATATTCATACAAATATTTGGAAATTTGAAAGAAGTTTTATTAAGGATAACTTCATTTTAATTTAATATTTTATTAAATTCTTTGAGTTCCATCTCTTCAATTATAAAATGTAACAAATCATTTATCTTATTTACACAACATTGAGCATTCAATATAAGCCAAACCATAAAAAATATATTCAAAATATACTTGTAGACATTATATTAGTATTTTTTATCCCATAATACCAACGATAATATCTATTAGAGGATATCAAAAGGAGTTCTTTAAACGAAGAGGTAATACCCATAACTTATCAGTTTTTTTAAATCTAGGTTAAAACATTTAACCATTATGATATTTATTATGAAATAACAACTAAAATAACCTAAAAATACTCTTCTTTCAAAATTATTAAACAAAAATTAATCAAACTCTTTGCAATAAAATGGGAAGTGAGAGTATCACACATGTGTACATACTTCTTACCAACCCTACAGAGAAATAAAATTCATTTTTTCATCAATATATTTTATTGATGGGTATTATGATGGTTATAATTTGTTTATATTATATTTATGAAATTATTATTATTATATAATTATAATATCATATTTATCTTCATAACCTCCATTTCATTGTATGTTGATAAACTTGCCCATGCGTAATTGAGGATGACCACACACATGAAGTGTTGTAAATAATTTTATCATTTCCCCATTACATGGAGTTAAAAATGGACAATATTGATTATTATATATTATTTTTATGTTATTATAATTATTATAGAATGTTTATTTATTATTGGCATATCTTTCACTCCATCTGATAAAAATTGAAAACAATGTTCATGCCTATTTTTGTCATATTGCATCATTAAATGATGAAATAATTTTCTATAAGTTTAATGTTTTTTGATTACTATAATAATATAATTAATATATAAGATTTTTATAGTATTATTAAATTTGTTTATAATATGGATCTATGACCATTTTTCATTGTAAGAACAATAAAACCAAAAATTTATATGAAAAAATGAAATAGTAAAAACCAAAAAAGCAACGATTTTAATATTATATTATTGATACATTACTAATGAAGTGTTATAAATGGATCACATATGAATTTATAATTATTTATAGGACTCTGGAATATAATTTTAATATATTTTAATTTATTATATTGGAGGATAGTGAACATACCAAGAACGTGGAACTATTTGTACAATATTTCTAGTCTCACATTTATTCATAGAAGACATATTCTATGTTCACCACTCGTTTATTTTGTGTGGTGTATATACTAACCCATGGACTTGATATATCAAGAATATATATATCTTAATTATATATTTTTACAATCATTTCATTTTATTTTTTCATTAATTTGATGGCATAAATGATATCAATATGCATTGGTTTTAGGCTACAATGTCATTATTAATCAGGATTATTTACAAAACAAATTTTGATGATGAATTATAAAGAAATATATCTTAATAAACACTGAAATTATATTCTCCTATATTAATTTTCTAAATTACATATTTTTTATTTAGTTCTTAATATTTATATTCTCCATAGGATAAAGAATATCTTTTAGGAAAACTGACATTATTTTTAAAGTTTGATGAAATTTTTTTCTTCCTTATCCATGTTATCTAAAAAAATTCCAGATATTTTTAATATTATATTATTACTTTTGATTTAATTTCTACTCATTATATTTTTTGTAGAAAATTGTTTCAAATGAATATTTTTTTTGAATGAGGTATATTTTGATTTTTTTTCAAAAGTGTGAAAATAATGATTTATTTTAACTTATATGGAATGGAAATATTTATCAACTATATTGAACAGTCAATGTTTTGTATCGTACTATAATATATTACATGATTCTTTTCAATTATAATGATATCTATAGTATTTAAGATATTTATAAAATAAAAAGAGTTGATATTAATGATAGAAGGGTGTAACGCCCCGATTCCAGTTACCCAGAGTCGGTGCATTATTGCGTAACATTGGCATGATCACAAAAGATCAGGTCTCGAACGACTGATTAGTTTAGTAGCCTTGGAAACACTAGATACATTCATAAATGTTACATTACATCATAAATTGAAAAACTACAATAAGAAAGTCTCCGTAGTCCACACTCATATCCTATTCGGATTATCCCTGCTGGTCATTAATAAAATACTTCTTCACATCCTGGAAAATATTAAAACACTGGAAGGGGTGAGCTCAGATGCGCAGTAAGGATAACAATATTGTAGAAGCTTTCATAAATAAACATTAACATTTAAGGCAATGTATAACTAAAAAAGCCTTTTTAAAATTGAAATTCAGCATAATATGGAAAAATTAAAATTAAATAATTCCATTTACTTACTCACATGGATATTCTACTAGTCGAATAATCACATGCAATATCAATAACCACTTTAATAATGACGGAATGCATAATGACAGACTATCATAACCACGTATCCAAGGCCTCGTGCCAAGACTACAAATAAGATTTTGTCAAAGCCTCATGCCAAGACACTAGTTTGTCTCATTAGACCTACCGATGCATCGAGGAGCTATAGTGGGCTCCACCCGTCACTTATCAAGTCCAATGAATTCCTCATATGAACAGGTTTAAACATATCATAAACCATAACATAATCATATAACATAAAACATGCATAAAGGAAACATAAAATTTCCACATTTCAATCACAAGATATCAATACAACACATTGATATAATAAAAAACACTTTCAAACCCATTTTCAATACCAAAATAAAAGAAAATTAAATATTGGTATTTATTTTTCATTTGAAAACAAATTATGGCTTATAGAGGAAGCCGAAACTCAAATAATATTCACTCCAGCGGAGAAGTCATTGTCACTGCATACGTAGAAAAAACATTCCTTTTGTATTTTTGTAAAAATTCTTCATATAAAAATATTCCTTTTGAATAAAAGTAAAAGTCAAAGGGATTTATACACTGTATAAAGGAAAGTTGTGTATAAAACAAAATATGCCTCAATGAAAGGAGATTGAGATGAAGTCCATTACAAATATAATTTTTTTAAATAAAATAGATCTATTACGTGTATTAACTCTTTTTTACACATAAATAAAGTAAAAATACAAGATAGGACATAAAAATATCATGACATAATTTAAAATTAGGAGATTAACCCAAAGAATGGAAATTGGGTTAAAAAGTTCCCTTACCTCGTGTCCGACTTGACTCGACCATTCTATAACATCCTGAATAATAAAATAGAGTTAATTTATAATTTCTTAAGATCCTTTTTCAAGTTTATTATTCATTTTATATCACTTTTTACCATGTTATGAACATTATGTAATTATTTATGTTAATAACGTTCATTTTGTCGATCTTTGGTACTTGAGTCAAAAATAATCTTCTTATAATTACCAGTTGTTCATGTGGTGAAATATCCATTATATCCAGAATTATTTTCATGATTTAGATGTCATATATATTATATATATCCAGTATATACATGAATTTATAATATTACATTACATTTAGAGGTAAGAAATGAAATGCACCGTTCATGGAGACGGTAAGCCGTATGTACGCATGAACGCTACTTTCATTTCTATTTTGTTTTTCATGGAATTAAATTATAATTATATAAAGGTACAAAATAATTCCAGTATAATATAATGTATAATACCGTTTACTCCATCCATTATACATCCCACATATGGCATTAACGATTCAAATCACATTGAGGGGGCGGTAGTCCGCACTTCCTAAAATGAAAATATGGAATTTACACATAATGGAAACCATAAAGGTATCCCATAAATGAAAAATACAAAATCTTAATGAGAAAAATATTATAAATCATATATAAATATAGTGACATCTTAGTGGACACCTTTGAAGGTGTTATATGAGTGTTGAACAATCATCGTTTCGTGAGGCAGAAATTCGCCATCCACAGAAACAGTATGTTCGTTAAACTTTAGATGTAGGTGTGTGTAAGGGTAGTTTGAATAATTCTTACAAAAACATCATATTATATTGAAGGTACTGGTTTAAAAAAAATAAAGGAATAAAAAGAGTTTAAGGTGTTGGAGAAGCAAAATAAAACAAAATAACATTAGAGAAGACATTACCTTAAAATCGGGTAACACTTTTTTGATTTGAGCCAAAGTCTTCCTTCGGAAGACTTATGCCCAACTTGAGGCTTCTAGGAGTAAGAGATGGAAGTTGAGAGAGTATTTGGGCAGAGTTTGGCATATCCAAAAGGCTTTGAAGGTGTGAGTAAGGTGGTAGTGGTGGGGGCCTTTTATAAGAGGAGAGGATGGGCACTCTTGGAATGTCATGAAATGATACTTTATTATATAATGAGTTTCGGATTTTAAAGGTCCCACACTTACATATTTATAGGATAAGGTGATAAGAATTCGCAATATACTCATAAAATAGGTTTTTGACAAGTTTACGTCTTAGCCTTTACATTATCTTTTTATTTTATTGAAACCGTTAATTAATGAGGTAATCGCTGCATCATCATGCTGTCATAAATAATTTAATTTGTTTAATGTCTAATAATTATAAAAAAAATTCATGATTTAGGAAATCTTTTTAGCTATCTTATTAATATTTATGGTCAAAAATATGACTTGTATAACCTTGTATAAAGTTTTTTTAGTAAAACAACACAAGTTTGGGACATTTTTATTTTAACTTTAAATAAAAAGTTTTTAATGTAATTTTCCTACTAATGTGGCTCCATGGGGTCCCCATGTTGACCCACTGATTTTCTTGGTTGGACATGACTCATCCAATTAGGTTAGGACAAGTGTAATGGTATTTTCATATTTTTTATAATATCATTTTTACCTTAAATTTCACTAATTACCTTTAATCACGATTAATTAAACTTAAAAGTTACTATTCACCAAAAAATTATTTTAATCCCATTGAACTACATTTTACTTCCTAATGAAAACCATGTATGTCGGATTTTTGAAAATAAAATCACAGAAGTGGAAATGTTTCATATAAATGAAAGATCAGTTTTTTTACTACCACTTAGTGGTTTCACTATTGATCAAAAATTGAAGTTTTTCATAACAATCCCAAAATTTCACCCTAAGCTATAATTGATATTCCAAATTTCAAAATGATTTCTATTTTACAAAATTCCAAACATATAAGTTGCCTTAATTAATTTTATAACTAATTCCAGCTGTCATAACAAATAGTGTGTTTTTAAGAAACAATATATATCAAAAAATTGACAATTGTTTATGTCCAATTTCAAAGTGAAATTAATTATAATGAACACCATTGGATAAAATGGAAAAAATATATTCTAATTATACTTTAAAACCACTCAAAAGTATAATTTATCACTATAAATTATTTTGAATAAAAGGTTGTTTTTAAGTATTTTTCACTATTCATAAAAAATTGGAAGTTCTCAGAAAATTTAAAAAAATGAACTTAGGATAATTTCGATATGGAGAATACAAAAACGAAGTCCATTTGGCAATATAAAATTTATAAAATTTCAAAAATTAGGTATTACTATTCATAACGGCTAATTTGATTGGTTGTGGTGTGTGTTAGAACTCGAAGTTGCGTACAACACATGCTACTGTATTATTCAATGAGAAGTGTACCGTGGAAGCTTGGGGTGTTACAAAGGGTATATATTTGATTAAAAATTTTAAGTGATACTATAATGGAATTTTTTATCTTTAATTACACATTTTGATGAAAAATAAATGGTACTATTGTTATGATACAATTATTACATCCCAATTATTTCTATAGATGGTTATTTGTTATTATGGGAAGGTATTTTTTAACCCCATACCTTTTCTAGGGGTAAATAAATGATTCATTGATTAAATTTTTATGATACATGATTCATTTAAATGGGTTATTCCCCGAAAAAATGTTTACAAAAGCCATTTATTTTTTATGGGTGGTATATGATGATATTTTTTATCATTTTCCACAAATCCATTTGATTTTAATTTTATGATATATTGTAAAGGAATATATATATCCCTATAATAAATTTGGTAAATATGTATATCTCATGATATAAATAAGAATAGAATAAGAAGTGAAACTTGATAAGGAATAGATTATATCCCTTATGATAGTACATGGAGTGAACCATGAGTAATATGATGGAATAGGGAGTAAACCCATTCCACTATGATATTTTGAGTTGAGAACCATGAGTACCAGAGAAATGAATTTTTAGGATTGGTTGTTTGGATTAAAATGATATATATATATCTATATTTATGCTCTCATAGTTCATGTTCATTATATCATTTAGGATTTGTGTCTTAAGATCTACCATTATTTATGAAATGATTAATAAATAATATCTATGATATTAAGGTATTTATTTTCAAATGTTAACCACTTGTTCTCATACCAATTTTTTCTTGTTTTTAGTGAAATTTAAGGTCATTCTTGATTACCCCTTCTAAGAATATACACTCACCATTTCAAATGTTTTCTTTCCTCAATATATGAGGAAATGTATTATGTATGAGTTGTCTAATAAAGGTGACATTTGTAACTAAACATGTATGGATGTATTTAGATCATTTATAATCCATTTATGTATATATCTAGGCTTCCATGAAACTAAATATGTATGGTTTGTGGGTGTGTATTTTTTAAATGTATATAATATTCTTAAAAAATGTTGTAATCACTATGTATGAAAATTATGTATCACTGTAGTTTTGATCATTGTAAATGTTTAGCTAATAATTTTATATTAAGAGTGGATACAATTGGTAAAAACACATATCATATTTATCATCATAGTATAATATCCTAGTGTTTTTAAGGAGGTAATTATTTAATTTTTTATAAATAAATCCATGTATGGAAACTATTAGTGTAAATGGTTTTTGAATAGAATCATATAAGATATATAACTCTGAAATGAGTTGGTTTAGAATATATCAGACCTCAATATTATCCATGCTATGGGTTTCCTTGTTTCCCACTATTTTATGCTCTTAGTGTGGAAGTCATTGGTTAAGTCATGTTTTCCATATGGACGATTATAAAGGATTTGAATATACGATAACCAACGATGGCCAAGGTTAAACCTAATGTGTAATAGATGTAAAATAATCTATCATGACGTAGACATAAAATTCATGTTTTTTCATGATTATATGTTTCATCTCTATAATAATTGTTACACACATTATACTTTTGGTGGTAGTAAATGGTAGGAAACACAAGGATCCATGTTTATACTGATGGAAAATGTATTCCCCTTCATCACGAAAAACCAACTCAAATATGAAATGTAAGGACAATACGAATGATTATTCCTAATAATCATTCACATTAGACACTTTTCAACCTAAAAAGGGTGAGATGATTTGATAAACTACTAATAGAAACATTATATTTCATGTGGACCATGAGTGAATGAAGGGTTGTATTACATTATGTCAATTATGTGAGAGGAAGAATTCAAGGGAATGCCTCATTGGAATATGATTGTTTTCATGGGTGAGGAAAATATTCATATAGACCATGTTATTTCTTAGGAAAAATGAAAATTTTGATTAATGTAATATATGATAATTATAGTATCGTTATGGTATCCATAATGATTGATTATTATAAATGATAACTGTATAGGGATTATGAAAAAATAAATTTACAAAGGTAAAATTCCAAGATGATTATAAATAGTGTTGTCGTGTAATGGTATTTCTATTGATGATGTTGAGAATAAAAATGAAATATGAAAGGAAATAAGTACGAAGGATTATGATAAAAAATCTTTTTAATGGTTCGAATAATGAATTGGAATGATTGAAGTGTTTATAAATGGGTTTTAATAATTATGTTGTAAATGTATATTTTGAATAGAACTGTGGTTATAAGATTCATATAACATAGAAATATTCTTTTGTAGAACTTTTTCATTAATGATATTCTATAATATTTTAAATGATACAAACTAAATAGAGTAGTAATTTAACGACAAATATAATTTATTGAGAACTATGGATTTAGTAAAAGGTAAAACATAATATATATATATATATGATATTTATTTAATAATGTTTAGGTTGGACACATAGATTGTTGATATTGATAATGTATATGATATATATTAAATACCACAGAAGTGAATATTAATTTGAAAGAAAAATAAATTATGATATATTTTACTAAATTTTAATAATATTTATATTTATAGAAAATATTTGATAGTCTATGATTTATTTTATGAAAAAGGATATGGTTGATTTCATGAACTATATATTTTTTCATTGGGTTTTTCTGTTGATTATTATTATAATCTTTTATTAATTTAAATAAAAGTATTTACATTTTTATTATATGCTAATAAGAGCTACATTATGATCATAAGGTTACTAATGATAAGTTAGTTACTGAAATGTATTGATCTTATTTAAAAAATTATTTATTATTTTTATTGAAGATACATTTTTTATGGTTATTATAGTAATCCAATTAAATAATTAAGTATTCTGAACTCTATGTGAATTTTTTAATGACTTGAGATTAATATATGATTTATCGATATTGGAAAACTTGTGCTAAAAATTATGTTTTATAAATTTATAGTGATTGGACAATTGAAATGTGTATCCTATTATCCATAAATAGAAAATTTTATTCTTTAGTAATGAAAATGTCATCGTTATTCCTTTGAATAAGATATTAAGTGTAAATTCATTTATCAAAACCTAAAGAATAAAATTGTGCCCATAAAATTGAATGAAATAAAGTAAGAATATTTTAGTATATTATCTAAAATGTTAGTGAATTAATCCATAAATTATATTTCAAGTATCTCCAAATTTAAAAGCAATTTTTTGTAATTTTTTTTTGTTGAATTGGTGTTCTTTGAGACATCACATATTTGTGGATTTTTTGACAGTACCTTCCTAATGGAAAGGTACTTATTCACACAATATTATTCCATTCATTCTATTTTTTTTCCTCTATGCCTAAATTTTATCTTCCCACCAATTATATAATATCTAGGAACATTATAAGGTGTTATTTTGGATAACCATTATGTATTATACATTCTATGTTTAAAATATGTATTATTAAGACATTATATGTTATATGATTTTAATAAGGGAATTTTAAAATATTAATCCATTTACTACCAAGATATCAATACAACACATTGATATAATAAAAAAAACATTCAAAACCATTTTCAATATAAAAATAAAAGAAAATTAAATATTTGTATTTATATTTCATTTAAAAGAATAATGGCTTATAGAGGAAGCCGAAACTCAAATAATAGTCATGACGGTGGAGAAGTCATTGTCGCCGCATACGTAGAAAAAACAGTCCTTTTTTCATTTAGTAAAAATTCTTCATATAAAAAGATTCCATTTAAATAAAATTAAAAGTCCATGGGGTTTATACACCGTATAAAAGAAAGTAGTGTATAAAACAAAATATGCCTCAATGAAAGGATATTGAGACGTAGTCCCTTACAAAGATCATTTTTTTAAATAAAATATATCTATTACGTGTATTAACTATAAGTACACATAAATAAAGTTCAAATACAAGACAGGACATAAAAATCATGATATACTTTGAAATTAGGAGATTAACCCAAAGAAGGGAAATTGGGTTAAAAAGATCACTTACCTCGTGTCCGACTTGACTCGACCATTCTTTAACCTCATGAATAATAAACTAGAGTTAATTTATAATTTCTTAAGAACATTTTTCATTTCTATTATTCCTTTTATATCACTTATTACCATGTTATGAACATTATGTAATTATTTATGTTAATTACGGATGTTTTGTCGATCTTTGGTACTTGAGTCAAAAATAATCTTCTTATATTTACAAGTTGTTCATGTGGTGAAATATCCATTACATCTAGGATTATATTCACTATTTATATATAATATATATCATATATATCCAGTATATACATGCATTTATAATATTATATAACATTTAGAGGTAAGAAATGAAAAATGCACCGTTCATAGAGACGGTAAGCCGTACGTACGCATGAACGCTACTTTCATTTCTATTTCATATTTAATGGAATGAAATTATAATTATAAAAATGTATAATATAATTCCAGTATAATATAATGTATAATACCATTTACTCCATCCTTTATACATCCCACATGTGGCATTAAAGATTCAAATCACTTTGAGGGGGCGGTAGTCGGCAGTTCCAAAAATGAAAATATCGTGTTACCCATAATGGAAACCATAAAGGTATGCCATAAATGAAAAATACAGAATCTTAAGGAAAACATCAACATATTATATATACCTTTGAAGGTGTTATATGAGTGTTGAACAATCATCATTTCGTGAGGCAGAAATTCGCCATCCACAGAAACAGTATGCTCTTTAACATTTAGATGTAGGTGTCTGTAAGGGTAGCTCGAATCCTTCTTATAAAAACATCCTAGTATATTGGAGATACTGTTGTTGTTACAAAAGAAAGGAATAAAAATAGTTTAAGGGTTTTGAGAAGAAAAATAAAACAAAATAAAATAAGAGAAGGCATTACCTAAAAATCGGGTGACTCTTTTTTGATTTGAGCTAAAGGCTTCTTTAGGAAGAATTCTGCCCAAAGTGAGGATTCTAGGAGTAATATAAGGAAGTTGAGAGATTACTTGGGCAGAGGATGGCTGAGCTAAAAGGATTTGAAGGTTTGCATAAGGTGGTGGTGGTGGGGGCCTTTTATAAGAGGAGGGGAGGGGCACTCTTGGAAAGTAATGAAATGTTACATTATTATATAATGAGTTTCGGATTTTTAAGGGTCCCACACTTATATATTTCGAGGATATGGTGATAAGGGTTAGAAATATACTAATACAATAGGTTTTTGACAATTTTATGTCTTAGATTTTACATTATAATTTAATTTTATTTAAATTGTTAATTAATGAGGTAATCGCTGCATCATATGGGTGTCATAAATAATTTAATTTATTTAATTTCTAAAAATTATAAAAAAATCATCATGATTTATGAAATCTTTTTAGATTTATAAAGAATAATTATGGTCAAAAATATGACTTGAATAACCCCATTTAAAAATTGTTTTAGTAAAACAACTCAAGGTTGTGACATTTTTATTTTAACATTAAATAAAAAGTTTTTAATGTCATTTTCCTACCAAAGTGGCTCCATGGGGTCCCCCAGTTGACACATGGATTTTCATGGTCGGACATGACTCATCCAATAGGGGTAGGACAAGTGTAAATGTATTTTAATATTTTTATAATATCATTTTTACCTTAAATTTCACCAATTACCTTTAATCACGATTAATTAAACTTAAAAGTTACTATTCACCAAAAAAATTATTTTAATCCCATTGAACTGCATTTTACATAATAATGAAAACCATGTATGTCGGATTTTTGAAAATCAAATCACAGAAGTGGAAATGTTTCATTTAAACGAAAGATCAGTTTTTTAGCTACCACTTAGTGGTTTAACTATTCATCAAAAGTTGAAGTTTTTTAGAACAGTCCCAAAATTTCACCCTAAGTTCTAATTGATATTCCGAATTAAAAAATGATGTCTATTTTAAAAAATTCCAAACATATAAGTTGAATTACTTAATTTTATAACTAATTCCCGCTGTCAAAACAAATAGGGTGTTTTTAAGAAATAATATATATCAAAAGATTGACAATTGTTTATGTCCAATTTCAAAGTGAAATTAATTATAATGAACACCATTTGATAAATTGGTAAAAATATATTATAATTATACTTTAAAACCACTCAATATTATAATTTATCACTATAAATTTTTTTGATTAAAAAGGTTGTTTTTAAGTATTTTTCACTATTCATAATAAAATTGGAAGTTCTCAAAAAATTACAAAAAATTCAACTTAGGATAAATTAGATATTCCGAATACAAAAATGAAGTCCATTTGGAAAGATAAAATTTAAAAAATTTAAAAAATTAGGTATTACTATTCATAACAGCTACTTTGATTGGTTTTGGTGTGTGTTAGAACTCAAAGTTTCGTACAACACACACTACTATATTATTCAAAGAGAAGTGTACCGTGGATGCTTGGGGTGTTACATTCTCCTCTCCTTCAAAAAATTCCATCCTCAAAATTTCATATAATATCACTATATAAAAAGACTCGGTTGATTATTCATCATATGTTCCTCTGATTCTCACGTTTCCTCCTCCATCTTATGGTTTCTCCATAGAACTTATACCAGACGATTCATCCAGTTTCTCAGTACTTGTTCTCTTGTATCAAGAATCCTGACGGGCTCTTCGTAATAAGACAGATCAGTTTCCAGTTCTAATTTCTCATAGGTGAGGACATGCGTTGGGTCAGACATGTATTTTCTCAATAGTGATACGTGGAATACATAATGAACTTTGGAGAGACTTGGTAGCATTTCCAAATGGTAAGTTACATCCCCAATTCGTTCTAGAATTTCGACGGGTCTGATGTACCTGGGAATCAATTTACCCTTCTTACTAAAACGTACAACTCCCTTCCATGGAGATACCTTCAAGAAAACATGATCTCCTATCTGAAATTCCAAATCATTCTTTCGTTTGTCGTCATACCTATTCTGCCTACTTTGAGCTGATTTGATGTTGTTTTGGGTTACTTTCACCTTTTCCATCGTTTCCTCCAACAGTTCTGGGCCTACAAGTTTTCTTTCACCAACGTCATCCCAATAGGTTGGTGTGCGACATCTCTTTCCATATAACGCTTCATATGGTTCCATCTGAATACTTTAATGGAAGATATTATTATAGGAAAATTCTACCAAAGGTAAATATTGATCCCACATTCCTTGAAGGTCATGTGAGCATGATCTCAACATGTCTTCTAAGGTTTGAATAGTTCGTTCTGATTGTCCATCTGTTTGAGGGTGGTAAGATGTGCTCAAACGATGTTCAGTATCCAAGGCCTTCTAAAGAGTTTTCCAGAATCTTGATGTAAAATGAGGATCATGATCCGAGACAATCGAAAGGGGTACTCCATGATGTTTCACAACTTCATTAATATATAGTCTTGCTAGACGTTCAAGTGGTAGATCTTCCCTTATAGTAAGAAAATGTTCTGACTTCGTGAGACGATCAATGATGACCCATATTTCGTCAGCCCTTCTAGGAGTATTTGGTAGTCCCATGACAAAATCCATCATAATTTTTTCCCATTTCCACTCAGGTATGGGAAGAGGTTGCAATACTCCACCAGGCAGTTGCCTTCCAGCTTTCACTTGTTGAAAAACCATACATATTGACAATAAATCCGCAATCTCCCTCTTCATTTTGTGCCACAAAAAATGTCACTTTAAATCTCTATACATTTTTGTGATCCCAGGGAGTATAGAGAAATTTGGAATATGAGAATCATCCAACAATTCCCCTTTAAATCAGGTATATCGGGAACACAAAGTCTCCTCCCAAATTTCAAAATTTCATCTTCATACACAAAGTCACACAATCGCCCATAATTCACAACTTTAATCTTCTTTTTCAACTCTTCATAATTGGCCTGAGAAGAATTTATCCTTTATAGTAATGATAGTTTGGCAACCATTTGAAAGAAATTTGATGTTTCACCCTCCATGGTGATTCCCATATCCATCATTACTAGATCCATAAATATAGGATCCCTTTCCACTCTCATAATGTTCAAAACTCCATGATCTTTTATACTCAAAGAATATGAAACCTTATTTGCCTTCCCTGGGTGGTAGTGTATCGTGCAATCATAATCCTTGAGTATTTCAAGCCATCGTGTTGAGTTCTTTTTGTGAGAAAATATATTTCAAACTCTTATGATCGGTATATATCTCAAATTATTCACCATAGAGATAATGTATCCATATCTTCAAGGCAATGATTACAGCAGCTATCTCGAGATCGTGAGTAGGATAGTTCTGCTCATGAATTTTTAGTTATCGTGATGCATAGGCAATAACCCTATCATTCTACATAAGGACACAAGCATGTATTTTTATTGATGTGTCACTATAAATAACGAACCCATCATTCCCTGATGGTAGAGTCAATATAGAAGCATTGAGTAGTCTTCTCTTCAGTTCTTCAAAACATTCTTCACACTCTTTTGTCTAGAAAAATTTTACCCCTTTACGTGTGAGCTTCGTTAATGGGTTAGCCAATCGGGAAATTTTTTTGAAAAAACGTTGATAATAACCTGCCAATCCAATAAAGCTGCATACCTCAGTTATACGCATCGGTGTTGTACATTCTTGGATTGCCTTAGTCATATAAGGATCAACGGAAATTAAATCCTTAGAGACAATATGGCCAAGAAAAGAAATCTCCTGAAGCCAGAATTCACACTTTCTAAACATCCCATATAATTCATGCCTTCTAAGAGTCTTCAAGATAATGTGCAAGTGATTTTCATGATCTTCGTAGTTTTTGGAGTATACCAAGATATCATCAATAAATACCACCACAAAATCATCAAAATATTCCTTGAAAACTCTATTCATTAGATCCATGAATACAGAGGGTGCATTAGTCGATCCGAAAGGCATTACTGTAAACTCGTAATGCATGTATCTTGTTCGAAATGTTGTCTTCGGAATGTCTTCCTTCTTCACACAAAACTGATGGAATCAAGATCGAAGTTCAATCTTTGAAAATTATTGAGCTCCATAAAATTGATCAAATAAATCATCAATGCGAGGTAGGGGATACTTGTTCTTTATTGTTATAGCATTGATCTCCCTGTAGTCAATGCACAACCTCATAGATACATCTTTCTTCTTAACAAAAAGGACAGGGGATCCCCATTGAGAAACACTAGGGCGAATAAATCCCTTATTACTCAATTCCTCTAATTGTTTCTTTAGTTCAACTAATTCCACGGTGTTCATTCTATAAGGGGTCTTCGATATAGGCCTTTATCTAGAAATTAAATCAATGGAAAACACAACTTCTTGTTCTGGAGGATGTCTAGGTAAATCTTCCAGAAACACATCTACATATTCTTTCACAATACGTAGATCCTCTATTTGAACATTCCTTTCGTCGCCCTTATTTATTTCATTCTCTTCCTTCCCAATAATTTAATTTAGTTGAGCTACTGGGGGTGGATCTAAATAAGAATTAGGTGGTGATGATTCTGCTCAAAAAATAAGGTGTTCCTTATCATCATCATAAAAAATCGTAACCTCCTTCTTCTTATAATAAATATTTGAATCATAGTCCAAAATCCAATCCATACCGAGGATTATATCAAACTCAATCATAGGTATGACAATGAGATCAGTTGATAAAGAACATTAATGTGCTCTAATGGGAACTGATTCACAAAACTTTGTTGCAATGACACTTCCCTTTGGAGTTTTGACTGAAAATTATCTTTTTTAAATCAAATAGTAAATATCTAATTTTCTTAGGAAACTAGGAAGATATGAATCAATGTGATGATCCAGAATCAAAAAAATCATTTTCTAAACATGACGTAACCATTGAATTACCTTCCACCACGTCTTTCAGAGCTTCAACCTAAGCAGTAGTGACAGAATAAGTTTGGCCTTGATCCCTTGGCCTCTTCTGAGGTAATTTCCCCGGACGCTTTGGACATTCATTTGAATAATGTCTTATCTCTCTACAATTATAGCATTCCACATTGACAACAACTTTCTTTCCCTTGCAATCATAAACTTGGTGGCCTTTTTCACCACACTTGTAACAGACTCCCATCCCCTTCAAGCAAGTACCGGGGTGTTTCTTCCCACATTTACTGCAGGACTGATATTAAAATTTTCCCTTCTTCCCCTTATTTCCATTTCCAGATTGATCAGATGATCTCTTCTTTTCTTTCTTTGCTTTAAAGTCATAATACTTAGAGAATTCATTTTCCGTCTTGATAGCACAGGAGACAATATCTTCATACGAAGAGAAGGTTTGTGAGACTAATGCTCGACGGAGAAATGGTTTTCACCCATAAATGAAACGATCAATCATACTTCTTGGGTTATGTATATAATCTGCAACATGCCTCACTAACCTTGTTAAGTTATCCTCATACATTGCGATATTCTCATCCTCCTTCTACCTCAGACTCAGAAATTGCCTTTCCATATCTGCTCGATGGTCATGTGGAATGTATTTTTCTATGAAAATTTACTTAAACTCCCTCCATTCCATACTTGATACTTCTTCATATTCCTTTGTGTTTTGAATCAGCGACCACCATTGATCAACATCTCCAGTGAGGTGTTAGACTGCCATGACAACCTTCTCCCTTTCGCTACTCCCCAAGGCGTGGAATATTTTCTCTAAGGAGTTTATACATTGCTCAACTACTAATGGATTTGTACCCCCATTAAATGTTGGTGGTTGTTACTTCATGCAGAGGTCTAAAATTGTTCCTCCACGTTGCATATCAGGGTGCTATATACAAGTAAGTTTATTATTTATAACCTGAGTGAGTTGTCCCATTATGGTAATAAGTTGATCAGCACTAGTTTAATCCCCAGATCCATAATAATTATCATGAGGAGGAGGGAAATACCTACACGGAGTGCGTGCATTGATACGGTTTCCATTCCTTCCACTAGGCTCCATTTCTAAACAATGGCATAAACTAGATTAGTTTATAAATCAAAATACACAATTCCATACTTGTAAAATACTTAACATAAATTTAACTATTTATGGATATAATCCATAATCATAAAAATGTTTTTCTTTGAGGAAGTATATACTCATAACCCATCATAGTGGTTTGTAAAGAAAATGAGAATTATCATAAGCATATCCCCCGGGAGTGTCGTAACCAAGAGTGCAGCAAGGCCCGTTGTCGTGCACCAGTTCTCGTTCGAGTCTAGCTCAAAGTGGTGTATTTGGGTTTTACCCCCAGGTACATCTGTTCCAGAGCCGCCTCATCCAACTCATATCTAGACAGGGATGTATTTCTCAGAAAACTCACAAAATCTATATAATACCAAAATTCTAGGAAGTTCTTCTATACTAATCCTCAAAGTCTATCTTTGGGCTATGTGCTCTAATCAGAGTTTATATAAATCTAGCATTCAAGGATAGTACTAAACTGCCTCTGATACCAACTGTAATGCCCCATCCCCAGTTACCTAGAGTCGATGCATTATTTCATAACATTGGCATGATCACAAAAGATCAAGTCTCTAAAGACCAATTAGTTTAGTAGCCTTGGAAACACTAGATACATTCATAAATGTTACATTACATTATAAAGTGACAAACAACAATAAGAAAGTCTCCATAGTCCACACTGATATCCTCTTCTTACTATCCCTGTAGGTCATTCATAAAATACTTCTTCACATCCTAGAAAATATTAAAACACGGGAAAGGGTGAGCTCAGATGCTCAGTAAAGATAATAATATTCCGGAAGCATTCATAAATAATAATTAACATTTAAGGCAATGTATAACTAATGAATAGCCTTTTTAAACTTGAAATTCACCATAATATGGAAAAAATAAAATTAAATAATTCCATTTACTTACTCACATGGATATTCTACTAGTCGAATAATCACATGCAATATCAATAACCACTTTCATAATGATGGAATTCATAATGCCAGACTATCATAACCACGTAGCCAAGGCCTCGTTCCAAGACTACAAATAAGTTTTTGTCATGGCCTCATGCCAAGACAATAGTTTGTCTCATGAGACCTACCGATGCATCGAGGAGCTATAGTGGGCTCCACCCATAACTTATTAAGGCCAATGCATTCCTCATATAAACAGGTTTAAACATATCATAAACCATAACATAATCGTATAACATAAAACATGCATAAAGGAAACATAACATTTCCACATTTCAATCACAAGATATCAATACAACACATTGATATAATAAAAAACACTTTCAAAACCATTTTCAATACCAAAATAAAAGAAAATTAAATATTGGTATTTATTTTTCATTTGAAAAAAAATTATGGCTTATTGAGGAAGTCGAAACTCAAATAATAGTCACGACGGTGGAGAAGTCATTGTCACCACATACGTAGAAAAAACATTCCTTTTTTTTGTAAAAATGCTTCATATAAAAATATTCCTTTTGAATAAAATTAAAAGTCAAAGGGATTTATACACCGTATAAAGGAAAGTTGTGTATAAAACAAAATATGCCTCAATGAAAGAAGATTGAGATGATGTCCCTTACAAATATAATTTTTTAAATAAAATCGATCTATTACGTCTATTAACTCTTTTTAAACATAAATAAAGTACAAATACAATATAGGACATAAAAATATCAAGACAAAATTTGAAATTAGGAGATTAACCCAAAGAATGGAAATTGGGTTAAAAAGTTCCCTTACCTCCTGTCCGACTTGACTCGACCGTTCTTTAACCTCCTTAATAATAAAATAGAGTTAATTTATAATTTCTTAAGAACATTTTTCAAGTTTATTATTCATTTTATATCACTTATTACCATGCTATGAACATTATGTAATTATTTATGTTAATAACTGTTGTTTTGTCGATCTTTGGTACTTGAGTCAAAAATAATCTTCTTATAATTACCAGTTGTTCATGTGGTGACAATCCATTATATACAGAATTATATTCATGATTTAGATGTCATATATATCATATATATCTAGTATATACATGAATTTATAATATTACATAACATTTATATATAAGAAATGAAATGCACCGTTCATGGAGACGGTAAGCCGTACGTATGCTTGAACGAAACTTTCATTTCTATTTCGTATTTAATGGAATGAAATTATAATTATATAAAGGTATAATATAATTCCAGTATAATATAATGTATAATACCATTTACTCCATCCTTTATACATCCCACATATGGCATTAACGATTCAAATCACTTTGGGGAGGCGGTAGTCCGCAGTTCCAAAAATGAAAATATCACGTTACCCATAATGGAAACCATAAAGGTATGCCATAAATGAAAAATACAGAATCTTAAGGAAAACATAAACATATTATATATCATTTATAAATATAGTGACATCTTAATGGACACCTTTTAAGGTGTTATATGAGTGTTGAACAATCATCGTTTCGTGAGACAGAAATTCGCCATCCACAGAAACTGTATGCTCTTTAACATTTAGATGTATGTGTGTGTAAGGGTAGTTCGAATCCGTCTTATAAAAGCATCCTAGAATATCTTAGCTACTGGTTTTGTTACAAAAGAAAGGAATAAAAAGATTTTAAGGGGTTGGAGAAGAAAAATAAAACAAAATAAATTAAGGGAAGACATTACCTTAAAATCGGGAAACTCTTTTTTGATTTGAGCCAAAGGCTTCCTTCGGATGAATTCTGACCAAAGTTTGGATTCTAGGAGTAAGATAGGGAATTTTAGAGAGTATTGTGTCCGAGTTTGGCCAAGCCAAAAGGCATTGAAGGTTTGAGTAAGGTGGTAGTGGTGGGGGCCTTTTATAAGAGGAGAGGAGGGGCACTCTTGGAAAGTCATGAAATGTTACTTTATTATATAATGAGTTTCGGATTTTAATGGTCCCACACTTATATATTTGGAGGATAAGTTGATAAGGGTTCGAAATATACTAATCCAATAGGGTTTTGACAATTGTATGTCTTATATTTTACATTATCATTTTATTTTATTTAAATCGGTAATTAATGAGGTAATCGCTGCATCATATGGGTGTCATAAATAATTTAATTTATTTAATTTTAAAAAAATTAAAAACAATTATCATGATGTAGGAAATCTTGTTAGGTTTCTAAAGAATATTTACTGTCAAAAATATGACTTGAATATCCCCATTTAAAAATTGTTTTAGTAAAACAACTCAAGTTTGTGACATTTTTATTTTAACATTAAATAAAATTTTTAATGTCATTTTCCTACCAAAGTGGCTCCATGGGGTCCCCAAGTTGACCCATGGATTGTCTTGGACGGCCATGAATCATAAAATAGGTGTAGGAAAAGTTTTAAGGTATTTTCATATTTTTATAATATCATTTTTACCATAAATTTCACCAATTACCTTTAATCGCGATTAATTAAACTTAAAAGTTACTATTCACAAAAAAATATTTTAATTCCATTGAACTACATTTTACATCATAATGAAAACCATGTATGTCGGATTTTTGAAAATCAAATCACAGAAGTGGAAATGTTTCATTTAAACGAAAGATTAGTTTTGTAGCTACCACTTAGTGATTTCACTATTCATCAAAAGTTGAAGTTTTTTACAACAATCCCAAAATTTCACCCTAAGATCTAATTGATATTCTGAATTCAAAAATGATTTCTATTTTACAAAATTCCAAACATATAAGTTGAATTAATTAATTTTATAACTAATTCTCGCTGTCAAAACAAAAAGGGTGTTTTTAAAAAACAATATATATCAAAAGATTGACAATTGTTTATGTCCAATTTCAAAGTGAAATTAATTCTAATGAACACCATTGGATAAATTGGTAAAAATATATTCTAATTATACTTTAAAACCACTCAATAGTATAATTTATCACTATAAATTTTTTTGATTAAAAAGGCTGTTTTTAAGTATTTTTCACTATTCATAAAAAAATTGGAAGTTCTCCAAAAATTACAAAAAATTAAACATAGGATAAATTCAATATTCCGAATACAAAAACAAAGTCCATTTTTCAGGATAAAATTTATAAAATTTCAAAAATTAGGTATTACTATTCATAACGGCTACTTTGATTGGTTTTGGTGTGTGTTAGAACTCGAACTTGCGTACAACACACACTACTATATTATTCAAAGAGAAGTGTACCGTGGATGCTTGGGGTGTTACATTCTCCTATCCTTCAAATAATTAAACCCTCGAAATTTCATATAATATCACTGTATAAAAAGACTCTGTTGATTCTTCATAATATGTTCCTCGGGTTCCCATGTTGCCTCATCCATCTTATGGTTTCTCCATAGAACTTTTACCAGATGAGTCATCCAGTTTCTCAGTACTTGTTCTCTTGTATAAAGAATCCTGACGGGCTCTTCGTAATAAGATAGATCAGTTTCCAGTTCTAATTTCTCATAGGTGAGGACATGCGTTGGGTCAGGCATGCATTTTCTCAACAGTGATACATGGAATACATAATGAAATTTGGAGAGACTTGGTGGCATTTCCAAATGGTAAGTTACATCCCCAATTCGTTCTAGAATTTCGAAGGGTCTGATGTACCTGGGAATCAATTTACCCTTCTTACTAAAACGTACAACTCCCTTCCATGGAGATACCTTCAAGAAATCATGATCTCCTACCAGAAATTACAAATCCTTCCTTCGGTTGTCAGCATAGCTCTTCTGCCTACATTGAGATTCTTTGATGTGGTTTTGGATTACTTTTACCTTTTCCATCGTTTCCTCCACCAGTTCTGGGCCTACAAGTTTTCTTTCACCAATGCCATCCCAACAGGTTGGTGTGCGACGTCTCTTTCCGTATAACCCTTCATATGGTGCCATCTGAATACTTTAATGGAAGATATTATTATAAGAGAATTCTACCAGAGGTAAATATTGATCCCACATTCCTTGAGGGTCAAGTGAGCATGATCTCAACATGTCTTCTAAGGATTGAATAGTTCTTTCTGATTGTCCATTTGTTTGAGGGTGGTAAGCAGTGCTCAAACGAAGTTCAGTATCCAAGGCCTTCTAAAGACTTTTCCAGAATCTTGATGTAAAACAAGGATCACGATCCAAGACAATCGAAAGGGGTACTCCATGAAGTCTCACAACATCATTAATATATAGTCTTTCTAGACGTTCAAGTGGTAGATATTCCCTTATAGCAAGAAAATTTTCTGACTTCCTGAGATGATCAACGATGACCCAAATTACGTCATTCCTTCTAGGAGTCTTTGGTAGTCCCATGACAAAATCCATCGTAATATTATCCCATTTCCACTCAGGTATGGGAAGAGGTTTCAATACTCCACCAGGCAGTTTCCTTCCAGCTTTCACTTGTTGACAAACCATACATATTGACAATAAATCCGCAATCTCCCTCTTCATGTTGTCCCACCAAAAATGTCCCTTTAAATCTCTATACATTTTGGTGCTCCCAGGGTGTATATAGAAATTGGAACTATGAGAATCATCCAACAATTCCCTCTTTAAATCAGGTATATCGGGAACACAAAGTCTCCTCCCAAATTTCAAAATTGCATCTTCATACACAAAGTCACTCAATCTCCCATCATTCACAACTTTAATCTTCTTTTTCAACTCTTCATCATTGGCCTGAGAACACATTATCCTTTATAGTAAAGATGGGTTGGAAACCATTTGAAAAAAATTTGATGTTTCACCCTCCATGGTGATTCCCATATCCATATTTACTAGATCCATAAAAATAGGATCCCGTTCCACTCTCATCATGTTGAAAACTCCCTAATCTTTTCTACTCAAAGAATCTGCAACCTTATTTTCCTTCCCTGTGTGGTAGTGTATCATGCAATCATAATCCTTGAGTAGTTCAAGCCATCACATTTTCCTCATATGGAGTTCTTTTTGTGAGAAAATATATTTCAAACTCTTGTGATCGGTATATAACTCACATTATTCACCATAGAGATAATGTCTCCATATCTTCAAGGCAATGATTACAATAGCTATCTCCAGATCGTGAGTAAGATAGTTCTTCTCATGAATTTTTAGTTATCGTGATGCATAGTCAATAACCCTATCATTCTACATAAGGACACAACCATGTATTTTCATTGATGCATCACTATAAATAACAATCACATCATTCCCTGATGGTAGAGTCAATATAGGAGCATTGAATAGTATTCTCTTCAGTTCTTCAAAACATTCTTCACACTCTTTTGTCCAGACAAATTTTACCCCTTTACGCGTGAGCTTCCTTAATGGGTTAGCCATTCGGGCAAAATTTTTGACAAAACGTCGATAATAACCTGCCAAACCAATAAAGATGCATACCTCAGTTATACGTGTCGGTGCGGTACATTCTTGGATTTCCTTGGTCATATAAGGATCAATAGAAATTCCAACCCTTGAGACAATATGGCCAGGAAAAGAAATCGCCTGAAGCTAGAATTCACACTTTCTAAACTTCCCATATAATTCATGCCTTATGAGAGTCTTCAAGATAATGCGCAAGTGATTTTCATGATCTTCATAGTTTTTGGAGTATACCAAGATATCATCTATAAATACCACCACAAAATCATCAACATATTCCTTGAAAACTCTATTCACTAGATCCATGAATACAGAGGGGGAATTAGTCAATCCTAAAGGCATTACTGTAAACTCGTAATGCCTGTATCTTGTTTGAAATGCTGTCTTCGGAATGTCTTCCTTCTTCACACAAAACTGATGGTAACAAGACCGAAGTTCAATCTTTGAAAATTATTGATCTCCATAAAATTGGTCAAATAAATCATAAATGCGTGGTAGGGGATACTTGTTCTTTATTGTTATATCATTGATCTCCCTGTAGTCAACGCACAACCTCATAGATACATCTTTCTTCTTAACAAAAAGGACAGGGGCTCCCCATTGAGAAAAACTAGGGCAAATAAATCCCTTATTACTCAATTCCTCTAGTTGTTTCTTTAGTTCAACTAATTCCACGGTGGTCATTCTATAAGGGGTCTTCGATATAGGCCTTGATCTAGGAATTAAATCAATGGAAAACACAACTTCTTGTTCTGGAGGATGTCCAGGTAAATCTTCCAGAAACACATCTACGTATTCATTGAAAATAGGTGCATACTCTATTTGAACATTCCTTTCCTCTCCCTTAGTCATTTCATTCTCTTCCTCCCCAATAATTGAATTTAGTTGAGCTACTAGGGGTGGATATAAATAAGAATTAGGTGGTGATGATTCTACTCAAAAAATAAGGTCTTCCTTATCATCATCATCAAAAATCATAACCTCCTTCTTATTACAATAAATATTTGAATCATATTACAAAAGCCAATCCATACCGAGGATTATATCAAACTCAATCATATGTATGACAATGAGATCTATGGATAAAGAACATTGATGTTATCTAATGGGAACTGATTCATAAAACTGTGTTGCAATGACACTTCCCTTAAGAGTTTTGACTGAAAATTCTCTTTTTTAAATCAAATTGGAAATATCTAATTTTCTTAGCAAACTGGGAAGATATGAAACAATGCGATGATCCAGAATCAAACAACGAATTTTCTAAACATGAGTAAACCATTAAATTACCTTCCACCATGTCTTTCAGAGCTTCAACCTCAGCAGTAGTGATAGAATAAGTTTGGCCTTGATCCCTTGGCCTCTTCTGAGGTAAGTTCCCCTGACGCTTAGGACATTCATTTGCATAATGTCCTATCTCTCTACACTTATAGCATTCCAAATTGTCAACAACTTTCTTTCCCTTGCAATCATGAACTTGGTGGCCTTTTTCACCACACTTCTAACAGACTCCCATCCCCTTTAAGCAAGAACTGGGGTGTTTCTTCCCACTTTTACTACAGGATTGATATTAAAATTTTCCCTTCTTCCCCTTATTTCAATTTCCAGATTGATCAGATGATCTCTTCTTTTCTTGGTTTCCTTTAAAGTCATAAGACTTAGAGAATTCCTTTTCCATCTTGATAGCACACAAGACAATATCTTCGTACGACGAGAAGGTTTGTGAGACTAATGCTAGACGAAGAAATGGTTTTAACCCATCAAAGAAACGATCAATCATAATTCATGGGTTATGTATATAATTTGCAACATGCCTCGCTAACCTTGTAAAGTTAGCCTCATACATTGCGACATTCTCAACCTCCTTCTACCTCAGACTCAAAAATTTCCTTTCCATATCTACTAGATGGTCATGTGGAATGTATATTTCTATGAAAATTTTCTTAAACTCCCTCCATTCCATACTTGATACTTCTTCATCTTCCTTTTTGTTTTGAATCAGCAACCACCATTGATCAGCATCTCCAGTGAGGTGGTAGACTTCCATGACAACCTTCTCCCTTTCGCTACTCCCCAAGGTGTGGAATATTTTCTCTAAGGAGTTTATCCATTTCTCAGCTACTAATGGATTTGTACCCCCATTAAATTTTGGCGGTTGTTTCCTCATACAGAGGTTTAACATTGATCCTCCACGTTGCAGATCAGGGTGCTCCATACGAGTAAGGTTATTATTTATAACCTGAGTGAGTTGTCCCCGTATGGTAATAAGTTGACCAGCACTAGTTGTATCCCTAGATCCACAATAATTATCTTGAGAAGGAGGGTAATCCCTACACGGAGTGCGTGCATTCATACAGTTTCCATTCCTTCCACAAGGTACCATTTCTAAACAATGGCATAAACTAGATTTGTTTATGAATCAAAATACACAATTCCATACTTGTAAAATACTAAACATAAATGGAACTATTTATGGATATAATCCATAATCCTAAAAATGTTTTTCTTTGAGGAAGTATATACTCATAACCCATCATAGTGGTTTTAAAGAAAATGAGAATTATCTTAAGCATATCCACCGGGAGTGTCGTAACCAAGAGTGCAGCAAGGCCCGTTGTCGTGCACCAGTTCTCGTTCGAGTCTAACTCAAAGCGGTGTTTTTGGGTTTTACCCATAGGTACATCTGTTCCAGTGCCGCCTCTACCTACTCGTATCTAGACAGGGATGTATTCCTCAGAAAACACATAGAATCTCTATAATACCAAAATTCTAGGAAGTTCTTCTATACTAATCCTCAAAGTCTATCATTGGGCTATTTGCTCTAATCAAAGTTTATATAAATCTAGCTTTCAAGGTTAGTACTAAATTGCCTCTGATACCAGCTGTAACGCCCCAACCCCAGTTACCCAGAGTCGGTGCATTATTGCGTAACATTTTCATGATCACAAAAGATCATGTGTCGAAAGAATGATTAGTTTAGTAGCCTTGGAAACACTAGATACATTCATAAATGTTACATTACATCATAAATTGAAAAACTACAATAAGAAAGTCTCCATAGTCCACACTCATATCCTATTCTGATTATCCCTGCAGTTCATTCATAAAATACTTCTTCACATCCTGGAAAATATTAAAACACTGGAAGGGGTGAGATCAGATGCTTAGTAAGGATAACAATATTGTAGAAGCTTTCATAAATAAACATTAACATTTAAGGCAATGTATAACTAAAAAAAGCCTTTTTAAACATGAAATTCAGCATAATATAGAAAAATTAAAATTAAATAATTCCATTTACTTACTCACATGGATATTCTACTAGTCGAATAATCACATCCAATATCAATAACCACTTTAATAATGATGGAATGCATAATGACAGAGTATCATAACCACATAGTCAGAGCCTCGTGCCAAGACTACAAATAAGATTTTGTCAAGGCCTCATGCCAATACACTAGTTTCTCTCATGAGACCTACCGACGAATCGAGGAGCTATTGCGTGCTCCACCAGTCACTTATTAAGTCCAATTCATTCCTCATATGAACAGTTTTAAACATATCATAAACCATAACATAATCATATAACATAAAACATGCATAAAGGAAACATAACATTTCCACATTTCAATCACATGATATCAATACAACACATTGATATAATAAAAAACACTTCCAAAACCATTTTCAATACCAAAATAAAATAAAATTAAATATTGGTATTTATTTTTCATTTGAAAACAAATTATGGCTTATAGAGGAAGCCGAAACTCAAATAATAGTCACAGCGGCGGAGATGTCATTGTCACCGCATACGTAGAAAAAACATTCCTTTTGTATTTTTGTAAAAATGATTCATATAAAAATATTCCTTTTGAATAAAATTAAAAGTCAAATGGATTTATACACCGTATAAAGGAATGTTGTGTATAAAACAAAATATGCCTCAATGAAAGGAGATTGAGATGAAGTCCCTTACAAATATAATTTTTTTAAATAAAATAGATCTATTACGTGTATTAACTCTTTTTACACATAAATAAAGTACAAATACAATATAGGACATAAAAATATCATGACATAATTTGAAATTAGGAGATTAACCCAAATAATGGAAATTCGGTTAAAAAGTTCCCTTACCTCGTGTCCGACTTGACTCGACCATTCTATAACCTCCTGAATAATAAAATAAAGTACATTTAAAATTTTTTTAAGAGCCTTTTTCAAGTTTATTATTCATTTTATATCACTTTTTACCATGTTATGAACATTATGTAATTATTTATGTTAATGACGGTCATTTTTCGAT
This sequence comes from Viscum album, assembly GCA_963277665.1. NCBI lineage: Eukaryota > Viridiplantae > Streptophyta > Magnoliopsida > Santalales > Viscaceae > Viscum > Viscum album. The sequence goes on along the minus strand of OY728120.1, from coordinate 1,866,342,263 downwards.
CTTTGGTACTTGAGTAAAAAATAATCTTCTTATAATTACCAGTTGTTCATGTGGTGAAATATCCATTATATCCAGAATTATTTTCATGATTTATATTTCATATATATCATATATATCCAGTATATACATGAATTTATAATATTACATAACATTTAGAGGTAAGAAATGAAATGCACCGTTCATGGAGACGGTAAGCCGTACGTACGCATGAACGCTACTTTCATTTCTATTTCGTTTTTAATGGAATTAAATTATAATTATATAAAGGTACAAAATAATTCCAGTATAATATAATGTATAATACCATTTAATCCATCCTTTATTCATCCCAAATATGGCATTAACGATTCAAATCACTTTGAGGGGGCGGTAGTCCGCACTTCCTAAAATGAAAATATCGCATTTACCCATAATGGAAACCATAATGGTATGCCATAAATGAAAAATAAAAAAACTTAAGGAAAAAATAATCATATTATAAATCATATATAAATATAGTGACATCTTAATGGCCACCATTGAAGGTGTTATATGAGCGTTGAACAATCATCGTTTCGTGAGGCAGAAATTCGCCATCCACAGAAACAGTATGTTCGTTAACCTTTAGATGTAGGTGTGTGTAAGGGTAGCTCGAATAATTCTTATAAAAACATCATAGTATACTGAAGGTACTGGTTTAAAAAAAATAAAGGAATAAAAAGAGTTTAAGGGGTTGGAGAATAAAAATAAAACAAAATAACATAAGAGAAGACATTACCTTATAATCGGGTAACACTTTTTTGATTTGAGCCAAAGTATTCCTTTGGAAGACTTATGCCCAACTTGAGGCTTCTAGGAGTAAGAGATGGAAGTTGAGAGAGTATTTGGGCAGAGTTTGGCATAGCCAAAAGGCTTTGAAGTTTTGAGTAAGGTGGTAGTGGTGGGGGCCTTTTATAAGAGGAGAGGATGGGCACTCTTGGAATGTCATGAAATGTTACTTTATTATATAATGAGTTTCGGATTTTAAAGGTCCCACACATACATATTTATAGGATAAGGTGATAAGAGTTCCCAATATACTCATAAAATAGGTTTTTGACAAGTTTACGTCTTATCCTTTACATTATCTTTTTATTTTATTGAAATCGTTAATTAATGAGGTAATCACTACATCATCATGCTTTCATAAATAATTTAATTTTATTAATGTCTAATAATTATAAAAAAACTTTCATGATGTAGGAAATATTTTTAGATATGTAATTAATATTTATGGTCAAAAATATGACTTGTATAACCCTGTATAAAGTTTATTTAGTAAAACAACACAAGTTTGGGACATTTTTATTTTAACTTTAAATAAAAAGTTTTTAATGTCATTTTACTACCAAAGAGGCTCCATGGGGTCCCCAAGTTGACCCACAGATTTTCTTCGTCGTCCATGACTCATCCAATAGGGTTAGGACAAGTGTAAAGGTATTTTCATATTTTTTATAATATCATTTTTACCTTAAATTTCACTAATTACCTTTAATCACGATTAATTAAACTTAACTGTTACTATTCACTAAAAAATTATTTTAATCCCATTGAACTACATTTTACTTACTAATGAAAACCATGTATGTCGGATTTTTTAAAATAAAATCACAGAAGAGGAAATGATTCATTTAAATGAAAGATGAGTTTTTTAACTACCACTTAGTGGTTTCACTATTCATCAAAAATTGAAGTTTTTCAGAACAATCCCAAAATTTCACCCTAAGATATAATTGATATTCCGAATTTCAAAATGATTTCTATTTTACAAAATTAAAAACATATAAGTTAACTTAATTAATTTTATAACTACTTTCAGCTGTCACAACAAATAGTGTGTTTTTAAGAAACAATATATATCAAAAAATTGTCAATTGTTTATGTCCAATTTCAAAGTGAAATTAATTCTAATGAACACCATTGGATAAAATGGTAAAAATATATTCTAATTATACTTTAAAACCACTAAATAGTATAATTTATCACTATAAATTATTTTGAATAAAAAGGTTGTTTTTAAGTATTTTTGACTATTCATAAAAAAGTGGATGTTCTCCGAAAATTAAAAAAAAATCAACTTCGGATAATTTTGATATGCCGAATAAAAAAACGAAGTACATTTGGCAATATAAAATTTATAAAATTTCAAAAATTAGGTATTACTATTCATAACGGCTAATTTGATTGGTTGTGGTGTGTGTTAAAACTCGAAGTTGCATACAACACACGCTACTGTATTATTCAAAGGGAAGTGTACCGTGGAAGCTAGGGGTGTTACAAAGGGAATATATTTGATTAAAAATTTTAAGTGATACTATAATAGAATTTTTTATCTATAATTACACATTTTGATGAAAAATAAATGGTACTATTGTTATGATACAATTATTACATCCAAATTATTTCTATAGATGGTTATTTGTTATTATGAGAAGGTATTTTTTAACCCCATACCTTTTCAAGGGGTAAATAAATGATTCATTGATTAAATTTTTATGATAAATGATTCATTTAAATGGGTTATTCCCCGACAAAATGTTTACAAAACCCATTTATTTTTTATGGGTGGTATATGATGATATTTTTTAACATTTTCCACAAATACATTTGATTTTAATTTTATGATATATTGTAAAGGAATATATATATCCCTATAATAAATTTGGTAAATATGTATATCTAATGATATAAATAAGAATAGAATAAGAATTGAAACTTAATAAGGAATAGATTATATCCCTTATGATAGTGCATGGAGTGAACCATGAGTAATATGATGGAATAGGGAGTTAACCCATTCCACTATGATATTTTGAATTGAGAACCATGAGTACCAGAGATATGAATTTTTAGGATTGGTTGTATGGATTAAAATGATATATACATCTATAGTTATGCTCTCATAGTTCATGTTCATTATATCATTTAGGATTTGTGTCTTAAGATCTACCATTATTTATGAAGTGATTAATAAATAGTATCTATGATATTAAGGTATTTATTTTAAAATTTTAACCTCTTGTTCTCATACCAATTTTTTCTTGTTTTTAGTGAAATTTAATGTCATTCTTGATTACCCCTTCTGAGAATATGCACTCACCATTTCAAATGTTTTCTTTCCTCAATATATGAGGAAATGTATTATGTATGAGTTGTCTAATAAGGGTGAAATTTGTAACTAAACATGTATGGATGTATTTAGATCATTTATAATCCATTTATGTATATATCTAGGCTTCCATGAAACTAAATATGTATGGTTTGTGGGTGTGTATTTTTTAAATGTATATAATATTCTTAAAAAATGTTGTAATCACTATGTATGAAAATTATGTATCACTGTAGTTTTGATCTCTGTAAATGTTTAGCTAATAATTTTATATTAAGAGTGGATACAATTGGTAAAAACACATATCATATTTATCATCATAGTATAATATCCTAGTGTTTTTAAGGAGGTAATTATTTAATTTTTTATAAATAAATCCATGTATGGAAACTATTAGTGTAAATGGTTTTTGAATAGAATCATATAAGATACATAACTTTGAAATGAGTTGGTTTAGAATATATCAGACCTCAATCTTAGCCATGCTATGGGTTTCCTTGTTTCCCACTTTTTTATGCTCTTAGTTTGGAAGTCATTGGTTAAGTCATGTTTTCCATATGGATGATTATAAAGGATTTGAATATAAGATAACCAACGATGGCCAAGGTTAAACCTATTGTGTAATAGATGTAAAATAATCTATCATGACGTAGACATAAAATTCATGTTTTTTCATGATTATATGTTTGATCTCTATAATAATTGTTACACACATTATACTTTTGGTGGTAGTCAATGGTAGGAAACACAAGGATCCATGTATATACTGATGGAAAATGTATTCCCCTTCATCACGAAAAACCAACTCAAATAAGAAATTTAAGGACAATACGAATGATTATTCCTAATAATCATTCACATTACACACTTTTCAACCTAAAAAGGGTGAGATGATTTGATAAACTACTAATAGAAACATTGTATTTCATGTGGACCATGAGTGAATGAAGGGTTGTATTACATTATTTTAATTATGTGAGAGGAAGAATTCAAGGGAATGCCTCATTGGAATATGATTTTTTTCATGGGTGAGGAAAATATTCATATAGACCATGTTATTTCTTAGGAAAAATGAAAATTTTGATTAATGTAATATATGATAATTATAGTATCGTTATGGTATCCATAATGGTTGATTAGTATAAATGATAACTGTATAGGGATTATGAAAAAATAAATTTAGAAAGGTAAAATTCGAAGATGATTATAAATAGTGTTGTCGTGTAATGGTATATCTATTGATGATGTTGAGAATAAAAATGAAATATGAAAGGAAATAAGTACGAAGGATTATGATAAAAAATCTTTTTAATGGTTCGAATAAGTAATTGGAATGATTGAAGTGTTTATAAATGGGTTTTAATAATTATGTTGTAAATGTATATTTTGAATAGAATTGTGGTTATAAGATTCATATAACATAGAAATATTCTTTTGTATAACTTTTTCATTAACGATATTCAATAATATTTTAAATGATACAAAATAAATAGAGTAGTAATTTAATGATAAATATAATTTATTGAGAAATATGGATTTAGTAAAAGGTAAATCATAATATATATATATATGATATTGATTTAATAATGTTTAGGTTGGACACATAGATTATTGATATTGATAATGTATATGATATATATTAAATACCACCGAAGTGAATATTAATTTGAAGGAAAAATAGATTATGATATATTTTACTAAATTTTAAAAATATTTATATTTATAGAAAATATTTGATAGTCTATGATTTATTTTATGAAAAAGGATATGGTTTATTTCATGAGCTATATAATTTTTCATTGGGTTTTTCTGGTGATTATTATTATAATCTTTTTTTTAGTTAAATAAAAGTATTTACATTTTTTGTATATGCTAATAAGTGCTACATTATGATCATAAGGTTACTAATGATAAGTTAGTTACTGAAATGTATTGATCTTATTTAAAAAATTATTTATTATTTTTATTGAAGAGACATTTTTTATGGTTATTATAGTAATCCAATTAAATAATTGAGTATTCTGTACTCTGTGTGAATTTTTTAATGACTTGAGATTAATATATGATTTATCGATATTGGAAAACATGTGCTAAAAATTATGTTTTATAAATTTATAGTGATTGGATAACTGAAATGTGTATCCTATTATCCATAAATAGAAAGTTTTATGCTTTAGTAATGAAAATGTCATCGTTATTCCTTTGAATAAGATATTAAGTGTAAATTCATTTATCGAAACCTAAAGAATAAAATTGTACCCATAAAATGGAATGAAATAAAGTAAGAATATTTTAGTATATTTTCTAAAATGTTAGTGAATTAATCCATAAATTATATTTCAAGTATCTCCAAATTTAAAAGTAATTTTTTTAAATTTTTTTATTGAATTGAAGTTCTTTGAGACATCACATATTTGTGGATTTTTTGACAGTACCTTCCTACTGGACATGTACTTATTCACACAATATTATTCCATTCATTCTAGTTTTTTTCCTCTATACCTAAATTTTATCTTCCCACCAATTATATAATATCTAGGAACATTACAAGGTGTTATTTTGGATAACCATTATGTATTATACATTATATGTTTAAAATATGTATTATTAAGACATTATATGTTATATGATTTCAATAAGGGAATTTTAAAATATTAATCCATTTACTACCAAGTACTGTTTGAAATTGTAATGTGTAAATTTATTAAATTATTGTTGAATGTGAAAACCAAATATTTCAAAAGAATAGAATAATGTAAAAAAAGAAAATATGGCATGTAACAATATGCATAATCAAAGAAAAAATATTTTTATTTCCATATAATAAATATAAACAAATTATTGAATTGTAGGGTATAAATAAGAATAAAAAAATTATTAAAATTTAAAAAATTAAATAACCAAAAATATTATATTGATCAATTACAAAAAAAAGAAGAATTCAATATTTAGTGATGTTATATAATGCTGAAAACTCATTTCCAACAAAAATAATTTTTATTTAATTTTTATAGAAAATATTATATTTAATTTTAGATATTAGAAAAAAATTATTTGTTAAAAGAAATCACATTTTTAAACTATTCATACTGAAATTATCGTAGTGTATATTTTTAGGATTTTTTTGAAAAGTTTGATTTTTAAGTTTGTTGTGAAAAACATAGATTTTTATTTAATGAAATTATTTTTTCTTCTAGAATATGAAAATAATTTTTAAATTTTTTAAATCTATTATAAGATATATTATATTATATATAAAAAATTAATCTCATATAAGTCAATATTATTCTTGAATTTTTTATGAAATCATTTTTATACCTAATTTGAATTTTTATGGAAAATTATTTTTTGATTGAATTTTTTATTTTTATCTTTAAATAATTTTTTCCAATTATGTAAATACCCCAAACCATATATATTGGACCTAGTGCCTTAAAATATTTCATTGGAATAATAAACTTGAATGTCTAATCCAAAACGACAATGTGGTTTTGTAGATTCAAAAAAACTGAATACAAACATAATTGATACATTATTAAATGAAATGAAATAAAACATATAAATTTCATTGGAAATGTCCATAAACAATTGGGATATCTTGAAAAGTCATTCATAATATAAATAATTACATATTGGAAGAAAATAAAACATAATAAGTGGGTGATCTATACTGGAATATAACTGTATGTAATACTTTAGGAGGGAATATTAACAAAATCAATAAGGCAATATGTTTTACTAAAAATTATTTACATTAAAACATTATCTTTAGAATAATATAGATATATTAAGATAATAATAAATAAATCTATATAAATATTCACATGATATATAAACGTAACCATAAATATTCTAATAGTCAAATACTCACTACTATTATTAATTAGAAATATCATAATGAGGTCATGCATAATGCTGGACACCATAAACATACAATCAATGTCTCAAACATGAAATTTGAAAATAAATGTTTAATTATTTGTAAAAAACCATCATGGAATCCTCTTGATATATTTTGGGTTTGTTTGTGTGTTTTGACCAATCTAGATGACCTCAAGTGGATTGAATTGTATGAAGAATGTGGAAGAAAATCGGTAAAGGGAGAGAATTTCAAACCATAATACATGGGCCACATACCATATTCCGAGAATGGTACGTGGAGTGGTGGATTCTGTTTGCGATACCAAAAATAGTATGTGGTTGAGTGGTAGAGTGGTACGCTGATGGATTAAAATCTACAGAGGAGTTCAACCATATAAGAAAACGGGCCGCGGATGGCTTGTGATTCACAACGTTAGAAGGTTCGGTAAGAAAAAAGGATTGATTGAATATTTAGTAGTTCATCATTTAGCAGATTGAAAGGATATCTTTTCTTATATTAGAATCATTAACCCCATCTATTTAAATGGAAATTGAATATCATTAGATGTCATATTTTTCTATAGGAATTCAACAAAGTCCAAAATTGGTTCACACTGAAGGTGTTTCTGGGCATTATTAACCAATAAAAGAAGTCTAGTATGCAGAGGAGGAAGTCTATTGCAGAAAAAATGTTGTCTTGGTACGAGGAGGAGGAATCTTTGATTAGAAAGATGGAGAATTATGTATGTGGTATATAGAGGAGGATATCCTTTAAGAATATGACTATGTAGGTAGCGAACAATGAACAGTTCATCGATAGAGGGTGATTCATAGAAGATGTTTATGGAATTGGTATGCAGTAGTGGTAAGCGATCGCGAAAAATAAGGCAGTCGATGGACGAACGAAAGTTTTCATTTGCGGCGATAGTACGTGAAGAAGGTGTCCCTCATACCAAACCTGGTATATAGTAAGCAGGAGAGGAAATAGGTTTGTAGTTTTCTCGTGAAAGCTTTAGAAATCATCAAATTAGTTTTTGAAAGTATTTTCCTGTACCTAGCATTACCCAAGAAGCTGAATTTAATCTATGGATTAAAATGGAACTTCAACATAGCATCTACCTATAATTGAGGATGCCAAAATGTATGCAAAAGAAGGGGCCCACATATCCATAAACGTTGTTTGACCTAAACATCCATAAACGATGAGTGGATTCCTTTTTAGGAGCATTGAGCATATGAATATGAGGACTATGACTCTTTCCACCGGTAGTGAGAGTTATAAAATTTGGTACATCAACTCATTTATGTTTTATGCTCCTTGAACGTAGTTCGGAGAGGGTGAACTAATTAAAAATCGATGTTTTGTATTCTTGATTCAATATCTAATCGTATACTTCTATGGGAGTTAGAGGGAATAGAGTTTTTTCTATCAATGAAACTACATTTTAATGGGAAATGGTTTTAATATTTCAAACCTTGATTCACCCCCCTCTCTGTGTATTCTACCTCGTGGACCTATCATTATGGCCTTGACCAAAAACATATATCATCTGTTTAATTTGAACTTCTATGCATCGAGGACGACAGATTTCCATGATCATCCATTATGAATTTGATCAATTCCACTTATGAATTTGGTAAAAAAAAATAATCAACAAAAACTTATGGAATGTAAATTAAATTTCCCAAATAGTAAATATAAAAACTCGCCACTTATAAAAATATGGTGAATAGTATTATGATAGCACGTAAATAATAAAACTAATCATACAACATTTAATAAAACATGATAGATACTATAATCAAACAAAAATACCAATTATGCATAAGCTTCATTAAATTTAGTTGCAGTAGATGAATAACCTATAGAAAAATAGTTAATGAATTCTTAAAAGAAATACACAATTTTCTTTGTAATGAAGAGGTCTTTTGGAAAAATCATTTTTACTTTTCATAAAATCAAATTTTAATCTTTTATATCAAAAAACATAAAAATTAATGAAAATTAAATTCTGTATGTGACGTAAATTATGTCAAGATGAAATGAAAACATGTAAAATTATTTTTATGAAACTTTAAAAATGGAATACATTTGTGCGGGTTGATGGAAAATAAAAAAGTGTCACTATAGAGGGAAATTGATTAATTATTTAAATAAAACTTGAAATTAGATAATATTTATTTTAATTATATATATATATATATACAAATTTTGAAAATATTGTTGACTTATAACATATTAAGGAGTGTACATCGAAATGGGAATGAAAATGGGAGATTTCCTTTAATCTGGCATGTTTATCTGAAGGAATTGAAAATGAAATCATTATAATAAATGTAATTTTAAATTATATAAAGATGAAATGATCTGGATAAATGTTTTTTTAACATATTAATATTATTTATAAGGTTTCTATATTATGAAATAAGAATTAATATGGTTTTATTACTAATAAATTGTTACCCAAATGAAAAAAATGGATGTTCAGGTAAAACTCATTACATTATATATGAAAGTGTTCTAATATTGTATTGAAATTCTTGGATAGTGAAATTAGATTCCCTGATATCTTAATTAAGAACATATTTAAAATGTATTTGATTATTATAATTTTATAAAAATCATTTATGACCATTTTGAGGACTAATAATATTCAACTTTTTCATTCGGTGGTGTTCTTTTCCTTGGATAGCAAGATGGGTTCACTTATATATAGGTATGGATGTTCATGTAAAATTAGATTAATTCTCCAAAATTTAAAATATATAATATTATATATCATAAATTATATTAAAATTTAATTTTTATAATTTTTTCCAGAGATAAGGATTGTTCATTGGGAAAAAATTGAATGATAAACGTTTTTTTATATTTATGAATTTTCGATTATCACAAAATAGTTTTATTTTTTGAAATAATATAATGTATATTTACTAGTTCCGTAAAATTATATGGCTTATAATATATAATGTGAAATATTATTTAACCATGTTAATGATTTTAAATCCACCCTTGAAGGTTTTAGTTTAAAATGAAAATGCATTGTCCAAGATGGCGATAAATTGGCACAACAAGAACGGTAATTTCATTTTTTGAATATAAGGGAATGTACCAGGGGATTTATGATGAATTTTAAATTAATATAATTATAATATATATAACATAATATAATAAATTTATCATGCATTATACTATTTTGTAATTAAAGAATGTAGTTGAAAATAAATGAAATTGAAAATAAAATAAAGGAAAATGAAATATGAATTTACGTTTCATATTTCATCCCCATGAGAACATCATTAAGGGGATTCAGATTGGTCATTTGGTGGGAATAAAGACTCATTTATTTAGATATGTGGCTTGTGAATTGTATTGGGTATAAAATGGAAAAGAATAAAATCATAATATGTGTAAGGGGAATAAGTGGTGATGGGTGGTATTTATGGTTGAGGAGATGGGTTTTATTTTATTATTTTATTAATTAGTATATTATTTTGGCTCCTGAAAATATATAGTTATTAGATGATAACTAAACATAGTAAATATATAATAATATTTCAATATTTTGGTTTTTACATCATCAATGACTAAATCAATATTGTAGTTGTTATATAATGTATATATGTTGTAATTTATTGTATTTCAATATTCACTAAAAAGTGAACTCTTATTTAAAAATACCAAATATTGACCATATTTTTTTTAATGTTTAGAAAGAAAAAAATATATTGAATTCATGGAAATTAATTCCAAGATATTATTAATAATTTTTTTAATTAAATACATCAATTACATGAAAAATAATGCTTTTAATATTATAATAGGTTTTATCAAACATTGAAAAATTAATTATGTCATAATAGAATTATATTATAATCATAATAATTATAATAAAACATTATGAGTCTATTTTATGAAAATATATTTCTCTTACAATAATTATATTAATTTTAAAATTAACAAAAAGTATTTATGAATTATAAAAAAACATAAGACATATAATTTCTAAAATACTAACTAACTTATTCCATGATACAAATATACCATATTTTTATGTATAGGATTCCTAAATTATATATATACATTAATCAGTTACGTTACTAATCAATTGGTCATATTAGTATTCATAATGGCCAAATTACTATTCATATTATCATATTTAATATTATATTACGGTTTTAATCCCATTGTTGCTTGAAGCATAAATTATCAAAGATGATAAATTTTAAAAGAGCAATCCCATACGATCAAGAGGTGCTTTAAAATAATGGAAATAGAGTTGGAAAAAATTGATAACATATTTGGAATATGATAGTCATATTTAGAAAATATTACCCTTTTTATCAATATGAATAAAACTATAGTATTTATTTCACCTTAGTACTGGTAAAATGAGGTAAAATAAAGATATAACTTTCAGATAAGGTTTTACGGGATACCTAGGAATTGAATTTATCTGACCAAATGTATATTGTTTGACTATTTCTATATATTTCTCGAATAGTTGGCCAGTTAGACCCATATTTCATTGAATATGACAATTATAATAATTTTGGAAAGGAATAAATACAAAATTTCATTATCCAGACTTTAATATATCTAATTTTTTCATTAGGATAAAAATACCTTATTGTTGGTGTAACACCCCATGTAAATAAAGAGTATGAAATTTTCAGATTTATCTATATTTGTGAATATAATATTAATATTACATTAAAGGGGATGCTATGCATGATGGCGTACCCAATACGCAACAATAAGTTTCTTGGGAATCTTGCAATTGCACTCTAATAATAAAATAATATTATTTTAAATGGTAGTTAAGCCCTAGCCGTTGTAATGGCGGTAATGAACAGAACTAACTAATAAATGATTATATATGTTTGTAAAATATTTTTACTCCTTTCAATAAATGTTATAGGACTAAAAATGCGAATTAATCCAATTTTAAGCCTAAACATTCCAATATTCTTTAAAAGGTCGATTAACTGCTTTTTAATGGAGAACATATTTTAAATACACTTTTTGACAATTTTATAAGATCTATTTTTCAAAAATAATCGTATTATTTATGATTGGGACATTTAAATTTACCTTGGGATTATTTTTGGTATTTTTCTGACAATGTTCATTTATCAATGAATAGTGAAAAAAACTGCATTTTACATAAAAACTGTTTTTTCATATAATTTAATTATATGGTTATATTATCTTTTTAATTTGTTTTAAAGTGTAATTAGAATATAATTTTACCATTTAATTCAATTATGGTCATTGGGATTAATTTCACTTTGGAATTAGGCTTAAACAAGTGCCAAACTTTTCATTAATATTGTTTCTAACAACCCGCTATTTGTTTTGCCAACGGGAAGTTTTTTTTAAATTAATTATTGCAATTTATGTGTTTGGAATTTGGTAAAATGGATTACATATTTTTAATAAAAAGTTACAAATTATGTAATTAAGACTCTTTTGTTTTTGGACATTATGAATAGTAAAGACGATAATTATCTTTAATTATCTTGATTAATGAGAAATCAGGTAGTTAAAGATAATAAGATAGTATCATAATAATACAAAATGACCACAAAATGTTTCCTAAGGCAACTGGTTGTCTCATTACCGACCATGGGATTCCTTGTGCCAAACTTGGGGGCCCCATGGAATCACTTTTGTGATAAAGTGACTTTTTATCTTTTTATTTTTAAAGAATGTTAAATGTAACAAATATTGTATCATCTAAGTAAAATATTTTTAATTATGTCTACATAAATGATCTTTTGGACTATAAATATTCATTAGAAACCGAAAAAGATTTCCTACATCATATCATTTTTGTTAAAAATTTTATACATTAGATAAATTAAATTATTAATGACATCATGATGATGCAACGATGACCTCATTATTTAACGATTTAAATAAAATGGAAAGATAATGTAATATCTAAGACCTAAACATGTCCAAAACCTATTATATGGGTGGATTTCGAACCCTTATCACCCTATCCTCTAAAGACATCACAATGGGACCATTAATATCCGAATCACATTCTAAAATAATGTAACATTTCCTTACTTTCCAAGAGTGCCCCTCCTCTCCTCTTATAAAAGGCCCCAGCCCTACCTACTTACCCACACTTCCAAATCCGTTGGCTCGGCCAACCCCTGCCCATTTTGACTCTCCACATACCTATATAACTCCTTGACGCCTCACTTTGGGCAGAAGTCTTCCCAAGGAAGCCTTTTATTTCAAACCAAAGCGAGTTACCCGATTTTACGGTAATGTCTTCACTTGAGTCCTTTTGTTTTATTTTTCGTCTCCAACCCCCTAAACTCTTTTTATTAATTTCTTTTGTAACAAATACAGTATCTTAAATATACTAGGATGTTTTAATAAGAAATATTCGAGCTACATAAACACACACCTTCGTCTAATGGTTAAAGAACATACTGTTTCTGTGGTTGGTGATTTTTTGCCTCATGAAACGATGATTGTTCAATATTCTTTTAACACCTTTAAAGGTGGCCATTATGATGTCACTATATTTTATATATGATATATATGGTATTTATGTTTACTATATGGTTCTGTATTTTATATTTAAACCATACCTTTATTCTTTTCATGTTGTGTAAATGCGATAATTTCATATGAGGAAGTGTGGACTACTGCCCCCTCAAATGATGTGACTCATACATGCAATACATAGAATGTATAAAAAATGAAATTAACGAACATATGTGACCTATATAACATATATATTATACTGTAATTATAATATATATATATATATATCAATTATTTTTAATTCCATTAATATGACAACGAAAAAATGAAAGTAGCGTTCATGGGTACGAACGGACTACCGTCTCCATGAACAATGCTTTTCGTTTTTTATCTCCAAATGATATGGAATAGTATTAAATGAATATGTAATGGATATATATGATATTTTAATCATTAATACTATTCTGAAAATTATTTACTTATAACCACATGGTCAATCATTTTTCTAACATGTTCATTTTTTACTCATGTACCAAACAGTGGCAAAAACGTCTCATATGAACTAACATTATTAAACAATTATTATAACATTATAATATGTGATATGAACTGAAGAATAATCTCTTAAGTATGTCCTTAAGAAATTATAAATTGACCAAATTTTATTATTCAGGATATTAAAGAACGATCGAGTCAAGTTGGACCCAAGGTAAGGGATCCTACTTCTCTCTTTCTTTTAAGTACACTCTTTTGTGTCATTCCTTTTAAAGCTCATATTTATTGTTATTGGGATATTATTTTATATTAATCTTACTGTAAACGTTATTTTAATATGATAAGAGACCCTATTCTCTCTCGTCAATCCTTTTTGGATGTTTTGAGTGGCGCCGTTAGGCTGCTGAATTTTTCATAAGAGATCCAACCTCTCTCTTTCTTTTTAAGTAATCTCCTTTATGTCACTTCTTTTAAGATCCTCTTTGTTATTTTGGGGGATGTTATATTATATTCCTCTTTCTGTAAACATTATGTTAATATGATGAGAGAACCTATTTCCTCTCATCAATCCATTTTGGAAGTCTTAAGTGGCGCCGTTAGGCTGCCGATTTTTCGTAAGGGATTTTTCATCTCACTTTTATTCCCGTGAGATATATGCTACATTTTCCACAATTTCCTTTGAGTGGTGAATTTACAGCCCATTATTTTACTCATTGTCTAATATAATTTCATTTATGAGTATTTACATCAATGTTGTATTGTCCTTCTTTCACGGGGTTCATGTCTCGAAAGATACCCATGTCGGGGAGGGAACCTTTCACCCACCTCTTTTTAAAAGACTTATTTTGTTATGTCTTTTAATTCACATAATATTATGTTGGGACATGTTATTATATATACTTATTGATGTAAATTTTATGACGAAGTGATGAGATACCATTTTTATCTCTCATCAACTATTTTTCTGAATTTTGAAGTGACGCCGTTAGGCTGTCAAATTTTTGCAAGGGAACTTCCTAACCCAATTTTGATTCTTTGGGATAAACTTTTACTCCTTGAATATGTCGTTCTATGATTATGTGGGAATTTCCTCTGATTTTATTACACTTAATACCCACTTATATTTCATGTATTCGTTTGTCACACATAATTATGTAATTGATTTATCCTTAATCCAAGGATACCGTCTTTGTATGGGACTTCCTCTCAATATCCTTTAATTGAGGCATCTTTTGTTTTATACACAACCTTCGTTTATACGGTGTATAAACCCCTTTGACTTTTACGTTTATCCGAATGGAATCCTTTTATACAAAGAGTTTTACTAAACGCCCAAAGGGAATGTTTTTGTCGTACGTAGACAGCGACAATGACTTCTCTGCCACCGTGACCATTATTTGAGTTTCGGCTTCCTCTACAAGCCATAACTTTTTTTAAAAGAAAAATAAATACCATGTTTTACTTTTCTTTTATTTTGTTATTGAAAATGGTGTTCATAATGTTTTTATATCAATGTGTTGTATTGATATCTTGTGATTGAAATGTGGAAATGTTATGTTTCCTTTATGCATGTTTTATGTCATACGATTATGTTGAGGTTATTGGGAATTATTATGAAGATAGGTGGTTCCGTGATAAACTAAGGGAGGGTGATCCCGATATAGCTCTCCAATTCATTGGGTAACGCGAAGGAGTGAAACATTATGGTTTCTCCGAATAGATTTAGGGAATATACCATGGTGGGTATTCCAAACGTAACCAAGAGGGTTACTCCCTACGTAAGAATGTTATGAATGGCTCATGTTACCTCTTATGTCTTATGATTTCTGTGATTTATTCATGATTTAATGAGGTATGTTAAAGTTCCTATGTTTTATGGGTAAAGTATGATTTCATTCTTATGTATATATGAACTCATGTTTCCTTTCCATTTTTTTATAACTCTTACTGAGATTTTTATGTTAGTCCCAAGTTTCTTTGAAATGTTTTTCACAGGTCAAGGGAAAGGTACATGAAATGATGATAGTGTCAAGGATGTGTCAATAAAGAATCCATGTTTTATTTTAAATATGTTTCCGTTGAGGGGAAAAATGAATACTATATTTTATGTAACCACTTTGTTTAAATGTGGAATTTAATGCAAGTTTTATGATCTAATTCTCTAAAACTGTAAACCTGATAAGATCCTCAATTGTGTAATCTTGTAATAACTCAAGATTAAGTAAGGTTTAAGGCTGGGGCCTTATAGTTGGTATCAAAGGTCGGTTTAGACAACTTTAGGGATTAGGAGTTTTTGTTAGACACATTATTAGTCCCTATATCTATTATTTCAGTTAAATCCTTGTTTTATAACTTTTTTTCAGGTCATGTATTGTCGGTTACGAATGGAAGGAGATGGATATCAAACTAAATTCCTATCTCTTCCTGATGACATGCATGCAACAATTATTGAAAAGTCATGTTGGGATGATTGTGAAACTTTTTCTAGCATACAACTCACTTGCAAGCAGTTGTTTGAGATATCAAACACCTCCACTATACCTCGTTATCATCGTGGATCATGGGTTGTTTTTAGAGAAATACTGTTTTCACAATATTCGCATATTTTCAAGAAAAGTAAATATTATCAAGGTATTTTCAAATATTTTACCTTATCACAAGAATTTGAAGCATATTTTGATTTTCAAAATGGTGCTGAGGAAGGATACCCTTGCACAACCTATTTATTTTTGATTTTAAAATATAGTCTCTCAGCACATACTTATGATATTTTAAAAGGACCAATAATAGAAAGTTTCGACTCAAATTCTGTCTGACTATTTTATAGAAATCATGTTTTATCAGATGTTTTGAAATTATATGTCATACATGATTATTTTCCAAAACTGTTATTCTGTGAACACCCATATGACCCATGTTGTACAAGGTGTATTTGGATGGAGGATGAAAATGATTTTGAAGGATCTCTAAATCATTGTTGTAATGCATGGGACTTCTACCTACGTGAGCAAGATGACGATGAAACTGAGTGGATGCCATGATCAAGGTATGATGGTATTCTTTTTGGGAATCGGTTTATATTATCTTATGGTGGTGAAATAAGACATCCAGAATTAAGATGTTGAGATCGTAACAAATTTGGATGTGAATGAGAGGTATAAGTAAACTATTGAGGTTAAAACATGTTAGGGTTCTTTTTGGTGGTTAATAAAAAGGAAAACACGCTGAGCATGTGACAACCTGTCGCGTCGGACAAAGCTGCGGGAATCGATCCCACAACCAAAGTGCAACTGGTATTTATCGACTACCACTGAACTACGTGAAGTCCCTGGTTAGTTTGAAAGATTCTTTTTAGTTAGATGATTTTATGAATTAATAGTAAGATGATTTTGGGTTATCTATGTAAATTTATTAACTTATCATGGAGGATATGTGATTAGGTTAATTACTTTTCAATACGAGACATTAAGAACAACTGGTGTTGTTTGGAGATAAATTTTACGATTTAACTTGGAGGTTTATGTGACCAAATCCTTCAAATATTTGGGTTTCAATCTTAGTTTGGTTTACTTTGAAGAATTTTATGGATAAATTGTTTATCGGATGGTCCTCGTTGAACTTTGGGTTTTGTTGGACACATTTTGGAGATTAAGCATTGATTATCTTTTTAAAGGGTTATCCTTTTTTGGATTATCTGATCATGTACTAACCTTTTTGGTTTTGGTTTTTGTTAAAGTATAAAGACATGGGAAGTATATAGTACTCTTTTGTGGATTAGGTGATTCTCTAGAAGTTGATTATAGTACTCTTAATGTGAAAAAGTCTTCCTAAATACTCGTCTTTTGGAGAAAATATGAGTTTGTGTAAGGAATCTAATAAAAGTTCAAAGTCAACATGATAAGTGATTATGTTTCCTTATGAATAAATTCCTCAATAAAAAGTAACATAAAACAAAAATGTTGTCTATTAACATTTCCTACTGGGGAATCTAATACCGTTTAACCCATCACAAGTTTGTGATTCTCTTATGGTTAACTTTCTCCTAGACATGTTTACTATCACTCTCTATCAGAACATGACCCTTTGTTTTTTCCTCAATGTCCATATTTTCATACTTGGAATCCTAGTATGGGTTAACTCGGGTGACCTTTGTACTTATCTTTTTTTTATTTTAAAGTGATTGTTTTACCGACTCTTGTTCCGATGTGGGACGTTCAAGGATGTTTCCAAGCTCAATTTTAAAATTGCGATGACGCAATTTCCAAAAGGGGGGAAGGATGTAACACCCCAAGTAAATAAAGAGTATGAAATTTTCATATTTATCCATATTTGTGAATAAAATATTAATATTAATTTAAAGGGGCCGCTATGCAAGATGGCGTACCCAATACGCAACAATAAGTTTCATGAGAATCTTACAATTGCACTCTAATAATAAAATAATATTATTTTAAATGGTAGCTAATGCCTAGGCGTTGTAATGGTGGGAATGAACAGAACTAAATAAAATACGATTATATATGTTTTTAAAATATTTTTAATCCTTACAATAAATTTTATAGGATTAAAAATGCGAATGAATACAATTTTAAGCATAAACATTCCAATATTCTTTAAAAGGTCGATTAACCACCTTTTAATGGAGAACCGCATTAAATTCACTTTTTGACAATTTTATAAGCTTTGTTTTTCAAAAATAAACATATTATTTATGATTGGGACATTGAAATTTATATTGGGTTAATTTTTGGTATTTTTCTGACAATGTTCATTTTTCAATGAATAGTGAAAAATACTGCATTTTACATCAAAACTGCTTTTTCATATAATTTAATTATTTGGTAATATTTTCATTTTAATTTGTTTTAAAGTGTAATTAGAATATATTTTTACCATGTAATTCAATTATGGTCATTGGGATTAATTTCACATTGGAATTAGGTAGAAACAAGTGCCAAACTTTTCATAAATATTGGTTCTAAAAACCCGCTATTTGTTTTGACAACGGGAATTTTTTTTTTAAATTAATTATTGAAATTTATGTGTTTGAAATTTGGTAAAATGGATTACATATTTGGAATCAGAAGTTCCAAATTATGTAATTAATACTCTTTTGTTTTTGGACATTATCAATAGAAACGACGGTAATTATCTTTAATTATATTGATTAATGAGTAATCGGGAAGTTAAAGAAAAAAATATAATATCATAATAAGAATAAATGACCAAAAAATGTATCCTAAGGATACTGGTTGTCTCATGGCCGAGCATGGGATTCCTTGTGCCAATATTGGGTGCCCCATGGAATCACTTTTGTGAGAAAGTGACATTTTATCTTTTTATTTTTAAAGAATGTTAAATGTATCACCTAAGTAAAATATTTTTAATTTTCTATAAATAAATTATCTGTTGGACTATAAATATTAATTGGAAATATAAAATTATTTCCTACATCATAGTATTTTTTTTATAATTTTTAGACATTAAATAAATTAAATTATTTATGACATCATGATGATGCAGCGATGACCTCATTATTTAACGATTTAAATAAAATGGAATGATAATGTAATATCTAAGTCCTACACATGTCCAAAACCTATTGGATGGGTGGATTTAGAACCCTTATCACCTTATCCTCTAAAATAATCAATGTGGGACCATTAATATCTGAAAAACATTATAAAATAATGTAACATTTCCTTACTTTCCCAGAGTGCCCCTCCTCTCCTCTTATAAAAGGCCCCCAGCCCTACCTCCTTACCCACACTTCCAAAGACTTTGTCTTGGCCAGCCCCGACCCATTTTGTCTCTCCACATCCTTATATAACTCCTTGAAGCCTCACTTTGGGCAGAAGTCTTCCCAAGGAAGCCTTTTATCTCAAACCAAAGGGAGTTACCCGATTTTTAGGTAATGTCTTCACTTGAGTCCTTTTGATTTATTTTGCTTCTCCAACCCCCTAAACTATTTTTATTCATTTATTTGGTAACAAATCCAGTATCTTCAATATACTAGTATGTTTTTATAATATGTATTCGAGCTACACTTACACACACCTTCGTCTAATGGTTAAAGAACATACTGTTTCTGTGGTTGGCAATTTTCTGCCTCACGAAACGATGATTGTTCAATATTCTTTTAACACTATTAAAGGTGTACATTAGGATGTAACTATATTTTATATAAGATATATATGGTATTTATGTTTAATATATGCTTATTTATTTTATTTTTAAACCATACCTTTAATCTTTTCATGTTGTGTAAATGTGATAATTTCATATGAGGAAGTGTGGACTACCTCCCCCTCATGTGATGTGACTCGTACATGAAATACATGGAATGTATAAAGAATGAAATTAATGAAAAAATGTGACCATTATAACATATATATTATACTGGAATTATAATATATATATATATATATATATTATTTTTAATTCCATTAATATGACAAAGAAAAAATGAAAGTAGCGTTCACGCATATGTACGGCCTACCGTCTCCATGAACGTTGCTTTTCGTTTTTTATCTCCAAATGATATGGAATACTATAAAATGAATATTCAATGGATATATATAATATTTTAATCATTAATACTATTATGAAAATTATTTACTTATAACTACATGGACAATCATTTTTCAAACAAGTTCATTTTTGACTCATGTACTAAACATCGGCAAAACGTCTGATATGAACTAACATTATTAAAAAATTATTATAACATTATAATATATGATATGAACTGAAGAATAATCTCTAAAAATGGTCCTTATGAAAATATAAATTGACCAAATTTTATTATTCAGGAGATTAAAGAACGACCGAGTCAAGTCGGACCCGAGGTAAGGGATCATACTCCTCTCTTTCTTTTATGTACACTCTTTTATGTCATTCCATTTAAAGATCATATTTCTTGTTATGTGGATATTATTTTATATTAATCTTACTGTAAAAATTATGTTAATATGATAAGAGACCCTATTCTCTCTCATCAATCCATTTTGGAAGTTTTGAGTGGCGCCGTTAGGCTGCTGAATTTTTCGTAAGAGATCCAACCTCTCTCTTTCTTTTTACGTACTCTCCTTTATGTCACTTCTTTTAAGAGTCTTAAGTTGCGTCATTAGGCTGCCGAGATTTCGTAAGGGATTTTTCATCTCACTTTTATTCCCATGAGATTTATGCAACATTTTCCACAATTTCCTTTAAGTGGTGTATGTACTGCCCATTATTTTACTCATTGTGTAATATAATTTCATTTATGAGTATTAAATCAATGTTGTATTGTCCTTCTCTCACGGGGTGCATGACTCGAAAGATACCCATGTCGGTGAGGGAACCTTTCACCCTCCTCTTTTTAAAAGACTTCTTTTGTTATGTCTTTTAATTCACATAATATTATGTTGGGATATGTTCTTATATATACTTATTGATGTAAATTTTATGACCAAGTGATGAGATACCCTTTTTATCTCTCATCAACTCTTTTTCTGAATTTTGAAGTGACGCCATTAGGATGTCAAATTTTTTCAAGGGATCTTCTTAACCCAATTTTTATTCTTTGGGATAAACTTGTACTCCTTGAATATGTCGTTCTATTATTATGTGTGAATGTCCTCTGATTGTATTACACTTAATACCCACATATATTTTGTGTATTCATTTGTCACACATAATTATGTAATTGATTTATCCTTAATCAAAGGATACCGTCGTTGTATGGGACTTCGTCTCAATCTCCTTTCATTGAGACATATTTTATTTTATACACAACCTTATTTTATATGGTGTATAAAGCCCTTTGACTTTTACGTTTATCTGAAAGGAATCTTTTTATACAAAGCGTTTTACTAAATGAAAAAAGGGAATGTTTTTGTCGTACGTATGCGGCGACAACGACTTCTCCGCCACCGTGACCATTATTTGAGTTTCAGCTTCCTCTACAAGCCATAACTTTTTTTTAAAATAAAAATAAATACCATGTTTTACCTTTCATTTATTTTGGTATTGAAAATGGTGCTCATAATGTTTTTATATCAATGTGTTTTATTGATATCTTGTGATTGAAAGGTGGAAATGTTATGTTTTCTTTATCCATGTTTTATGTGATACGATTATGTTGAGGTTCTTGGGAATTATTATGAAGATGGGTGGTTCCGTGATAAACTAAGGGCAGGTGAGCCCGATATAGCTCTCCAATGCATTGGGTAACACGAAGGAGTGAAACGTTGTGGTTTCTCCAAAGATATTTAGGGAATATACTGTGGTGGGTATTCCAAACGTAACCAAGGGGGTTACTCCCTACGTAAGAATGTTATGAATGCCTCAAGTTACCTCTTATGTCTTATGATTTCTGTGATTTATTCATGATTTTATGAGGTATGTTAATGTGCCTATGTTTTATTGTTAATGTATGAATTCATTCTTATGTATATATGATCTCATGTTTCCTTTCCATTTTTTTTATAACCCTTACTGAGCTTTTTATGCTCATCCCTTGTTTTTTTGAATTTTTTTCACAGGTCAAGGAAAAGGTACATGAAATGATGATAGTGTCAAGAAACTGTCAAGAAAGAATCCATGTTTTATTTTAAATATGTTTCTGTTGAGGGGAAAAATGAATACTACCTTTTTTGTAACCACTTTGTTTAAATATGTAATGTAATGCAAGTTTTATGATCTAATTATCTAAAACTATAAACCTAAAAAAATCGTCAATTATGTAATCTTGTAATAACTCAAGATTAAGTAATTTTTAAGGCTGTGGCCTTATAGTTGGTTTTATCTATTAATTTTAATGATTAATTTTATTTATCACGACAATTCATTTGAAATATTTAACAATTTAAGTAATATTTTAAATTCTTATTAAAAAACGAGATATTATTTTATCAATGAATATTAATATATAATAAATAATACCAGAAATATATAAATTTACATCATTTGGGTGATTTATTTTGTATAAAAAAATCATAGACAAATATAACATATCATTATGTGCAAATTATTATACTATAATACCATTTTTTTCTAGATGTATTTAATGTGGAATTATGTGAATAGTGATAAAAAAAGGAATTTATGTTATTTTATTAAATAAATTAACATTCATAGAAAACTAAATATGATATATTAGAGAATATAAGATATAATATTTCTTCTCGTGAACATTTATGATTACTTTTTTAACATATATTTAAAATAATAACAATTTAATAGTGGAAAATTGGTTAGCATGAGTAATATAAAAATCAGAAAGTTGTGGTGTTAAATGAAAATAAAAAGTCTCATATGACACCAATACTTGAGTAAATTTCATTCAAATATCATAAATAGAACATACTCACATTTTAATTTAATATCTATCTATTTTTAAGAATCATTCCGGAGAATTAATTAATTATATTTTATTTTTTAGTGAAATTCTATTATTGGACCTCCCAACACCTTTCATAGATAACCCATCCTTTCTCTTCTTTACACAAAATTTTTCC
Organism: Viscum album; assembly: GCA_963277665.1. Taxonomy (NCBI): domain Eukaryota; kingdom Viridiplantae; phylum Streptophyta; class Magnoliopsida; order Santalales; family Viscaceae; genus Viscum; species Viscum album. Next base: position 1,866,318,769 of record OY728120.1, on the reverse strand, counting down.
TTATATATTTTCCATAACCTGACCAATTTAATTTTAAAAACAGTAATCCACGTTATTGAAATTGTGTTATTCCCTAAATACCAACCTTAAAATCCTTATGTGGAGATCTAATGGAGTCATTTCAATTTAAGGGTAATCAAAATAACTAAATAGTTTCATTTTCATTCATCCTTAATCACTTATAAGTAGGACATATTTATAATATTATATAAAATTAAAAAACCCAAATATACGAAAATGTTATTAATAATATGAAACCACCATTATCTACCCTCATTCCCATGAAATGTAATGTGAATGTATCTCTACTGTGTACGTATGGATTACCATCTCCCAAAAAAAAATTAATTTCTCATTACCATAATTTGTGGATTAGTATAATAATGGTCTTAAATTTAATCTTTTAAATTTACTAAATATTTTTTATTGATAATATCCTAACAACATACTTACCTTCCTATCAATTAGAAAATTGTAATGCCGCTCATCTATATGTGTGGACTACCACCTGTTGGAAACAAAATGATTTTTTTCATTTAATCTATACATGGATTGTAATAATGATGGAATTAATGAATATATGTTTTTTATATGATAATAAAATTATTTTTTAATGGTGAATATTTATTTACATTTTTTTCATTCTATCCATCGAAATATGAAAACAACATTAATAATTATGTATGACCTACCAACACCATGAATGGTGTATTTAATTATTTCTATTTATAACATTTATATAATACTATATATGAAATTAATAAATATTTTATTTATATATTTATATAATTTGAATATATTACGTAATCATGAACTATATACAACAACCAGCACAACTAATATGAAATTCTTTGGAAAAATTAAACAGTTAACACCAGGAAACGATGAATTTGACAAGGAATTATTGATAAATGTATATAAGAATATTATAAAGGGGGTATATATAAAACTATATGAATTTACCTGATTATTTTATCAAATTCTAAAAGATTTATTTTATTTATAAGTGGGTTTAGAGAACATTCAATGAATGAGGAACTTTAGATAACGAATTTCTAGTCTCGCGTTTATTTTTTTGAGACAAATGTCATATTCAAATATATTTCTTCTATGGAGTATATAGTACACCTTTGACATGTTATATAATGAATCTAATTATATTAAATTAAATTAATGTTATATATGATTTTATTTTTTAATCGGGTTGATAATGTAAATGTTACCATAGTGGAATGGGTTTTATGTTACAATCTCATTGTTCATCAGGGATGTTTATGAATAAATCATCGAAGTTGAATTTTTTTGATCTACCTAAAATGATACTCATTAATTATATTTAAATTTATTTATTTCATAAAATTATTATTTTTTACTTTCATTTTCCCCTCCTTACATACACACTATATAAACCATATTTTTATGGTAAACAAACATTATTTGAACGTTTGATCAAAAATAATTCTTCTTCTAAATCCATACCCCATTAAATTTACCTCAATAATGATTAAATATTATTATATGATATTTTAAATAATTTTTACAATTGATTGTCATTTTATTAAATTAGAAAAATATAATATATTTTATATTTTGGAAATAGGTGCCCTTTTACCTTTTTATTGATGTATGAGAGGAATGGTTTTTTACATATATGGAATGAAATATTTCCCACCATCATGACCACCAAATAGTTTAGGGATTATAATAAATTTACCCTTGTTTATTTTAAAATAAAATGACTTCATTAATAATTGGGATCTTTTTTTTATTTAAAATAAATTATTTCAATTTGAAAATAATATTTTCTTGAATACATGTTTCAAGGATTCTTTTATAATCATTTTTAATGGATATTGAAATATTTTTTATGGTAGATAAATAATAAAATTGATTTTATCTACTGATTCCGAAAATATTCTTTCTATGGATGATTCATAATTATAATGATATAGATCTTATGAAACCCATTAAATTTAAATGGGTTATGATTAAATGAAATGATGAAATTTTTATTTAAATTGTTTTATTTTGATGTGTTATTCCATGATAAATTGTTTATTAAAGCTATTTAGTTTTGAAATTCCATAATATGATTAATTTTTTATGATATGTTTGTTCAAATGTATTTGATAATTTCAATGGGATGGGTTTTCATGAAATCATTTTGTATTCCAATGAATTGGGTAAAGATGGTTATCTCCAAAGATAAACCATCGTGAAATAGGTAGTGAACCCTATTTAGTAAGGGAATATTTCAACATTGTTAGTCATGGGATTTAACCATGAAGGTTTTGATGGTATAAAGAGTTAGTGACATCCACTACGATTGTATTGAAAACAAACCTTGGAAACTAATGTGATGATTTCTATTATTTTACAATATGTGAAAAACATTTATCTCATGCCAATATAATAATCCCATGTATTAGGATCATTAAGTAGATTATTATTAATTTCTTATAGTCAACATACATTTATTATAAAAATCGATATTATTTTCTAGGATATGTTGGTAAAGGATTTAAAAATTCTATTATCATTTTTAAAACCCAAATTCTATTATTATATTTAAGAGATAATTGATATCTTCATAATTTACCCTTGATGAGCCTCATAGATCACCAATTCATTTCTTCGATTCCATAGTATATGAAATAATGTTTTATAAATTATGTATCTCTTAATAATGGTATTTTCAAAATCAATGTTGGATATGATTGAGATATTTTATAAATGAGTTGTTAATGTGTCTATTTTTTCATAGACAATAATCCTTCATGGCCCTTTGGAATGAATTTGTGAATTTAATTTAATATTCATATAGAAATATTAAATATCAATGTATATAAATTTTAGGTCATTACATTGAAACCTAAAAGTATCTCCAAAAAAATTAAGAGTTCTGTGAAATTGAAGACTTGACCTACCAACATCCATTGAGTGTATTTTTTCAACTATTTTTTTTTAATCCTAATAATGATGTATAAGTAAAATAAATAAATAATATATATTATTAGAAGAAATTGATATGAACCCCAAGTGTCGATAGAATATACACCATTATATATAAATATACCACACATAAAGAAATATATAGAGAAATTTAATATTTCAAACATGAACACCCAACAAAATTTCTTGTAAAATTTTAAATATTTTAGGTATCATGATGTAAAAACCAACGTGAATAGTAGATTATTTTCATAGAATATTTCAAAAAAACATATTTGAACAAGAAATCATTGATAGTAATCAAGAGTTACATTATTTTATATGATATACCTATTAATTATCATCTCATAATTTTTTTTGTCTAATATTTTGTTACATTCTATATATAAGTACTCTAACTCTTAAAATTTCATATCCTCAAATTCACATTTAAATGAAAATTAATTAAATTATTCAATATTTTTTCCATCTCCAATAGAATATTTTTTACCTTAACCTTCAATAATAACCATTCCTTATCAACTAGTATAGTTTTACTAACATTTATCTGATAGATATAATTATAGATAACATTTGAATTTCCTATTATATATAGATGATCAAATTTAATGGTTTATAAATACTATACCAACTATTTTTGTACCGATATTTTATCAGTATATGAAAATATACATATCAAATACCTTTGATTTCAATATTATATGAGCTTCTCAATCAAAATATAATTACTCCATCATGTTATGTAACAAACTACCACAAATAGTTGTGAATTATTATACAGTGTAAATCATTGTATGTGAATCCATATATATTGATCCATTAAAAATTGTATTATTTCTTAATATAATGTGAAATAAGATAACTACTATTGAAACATGAAAATAATCATTATAGATATAACCAAATATCGTAAAATAAGTTCATTTATTAAATTAATTATTGTCATTAATTCATCGTGGACAATCGTACAATATTCATTCTACACATAGATTTATATTTTATATTCAAAGCCATTATTGGTGAATCACACCCAATGAAGTCACAATTAAATTGCTTATAATATCATTTTAGTCTAATAAAATGTTTAAATTTTATGATTTTCTGGGGATATTCTCATGACATCATGGACTTCACTTCATTAGAGTCTATATGTGTTCCTTTCTCTAAAACAAAATTCCACAAATACATCATTTATTATATATAAATGTGACATTTCAATAAACATTAATATACATTATAAGAAATAGTATTTTATAAAATTGTACATGGATTATTTCAGGATATCCAATTAATCTTGAGTAAATCAAGATATTATTTAAAAACATTACCATAACTGAGTTCCAATTATTAAGGAATATGTAGTTTATTTAATATATATAAACAATAGGGCTACAGATGAAACCAATATATATATATGTTGAACCTCATAATGAATATAAAAACATAAAAAGTCATTATTCCCAATTCATTTTTCTCCTACACTTAATTTTTGATATTTTTATAGAAGGTTTCTTTTTTGAAAAAATAGATCACCCATAAATTTTTAGAATTTAACTATCCTATAATAAAAAAGATATATAATCATTATTATAAACTTATTTAGATTATATTAGTCGATGTATATATATAAATTAAAATCAGTGTCATTGTTGAATAACATTTCTATTTCCCGCTATTATGTTATGTGGTTAATAAATCTATTATTATAAAATAATGGGAAAAAAGGTCAATTCAAAAAAAATCCATTATAAACATTCATTATTACGATATAATGGTCGATGTATATTAATGAGAACTATTAATTGAATGTTAAAACACTATTTTTTTTGAAATAACCCATAGATAACATCATGAAATACTTTACGATATGAGTCTATTTCAAATTTGATTCTCTGTTTGATACATACTAACAATGATTCATTAAATAATCCATAAAACCGATAATATATAAATCCAATATAAAAATTAATTAACTTCCACAAATTATAATATTATCTTATTAAATTCACATCCCATAGAAAACTCTATTAGTGAAAAAAGGGATAACACAATCTATAATAAATGATTGAAATAATTGTAATGGATAACATTTTTTATGATAATAAAAACAACATATATTTTTATCTCATGATATAGAATATATAATTACACTTCTAAATAATCTTTGAAGTTAATATATAATGATTATATGATTCATGTGTTATTATTTTTACCCAACTAGCTAGAAATAATCACTATGTAAGAGAATAACTCAACTGTAAGGACAAATAGTTCCACTACCCCTGTAGTGGGGAATGAATGATTTGATATATTATCATATAATGAATGAAAGATTATTTAATAAACCTAATTACAAAATTGAGAAATGAATAGTCCCACCTCTATATCAAATATCATTCCCAACTTATTATTTTAAAAGTGATTTCTCTAGCCTTTCAATATTATTTTTACCCTTGTATTAAATTACATGTTTTTTAATTATCTTATAGAATAAATGATCCGTGTATCAGATTATATGTCCCATCATAAGACGCTATGGAAATAAAACACCACAATATTTCTTCAAATGTCATATTTTATAACATATATCACAAAGTTTTCATAAAACGACCTAATAATACCTTCCATGTCGAATAACATTCATTATTTGTTTATACAAAACTTTCTACCCTGAGAGAATACATAACAAATTTTGAAGGATTTTATTTAAAATCACATCCAAATATTATTTTTTCTATTGAATGAAAAATATTATAAATGAGAACATGGAAGGAAAATTCAAACACTATTTTTCTATTCCTAATCTATTTTATCCGTAGATATTTATCTATTATATTATACATCAATGAATAATCATAAAAAAATGATATGTAATTTTATAATTACATTCTATTAAAATCATGGACAATAATTTACCAATTAACTCATTGAAAAATTAACATACTAAGTTAAATTATTAAAATAAACATTAATTTGACAAATTTAATTCACTGAAATAGGGAAATTATTTTATTAAATATGATTCAACGCATATAGATATATTAATAAATTATTAAATTCTCTAGTTGACAATATTTTTGATATTTATGAATGCCAACAATGAATGTCATCTGCCACAATTTCCTTACAAGAATTTTTACAAATATATTAAATTCCAAAAAATTCAAGTCTTCAGTAAGTTTAATGATCAAAAGATATTGTTTTGTGTCTTGTTTTATATCAAGAAAATAGTAGATCTTACCTATCAAACATTAATTCCCATACCATATCTCTCAATCTAATCTAATTATGTAAAATTAAAAATAATTATAAAACATGATTAATCATACACCCAAACTAAAAATTTATAAAAATAATTTCTTGTATTCACTTTTCACATATAATAATGAATGAATCCAGATAGTATCATTGCACTATTGGAAAAATGACCTATTACCATGGTTCAAAACCATGGGTATATCCACCACATCAATGTGTATAGTCTATACCCACAGTTTACGGAACCGTGGAAAACTGATTCATCGGTATAGCTCCATAGCCTATACTCACAGTTATTCCAAATTGTGGGTATAGTTATTTTCCTTCGTGCCATAGCCTTATACATACATTCAACCATGTCATTTCCTTCTACCCATGATTTTAAAACTGTTGTTTTAAATATTTTAGAAAACAATGAAGTAGGTCTTGAACTCAAATCATTCACTTCTAACTCAACATGAATCACCACTCAAGCTACACCACTTGCGTATATATATATATATTAACATAATTATTTTAATTTCACCCTTTGCATTAGAATAAAAAACACCAGTGGGAATCGAACCGGTGACCACCTCTTAAAAAATCTGTCTCTTCACCACTATAACTGTGGAACATACAGTAATATATATATATATATATTAATTTTAATCATTGGTTTTAAAAAAATTAATATGAGATTCAATCCCTCAGCATCAGATAAAATCACGGAGTGCCTAACCATCATTCCTACCAAAATTTCTCTATTATAAATATATATTGAACTAAATATATTAATCCAATTTAAGGGTATAAGAGGGAGAACCATCAGAATAGTATTCTCCCACTCTAATTCGTTTTCCTGAAATAACATGGGAATCATGTACCCATCGTTATCTAAAACTGTGGGTATAGGGATTTTCACCAAAACATATACTAACAGTTTTTTTATAATTGTTGTTATAGTATTGTAAAAAAATCTCTACCAAATAGTTTTGAGAAAATCATAGGTATATTTGCTACTTAATGTAGTTTTGTTCTTGAAAATATTTTATTCAAAATTCAATCTTCAATTTTTCGTACCCTTCAAAAAAAAAGAATAAAGACCAAAAAAAATAATTTTTTTCAGATTTTATATCGGTGGGTCTTCCTTACTTTATATAGTCATCATTTTTTTCATCTATAATAATATAATTTCAATATAATTATAATTTTTTATATATTCAAATATAATATAGAATATTATTTTATATTAACTTAGTGATAATAAACATTCAATATCAGGAAAATACTATAAAACGATGAACAGTTTTGTGAAATGAAATCCTCTAATATCAACAGAATCAATCATTTAACAATTTACAATTCAATGCTTAATGTGTCATACTCTAAATTCAGACAATTGAAAACATCATTACTTTTTTTTATTAATATATATTCAATATAGAAATCATAACAAGTAAATGGTCACTATAAAGTGTTTGGACATCTGTAACTAGTATTATATTTCATTCCATTAAATTAATATCCCCAAAAACCCACTACATCTCATGAAATGACTCAAAATAAAAAATTTGTATAATTTCATATTGGAAAGACCTAAATTTATAAATAATATTACTCATTAAAAATCACCAAATAGACTTAAATGTATCCATTCATCAATAGATAGTGAAACTAGTAGCAGGGGTTAAAATAAAACAAAAATAATATGATTTTACATTAAATATAAAAAACCATCCATGAATGCTATGGAGAAATATTAAGAAATTATATATTAATATTTACAACATATGTAGAAAATTTTAGGTGGCTTAAATACCAACATATTGAATAATTAAAGAATGATAAATAATTTTAGAATAATTTTTTTAAATAATAATGTATATTTATCCATTATATGGTCATGACCATGACTTTAATACAAATACCCCCTTACAGGACATTTTAAATAGCGAAAAACAAATGAAATATTAAAATTACATGTTTCTTGTCCAATATTATCAATATATATAATATGATGTACATATAGGTATGAGTATAATACTATGTAATATTTCAACAATGACACCCATATGTAGATATTTTTTTGAAATTTTTTTAATATAATATCAAACAAATATTAATGAAACCTTTTGAAATTCATTAACATAAAAAACACTATAATGTAATTTTTTTAAAGGAATGAAAATTTTTGTATTTAAAATAATAATATTGATAACTCATAATTGATTAATATGTTTGAATATCACATGGATTTCAATAATATCTAATCAACATAATAAAAATAATGTGGTCATTCATTGGATAATTAAATATCAATATTGATACACTCATGATAAAAATATTTATATTTTAGGTTATTTTCAATTCCATTTGAAACAATGATCCATCATTATTTGGTCATTCCATAAAGTTTAATGATATTTCAACCTAAAAGTAGACCATATTACCTACCTTAATAACATTATAATGAAAAAATTATCATGAGATAGATACAATATAACCATCAATGTGATTAAAATGAATAATGATTTTAAATTATAAATATAATTTCTTATTTTTTTATAAAAATATAACGTATTTATAATAAATACTATAATATAAGTTACAATCATTATATGTTTGAAAATACTATTTTCACAATTGAATATCTTTTTATGTTCATATATGAAGACAATAAAAATAATTTTTTTTATAGAAATTTAATTTTTTAAAATAAACAGTAATTTTGTATTTATAATTCTGAAAACATCTTAGGGTTATTTGTGGAGTTTTTTAGAAACCATTTTTATGTATATTAACAAATAAAAAGTTTAAATTAAAAACTATTTTTTTATAAAATATAATTATATTGATAAATTATAATTTATTTTGGTTTTGATATTTAATTAGATCAATTTTAAGTCATATGATCCAATTCAGGCCATTGGAAACAATTTAACATTTTAAATTTTTTATAAGAACATTTCAAACCATTAAACATTTTCCCTCATACAAAACTCATGTCACGACGGGTCTCTGTGATTAATTTAAAATTATTTCTGTAACTTCTATTATTATAATTTTTTAAAAGGATGAAATATCTAGAAACTAAATAATTTATAATTTCTAATATGGTATAAATAGTTTAACATAAATATAAGTGAAATTTATTAAAATTAATTACAATGATTAAGGTTTAAATGTGTTTACTTAAATGATAAAAGTTAATGTAAGAGGCCATATAACCTAGAGACATGTTAAAAATGAACTGTATAGACATATTCAGACAATTTACTATCATTTATATAAAATGGACAATTATAGGAGTCGTAGGAAGTATGATATATCTATTAATATTGGCTTCCATTTTATATATTCATGAATGACCCACCTTCTACACTATAAAATGGAACTCAAACTCACTTTTTCACACAACTAATGACCTTTAGATAACACAAAACCTATATGAATATCCTCCTAAAATACCTAAATTCATCATAGGAACATCCATTGAGATGATTTAAAACCATAGAATCGATTTTGATGAAAACACAAAAGAGTTTCGCAATGAAGAGGTAGAAACCTTCCAGATGTTTTTTTATTTTATACTTCAAAAACTATTATTATCTCATGGATATATATTATAATAATAATCCCAAATATATTAATATTTTTTTAATATTGGTCTTGAATAACACTCAACCACACTTCAACCAAATGGGATATACAATCATTGTTCATGTATACGGCAGACTACAACCTCACAAACTGATATAACATTTTTACATTTCCATCATTCCATGTAGGAATTAATAATGGAATTTATATTTTTATGTGATATATATGGTGTATATGATATATTTATGTGTATGGATTATTATAAAAAAACCTTTAGGTTTTCACTTTTGTGGAAATATGATTTCATTGTTGTAGGCGTGTGGACTACTGCATCATCAATGTGATGTTGTTCATTCTCACATTACATGGAATGTATTATGGTTTAAAATAGTGAACATGTATAATAAATTTTAAATAATTAATATATCATAAATATAATATATTCACAATTTATTATCTTTTTTTAATATGATATGAAAATAGATACAATGTTTATGTGTACATATGACTTACCTTCTCCATGAACGATGTATTGAATTTTATATTTATATCTTTTATATATTCTTATGAATACATTTATACTAAATATTTATAAAATATTTTTATTGGTAAAAATTTTAGAGAATATGAAATCATAATATATTTATGAATTCCCAAAATATAACATATCAAAATAGATGTGAACAATAGTGCAGTTAATTCCTAAAACATAACATTAAAATGGAATTGATTATAAAAATGAAAGAAAATGATTTATGTAAATAATTTTTTACATGTATTTTCTCAACAATAATCTATCATTTATAAAGATTTTGATGTTAAAAATTACCCAGGTTTGTTTTTTATTGATGATTTGTAAGGTAGGTTCTAAAGGAATTTCTATTTTATTAAAATGAATTCAGCATTATGAGAAGGAATATAGATGCACTATTTTCATCCATATGTTGGATGAAAATTATATATTTGCATATGGTATAAAGCCTAAATTACGCTAAAGAGTTTTTGTTTACATATTTATACTTACATTTGAATAATTGACGCACATACGGATTAACAACCCTATGTTTGAGTCTAGATGTACTATTGGAAATCCTATGTTTGGATAAATATTCGAATGGTTAATCAATAATACATTCGTGATTTTATATTGACATGTATACATCTAGGGATAATAATCCCTATGATACATTTTTACCTATTTTACATAAATATGAATGTATGGTTAAGGAACCCTATGCTATATAGATATACCCAATGTTGTGTTCTCAACAATGATGTTCTTCAATCCACTATTTCAATATGAGACTACTGAAATGATCATGTTAGAATTAATGAATTATTAATTGATAATATTAATTTTTTCAATGAAAAGTGATCACTAGAGAAAATATATGCTTTTTAAAGGAATTTATGACTCTCATAGACAATTTAGTTTTAAATTTCTATGATCAACCTGCCTATTCATTTGGATATAGAATCTCAATGAATGTTTTCCAATACAAAATATTTCTTTGATATATCTATAATACCATAGTATTTCATACTATGTTATTTCATTAATGTAATTCGTTATCTTGTGCTACACACAACATCGAATTTGAGAGCACCACAACATACCAAAAATTCCGTTCAAAGAACTTTATGAATTTTATTAACTACATTTTTAATTTTATATACTACATATAATTTTAACATACATATTATATGTTTCTTAGACATAATATAAGAACAAATTCAATTTTTAAGTTAAAACAAGTATTTTTTGAAAAAATAAAATTTTACAGCCTTTTAATGAGTAACCCTTCATAAATACATTATATGACACTTTATATATTCATTATGACAAAATAAACTTCTTTTTTAGAAGAGGGACACAAATATTTAGTTTGTATAAAATTTCAGTGATTTTCAATTAACTTTCTTATTTTGATAAATAATTAAAAATAATAAATTTTAATTGAAAACATTTTTTTATTCAAAATAACTAATAGTGTTAATATATTCATTTGAATGGTTTTGAAGTATAATTAGAATATATATTTTTCATTTAATCTAATTTTGGTCATTCAATGTAATTTTACATTTAAATCTAACATAAACACATATAAATATTTTGATAGTTTTTATTTCTCAACAACCCGCTATCTGGTATTGACAACATGAATATTTTTTTAATTAATTAGTACAAGATATTTGTTTTTTATTGGATAAAATAGATATCATTTTTGAATTTGGAATATCAGAATTATGTTGGGGTGAATTTTTTGTATTCTTCTAAAAAATTAATTTTCGATGAGTAGTGAAAAAACTACATTATTGTTTGAAGACGACATTTTATTTATATAATTAATTATAATATGATTTTATATTAATGTAAAAATAGATACATAATACATATATTAGTCCATTAAAATTCATTGAAATCATTTTAAAATAATATTATATATATATAATTTTATTTTAATTTTTACAGACTTTTACCCACCTTCTATGCACATTAGAAAATTTGCATAAAACATAATTTTACCGCTTCTGAAAATTGAATTTTAAAAATCTGGATATATTGTTGACATCCGTATGTAAAATTTGGATCAATAGGATGAAAATATTTTTTTTGTGAATAATAACAGTGGATTTTTATTTACCACAGTTAAAAGTAAATAGGGTAATTAAAGGTATGAATGATATTATAATTACCCTAACTCATGCCCTAATTATATTGGATAAGTGTATTTTGACCAAAATTAATCATAGGACAAAAATATGATTCTTTTTTATCAACTTGGATTTCATTAGAACATTTATTTTATTTTATTTAAAGATGAGTGAATGATTTAAATTCAATGTATAATAAATAAGAAATTTCTATTATATGGTTACACATATGATAAATTCAACTATAATTATTCATCAAACATATACAAAGACTTTATACATCATGGTATTTTATTTATAATTTTGGACATTAAATAATTAAATTCATTTATGACACAATGATGGTGGAGTAATTACCATAATAATTAAAGACTAAAATAATTGGTGTTATAAATATTAAAATAAATTTTAATTGGGACTTGTGATTCCATACATGAATTTTATATGATAATATGAAATTTTATGGTTGATTAAATTTATTTTTTTGAAGAAATAACTATTTATGAATTTCACTAAAACGAAATACTAAATAGTGTCAAAAATTACATAAATGAGTTTTTTACAAAATACTATTTTTTTTAAATTATATAATAGGCCCAAAAATCTAAATATAGAAAAAAAAATTATATAAAGATTGATTTTTCATTAATTAACCACTATAGGATTGCTTAACATTTTATAGTAAGTTTCTTAACCTTGTAATATAAAAATAACAAAGACATGTTAAATGTTAAATTATTTAACTAGAGTTAAATCTGAAGTATATCATTAATATGGGTACATAAACTTGTCTAAAACCTATTATTTGACAAGATTTCGACCCATCCACACATTATCCTCGAAATAAATACATTTTGGGATATTAGAAACCAAAAAATATTTTATAAGAAAATACTATTTCAAACTTTTCCTAAAGTGACCATCACTCTTTTATAAAAAGCAACTTCCATTCTCTTAATTTCAAACCTCCAGTTCCTTTTGGATCAGCCGAACCCTGCTCAAATTTCCTCCCAACTACCCACAAATTATCCTCGAGGCCATAAATTGAATATAAAGACAACCTAAGAGGCCATTTTTTAAAATTAAAAGGAAGAACTTCACGAATATGTCATTACTTCATCACCTCATTTAATGTTCTTTCCTTTTTAATCATCCTCTTTCCATGTTGTTTCCATACTAAAATAGTAAATCATGGGCCTTATAAATACTAATATTTATTATATATATGGTACAAACCTATTCATTATTCTATCCATCGTATGAATGAAAAAATCACCCTACCTGCGTATGTACGACATACCATCTCTACGTCGTGCTGTAATTTGTTATTCAAGACTTCATTATATTGAATAGTATAATAGTGAGTATAACTGATGTAAATAATAAATATAATATGTTATTTATTCAGTATATATAATATACTATCCAGATAAATACAATTTCACCACTAATATAATTATATTATCGCTCATTTGTACGTATGGATTATTGTCTCCATGACATGATGAGATTTTGTTTCCCATCATAACCATTCAAGATTAATTGTAATTTGATGATTTAGAATAATTTTTAACAACATAATATAATTCTTTATATGAATAAAATAAATCCTATCCAAAAAAACATGACATACGTAACAAAACTTATAATTGAAAACGAATCACCTAACACCATAAACAATGATACTACTGAAATATAATTAACAAAGAAATATTCGAAGATCATATATGATATCATATTTATGTATTTGATGGCCCAGACCCTCATGGTCCATCCCTTTGACAAAATTCAGATCCTAAGGGTGGCGTCTCATTGTGTGACCGATAGTCGTGCGACCGAACGGTGTGTGGCCGATCGGCGGATGACTGATCGGTGACCCATCAACCGGTGTAACGCGATCGCTGTTTAACTGGTCGGTGTGACCGTTCAGTGTGTGTCATGATTGGTGTGTCACCGATCGGTGTCTCACTGATAAGTGTCTGGCACGATCGGTGCCACCCAGCCTTGTCAGGGTATTCTTCAACAGTTTCTCCCGTAACACCACTTTTCGCCCTTTTATCCTTTTGATGTTGTTCAAGCGAGTTTTCTTTTAGTCTATAGTAAATGATTCAAATTCCAATGAGTTGGGCGAACCTCAACAGAACCAGCTGGTTTCTACATAACATGCCCCTCTATTTATATAAAATCATTAAAGTCACAGTTGTTACCACATTTTTGGATGGTAATCATTAAATAACAATTAATTCAATCGAGTGTAACCACCCAACTGTGTGGTGAAATCCCAATCCAAATTTAACGCCATTCAAAATCCCCATATCACATAACAAAAAGATATTATCTATATAACTCATGTGAATTTCTTCATCTTCTTCTTCACCGGCCTCCTTTTCTTCCTAGTGCATTTGGAGTCTCCCTTCCAGAGACAAGAGGTGCACCAGTGCTGGAACTTTTTTCTCACCCGTGGAGTACCCGACATTCCTCCCCTGCTAGTCATACATTCCCCATTCAAGGAATGAGGAGAAGAACATTGATCGTTGGTCATACATGTAGGGTTTTTCCTTTGTCTCCATATACTATGTATCATGTGGGGTGGGTATGATATTGCTTCTGTGGGGATTGATGAAACCTAACTTAATGAAGATAATGAACAACACATTAAAGATTTAAGGGGGTGTGATTGATGTTATGCACTTTTATGTTGATATGTGTTGTGAAATGTATGAGCTTATGCTCATTGAAAATGTAACGTCCCGGTTCTGGGTGCCACTCAACGGGTGCCCTGAACCCAGTTGGTCACATGACCTCAAGCCCATTTCCGCAAATGCCAGAGGATTCCACCTAGTAGTGAGGTCCCAGGTATGATAGTGGGAAAACTAAGCCCTCATTTTTCAATGTTTAACGCAACGGAAAAAATTATACAACATATGTGGAAGTAGTAAACCATACATATTTAAGATAAACAACTACAGTAAAAGATAACCAACATTTATATACATAATGATGCAACATGTCTTGAGGTCTAAGAAAAATATCCAGAACATGTTCCACAACAATACAGTACAATACAATACATAGTACAGTAAAATAATAAAAAACAGCTGGTAGCATCACGAGCCTAAGCTCGATCCCATGCTCCCCTACTCCCCAACAGCAATCAAGTACCTGTATAGGGACCCATTCCCTTATCCACACTTGCATAAATGTAATTTGTTCGGGATGAATACATGAACCAAACAGGGTGTGAGAAATTTATCCCAGTAGGAACCTACCAATGGCCCGTGCTGAAATGTGAGTAAACATGCAACAAAAATGTGAAAAATTAAATGCAATAAACTAAGCAGTACTCAAATGTAACTAGATTACCCGTTATATTTCCATTTTAATATTCATTTAATTGTTCATTATAAGGAAACCACCATAGTGAATTTATATGTAAACAATCATTGTCCTCAGACACGCAACCCTTAAACTCAGGTAATCAGAAATGTAACCCACAGGTAATTGCTCACTGGCAGAACAAATATTTCCCTCAAGCATACAATGTGTCGCCCTCAGGCACAGATTCTATTACCCACAGGCAAAGAAGAAGTTTCCCTCAGGCTAAAAGATGCACTTCCCTTAGGTTAATTAAAACACTTCCCTCGGGCTAAAAAGTAACAGGGTCATTCCCAACATGTAAACAAGAAATACACATGAAATTACTCTAAAGGAAATTATATAGTCATCATAATAAAGGCATACCCTCAGGTATCCTCGCCAAAAGTCAAAATAGAGATACGCACCCCCAGGGTGGTCCTAGATCTAATAAGCGAGCCCAAACAATAGTTTATTATCAGATTTAATTACCTATACAATTCAAGTTATTTAGAACATATAAGGCCTCAGCCACACGACACCGCAACACGGGTTCGTAACTCAACGATACAAAAAAAATGCAGAGTATTTAGAAATTAAACACCATGCCACCTACCTTAAATGCCTCTGAACAGTACACATGAACGAAGATCCTTGAATCTTCCAAGAACGACGTAGATCTGGGGTGAAAGAAATCCCCATTCAAACTCATATAACATACCTTAGAAGAATAATTGGAATGTACTACTCAAGGAGGAGGAAGAACTCAGTTGTGCGGTTCTCCGGAGATATACGGTGCAGAAAAAAGATTCCCGGTACTCGATCTGGAGATCCTTGAAGGTCCAGACCTCTCTCCGGACTCCTTCATCCGGTTCTGTGCCTTCCCAGTGAAAAGTTGATGATGCTGACCATTTTAAGAGAAAAAAACAAACTACACGGCATCTACTACTCAGGTACATGACGTGTACTTTTAATTTTTTAACTGTTCCTTCGATGACTTCATTCCACCGTAGAACTGTTCATCCTTCGACATGAGTACACGGCATGTATTCTAGAGCACAGAGTGCGTACTGTCGTCCGACTGGCGGCTATTTCCACCGCCTTACTATTGGCCTGCCAACTGACTACACGGCTTGTAAATGTCCACTACCAGGAGTGTAGTCAGTTTTTACACCCTTCATCACCAACATGGATACACATCCGGTGTACTCATCCCACACATCCAAAGTACATGGCGTGTGGAATAGTACACATCGTGTAGTCCCGAAATTTACGATTTTTCATCATTTTCTTTATTTTTCACAAAAACACTTAAGAAAAAGAGGAAAGAAGAAACTCATACCTCAAAAATTAAGAACTGTGATCTTACAAACTTCCCCCTTTAAAGCAATTCGTCCTCGAATTTCCCTTCCAAGGTAGCGATTATAAAGTTAAGAACAACTATGGCCATTGAGCACATACTTTGGTCTACCACTCCTAGGTTTTTTCCTGCACTCGGCCATGCTTCCATAGCACCCATACGAGAGGAACTGACCGGCCTCGAATATCCATTATGCCCATATCGACGATACAAATCAGATGCTCCTCAAAGGACACATCTACCTCGAGCTCAACCTCCTCGGGTTGAAAGATGTGAGATGGGTCTAAATGATAGCGACACAATTGGGATACATGGAAGATGTCGTGTATGGATTGGGACCTCTGTGGAAAATGAAACCGATAGGAAACCTTCCCAACTCTCTCCAGAATCTACAATGGCCCCACATACCTCGGTGATAGTTTAACCTGTCTCCTAATCTGCCTCTGTCTCATCCTTGGTGAAACACATAAGAAGACCTGATGCCAGACCACGACCTCCAAAGGTCGTCTACAACGATCAACATAATATTTATGTCGAGACTGGGTGGTATCCATCTGCTTCTGAATCAACTAGACCTGCTCTGATGACTCCTGCATGAGAAGTGGTCTCAATAAAGCTGCATCACCTACCTCTAACAAGAACAAAGTTGATTAGTATGGACTACTATACAAAGTCTCATATGGTTCCATCTCAATAGTTTCATGTAAACTATTATTGTAGGAGAACTCTACTAAGGGTATATTCTTCTACCAAGAGCCCCCATAGTCTAGAATGCATGAATGCAATATGTCCTCAAGCACCTGTATCGTACGCTTCGACTGGCCATTAGTCTGAGGGTGGTAATCTATGCTCAGAAGCAGCTGTGTACCCAGTGCCCTATGAAAAATATTCTAGAAATGAGACATAAAACAGGCGTCACTATCCAAAATGATATAACGAGGAACCCCATGAAGATGTACGACCACTCAGATACACAACTTCCCGAGCTCGTCAACACTGAAGGTCTCCATGATCGGCACAAAGTGAGATACCTTCGTGAGTATGTACACAACAACCCACATGGCATCATTTCCTCGTGGTGACCTCAGTAACCCAGTCACGAAGTCCATCACGCCAACATCCAATTTCTACTCCGGGATGAGTGACGGATGTAATAGGCCGGCTGGCCTCTGATTCTCTACCTTCACCTGCTGACAGGTGGAACATCTCATTACAAAATCAACTACATATCTCTTAATACCTGGCCACTAGTATTGACGTATCAAGTCTCTATACATCTTGGTATCCCCGGAATGATCTTCACAAGCTGAATCATGAAACTCCCGCATTAACTCCTCGCGTATATCCCCTAGAACACACCCTCATCCATGGAAACACAAAATATTGTCATCACCTATCGTCCAACCAGGAGAAGGGTCCTCACTTTCCCCTGACTCTCGTAGAACTAGGCCTTCTGAATCAGATATTTGAGATATCCTCACTCTATATAGGAGGTTATAAGTCACAGTTAAAGATGAAAGACAGGTCTACCCTTGACTATTGTGCACCTCCAAATGCATCTTAGAGAACAAGGCCATAATATGCCACTCATCCATAGCCTCATGAACTTCCTGTATCTAAGTCTTCCTAATCAGTGCATCAACATATTCCTTACCCTTACCATGTGTATAGGCAAGCTCAAAATAGAAGGACTGAAGGTATTCGATACCCATTCGCTGTCTCAGATTCAAAGTCACGGTGAGTAAAAATATACTTGTGACTTTTTTAGTCGGTGAAATCCAAAAAACTCTCTCCCATGAGATAATGTATCTGTCAGCACAAAGCATGAACAACTATAGCCAACTCAAGGTCATGTGTTAGGTAATTACTATCATGCGGCCCTAACTGACGAGACCCGTACACAACAACTCTATCGCCCTGCATTAACACAGATCCCAGCCCAATACTTTATGCATCACAATAATCTTTAAAGCTCTTCCCTTGCTCTGGAAGTTTCAGGAATGGTGCTGATGTCAACCTTCATTTCAGATCCTGAAAGGCTACATCGCAAGATTCTGTCCAAACAAAATTCACACCCTTCTCAGTCAAAACCTGTCAGTGGAACTGATAAGTGGGAGATGTCTTGAATGAAGTGTCTATAGTAACCATCCAGCCCCAAGAAACTCCGTATCTCAGACACATTCTTAGGATTCTCCCAGAAAAATACTGCTCCCACCTTCTCAGGGTCTACTGCAACTCCTGCCTCTGAGATGATATGACCCAGGAAGTAAATATGTTCCATCCAAAAGTGGCACTTTGAGAGCTTAGCATATAGATAATTTTCTCTCAGTGTACTCAATACGATCTCAATATGTGTGACATGGTCACGTCAAGTGTGAGAGTACACTAATATGTAGTCCATGAATACTACCAAAATGAATCTAGATAAGGATGGAACACACAATCCATCAGAGCCATAAAAAAATGTTCGTGCATTTGTGAGTCTGAACGGCATAACCAAGTACTCCTACAGACCATATCTTCTCAGAATGGCTGTAAGTGGTATGTCTCATGGTCTCACGTGCAGTTGATGATATCATGATCTCAGTTCAATATTCGAGAACACACATGATCAACGAAGTTGATCAATAATATAATCAATCATTGTAAAGGGATATTGGTTCTTGTCCGTCTACTAATTCAGCTTTTGATAATCCACACAGAGTCTAAGGGTATTGTTTTCCTTCTTCGCAAAGAGGACCGTTGAACCCCAAGGAGAAGTACTGGGTCAGATGAAACCCTTTGACTATAACTCCTCAAACTACCTCTTGAGCTCCTACAACTCAGGCATGGCCATCCTATAAAGAGGAATAGACACCAGTGCTGCTCCTAGAAAAAAGGTTAATAGATAAATCCACCTCATGCTCTTGAGGATGACCCGAAAAGATGTCCAGGAAGACATCCCTGAAATGATTGATCACTGGAGGGAAAACCGTCTGACAAGTCCCCTGGTCATCTAGATATAAAATTATAATTTGGGATGTCACACCTCCTCACCCATGATGCTCTAGTCTAGCTCGACTCACCTGAACATCCCACTCACCCTTGTATAGAAAATCCCCACCCTCTACTGATGTGAAACACACCTTGCGATGATAGAAGTCTACGAAGGCTCAAAAGGGAACCAACCAGTCCATCCCGAAAATGACATCATAGCTCGTCATCTCAAAGATGTAGAGGTCCCATAGAATGTGACAACCACCAACCTGAAGGGGGAACTCCTTGCAATGAAGCACACCAACCGTTCTAGTTCCCAACAGAGTGTATAGCATCCTAATAGTAGAAGAAGAAGATACACAGAGCCCAAGGATCTCCACAATGGGCATAGATATGAAATTATGTGTAGAACCCGTATCAAGAAGTTTTGATAACAAGATAGAAGCTACTAGAATAGTACCTCTGATAGTAGAAGTTTCAGGAACCTTATCTTTCTGGGTCTGTTGCACTGCATATGCCTTCCTAGTGCCATAGCCCTGCGACACAACCTGGCAACCCTGGGCTATCCCGCCCTGTTGCGTCTGAGATCCTGGTGTCTGACTACCATGGCCGCGACCACCATCTCTGCCTGCATGCCTTGACGTATTCTAGTTTCTTGACTGGTAAGAAGCTGCGGGTACTGATCCTGCTCGCAGAGTCTGTACAGAACCCCTCTCACTAGCCACAATAGCAAAAGCCCTGAAAAAGCGCTGTAGATGACCAATATTACTGCAATCTTGGCACAAAACTAGGTAATGTGGGCACTGTGGTCTCTTGTTCACCTCTTTACCACACTGTTAGCAACTGACATGACCACCTGAAACATCCTTCTTGCTGGTACATCCACCATGAGAGAAGGACATCTGTCTCTTCATCTTACTAGTAGAAATAGTACCAGAAATTGGTGTTGAACCGCCATGGCGCACACCACTATCTTCTTGAAGGTTCCTCTCTATAATCAGCACCTATTTTACAATATATCATACTAATGGAAACATGAAAACATTCACTAGTGCTCAGATGTCATATCAAACTCCCTACTCAAATAATCTAGCTCTCAACGTCTAATCACCCACCATAACGGGTGAAAAACTCTGAATCTCGGTGAAGCGATAAGAATAATCCATCACTGACATAGCGCCCTACTGCAGATTCATTAAATCTAAATATTTATCTTCCCTCAACATCTCTGGGAAGAAGAATCAATAGAAGACTGCCTGAAAAGCATCTCATGCCATGTCTCTGTGATGCTCTGACTGGGTGGTAACATCCCACCACCTCTTGGAAAAATCATGCAGCATATAAGTCCTAAGATTGACCCTCTACCCTGGAGGAGTCTCATGTTGCTTGAAAATAGTCTACATAGACCCTCGCCAACACTCCGCAGCCTGTGGTCCGCCATCCCCTGATAATGTTGGCGGATTCTGTTGCTGGAATATATGAGTCATCTCATCCATATTTGTGGCAGCCGGCGGTGCTCCCTTAATGGTATGCATGAACCGCATAAAGCATTAACGGAACTGCGCATCTGCTCCTATGTTCGGTATAACGGTTGGCGCCGCATCTGGATCTACTGGTGGATCCACTGGTAGCCCATAGCCCACCATTTCTGGAGTATAATCGTTGCTGCTGTCTTGGTGAACAACCAGTGGTCGTCTCACTGGCATGACTCTAGAAGGTGAAACACACACCTTAGATCAAGATTATCAATGACTGAAAATGAAGGGACCAAAAAGGGAACAAGAGGGAAAGTAATTCAAGATTTTCAAAACAGGACTACACGGCGTGTATACTGACTACACGGCGTGTACCTTACTTTTCTTCCCCTACCCGAGTCCTTCTACATGGCTAAGACACACAGATCCAGTTGAACAAGACTACACATCATGTATATAATCTACACGACGTGTATGGTGAAAATTTCAACTCCCAGTGTCGTTCTTGACATGGCCGACTACTAGGCTTAAACTACAAGACGTGTTACAACCAAACACGGTGTGTACACCACCCCGTTTTCCAAGCCACATGGTCAGGTCCACACGGTCTATCACCGGTCAAAACGACATGGCATGTCTCACGGGTACATGGCGTGTACTAGATGAGGTTCGTCGACCTGTGTTGTCAGTTACATGGTCGTATACATGGCTCACACTACACGGTGTTTTATAGATGGACACGACATGTACATGAAAGGATTACGCTGACCGGTGTTGTTAGTTACATGGTCGGGTCTCTTAGTCAGACTACACAGTGTGTTCCATAGAGTACACGGCGCGTATGCCTTAAGATTTCCTCTGTCCATGTTGTTTGTTACACGGGCGGACTACGGGTCAACACTACATGGTGTGTACATCCGGTACATGGTGTGTTCTCCCAAAGAATTTACCTACCCCATTTCCCAACCCTCATAGTCTATGACACGTGAAGAGACTAAACGACGTGTAATTAGGGTACACGACGTGTAATTAAAAAGATTTTTTTTATTCCCGAACAGAACATCACACAGCATGTGTCTAAGGAACTACATGGTGTGTATCTTGGTATTTTTATACAGTAAGGCTCAGATACTATTCTGAAACCCAGAAAATACTGAAAAACAACACCTAAGTTCCAAATTCAATTTTTGAGGGACCATACTCCCCAAAAATCAAATTTGGGAAACTTATCAATGTTATACAAGATAAATAGTCAATGAACCCCCAAATTCTTGTCCATGAGGTCCCATAAACCCCAAAAACCAATGTTTGACGTCCATTCTATCAAAAGACTCACAAAACAGTACCTTATCACATAGCAGGTATTTATCAAAGAATCTATCACAACAACATGATTTTATAGCATAAAAACTATCACAACAACATGAAATTTCTATTGCACCTACATGGCATGGAATCTATGCACGACATGTGATTCCTAGAATGAGCCTAGATGATGCATGAGATGGCATACCCTCATCTCATCAGGTTGAAACTAAATAGATCCCATGGATAAAATATAACATCACAATCACAAATGTGTCACCCAACGGTGAAATAAAATCAACTTTATAATTGTCAAAATCAGAAGAATTGAAAATATATGAGGTAGACTGTATTTTCCCTATACATGGGTAAGCTACGCCTGGGCACAACTTATTACCAACTACCACTTTCTTCCTATCCCTGACTAAGGTTCCAAAGAGTAAGTCAATGAAAAGTACCCCTTTGATACTACTTTGTAACGTCCCAGTTCTGGGTGCCCCGAACCGAGTTGGTCACATGACCTCAAGCACATTTCCCAAAACTCTAGAGGTTGTGGACTAGCAATGTGGGCCCATGTCTGGTAGTGGGGAAACTATGCCCTCATTTTTCAAAGTGTAGTGCAACGAAATAAAATATATAACATAAGCGGAAGTAGTAAACCATACACATTTAAGATAAACAACAGCAGTAAAAGATAACCAACAGTGATATAGATAATGATTCAACATGTCTCGAGGTCTAAGAAAAAGATACAGAAAATGTTACAAAAAATATAGAACAATACAATATGGAGTATATCAAAACAAAACAAAACAACCGGTAGCATCGCGAGCCTATGCCCGTTCTCATGCTCCCCTACTCCTCAGCAACAATCATTTACCTTTATAGGGACCATTTCCCTTATCAACACATGCATAAATTTTATCTATTTTGGCTGAAGACATGACCCAAATAAGATGTGAGAAATATATCCCCATAGGCACCCACCAAAAGCATGTGCTCAAATGTGTGTAAACAAGAAACAATAGTGTGAATAATTAATAAAATAAACTCTGCAGTACTCAAAAGTAACTAGCTTTCCAGTTATATGTCCATTTTAATATTGATTTAATCATTCATTAAAAGGAAACCACCATAGTGAATTTCTATGTAAACAATCAGTGTCCTCCGAAACTCAACCATTACCCTCAGTTAATCTGAAACTTATCCCGCATGTATTTTCCCATAGGCATAATAGATATTTCCCTGAGGCGTAAAAAGTGTCACCCTCAGGCATAGTGTCTATTTCCCGTAGGCATGGAAGATGTTACCCTCAGGGTAAAAGAAGTACTTCCCGCAGGCTAAGTAAAACACTTCCCTTAGGATAAAAAGTAATCGGGCCATGCACAACATGTAAAAACACAATAAACATTCAATTCTTTTCAAGTCAATTCTATAATCATTATTATATAGGTATACCCTCAGGTATCATGGCCAAATGTCCAAATAGAGGAACGCACCCCCCATGGTGGTCCCAGATCCATGCAGTGATCCCAAAATGCAGTTTATTATCACATTTAATTACCTATACAATTCTAGGTATTTGAAATAGCTGAGGCCTCAGCCACACGACACCCCAACATGCGTTCATAGCTCAACGATATAGAAAAAAGAAAAGTAGTCTGAAATTAAACACCAAGACACCAACCTTAAACTCCCTTGAACTGTATATGCTAACGATGATCCTAGAATAATCCATTAAGGAAGTAGATATGAGGTGAAATAAATCCTTGTTCAATCTCAAATAACTTCCCTTAGAGGAACAATTGAAAAGAACTACACAGGGAGGAGGAATAACTAACCCATGCAGTTCCAAGGAGATTGACGGAGCATAAAATGGATTCCTGGTACTCGATATGGAGCTCCTCGAAGGTCTGACCCTCTCTCCTAACACCTTACAACGGTTTTAATCCATCCCTGTGAACAAGGGTGGATACTACCCATTTTATGTGAAAAAAATCTGCATGATTTGTACTTCTCACGTACACGACGTGTACATTTCATTTTTTAACTGTTCCTTTGGTGGTTTTTTTTTTCACCGCAGCATTGTTCATCCATCAACATGATTACACGTCGTGTATTCCTGATCACACGACATGTAATTTAATCCATCTAGCGACTGCTACCACCACCTTAATATTTTCCTACTGACTGACTACATAACATGTAAATATCCACTGCATGGCGTGGAGTCGGTTTTTACACCCTTCGTCGCCAATATGGCTACACACACTGTGTACTCATCCTACATAGCCAAAGTACATGCCGTGTGGAATTGAACATGGTTTATAGTCCCGAAATTTATTATTTTTCATCATTTTCCTTATTTTCTCAAAAAAACACTTCATGAAATGAGGAAAGAAGAAACTTGTACCTCAAAAATTAAGAACCGGGTTCTTAGAGAAAATCATTGTCGGGTGAGGTTATTCATTGCATCCTAATGAACCCTTGTATTTTGTGTTTACTATATAACAGTAACATGGAATTGGTTAGTCACCTAAACTCAGTTTGGCTTAAATGGATGTTTAGTAAAACAATAATCCCGGTGTGATCACCTCAGTTATAAAACAAAAAAAAAAGAAACTAATGAATAATGTGGTTGAACCTAGAAGTTTCCCACTCTGTTTTGGTAGTAAGTGTGTTGTTCTGTTTTATTCTTGCGGGATGATGTAGGTGAGGATGGGATCCTCTACTATGGCACAATTGTTGGTTGTGAATCTAGAATGGTGTGTGGCTGTATCTCGAGGCCTGGTTTGGTTCCAGTACTTTGAGGGATCTCACATTTCCCTTTGTTGTTGTGACTTCACAAGAGAAGTGGGTGTGAATGCCAAAATCATTGTTTGGATGTTTCTCTTTTCCTGGCCTATAGTTATGCCTGTTATTTTGATAGTAGTGTAGAATTCACCAAAATGGGATCACTTGAACTTGAAAACAAGAATGTTTTAAATGGGGAATTGTTTTTGGGGATGAGTTTTGACTTGGTCACGGGTGATTTTCTTTTCTTTTATGAATGAATAGTAAAAATGGTGTTATGATTAGATTGGCTTTGGTAACCCTATGTTGGGATGAGTTCTTGTTAAATATACATATACCTGTAGTTTTTATGTTTTTATTATTCACGCCCCACCCAAGTTGAGCACTTATTGTCGAACACCCCCATTTCAAGGGGGATTGTGTTTTCCCAACACTCCTCTAAGTGGCTGGGTTTGAGATTTTTTTCTGATCCCTTTCTCGAATATCCCAAGACTCTTCAGGTAGGCTGTGACGGCCTGAGGTCCATTATATCCCAATATTCTTCAGGTAGGGTAGTTGTGGTGGTTGGTCCAGGTGTGTGCGGGCAGGTTGTTCACAATAATCTTCGGGATGAGGCCCAGGTGTCTTCGGGCATGGTAGTAGTTGTTCTGGCCCATCAGTTTGCGAGCATGGATATACGTGAGGCTTGTATCCCAGTTTTTTGCAGGTGAGATGGTGGTTGTGGCCTAGGTGTTTGTGGGAGGGATGGGTGTTTGCGGCCCAGGTGTGTGCAGGTGGGGTGTGGCAGTGGGACTGCCGTGAGAATGGAATGATTGGTATGATGTGTTGGATTTCTTCAATAAAAAGTGGGAAAGTGGCGCGGTGTACCAAAAATGTTTATGTTCTATTACTATACATTACTTGACTTGTGTTATTTGTGGAGTGTGCCTTAGTGAGGTTCGGGTGGATAGTTTTCCTTTCTATGTGCTCTGGTTGTCTTTTTCTCATAGGGCATTAGAATGCCTCCCACTTGTGCATGAAAGTATTTGGTTTTCCCTACTGAGTATACTTGTATTCTCACCCTACATATATAAAACTATTTTTAGGTTTCTAGGATGTCTTTAGGGATTGTGCGGGACTATACTAGCTCATACCTTGGGGCAGTTGCTATTTTCATTTTCTTTTCCTTGGTACTTTATCATTGGGGTTCTAGTGGCTTGTATCATTTACTTTTGAACATTCATATGGGAATGGTTTACATTCGGATTTACCTTTACATTCATCTTTGGTGTTGTTGGAGTTCCTATGTTGTCTCACGATCCTATAAAAATAAAAAGGGTAATGCCTTCCATCTTGTGTGTGATTATATATCCTTGGTGTTGGTCGCCACTCCGAGACCTATCAAAGGCGGGTCTCAAGGGTCATTATCTCTCCTTTAACTTAAAGAAGGAAGGTTCTAGAAATATGATGTCCCTTCTCTCCTTTTTTCTGAAGGCGGGTCATTAAATATTGGTATCAGAGGCTGATGGTTGAGAGATAGGATAGTGTATGGAGTAAGGCATGGTGAGTATTGCATGGGATGGTAGGGCAACTGTGTTGGGTGATTTTGTTGTGTGAAATAGTCCAAGGAAGATCGGCTAGGACATGGGATTTTAGGGCCCCCCATGATCCAATGCAAGGACTCTGGACCTAGCGAACGACCAAGTGAGGCTACACTTATTGCAGGGTAGAGACCCTAGGAAAGGTACATGCATTGTAATGAATTATGTTCTTGTGTTTTATCTATATTTTGGGGATTTAAAATGAACAAGAAGTCTAAGAAGAATATTTAAAAACAATATTATACACCACTCGGGATTAGGAATTCCTTGATTACCCTGCAACTATGGCACTAGGGAGACGACCATGAGTAGTGCAGATGATTGAGGCCCCAGATGTTGCTTTGGCAGATTGAAAGAGGGATGACTGAGAGGAGGATGATTAGTGGCAGAGGACTCATTATGTCGTTCAGCGACAGACCATTGGGAAGTACAAGTGCATCATCTCAGATGTGAGGATAGAGAGCTGGCTCAAGGAGCTAGTGATAGATTTTAGATTGATTCGGGCACCGACAGAGTAATGTGTTCCTCTTTCCATCAGTTTGATGCGGGGAGCAGCGCGTCAGTGGTGGACACTTTATCTCAGAGAAAAGAAGGAGGCTGAGGTTGCATGGGCTGACGTTGAGAGGGAGTTCCGGGTAGAATTTCTCTCTTCCATGATGAATGCTGAAAAGTAGTAGGTGCTGTTGTCCATCCAGTAGGGGAGCATGTCAGTAAGAGAGTTGGGGATCAAGTTCAAGGATCTTCTTCGCTTTGCTTTGGACCTCTTTCTGGATGAGGTTTCTCGGGTGATACGTTTGGAGGAGGCATTTTGACCTTGTCTTCCATATGCTGTTACTCACTTCACCTTACCGACCTAAATAATGTTCTATAAGAAAGATGAAGTGGTGCAAAGGATGCACACGCTGGGAGGAGTATCATGATAGGGAATCCAGTTGGGCTCGTCGAAGGGGAAGGTTGTCAGCAACATTCCTCCAGCATCAGGACCCTCTAGGTTTCGACCAACAGGAAGCAGGTCTTAGGAGTTCCAGTTCCGATCCCTCAGTCCTCGCATTTTTCATTCGGTCCCAGGACTGAGGTTCTTCGTCTATGGGAGCCATGGACACCTTCGGAATCAGTGCCCAGATAGTATACAATACAGCGGGGTTGGGAATGTTCAGCACCCACCTCAGCTGCAGCAGTTTCCAGCTAGGCCCCATGAGCATCAACAACAGGGAAAACAAGTGTCGGCCTCTCTGATACCAGACGAGGCAGGAGGAGGCCGACCTTAGGGCTCCCCTCAGGGGCCTCGACCAGGGCGTGGTTAGGGAGGCATCCGGCAACCGAGAGGCAGAGGAGCTAGGCGTGGAAAGGTGCACGCCACAGAGGCAGTGGTTCCAACAAGGTCAGAAGTCGTTCAGGGTACGATCAACTTGTTCAGTAACCTTTCCCTTGCCTTGTCTGATACAGAAGATTAACACTCCATTATTGCACCAAATATTTCATGTTACCTGGGTTTAGACATTGAGAGGATTTTAGCACCCCTGGTGATGTGCATGCCATTCAAAGGTCAGAACGACTTGATTTATGTTTTCCAAGGGTGTAGACTGATGATAGGGCCAGAACAGTCTATCAGGGATCTTCTATTATTTCAGATACAACCATAAGATGTCATCCTAGGAATTTAATGGTTATACTCTATATGTTCCATCATTTAATTCTTCCGAGGAAGGATCATGTTTTTGGATTTGGACGTTCAATGTGTAACTTTCATCGGCATGCGGGGTTGTCAGAAAAGCAGCAGATGAGAGGAGCCCCTTCTTTCCCTATTGGTTAAACTATCAGTATAGTCATTTTATGCATAGATGGTGGATGTCCCAGGTATCTTCAGAGAGTTTATGGACATCTTCTCTAGAGAGGTGGCGACTCTACCCCCATGACGTGATGTTGAGTTTGGGATAGACTTGCAACCTGGTGCCCGTCCGATTTCGATGAATCCCTACCAGAAGGCACCTTTTGAGTTTCGAGAGTTGCGGATCCAGATTGGCAATTAGATGAAGAAGGGTTTTGTTCGGCCATGTGCGTCACCATGGGTTGCTCCTGTCTTCTTTGTGAAAAAAGAGGATATTGGTATAAGACTATGCATAGATTACAGGAGGCTGAATCTGGTGATGGTCATGAATCGCTGCCCTCTACTGAGGATAGACGATCTCTTTGACCAGCTTAGGGGAGAAGGTTGGTTCTCAAAGATCGATATGTGGTTTGGATATCACCAAGTGAGTGCGAAGGAGGGCGATATCTCCAAGACTGCCTTCAGGTGAAGATATGGGCACATTGAGTTTGTGGTCATGCAGTTCGGCATTACAAACGCTCTAGCCGTATTCATGGGGCTCATGAACACCATCTTTCGGGAATATCTAGACAAGTTCTTAGTTGTGTTTATGGACGTCATCATGATCTACTCATGATCAGAGGAGGACCCCGCTGAGCATCTGAGAACGGTTTTAAGAGGTCATATGGCCGCACTTATTAAATGGGAAGTTGTCCAAGTGCAAGTTCTGGACATATGAATTACACTTCCATGTTCACATGGTGCCCAATAAGGGGATATCGGTGGACCCATCGAAGGTCGTGGACGTTTTTTCTTGGGCAGCACAGAAGAATGTGGCAGAGGTTCAGAGTTTTCTTGGACTGGCCGGTTACTATTGGAGGTTTGTGCCCAACTTTTCTCGTGTTGCAGCACCTTTGAACACTTTAACCAAGAAATACCAAGCTTTCATGTGGAGTGGGAATTTTCAGGAATCCTTTATCTATCTGAAGGAGAAGTTGGTAAGTGCCCCAGAGCAGAGGTTGTCAGAAGATGTTGCAATGTATGAGGTGTTCTCAAATGCATCAGGGCAAGGCCTCAGTTGTGTGTTGATGTAGCGGCAAGGGGTGATCCCCTATGGGTCTAGGCAGTTACGTCCCCATGTGCGTAATTATGTCACACACAACATGGATCTTTCGGCGGTCGTTTTTTTACTAATTTTATGGGGCCATTACCTCATCTGGGAGAACTTCGTGGTCTTCACCGATCACAAAAGATTGAAGTATATCTTCTCTAAGTGGGACCTGAACTCACGACATCGTAGGTGAGTGGAGTTACTTCAGGACTATGACTTCGATATTTCCTACACCTCCGGAAAGTGGAATGTGGTGGCAGATGCCTTGAGTAGGAAGTCGCAGAAGGATGAAGTTCGAGAGTCAGTAGATGCTTGGAAGGTGATGGAGGTGTTGGATTCCCTCCACCTGGATGCATGAATGGATGGCGGTAGAGGATTCATATATCTGATGATAGTGCAGCCATCTCTACTACGGTAGGGGGAGGAGTCCAAATGGGAAGACTCAGAAAGTGAAGTGATGTGTGACCATGTTAACCAAGGTCATGCTCTAGAAGGGTGGATAGAGGATGGACAGAACCAGATGCTTTTCTGAGGGAAGTTTTTTGTCCCATAAGCGATGTGTGGAAGGGTTCTTGGTGAGTTCCACAACTAACCCCTAGTAGTGCACCCGGGAGTTTCTAAGATGTACGAGGGCTTGAAAGGTCAGTTCTGGTGGCCTGGGGTGAAGCAGGCAGTGAAAGAGTGTGTGGGCAGGATCGAAGTGTGTTAGCAGGTGATGCATGAACACCATGTTCTAGGTGGCTTGATGTAGCCTTTAGATGTCCCCTAATGGAAGTGGGAGGACATCTATATATATATTTAATCACAGGATAACCCAAGGATCAAGGAGGCTGCGAGGCTATCTGGGTAGTGGTGGACTGGTTGACGAAATCGGCTCACCTTATGGAAATCAAGGAATCATGAACAGTTGATGCCTTATCATAGAGGTATGTGGATGAGGTGGTTTGGTTTCATGGAGTTCCAAGATCCATAGTCTCAAATTGGGTAGCACGGTTTACCTCACGTGCCTGGAGAGGATTGTCGCATGCTTTTGACACCTAGCTACATCTTAGTAGTGCTTTCCATCCACAGACAGATGGACAGACAGAGCACACCATCCAGACCATGGAGGATATGCTACGGGCATGTATTCTAGATTTTGGGGTATTGTGGGTGCGATTCTTTCCTCTAGTAGAGTTTTCCTACAATAATATCTATCACTCTACCATTGGCATGGCTCCGTTCGAAGCCTTGTAAAGAAGGCCATGCTGCTCACCCGTGTGCTGGACCGAGGTTGGAGAAACAAGTGTTCTTGGCCCAGAGGTGGTGCAGAGCATGAAGGAGATGATTCAGCTTATACGAGAGAGGATTAAGGCGGAACAGGACTGACATAAGTCATAAGCCGAGAACAGGAGGAGACCCTTGGAGTTCGGGGTCGGGGACAATGTGTTCATGAAGGTCTCCCCTCATCATGGACAATGGAGGTTTAGTAGGGGGAGTAAGATTTCTCCCAGATTCATCGGACCCTTCGAAGTGTAGCGGTGGGTCGTGGATGTGGCTTATCAGATACTGTTACCACCGCCACTACTAAGGATACATGATGTCTTCCTTGTGTCACAACTCCCACGGTATCTCCACGATGACTCACACATCCTCGACTGGGGAAAGCTGGATATCACGGATGACGTGACCTTTGTGGAAATACTAGTGAGGAACGAGGATCGTGAGGAGAAGGTGCTCCGAGGATGAACCATCCCTTTGGTTCATGTGTTGTGGAGGCATATCGAGCTTGAGGAGAGTACCTGGGAACAGGAGAAACATATGAGTGCCCAGTACCCAGAGCTATTTTGAGTTTTGTCCCATTTTGTTTGTACTTGTTTGTGATGGAACACCTTACCTTGTTAACTATGGAATGTATGGTCTTCCTTATTATCTATATGCATGTGAAAAGCCCTGACTGCGGGGAGGGGGGGACCCAATCCATAATCTAGAAACATTAACGTGGATGCGATTAAACCCATGCGGGAGAGTCAGTACCACCCAAAAAGGATAGTATCTTGACATGGAAGAAGAAAATCCCTAACCCATATGACGGCACGACTTGTACTTTTAATGATTCATAGATGCTTGGGGGAGAGGAATTTCTAGATGTCGGAGAGGTTCACTAATAAGAGGTATCATTCGATGTGGTTGTTTGGACCCTCTCATTTTCTTCTGGATTGGTTTTAATTCTCAAGGTTGACATTATTTTGAGAGGTATTTGAGGTTATGTACCAGACCCTCACGGTGTATCCCTTTTCCAAAACTCGGATCCTAAGGGTAGTGTCTTGATGTACGACCGATCGGCGTGTGACCGATCGGTGTGTGACCGATTAGTGTGCGACTGATCGGTGTGCGACCTATTGGTGTGCGATCGATCAACGTGCGACCGATCGATGACGCACCGACCAGTGTAATGCGATCGGTGTGTCATTGATCGGTGCGACCGATCGGTGTGTGGCATGATCAGTGCCACCCTGCCTTGTCAGGTTTTTCTTCTGCAGTTTCTCCCGTAACACCACTTTTATCCCTTTTAACATTTTGAAGATGTTAAAGGGAATTTTATTTTAGCTTAGAGTCCATGATTCAAATTCTTAAGAGTGGTGCGACCCTCAACGGACCGAGCTGGTGTCCACGTAATGTGCCCCTCTGTTTAAATAAAATCCTTGAAGTCAGAGATGTTACCAACTTTTCTGAAGGCAATCATAAAATAACAATTAATTCAATCATGTGTAACCACCTATCCACATGGTAAAACGACGATCCGACCTTAAATCCGTTCAAAATCCCCATATCCCGTAACAACGATATCTTATCTATATATCGCACGGGAATTTCTTCTTCTTATTCTTCACCGGCCTCCTTTTCCACCCACTGCGTTTGGAGTCTCCCTTCCCAAGACAAGAGGTGCGCCAGTGCCGGAACTTTTTTCTCACATATGGAGTCCCCGACGTTCCTCCATTGTATGTCGCGCATTCCCCGTTCATGGCACGTGGAGAAGAACATCGATCGTTGATCATCCAGGTAGGTTTTTTCCTTCGTCTATCCTTACTGTGTATCATGTGGGGTGGGTATATTATTGTTTCTGTGGGAATTGATGAAATCAAACTTAAAGAAGATAATGAACAAACCATTAATGAAGTAAGAGGGTGTGATCGATGTTTTGCTCTTTTATGTTGATTTGTGTTGTGAAATGTATGGGCTTGTGCTTACTGAAAATCATGGCAGTTGGTGGTCTTTCATTGCATCCTAATGAACCCTTGTCTTTTGTGATGACTATATAACTGTAACATGGAATTGGTTAGTCACATAAACACAATTTTGTTTAAATGGATGTTCAGTAAAACATGATTCCCTATGTGATCACCCCAGTTAACAAACATAAAGAAGAACCTATTGAATAATGTGCTTGAACCTGGATGTTTCCAACACTATTTTGGTAGTAGGTGTGTTGTTCTCTTTGATTCTTGGGTGATGATGTGGGTGAGTATGGGATTCTCTGCTATGGCACGGTTGTTGGTTGCGAATCTGAAATGGTGTGCGGCTGTATCTCGAGGCTTGGTTTGGTTCCAGTACTTCGAGGGATCTCACATATCCTTTTTGTTATTGTGACTTCACAAGAGAATCAGTTGTGAATGCTTAAATCGCAGTTTGGCATTTATCTTTTCCTGGACTGTGGTTGTTCCCGTTAGTTGTCCAGTAGTGTATAATTCACCAAAATGGGATCACATGAACATTAAAACAATAATGGTTTAAACGGGGAATTGGTTTTGGGGATGAGTTGTGACTTTGCCGCGAGTGATGTGCTTTTCTTTTATGAATGAATATAACAACGGTGTTAGTCTGAGATTGGATTTGGGAACACTAGGTTGGTATGATTTCATGTTAACTATACATATACCTATAGTTTTTATGTTTATCTTATTCACACCCCACCCATGTTGAGCACTTAGTGCTGAACACCCCCATTTCATGGGGACTGTGTTTTTCCCAACACATCTCTGAGTGGCTGGATATTAGCACCTTTTCTGCTCCTTTTCTTGAATATCCCAAGGCTCTTCGGGCAGGCTATGATGGCCTGAGGTCCATTATATCCATGATTCATTAGCTAGGGTAGTTTTGGTGGTTGGCCTAGGTGTGTACGGGAAGGTTTTTCCCAAGAATCTTCGGGATACGGCCCAGGTGTCTTCGGTTGTGGTTGTAGTTGTTCTGGACCGAGTGTTTTCGGGCGTGGTTACAAGTGGTGGTTATGGACTAGGTTCTTGAAGGAGGGATGGTGGTTGCGGCCCAGGTGTTTGCAGGCGGGAAGTGTGATTGCGGCCCAAGTGTGTGCGGGCGGGGTGTGGCAGTGGGACTACGGTGAGAATGGCGCTATTGGTACGATGCGTAGGATGTCTTAAATAACCAGTGGGAAAGCAGCACGGGGTACCTGAATGTCGATGTTCTATTACTATACATTACATGAATTGCATTATTTGGGGATTTTTCCTTGGTGAGGTTATGGGGGATAGTTTTCCTTGTTCTGTGCTTTGGTTGTCTTTTTCTCACAGGGCATTAGAATGCCTCCCACTTGTGCATGAGAGTCTTTGGTTTTCCCTACTGAGTATACTTCTATGCTCACCCTATGTATATAGAACTATTTTTAGGTTTCCAGGAGGCCTTCAGGGATCATGCAGGACCATACTAGCTCGGACCATTGGGAAGTTGCTGTTGTCATTTTCTTTTTCATGGTACTATATCTTTATAGTTCTTGTGGCTTGTATCTTTTAATTTTGAACATGCATATGGTAATGGTTTACACTCAACATTAACTTTTCTTTCATAATTGGTGTTGTTGGAGTTTCTATCTTATCTCTCGATCCTATAAAAATAAAAAGGGAAATGCCTTCCATATTATGTTTGATTCTATAACCTTTCTGATGGTTTCCACTCCAGGACCTATCGAAGGCGGGTCTTAGGGGTCATTATATCTCCTTCAACTTAAAGAAAGACGGGTCTGGCAATCTACCGTCCCTTCTATAATTTTTGGTGAAGGAGGGTTTTGACAATGTATGTGTTTCTTTTATAATTTATGTACAATAATTTCACCGTTATACCAGAGGTTTACCAAACCAATACTAAGGAAAAATGGAAGATAAAGGGGTTTTCATCTCTGTTTTATTCCCCTGAGATTCATGCTATATTTTCCACTATTTACTTTTGTTTGATCTATGTACTAATTCGTACAATATTATTTTTTTAAAATATTTCAATTTATGGGTATTTTCATATTCGTAGTTTGATCCTTCTTTCTTGTCGTTTATGTTTCATTTGTTACCAAATCAGTACGAGAATTTCTTATTTCAAATTCCACCCATTGGTTTTTACCCATACTTCATTGATTATTTTACAAAAAACATTATGTTTTGAATGACTATTTATTTATTTAAGTTGTAATTTCCACTCCTTTTTGCGTTTATATACTTTTGATTCAAATAATCACTCGATTGATAAATTCTCAAGTCATTGATATGAACTTGATAAGGTTAATATTAACTCAATTTCAATTCATTAACAGAAACATTCAAGTCATGGGTTTTGTTTTCAAAAGAATATGCGTGATTGTCCTATGATTGGTTTACAAAAATATCTGATCATATTGAGTGTATTAATATTTTTCACACATAATTATATCATTTATTTATCCTTAATTTTACGATACAGTCTTTATAAGTTATTTGTCTCATTTTACATTCCATTGTGACTTTTTGTTTATTATGCGCTAATATAGATTTATGTGGGGTATATACTATCCTTTTAAATATGATATCATGAATCCCATTATTATAATTATATTATAATGTTTTGATTATTTTTATTACTATATAATTTGTATTCAAGCATCTGTCATTTTGTTATGAACTCTTTAACAAAAATATCGTTTTAAAGACTTATTCATATAAATATTTCTCATTAATGTTAATGTTTTAAAAATAGATACCAGGATTTATTTAATAAACATGAATGTTTTGAAGTTAAAATTCTTTTCAAATGTTTCAAAGTGGTATTGGACACTTTGATTAAAAAATATCTTTTAATCCAACTCTCTGATATATAGTGTGACTTTTATAGGTTTTGAAGAAAAAAGTTGATATTTATATCAAATATTTTTATAGATTATTTACCTCTATTTAAATATTCTTCACACTATTTATTCTTGATTTAGGATGATTTATTATAATAAAATATTCCATATTTTTTAGATGAGTTATGTTTGACTTTGGATGTGCTATTTTTATACCATTAATGGTTTGTGGTTAAAGTATTGACATTTCATATGCTAGTTTTAATACAAATGATTAAATTATGTTTCACCCATTCCATAATAGGAATGAATTGGACATCGTAAGTGATTGGTGAGGCCTGAAATAAACCCTTGATTCATTGGTAGGTCTAATGAGACAATCTTGTGACTTGGCACAAGGCCTTCACAAAATTATTTTTTGTAGTCTTGGAAAGAATCATTGAATATGTGGTTATGATGTCCGGTATTATGCATTAATCATTATGAAATTAAATTTTTATATTACATGTTATTATTCAACTAATAGAATATCCATTTGAATAAGTAAATTCAATTAATTGAATTATCTTTTCCATATTATACTAATGTTAATTTTTAAAATTATTTTGATATAGTATTATATATTTCCTTAAACATTTATTTTTATTGATGATAGTTTCTTATATATTTTTATCCTTATTGAGAATCTGAGGTCACCCCATTCTTATGTTTTATTTTTCCTATGATGCGAAGAAGTATATTATGATTAACCTAAAAGGATATGCTAAGTAATATGAGTGTGTTCAAACGGGACACAACATTGTTGTTTTTCCATTTTATATTATAATGTAAACCATATTTATGTATCTAATACATCCAAGGATACTAATCTAATTGGTATTTTGAGAAATTATCTCGTGTGATCATGCCAATTTTATGTAATAATGCACCACTCTAGGTAACTAGTGTTGTGGAAATATAGTTGGTATCAGTGTATGTTTAGTACACACCATGGAAACTAGATTTAGAAAAAAATTTATTAGAGAAAATCACCATAAGATACAAACTAAAAATTATTATAGAAGAACATTCTAGATTATTGGAAATATAGTAATTGTGTGAATATTCCAAACAATACATCAATTCCTGGATATGAGCAGGTAGAGGTAGCATTGGAACATTTCTTTCTAGTGGTAAACCACAAAACACTGCATTGATCTAGACACGAACATGAACTGGTGAACGACTATGTTCCTTTTTTAAATCTTGGTAATGACACTCTTGGGGGATATGGTAAGGATAATTCACATTTTCATTACAAATATATTTGAAGGATCATAATATAGAATGAG
Organism: Viscum album; assembly: GCA_963277665.1. Taxonomy (NCBI): domain Eukaryota; kingdom Viridiplantae; phylum Streptophyta; class Magnoliopsida; order Santalales; family Viscaceae; genus Viscum; species Viscum album. The sequence continues at coordinate 1,866,281,148 of OY728120.1, read as the reverse complement.
AATAAATAACCTCCGTTAATCCTAAGTTGGTTTATATTGAAAATAAGGTGTCACGATATTCTCTAAATGATTTTATGTCTATTGTTACTCACACTATAATTTTTGGTTTTAGTGAATGGCTGGATTCCAAGAAATTTATAGTAACACTGAACATGATATAGAAGGTGGGAATGATGGTGGAAATGAGAATCTAAATGGAATGTCAATAGGCATAAAAGAAATTGTGTTTATTCCAAATTTGGTTTCGAAAAATATGATAAAAAATATATACATTAACCATCTCCCAAAATATACAAAGGAAATAATGGTGGAGAATGATAAGAGATCCAGTAGTAGAGACCTTGGAGAATAAAAAGATAAATTTCCATAATGCAGTAAATGTGGAAGGAGACACCCAAAAAAGTGTCTCCATTGAATAATGAAATGATTTATTTGTGGGAATGAAGGACATAATGTAACAAATTGATGAGGAAAAATGATTATTATAATGGATGTCAAGAAAAATGATCAAAAAATCTATTTATAGTCATTTCCATAAATGTAGGGGGCTTGGCCTTACCCGATTCAATTCCATATTCTATAGGATAACCAATAGGTCAATGAAGAACCTATGTTGAAATAAATGGATAATGAAATGTTTAAACGTATTAATTCTCTTTGTTGATGGGATTACACTGGAAGACATTCCTCTTGTATGTATGACCTTGATGTTTTTTATGTGAAAATTCTATTGGAGTAATAATTATCTTTTCTTTTGTAAATATAGTTAAAATGAATAATTAGGGTTTATATGATATTTTAATTTGAGGCAATTAGAGGTTATAAATTTTTGGGATGAAAATGTGAGGTATAAGATAAAATTTCATGTTAATTTATGTTATATTTATTTTGAGATATTTATCTGATTTTGGTAATTTGTTAAAATACAATTATTCAAAAAGGAAAACACATAGACCATGTGACAACCAATCGCATCGGACAATGTTGTGGGAATCGAACTAACAACCAATGTGTGACTGGGATTTATCACCAACCACAAGACTAGTTGAAGTCCCTTGTTTTTTTGTATAATAATTTTTAGTTAAATGATTTTATTGATCAATAATATGTTGATTTAGGATCTTATGTTTCATCAAATGGATATCCTTAGTATATTAAAATGATATGGGGATTAAGTGTTAAATGTTATTTAGGAATCCATTATCTCAGTTAGGAACACTATATGACTAATGAAAAATGATTACTATGAGATTTTATTTGAGGAGTAATGGTGGTTTTTTATATTGGAAGAATCTATGTTTTATAGAGATTAAGTTTATTAATGCAAATGATTAAACTATCATAAATAATTTTTTTCTTGTTAATTACAATTTAGTTTGAGACATTATGAGCAGTTGATGATATTTGGAGATAAAAGAAAAGATTTACTATGAAATACTATGTGTTTAAATTCTTCTATGTTTTGAGTTTCAATTTAAGTTTGTATTATATTGATGTATTTTAAGGACAATTATTTATTGAATATCCTTTATAGGACGTTGGGTATTGTTTTTTAAATTTTTGAAATTAAGATTAATTTTTATATCTATAATGGAATATCCCTTTTGGGTATCATTTGATCTTGTACTAACCATTTTGGAATTGGATAATCTCTAAAGTAAAGGGAAATACATTTTTCATCAATTCTGGATTATGTGATTCTCATGAAGTTGAATCTAGCACTTCAAGTTTGACCATGGCATCATGAAAACTCATCGTTTAGAGAAAAGGCGAGTTAGTAGTAAAAATTTAATATTGTATGAAACTATACTTGATAAGTAAGTATATCTTTTTATGTTCTTAGTCAATATCATAAATAAATTCGACAATATAACTAAATTGATCCTAAAACAAAAAAAAATTCTCATTTACTTTTCCTACTCGGAATCTAATGACTGTATAACCCTTCACAGGTGTGTGGTTTTCATTTAGTTAACCATCTACTGATCATATATTCTATCACTCCACATAAAAAATATCAATTAGTTTATCTTCTATATTCATGTTTTCATACTTGGAATCCTAGTATGTCTAATATCAGGTGACCTTTTTACTTCTCTTTCATTCATTTATGGTGATATTTTTCTTGAATATTTTCTAATGTGGGACATTAAATGATGTTCGCAAGCCCAATTTTAAAATTTCAATGATGAAATTTCCAAAATGGGTGGTGAATGTAATACCTCACGAATTTATATTAAGTTATTTTCTTTAAATTAATTCAATATTTTGCACTACATGCAACACCGAGTTTGAGCACAACATGACATACCGAACTAGCAATTCAAAAAGTGGTTATAAATAGTAATAACTATATTTTGAATTTTATATAGTCCATATAATATTAACATCCATATTAACAATTTCAAAGACATAATATAATAACATATTAAATTTTTTAGATAAAAGAAGTATTTTTCAAAGAAATAAAATTTAAAAACATTTAAGGGTGAAGCCTTTTTAAATACAATATTTGACACTTTAATATATTAAATTTGACAAAATAATATTCTTATTAATATTATGGACATAAAAATTTAGATTATATTAGTTTTCGTTGGGATTCTAAAAACTTTCATATTTTTATGAATAATAAAAAAAACTAAATTTTAATTGATATCATATTTTTTAATCAAAACAATTTATAATGATAAATTACACATGATAAAGGTTTTAAAGTATAATTAGATTATATTTTTATAGTTTAGTCCATTTTTGGTCCTTGTATGTAATTTTACATTTAAATTGGACATAAACAGATATAAATCTTTTCATAGTTTTTACTTCTAAAAAACCCGCTTTTTGGTTTTGATAAAAAAATGTTTTTTAAATTAATTAATACAAGATCTATGTTATTTTTTTGGTAAAATATAAATATTTAATGAATTTGGAAAACATAAATTATTCTTTGGTTAATTTTTGTTATTTTTATAAAAGCATTCAATTTTTTATGAATAGTGAAAAACATTGTGTTATTTTTAAAAGCCGACTTTTTATTTAAATAATTATTTTAAATTTAATTTTATTTAAAAGTCAAAATACATATATAATACCTATATTAGTCCTATTTAATTCATTGATGTCATTTTATAATAATATTAGATATATTAAATTTTATTTTACATTTTACCGTCCTTTACCCACCTTCTATGCACATATTCAAATTTGCCTAAAACATAATTTTACTACATCTGTGTAGCGGATTTCAAAATACTGAGAGACAAGGTTGACATTTTTATGTAAAATTTGGTTCAATAGCCTTTTCTCTCAGCCAAACCCAGCTGAAATATCCTCCCAGCTACTCTCACTTCAACTTAGAGGCCTTAAATTGATCCTAATGCAATCATAATTATCCCATTAGTTCAAATCAATTGGATGAACCCGAAGAAGAGACAATTACATCATAAACACTTTCAAAGATGATATCTTCTTCCACCTCATCTTTCCTTTTTTTTCATACTAAAATAATAAACTCAGAACCTTATACATACTTATATGTTATTATAAGTATAATATAACCATATTCATTATTCTATCTATCCCACAAATGACAATGTCACCATATATTCATACGCACGACTTACCATCTCGTCATCGCGGTGTAGTTTGTTGTTCAACATTTAATTGATTGGATGGGTGAAATAACGAGTATAAAATATGTAAATATTAAATTTAACATGTTAATTATTCATTTTATATAATATAAAATCCAAATACATACAATTTTACCACTAATAGAATGATACTATTGCTCATGCGAATGTACGACTTACACTCTCCACAATGTGGTAGATTTTGAATCCCCTCATAACCATTAATGAATAATATTTATTATAAGATTAAAAATATTATTTAAGAACGTAGTTTCATTGTGGATATGAATAAAAAATATCCTATATATAACAAACATGACGTATGTTACAAAACATATAAAGTAAAATGAATCAATTAACACCCAAAACAATGATACTACTGAAATATCATTATCAGAGAAATAATAGAAGGTCATATATGATATCGTTTTTATGTATGGGGTTCTTGTGTAATTTAATAACAATTATTTCACCATTATAAAAGAGGTTAACCTACCCTATACATAGGAAAAGTACAAGGTAAGGGGTTTTCATCCCATTTTTATTCACGTGGGATTCATGCTATATTTTCCACTATTGTTTTTGTGGTGTATGTACTACCGATGATTGTATTATTATTTTAATGTTCATTAATTTATGGGTACTAAAATATTGATTTTATGATAATTATTTCATGGGGTGTATGTTTCATAAGTTACAAAATCAATATGGTAATTAATAATTTCAATATCTACTCATTGGGTTTTACAGATACATCATAGATTATTTTACTCCAAGATTATGTGTAGAATCACTATTTATTAATTTATGTTGTAATTTCAACTCACATTTGTGTGGATATAAATTTGATTCATATTTCCACGTGATTGATAAATTCTGAGGACATTGATAGGATCTTGATAAGGGTAATCATAACTCAATTTCCATTCATTGAGTTAAACATCCATGTCAATGGTTTTGATTTTAAAATAATATGTTTGAATGTTGTATGATTGATTTACACAAAATATATAATCATATTGGGTGTATTTATATTTTCTGCACAAATTTTTTTCATTGAATTAGCCTTAATCTAATGATACGTTTTTTATAAGATATTTCATCTGAATTTATATTCTATTGACACTTCTTAGTTGTTAGGTGCCAATTCACTTTTTTATAGTGTATATACTATCCTTTGACATTTTTTATCATGGATCCCATTGTTAATGTGATATTATAATGTTTTGACTAATGTTATTCTTCAATTATTTGTAGTAAGCATCTCTTATTTGGTTAGGAACTATTTAACAAAAATATTGTTTTAATGATTTATTCATATAAATATTTCTCATTAATGTCCATCTTATAAATATGGTTTCAAGGATTTGTTTATATGGAAATTAAGGATTTTAAATTTAAATTACATTCAAATGATTAAATGTGGTATTGGACACTTTGATTTAAAAATATCTTTTAAAAGAATTCATTAATAAATAATGATACTTTTAAATGTTTTCAAGAAAAAGGGGATATTTCTATAAAATAGTTTTACTGATTATTTTCATCTTTGTAAATATCCTTTATTGTTTATTATTCTTTATTAAGGTTGATTTATTATAATAAAATATTCGATATTATATTGAATGAGTTATGTTTGACTTTGGATGAGTTATTGTTATACCATCCGTAGTTTTTTGTTAATGTAATGTCATTTATTAAGCTAGTTTTAATACAGATGTTTAGATTATGTTTATCCTTTTTCATATGAGAAATACATTTGACATATTAAGTGATCGGAGGGGCCCTCCACAGGCCCTTGATGCATCATTAGGTATCATGGAACACACTAGTGCCCTGGAATAAGGCCTTGAAAAAATAATTATTTTTAGTCTTAGCATAAGGAATTGACTATGTGATTATGATGTATAGAATTATTCATTCAATCATTATGATTTTTTGTACTGATATTATATGTGGTTAGTCGACATGAATAATAAACATGTAAATATGTAAATTGAATTAATTAATTATTTTCATGTTATGATGTTGATTATGTTTATCAGGATTTTTTTTCATCTAATAAAATTACATAAATGATTATGATTTTTTTATTGTTTTTTCTTTATTTTTACCATTACTGAGCATCTGAGCTCACCTCTTTCTTATGTTTTATTTTTCCCAGGATGTGAAGACGTGTATTATGATGAACCTTTTATAATAGGATAAGGAATGAGAGTGTGTTAAAAGGGGAGACAATGTTGTTGTTTTCCCATTTCATAATGAAATGTGAAACATATGTATATATCTAGTACATATAAGGATACTAAACTAATTGGTCATTCGAGACATGATCTTTTTTTATCATTCCAATGTTATGTAATAATGCACTGACTCTGGGTAACTATGGTTAAGACATTACAATATCTCTAAATATGTGTGTGTGATATGTGATTCGCAAATTTGACTATATTATTGAAAATATTTTTTTACATGTCTACTATAAAAAATTAACGATTAAAAATGTCTACATTTTGGAGATATACATGTTCTATCTTATTTTAATATAAGATTGTTATTGATATATTTTATTGATACATTTTAATTGAATATCTATGAGAAATGTAGATGGCTTTATACTGTTTATCTATTGAAGAATATTATTTATGAAAAAGAAGATCCATATACTATCAATTCCATGTTGTTCCAATTGTGAAGTTCAACCAATTTCAACAAATCAATCTCTTTTTCTTTAATTGAGTATCAATATCTAGTACTAAGTTGTGGTGGAGTATCAAAGTCTCGATCTAAGCGATGGATAATTGGGTCTATATGATAGAACTAGAAGGCTTTCAATTTAGTCTTGTAATGGTTTAAACTCCCTGAACTTAGTTGTGAATTCTTGGTCTTATGATAGGTGGAATATTCTGGTGAAATATAAGATGAACACTGAGAGAGTGATTTGGTATGGTGGACTTGGGGATGATTGTGCCTCATACCACAATTTAATGATGGGGATTTGTTTTTCTATTTATCTACTAAATATATTCATATTTAAGAATAAAACTACATATTATCATAAATTAATGTGGGTATTAAAATCATTAATTTGGGAATAATTTTTAAAATATCCAATTCATACCCTTCTTATGTATTACATTGTATATTCTGAACAAAAAATTCATATTAGAGGGGTGATTTTTGATAATGCTGTAGAAAGCTAAAATGTACATGATCTATATAATGACAGAAATGGATGATCCTAGTGATGAAATGGTAATGGATCAATCTCCATACATGAAGGGTAAAAATTATGGGAGTTGGAAATCAAGGATGATTATCTATCATAATAATATAATATTAAGAGTTTACTTAATAATAAAAACACAATTTATGATTCCAAATAATCTAGAAACAAGGGATGTTGTAAAATAATATAAATATGACATGAATTCAAAAGATATGAATGTTATTATTTGTGGACTTAGTCTAGATGAGTTCAACCTTGTTTTTAATGTCCTGTTTCCTACAAAATATGGAAACTATTATAGTTTCCTATAAATTAACAAATATTTTAAGACAAATGAGGTATGAAATAGAAAATCTTATGTTTGAAACATTTAAAATGTTCAATGTGGAATGTATCACATGGATAAATGGAAGGGTTACAAAAATTTTCAATAACATTATAGTCTTAGGATAATCCATCAATAAATCTAATGAAACCTTGAATGTACTCAGAGTACTGCCCTCAAAATGGAATGACATATCTACTGATATTCAAAAATCATCACCAATCAATGATCTGCCAATAAAAGAACTAATTTCAAAATTGTTGTTGTATGTAGTAGGAATTCCGGATAAAGTTGATGATCATAATATTATAATGATGAAAGAAAATACATAACTAATGGTTAAATCTAATAATCATGGAAGAAAAATAAATCTAGAAGTAAAATATGTTAAGAATTAAGGCTCATCTGAATCTGAAATGGAACTGTCACAATAAGCAAGAAAGTTCACCATGATTTATAAGAAGAAAAATGGATTAAAAAATCCTTCAAGAAGGGTGAAACGATTCTAGGGAAGTCAAATGTTTTTGATTGTTTGAAAATAATTCATATCCAACATGATTGTCCTCAATAGAATGATGAATGAAAAATCTTCGAAAAGATATACCAGAACAACTCTTATTTTGAATAAAAAAGATAAAATATAATTGAAAGATACATAGAGTATATCTGAAGACTCTCTTAGTTATTTAACATTTTATTTCAAGGAAGTCCAAAAAAATATAATGGATATCATATTTTTTATATATAATGAAAACTAGGAAAAGTTATAACTTTTTATTATTTTGATTCTAAAACCAGTAGTTTCTCTAATAATAAACAATATTTTAAGTATTTATTACTATAAGAAAATATGAATCGTTGATAATGAAGCAGAAGTCATTGAAAAATATTAAACATTATATTTTAATTGAAAGATACAATATATTAAAACATCATCAAGAGTTAGTTGATAAATTAAACTCCTCCATTACAGACATTCATTATCATGAGAAAATGATTAAAGAAGTACCTAATTATGTATAATCCAATAAAAGTGATTCTATTTTCATTTATAAATGAATAAAATTAATAAATGAAATTCTTATACGTAATTTCATTAATAGGGAATGATATGAAATATCAATCAAGGGAGATAAATCAAAATTCTTTAAAAACTATTTTTTATCAAATTCTAAATATACTTCTATTATCATTGTTGAAGAAAATTCCATGTCACTAATAATTTTTATTTGAAAAATACTCAAATAATTGGAATTAAAATAGCCATTATTTCTAATAGATTGTTTAAAGTAATTGATATAATAAAAAGTAGATATGGATTCCCATAACATTGCAAGATAAAAATACTGGACAAAATAAAATATGGGTACCCAAAAAAAATTAATTTAGTATTAAGGTAACAAGAAACATTAACATAAATGATATATGTTGTATCGACATTTGTGGTTCTAGGAATATCATTAGAGATCCATAAAATTTTCACCCTCTAACACACATGGATTTAGGTCTTTCATCTTTTGTTGATAATACCAAAGGAAAAAAAATTGGTGTTTTCACTATTGGAGATCAAAAGTCTATATGAATCAACAATTGTTTATATGTTCATGGCTTTCATCATAATCATATATGTATTTCTCAACATAATGATGATGGTTTTTATTTAGATTTTTATAAAAATTAATACTCTATGATTATAAATATGTTTCTTATGGTTAGGGCACTGATATCTGATATTGTTTATAATTTTTATTTTAATTCCTTATATAAATATAATATGAATTGATTAACTACTAAGAAAAATGTATCATCAATTTAGAATTGAATGCATGGACTACAATATTTAATTTTTAAATAAATTTTCTAATAAATAGATAGTTTCAGATTAACCTAGTCTTATGTTTAACAATGAAATATTCTATAATGCATACCATATAGGTATTCATCACAAATCATCATTCAATAAAATTAACCAAATTGTTACATCCAAAGAATTAGAACATATCCATTTTGATTAGTTTTGACTATGAAGGATATAATGATTCACTGGGGAATTGTATGTCTATATTTTAGTGGATTATCATTCTATGTTTACATGGGTTTATTTTCTAAAAACAAAATTTAATGCTTTCATAGTTTGTTACTGTTTTTGTAAAAAAATTCAAATTTTCAAAATGTTTTAAATTAATTTAATTAAAAAGTTACATTGGTAGAGAATTTGAGAATAAAAAATTCAATTGTTTTCTCAAATAATGATATTAAACACTCGGTCACAACACTAAAAACAATAGAATTGATGAAAGGATAAATATAACTATAAAAAAATGGAATGGACTTTGTAGAATAAATGTAGTATTCCTACATATCATTGGGATGAAGCTATAAGAACAACCCATTATGTCATGAACAGAGTTCAAATTCAACCCATTTTCAAAAAGACATCTTATTATATTGGAATAAAATAAAACCTAATGTATAGTTCGCAATTGTTATGGATGCAAGGTGTACATCTTGAAAACTATGGAAAACCTTGGTAAGATTGATTGAAAGATGATAAAGGAATATTTTTATGATATTCTACAACCTATAAATCATATAATGTTTTAAATAAAATTTATAGGATTGTAGAAGAATCATCTCATATTTTTATTGATGAAACTGACCCTATCATTAAAGATAATGATCAAACTAGTGGTGTCACTAACTAATTTGATAACATTAGACATGGAACCCTTAAAATTTATATTTAAAATGATATTAATAAAAATTTGTACACTTCAGAAAAACGTGATACTGATGATCATGAAAGTGTATTTTTTAGGAAACGTATACCCTTAGAGAACCATCATTAGGAACATTTATAGGAGATATACCAAATGAATTATAACTAGAATAAATGTAGGAAACCTAACTAAATTTTATATGTTTCTATATAAATTTGAAAATAAGACTACATAAGAAGACTTAGTAGATGAGAGTTGGATATTATCTCTGGAGGAAGATCTAAATAAATATAAAAGCAATTATGTATGGGAACTAGAAGAGATACAAACCAATTATCCATTTATATGATCCAATTGGGTCATTAGAAATAAAATGGATAATAAATGGATCATTATCAAGAGTAATAGTATATTAGAAGCAAATGTATATAATCAATAAGAAGGAATAGATTATTATGAGGCCACTTACACAATAGCTAGATTAGAAGAAATTAGAATACTTTAAGCCTACGAATCTATATTAATTTTAAATTATATCAGATAGATGTTAAGTCTTCCATTTTAAATAGATATTAAATAAATGAAAATTATGTCGAACAACACCTGATTATGAAAATCCTCAAAATACGAATTTTGGTTCTAAACATCCTGAAGCTCTCTATGTCCTTCAACTCGAACCTAGATATTGGGGTGAAATATTATGTTTTTTCATTTGAAAATTTTATTTGATCTTAATTTGAAAGATGAAACACTTTTTAACAAAGTAGTTTCTTCTAATTTTTTAATAGTCCAAAATTATTTTGATGATATTATTTTTGTTAATATTAATAAAATCTTTACCATGATTTTTAAAATATAATGAAAAATGTATTTTAAAAGTGTATGATGGGATCAGTGAATTTATTTTATGTATTTCAAATATAACAGAAATATTATTGAAATGTGCTAAATCAAAGTAATTTTATTATGTCTTTATTAATGAAATATTTTATTGATAATACCAAGAAATATTCAACTCTTATGTGTACTAATACAAAATCTGATTTGTATGATGCTGGAAATGAAGTTGACAATATGTTTTTTTTGTTTCATGACTACTGGTTTGTTATATCTTACTACTAGTTGACCATATTTTTTTTATATATTCCTTTGTGAAATAGTTCAATATATTCTAATATATTCCCATCTATCTATTAAGAAAATAATTTTAGATATTCAAAAGGAAATGTTTTTTGATTTATTCTTTTCTCCAACACAGATACTTTTAATTTAATTTCATATTCAAATGCTGAATTTTGAGGTTTTCGATTATATAGAAAAACTAATTCATGAACCTATATATTTTTTTATAAAATACATATTTTCATTGTTTAGTAAGAAACAAAACTCAGTTTCCCTATCCAATACTGATGTAAAATATGTTTTTGCTAGCTGTTTCAATGCAGTTGTATTATGGATGATAATCTCTCTACTACACAATGAACTAAATAGTATTAGTACTCTTATTTTAAGTGACAATAAAAGTTATATTAATATTACTTAATAACCTATAAGTCATTTTAGTAATAAGAAAAATGATATAAGGAATCATTTTTTGTATACCATGTTTATAAAAGGTATATATCTTTAGAATTTGTTAACACTAAATATAAATTAGTTGATATTTTTTCTAAACTACTTCCCAATAAGAGTTTTGATTTTATGAAGGGGGAGAAAATAATATTTGAGTTTTAGTAATTTTATACAAATTTAATCACTATATTATATTTTTATTTTAGTAAGAATTACTTAGTATGTTTTATTAAATTTTTATTACATTATTTTGAATAGAATTTAATTTCAATTTTATTTTATTTCTATTTTCAAAATTAAAAATTAATGAATTAATTTTTAATCAACAAGAGAAATTAGTTTTCATTCTCCCATTCTCCCTTTTCCAACACATGATTTTTGATTATAGAGTCCCTCTCTCTTTTGATTCCCATCTACCGTATACCCTACACCAGCAATCCCTTCAGTAAAGAGATCTTTAGTTGTGGAACCATCACATAAATATGTGGATGTTGAGATGGATAAAAAGGTTTATGATTCAGGAAAATCGAGAATGTTGAATAAGGGAATGATTATACATTTTTGTTATATATATTTATAAAATCAATAACAAACAGAAGGAATCTATTTTCAATGTCCAATTTATTCATTTGGTTATGATAACATACTGATTATTTATAACATAGAATTATCTGAATTTACTAAATTTATTGTTTCAATATTGTTTTTGAAGAAGAAACTATTTTATCTTTGATTGATAATTATGAATTTTCAGTATACATTACGAAAATGGAAGAGATTATACATTTTTCCATTGAGATGAAGTTTCAATTTGATTTAAGATATATCAATAATTGGTGACATGTGTCTGAGGAAATTATGTTTTTGTTATTTAGAACAATAATTATCATTAATGTGTTTATGGATGTACGTTCTTCTGACCACTACAATATGATGAAATTTATTCAATCATGAATATTGACTAGGAGTAGTGATCTTGAGAAGGCCCTTTATCCCAAAATTATTATCATGTTTATTCTTTAGAACAATTTAATGTTTAAATTCAATCATTTTATGATTAGATATATAAAGAATTTTAGTAAGGGGGATGAAAAAATAGTATATAATTCCCATGGTAGGATTCATTATTTATTTGTGTGAATAAAATGATAGATTCTAAATATTTTTTTGGAAAAAACTATCCCCACATTGATACACTAAATTTTGGAAACTTTATGAAGCTTGGTTTTGTCTCAAGAAACTCATGCAATAGTTTGGTGCCAGTTGGTGCGAAGAAATAAATGAAGATGTTAGTATATTTTAAGTGGGAGAAAATGGATGTCCCATCAGTTGGATTAGTGATTCAGAGGCCTGATGAAGAATAAAATTGGAGCCAAATAAATATCATATTCATTAAAAATGAAGAATTTCGGTCAAAGTGGAAAATGTTTTTGTTGACTCTATTGTTGAAGGAGAAAATTCCACAACAATTATAGTGAAAAGTGAATCTAGTAGTGAGGATCAAGTGAATGAGTATGTCACGAAGGAGCCTCAAATTAAATAAATTAATAGGGATGATATCCTAAACCATTAAAATCAAAATTTTCTAGATATTGATGTTATTGGAGGATATAATTTTTGAAACATAGTAGAAATATCTATATAGACAGTTCTGGATTTAATTACTATTGATCAATCACTATATGATTCTCATGAATCTTCAGATTCAAAAGATAATTCCCATTTTTAAAAAATACTGTTTTTGGAGGCTAAGAATTTATATTTAAGAGAATAGTTAAAACAGGAGAAGAAAAATTTGAATAATACTAGGTTGTTACAGAACCAAGATTAGTGTCTGATGCTCAGATTTATAATGTAAGACAATTCAATTAAAATATCATTTCAGTTGGAGATCATAAAGGTCTTATGATAAATATTTCAGGAGAATATTTCTCATTGAAGGATGATTATGAAAAGAATATGGAGTTTGATGAAATTATTTTGATTATAGATAGGGAGTATTACTCTCCTAGGGAAACCAATCAAGCATCTTATTATTCTCAACAAACACCAAATAAATTGCATAGGATTTTGGAAGAGATTACCTAAATTCTATCCCATTTTAATGACATGCTACACAATATTTTTTTTATTTTATTTATTTGAATTTTCAATTGCATAATCAAATATATAAAGTGAGTCAACTGACTTAGAGTGAATCTAGGTTAGGACCTGTTATTAATCTAGTTAAATACATGTTGATCTATTTCATCTATTCATAAGAAGTTACGAATGAATTTTTAAAGGTCAAATTGGATAAAATTTTGAATGATTTAAATGAATAATGAAATCTATTTCATAACTTGACAGAAGTGATCAACAACCATCTTTAGATATGGTTATGAAAGAAGATTGGTCTTAGGAGTGTATTTAATCCCTATGCTCATCTAGAAGAACCATGTATCCATTCTAAATCAAATATGCATCCATTCATTAAGAAGACCCTTGTTTACTTCATATTTTTCTATAAAATTTTTAAAAAAAATTATTTACTGTTTAACAATAGTATATTCATATATAGATTTATATAATTTTATAGTAGTTTATTAATTCACTGTCAATACCATATTTTTTTATTCCACAATTCACAAAGATCCATTTCTAGTTTTGTACTATATTAAATATTTTTTAATCCATTAATTATTTTAATCCCTATTTTTTGATATCACAAAATGGGGTAGTGTATTCAAGACTATAGAATCTTTCTAGATGTGAGATTAGTTGAATATTTCCAACCATAATGTATTCTTTAGATTTATTTGTATTGAAATAATTTAATTGATCATAATCTTGGAATAATTTATTTATCTACTTTTCTATTTTACAAATCCTATAATTTCTATAATTTTCATTAAGGATAATGTTATGAGTATTGTGATCACAAAAAAGAAGATGATGATTTTTATGATCACAAATACCCTTGTTTTTGTAAATCATATTTTGTTAAATGAGTCTTATAAGAATTTATATTTTATTGAAAATAATTTATCATTATGGGAAATATTCTGGAAACATTGTTTTGATACCTATGATAATCTATAAAGATAACATTTTTACTTGGAAATCATCCTACAGTACACTAATTAGTTTTCATTTTGATCTTTATCATTAAATTCCGAAAATTGACATGGGTAAGGATTTGAAATCATATGTTTGAGTATGGATTTACAGTTTCCAAACCAATGTTCGAGAAAGTTGAACATATGGTTTATAAATGATATGTTCGATATTTTATGGTGATAAGGATAAAAATATGGATCATCACAATGATGATACTTTGTTCCCCACATTACATAATGAATAATGTATGTTTTGAGGAACCATATGATCCCCAAATGAACCGTATGCTACAAAACTCAATCATTTTCTCTATTCATGATGGTGAAGTTCTTCATTTCACATTTTAAATCCAACAATTATTCAATAATCATGTAAAAATTGAAGACCGATTACATTATAGTTTTTATTATTTCAAATATTTTTGTTCACTGGATAAAAACTATAATATTTATAAATGATGTAACAACTCACATTGTCAATTGAAATTTGAATTTCAGATATCTATCAAGCTATTATTTTAGATCTGGAATACAAAATAATGTTTTTATATTCTACATATTCCATCCTAATATCTCTTCATATGACTGTGTGATTTGTGATTCACACAGACAACTACAAATTGATAATAATTTCATACTGTTACATCAAATGAAAAAAATCTAATAAAGGACTACATTATGCAAATAAATATGTTCTTTCTTAATTTACTAAAAGTTTGTGACCTCTATATTTTTTTGGATTTAAAATTGATGATCTATGAGAAACCAGAATCAATTCAGACTCATTCTATTTTGGAAATTATTATTTCTGAATTAAAAGATTCATCCATTATCAATTGTACGGTGCTATAACAATGATGTTCAACTAGTTTCAACAAATCAATCTCTATTGATTTATTTGAGGTCCAACTACTAGTACTTAGTTATGGTGGAGTATTACCTTCTAGATCTATATTTTGGATAATAATTTATCTTTTATAGAACTGGAAGTATTTGTATATATTCTTTTATATGGTTCAAAATTTTTCACATATTTGTGGATTCTTGGTCTTGTGATAATTAGGTTCATTCGAGTGAAATTTACCATGATTGCTGAGAGAGTGATTGATAGAGTAAAAAAGAGGAAGTTTGTTCCTTCAAACTATAAAAAAATATTTTTTCACTACTTATCTTTATCCATTGCATATTTTCACAAAGAATTATAACATTTCATTTTCATAGAAAATAGATTGTGTATTAAAATCTGGAATTATGGATGATTTTTATTAAGAAAAAATTCACCCCTCTTGTATATTAAGTTGTATATTCAAAACTAAAAATAGTATATGGTATTATATAAATGAATATGGATACATGATAAATTTATAACAAACCTATATTTTTTGTACATGAGTATTAAATGATTATGATGACAATCAAGGCATAAGGTATGGGTATTTCTATTCCCATATTTATTTCTATGAGACTTTTTCAATATTCTATTCATGATTATTTATTGTGGTTCATATACTGGCCTTGAATTTCTTATATGTTTTTTATCAATTAATTAAATGTTATTTTCATTATTATTTTATGAATTCTATTTCATTGAATTTTATGGTTCAAATGTTACCAAATCAAAAAGGTAGTTTTCTCACAAGTATCATTTTTTTCAGAAACATGTTTCGTTATTCACCTATAAAATTTTATTAGGTGTATATACATTCATTTTACATGTTATATCATGAATAATACCCTTATAATATAATTAAATTCTATATTTAATTTCATTTAATTACATTAGAGTCTGATTTATTGTTATCAAATTAGTAAGTGTTTATAGCCAGAATATCATTTTTTACAAGGACTGTTTTTTTTGTGATTCCATTGATGAATTCGCATGATGTATCTCTCAAGAACACAAATGAAATTTAGTATAATATTTTTATTCAACACATCTTCATTTATTAGAACCATTATCCCATACAATGGTACTTAATATAAATAAATTGTTTTATGAAATTGTGATCTTATTTCTTCTTTTTTATGGAAATCTGTTTTATGTAAATAAATATTGTTTTCAGAAATGGTTTCATAAATATTTTTAAAAATATATCATGAATCATTTATTCGGGAAAAATAATTTTATACATATTTTATGGTTTTTAAATCATCCTTAAAATTTTTTAAAATAAATTATAAAATAATACGTTTTTCAAAATTCTTATACGTTTTAAAAAATGATATTCATAGAAGAAAGTAAATTTTCTTCAACAAATATTTTTAATAGATATTTCAAAATTATATTTAATTTAATATGACATCAATAGGTGTTACTCATACAGTTTTTGGAAATTATCCACTACTTCTACTCGTATTATTTCTCTGAAAGGTTTACGTTTGTAATGTATAAGGTTTATGATTTTCATTTTTTCAGTAGTTATATTCACACAAAACATGTTCCATTTCATTTGTTATTTTTTAATTAATTGACAATGAAACCATTTTATTTTCCATGGTTTTTAATATGATTATAGTTTTATTGTACCAATTTCATTTCATGGATTATAATTTGAATAATTTTTATGATTTATTGGCAAACATATGTTTGAATTTATTATCAGATGGGTATGTATTATATCTCAGTCTACTAGAATGGGTATATATTTTTATTCCACGTGATAGAAGTAAGAATAACATTACATGAGTTTTGTTCAATAAAGTACTCTGTCTAAAAAGATGGTATTGGGAGTAAACAATGAATACTAAGATGGTATAGGTAGTGAACGCATTCCACTAATTTGGGAATGTATGTGATAAAAAAACTGTGGAAAAAAATTAATATATTTATGTGTTTTAAAATTAACATGATATTCATGAATTATTAACTGGTTATCATTATTCCATGACTCTTTTTTATTATCATTGATATTCCTGGAATGATGTTATAATGTTATGATCACGTTCCCATACCAGTATGACCATGATAATAATTATATATCTCTATTGTTTAACCATACATCAAAATTAATGTCAACCATTTTTTTGCTTTTTCCCCAAGGTTATATCTATATGTATAATTTATAATGTTTTTGAGAATAATGGTAATAATGAAAAATCTATGGGGTGGTAATCCAGCTCACTAATGTACCTATGTTTACGTTTCCATGTTTTTAAAGGCACTAATCTAATATGGAATTTTCACAACTTTTTGAAAATGTATTAATTATTCGGAAAAAATATTTAATTTTAATTTATATTATCTTAGGGTCTCTATAATAGATATTATATCAAATTTTTATTTAATCATTTTAAACTATGATGAAAAAAATTAATGAGATCTCTGATAAAATTTCCATAAAGATATGTCAATGGATAATTCAATGTATTTTTAAATGCATTGGATTTTTTTAAAGGATATAGTGATTGTTTTTGTAGTAATACAACCCAATCAAGTTACTAAAATATGATGTTTCTCTGGAATAGATATTAATATAGGTAACAAGACCAAAAATAGTATAGACTGTTACTTGATCGGTAACCAGTGAATGATAGTGGGACTTTCTTCACACAGGTTTTTCCACTCTAGGGTGGATTTGACTTGGAAATTTTGAATCTTTACAAAAACTAGAATTAAGTATTTATATTGATGTTATAAATGAATAAACAATTATTAACCTTAGGTTTTATAGATTAAATAAGGTGTCATAATTTATAAGTCATACCAGTTGTTTTTCATGATTATGTTATTCCACTCTATGATTATTTTTTCCTACATTACACTTTTTGGAATTATGAAATTAATGGTACCTGAATGAACCACATCAATGTTTATTGTTTTAATAAATTCAATTAATAATATCCGGAGTATCCAAATTCTATGAGAGATTAAATGAAAAATAACATTTTATTACTCACCATTAATTCTATTGTAATGAATCATGCTGAACATCCAAATGTGAAATGAAGGGAACATCATTATTATTTTTAATTCCACAGATAATGTCTTCATTCATTCAATAGGAATTTTCTCCAATTTAATTTGAATAATGGGTCAATTAAAATGAAAATAAATTCTCTATTCTCACATGTTTGGAGAATGAGAATGTGATTCTGGATGTTTATCTATTAAGAGAAGAAATAGACTAGTGATAGAATCTAATCAATAATACAAGGTAAACATTTTAATTTGACTCCATGTATTGGGACAACGTCAATAACGTGTTTTTAAATAATTAATTTCCACATATTAATCATATAAATACTGAGAATGGATTTCTAGAATTAAATACATGTACCTATGAGTCTATTGGTAGAAATGTGGATAATTTCACAAGACTTGTGAGGTATTATTCTGTTATTTACATCTAACCCAACAGAAATGTAGATAGGTTCTTCAGAGGCTAGAAGAAACGAACCAAATGGTTTTTGGACATGGGATACATTAGTATCCATGATGAGATTATTCATTTTGATATCTAGCCTAAAATATTCAATAGAGTTATATATCAATCACATGGATTTGAAAAAAAAGAATTTTGAGATCAAAGGATAATATAAAATCCATAAGAAATGAATATAATCTTTTATTTCTTCTTGATGTGTGGAAAGAAGAGAAGAGGACATTTAATCCATGGTTATAATAAATTTTTTAAATGAATAAGGTATGGACATAAAAAAATTTATTTCCGAAGTGATGGGAAGAATTTATATAACAACATTAATAGAGAGATATCTATACATAATTCACCTCCCCCATTTTAGTGCTATAAGTGTAAGGATAACTGAAATTATATTATCTAGTACCCAAACAAAAAGGGTAAAGATAATGATTGACATCAACAGCTTCATAAGCTATGATATGAGAAGAAATATCATGTGATAAATATTTCAAATGATGGGTATGATAATGAATTGGTGAAAGATATATTAAGCATCCAATATAGAACATATAATATCTTCATTGACTTGGTATCTTCCCACAGATTAATATATAATTAACAAATTTAGGGTATTGAAATTAAACCAAAATTATTAGATGTGTAATTAGTAGTGAAAACACCTAAAAGTATAATGATTTAATATCTAGTGTATGATTCATATCATGTTGATTTTTGTTTGAATATATATTCTAAAAATATTATCATTCTTTCTATATTGGAATTTTATGTCATATTTGGCTAGAATTTTCATTATCATCATATATCCCACTTCAATGGTCATGTAATTTATTTTCAGTTTGATATTTCAAACCAACCAATCTTCATCTAGAAATATGATGATATGTATAAGAAAATTATGGGGATTACATTGAGTAAATGGGTCATAATTCCCATTTATAATGTCTATTTATTATAATGGATTGTGGATAAAATAGAAAACACTAATATTATTTTTGTTCAGGAATTTTTGGATCTCTTTATTGAACAGTTTCTTATCCCTGCACCAATTTGTGATGTTAGGTTCTTGATATAACTCATACCATGTTCCAAAACAATTTCTATGTATACTTATAGAATATCCCAATATGATTTGTATGAATTTTACAAGAAACTCCATGAAAAAACTGATATGTTATTTGTTTGGATATATATTTCACCTTGGTGTCCATGTATTAATTTTTTGTAAAATTAATATGGATCAACATGACTCTGTATTCATTATCCTCTATTGAACATGATCATGATCATGAACTCATATACTTTTATTCATATTGATGAATTTTTTGACAAACTATGATGAGATAAATAATTTTTTAGGATTCTAATTTTTTTACATATAATCAATTAAGTCACATATTGGAGGATATATAAAAACACCATTTTTTTACAATTTATAGACACTCTGAATATATAGTGATGCATTTTGGTATTACTAATTCACACACTAACTTCATTGATGTGATGTATAGAGTCTTCAGAGATTTATATTATGAGTTTTTGTTAATATTCAAAGATGATGTTAATATATATTAAAAGGTACATGGAGAACAAAATGATGACATGATAATTTTACTAATTACCCTAAGGAAGGAGGAACTATATGAATAATTTACAAAGAGATATTTGGCCTTAAAATAATTAATTATTCGGTCATAAAATATCGATAGAAGGTATAAAAGTAAATACATCATTGGTGGATGTTATTGATTGTTTGCCTAGAGAAACCATGGTTAATAATATTTTTAGTTTCCATTGTTTTGGTGGATAAGATTGATAGTTTTTTGAGAATTTATCATGACTATCATCTCCTTTAACAAAGATAACTCATATTGGGACCAATTTTATATTGAAAAATAAATGTATGGAATATTTCAAGTAATTTATTAGAACGTTAGTTAAAACAAATTTATTTAATTTAAAATACAGTGTAGAATGGATTTAAATATATTGTGACGAATCCAAGAAGTGATTTGAATGGGTTAATTTGGAGAATAAAATTGGTGTAGGTTATGAATCAAGAAAATTGATTATTGTTGATCAATAATACCCAACTCATGATTTAGAGTTATCTTTATTATGTTTTGTAATTATTTATAATAATTTATGGTCTTTATAAAGAAAAGTGTGATATCTATACAGGTCATAGAAGTTTGAAATTTATTTCCAAAAAGAATGAGTTGAACTTGCATCAGAGTAGATGGTCAGATCAAATAATGTATTATGACTGGTGAATATATTGCCAACATGGGAAAGGGAATATAGTGGATGATGCATTGATTTGAAAGAGTCATGCCAGATAATCCATGATGTGGATTAATTAAGATCCAATATTTCAGGATTTTTAGAGGATGAATTTGGAAGTCATGAATGAAGGGGAAAATCATATCCTACTCAATTAAATGTTAAAACCTGTATCCATGTGAAGATTAATGTTGTGTATAATGATGATATAATGTTGTAGATGAATGTGAGAAATATTATAGAGTTTAACATTGATTATGATGGAATTATATGGTTGAGAAACATTATATCGTTTTTCCATAACGGATTTGATGAAGGAGATTTTGGGGAAGCTCATTTTTCATCATTCTCTGTTGATCCTTTAAGTACTAATATTTATAATAATTTGAAATAATACTTTCTAGTGGGATGAAATAGAATGATATGTAGAAGATGTTTTATCTCATTTATTAGTATTCTAGTATGTTAAGAATAAATCAAAAAGTATAAGAGGATGTTTCATCTATTAAACATACCAAAATGGAAATTGGATAAAATCAATATCGATTTTTTCATGGGACACCCAAAAACCACTAATTGATTTAAGTCAATATTAGTGGTAGTAGATCTCCTTACATAGTCTGCACACTATATTTCTATAAGAGAAGAATTCTATTTGGATCATCTTTCGAGGATAAAAATTAATGATGTGGTAAGGTTTCATCAAGAATAACATTATACTAAATCTAATCGGGATCTAAGGTTTAGCTTGTTGTTTTGGTTATGTATTTAGCAATCCATTGATAAAAAAAATAATTTTCCATACTTCATTACATCCTCATATGGATGTTGAGTCTAAAATAACAATCCAAATTATAGAAGATCTGATGATATCTTATTATTTGTATTTCAATGGTGGATAGGATCAAAACCTTCCCCTAGTTTTGTTTCCCTAAAAATTTATTTCACTGAAAACATTTATATGGAACATTTTGAATCCCTCTATTATTATAATAGTTTTTTTCCAACATGACAGAGTGAAATTGGAGAAATAAATATATTAGGACCTGATATTTCTAAATAAATTAATGATAAGGTTAAAACCAGTCAGAAGCATGTCATGGTATCTTATAGGTAAAACAAAATTTATACTAATAATCATCAGTGTGGTGTAGAATTTGATGTTAGTGAGAATATGTTTCTATGATTCTCTCCCTCATATATGGTTATGTTATTAGAGAAGATAGGGAATCCCAAACCTATGTATATCGATCCCTTAATGAATTTTTTATCATATCAGAACATTATCCTATCACATGGAACAACCACAGAATTTCAATAATGTACATGATTTTTTCCATATTTCCCTCATGTGTAATTATATTAATAACCATTCATATTTTAGGAACTCAAAGTTCATACCGTTGGATCATTATTGTTTATACATGGAACAACACATTAAAACTATGGATTTTACAGAAAAAGATATATGAAACAAGACCACACACCATCTCAATATTTTTTTTTGGAGAAATCAGTAGTTTGAGGAAGATATGTGGCAACATAAGGATATGATGATGGAAAAATATCATTATTTTATCATTTTAGAATGGAAAATTATGAGGGTGAAATTCATTTAATGGGCATAGAATGTAACACCCTGAGTTTTTATGAACATTTTCAACAAAAAAGTTAATTCAAATTTATTTATTCATTATATATTACAGCATTATAATCATTAATTATATTCAACACCAAGATAATATTTTTCACTACACAAATCTTACTCGGTATAGGTCAAATAAAATTTAATTTTTCTACAAAACAAAATTTTATAATTACAATTATTTAAACGAGATAGTTATAACATAGAGATTAAAAAAAGTAATATTAATTGTGATAAATAATTTTAAAAAATTGTTTCAAATTATTTAATAAAAATAAAATATATTTACAATGAAAAATATATATTTTGATATAGTCTTTATCTATTTTAAAATACTATTTTCTCAAATGGACTATTTTTTATGTCTATATGTGAAAAATAAAACAATTAGACCCTTTCATATATTTAATATGATAACAGAAACATAATTATAAAATTATTAATGTTAAAATTTTATTATGGGATTTTTTGTATTTTGTTTCGAAAAAAAATCATTTTCAGATGATAGAGAGAAAATACTACATTTTAATTCAAAATCCCTTTTTCATAAAATTAATTTATATTGTAAAATGATATTTTAAATTTATATTATTGTATAATTACATTAATATTAAATAAAATAATACAATCTACTCCATTGGAACCAATTTCACATAAAAATTTATTATAAAATCATTTTCAACATTCAAACATTTTATCTTTAAAATCCACCTATAATGACAAGTAAATGGGATTAACTTTTAATTAATTAATTATACATACAAGATTATAATTTGGACAAATTATTTATTTAAAAATAAAAAAAATATTTTATAATTTATTATATGTTCAACATACTTTTTGACCATAAATATTAGTGAATTTTATTAAAATTAATTAAATCGGTTAAGGTAAAAATGTGTTTACATAAAGGATAAAAATTACAATATAATGAAAAATAACCCATAAAGAAGCCCAAAAGTCATTAAATGGATTTATTAAACCCATTTAATTTTTTCAAATTTACTATTATTAGAATCATATTATGTATGATATATATCTCAAGTTTGTTTTTGATATTTACAAGGAAGTCACACCTCCTCAACTATAAAAGAGTACACACCCAGTCACTTATTCACACAAAAAAACAATTTGTCTTTGAAAAAACTCAACCAAATAACCTCCCAACTACCAACACTTCATCGTAGAGTTTATCCATTGTGAAAAAATAAAACCAATGTTTCCCATTGTGGAAAAATCAAATGAGTTTCCCATAGAAGAGATATTATCCTTCCACGAGTTCTTTTTTTTATATCCATTATCAACCCATTAAAATAAGTTTATTAATTTTTTATATAATTAAATAAATATAATAAATAATATTATATGTATTCATGCTATGTTTCTTACCTACATTGACAGACACTTCCATTTTATGGGATACAAAATCATTGTTCGATTGTACTACATACTACCACCTTGCAAACTGATTTGACTCATTCTTCCTTTTACATGTTAAATGCTTGTAAATAGTACTGTAATTTCATTATTTATTTGATATATATGATATATTTTATGTTTTTTTATTTTTTGGATCAGTTATATAAAACATACCTTCATGATTACATTTTTATATAAATACTATAACTTCGTTTGTGGAAGCGTGGACAGTAGCCTCTTCAATGAGATGTGATTCATTCACATATTACTATGAATGTAATTAAGAGTTTTCTAGTAAAGAAATATTATATATATGTAATAATAAACTTATATTCATTAATATATATCAGCAATTTAAATTAATTAATTCATTATAATATGAAAATGTAAACATCATTCCTTCCTACATAAGAATTACTGTCTCCATTAACAGTGAATTTAATTTTATATTTCAATAATTTATATATTTATATGAAAAATTATTATTCAACATATTTTTTATTTATGTTATTTTAATCATTCATGTTATGAATAAAATATCATATTATTATGAATACAAAAAAAATAACAAATGATAACCCATGTGAAAAGTAAGGTGGTTATTACCCAAAATATATCATTAACATGGAATTGTGAATACATATTTAATATAAATCCATATGGAAATAATATATGGTAATATATAAATTAATATGTATTTTTATAGATGTTTATTATATATACATATTGATTATATATGTGTTTATAATTTTTATGTATTAATTCATGGCATTAGGTAAGGGGATTTGCTGTCCCACTTTTATTTCAACGAGATGTATTCCTTATACAATATTTACCTATTTTGTGTGGTGTAAACACTTACCATGAATTAATAATATTTTTGTTATCCTTAAATTTAATTTTTTCATATAAATTTTATTATATATATTTCATGTTGTATTAGGGTTTTAATTATACAAAATTAGAAAGGTAGGTTAGTCATAATTTACCTTTTTTGAGTCTCTATTTTTGTTATAGACCTTTATTATTTTAAGAGGTGTATATAATAACATTTTAGATGTTATATCATGAATCATTTATTTATTATAATTTTTAGGTTTTTTTTTAATTTCAATATCATACATGGTTTGTTTTAATCAATGTTAACAATGTTTTAAATGTTTATTGAATCAATCTCATCGTTTATTGGGATTATTTATAATAATGCTTCCATTGATGAATGAATATGATAGACCTATCAGGAAAACTCACGAATTTACTTCACATACGGTTAATTAATATGTATTCAAGTATTATTACCACTGTAAACACTATTTTACTTATGATAATTATGAAAATTACTTTTTTGAAAACCGATCATTATTTCTCATTTAGAATGGTAATTTTATTATTCAAAGAATTATGTTTTCAAAAATTGTTTTTTTATTTTTATAATAGAAATATTAATGTAAAATTAATGGCAAAATGATAAAAAAAATTCTTGATTTTAGAATATTCATTATAATTATTAAATGGTATTTTCAAAGAAACTATTACATAATGGATTTAATGTGTTAAAAATAAATTTTCATTTTAAAGAAGAATGTTTCCTGAATAATTTTTTTAAATATATTTAAAAATTATTTTCCATTTAAGATGACATAAATTGTTTTTAATCATTCCGTTATGGGAAATGATACAAATGATCTAATCATACTATATCTTTAATTTTTTTTGTTTATTAATTGATTAGTTTCTATGAAACCCATTTCTCATTCCTGAGTTATCTTCTTATAAAACAAGGTCCTTTTAATGAGTTATCATGTGATGAAATGCTTATAAAATCTACATATTTACAATTGGTTATGATAGGATTACATATTTATTAAACCCATTTATTTTCATGTGTTATGATATGATTGTTATTATGTAGTCGAACACATAAGTATGATTTTATTATCGGATGGGTTTGACCTATATTACCCTCCAATGCATTGGGAAAATATATACATCTCATGATATCTATATGGTTGGAATGGGGAGTCAAATGTAATCAGTGAATGATTATGTCCCATTATTTGGTATTGGGAATGAACCATGACTGCTATGATTGATTGGTGAGTGATCCCATTACATTATAATGTCCATTACAGAGATTGCGTGACTACAATGGAAATTATCTTATATACTTATGTTTCCCTCTCAATTTAGGGATTGTTTCCTAGGTTATGGTTTGATGTCTTTTGATCATTATTCTAGTATTATCACTATCTAATTTACTACCAATATTTATTACAGGATTTATGTTTATGGTATTTTATATAAAGGGTATGTTTTTTTAATGATATGGTCAAATTATCATAAAACAATACTCTTGTTTAGGATCACATAACTCCCATGATTACCCTTAATAAGCACCCGATCTAACATCTTTTTAGTTTTCTTTTCCCCATGTTATGAATAATTTTATTATGTATGTTTTGGATTCAAAGGGTTGTAATCATGAATTACCCAGTGGAAGATAATATATCTCACATACGTACCTATTATTATGTTTTGAGGTTTATAGAGAAACTACACTAATATGTTCTTTGGGTTAATTTTTGGTACTGTATTAAGCATTCAAAAAATGATGTAATGTTAATTTATGTCAAGTGATGTTTCCTATATGGGCATTGAGTTTATAGGGTATACACAACTATGGAACATAATTTAAATATATATTCATCACCCTCTAGGAAATGATGCATATGGTTGTCTTAATTCATGTTTTTTTAAAAATACCATATCTCCCCTTTTTTACCCCTGGTCAATCCCCTTTCAGCATGACATGAATTCATCAACTTTTAAGGCTCTCAATATGGAATTTCAAATCACCAAATCCTATAGTTGTGATTGAACAATTTTTGGTTGATAATGTGTAATTACATCCTAGTATGTGAATATTCACTCATGAGTTTTCTTTAGGTATATAATTATCTCCCATTTAGTGGGTGTTAGATTATAATTTTTTCAATTGATTTAAAATTAATTTTAATGAGTATTTATTCTCTATTTGATTTATTGATCTTTGAAACATTCATTTATAATCTAAATCTCATTAAAGGCGTTCATTCAGGATCATTGATATAATATAGATTGTTTTGTATGATTTTACCCATTTGATAAAATAATTATTTCATTATTTTTTTAAAATAAATTAAAATTTACCTATGAATTTTTTATGATATGATTCAAAATTCAAAATTGAAATGGCATGGTTTTTGTGAAAAAATGCTTATTCCTATGGAATGTGAATTTTAGGTGTGTTTTGAAATTAATTGAGTTAATGAAATGATTATAGAAAATATTTTAGACAAAAGGTTGTAATTATATTTTGAAAACCAATGATTGTGTTCATATTGAAAAATAATTAAATGGGAAAAACACGTGTTTTTTATGAAATAAAAATGGAATATCAAAACTGAAAATTGGGAAATTGAATAATAAATGATGTTTGGTTCTAAATAAGATGATTTATTAAATATTTAATGACTGATTTGGAAAATTACATCCTTTTTAGATAGTAGTATAATTGTGAAAATTATATTGGATAGACATTGCAAAGTCTAAAAAAATCTTTTCAGTATATATTATCCCTAATGGGATATTGACTATTCTTATTTTATATTAGCATGAGGGTTATGTGTACACTTACATGTTGTGATCACTTATATAATAAGTGTGAGAATCCTATTTTCAGACACTAATGTATTGTAGATAATACGTCCATGGTTCTTGTTGTCATTATATTCAATAATATTTACAATTAGTATAGAATAGTTTTATTCATCCCAAATAATATTATAAATATTTTAAGTAGTATAGGGATTTAATCCTAGTTTTAAATGGTTTTAATCCTTTTTAAGAATAATGTTTTGTTTTAAATCGGTATTGACATATTGTACCATGTCCATTTTTATTATAAATGGAATTATGATTTTGGTTTTTATTTTGAATTATATTATCCCACACTTGGTGAAACAATACATGGATTTATAGACTACAAGCTACCTTTTTTCCTTTATGATTTAGAGTATTTTCATAGGCCTTGTATGAAAAATGGGAACGAGTCACATGGATTTGGTGGATGATACTAATCATTTGGGTTTTAGTGATATTTAGTTTTTGATGATTTATTTTTACCTTACTGGTATTTACGTACATTGATGTTGTATTATTTTGGGGTTTTCTATACCTGTTTGATTTCTGGTACATTCCCCAAAAAAATATTTGATCATTCAATCTTGTATATTTTATCATCTTTTTTTGTGGAAAATTAATTCAATAATTTTTTATTGTCATCGGGGATATTTTCCAACTCATGGGGATCTGGAACAAACATTGGGATTTTTTAGTCCTAAATACGATATCATTATAATAGGGTATCCATGCTTGTTCATGACCATTACACAATTTTAGGTCATGAAAATGATATCACAATTTATTGTACAACTACCCTATACCCCTAGTGAACTATTGTTTCAGAAAATATATATTTACCCAATTTTTATCTCAACTAGATAGTTATAAAATATTTCATGTTATTCTATGTACAACCATAATTATATCCTGGGTTTTCATAGACTAAATTTTTTTATTATTTCACTAACTATTTCCCCAAATTTTCTATATAAATTACATCTAAATTCATCTCTATTAAAAAGTAATACAATATTATGTTAAATTAATGATGATACATTACAGAAATATTTTTTATCTTTAAAAAACTCAATATATAAAATATATAACTGAATGATAGTAATTAAAAATGTATATGTAATAGATGTTCCCGATATGTAATTAATCAATAAAAATCTATTAATATCACCATCAAAAATCAGTTATTATAAGAAATAAATAAAATAAATATCCATACTGAAATCACTAATTATGTTTCCAATAAATTCAAATATAGATAAATTATAATTCCACATGATTTCATGATGTTATGAAGAGTAATTACACTAAAAAAATACCTAATGAACTTGAAAATTTTTCTGTGACAATAATGATGTATTAATTGAGTCCTAAAATTCATTACAAAAATGAACACTCTATAAAATATTTATATTTAGAAGGATAAATATAAGAATATTTAATGAACCACATATAGAAAATGCGTTGTTATTCATCATTAATTATCTTAACTCTTTTTTTAAATATTCCCATAATGATAATATTCATTTTTTTATAAATAATATTATCAGTTCTAATATCTCTATTCTTTATGATAATGACGATTTATTATAATTTTTCTATATTCTGATCTTCAAACAACATTCTATAAATTGTTTTTTAATAAATCAATTAGTCATTATTTTACATATGTTATGTGTATCGAAAAAATATTCCTCTTATTATTCAAGAGATAAATTAATTCATTTCAGATAACTCTTTGTATAAACGGGAAATTATTTTACTCCATTTTTATTTATATGATAAGACCAAAATCGTTACCTAATACATATATTAATAGTGATGATGTTTGGGGTATATTAACTTTGGATTTATTACTATTAAAAATAATAGACAGAGGTACATGTAAAACTAAAATTATTTATCATTTTTTGTTTTACTACTAAATATATTTACATTATAGGTTCAATTATATGATCTAATTTAGTATTGTTTTTCTAAAACATAATTTTACATTGGTTGCATCTCATTGTTATTTTATTTCTATCATCATTTATTTTATCAATATTATCCTTTTTAAATTTTTTTGAAATTTATTTTTTATTTAACGTTATATTTTTTTCTATTATTTATATATTTTTCCCAAAATGAACATTTTAATACAAGGATAAAAAAATTTCTTATATAAAGTTCATATTTAAATATTTGTTGATAATAACCAATTTTAGAGAACATATTTATATTGAACAAGATGGTTCATTTTAGAATAATTAATTTAAAAAATGTCATAAAACCACTATTATTTGACTGAAATCAGTATAATTATAAGATAGATATATCAAATAACTAAATTTTAATGTCAGGGTTGATATGATGTTTCACACTATGAATTAACTACATGATTCATAAAAAAGAACATGCGTTATTAATTCACTATAAAAAGGTAAATTTATTGTTAACTGAGTGTCAATATATTATCCACAATATTCCTTTTTATGGAACATATAACGTTATGTATCATTTTATATTGAATCTCGTGAAATTTGGAAATTGATAAAGACAATTATTTATATAATTAATGTGGTTGAAAAAATGTATTGTGATATTCTCTATTATATTTATTTTGTAACTTTAATACTGTATAGAAAATTGGATTTAATTACATATATGTGTTATAAAAATATTGTTAATGGACTTTTATCATATTGTGTAAGGGAAAATGGAGATCTTATTATTATTGAAATGTTCCCAAATATACGTAAAAATGTATAGCAGTAGTAATGAATCACCAATAATGATATATACTCTATTAAAGTATCAATATAGGATAACTCTTTATATTTATCCTATAGTCTGTGAAATTGATCAAGATAGTTGATTATATGAATAAAAAATTAAATTTGTTATATGATAAAAATAAATAACCTCAATAGTTCCATCCACCAAGAGTGAAAACCAGTTTACTGATAATGAGTTCACTCAACAATATAGGATACTAGGAAAAATGTTTTGAATTATGGATTTGGGAAATCATTGATCCCAAAAATGGGTATATATAATTGATTTTTATAAGGAACATATGTATAGAAAACATTATGAATTTTTTATATTTTATAAAATAAAAGATATATAATGTAGAAATACCCTCATAATAGATTTAAATATTTATTGATTTAGTAAGTGTAAAAAATAAAATAAGTAATTAGAATAAATATTTTATAGTTCTAGTGGGTATTGACCATCTTTTTATGATATGGATTGTAATGAAAACTAAATTATCTTAAAATAAATTTACATTATTAAAAATACAAAACATGTGTAAAGGGTTAGTGATACTCTAAATATTCTATTTTTTAAATATATACCACCATTTAATTTAAAAAAGAATACGAAGAACTAAAATAACCCAATAATTAAATTTAAGAGTTTTAAATCACATTTATACCCCCTTTAAAGAATAATAAAAAATCAACATTTGAACTATATATAATGAATGAAAAAATTTCAACTATAAATAATAAAATTTCATCAATTAATTATTCCCATTAACACTCCATTTATTGTTACATGGTAGTTTAGCTTACCATTATAAATGAAATAAAAATTAAGTCATTATATATGTTTTCGTATAGTAGATAAAATATAAAGATTGTTATTTCATTTTTGAAACCATCCAAGCATAAAAATTTATTAGGATATTATATTTCATCTAAAATAATATTTAGAGATTAATTTAGAAATGTTGGATATAAATTTTACACATATTTTCAATCAAAATGGTACATGTTAAATAAATGTTCTATTAAAAAAATGAGTCCTTTTTTATGGGAATTTTTTTAAAAGAAATTATAAAAATTATATGGTGTGAAAAACATGGGTAGAAAAGAATTCAATCAATAAATATGATAAAACCTTGAAAAAAATACCAAAATTAACCATAACATGATAGGCTTCATTATGTTTATTGTATAAACAATATAATGAATAATATAAATTACATTGTTAATGATTTCTACCGATATAGAATAGGATTAAATATCCAAAATCAATAAATATGTAATATGATTTTCTAGAATTTACCCATATTTTATGTAGTGAATGTTTTTCAGGAATGTTTCATCGTGCATTAGATTAGGTCGGTATTGGGGCTAATAATAAAATTCTCATAGTTTAATGAGGTTAGGTAACAATGTTAGTATCTCAATTTTGCGAAAAATATTTATATATTTCCCTTTAGTCTTGATAGTAATTTGTAGAAGAAATATTATGAATGATATTTCTCTTACATAATAAAATGATATCAATCATGTTAAATATTTATTTAAAAAAAAGATAAATTCCAAATAGGCATTTATCTAATATATCTATTTTAGGTAAATCCTAGGAATATTGAAAATAATAACAATAATAACAATGTTAGCATATCCATAACTACAGAAAAATCATCATGTTTGAAAATATTATTTCATAAATAAATAAATAAATCTTTATAAAAAAAATTTAATTTTTTTTATATGGTCCCTGGACCCATTTCAAAATAATGAAATTATATTATTGATCTATGAATAAAAAACATCTTCATATTATTAATTCAATAATTTTAAAATTAATATATTCAATAATGAAGGAATAAATATTTTTTTATTTTATACCCTTATATATTTCCAACTAAAATAAGCAGTGGTTCAATTTTTTTGAATGAAGTAAGCTGAATAATTATTATTCCTTGTTATAGAGAATAATATTTACTCTATATTGAAATCTTGTGATATTTAACAACATTATTGGATAATGGCAGTGTGTGACCCTATATGAAAATTTCATAGTGGAAATTAATGTTTCTTACAAACATTCAATATTGTCATCTGGTAACCCATCAAAGAGCCCATTGGGATATATTTTAATGTCACAGTTAAAATAACCACAAAGAAATGATTCCTAGGAAATATTGACTTTTTTCATTATCTCTGGTCATGAACATTTCTTAGGTTTTTCATCAAATTTTACGCTTGAATATATTTCTTTAATTCTTCAAATTGAACTCATTGATAAATTTCAATTCCTAGTAACATAATTTGAATGTTCAAATTCATTCATTTGTTTAATTATATCTCCTTTCTAAAATGTATAGTAAAAATTCATTTATGTTATATATATCACTATCATATCACTTATTTAGCACCATAATAATCTTTCCATGATATTAATATTAATAATAATGGTTTATTATAATTCATATAGGTATGTAATTAACAATATATAATAATATAAATATGTTTAATAACACACATGTAAGTAGACAATTTAATCCAATGACCAATATGTCATTTGGAATATATATTTTGTAATTATTTTCTATAACCTCCCTTTATAGAGATTTACTTATGAAATATTCATGAGAAAAGGTCTTAAGTTATTATAAACCTCTATCACCAGATGGTAAAACATTCTTTCTGTATAATCATATTGATGTCTACATGCCATTAAAAATATTCGATAATACTTTCAAATACAATTAAGGTTATCATGTAGCATGAAAATACTATATCCCATCCATGAGATGAACACATTAATCCAAACCAAACATTAAATATATATAGAACATGAAAAATCTTCTAACATGAATTTTATATGTTTTACGGTCATTAAATAGTGTCTTTAATGATTACCTTGAGATTTATTTTTTACAAGGTATGAGAACTATGAATTCATATTAATTCTTTCAGACACACTAATGCCCCAAATTTATTCATTTACTTGATAAATAGTGTCTTTAATGATTACCTTGACAATTATTTGGTATTCTTTATAGAAGATATTTTAATTTACTCCAGAACCAAGGAGGAGCATGAGGATAATCTAATAATATTTCAACAGACCTTGTGAAAGGATATGCTATATGCAATGTACAACAAGTGTGTGTTCTGGTTGATGTAAGTCTAATTCATGGGGCATATCATCACAAGCAATGTGATATATATGGATCCATCCAAGACAACTGCAATTGTTGGATGGAAAAGGACAAATTCAGTAACGGATATCTACAACTTCCTTGGGATAGCTGTATATTATCACCGATTTGGGATAAATTACCCATGATTTTCCAACCCTCTTACAATTCTATATCAGATGGGAGTAATGATTTATTGGAGTGATGATTTTGAAGACTTCATAAAGGATTTGAAAAGGATGCATATCATTGTACCCATTATCACATTACAGACAACTGTAGATCTTTTGGTGGTATTTTGAAATGCTTCGAAGAGGGGAAATGGTTGTGTGTTGATGGAAAAAGAAAAATTCATTTCCTATGATTCAATAATATTGAATGTTCATGAGAAAAACAATCCATCATATGATTTGGTGTTGGAAGTAGTAATATTCTCTTAGATATTTTTCAACATTACCTCTATGTGGAGAAGTGTGAAATATACATGGACCACAAAAGCATCATGTATATATTCACACAGAAAGAGTTGAACATGTTCCAAAAAAGATGGATTGAGCTGATCAAGGAATACAACTACTCGATCCATTACCACCGTGGGAAAGCGAACAAGGCTGAAAATTCCCTTAGTAGAAAGGACCCAAAAATTCTGTCACTAATGAAATTTTAAAAGGATCCCATCTTTGAAGGTTTTATGAATATACAAATGAGAATTATAAAGAAGGGAACACCATCAATCCTTTTAGAATGAATTACTCAACTATCTCGTTTTGAATGTTTAATGGATGCTCAAAATTATGAACCGAGAATTTAGAAAAATTCAAAACTATCGGAAAATGGAAATCATGGGATTTCAATGTTAATGAACAATGAATTGTGATATTTTGGAAAATACTATGTGGTCCATAAAGTCTGAAGTTGAAGAAGTTACTTTTGGATGATGTACATTGTCTGAGTTTCACTATTCTCCAATGAAACACAATGATGTATCAAGATATATGAGAGCATTGTTTGTGGGATTACATGAAGAAAGAGATCATTGAGTATAAATAAAGTTTTCAGGTGTGTCAGCGACTGAAGGATGAGGGCCATAAGTCTATGTGAATGATGCAACCATTACCCATACAAGCATGGAAATAAGAGAACATCACCATGGATTTTGTCACCAGATCTCCAAAGAAATCCAAAGGAAAAAATTATATCTGGGATATTTTGGATCATCATACAAAGACATCACACTTCATTGAAATTCTGGAGGATTTCTCACAGGATCAGTAGGCACAAATATACACCAGAGAAGTCGTTAGGTTACTTGAAGTACCGCTATTGATTGTTACCGATCAAGATCCAATATTATCCTCTATGTTTTGGTAGAGTCTTTAACATTCACTGTATACTTAGATGAACTTCATTACAACTTATCAACATCTAACTGACGGCCAATCTGAGTGGACTATCCAAACACTTGAGGAAATGTTGATTGATTTCACAATAGACTTCCAATGAGGACATGATCAACATATTCTTGTAGTTGAGTTCTCGTAGAAAAAGATTTTACAGTCAATAATCCAAATATATCCTTTTGAAGACCTATATTTGAATAGGTTCTAAACACAGACATGTTGGGATGATTTTTGGGAGAGAAAACTCATAGGACCGAAAATGGTCAATGAAATTGAGGAGAAGGTTAAGACCATCCAATAGCACATTAAAGCTACTCAGAGCTAACAAAAGAGCAATGATAAAATCATCAAAAAGACCTAGAGTTTGATGTCGGAGACATGGTATTCCTCTACATATCATCGTGGAAGATATTAATGAGATTTGGGATGAAGGAAATCTTTTTTCAAGGTACATAGTCCCTTTTGATATCCTTTATTGCATTAGAGTAATAGCCTATTGTAAGAACCCGGTTCTTATTTTTGAGGTACAACTTTCTTCTTTTCTCTTTTCCTTAAGAGTTTTAGAGAAAATAAGGGAAATGGGGAAAATCCTAAAATTTGGGACTACACGCTATGCACTATTCCACACGCTGTGTACTTTGGCCATGTTGGATTAGTATACAGGGTGTGTAGCCATGCTGTTGACAAAGGGTGTAAAAACTGACTACACGCCAAGTGGTGGTATTTACTTGTCGTGTAGTTAGTCGGCATGGAAATAGTAATGCGGTGAAAGTATTCGCCAGCTATGCGACAATACACGGCGTGTAATCAGGAATACACGTCGTGTACTCATATCGACGGATGAACAGTTTGGCGGTGCCGCTAGAGGAACCGTTAAATGAAAAAGTACACGTCGTGTACTTTTAAGGACACTCCGTATAGTTTGTTTTTTCATTTAAAATGGGCAGTAGCCTCCTCATTTGGCAGAGGTGGCGTTTGGGATCGTTTCGGAGCAAGAGAGTAGGCCAGAGCTTTGGAGATCCGCCGAGCGCACGTCGGGAATCAGATTCTTCCGCCGACAATCACGTTGGAACCACACAGGTATGCCCTCTTCTCTCATTAACCCGTTAATGCCAATTATTTTCCAAGGGAACGTTATTTAAATTTTAATGGGTTTTCTTCTAACCCAGATCTACGCCGTATTTTGGAATTTTTGGAATCAACGTTCACATATACCATTCGTGGGTGTTTAATGTAGGTGGCTTGGCGTTTTAATTTTCCAACTGTTGTGCATGTTGTATATTTTTGTTCTATGGACCCATGTTGGGGTGTTGTAAGGCTGAGGCCTTGGAAATTTTTCAATACCTAGAATTGTATAGGTAATTAAATGTGATAATAAATTGTTGTTTGGGACATTTCTTGGATCCAGGACCACCACAGGTGTGTGTTCCTCTGTTTAGCCATTTGGCCAGGATACCCGAGGGTATGAAATGTTTATTGTGTGCATTACTTTTTCCTTGAGAGGAATTCTATGTATTTTTCTTGTTTGAATGTTGGGCATGTCTCGGTTACTTATTTATCCTAGGGAAGTGTTTTACATAGTCGGTGGGTAGTGCATCTTTAGCCTGCGGGAAAATTATTCTGTGCATGTGGGTAATAAAATCTTTGCCTGAGGTCGACACTTCATACGCCTCAGAGAAATATCTGTATGAATGTGGGAAATTACCTGCGGGATACGTTTCAGATTACCTGGGGGTAAGGGTTTTCTTGTCTGAGGACA
Organism: Viscum album; assembly: GCA_963277665.1. Classification (NCBI taxonomy): domain Eukaryota; kingdom Viridiplantae; phylum Streptophyta; class Magnoliopsida; order Santalales; family Viscaceae; genus Viscum; species Viscum album. The sequence goes on along the minus strand of OY728120.1, from coordinate 1,866,244,080 downwards.
CTGACTGTTTACATAGAAATTCACTATGGTGGTTTCTTAATAATAAATAATGAAATGAATATTAAAATGGTAATATAACTGGAAGAGTTAGTTACTTTTGAGTAATTCTTAGATTATTTCATTTTACTACTGCACATGGTTGTTTTATATTTTCACATAGTTGAACACTGGCCTTTGGTGGGTTCCTACTGGTATTTATTTCTCACACCCTTTTTGGGTCATTCTTTTTATCCCAAACAGATTACGTTTCTGTAGGTGTGGATAAGTGAAAGGGTCCCTATATAGGTACTTGATTGCTGTTGAGGAGTAGGGGAGCATGGGACCATGCTTAGGCTCGCGATGCTACCAGTTGTTTTATTCTATTTTATTGTACTCTGTGTTGTATTTTACTATTGTGTAAAATGTTCTGGCTGTTTTCTTAGAACTGGAGACATGTTTCATCCTATTTATGTATCTTTTTGGTAATCTTTTATTACAGTTGTTATATTTAAATGTTGATGGTTATTTTCTTCTGTTGTTTTTGTTGTTGTTGTTGTATGTTTAATCTTGTACTCCGCTGCGCTACACATTGAAAAATGAGGGTATAGTTTCCCCACTACCAGACATGGTCCCTCGCTGCTAGTCGGCAGCCTTTGGCATTTGGGGAAATGCACTTAAGGTCATGTGACCAAACGTGTTCGGGGCACCTGTTGAGTGGCACCCGGATCCAGGACATTACAAAGTGGTATCATAGGGGGTTCTTTTCATTGACATACTATTTAGATCCCTAGTTTGGGATAGGACGGAAATTTAATTGGTAATATTCTATGTCTGGGCATAGCTAACCCATGTACAGGGAAAATCCAATTTACCTAATGTTGCAATTTTATAAATTTTGATATTTATAGTTGATTTGATTCTCACTATTGGGTGACGCCCTTGTAATTGTGCTGTTCATATTTTTTTAATGGGTTCTATTTAGTTGGAAGCCGATGAGATGAGGGTATGCCATCTCCTGCATCATTAAAGAACATGCTAGAAATTACATGACATGCATAGTTCCATTCCATGTTGGTGCATTAGAAATTGCATGTTTTTGTGATAGTTTTTGTGCTAGAAAATCATGCTGTTGTGATAGATGCTTGATAAATACCTACTATTTGATGGGGGATGTTTTTTTGATGCCTTGGAAGAATGAACACCATACTTTGGTTAATGAGGAGTATGGGACCTCATTGACCATAATTTGGTGGATCATTGGATGTTTACGGTATTTATAACTCAGATAAGATGCCAAACTTCGATTCGCGGGTAGTATGGGCCCTCACGGGTCAGAATTTGGCACTTATGTGTTGTTTCAGTGGTTTTTCTGGGTTCCAGGGAAGTTTCTGAGGCATAATATACAGAAAACCTAGTACACATGTCGTGCGGAACCTTAAACACGTCATGTTTGGACTTTTTTCGGGAAGAAAAGAAAACTTTTTTAGTACACGCCGTGTACCCTGAGTATACACTTTGTTGTCAATTACCGTATTAGAAACCGTGTGGGAGGCGACACGAGGTAGGGAAAGGCTGGGGTAAAACACACCGTGTACATGATTTACACATCCTGTAGTGTTGACTCGGAGACCCAGCTGTGTAACTAACAAACACAGGCCAGTGTAATCTTTTCTTGAACAAGCCATGTCCAAGAAGAACACATCGTGTAGTGTGACCTGGGGACCCGACCGTGTAACTATCAACACGGGTCGTGGTAATCCTTTCATGTACACGACGTGTGTATATGGAACACGCCGTGTAGGTTGAGCTGTGTATTCGGCTATGTAATTAACAACAGGGTTAGAGGATCTCGTCTAGTACATGTCGTGTACCTGTGGGAAACGTCGTGTAGTCTTGTCTGAGGACAGACCGTGTGGACTTAGATGTGTGGCTGGGAATTGAGGTGGTGTACACACCGTATCCGGGTGTAACACGCCATTTAGTGTCAATCTGAGTAGTATTCCATGCCACAAATGACACAGGAAGTTAGAAAATTACACCATACACACTGTGTAGTTTTGTTCATCGGGAGTCGTGTGGTTTAGCCATGTAGAAGGACCCGGGTAGGGGAGGAGAAGTCAGGTATAGAACGTGTAGTTAGTATACGTTCCGTGTAGTCTTGTTTTGAAAATATGGAAATTCCTTCTACCTCTTTTTATTTTTTTGGGTCCCTTTATTTTCAGTCTTTGATAATCATGATCTAAGGTGTGCGATTGACCTTGTATAGTCAGGCCGCCGAGACGACCACACATTGTTCTCCAGTAGAACGGTGATGATTATACTATAGAGATGGTGGGCTATGGGATACTAGTGCATCCTCCAATAGAGCTAAATGTGGAACCATCCATTATACTGGACACAGGCGTGGAAACACAGTTCCGTGAAGGCTTGATGCAGTTCATGCAGACCTTTCAGGGAGCAATGCCGGCTGCCACATCTATGGCCAAGTTGACTCGTATCTTCCAGCAGCAGCATCTGCCTACGTTTTCAAGGTATGGCGGACCACATGATGTAGAGTATCGGTTGGGGTCTATGCATACTATTTTCGGACTTCTTGAAATGCCTCTAGGGAAGAGGGTCATGTTGTAGACTTATATACTGCGTGATTCCGCCAAAAGGTGGTGGGATGTTACCACCCAGTCAGAGCATCAAAGAGACATGGCGTGGGAAGATTATTAAGAAGCCTTCTATTACATCTTCATCCCAGAGATTCTAAGGGAACATCGAGCTCGAGAGTTCATGAGTCTTCAGTAGGGCTCTATATCGTTGATGGATTATTCTGCTCATCTCACCGAGCTTCAGCGTTTTGCACTAGTTCTGGTGGGTGATAAGACGTTGAGAGCCAAACTCATTGAGGAATGTCTATGTTGTGATATCTGAGAACTGGTGATTGTTTTCAAGATTCAATCTATACATGTTATTGTGAACCATGCAATGATTACATAGAGTAACCTTCTAGAAGTTAGTGGTGTGGGTGAGGATGGTTCAGAACCAATTTCTGCTACTATTTCTACTGTAAAAAGGAAGAGATAGATGATCTTCTCTCACAGTGGCAGTACAAGACAGAAGGACGTTTCCGGTGGTCAGGTTAGGTGATACCAATGAGGTAAATAGGGGAACAAGAGACTGAAGTGTCCAAATGATCCAGTGAAGTGCCGAGATTGCAGCAAGATGGGTCATCTGTAGTGCTTTGGTAGGGCGTTTCTACCTGTGACTAGTGAGAGGGGTTCTATGCAGAATCTGCATGCGGGGGTAGGACCAGCAGCTTCTTTTCTGTCGGGGAACTGGAATACTTAAAGGCATGCAGGCAGAGATGGTGGTCGTGGTCGTGGTATCCAGACACTGGGATCTCCGTGGCATCAGGGCGGGACAGCTCAGGGTAGCAAGGCTATGTCGTAGGGCCGCGACACTGGGCATGCATATGCAGTGCAGTGGACCCTAAAAGAGCAGGATCCCAGACCTTCTATAGTCATATGTACTATTCTAGTAGCTTCTGTCTTATCTTCAGTAATTTTGATATGGGTGCTATAAATAGTTTTATATATGTGCCAGTTGTAGAGATCATGGGGCTCTGTGTTTATTCTTCTTCTACTGTTATGATGCTAAACACTCTGTTGGGATCTAGAACAACATGTGTGCGTCAGTGCAAGGAGTTCCACCTTGATATTAGTGGGTGTCACATTCTATGGGACCTCGATGTCTTAAAGATGACAAGTTATGATGACATTCTTGGGATGGACGGGTTGGTTCCCCTTCAATCCTTTGTAGATTACTATCATCGCAAGGTGAGTTTCACGTCACCAGAGGGTGGAGAGTTTCTATAAAAAGGTGAATTGGATGTTCAGGTGAGTCGAGATGGAACCGAGCATCGTGGGAGAGGTGGAGTCACAAACCAGATTGTGAGTTTATATCTGGATGATCAGGGGACCTGTCAGACAGATTTACCTCCATTGGTTGATCGTTTCAGGGATTTCTTCTCGGATGACATTTCAGGTCTACCACTGGAGCGAGAGATGTATTTCTCTATTGAGCTTTTGTCGGGAGCATCACCGGTGTCCATTCCTCCTTATATGATGGCTACTCCTGAGTTGCAGGATCTCAAGAGGCAGTTATAGGAGTTACAGTCCAAGGGTTTTATATGACCTAGTACTTCTCCATGGGGTTCTCCAGTCCTTTTTGCGAAGATGGCAGATGGTACCCTCAGACATTGTGTGGATTATTGGAAGCTGAACCATTTGGTGGTCAATAACCGATATCCCTTTCCATGGATTGATGATATTTTTGAACAAATTGTTTTAGCACGAGTGTTCTTGAATATTGAATTGAGATCCGAATATCATCAGGTACGCGTGAGTCCATCAGATATACCGCTTACAACTTTTCAGAGCAGATATGGTCTTTACCAGTACTTGGTTATGTCGTTCGGACTCATGAACATGCCACCTGTCTTCCTAGCACTGGCGAATCATGTGTTTCATCCGTATCTTGATTATTTTGTGGTATTATTAATGGAAAACATCTTGGTGTACTCTCACACTCGAAACGACCATGCCACCCATCATGAGATCATATTGAGTACACTGAGAGAGAATAAGCTATATGCTAAGCTCTAAGAGTGACACTTTTGGATGGACAATATTCACTTCCTAGGTCATATCATCTCAGACGACGGAGTACTCATGGACCAAGAGAAGTTGAGAGTAGATTTTTCCTGGGAGAAGCCTAAGAACATTGTTTAGATACAGAGTTTCTTAGGGCTGGCTGGTTACTACAGATGTTTCATCCAAGACTTCTCCAGCTTCGCAGCGCCATTGACGAGTCTGACTAAGAAGGGTGTGAAGTTCGTTTAGACAGAATATTGTGAGATAGCCTTTCATGATATGAAAGAAAGGTTGACATCAACACCAGTCTCGATAATTCCAGAGCAGGGAAAGAGCTATACAGTTTACTATGATGCATCAGGTGTTGAGCTGGGAGTAGTGTTGATGCAGGGTGATTGAGTTGTTGCATACGGGTCTCGGCATTTGAGGCCACATGATATGAATTACCCTATGCATGACCTCGAGTTGGCTGTAATCGTTCATGCATTGCAATATTGGAGACACTATCACTTGGGAGAGAATTTTTTGGTTTTCACAAAGCACAAAAGTCTCATGTATATTTTGACTCAGCATGACTTGAATCTGAGACAGTGAAGGTGGGTTGAATACCATCAGTTCTTCAATTTTGAGATTACCTATACAACTGGTAAAGGTAATGCCATAGCTGAGGCACTAAGCAGGAAGACTCAGATACTGGTCGTACAGGACTCCAGTGGCGAGTGGAAGCTCATGGCTTTGTTCTCTGAGATGCATTTGGAGGTGCACGACAGTTAGGGGAAGACCTATCATTCATATATAGGTGTTACTTCTACCTTCCTGGATAGAGTAAAGATGAGACAACTATCTGATTCAGAAGGCCTAGTTCTACGGGAGCCGATGACCAGTGAGGACCCTTCTCCTGGTTGGATGATAGGCGATGATAAAGTATTGTGTTTCCATGGACAAGTGTGGGTTCCAGGGGATATACGCAAGGATTTGATGCTGGAGTTCCATGCTTCAGCTTGGGAAGTTCATCCTAGTGTTACCAAGATGTACTGTGACTGGAGACGTCAGAACTGGTGGATGGGTATGAAGAGAGAAGTAGCTGGTTTTGTTACGAGATGTTCCACATGTCAGCAGGTGAAGGTGGAGCACCAGAGGTGAGCTGGATTGTTACTGTAGTTACCCATTCCAATGTGTAAATTGGATGATGTCACGATGGACTTCGTGACTGGTTTTCCAAGATCACCTTGAGGCAATGATGTCGTGTGGGTTGTTGTGGAAAAACTCACAATGGTAGATCACTTTTTCCAATCAAGGAGACCTTCAGTGTTAACGAGATCGAGATGTTGTATATCTGAGAGGTCATACTTCTTTCATGGGGTCCCTCATTCTATCATTTCAGATAGGTATTCCCATTTTACGTCTCATATTTGGAAGTGTTTTCAAAGGGAACTAGGTACACAGGTGCTTCTAAGCACATCTTACCACCCTCAGACTGATGGCCAATCAGAGCGTACGATACAGGTGCTTGAGTACATGCTGCATGCATGTATTCTAGACTTTGGGGGCTCTTGGGAGAAACACATAACCCTAGTCAAGTTTTCCTATAAAAAAAGTTTTCAGGAGATTATTGAAATGGCACCATATGAGGCTTTATATGGTAGGCCATGACGATCACCTTTGTGCTGGTCAGAGGTATGTGAGGAAGCTTTACTAGGACCACATCTCATGGGGGAGAATTATGAGAAGGTCCCATTGATTCCGAGGCGGATGGATACCACACAGTCTCATCAGAAGTCTTATGCTGATCGCCGCAGATGACCATTGTAGTTCATGGTCAGGGATAAGGTTTTCTTGCGTGCTTCGTTGAGGTTGGGTCACAGGTGGATCAGGAGACATGGAAAATATTCACCGAGGTATGTGGGACCATTTGAGATTTCAGAGTGTGTAGGGCCAGTTTCCTATCAGTTGTAGTTTCCACAGAGGTACCGGGCCATGTACCACATATTCAATGTATCTCAGGAGTGCTTCTATCATGCAGACCTATCTCACGTCTTTCAGCCAAAGGAGGATGAGTTTTAGATTGATGTGTCCTTTGAGGAGCATCTGATTCGTATCGTTTATAAGAGCACGATGGTTCTCTAAGGCCGGTCAATTACTCTCATATGGGTGCTATGGCAGCAGGGACTAGTACAGGATGAAACCTGGGATCAGGAGACTGACGTACGTGCTCAATGGCCAGAGCTATTCTGATCTTTATCTTCGCCACCCTTGGGGGGGGAAATTTAGGGACGAATTTCTTTAATGGTGGAAGTTTGTAACAACCATTTTCTTATTTTTGAGGTACACGTTTCTTCTTTTCTCTTTTCCTTAAGTGTTTTTGAGAAAATAAGGGAAATGGGGAGAATCCTAAAATTTCAGACTATACATCGTGTACTATTCCACACACCCTGTACTTTGGCCGTGTGGGATGACTACACAGGGTGTGTAGCGATGCTGGTGAAGAAGGGTGTAAAAAAAACTACACTCCCTGTAGTGGTATTTACACACCGTGTAGTCAGTCGGCAGGAAAATATTAAGGTGGTGAAAGTAGCTTCCGGTTGCACGATAGTACACGGTGTGTAATCAGGAATACATGCCATGTACTCATGTCGACGGATGAACAGTTTGGCGGTGCCGCCAGAGGAACAGTTAAATGAAAAGTGCACACCATGTTTTTGGAATTACACATCGTGTTGTTTGTTTTTTTCACTTAAAAAGGTAAGTAGCCTCCTCATTTGGCAGAGGAGGCGTTTGTGATCGTTTTTGAGCAAGAGAGGTCATAGATTTGGTGATCCACTGAGCACATGTTGGGAATCAGATTCTTCTGCTGATGATCTCATTGGAACAACATAGGTATGCCTCCTCTCCCGTTAATCTGTTTTTACCAATTCTTTTCTGAGGGAATGTTATTTACATTTGAACGGTTTTTCTTCTAGCCCAGATCTACGTCGTCTTTGGGCGTTTCTAGAATCGACGTTCGCATATACCATTCGTGGGTGTTTATGGTAGGTGGCTTGGTGTTTAAATTTTCCAACTGTTGTGCGTGTTGTGTATTTTTGTGCTACAGACCCATGTTGGGGTGTCATGTGGCTGGGTCCATGGCTATTTTTAAATACATAGAATTGTATTGGTAATTAAATGTGATAATAAATTGTTGTTTGGGATCATTACTTGGATCCAAGACCACCCTAGGGGTGTGTTCCTCTGTTTAGTCATTTAGCCAGGACACCCGAGGTTATAAAATGTTTATTTTGCGCATTACTTTTGGCTTGAGAGGAATTGTATGTAAATTTATTATTTTTATGATGGTCATGGACCGATTACTTGTTTAGCCTGGGGGCAATGTTTTACTCAGCCGGAGGTCAGGGCATCATTAACCTGAGGGAAACTTCATCTGTGCCTATAGGAAATAGACTCTTTTCCTAAGGGCGACACTCCGTTCGCCTGAGGGAAATATCTGTATGCTTGTGGGCAATTACCTTTGGGTTACGTTTCTGATTACTTGAGGATAAGGGTTTGTGTGTCTGAGGACACATACTTTTTACATATAAATTTACTGTGGTGGTTTCTTAATAATAAATATTGAAATGATTATTAAAATGGAAATATAATTATTAAATCGAGATACTTTTGAGTAACGCTTATTTTATTGCATTTTACTACTGCACATGGTTGTTGAATATTTTCACATATTTGGGAACGGGCCTTTGGTGGGTGCCTACTGGGAATTCTTTCTCACACCCCGTTGGGGTCATTCTTTTTTCCCCAAACAAATTACGTTTCTGCAGGTGTGGATAAGGGAAAGGGTTCCTATACAGGTACATGATTACTATTGAGGAATATGGGAGCATGGGATCGGGCTTAGGCTCGCGATGTTAACAGTTGTTTTGTTCTGTTTTATTGTACTCTGTATTGTATTGTACTACTATGTAACATGTTATGTCTGTTTTCATAGAACTTGAAACATATTGCATCATATTGATATATCTGGTTGGTTATATTTTAATGTAGTTGTTATATTTAAATGTGGATGGTTATTTGGTTCCGCTATTGTTTTTGATGTTGTTGTATGTTTTATCTTGTACCCCACTGCGCTACACTTTGAAAAATGAGGTCATAGTTTCCCCACTATCAGAACTGGGCCCTTTCTGGTCGTCGGCAGCCTCTGGCGTTTGGGGAAATGTGCTTGAGGTCATGTGACAAACCGGGTTCGGGGCAACCATTGAGTGGCACTCGGATCCGAGATGTTACACCTATCGAATAACACTACCACCAAACCTGTCTCAAGTACATAATGTGTTCTATGAATCACTTTTGAGGATGTACATACCTAACCTATCTAATAAACTCAATACAGTGGTGGTACCATTGGAAAATGAACTCCCCGATGAATAGAATCCAGTGAGGATCATTGATTGTAGGGAATAATTTATTCAGAATAAGACAATTCCCCTAGTCAAGTTTTTGGGGTGAAACCACATGTTTGAAGAGGAAAAATGTGAATTAGAAGAAGTTTTGAAGTAAAGTTACCCAAATTTGTTTTACTCTGGGAAAATGAATCTTCAAGGGAGAAATTTCTTAAGGGGGGAAGATTGTAACGACCCGAAATTTTATTAATGAAAATATCTCTTGATCTAATTAAATGTTTTATTATGTGAAATGGATATATAAAAAATGCACTCATTTTGTTTTATATTTATGGATTTTAAAATACTATTATAAATTTTGACCATTTTAAATATAGTCATTGAACAGGGATCAAATGATTAGTATAAATATTGGGCTTTAACAAATCAAATTTACATAGATAAAGGTAGTGAGGGCCTCATCCAGTAGAATTGCTCCATACGAAGCCCCTTTTTTGGATCATGGAAAGGAGATGTAATCATTGGGCATCACTTTGTACCATGCCCAAGTCATGCTTCAACACGATAAGCTTGAACAGATCCCCCTAGAGGAGAAGTGGAAGTTGATAGAGATTACCACTTAAGACATGTTATTCGATCCCCCCCAAGAGTCGGTCACTATCACACACCTTACCCTTCGGTCTTATAAGGGTGTTATAATGGGTTATGTAAAAGTACCTTAGAACAATGATTATATACATTAATTTTATATAGATAATATAAATTAATTTTATAATTGTTACATTATTAATATTTTGAATCAACGATAGTATTTTTAGTTAATATTCAACATGGAAATCTATTTTGAATAATTAATAGATCTTTGAATTTAAAAATATTTTAATAAAAAATAAATATAAATTTAATGTTTATTAAATTAAAATTAACGAATAAAAGTTTTAGGAATTCAATCATTATTTTTATTATTGTTTGAATTTCATCTTTGTCAAACCCGACATATTTCTAATAAATGTATGTTTTTATTTTAAAAGTAAATATTCAGATATTTAGAAAATTATTTAGATAAATGAATATTATTTTTGGAATCAGGATGTCGAAATTATCCATTTGTGAATTTTTCATTATTTTCTGAGACTCTCGAATATGTTGGTTAAAATATATACCATTTAAATATATAATATGTTTTATAACATCATAATGACCCCATAGTGATTTAATAAAATACGACAAACGTTAAATTCAGAAAAAATATTTTTTATCATTAAAATAATGTGATTTTAATTTTTTTATTTGTTTTAACAATATATAGTGGACCCTTCAAGACATAAAGAACTTTTTATCTTTTTAAATTGTTTTCTTATAGTGTGACTCGTCTTCACATAAGAAAAAATTATATTTTAAGATGTTCTTCCATCATCCTTATAATATAATTTTTTATACTCCCCATTTTTGAAAACTATGGTAAAAAACAAGGGTTGGGTTTGTGGGTTGACTAGTTTAATGTGTACTGCCCAAAACCTAAATAATAATCATTTCATTCTCATTTTTTATAAATACTCACTGAAGCACTCACTTCATATTCCCTAAAATCAGTTGGAGTTCTTCCATCTTCTAGATTACTCTTTCTATAAACCTCTAATTGAACCCCATGATACCATGAATCCTCTCTAAATCCTCTCCCAAGCCTTTGGGATTACACTTTCATGTAAGAGATTCCTTATATTCTTATTTTATCCAAATTTATTAATATTTTTATGTCCTTTTATTTTCAATTATAAATGTTGGGGTATGATTTTACCCCTCCCCAATACTTCCCTATTTATTTTTCAATGATCAGTGGCCCATTTTACTCCCATTATTTCCACCCATGAACACTCGTTACCCTGTTGAAATTTCTTGAGGAATTTATTTCTCATCATTTACATTTATGAAATTATTATGTATTATGAATATAAATTCAATTAAACTGGTTGGTATATGTATCTGTATGTCCCCATTACTATACATTTCATGTGAATATGTTGAGACACCCCTTTATCTCTCATCAACCATTTTTATGAATTTTTATTTCAAGTCATTATGTTGCTAAAATTGCATCATAATTTCCCAATTCAATGTCATTGTGTAGTGAATACCATTCCGTTTTATCTATAAAGGGTATTCACCATTATGCACAATTACAATTTCTATATTATTTTCATGCATGTATTCCACATTCCTTTATCATGGAATAAATTATGATTTTGAATGTCTCCATGTTTTATAATCCATGTGGCACACTTATGCATGAAATGAAATGATTAAGAAGGGTGCAACCATATAGTTCTCCAATTCATTGGGTAAAGATTAGTATCCTGATACATGATGTACAATTGGGATTTTCTCAAGATAAATCATGTGAAATAAGGTTTTACTAATGACCCATTTGCAATGTGCCTTGGCTCATGCTAATACCATTTTAATTGTTGTTTCCACATTTTCATGTTGCGGTAATCATGTTATATCATGCCTTTATTTTCATGTTTTTCTTCTGATCCATTGATATTACTATTTCTTAACATGTACTATATTATTAATTTTATTCCTTTTTTACAACCACAATGGGCTTTATAGAGCACCATTTTCCTTATGCATGTCCTCAAAATACACAATGTAATGTTAAGTATGAGGGAATATAATGGTCATGTAAAGGATGATTTCAATAAAGATGGCGTGTTTCATGTTTTAAATCAGTATGTAATGTTTCTAATCCCCAAAGTCACTATACATTTTGATCTTATAGGTTGTATATTGTGAAGATTTTATGTAATAAATCATTTTTAAGTGTATAATATAAAGTATGGCTGTTATATGTTTCCACACCAACATTAAATATCATGATTAATTAATAATTAATGTTATATTAAAATCTAATTATAATTATTTCATCCAATGGTATTTGAGATGAGATATAACAACTGGTGGTGAATTTCATATTTCAGTTTCCTTTTTTAGTTATATTAATTTTTCGTTGTATTTCAACTTATAATATTTTGCGAGTAATGAATTTTGTTTATAATGTGTTGTATTTTTATTTTTTATGTTTACTTTTCTTTTGATACACATAATATATTCATTGATTAATGCTTACGTTAATTTTATGATCTTTCTGATGGTTTATTTCAGAATCTTATTTTAATAATGATTGTTTATTTTTTTATTTCCATTGAAGGAAATTATTTTTCACTATAAAATATACCCCTTTATTATTCATATAATATTGTTATTAATATATTTGAAAAGTTATATTAACATTTTTCCACACATTGTTACTCATATATTTTGAGAAAATGTTATTAAGAAAATCTAACATCATTTATCTCATTGATATATAATCTTTTTTCATTTGAAATATTGGTTTTCCTGTATAAATTAAAAATAGTTTTCAACCGTTAAAAAATTATTTTATTAATATATTTTAATCCAGTTTTAAATTTCTAAAAAAATTGTTGGAATCATTATATTTTTTGAAAAACTATTTCCATTTAGTTTTTACCTAAAAATGTTAATAGATTCATTGTTTTAACATGTAAAGCATGAATAAGATTTCTAATCACCATGACTAAAAATTTGATTAAATAAAAAATTATATTATTTATCTGTTATTTTGAAAAAAATTGTATTTGTAATATATTTTTTGATAATTTTGTTTAAAATATAAATATTCTTAGTGTAAAAATGATATTTTTCTCATGATATTTTAGACATATTTTTAGGGTATTTATATTCATAAACAACCAATTATAGTAATTATACCCCATTGGCTATATATTGCAGATATACCAACCATATTATTTATATGGGAGTATTATGATCATTTTGAAAAACAAATGTATTGAAATTCACTTTATTGAATCATTTTTATATTTTTTAATTTTCCCTTGAAATGTTCAGTTTTCAATGATCATTGGAATCTAAATTTCCCATAAATATCAATATAATTTTTCATATATATATTTATTTCTCAAACGATATATAATTTCTATATATGATTTCATATATTTAAGTTTAAATATTTTTCATGGGAAATATTTGATAAATATATACTCGTTACTCACTATAGATATTTTATGATAAGGAACATTATTCATGAAATAAATTGATTATTTTATATATGTGGAATTATTATGATATTAACTGATTGGGGGATCTAATAATCATATACCAACTAGATTCATCGATGGTATCCTGATTTGAATCAGTAGTGTCAAATTAAATGGAATTTTTCTTATAGTTTTAAAAAGTATTTTGAATGTTATTGATGGTAGTGGTATCATGTTTCCTTTGATCATTCCATAAAATAATTATTTATTTCCATCATTATGAATAAAATTATAATTTTCCATGATATTCTCTCAATAATGTTTTCTAACAATTAAATTCACTATAAGATATTGATTAAATGGCATGTGTTTAAAATTATTTATATTTCCAAAGTGATTGCTACTTATCTATTGATAAGTGTAATGTTATTTATTGAATGATATGCATGATAAGTTAGTTACAATTCAAAATTTATTATGAATTATATATTCATGTTAGTAAACTTATCGTTTTAATGGATTTTGTGTTCTATTATATACCTTAACATATTCATCATTCAATATATATTCTTTATTGTCAATTAAATAATAAATTAAATGTGTGTTTATTTATTTACCATGCCATATTGATCCTTGCAAATATATTCAGGGTAGTCATTTTATTGATTAATTGAAATCATTATTCATTTATTCACCATTCCATATTGGTAATTTATTACCTAATAAGACATTAAATTTTTTTAATTATAATATGTTTTTAGTTCATTACCATTCCATGTTGATTATTGGTAAATTTTCATGGTAACTTCTATAATAATTATTATTGACTAATCATTCTATCCAAAATATTTTCATTCCTCTCCCAATAATCCAAGAAATATACTATGAATAATATTAAAAGACATGCTAGAGGGTATAATGATATTACTTAAAATAAATGTATGATTTAATTTTTGTATTCAAATATAATATAAGAGTCATATTTCTATCTATTTTTCCAAGGATAATAAATTCATTGTTCATTCATGACTAAATTACAAGAATATTGTGGAAATGGCATAAAGTAGACACCAAACTCAGGCTATTGGGATTAGGGCCTCTAAAGTCAGTATTATGGAAATTTTAGTAGATACTATGGGAAAAATATTTAATAAAACATTGATAATGGAACATAAACATATTATATTAATTGAGGATACGAATTGAAGTATATAATAAAGTTTGGATAAGGTATATATTATGTGGTTTCCCTATAAATACATCTCTTTATCGAAAGTACTTGTGGATGTTGTTTTGGAATAATATTTCCCATCGATAATAACTCCAAAATGAGGTGTTAGAATTAAATCATGTTTTACCTGGTGCACCAAAATGGACCATATTTCTCACATGGTTTAACACTTTAGGGGGTTCTTCATTGGATAATTCAAATATTACTTATAAATTATTATGAAGGATTTGAAAAGATAATAGAAAAGAATGAATATTTTTAAATCTAATGTGTCTTATATTAAGAATATATTGTCAAGATCTAGACATATAATAAATTAATATGTTGTTTCTAATTATTATATTTGTTTTTAAATGCATTATTTTTTTAGTTAATTACTGGCACCCAAAATAATTGTATTAACATTTAATATGATCTAAATTATGGGGACTATGATTATAAAATGCAATGAAAGATGGATTTAAAGATATAAAGACTAATATAAATCCTTTATTTCAAAATATGATTAATATAAAATACCTTATCCCACTATTAGACTCACTACTGAAGAGAATGATTGAATTCTCCAATAGAACGAGTGTTAGAGACCAAACCTGAAAGAAGAAATAATTTCTATAATGTAATAAATGATGAACATGACCCCTAGAAAAGAATATAAATAGAGTTGGGAAATGTTTTATGTTTATAAAATAAATGAATAAGGAAACTAATTACTATATAAAAACTAAGAGTATGATTGAATGATATAAATTTCATCATTCAACAATATTTATTTTTCATTATCTTAAATGTGTGGGACATCAGAATTATCATATTCAATTACTTATTCTGAAGGGTAAACCCTATAAAATGGATGGACCTTTGTTTAAATAAAATGGATGATGTATTTATGTATTTGGAATATAGAGTAAAATTTTATATTTAATTTTAAATATTATATTTATGATATATGAATCATAAAACATCTAGTAATTGTTCTAGATATTTGAAGAATATCGGTAATTTTTAACATAAAAGTTATTGATACAATCACAAGATCATGAGTTCAATATTGATCATAATTTAAAATTATTAAAAAGATATTTTTAGATTCTATGTGATGGTATCAAAATAATTTTTTAGATATTTTGGGAGGTATTTATGGAAATATTAACCATTGGTTTTTACACAGTATAGTGAAAGGATTATTTAAGGTATAATCCCCTAACTATTTTTGTAATTATTTTAAAGGTATTGTTAACCATTAGGGTTTATCTTATCATTGATGGTGGTGTAATTATAGTTTATTAATCTATGGGAATATTATAGAAATTATATTAATATGATTTCTAATAAAGTACAACTGATATTCTAGCTAACAATCCGTCACATTCAATAATGGGATTGTACCCATAACCAATGGAATATGATGGATTAACACCAAACCTTGGCATAATTGTTGTTTGGGTTAATATTTTTATTTATAATTAAATAATTTAAATAAAACAATTTAATGAATAAGTTGTGGTGTAACTATTGGGGTTTATAGATTAATTTATTATACTACATAACATGTTGTAAGAATATTGTATTTGGAAAATAGTAAGATAAATAAAAAAATAATTGCACAAGTTTATGGGTTTTATGAACTATTAAAAGTTTATTTCAATTATTTTGACATAAAAATTAAATTTTTGGATATCAATTTAGTGGAGTAATTGAAGAATTATAAATTTTAATTGGATAACTAAAGGATAAAATTATCCTTATGGAATAAAAAGTATTTCAAGTAATCATATTAACATATATTCTAATATAGTAAAATATTTCCATAAAATTATGAAAAATATCTAAAAAATTTCATCCTATTATATTCATATTCTATGAATCAAATGGTTTTCAAAATAATAATATATTTATTTTTTTTAGGTACTTAACTTCCTATTAGTTATTTTTTTCTTGTGATCAATGACCTCCATATATCTCTATAATTATTTATTCATTTCTTAAATGTACATATATTCACTAGAAAAAATTATATAACATAAAAAACAAGTAATTTAATTTATATTTTAAAGTTTTTTATTTACATTATATATTATTAAGATGATATTTTGTTAACTATTTTTACGATGTGTGTTTTCAAGATTGAAAATTTCATATATCAAACCCTTGATTTCTGATCGCATGTTCAAATTATAAGGAAGTATTTATTTTTGTTAGGGAGATTATAAAAACCGAAAATTTTAAATATAGAAAATATAATTCTATATGAAATTTGATGCAAAACACTGAACTTATAGAACCCATTATTTGTTTCCTTAAAATCAATCACTTTGATAGATTTTGGAAAGTGAATCCCTAAGACTAAAATAAACAAAATTTATTATAAAATTATAAAATATCCATTAAATGCAATGGTATGACTAATACTAAATAAATATTAAAAAATACTCTGATGTATTTATTTGAAATAAAATGAAATCCAATTTAATGAAAATGCAATGTTTTTCAATAAAATAATAGTTTTATAAAAAATGGGTTTATTTTAATTTGACCATGTAATTTAAAATAATGATTTACCACTTTTATAAAATTCATTTTAAAAATATAAACCAAAATATAAAAATTATCTTAAGTTGTTTGTTTAATTTTTCATTAATGTTTTATTTTTCAATGAATTTTGGAAAATAGGGATTGTTATTGAAAATTATATTATCAGTTTAACAATTTGAAATGTAAAATTATATTTTAAATTTATGTTAAACTATTTTTTATTATATTAAATTATAATTAATTATGTTACTTTATTCAATTTACTATTTATTTTAGATATTATAAATTTCAATACTTATGACAATTTTCCCTCTGGAAACAACCTTTTTTAGTCTCATTCGTGAGTATAATTTTAAATTTGAATATATAAAATTTATAAATTATATTTGAAGAAATGTATTAAATATTTTGATTCATAATAATTAATGGTATCTAATATGGTCAATATAATTTGATACCATTAGGAATTTTAATATAAATTAAAATTAATCAACCTAGTTAATGTAAAAGCTAAATTACTTGAGGTTAAACTAAAATGTTAAGTTTTAAAATGACCTAAACATTGTTCATAACAAATTTAATGGTAATAATTTGAAATTATATCATATAATGGTATGTAATTTACTAATTTTTAGTGTTTTGTAAGATAAAAACAAGGGTCCAGTTGAATATTTTTTAAAATTACATGTTTTTCCACTCACCCTATAAGGCCCCAACCTTAAACCTAACTTAATCTTGAGTTATTACAAGATTACACATTGAGGATATTTTCGGGTTTAGTGTTTTAGAAAATTAGATCATAAAACATGCATTACATTGCACATATAAATAAATTGGTAATATAAAGATAGTATTATTCATTCCCATCAATGGAAACATATTTAAAATAAAACATGGATTATTTCTTGACACTTCCATGACACTATCACCATATCATGTACCTTTCCCTTGACCTGTGAAAAACATTTCAAAAAAAACTTGGGATGAACATAAAAAGCCCAGTAAGGGATATAAAAATATGGAAAGGAATCATGGGTACATATATACATAAGAATGAGATCATACTTTACCCATAAAACATAATCATTTTAACATACCTCATCAAATAATGAATAAATCATAGAAATCATAAGACATAAAGGTAACTTGAGGCATTCATAACATTCTTATGTAGGGAGTAACCCTCTTGGTTACGTTTGGAATACCCATAATAGTATATTCCCTAAATCTCTTCGGAGAAACCTTAACGTTTCACTTCTTCATGTTACCCAATGCATTGGAGAGCTATATCAGGCTAACCCGCCCTTAGTTTATCACAGAACCACCCGTCTTCATAATAATGCCCAAGAACCTCAACATAATTGTATCACATAAAACATGCATAAAGGAAACATAACATTTCCACCTTTCAATCACAAGATATCAATACAACACATTGATATAAAAACATTATGAAAACCGTTTTCAATACCAAAATAAATGAAAATTAAAACATGGTATTTATTTTTCTTTTAAAAAGAAGGTATGACTTGTAGAGGAAGTCGAAACTCAAATAATGGTCACGGCGGCGGAGAGGTCGATGTCGCCGCATACGTACGACAAAAACATTTCCTTTTGTTGTTTAGTAAAACGTTTCGTATAAAAAAGATTCCTTTTGAATAAATGTAAAATTCAAAGGCGTTTATACACCGTATAAAAGAAGGATGTGTATAAAACAAAATATGCCTCAATGAAAGGAGATTGAGACGAAGTCCCATACCTCGGGTCCGACTTGACTCGATCATTATTTAATGTCCTGAATAATAAACTTGAGTTAATTTCTACTTGCTTAAGAACCTTTTTCAAGTTAATTATTCCTTTTATATCCCTTATTACCATGTCATGAACACTATGTAATTATTTAAGTTAATAATGATCGTTTTAACGATCATTAGTACTTGAGTAAAAAATAAACCCTTTATAATTACAAGTTGTTCATGTATCCATTATATCCAGAATGGAATTCATGATGTAGAAATCGTATATGTCATATATATCCATTATATGCATGCATTTATAATATTACATAATCATTTAGATGTAAGAAATGAAATGCACCGTTCATGGAGATGGTAAGCCGTACGTACGCATGAACGCTACTTTCATTTATATTTCATATTTTATAGAATGGAATCATAATGATATAAAGATATATTATAATTCCAGTATATTATCATATATAATATCATAGTTCCATCCTTTATACGTCCCACATATGGTATTTAATGAATCAAATCACTTTGAGGGGGCGGTAGTCCGCAATTCCTTAAATGAAGATGTCGCATTTACCCATAATGGAAACCATAAAGGTATGACCAAATGAAAAATACAGAAGCTTAAGGAAAACATAAACATATTATATATCATATATAAATATAGTGAAATCTTAATGGCCACATTTGAAGGTGTTAAAAGAATGTTGAACAATCATCGTTTCGGGAGGCATAAATTCACCATCCACGGAAACAGTATGTTCGTTAACCATTAGATGTAGGTGTGTATAAGTGTAGATAGAATCCTTATTATAACAAAATCCTAGTATATTGAGGATAATGGAGTTGTTACAAAAGAAAATAATAAAAAGAGTTTAGGGGGTTGGAGAAACAAAATAAAACAAAAGGACTCAAAAGAAGACATAACCTTAAAATCGGGTAACTCCCTTTGGTTTGAGCTCAAGGGCTTCCATGGGAAGTCTTCTGCCCAAAGTGAGGCTTCAAGGAGTAATAGAGGGATGTGGATATACAAAATGGGAAGGGGTTGGCCGAGCCAAAGGCTTTGGGAGTGTGGGTAAGGAGGTAGAGGTGGGGGCCTTTTATAAGAGGAGAGGAGGGGCACTCTTGGAAAGTAAAGATAAGTTACATTATTTTAAAATGATTTTCGGATTCAAAAGGCCCCACATTGATATAATTCTATGCTATGGTGATAATGGTTCGAAATAAACTCATCCAATTGGTTTTTTCCATGTGTAGGTATTAGATTTTACATTAACTTTCCATTTTCTTTTAATCGTTAAATAATGAGGTCATCGCTGCATCATCATGATGTCATAAATAATTTAATTTATTTATTGTCTAAAAATTATAAAAAAAATACTATGATGTAGTAAATCTTTTTATATTTCTAATGAATATTTATATTCAAAATTATGACTTGTATAACCCCATATAAAAATTGTTTTAGTAACATAACTCATGTTTGTGTCATTTTTACTTTAACATTAAATAAAAATTTATTTATGTCATTTCCCAACCAAAGTGGCTCCATGGGGTCCCCAAGTTGACCCATGGCATGTCTTGGTCGGCCATGACACATCCAATAAGCGTATGACATGTTTCATGCTCATCTCATTTTATTAAATCATTATTTTTACCTTAAACTACACTAATTACCTCTAATCGCGATTAAGAACTTAATAAGTTACTATTCACCAAAAAAAATTATTTTAATCCCATTGAACCACATTTTACTTCTTAATGACAACCATGTATGTCATATTTTTGAAATTCCAAACACAATGATGGAAAATTTTCATTTAAATGGAAAAATCAGTTTTTATAAGTACCACTTAGTGGTTTCACTATTCATCAAAAATTGAAGTTTTTTAGAAAATTACCAAAAATTCACCCTAAGCTATATTTGATATTCCAAATTCATAAATGAAGTCTATTTTACAAAATTCAAAACATATAATTCACATTAATTAATTTAATAATTAATTCCCGCTGTCATGACAAATAGCATGTTTTTATGAAATAATAAGTATCAAAAGATTGACACCAGTTTAAGTCCAATTTCAATGTGAAATTGATTCCATTGACCACCATTGGATTAAATGGTAAAAATATATTCTAATTCCACTTAAAAACCAATTCAAAAGATAATATAATCATATAAATAAATTAGATTAAAAAGCAGTTTTGATGTAAAATGCAGTATTTTTCACTATTCATTCAAAAATGAACATTGTCTGAAAAATACCAAAAATTCATACAAAGTAAATTTTGATGTCCCAATAATAAAGAATAAGTTTATTTTGAAAAACATAGCCTATAAAATTGTCAAACGATAGCTTTAAAAATGGTTTTCCATCAAAAGGTAGTAAAATAATCTTTTAAAAATATTAGTGTATTCCATGTTTAAGATTAGATTTATTTTCATTTTAAGCCTCTAAAACACTATCTAATTCATTTATAGACATATATAAAAATATCTATTATTCATTACTTACTTGGGCCTTCCCCCCATTAGAAAATTGTGTCCCTGCAATTTATTTACTTATCAAATAAATTGTGGTACTTATCCCTCATTGCATTTTCAGATTCCCATGTTTCCTCTTCCATCATGTGGTTTTTCCAAAAAACCATTACCTGATTAATCACCTTATTCCTTAACACTTGCTCCCTGTGGTCAAGAATCTGGACCGGTTGTTCCTCATAAGATAGGTTCTCTTCCAGCTGAACTACCTCTGGACTCAAAACATGAGATGGATCTGGCATATACTTTCTCAGTATCGAAACATGAAAAACATTGTGTACCTGAGATAAACTCAGAGGTAAAGCCACCCGGTATGCAACTGATCCAACTCTCTCCAGAATTTCAAATGGTCCAATTAACCTTGGACTCAGCTTTCCTTTCTTACCAAATCTCATCACACTATTCCAAGGATAAACCTTGAGAAAAAAATGATCACCTACCTCAAAAGATAGATCCTTCCTCCGGTTATCCGCATAACTCTTCTGCCTGCTCTGAGCTGTTCTCATGTGCTTATGAATCAGCTGAACTTTTTCTACCATCTCTTCTACCAATTCTGGTTCCATCCACTTCCTTTCACCCACTTCATCCCAGAAAGCTGGAGTTCGACACCGCTTCCCATATAATGCCTGAAATGGTGCCATCTGTATACTAGAATGAAAACTATTATTATATGAAAATTCAACCAAAGAAAGATGTTGGTCCCAACTTCCCTGATAATCCATAGAGAAATAACGTAGCATATCCTCCAATGTCTGAATTTTTCGTTCTGACTGCCCATCTGATTGTGGATGAAAAGCTGTACTAAAATTTAATTCAGTTCCCAACGACTTCTGAAGGCCTTTACAAAAGTTAGAAGTGAACCTAGGATCACGATCAGATACAATGGAGAGAGGAACTCCATGTAACCTGACTATCTCTTTAAGATACAAACGAGAAAGTTGATCTAGGGAAAAGTATCTCGTATAGCAAGGAAATGAGCAGATTTTGTCAAGTGATCATCAATAACCCAGATTTCATTATTACCTCGAGATGTCTTCGGTAATACCACAACAAAGTCCATGGATATATTCTCCCATTTCCACTATGGAACTGGTAAAGGCTGAATCATCCCTTTTGGTAACTGCTTCTCTTCTTTAACCTCCAAAAAAGTCAAACACTTCACATTAAAATCAGCAATATCTCTTTTCATTCCATCCCACCAGTAATACTCCCGCAGATCTCTCTACATCTTAGTAATGCCAGGATGAACTGAAAACGGAGAACTATGAGCTTCACATAACAACTCTCTCTTCAACTGTGAATCACAAGTCACACACAATCTCTTCCCAAATCTCAAAATGCAATCATTATCAATGTTGAATTCAGGCAACTTACCTTTCTGAACCAGCTCTACCTTTTTCTGCAACTCACTGTCTTGCTTCTGTGCTTGCTTGATTCTATCTGATAGAGATGATCTCACTGATACCTGAAACAAAATAGAAGAACATCCTGCACCAACAACTTCTATGCCAAATTTCATCAAATCCTTAACCAAAGGATCACGTTCCAAACCCAACATTGCTAATGAATCATTAATTTTTCGACTCAAAGAATCAGCCACTTTATTTGATTTTCCCGGATGATAATGAATTGTACAATCATAATCCTTGATTAATTCCAGCCATCTCCTCTGTCTCATGTTTAACTCTTTCTGAGTGAATATATACTTTAAACTTTTGTGATCAGTATATATTTCACACTTTACTCCATACAAATGATGCCTCCAAATTTTTAAAGCGAAAACAACAGCAGCTAATTCCAAATCATGTGTAGGGTAATTTACCTCATGAGTTTTCAACTGTCGTGAAGCATAAGCAATTACCTGATCATTCTGCATTAGGACGCAACCAAGTACTTTCAATGAAGCATCACTGTATATAACAAACTCACCATTCCTGGAAGGTAGTGCCAAAACTGGAGCATTCACCAATCTTCTTTTCAATTCCTGAAAACTATCATCACATTCTTTTGTCCAAATAAACATAACACCCTTCCGAGTGAGCTTAGTCATTGGACTAGCTAACCGTGAAAAATTTCTAACAAACCATCGGTAATAGCCTGCCAAACCAAGGAAGCAAGGAATCTCAGTTACATTTTTGGGTCTTGGCCAGTCATCCACAACCTTTGTTTTTGCAGGATCAACAGTTATCCCATCTTTAGAAATAATATGACCAAGGAAAGAAATTTGTTGCAACCAAAACTCACACTTGCTGAATTTTCCATACAGTTTATTTTCTTTTAAGGTTTGAAAGATAACCCTTAAATGTCTTTCCTACCCCTCTTTACTTTTTGAAAACACAAAAAAATCATCAATGAAAACCACCACAAACTTATCCAAGAACTCATGGAAAATTCTATTCATTATGTCCATGAATACAGCAGGTGCATTGGTTAGCCCAAAAGGCATTACTACAAATTCATAGTGGCCATATCTTGTACGGAACACGGTCTTCAGATAAAATTTGTAGCATACCTTGCCAATCGGGTGAACCTTTCTTCATAGGTAGACATAGAGTCTTCCTCTTGCCTCAATTCCAAGAATTTATTTTCCATCCTAAGTCGAACAGCCTTAGGAAAATACTTCTCAAGAAACATACCTTTGAATTCATCCCTGTCTAGAGAATAAATCTCATCAGCGTCCCTGATATTTTTAACCATTGACCCCCACTGATCTGCCTCACCCTCCAAACGGTAAATAGCAAGACTAACCTTTTGATTGTATGAACACCCCATCGAATCAAAAATCTTCTCCAGTGCTTTAATCCACCCTTCAGCTAGGACATGGTCATATGATCCTCTGAATGATGGGGGATGTTGCCTCATGAAATGTTCCACCACTGACATGTTCCTCTACGGTTGATCTGGCTGATCTCGTGTATGGATACCACCACCATTTATCGCTTGAGTCAACTGCGCCATTACTGCAACAAACTGTTCAGTTCCAATTCCGACCATCTCAGGATGCTGATTCGGAAGGTTATTTCCTTCTGTATGCCTTCCTTGCACCACTTCCATGTTTCCTCTGTGGAAAACCATTCTGAACAAACATGTCTTAGATGAAACAACATGCTAATCATCAAAGAGCATATCATTTCAAAAAAAAATATTTTTGGATAATCATTTAATATAATTCTAACTCCTAAAGTTATCTAAACCGACCTTTGATACCAACTATAAGGAACCTTCCTTAATCCATACTTAATCATGAGTTATTACAAGATTACACATTGAGGATCTTTTCGGGTTTAGAGTTTTAGAGAGTTATATCATAAAACATGCATTACATTCCACATAAAAACAAAGTGGTTACATAAAGATAGTATTATTCATTCCCTTCAATGGAAACATATTTAAAATAAAACATGGATTACTTCATGACACATCCTTGAAACTATCATCATATCATTTACCTTTCCCTTGACCTGTGAAAAACATTTCAAAAAAAAAACATTAGAGGAGCATAAAAAGATTAGTAAGGGATATAAAAATATCGAAATGAAACATGGGTACATATATACATAAGAATGAGATCATACTTTACCCATAAAACATAAGCATTTTAACATACCTCATCAAATCATGAATAAATCATAGAATCACAAGACATAAAGGTAACTTGAGGCATTCATAACATTTATACGTAGGGAGTAACCCTCTTGGTTACGTTTGGAATACCCATCACAGTATATTCCCTAAATCTCTTCAGAGAAACCTTAACGTTTCACTCCTTCACGTTACCCAATGCATTGGAAGGCTATATCGGGCACACCCTCCCTTAGTTTATCATAGAACCACCCATCTTCATAATAATTCCCATGAACCTCAACATAATCATATCACATAAAACATGCATAAAGGAAACATAACATTTCCACCTTTCAATCACAAGACATCAATACAACACATTGATATAAAAACATTATGAAAACAATTTTCAATACCAAAAGAAAAGAAAATTAAAACATGGTATTTATTTTTCTTTTGAAAAGAAGGTATGGCTTGTAGAGGAAGCCGAAACTCAAATAACGGTCACAGCGGCAGAGAAGTCTTTGTCGCCGCATACGTACGACAAAAACATTCCCTTTTGTCATTTAGAAAAACGCTTCGTATAAAAAAGATTTATTTTGTATAAATGTAAAAGTCAAAGGGGTTTATACACCGTATAATATATGGTTGTGTATAAAACAAAATATGCCTCAATGAAAGGAGATTGAGACGAAGTCCCATACCTCGTGTCCGACTTGACTCGATCGTTCTTTAATGTCCTGAATAATAAACTTGAGTTAATTTCTACTTGCTTAAGATCCTTTTTCAAGTTCATTATTCCTTTTATATCACTTATTACCATGTCATTAACACTATGTAATTATTTATGTTAATAACAGTCATTTTAACGATCACTAGTACTTGAGTAAAAAATAAACCCTTTATAATTACATGTTTTTCATGTATCCATTATATCCAGAATGATATTAATGATTTAGATATCATATATGTCATATATATCTAGTACATTCCTGCATATATAATATTACATAATCATTTAGAGGTAAGAAATGAAATGCACCGTTCATGGAGACGGTAAGCCGTACGTACGCATGAACGCTACTTTCATTTCTATTTCGTATTTTATAGAATGGAATCATAATGATATAAAGGTATATTATAAATCCATTATATTATCATATATAATATCATAGTTCCATCCTTTATACGTCCCACATATGGTATTTAACTAATCAAATCACTTTGAGGGGGCGGTAGTCCGCACTTCCTTAAATGAAGATATCACATTTACCCATAATGGAAACCATAAAGGTATGACCAAAAAGAAAAATACAGAAGCTTAAGGAAAAAATAAACATATTATATATCAAATATAAATATAGTGACATCTTAATGGCCACCTTTGAAGGTGTTAAACGAATGTTGAACAATCATCGTTTCGGGAGGCATAAATTCACCATCCACGGAAACTGTATGTTCGTTAACAATTAGATGTAGGTGTGTGTAAGTGTAGCTCTAATCCTAATTATAAAAACATCCTAGTATATTTAGGATACTGTAGTTGTTACAAAAGAAAAGAATAAAAAGAGTTTAGGGGGTTGGAGAAGCAAAATAAAACAAAAGGACTCAAAAAAAGACATTACCTTAAAATCAGGTAACTCTCTTTGATTTAGCTCAAAGGCTTCCTTGGGAAGTCTTCTACCCAAAGTGAGGCTTCAAGGAGTAAGATAGGGAAGTGGAGAGACAAAATGGGAATGGGTTGGCCGAGCCAAAGGCTTTGGGAGTGTGGGTAAGGAGGTAGAGGTGGGGGCCTTTGATAAGAGGAGAGGAGGTGCACTCTTGGAAAGTAAAGATAAGTTACTTTATTTTAAAATGAGTTTTGGATTCAAAAGGTCCCACATTGATATAATTCAATGATAAGGTGATAAGGGTTCTAAATCCACTCATCTAATTGGTTTTTTCCTTGATTAGGTTTTATATTTTACATTAACATTCCATTTTATTTAAATAGTTAAATAATGAGGTCATCGCTGCATCATCATGATGTCATAAATAATTTAATTTATTTAATGTCTAAAAATTATAAAAAAATACTATGATGTAGGAAATTTTTTATATTTCTAATGAATATTTATAGTCAAAATTCTGACTTGTATAACCCCATATAAAAATTGTTTTAGTAACATAACTCATGTTTGTGTCATTTTTACTTTAACATTAAATAAAAAGTTATTTCTGTCATTTCCCAAACAAAGTGTCTCCATGGGGTCCCCAAGTTGACCCATGGATTTTCATGGTCGGCCCTAACACATCCAATAAGGGTAGGACATGTGTCAAGCTCATATCATTTTATTAAAGCATTATTTTTACCTTAAACTACACTAATTACCTCTAATCGCGATTAAGAACTTAATAAGTTACTATTCACCAAAAAATTATTTTAATCCCATTGAACCACATTATACTTTTTAATAACAACCATGTATGTCGGATTTTTGAAATTCAAAACAAAATTATGGAAAAATTTCATTTAAACGGAAAAATCATTTTTTTTAGTACCACTTAGTGGTGTCACTATTTATCAAAAAAATGAAGTTTTTCAGAAAATTACCAAAAATTCACCCTAAGCTATATTTGATATTCCGTATTCAAAAATGAAGTCTATTTTACAAAATTTAAAACATATAAGTCACATTAATTAATTTAATAATTAATTCCCGCTGTCAGGACAAATAGCGTGTTTTTATGAAACAATAAGTATCAAAAGATTGACAACAGTTTAAGTCCAATTTCAAAGTGAAATTGATTCCAATGACCACAATTGGATTAAATGGTAAAAATATATTCTAATTAAACTTCAAAACCAATTCAAAAGATAATCTAATCATAAAAATAAATTAGATTAAAATGCAGTTTTGATGTAAAATGCAGTATTTTTCACTATTCATTAAAAAATGAACATTGTCTGAAAAATACAAAAAATTCACACAAAGTAAATTTTGATGTCCCAATCATAAATAATAAGTTTATTTTGAAAAAAAATATCTTATAAAATTTTCAAAATATAGCTTTATCAATGATTTTCCATCAAATGGCAGTAAAACAATCTTTTAAAAATATTAGTGTATTACATGCTTAAGATTGGATTTATTTTCATTTTACGCCTCTAAAACACTATCTATTTCATTAATATACATATATAAAAATATCTATTATTCATTACTCACTTGGGATGTTACACACCCACCTAAAAAAGGCCTCCCCATATCCCCCTATTCAATATTATGAAAGAATTTTATTCATCCAATACAATACCATCTAAATTTATTACTCAAATAAAAATAAACCATTGCGTATTATTTTCAGAAACCCATCGTAGGATGTCTTTTGGTGAAGACATAACGAGGTTATCCAAATGAGAGGTAATGCTCTGAAACGATCATTCTGATTCTATTTTTTCTTCCACATAATATAATTCTTCTTAATTAAATATAGATTAATATGACCATTATATCCAATATACGGAGGTGTTACTATTTTTTTAGAATTACCAATATCCATATCCTCTAATGTCATGTGGGATATGAAATCATCGATCATATGTATGGTGGACTACAACATTGCAACCTGATTTAATTATTTTTCCATCCCCACCATCAAGTGACAGATATAATGATGGATTTTACAAACTTGTATTATTTTTATGATATTATTATACTAATATAAATATATTACTTCAAATAACTTCTAGATATTCATGATTTCTAAAATACGAGATCATCTTCCGTTGGTATGGCAGACATCCAATATGTGATGCGATGTGATTCTTTTTCAAATATGATTTAAAAAGGAACATAATAAGGAAATTTTTTTTAACATATATAATATTTATAACATTATATTTATAATTTAAAAATAATATACTATCAAATTTTTTACTCTTTCACCCATTTAGTAATTTATAAAATTCTCGTTCATATGTATGACCCACGGTCTCCACAAAAGGATGATATCCATTTTACATGTTCAAATTTCATTAATGTATCCGAAAAAATTTATAAAAAATTGATATTAAGATATTAATAAGATTCTATTGATGAAATAACAATATAAAATGTACATGAATTTGATCTTTCATTATAAAACAAACATGATGAAACAAGTAAATTAACAACCGAAACAATTAAAATAAAGAAATTTTATTTACAAAAAGAGGTAAAATGTTATAATGGAGTCATATATGACATATAATATGTGAATATATATTGAGTATAAATTAATAATTTTTTTAAAACCAGTATACAATAATTTAATGGATTTCCAGCAAAATGGGTGTGTGAAGAAATTGACTTCATCTCTTTGTCTCCTCATTAAGGCGAACCGAAATGGTATAAACCAAATTTAATTATATGTTGTAGATACATTCCATTTTATTTATAATATAATTATTAATTAATAATTAATTGAATTTTATGTAACAATTTCAATTATCTGTTCCAAGCATATTTCAAATAAATGTTACCAAGTGGTAAAAAATTTGAAAACAATATATCAATTCATTAGGTTATTTTACTTGTTCACAGCCTTTGAAATTGTAGGATTATTTGGGTAATGACTTTTTAATATCAACTTCTTTATTCCAATTTTTTATGAGGACATAAATTTCATACACATGCTATATTCAATCATTAATTTTCACTTTAAATTTACAGGATTTGTGAGTGTTTATTTCACAATCGAATTAAAATCAGGACTGTTTATGAATGAATTTCAATTGATGGAAATTATTTTATACTTTGATAATAAAACTGATTAATTTTTATATCCAATAGTTATAAATGAATGTTTCAAGGAATGATCTAAATTTTTACACTCATTTTTACTTAATTATTTTTTGTTTTCTAAAAATACTAATCAACCCTTTCAATTCATGGGATTTTGTTTCATTAATACATATTTTTTTTAAAAAAATTATTTAAAAATGTATAGAAAATTTTAGAAATGATTTTTTAATGTCTTATTACTATTTTAATGTTTTTTTAAACATGTAAAAATGAGAATGTCATTTTTTAAACAATTCCCATAAGTCATTTACTGAAAATGTGAAATGAATCTGCGTTTTAATGTGTATTTCATGTCAGGAATTTGAAAAGATCATGAATAATTGATGTTTATAACATTACATTTTATGTTTCAATGTTTGTTAATGTAAAAAAATTTTGAAATAGTTTTTATCACATTTAATATTTATAAAATATATTTTCTTTGTTAAATGGATAGTTTCGTCAGTAATATTTTTAAATATATTATTGTGGTATTAATAATTTTAAATGAAAATAAAAATTTATGTTAATTTTACTCAAATAGGGATATGTTTCAATTATAGAATATGTATCCTTCATATTGATGGTCTATGATCAATTTAAGTAGGGTAATTATTGATATTATCTTTCTTGATTCATTTTTACTGTCATTAACATTCATTGGAAGTAATCAATTTCATGTGATCATTTCACAAAGAAATTACCCCTAAAAATAGATATTACATATAATGGTTATGTTTATTGATTAAAAATATAACATTTCTATATAAAATATTCTACATTTAATTTTATTTCATTATAAAGGAAAATATTGATAAATCATTATTCATTACTCATTATGGATATTTGAAGATAAGACACATTATTGAAAAATTAAATCAATTATTTGATATATGTGGAATGATTTTTTAAATAATGTGATGGGTGATGTAAAAAATTATATATTCCCTTGATGGATTGTTATTATGATGAGGATAATCACAAATCTAGTAGTAAACATGCTTCACCCTTTAGTTTTAAACCATCATGTTAATGGAGATAATGGTAGAGGTATAATGATGTGTGGGATCATGACACAAAAATGATTAATTCCCATCACTAAGAATTCAGTTATTATTATACATTAATTTTTTCATTGATACTATATTTATATGTATTTAAATATTAGTTATTGATTAAATCATGTGTATTTTCTGTTATTTACCATTCTATACAGATTAATCCATATCAATTCATGATTGTTAATTTATTGAATAAATATAATGTGGGTTTAGTTATTTTTGTCCCTATATTGATATCGCCTTATCTATTTATTAAAATATTTTAATTGATTAAATGATAAATATTTTTGTTTTTTACCATGACATGTTTCTTATTTCTTGTAAATTCATGGAATTTTAGTTATTTATTAAATGGAACTTCTATATAGTTATATACTATTCTATATATATTTTCCTTATCTATTAAGGATAGTCATGTTATTGATTAAATGGAAGTTTTATATGTTTATTTAACACTATATTTTCATTATTCCATAGTTAATCAAATTATTTAATTTTCAAGTATGATCAGTTACATTCCATCTCATGTTTTCCATGTCAACTAATTCAATATTTCTTCCTCTATACCTAACTATTATTTTCAATTTGAGGCTAACCTTATTTTTTTCCATTTCAAGAATCTAGTAACTGTAATAAAAATGGTTTGAAATTATATTCTTCAGGAAATAATTATATTATCAATAAGAAAATTGTTATATAATTTTGGGTATTAATATATAATGTTTGAATCATGTATGTGTATAGTTTTTTAATGACTAGTATTCTTTTCGGAATGTTAGATGTGATCACCTGTATCATGTTCCAATGTTAAAATTTAATCACTATCTTTTGGAAATTAGGGTTGGGGTCATTACTAAATGGGTCATAATATATATAAAATATTAAATAATTCTTATTTTTTATCATAATGTATAAGAATTAATTTTAAACTGTCATAACCAATATATTATGTTTTCATTCCATTAAATTATTTCATTTTTTTAAATAAATAACAAAAATACTTCAATTTTATGGTTATTTTGTTATTGTAATCGGGTTGTAAGGTAAACTTGTATTTTATTAATGAAATTTTGATATAAATATAAAATGGTATTTTGGAATTGAAATGTGTATTGAACAGAAAATTGTATTTTATTATCAAAACATGATATTCATATGAGTATATTTGTTTTTCTAAAATGTGTTATGTTGATAAAAATTCAGTAATAATTGATTATAATTATGATATTGTATATGGTGATTAATGAGAAATAGGTGAACCATGATAGTTTAAGGTGAGCAAAAAATTTCTTATATGATGGGTGAGTAATGATATCCCTCAGTGTTCCTGAATAAGATTATACGATTTGGGAGACCAAATAGTCGTAGGTTTGAATGATATTGATTTTATGATGTGTATTCATTGATAGAACTCAAATTCCCTGGGTAATGTTCCATAACTAAATTAGAACAAATTTGTCAGTTGAAAAATGTTTTCTAATATAGATTTAGCTTGAATCATGTTATTTATTACTATATTTTAAAATGTGTTATAAATGTGATGCTCTATGTTTCTAAATAAAATATATTTTGGATTTTCATAATATGGATTTTTTGGATTTTATTTAATAAAAATGATTATTTTTTCCCAATTATAATGACTTATTTCATTAAAAAATTCGAGATAATGGTAATAAAATATATGTGTTATCATGTTTTTTCTTGGAAGAATTAGTTTTCTTCCATTTTATTTTTCATAGTGTGGTTCTTTTCCTCAACCCTTATTTTAAATTTTTTTTCATAGGAATTAAGGATGTGTGTAGAAATTGAAGATGACAAATTAAATGTCATAAATATTTTCCATGATAACAAATAATGTTTTATAATAAAACTATTTTATTATGAAAAAATGTATACATATTAAAAGTGTATCGGTAGTAATTTATAGGTTTTTTATGTAATAGTAATGAACTAATTCCCTAAAACTTAAAATATAAAATTAACATAAAATTATATATAATGAATTCAAGTCATAAAATTTAATAATATGTAATGATTAAAGGTGGAACCTTATTGTTGGAATCAATTGTCTGAATAAATATCAGTATAAGTTAGGATAATTATTATATATTACCCTTGAAATATTTGATTTATGTGTATGAAGAAATAATATAGTGTTTATTGATTACCATGTTTATTCATCTATGATATGTATGTTCGGAATTATTTCCCATAGAAGAAATTTTGAAGCCATAGTGGGAAGGATCAAAGAGGAAAAATCAATCAAACTAGCATCTTATGATGGTCAGAATTATAAATTTTTATCT
Organism: Viscum album; assembly: GCA_963277665.1. Lineage (NCBI taxonomy): Eukaryota > Viridiplantae > Streptophyta > Magnoliopsida > Santalales > Viscaceae > Viscum > Viscum album. The sequence continues at coordinate 1,866,211,193 of OY728120.1, read as the reverse complement.
TTTTATATGGACATATTGGGGGAAACTATATGTTAATTATGGAGGTATCCATGATTGGGAAGATATCGATATTCCATGAAGTATCATGTCTATTGTGAATCATTTCAGGAGGAAACATACCAAATCATTCAGTGGATCATCTTACTATATTATTGCTGAAGGATATCACAATTCTGTAGAGATGTTACACTGGTCTATGTGATGTTCAGAACATCATGATGTAACCCTTTCCATTTATTATTTTGAATGTGAGAATGATTGATAGAGTGTTTTTTGCAATACTATGGAGAATTATAATATTTATTCCATTGAGTGAGATAAATTCAAGGATAAAATCATTAATAAATATTTTCTATGGTTGTTTGAATGTGAATGTAAAATATTATTGTAATTGATATAAAAATATAACAAATTTGTAGCTGTATATTAAGAAAACTCAGAAGAACGTCCAGTCATGTTTTAGAATTTATCCTGGATAGTGGTGTAAAAATTACTAGATATGACTTAGGGTGGAAATGATATTTATAAAGTTCATTGTCCACAAAATAATTTAACTATTATGAGAATGAGGTTCATTGTGCAGATAATGTTAAGTTAGATTTTACTAGCACATATGTTCCTGAAAATGAAAATAATATGAAATGATTGAAGAGGCATGAAACTATAAAGTAACAACATACAAATTTTATCTAGAATCCCAAAAAGATATTTGATGCATGGTAAATGAAATTTCTAGGAATGTTTGTATTGTTCTGGAAAGTGTTTCTGGTGTGGTAAATTCAGTTACATGGAACATGATAATGAATGTTGCATCAAGAACCAAATAATAAGGTAACCAATAGTAATGAAATTTTTGGGTGTTTTAGTTGAAATGAGATTTTTCATTGTGATAATGTGTGTCTGATGATAGTTTCACTGTATGGAGGTCATCATTATCAGAAAAAGAAATGTATAGATATGTTATTTGAGACAACTACATTTTTTTGTTGTTATTTGATGAATTGACTGGTACGAGACTTTTTTATTTGAATTATTCCAATTCCATACATAATTATGAATCATATAATTCATTCATTTTTTTAAAACATAATTCAAAATTAGAATTCACAACCATAAAATAAGATATATCTTTTTTTTAAAAAATATTGGTAAAAATATTAAACCATTCCGGATTTTTAGGAATTATCCAATTGATATGAGTGAGATTGTAATTCCTATAAATCTTGTCAAAAAGAGAGAATATTGTTTGACAACATTCTTGGAATGTGATTGATTTCATTTTATCATGATAAGATATATTATAGTGGCATGATTATTTGATAACATTATTTTACGCCATTGATATCATTACCAAAATTAAGATATTGATTATGGATTAGAGTGAAAATTATCTTGATCGGGTTATTGAAATGAAGGAATATTTTTAAATTGTTGATGTTGTAGTAATGAAATTAAACATGTATTTTTTTCTATTTCATTTTATATGTGTAATTCTTGATTGTGAGTTTTAGTTTGATGTTTACTTAGTTTCTCATGTCAAGGAATTTTTTGAACCCACTTAACAATTGAATAAATTAGATATATTATAATATAAAAATGTTATAATTGAAAAAAAAAATTAAATGATTTTTGGAAAAAAATAAAATGATTTTTGGAAAAAAATATTCAACAAAGAACTTCATTATGATTTTTCATTAGTTTTTATTATAACCAAATATGTTTCAATGAGACTTTTCAATAAATATCGAGCATTGAATAATATCACTGGTAAAAATGGTATCATTTTCCAGATGTGGATTATTTTTTTTTCCATGTCCTTGGAGGTCATATTTTCTAAAGGGTGATATGAGGGCCGTGTTTCATTATTTATGGTGAATTTTTATGACAATGAAAATACCACTTTTTAGACTCATTATGCGAAATATGGGTTTTTAATAATTTCGTTTGGGTTGTATCATGAACTAATTAAATTTATGTTCCATATGACATGTGTTTTATTAGATATGTTTATAATGTTTTTATTTATGAAATTCATATATATTCTAAATGTCAGTATTAACATAAAAATCATCCCAATTTTTTTTCAAAACATAATTAAAAATAACTAAATGTGAACTCATAAATTCTGTAAGGGAATGATATTCCCACATTATTTATAACACAATAAATGTTTGAGGGAAATATTTAAAAAGTATGGTAATTATAAAATATCATATATAATGATAGTTTAAGATAATTACTTTCTTAATATCTATTTTTAATCATTATAAAAATATTTAATAATTTTTTAAATAGAAATAGAAACTATTTTAATAAAACAATTCATTATAGGTTTATATTTTGAAAATAAATTTTATTATTTTATAATTATAACTGCAATGTAAAATTAATTTTTTATATTATGATATAAAATTTCAATTAGGAAAATATTTTGTGATTTTTTAGAAAAAAATAATTTTTCAACGAATAATGAAAATACTAATTTTTGTAAAAATAATTAATTTTTTGTTGATTAATAATTTATTATAAATGTCCCATTATGTTTTTGGTCTTATTTAATTTAACATATGTATTATTTATTTATATTTTATAAACTAACTGAATTTGAAATTAACTTTATATTGGATTTTAGTATATGTTTTTTTGGGATGAAAATAATATTTTTTGAAAAATATATTAATTTGGATGATGATGTTCAAATTAAATAAATTATGTTATTCACTAAATTTTCATTAAGGAAAATTATTGATTATATATTAATAAATTAAATTTAAATTCACATAAATATTATTATTAAATAGAGTGGTAATATACAATAATTTTCCTTGAAAAATACACATCCTGGAAATCCATATTGTCGTATCTGTGTGTATAATTTTAAATTATTATTTTTCCAATATCTGGATTTAATTTTCTAAAATTTATTCCATATTTGGAATAATAAAATTATGTTTATTATTATATAGTAAAATTTATTTTTTACCTTAATTAATAGTGAAATCTAAAAATGTTAATTACTATACATACTGAGAAATATGATTTAATGAGAGGTTAATGTAAAATGATAAGGGTTTTAATAACCAATAAAGATTAATAAAATACATTTTAATGAAATATTTCTGCATTATAATGTATATGTCTTGATAGTCGTCCATTTTGGAGCCATTTGTCATGGGGGAATGTGGTTATACCTCTTTTTTTTAAATAAAATGTATGTGACCCACCAAACATATAAAAGGACACCCTCTCCTCTCATCTTCACAAAATAAAAAAAAATTCATATAAAATAAATGAGAAAATACTTTCCAAAATTATCACCAAACACCCTATATATCTTATTTTGAACATAAATCCATCATGTGACGATTTTTTGAGCTTACCGAAGTAGTTTTTCCGAAGAAGAGGTATCATGATTTACAAATCAAATTTATTTTATTTATAATTAATAAAGAATAAAATATTAATAAATTATTATTAAATAAATATTAATGTACGTACCACATATTATTATTTTATTATGTAAATTTATAACCCAAATCCATCACCTCTTCGATCATAGGGGATTTGTAATCATCATTAATGTGGACATTGGATTCATCATTGTTATGTAAATGTATATATATGAAATTTTTGACATATTTATACTTATGGAGTTATTATATCTGAAATAATTTATTATTTTATATTCCTTATAGGTAGGATAATTACTATCATGTCAATCAAAGACTACCATCACATATAGTGATGGGATTTATTTTTGACTAACTATTTACATAGATAGTAATACATATAATGTTAATGTATATATTTTTTATAAATTAACTAATATCGATAATAATTAACTTTTTATCACTCATAAAATAAATGATATCTATTTTTTCATACTATAAAAAATTATATTGTCATTTTTATGAATGGGTACTGCTACATCCATAAACAATTTCATTATTTTTTTCATCACCAAATCAAATAAATAATTTTTATAATTATTAGTAATGAAATGATATGATATATATGATTTTATGACGATTTTTTTGGATAAAATATTATTTACTACAATTCTATAATGGTCATTGTAAAAAGGAAATGATTACTCATGCCTATGTATGACTTACCATATCGATGCAAATAACATAATTTATTTTTCATAACCCAAATTCATGATTGGATTTAAAATTATAATTAATTCATAAACATGATATATATTTCAATATAATAATATATGATATGTTTAAATTTTTAACACACTGTCAAATAGTCATCTTACCGATTTCATTTTGATATATATTGTAAATATTGTCAAAAGATTTTATGTAAACATAATTTATTAAGTAATTTTACATGGAATTTTAATAAGTTATATAAAAAATTGATAATATACTTGTAAAATGTAATTACCTGGATAAATAATTTACATAAGTTTATTATTCTGTATGATAAATAAAAAATCATTAATCAATCACTATGTATGGGGATACATTAGAATTTCATCTCATTGATCCATATATTGTTGGGTTGAATAATATATTCTTCTAAGAGGTTTTTGGGGATCCCATTTGACATTTTATATAATCAATTTATTTATTATCATGATATTTATCTTTTTTTATAATGTTATAATTTCACGGGGCTTATGATTTTAATATTTCCACAATGATAATAGATTTTCAATTTAAAAACATTATATTTTAACATTTTACTCCTAATTATTTCCTATGTAAATTCATTTAAAATTATTTTATACTAGAAATCAATGTTTTATAATTTAATTTTTTTATTTTAATTCATTTATTTTTCAAAAATATTGAATCTTTTTATGAAATGTGGCACATTTATTAAAAATGGAAAAAGGAATATTCTATTTTAACATATATAGTGTGAACAACTTTTTTCTCCCCCATAACCATTATTTGAAATTTGTATTATTTTATAACTGTTCATATATTAATAATATCAAACACATCCTTCATTCATTCTAGGTATTTTGGTAGTTAAAATTTATTTTAAATTAAAATGATATATTTGTATTGAAAATGGGGTTTTAAATGAAAAGGTTATTTTGTTTTTTTAAAATGTTTTAAGAATGGTATTTTAATATTTAAATATCTTTTTAATATAAATTTAATATAGTTTTTAATATGTCGTTTGTTGAAAGAAATGATATAATAAATTCTTATCTTCATAATAAGGATGCTGAGAATAATATATGAAAGGGTAGCCCCTAGATAACAACGACTGAGCCTAATATAGTTTCAATGATGGGTCCAGCTAAATATATCTTGGTGATACTTATATATCTTATATAATGGGTGTTCCCAAATAATATCTGGATACCCTGACATAGATAATTTGATTCTCAAACCCAAAAAACACTCCATTACATTGGGTAATGTTCCTTTTTTATAAATAAACTTATGGAGTTACCAATGTGATCATAATATGTATTTTACTTTTTATGAGTTACTTTTGACACTAGTTTCTAAATTGTTTTTAAATTTGATTATTTATTTTTTAAGAAAATTTTATTTTATTTTTTATGAAGTATTTCAATTATATAATTTGTGTAAATGTTTTGTGTTTTTAATTTGAGAAATTATTAATTTATTTCACCCAATGAACATTAAGATAATTGTAAAATATTTCATGGGAATTCGTATTTTTCAATGAAAAACAAATTTTATCTATTTTTTAAATCCCTTATTCTGCATTGTTTTTTCATACCAAATTTACAAAAAATCAAAAAGTTTAACAATTGGTAAAAGAATGAAACAATTCATTTTGAATGTAATGATTAGATTCCCTAATGATAAATTAATAATAATTTTAAGTGTTTTATATTATGAGAATAACATATATTTATTTGATGTGTCCACATTAAAATTTATGATGTTGTTTTTGTAAGATTTTTGAACTAATTATCTTAAACTCTAACCATAAAAATATCCTAAAATTTATATGAAATAATTATTTACTTAAACCTAATGATTATGTAATGTTTATTGTTGTGTACTTATAAGAATATCCTTTTATATATCTTAACACTTTAGTCTAATCATGTCTTTATAATGATTATAATGATGAGACAACATAGTTTATCCCCCTAGGTATACATCATTTTTTAGAAGTCATTATAAATGGATGAAAAAATTATGAATTTGAAATCCAATATATCCACAACATGTTTTTGAAAGATGGTACGATCCTCCTCTATAGATTTATTTGTGGAATCCTTATCTTTGGCATGAGAATATATCATATATAACATGATATCTTAGAATAATTATATCATTGAGTGATAATTATACAATGGAGTGGTTCTGTAGATCATGGAACTAGACTTATCAAATATAAATCTTCATTATATTATATAGGTTGTATAACTATACATTTTTAATAACAAAATGAATAATTCATTTATTGATAATTCTCCATTACCAAAAATGTGATGCAATAGTTTTCTTATTTATCTCAAACTATTTAATCAAATCTAATCAAAACACACCATTTTATTTGTAATGTTACTTCACATTTACATTATTGGGAAAAATATCCATTTTCCCATAAATTATCCAACTATGGGACCTTATCACACTACATAAATTTATTTCTGTTGTATTTCTTGCTAACTGCATTACGTTGATGTTCCCTGATCTGTCATCAAGACTCTCTATTCATAAAATATAAACAATGACATCCAGATCAATTTCATTGTAGATTAACTTATCCTTACAGAAAATATAAATTGATAAATCCCACATGGTTATTCCTACCAAAATAAAGTGTTATACCTCCAATATAATATAAATAACACCGATTGAGGTTGATAATATAAATTGAACTTTGATTTCATTTACAACAAATGTTATTTAAGTTCTCTTTGGAATTAATATATTCGTGTGGGATTTTTTGATCACATGACTTAATATTCATTATTATATTCTTTGAAATATTTTTTAAAATATATGGATTTTATAAAACATATTTTCAATTACATGATTTTTTTGAATAATTCGTGAATTTTATTCCATCACGCATGATTATTAACTAATTTATATTATGTGATCATGTTTAAACTTATAATAAATTTACATCTCATTTATAAATAAAAATTCATGAAATAAGGAGAATAATATACATACATTTGTTTGATATTAATATTTTACTATTGGATTGTTTATCATGTTGGTGATAAACTAGCAATTGATTATAAGGTAATAAATTTATAGACCATGCATGTACGAGATGTGTAATTCCACCACCAAAAATTGAATATAATTTAATAGTTTCACATTATCTCATCGAAACCCATTCACTCATTTTGATCATTCAATTATTTTATAAAAAATACTCATTAATTTTTGGGGTGACCAAGGGTTTTTTCATATATAAAAGAACAAGTCTATAAAAATGACCATATATAATAATGGGGTGGGATTAAAAGAATTCAATCAAAATTTATTTAATAATAAATTTATTATATTCCCATAGAATAAATATTTTAATTAGATATAACATATAATATAGAGGTCATTCCGGATCAGGATCATCAATTCCTATAATGAATAATCCCATCAATTATCTATTATATATCTCAATATGTTATTCATTAAGAAATATATATTATTTTTATAAATTATTTATATTAAAAATGAATTAACTTAGTTATATTAATTTATAATACTAATAATTTCAATTTTTCCTACTATCATTAATTTTAAATATATTAATATATTAATTTTAATTAAAATTTGTTAATTTCATGACATGTATTGGATGTGGTAAAATATGTTCATATATGCTATTTATTTCAAAATAATTATAGTGTTTAAATAGTACATTGTTTATCTTATCAATTCTCATAACATTATTAATATCAATATGTATGGTCCCTCACATATAAAGTTTGCCAAAAAACTTAATCATTAACATTTTCTTTGATGTACCCAATAAATTCTCCCATAAAACAAGCGACTTCATATGTTCAATCATAATATGTACAGGAAACACATTGAATATACACTTCATATTAATGTGTCAATAAATTTTAGGTAAACAAAAATGATTGGAAACCATACACATCATGTTCTTGTTAAATTACATGGAAATAATTAATAATGATTTTTTTAATTTTTTTTTTAGAAATTATATCTTTTTATTCTGTTCAAAAAGACCCTATAAAATTACATGTACAGTTATATAATCAACATGATATTTTTTATTAATTTATCTATGTTTATTCAATATTACATGCCTAGTGACCCAACATATTATTTTCATTAGTTACGGTGTATTACGTGGTGTGTACAACTCACTATATACCCTGAAAAAAATGTATTATGGTATCACTGAGATAAATTTTATCACGTGACGTGTATTAATTAGATTTCATGAATGTTGACTATAGTATATATACGATACATTTGAGTAAAACTGATGTGGGGATAAATAATGTGTATAATGGCTACCGAAAATGTATATATATAATTTCTCATCCCGTATAATGAAATATATAATGTTCGTAATGACACAATCTAACAATCCCCTACATTTTTTTGAAGATTATATATAAAATTTTTATTATGTGGTTGGCCATGATTATGTTCTGTGCACATTTCAATAAATAATCATCTCTCCATGTCATGTTGAAAAATAATTATAGGTGGGATATTTAGGAATTCTTCATCTGTTCATGTGTTTTTCATGATTATATGTATTTAAAAAATCATTTAAAATAATTTTTTTATTAAATAATGAAAAAATAAAAATGAAAAAAAATTGAATTCATAATTGATCAATGATTTATAAATATATACTAATTAATATGTGACGACTTTGATAATTTTTAACAGTTATGAGGAATAATGGATGAACATGTGGATGATAATAATAGTAATGTTCTTGAGTTTCATATGATAAAAATTAAAAAAAAATTATAGTATCCCCCAAAATTTATAATATAGGCTCATTACAATTTTAATTTATAAATATTTTATAAATAATAATTTAATTGATATAAAAAATCATTCTTCATTGATGATAATAATTTAACTACACATCAAACTATCATTGTGGTGATGAATTTAGAGTTGTACTTCTCTAATGATATGAACACATACTCAATGGAAAACAAAATTTTAATGAATAATCTCTTGGTGTATGCCTCTAGGTATAAATTGTCTTGTGTTATTCACTATCAATCACAATAAAAATTCATTTGGTAATTATGGTATTTTTCTTTTTTCCTGTCAGTCTAGATATAGTTGAGGGGTATGGAAATATTTTATTCAGGAGTTCAATCTATATATAATTAATTTTTTTTACAAGAGATAATTACATAGGTGTTGAATTTTTTTTGAATCTATTCACTTACATTAGAAAATGTTCTATGTTAGGTCATTTAAAAAGGTTTAAATAATTAGTTATTTAAAATTAGACCCTAACTAATATTTATCTTCAATGAAAACCCTATTCCTCATAAAAATAATAATACATTTATATAATTCATTAACTATAAGATTATTTTATTATAATGTAATTGAAAATAGATATTTTTTAAAATAAATTTAAATAAGATATATAAATTTCACATGGTCCTTAAACAAAAACCTTTAACCCTCTAAAGCATTTATTATCCAATCAATATTAAATATTTATTTAAATAAGTAAATCGTGTCATAATATTCTGTTAATAAATAAATAAATTCAAAATTCAAAAACTCATTAATATATATTCAAATAGAATTCACCTCACAATCATTTAAGATAGAAATAAATGGTGATTGAATAAAAAAATATGATGAACACCAAATATTTAGTTATCTTTTTTGAGAGAATAATATTTATTATATCATTAATTTTGTTGTAATATAAATATTTTTAATGAAATTATTATGTATCCCATTGGGACTATTTATTAGTATTATTAGGTGGTCCCATATAATATAAATTATTAGAATATAGAAACTTGTCATGGAACATAAAAAAGAGGACATTAATGTCATAATGTCAATATAAACATACAAACACTCGATGTAACATCCAAGATAATTATCAAATTACACATTTTCATGATTATTAATATTTATGAATTAGATATTAAGATAGTTTTAAAGGTATTCGTGTTCTGATAGCTTACTTTATAAAAAATGGGTTTATTCGAAATCTTATGTTGCACACAAGACAGAGTTATAACAAAAAAATTAATATATTATAATTATTTCTATTTTAAATAGTAGTTGTCTCCTAGTCATTAAACTAGAAAGAATGAAAATAACTAAATATATAATTTTTATACATCATTATTAAATTTTTTTTCTTTCATGCAATACATATTATGGGCTTAAAATAAGAATAAATCTATTTTTAATGGAAATTACTCTAATATTTATAAAAGGTTTCATTATCTCATAATAATGGGAAAACAATTTTAATTATAGGTTTTTATAGTTTTAAATGTTTTATATGACAAAATAAAATTTTTATATTTAAGTGGGATATAAAAAATTATTTTCTTTTAATTTATGGTATTTTTCTGATAATATTAATTTTTAAATAAATAGTAAAAAATAATGCATTTTAATTAAAATATGATTTTTTGTCTAATTAATTTATATATTTATGTTATAATTTAATATTATTTAAAATACAATTAAATAATTTTATTTTCATTTAATCCAATTATGTACATTGGAATCAAATTCACATTGAAATTGGATATAAAATCCTTGTTAAATTGTGAACATTTTCACTTCATAAACCTATTTTCATGACCTACCAGTGGAATTAAAATTAAATTAATATAACCACTTCTATGAATTCAACTTTCTTAAAACACATACAAGGTTATAATCATTTTGACAAAATATGGTCAAATATGTTGAAATTAGTTTTTGGTGCATAGTAACTTTTGTATTTCACTTTCCATGGTTAAAGTTAATTAGGTTAATTGAAAGTAAAATTAATATTATAATATTATAAAATTACCCTAGCAGTTTCCTAATCTTATTGGATGTGTTATTATTAACCATGACCATCCCTGGGCATAAATTGTGACCATTGGATGCAACTTTGGTGTCATTATGATATTTATTACATTTAATTTGATGTAAAGGTAAATACATCATAAATAGGACTCTCCTTAATAAAAATATTCTAATATGGGGATATATATGTGATTTATTAAACTATAAATAGTACGTATAAATATAAAATAATTAATTACATGTAAGTTTATTTATAATTTTTTATAAAAAATTATTAAATTAAATAGTGACTTAATGATGATGTTGTAATTGATTCATTAAATATTGAATGAAATAAATATTATTAACAATATTAAAATAATTACAAAGTGAATTATTTGATTCTATATATGAATTATTTGTATGAATATGAAATTTTATGATTGATTTATTTTAGTTTTTTAAGGAATCATATTGTTATGAGTTTTTTAAAAATTGATGTAATGAATTCTCTAAACATTGACATAATTCATATATTAAATTATTAATTATCGAATTAAATGATATAAAATTTATAAATATAAATATCTTACCAACAGTTTGAGTTAAATATAAAATTTTTATCAAGGACTCCTAAATTGTTCATTTGTTTTCATTTGGTAATTATTTAAACTCTCGATATGTAGATTACATGATAAAATGGTAAGAGTTAAAAAGGGTATAACAAACAAGGAAAAAAATAAAAAATTATTCAAAATTTGTATTATTATCATTAAATGATTATATTTAGAGACCTACTTATCATATTATTTCACTGAATCTTCCTGGACCCATTTGGAATAGAAATTTAATTTATATTAATTTAAAATTTGTAATAATTCCAATGGTGCCCCTCCCATTTCCTATAAGAATAACCATTTTCATCTAAATTACTCATACAAAGAAATCTATTTGTTTTAAAAAATATCTACCCAAAACCATTCATAGAATACATTTCCTGATTATGGAGTCCATTGTTTAGGAAGAAAAACCATCATGTTGGTGTTAATGTGTTAAAAAATGTTGTCATATAAAACAAATCTATTGTTTTTATTTAGGTATTTTCATTTTATTTCATCTTACAATTCATTTATATCACATTAATACATGATGAAATAATAGTGATAATAGCATCCACATACTTAGACGTCGTTATGTTAATATCATCACCTAAATCCATCTCCATTTTCATCACATCAGAAATGAACACTGCATTCATGTGTACATAGGACTACTACCTCACTAATTAATATTGTATATTTTACATTACCTTCTCTCTAGATTAGTTATAATTATGATATAATAATATATCATTTATTTTCTTACATTACATGCATATAAAAATGAGAACATCATTTATTTGTACATGAGAATTATCACATGTACAAAGCGATGTAAACCACTTCTATTCCACCACATAAAATTTATATTATATATAAGTATATTTACAATATTATTTTGAAGTTAGTATTATTATTATAATTCTATAAATATAAAATAATAATTAAATTATTTAATAAATCCTAAATGAAGAATGGAAAACTAACTCATGTGTTCGTACAGCCTACCGACTCCATGATTATTTAATTGTTTATTTTTAGTAACATAAATATATGGTTTCCTTTAAAAGTGAAATTGATTTATAATAGCTCATTGTTTTCATGAATTTTATTGTGAGATAATTTACACAAGACTACATGTATTATTAATGCTAATACATGTTCATTTTCAACACAAGTACGGAATATCAACAAAAATACATATATAAACATAAATGATTATTATATTATATAACTTAGTAATAAGTGATATAAAAGGAATAATGAAACCAAAAAAGCTTCTCATGAAATTAGTAATTGATCTTAGTTTATTATTGAGGAATATAAATATTTTATTTGAAGAGTTAGACTCATGGTAAGGGGCCTCATCTCAATATATATTCATTGAGTCATATTTCCTTAATATATAAAACCTTATTTTATATGATTTATAATTATTCTCTTGGACATTTATTTTCATTCAATGAAATTTTATATGAATATTTTTTGAGAAGTGTTTTACAATGAGGAAAAAATAACTTTTTAATGTACACAACGACAAGGACTTTTCCGCCAATATGACCATTGTTTCATATTTGGTATCCTCTATAATCCATAATATTTCTAAAATGATAATAAACATTGTATTATATTTTAAAATATATTGTTATTGAGAATATTAATTAGATGGATTCATTGCATCAATATCTTGAAATTTTATCGTGTGATTGCTATGTGGGAATGTTTTTTTACTTTATACTTGTCAATTTGTTGTGATTATGTTATGGTTCATGAGAATTGCTTATGAATAATTTTGGTATCATGATAAATCAAGGGTTGGTGATCCTGTGATAGCTCTACAATGCATTGGGTAATGAGACACATTAAATCATTTAGGTTTCTCCTAATAGGTTTTGGCAATATTCTGTGATGGGTATTCTAAACGTAACCAATATGGTTACTTCCCTTGTACTACAGAAATTTACAATGTAATTATGATATATATGACACAAGTAACCATTAAGGTTTATAATTGCTATGTATTTAGGAGTACAATGATTTAATGATGAAGGTTAAAGAACATATTATTTATGGGTTAATTGTATGATTTTGTTAAAATATTTTTATGAGTTTTAAATATTCAATGACTAAAGGTTTTATTAAATATTTTACATCCCTTATTGATATTATTATTCTCATCCCATGTGTCTGTAGTTTTTCCCACATAGTATAAGGATGGGTAATAGAGAGGAATAAATTATGATGAATGAATATTTTTATCATAAAGAAGATGTTATTTTTAATGAGTATTATTTTGTAAAAAAGTATATTGGGGGTAGATGTGTCTACTTTGTAATATTTGGGTTGTTATGTAGTAGTAATGGCCTAACTATTTGAAACACTAAAATTTAAAGGATACCTAATGTAAAGTTTTTATGTATGTCAAGATTATGTAAGATTTTTGGTTGGGGCTTATAGTGGGTATCATATGTCATTTTTTAAAAACGTTTTTCATTAGGATATAGTTAATAGAATATGAATAAATAATTTTATACATTATGGTAATCCTAAAATGATATTTTATTTTATAATTACCTTGTTTCATTGTCAATAATATGTCTGTTCAGAAAGGTTATCCATAGAGGAAATAAGGCAGATGTAATGGGATAGAATATAGAGGAAAACAACCTTCTAAATCTAAAACCTGATATTGTCGAAATCCGAACTAAACAACTAGTTGTTGTGATGGGACAGTTGAATTAGGAAATATATAGTTGGGTTGATTATAAATGAGATCATCCACATCAGAGATAGAGGAACATGTTAGTAGTGGATCATTTCATTAAGAAACATCCCCTAACATCCAGAGGATAATCTGACCGTATGCTTTCTAAATGGATGATTAAATCCCTAGAAAAAAAAATTTGATGATAGGGTTTGTTCCAACAATCAAATGGCCAGTCTTGCTATTTACTATATTTAAGGTGAATCTGATCAATGGTTTTCGATTATTAATAACATTAGGGACAATGGGGAGAATTATTATGTTGAGTGGTATGAATACAAAAATATGTTTCATTAGAAATATTTTCCTAAGGTAGTTCGACTTATGATGTAAAAATATTTCTTGTAATTGAGTAATGATGACGATTATGTGGATGCATATGAAGAAAATACAATCAAATGGTTAGGTACATTGTAAATTTTATCCATTGTCATGATCATGAAATCAATCATTTTTACATAGGTTTTAATCCAATGTGTCGAACAGTGTTTTCCTCCCATGAGTTCAAAATATATGAAAAACATATTAGATGTGTTGAGAAGTTGGAAACGGGGTTTCATGTTGATAATGTGTTCTTTTAGAAAAAAAATATAATAAGAGGTTGAAGTGGTAATAAAAATAAAATAATTCTTAAAAATGTTTGCTGGTAAGAAAAATAAGTTTATATGTTGTGAAAATTGTCGTTGAAACACATTGGAGAATGCCTTCTCAATTATCGCATGTGCGTCTATGTGGTAAAATGGGACATAAGGCACAAAAAATCAATGAAAATGATCAAAGTAGTTGTATGATGAAGTCTTATTTACACTGAACAAAACTATATATGTATAGTGAAGTGGATCTGTTTGAAAACAAGGGTTTGATGAAGACCTTGAATGATGGGAAGTAGTTAGTCTATTAAGGGAAAGGTGAAGTGAATTACTTTGCAACTAATATAGAGAATAATAGGCTATAAAATTAAGTTTAATCATGTATATTGTTAGTTTACTCATATTATTCCATTTTTTTATTTGGGGTATACAAAATTATTCATCTATGATAAATTTGTTGGTAAATTGAAAATTCCACATCTAGTACATTTTATAAAAACACATGGGGGGATTTTGAATTAAAAATGAAATAATAAGAATATTACAAACATTATAGGTGTTATGTATTTACCATGAAACCATGTTATTTTCCCTCTAGTAGTGTATGATGTTAATTTAGGTAAGGACTCAGTGATTATTTACCATTTTAAGAATACATAGAGAGCTAATGCGGTTTCTTTTTAGAATGTATTTTAGTTTATGCACAATAATGAACCCTTATCACTGAAAAAGTATCAAGAAGCTGTGAAGCTATTAAAATATGGGAAAAAATTTTATTGTTTACAAATTGTTGAAAGTAAAATAACAGTTTATATTAAAGATGTGCTAGTTGTAAATGAGTTTCCAGATGTTTTTTCTTGATGAGTTCCCAAGTATTATACAGAATCGATGAGTGGAATCTAATACTGACCTAGTCTCGGATGCTAAGAAAATTTCAAAAACCCTTAATCAATGGTTCAAATTGAACTATTAGAGTTAAAATAGAAATTATATTAGTTATTATAAAATATTTTGACCTGACCTCATAAAACACTATTGGGTGTTCCATTATTTTTTTACCAAGAATGATGGTTTAATGGGACATTTCATTAATAAGGGAGCCTTGAAAAACATCACTATTAAGAACAAGTATCATTTTCCAGATATTTATGATTTTTGGATTATCTCCAATGAGAAGATTTTTTATTTCAAAGGATGACGTGAGTTCAGGGCACCATCAGTTGAAAGTAAAGGATAAATACAATCTGAAGATTGCGTTTCATAATATATATGGCCATTATAAACTTTTAGTTATTCATTTTTATTAACTGATGTACCTACTATATTCATGGATCATATGAATAGATTATTACAAGAGTACATGATATTTTTTGGGTCGTGTTTATTGATTACATTTTAGTGTATAAAAAAAGCTAATATGATAATGAAAGTCATCTAAGGTATATTTTTCAAACCATTAAAGAAAATTAATTTTATGTGAAATTCAGCAAGATTGGATTACAGTAGCAACAAATTTCATTAAATTGACACAGCGTGTCAAAATATGGAATAATTGTTGATCCTTAAAAAATTATTATTGTTTTATAATGGAAATGAACAAAAAATATAACTGTGATTTATATTATTTTTTCTTTGGAATGATATTATCTACGGATCAATGAAATTGTTTCAGGGTTATCATTCCCACTCACTATGTTGACTAAAATGGTGTTAATTGCGTCTTGAAAAAATGAATTTAATGATTGTATTTCTTGAATTCAAACGAATATTAGTGATTTCTGTTGGTATAGAAATGACTTCTAGAAATTGTGATTTATTAATCTACAGTGATGCTTTATTAAAAGAAAATGGGTCAGACCTATTGTAGAATGATCATCTAATTTCTTATGCTTCATGTATGTTGAAAATTCATGAGCTAAATTACCCTACAACTGATTTGGAATTATCTTTTTTTCCCGTTAAAAATTTAGATCCACTATTTATAGGGATTAAATTGTGAAATATATACTATCCAAAAAATTTTAGGTATATATTTACATAGAAAATGTTATACTTGAGAAAGAGAAGATAGTTGGATCTAATCAAGGTTTATGATTTCATTACTCATTTAAATCAAGGAATATCAAACGATGTTTCCGATTCATTGAGAAATAAATATAATTCTACATTAACACTATTACATTTGTAATGTGATGCTTTGGATAATGATTTTAATAATTTGGATCTGAAATTTTTGATGAAGGAAATTCCTTTATATTTTTCATGTTTTATAGAAATGATATCAATTCTACAGAATTAAGAAAATATATAAGGATGAAATTTAGTATCATAAAAATATAGAATCGGTTGAAATTTTTATGTTTCTTGAATCTAAAATTGAAAAATATTTTTTTAGATATGTGACGATATTATGTGTTCAATGTGATTCTTATTTAAACAAATAGTTGTTATATAAATCTCATAGCTCTCCATTTTTTTCATCCTAGAATTACTAAGATGTAAAAAGACTATCAGTAGTATCACATTTTGGAAGGAATAAAAATAGATCTTGCTTAATTTACTTTGAATATTTTGACTTTTATGTAGTCTAAAGTATATCATATGTTTCCAAAAGGGATGATTCATCATTTTCAAGTATAAGAGATAAAATGGAAAAATATATCCAAGGATTGTTTAGTGTAATTATCAAAGACATCTTTAGGTAACAATGTGATTTTGGTTATTGTAGATAGATCAACTAAATATACTCATTTTCTTGTTATTTAATATATATTGTCTCGAAATCTAATTTAGAGGTTGTATCATTAAGAGATAGTTATGTTATAGAATGTTCATCTCTCCATTTTTTCTAATTGTGATCCAAGGTTCACTTATTAATTTTATAATGACCTTCAAGAGTCATTGGGAATTGAAATAATTTTTTTACCTCATTTAATAATTAATTAGAAGGTATTTAGAACGAACAATTAAGACCTTGGAGGATATTCTACCTACTTTTCCAATGCTTTACTGGGGAATTTTGGATCAATATATTTCTATCATTTACATTCCTTATAATAAAATTTTTCATTCTAATATATATATGGAACCATTTGAGGCATTATATCAAATGCCCTGTAAAACTCTATATTTTTTGGATGATACATGAGAAAAGAAGTTGATGGGGCTATAGTTGGTAGAAGGGATGGAATAAAATTTTTATCTGATTTAGAAACACATAAGGAAAGGTCATAGAAGTAAAAAAATTTATATGGAAAACTAGAAGAAGGACCGTTTTTGAGGTATCTGATCATGTCCTTCTAAATGTTTCTCCCTGGAAATATGTGATGTGCTTTGGTAGGAATGGGAATCTATGACAATAGTTCATTGGACCCTATGAAATCATATAGAATGGTAGATTAGTTTCCTAAATAAGGGATTTATCCCCACCCACATGTATATCTCAGCAACACATTTGTTTCACACTTCAATGTGATGAATTTTTATTCCTGATCCATTTTAGGTTTTGAGTCCCGAAGTAGTTCAGTTGGAAGAGAATCATTTTTATGAGGAATAATAAATCATGATTATTGAACAAAGAGAGATAATGTTTCAGAATAATGTGATTCATTAGTTTATTGATTTTTTTTGGAAAAACTATATGATTTATGTGGGATAATGGGAATTTGAAAATTCTACGAGGGAGAAAAAACCCCCACTTATTTGATAAGTTAATAAAATTGTGAGGACCCAGTTTTCACATGGGGGAAGGATTTAACAACCCAGGTAATTATAAAATAATACATTATCATATATATATATTGATATTTATGGATTAGACATTAATTTTATTTTAAAGGGGATTATATGTCGGTTAGAGTACTAAAAATTGATAATGTGTTTGTCCAAAATCTTGTGTTCCACACTAGACTATTTTATATCCAAAATTAATATATTATAAATATTATTATTTTAAATAGTAGTTATTTCTTAGAAGTATTATTGTAATGAATGAACATAAATAACTACATTATGTTTACACATTCTTATTAAAAATAAAAATTAATTCATACAATAAATATTATATTCTGAAAATTTGAATATATCCAATTTTAAGTATAAAAACTCTAATAATTTTAAAAGGGAATTTTGTCTACTCTCTCTAGAGAACCCATTTGAAATATAAATTTTGATAGTTATATGAATTGTATATGACAAATTAGAAATCTTTTTTGGTATCTAGACATAAAATTTTCCTTTCATTAATTTTTTAATGATAATTTTCATTTTTTAACGAATTGTGAAAAATACTGAATTTTATTACAAAAATATTTTTTATTTAATTTATTTATATTTTTTGGATATTATTTTAATTTGATTTAATTTATAATTAAATATAGTTTTTTATAATTTAATCTAATCGAGGACATTCCTATATGTTTGATAATGAAATTGGGTTTACATACATTGTGAACTTTTGAACATTTTTTACTTCAGAAACATGTTGTCTGGATCTAAAAATGGTATTAACATTAAATTAATTTAAATACATCTATGAATTGAATTTGAAAAAATGGTCACACATGGATGTAATAAATATGTAGTGTGTGAAAAAATAGGATTAAAAAATGTTGGTGAATAATATATCTAGTATTATGTTTACCAAGTTTAAAGGTAAATAGGTAAATTAAATATTAAATTAATATTAACATTTTCTAAACTTACCTTAATAATTTTACAAATATTATTGGTTATGTTATTATCTACCATGAACATCCTTGGGAATATATTCTCACTTTTGGAATCCACGGTGGTGTGATTATGATTTTTATTATCATTTAATTTAATGTTAATGAAAATATGTCATAAATATGTCTCTCTTTACTAATTTGTTTTTAATATTGGGTTATATAATTGATATAATAGACTAAATTTTCTTAGAAGAATAAAAATATAACCTATATGTTAATTGATTTAAATTTATAGGAAATAAATAATTGAATTAAATTGTGACTAAATGATGATAGAGTTATTGGTTTATTAAAGAATTAAACAAATAAATGCTATTAATAACATTAAAATAAATATAATTTGAAATATTAGATTCCACCAATGAATTTTCTGGATGAATATTAAATTATATGATTTTGTAAAGGTTGTTATTTATGGAATCAAGTATTTATGATTGTTTAAAAATTTCATGTTATGGATAGTTTTAATATTGATAAAATTCAAAACAAAAAATAAAAAATATCTAATTAAATGATATAAAAATAAAAAAATCCATTATTTGTCCAAGAAGTTTTGAAAACATCAAATATTTAATTAATGAATAATTAATTGGTTCTTTGGATTGAGTTTGTAAAACATTTATCATCCAAAGTGTAAATTACTTGATAAGATGGTAAGAGTTAAAATCATAAATCTAATAGATAAGGATTAAAAATAATTAAAAACATGAATATTTATAATTGGATGATTATATTAATACCCATTCACATGCTATCGTCAAACTAAATCAACTTTGAGTCATTTGGAATCGAAATTGAATTCATATTAATTAAATATATTTAATAAATCAAAGGGTGCCCCTAACCAATAAAAGGCACCCATTCCTCTCAAATAATCACACTTTTAAAACACTTTTTTAGGAATATAACATCAAAAAACCCTACCTATAATACATACCAATATAATTGTGTCATTAGTTTAAAAAAACACCCTTCCTATAGATTTTAAGGTGTTAATAAAGTTGATCATCCAAAATAAATGTTATGTTTTTATTTAATACTTTATATTTTATTTTCTCTTTGACTTCCATTAAATCTAATTCATGCGTGATAAAATAAAAAATCCAGTTTTCTAAATATAGTTATATGATATTATATTAATATCATCATCTAAATAAATCCCCAATTTCATCAAATGAGAAATTAACATTCCGTTCATGTGTACGACCAACTATCGCACCACAAATCAAAATAGTCTTTTTTTCATTACCATCTCACACGACTAGTAATAATGATTAAATTAATGTTTTTACATGATTTTAATGACATATTCACCATTATAAGATAATAATATATCAATTATGTTCTTAAATTCCATGCACATAAAATTGATAACGTCGTTTGTGTGTATGTGTGGACTATCACCTCTATAAAGCGATGTGGATCATTTTTATTTAGAAAATCACTTGTATGATAGATATATGTACATTTAAATTATAACTATATTGATAATAATAATATTATAACTATGTAAATGTAAAATAATAATTGAACTATCTCTATAATGATCAATGAAAATATATATGTTACTCATGAATACATACATCCAACCATATCCATGATTATGACATTGTTCATTTTCATACTGTAAATAAATGGTTTGGTTTTAATGTATAATTTATGTATAAATGTGATTTTTATGTCATGAATAATATAATGGAGGTAATAGACTTATGACCTCATCGATGATTGACATGAATATACGTTCATTATGGACTCAAGTACCGAAAATCAAAAAAAAATGTCCAATGTGAAAATAAATAATTAAGAAATATTAATAACATGGTAATAAGTGATGTCAATAGAAAAATAAACATGAAAAATTTTCTTATGAAATTATAAAATAACCTCCAATTATTATTCTGGAATATAATCACTATATGTGATGATTCAAACTCACTATAACAGACTTCATCTCAATCACCTTTCATTACGAAAAGAATTAGATAACATACACCTACTTATTTTTACAGTGTATAATTAACCCATTTCACATTTTATTTCATTTAAAGGATTTCAATAAGAATATTATCTTTTGTAGTGTTTTACTAAATGAAAAAAATAATGTTTTTAACATAGGCTGTGACAACAAATTTTCTACTACCATGGCCATTTTTTGATATTTGGCTTCCTCAATAATCCATATTTTTTAAAAATGATTATAAATAGAATATTCACTTTTCATGTATTTTTTTATTTAAAATGGGTTTTTAAAGTATTCATTACGTTAATATCTTTAAAAAATCACTTCTAATTAAAATTTGGAAATGTAATTTTTTTCTTTTATGTTAGTTAATGTGGTCTGATTATGTTATTGTTATGGGAAAGTTATTATGTATACGTGTTGTTATGAGATTAACCAAGGGTGAGTGGGCCAATGATATCCCTAAAATTACATGGGTAATGAGACAGAGTTAAAAAATATGGTATCTTCTAAAATAATTAAGTAATATAACATGATGGATATTCATAATGTAAAAAAAAGTTTACTCCCTATGTTGCCATTTAAGCTATAATGTATTACAAATATCGATGTGACAAGTAATATTTATGATTTATTATTTATATGAATTATTTTTAAAATATCTTATGATTTCTTGGGCTATGTTAAAGAAATTAAGATTTATTGATGAAGATAATTATTTTTTCATAATAATTTCATGAGTTTAATATATTCATACACTAATAGTTTCATTACTTATTATATATCCCTTACTGAGCTTTTTGTGGTCATCCCACAATTTTTAAATGTTTCTCCAAATTTATAAATATTGGAAATATGGAGGAGCATTTCCAGATGAATGATTATTTTTATCAATAAAAATAAATCATATTTAAATGGTTTTATTTTTGTGAAATATTTATAGTGAGTACCAGTGTCTACATCGTAATATTTTAGTTGATATGTAATAACTATATCAAAGATCTCCAAAACTATAATCCATAAAAGAACCAAAATTTTAATTCGTTATTTATGATATGATTATGTAAAATTTAGGGATATATAAATATAGTTGGTATCATAGGTTTTATAGATAATGATATGGTTTATGATTTTGTTTATAGAATATCCATAATCTCATTTTAATTTATGTCCATATTGAAATGATAATGCATTTGAAAATTACTATGATTCTTTTTCAATAATATGTTTTTTCAAAATGGTTTTCCATAGTGGAAAAGGTATATGTCTTAGGATGACATTAAAAAGGAAACAACCATCCCAATTTGCAACATGAGATGGTCAGAATAAAAAATGAAAATTATTTTTGTACTGATGGAATAGTTGAATTAGGATATAAATAGAGGTGGTGTTAATACACAAGGTTAGCCATATAATCTAATTATGAACAAGTTAGTGGTATATAATTTCATGATGCAACATCCCCCATAATTCAGTGGATCATTAGACCACGTTCTAACTTAATGGTGGATTAAATCCTAGGAATTTATTTTGATGTCAGGGGTGTTTAAACAATCAACAATAAAGTCTTGATTATTACCATTTTGATTGTTAATAAAATCTATGGTTTTTGATGATTAAGAATATCATGGAATGTGATTATATTAATTCCCTTGGGTGGTATGAATAAAATATTCATTTATTGTGAATTTTTTTAAGGTGGTTTTACTTTAGATTGAAACACATTCTTGAAATTGAGTCAATGTGAGGATTAATTAGCTACATATGATGAAAAATTCACTTGACTAGAATGGTATGCTCCAGATTAAATCCAGGATCGTGATTGTAAAATCAATCATTTTTACTCAGAATTAATGCGAAATTATCTAAATGTGTTGGCTTTTTGAGAGTTAAATTGTAGTTAAAAACATGATTGATGTGTGTAGAATGTAGAAATAGAGTTTTTAAATGATAATTTTTTCTTTGAGAAATAATAAAAAAAAGATTTATATGTGTAATGAAAATGGGAATAATTTATCAAAAATTTATGATGGTAAGAAAATTAAGTTTACAGTTAGTGAAAATTGTGTTAAAAACACAGAAGAGAATGCCTTCTAAATTTTTGTTAGTGCCTCCTTGTGGTAAAATAGGATATGAGAACCCAAAATACACTGATAAATATAATGGTATGGGTAACATGGGATATATTTTAATTTTATTAAAAGTATTTATGATTAATGAGGTGTTTTATAAGGAAATCAATTGTCTAATTAATAACTTGAATGATATAAAGTAGCCAGACTATATGTAGAAATGTATGATGAAGTCCACTGAAACATCTTCATAATATTTGGGGACATAAAATGAAGCGGTATAACATATATTGTTTATTTATTCATATCATGATAGTGTATTTTTTGATTCCAGGTATACAAAATCATTCATTTCTGAGAAATTTTCTGGTAAATTAGAAATTCCACCTCATGAAATAAATTTAGAAGATATAGTAAAAACACCTAGGGGAAATGAAGAGAAAAATATAAATTACAAGAATATTCCTATCATTTTATGTGGAATTAAGTTACCAGGATACCTTTTCTACAATAATAGAGTTTGATGTTGTTTTTCATATGTATTGGATTTCCGTTAACCATGTTAAGATTGACTATAGAGATAAAGAGAATTCACTTCAAAGAAGTTTCAGTATGTGTACTTGAATAAACCCTTATCATTGAAAAATTTTCAATAAGAATAGAAAATATTAATAGTTAGAAATAAATGTTACCTTCCACATATTGTTGAAAAGGAAGAAACATTTAATTTTAATTATGTGCTGGTAGTAAATGAGTTTCTTGATGTTTTCGTAATGAGTTCACTGGTATTATAACTAATTGATTGGAAAAAATTACAATTGAATTTTTTCATGATGCTAAGACAATTTCAAAAGACACTTATCAAATTTCTCAAATTGAGATTTTATATTTAAATAAGAAATTATAGGAGTTAGATAAAGGTTTCATTCGATATAGTACATCACTACAAGATTCTCTTTTCTATTTTGTTAGAAATAATGATTTTTCCAGGAGACTTGGCATTTATTATAGGGCATTGGATAACATCAATGTTATGAAAAAGTATCATTTGGCTCATATCGATGAATTTTTTAGTCATATACATTAAGAACAATTATTTTTTAAGGTTTTCTTGAGCTAGGGGTACCATTAGTTGATAGTATAGGAAGGAAACAATCATGAAGACACTGTTTTTTCAAGATATAGACACTATGAATTGGTACTAATTATATTTGGATTAACTAATTCTACTGATTAATTCATGGATATTAGGAATATAATATGATATGATTTATTGGATAATAATTTGGTTGTGTATAGTGATGAATATTTTTTATTTTATAAAAGTATATAAGAGCATGATAGTCATCTAAGGGTTATTTTTCAAACTAAAATGAAAATAAATTGAATGGGAAATTAACAAGAGTGAATTTTGGTTGCATTGAATTTCAATCCATGGTAACATTGTTTCTAGAGAGGGGATAACTATTGATACTACTAAAATAAATGTTATTGAATAATGTAAAATACCCAAAAATATAAAATATATTCATTGTTTTATGGGTTTAGCAAGATATTCATGGAGGATTGTTGAACATTTAAAATGATTATCTATCCCACTTAATAAATTAACGTGAAAAGGTATTAATTTCATCACAATAGAAAATTTAATTATTATTTTAAAGAATTGAAATTAATATTTGTGAATGCTATAGTTATATACCTCCATTCATGAAATGGTGAATTTATCATCTATAGAGATTCTTTATTGAATGGTCTTGGTTGTGTCCAAATACAAAATGATATGGTAATTTATTATGCTTCATGGGTGCTGAAAACTCATGTGGTAAATTACCACACACTTGATTTGTAATTACCTGGGATGTATTTGGGATAAAATTTTGTTTCCATCATATGAATAGTGTAAAATGCAAAATATATAATAACCATAAATATTTAAATTGTATATTCTCTCAGAAATAATTAAACATGATACATAAAATATTCATAGAACTAATCAAGGATTATGATTAGATGATTAATTACTATCATAGAAAATAATATATAGTGTTCAGTGCTTTGAGTGTGAAATATAATACTACATTAACCATGTTATGTTTATAATGTGATCATTTTTTTAATTAATTGATTAAATTTGGAATGGGATGTGTTATATGTAGTAAATTTCCCTTTTTTGTATTAAGTTTCCTTAAGATAATATCAATCAAACAGAATTATGCAAGCACCTAAGGATGATAGTGACTTGTATAAAAAGGCAGAATTGGTTAAAAAGTGTATTTTTCAAGAATTTATCATTAAAAATGATTTATCTTTTAGATTTGTGAAGATATTTTTTGTTCCTTGTGATTCAATATTGAAGAAAGAGTAGATATGTGAGGCTCATAGTTGTCAGTTATTAGTTCATCCAGGATTTGCTATGATATAAAAATAACATCAGGGTTATTACAAGTGGGGTGGAGTGGAAAGAGTTATTGATGACTTTACCTTGATGTGTTTGAATTCTCAATTGGTTAAAGTATAGATGACGATTTCAAATATAATGATTCATCATTATCTAATACTATAGTAAAAATGGGAAAATATATCCATGGATTTTGTAGTGGGTTTACCAACGAAATCATGAGGTTGCAATGTGATTTGGGATAATTTTGACAGATTGAAAAAATATACTCATTTTCTTATTATTTTAGATACACTATCTATAGATCAAATTTCATGATTTTATACTAATGATATATTATGTTACATGGAGTTCCTATCTCTTTTTTATCTTATCGTGATTACATGTTCACTTCAAAATTTTATATAGGCCATTAGAAGTCATTAGGAAAAAATTAAATTTCACTATAGTTTTTCATCCTCAATTAGATGAGCAGTCATAATGAACAATTCAGACCATGTAGGATATGCAATGAGCTGGTTCAATTGTTTACTCTGGAATCTGGGATCAACATATTTAATTAGATGAGTTTTCTTATAATAACAGTTTTCATTCAAGTATATAGATGGAACCAATAGAGGAATTATATTGAATGTGGTGTCAAAATCGAGTTGTTCATTTATTATGTTAGGGAAAGGATGTTGATGGGACCAGAGTTGGTATAAGATATGAAATAAAAAATATCAGTCGATTCATAAACATGATAGGTCAGATCAAAGAAGAATGAAAACTTATTTGGATTACTGGATGATGGATTTTTCATTTAATGTATGAGATCATGTATTTCTCGATATTTCTCCACAGAAAAGTGAGATTCATTTTTCTAAGAAGGGAAGCTAAGACCATAGTTCATTACAACCAAAAAAATCCTAGAAAAAGTTGGATTAGTTACCTACATAGTGGATTTACCTCATATTTTATCCTAGATACACAGTTTTTTTTCATTTTTCATTGTTAATAATGTATCTGCTAGATTCATTTCATGTTTTGAGTCCAGAAGAAGTTCAGTTGGAAGAGAATTATTCAAATGTGGAATCACCAGTATATATTCTTGACCACATAGAGAAAGTGATGTAGAATGAGGTTATTTATCTGGTTAGATATTTTTTTACAAACCATATTATTGAATATGAAACAAGAGGATCTGAAATTTCTATGGGGGATAAATATCTCCACTTGTTTTAAAAGTGAAATTTTTTTTATGGACACAATTTTCAAGAGGGGGTAAGGATGTAACATACCATATAATTTGAAAATAATACATTTTCAAATATATTAATATTTATAAGTAAGATTTTAATTCTAAATTATAGGGGATGCTATGTTTAGTATCATATCCAACACATAATAATGGGTTTCTCTGATATCTTATGTCGCACACAACATTGAGTTATACTGAAAAATAATATATTTTTTATATTATTAATTTAAATGGTAGTTATATCCTAGTCATTGTAATAATGGAAATGAAAAAGAAAACAAAATATATATGTTTAAAAATTCATATGAAATTTTTTTATCATTATTATAACAAATTTTATGTTTTTTACATTAGAATAAATCCAATTTTCTGCATAACAAGATTAACTATTTTTAAAAGGCAGTTCTACAACCTATTGATTGAGAAAAAATATTTATTCTATATTTTGATATTTTGGATAAAATATATGAAAATATAATCTTCAACGTTTGAATCGAGACATCAACATTAATTTTGGATGAATTTTTGGTATTTTACTTATAATATTTATTTTTAATGAAGATTGTAAAATACTATATTTTTAAAAAATAATTTTTTTGTCTCTTTTATTTATATATTTAGGTTATCCTTTTGACTGGTTTTAGGTATATATATATAGTGTTTTTATCATTAAATCAAATTTATGTCATTTGAATCAATTTTATAATGAAAATGGATGAAAAAACATTGTGAACTTTTGATCATGATTATAGTAGAAACATGTTTTCTCGATCCATCAATGAGATTAACAATAAAATAATTTAATGAATTTTTTTGAATTAAATTTCCAAAATTGACATAAAATATTTTAAATAGTTTGACATATGTGGTCTAATTGGATCAAAATATAATTTTGATGAATATTAACTTTTATAGTTTATTTACCTTGGTTAAAGGTAAATAAAGAAATTTAAGGTTAATGGGATATTATAATATTATCAAATTATCCTATAACTTTTCATAATAATATTGGATTAGTTTAAATTGCAACCTCTAGATGCCTCTTTGGTGTGATAATGGCATTTATAAAATTTAATTCAAAGTATTATAAATTATTTCATAGATATGTCGCTCCTTACAAAAAACAATTTTAAATTAGTGTTATATAATTGATATCTTAGATAATGAATATTAAATATAAATATATAAAAATTAAATAAATGTAAAATGCATTATAATTATTAGGAAATAAATAATTTAAATAATTATTTACTCAATGAAGATGTAGTAATTGATTTATTAAAAAAAGAAACAAATAAATTATATTAAAAAATTTACTATAATTAAATATTAAATATTATAATAGATATATTAATTTTATGGATGAACATGACATGTTTGGATTCTGTTAATGTATATTTTTCAATGGAATCAATTTGTTATGATATTATAAAAAGACCATGTAATAAATAGTGTCTAAATTTACATAATTAAAATCATTAATTATAAAATATATAATTAAATGATATAATATTAATAAATATCCATGATTCCACCAAAAGGCTATGATAACTCATTAAATGTCATTAATTACTAATTAATTTGTCATTTGAAATTATTTGGTAATTATTTTAACTCAGAAAGTGAATAATTATTGATAAGGTGGAAAGAGTTAAAAAGAATAAAACCAAATGGTATGGATAAAAAATTATTCAAGACATATATAATCCTAATTGGATGAATATATATCAACCCCTACTCATCCTATATTTTATCTAAGTCAACATGGTCACATTTGAAATCAAAATATAATTTATATTAATTTAAAACCTTTAATAATTCCATGGGTCCCCTCCCCTCTCATATAAAAGTAACTCCTTCTTCTCTAATAATTATAAATAAAAAAATTGGATAGAAAAATATCTACCCAACCCCCATTAAATAATACTTACATTCATTATTATGGAATTATTTTAGGCATAACGTCCTTCTTAAAGGTTTATAGGTGTTAAGAATGATGATAATCTGAAGGAAAGGTAATATTTTTATTTATGTGTTTCAATTTTTTTTTCTTCTGCATCCTTTAAATATATTTCATTCATGATTAACTAATAACTTCAGTATTCTAAATATACATATATGTTATTTTGTTAATATCATCACCTATATCAGTCTCCAATTTCACCAGATGAGAAATAAACATTTCATTCATGTGTACGATGCACTACCGCCTCATGAACCAATATAGATTCTGTTTTATTACCTTATCTCAAACAGGTCATAATTATGGAATTGGTTTTTTTTATAATATTTTGGAAATATTAATAATCATAAGATAATAATATGTAAGTTATGTTCTTACTCTCCATTCACATATAAAGAATAATGTCATTTCTACGTATGTGTGAACAATCACCTCCCCGAAGAGATGTGAATTTATTTTATTCACAAACTCACTTATATGATATGTATAATTATATTTAATTGATTATTAATATGTTAATAATATTATAATAATTCTTCATTGGTAAAATAATATTTACACTATTTTCATAATGATCAATTAAAAATGGAAATGTTACCCATGCATGCGTACGACCTACCGTCTGCATGATTTTAATGATGTTCATTTTTCATTCCATAATTAAATAGCATAATATAATTGTATACATGATGAATAAAATGAATATTTCATCATGAATATTATTCTAGAGATAACAGAATCATTAACACGTGGACTATTGACATCAATTCATGTTCAATTTCAATTCAAGTATCGAATATCAACAAAAAGTATGATATGATCTTTAATAATTATAAATTTTTTATAAAATTTTAATAAGTGTAATGATTTAAATAACTTATTGGAAAATGTTTCTCAAGAATGTAGAAATTTATCACAACTTATTATTCAAGAATATAAATATTGTGTGTGTGTATTTGGACACACAGTACGGGACTTCGTCTTAAATATCTTTTCAGTGAGGCATATTTTGATAATATAAACCAAATTATTTTATAAGGTGTATAATTAAACATATTGTATTTTAATATAATTTAATTTTTTTGGAAGTTAATCTTTTTCTATGAAGAGATTTAATAAATGAAAAAAGGAATTTTTTTAATGTGTGTCGAGCCAATGACATTTACACCACCATGACCATTATTTGATATTTCCCTTACTCTATAAGCCGTAATATTATAAAAAGGAAAATAAATACCAAATTAAATTTTCATGTATTTTTGTATTGAAAATGGTTTTGTTCAGGGATTTATTATATCAAAATCATAAAATGATATCTTTTGATTGCAATGTGGAAATTTTATTTTTCCATTATGCTTGTTAATGTGCTATGATTATGTAATGGTTAATGGGAATTTATTAAGAATACGAGAGGTTACATGATAAATAGGGGGCAGGTAAGCAAGTGATAGATCTCTAATGCATTTGGTAATTAGGTGGATTTAAATTATATGGTTTCTCATAAGATATTTAGGGAATGCATTAAGATGGGTATTCCAAATTTTACTATGATGGTTAATTCGTATGTAGCTGTGAATGCTGCAATGTAAGTACAATATGGATGCCACAAGATAACATTCTGATTTATGATTTACAAATTTATTTTCTAGTAATCCTATAATTTTGTGAGGTTTTTTAATGAAATCTGGATTTACTGATGAAAAGAATTATTTTGTGAAAATGTTTTGAGGATTTTTAAATATTCACAGAGTAATAGTTTCTTTACATATTTAATATCACATACTGTTATTTTTGTTGTCATCCAAGTTTAATGAAATGTTTTCAACAGATTCAAAGGATGGTTAATATTGTAAAATAAGTCAGAATGAATGAATAGATATATCAAGAAAAAGAAATTATTTTTGGAAGAGTATTATTTCTATAAAAAATGCATTGTCCGTAGATGTGTCTACATTGTAATATTTGATTTTTTATGTAATAATTATGGCCCAATTAGATATACCTCTAAAACTAAAATAATACTCAATATGAATTATAGATTTAGCTCAAGATTATATGGAATTTACGGTTTGTTCCTTTTACATAATGGGTTATATGATATTGTTTCCAATAACTCATCACTCTTGATACATTTTGGTTCAATCAATCTGAATTCATTAATATATTTATTTGTCTATCTGAAATGAACTCTTCATTAAATCAATATATTAATAGAAATAATTAGACACATCTATTTCAGTAAAAGTGGTTTAGATATCATATTTTATTCTTAGATAGTAAAAATCCATTCATGAATCATCTATCTATGTCATATCACTTAGGACACTCCAAACAATTGCTAAATTAATATGGGTATATATTATCATTGTTTTTTAAAATATATCAATGTATTAGATTCATGATATATATTTATAATAGTACAAATTGATGGTACAATAAAAACATCAATAAATTTGAATTCTTAATGGAAAATGTAACATGTGGAATTTAAATTCAGGGATATATTATCACATATTCACACCAATGGGACTAATAATAACTTACATCATAAGAATAATTAATTATATATTATTAAACTCCATTACTTAATTGTGAAATATCATATATTCCCCATCATTTAAATTAAATCTAACTAAAAAAATTTCTAAGAATATTATAATAACAATTTGTGGTTTTCTATAAATTGATGAAATATTATTAATTATTGATGTGACAAATACCTTGTGGGCCTTATCACATTAATGTTTTATCGAATAAAACATCTCATTTTATAAGATATTTATTAATATTTATTTCCTTTAATATATAGTTAACAAAAAATACAAATGACTATAGGGAACCATATTAAAAAATTAATATTTATATATACAATTTACTAGGAACTGAAAATTAAGGATTATGTTAAAATTGCCTAAAAAATAGTTATTGTCCAACTGAATTTAGGAATTGATTTCTCAGTATTCAATGTCACAGAATAATAAGATAATGAGCACAAGGTATGTTTCATTCAAATAAGTAGTCTGATAACATACAGATTGCATTATATTTATCAAATCGATATTTTTAGTAAAATATTTTTTTCTTGGATTTTGCAGGAATGTACTATAATAATATTATATTTATGTATAGTTTAGTTACACATAATTTTTTATTCTACTTTAAATGAAATTTCTAGCATTATTTTAAAAACATTTTTTGTATCATATAAAAATGACAAACACAAACCTATTATTTTTTCTATAATGATAATTGCGGTGATTTTAAAAATTGTTATCTCAAATATGATTTTATTAGAATATTAATATAACAAAACTTTTTAAGATAATGAACTCCATAATAGGATGCCACATTTTAATTCAGAAATTGATATCATGCTATTATCTCTAAAAGGAATATTTTGAATATAAATCGGAAATTAATTTTTGTATGAGTATGGAAATTCATTATAATATAAAGTAAATAAAATTTTAACTGCTCTCCATTTAGGGGAAACACATTATGAATAGTGGAATAATACACATACAAAAAATCAATATTTTAATTTTTTCAAATTTAATGTTTCATTTCTTGACACCTAAGAAAGACTTGTTGTATTTGACTAAAACTACATAAATAAAACCTTTTAAGGATACCCTAACATAATTATGTCTTATGAGGTCATAAATAAAATGGCAACATGTATTATGGAAATCTCACATCATCTATTTTATGTGATTAGAAATTATGAAAAAATGTGTTTGTAACCATTTAGTTGATGATCTATATTATATATTAATAACATAATATTAATTTAAAAAATATATTATTAGGACATAAAAATTAAAAAGTTATGATCATTAATATGATTCACTAAAATGAGTGTATAATTATTCCTATTATCATATAAGTCCCAAAATAATCAAGAAACATTTATTAAAAAAAATATAATATTGATTTTTTCACTCATATTTATCTATTATTTTGAATGAATGTGAAAACCATACATTTCTATTATCCTTTATGGAAAATATGTAATATAAATCCATTTGTTGAGAATTTTTTTTGACATAAATACATGATTTAATAAATCTATGTTAGAGGTATTGTGTACGAAATTAGTTTGAATTGGTTTTTGACTCTTTGTTAAATGGTTCAAAATCTATATTCAAAAATACGACTAATCAAATTTGTTTTATTAAAATTTTTATTTCTATAAAAAATTATAAAGGGAATTATTATGAAGAGTTCATAGTGTACAAATAATTCTCTTCAAAACAATCTAAATAAAAATATTTAATTTTATATACCCTTATAATATATTTTAATTTACTATATTTTCAAGGGCTATTAGATTATCATTTTTAAATATTTTTTTATAGATGTTTTTTGATGACAGTACTATGGATATTGAAAATCCTCAATATATATAACATAGTTTATAATTCTCAAAGAACATTATAGAATTATGAAATCACTTTTCTTTGATTTTATCACTAATCCAATAATAATATTCATAATGATATTATAAATTTTAATAGAATTTAATTCTGTATCTATTTATATTTTAGGACACCATATTTTTTCAATAGTATGTGTTATATAACACATTAAAATGAATTATAAAATGAATTATAATCTTTTTTCCGAAACATAAACCATGTTAATTTGAAATAAGATTTATCAAGGAATTATTTTTCAACTATGGTTTTAATATATCAATATATTTTTAAGGTAATATTAATAAAAACTATGAAATTAACATAAATTTTTTTTATAATTATATATATATATTTACATCAATATTTACAAAATTTTCATTATATCAGAATGATGTTGTAATTAAAGTAGGTATGTAACTATACACATGAATTAATTGTATGATTATTAAATTAATGAATATTATGACTAAAATTATATTATTATTTTTTTCATGTGTTATATTCTATAAAAATATAAAATAATATAATCCAGACATCATGATAATAAAATATCTCATTTAAAATGATGATTTAACATTTGAATGTTATGTCCTTATATATGATATTTACGTCTCAATAACATGTCAAATGATAACAATGAAGGATATATATTACTTATAAAATGTTTGTCTAAAATATATAATTATCCTAGAGAATAACATGTATCTAGGTCTAATATGAAGAAAAACTCTACTGTATATTCCTAAGTAGTAGTTGAATGTCACGACCCATCCCTCAAGGCCTGTGTCCTGACTACCCTAAGCCCACCTTACATAGGTAAAGGGATAGAAACTATCACTGAAAGATGCATTCCCTAAAAATAGGAAGGCATTGCCATTATAACCTGTAACTCACATAACTAATCAAAATGAAGGATACAAGCACAAAGTAAAAAAATGTAGTAAACTTGTTGTGTGTAGAAATTAAAAGGGGCCAGAATGCAAGACCAACTGTAATGTAGAAGAAAAAATGGAATGTATAAGTAAAAATGAGCATAGCTCCTTTGAACAACCATCATGGAATCCGACCTAAACTACAAGAACAACTATCAAATAGTCGTCTCTTCGGTACGCCTCATCTATGGTCCACCTCCGGGCTACCTCCAGTCCTGGTACCCTCTTCCTCAGTCTCTATTGTCTGTCGTCAGCACCAAACACAACAAGTTGCGGGCATAGCCCGTGCAGGGGGGAGTGCAATGATACTCAGTAGGGACCCCATGACCCTAAAAATTATCACACAATCCAAAATAGATAAACCTCAAAACATGAAAAAAATTTACCACCCCACTCAGGTATATGCCTATACAAAAACCTAAGTTGTTGAGTAAACCCATCTCAACCGTGAGAAAACATGAGGCCCAACTCAAAATCCCAAATCCAATCTGTTCAACGAAGGAAAGAATATTCCAAATATAAAGGCACAACTCACACCAGGTATACAACATTGAGAAGCACAATAATGAAGTTGACCCACATGTGATCACTATAGAAGATGAAATCCATCCACATGATTCTCTTGGGATATTAACAAATAACATTCTGAACACCTCGACTGCGGGATAACTCCTTCTCTATCGAGTACTGTGGGCCTACCGTGTCACACAGAGGCACTTCCCCGTAACCTTGTACTGCTGAGGTACTCCTACTGTCGATAATCATGGGTCTACCACATTACAAAAAGGATCTCCCCATCATTGGTATTCCACGTCACAAAGAGGCACTCCCCCTCGTGGCCTACTAAGGTACTCCTCATGTCGAGTACCATGGGTCTCCCGCATCACAAAAAGGCGCTACCCACAAGGCCTATTGATTCACTATGAGTCCAAATGGTTAGCAGTCATCAAATCTAAGCATGTCGCAGGGTTCCGTACTTATCGTGATTGGGAGAGCCTCTTCCCAAGAGATATGTCATACATTAACCACCCTAATTTTCAACTAAAAAGAAACCCAATGGTCTGTCATGACAAAAGGGACCCAACACAACTGATGGCTTGTCAATCGGACACCCGATTTTTATTTTATTAGTGTTTCCACTCCAAGGTCCCCTTTTGATTCGGGGTCTGATCCAACCTGTTCATACTCCAACCTTATCCAAAAATGAAGATGAGTATAACAGAAGGACTGTTTCAATCTAGTGATTCGGTTTCCTTAGATGGTTCATCAAACAGATGCATGGTTCATAATATATGGCAAAAAGGTAATAATGGGCCCAGATGGACCCGAGTCCAGTCCAACCCACCCCAGATGGCATGGGCCTTAGCGGGCCCCGCATGCTGGGCCTTGGTCTGGCCCGGCCCACATAGGGGGAAGCCCGACATGGCCCGTGAAGGGCGCAACCCATTTTCTCCGCACGCTGGGCGGCTCGTAGGGCAGCTCATGGTGTGGCCTCGTGGTGTGGCCCACGTCGCAGCCTGCATTACGACCCATGGTGGGGGCATGGTGCGGGGGCGGGGGGGGGGGGGGTCCCGTGGGGTAGCCCACAGTGTGGCCAGTAATGTGACTAGTGGTGTGGCCTTCTGACATGGATGTGTGCTGCCCTTCCTTCCTCACAGTCATTCGGGTTTCAGCCATCACATTCTTCCACGAGCCACTTCCTCTTCGTTCCGAGCCTGAATTTTTTTTTACAATCGAATAATTGTGATCCTTCAATTGAGGGATTCTTATACATATATCATGCTCATCAAAACTAAATATTTTCAAGGCCAATATAAATTAGGGGTTTTAAGAACGCACAAATAATGTGTGAAGAAATAAAAGGAAGAGAATCAAGGTAAATGTGTGGGATGATTTCCATGTTTGTATATCCATATTCATCATGAATTTAGGATTTTAAGAATCAATGGAATAAATTAAAATATATATAAAATCCCTTACTCATGTTTTTTGGAGAGCACCCACATTTAAAGAAGTGTCGGCATTAGTTGTCCTCGCAACAAGCATCCAACGATGCCTCATGATTTTTGTTCTTCAGTTCATGGTTCGGGGTCGCTCATCACCACCAGCTGGAACCGGAATCATCCTCCAATTGGTTGGCGTCACAGAACGTTACCAGAGCTTTGTCACATGGTTAATTTGTGCAAATTCCTTCTCCAATTCTCCATATAAATAAGAGTGGGGGATGGTAGGTAATGATTGTGGAATTTATAATGGTTCATTTAACATAAACCATCCTAAATTCAAATGATGATGTTACTTAGTATTTGAACGATCAATCCATTTAACTGCTTGACTCTCTGTGGGTCCCACACTTCTACTAGTCTGTTGGTGGAAACGAATTAAAATAGTGATATTATTTTATTTATTTTCCATATAAAAGTCACAAAAATTTACTTCATCTCCAGACCTACTACTATCAAAGTGAAGTCGCCTTTTAGTGAATCACAACACTGTAGAATCAACTGCGCCCATGGATTTCAATTTTGAGCAACGAATGAAATGTTAAAAACTATCGCTCGCATGTTTACTGAATGTACCCAAATAAATGGTAGGAAAATTATTCACAGTCACCCATGACCCACACCGGTCAAGATTAGGCTCTACCTAAGTGGAACACACACCAACAAACCCAACAGTACTCCCGAATATCCAATCTGAGTTACCTTTTAAAAGTTACTTTATGTTTTCTCTAAAACTACTTACTTGTTCTAATTAAAGAAAAAAATAATTTCTACAGATCATTTCAGGCACTCTGGGCTTTGGGATCGCGTGCCATTAGATTTCACATTCTCGAAATAATTCTATATAATTAAAAAATCCAGAATTTCTGAGACATTACGTAGAATATATGTCATTCCTTAGTTTGAGTATGTAGTTATTATGGATTAATAATTCACTTGATAATTATGTTATTCTAAAGAAATATGTATCACATCCTTGGGATAATACCTGTTCCAAATCCCTTTCAAAAACATATGAAAGATCAAAAAATAGGAAAAAATATTCACATTTAAAAATATTTCATTTTGAAACAGACATAAAAAAGTGATATTCTTCTTTAATTAAATAATTTTGGTGTTTAATTAGACTCAATTTTCACCAAACTATGAAATTCATTGCTATTTGTGTATATAAAATAGAGAATTTGGCTACATGGATTTCAATAAAGACAATAAATCAAGGAATAATACATTTAAAAACCCATGGTAATCATGGACATTTTTTCTATCTTGAAAAATTTTATTTTTATTTGGATCCTTTAAAAATTAACATAGGTTTTTCATAAAAATTTCAAATGTTAGTTTCCAAAACATTTTGGAGAATGAGAATGCATTAAATAATTAATCCAAATTTAAAAATATAAATTATGTTTTTAGTAATCCTAGGTTATATCATTATATCCATATTATTTATATATATAGTAATGAATGAATACATTTTATATCCATTAATTTTAAACCATAACTATGATATAATATGTTTGTAATATTTTTTTTCTCTACAAGTTAAGAATACCTATGAAATGATTTTAAGATATCAGATAATTCAATATGAATTATTATTAATGTTGTAAGACTCTATCGATAAATGAAATTCAATATGATCCATTTAACTTTTTAAAAAAAATATATGGGCCTATGGAATATATATATTTTGATACATAAAGATATTGTTCCCTAATATCTCTTTAACAAGATTTACATTATGTGTCTATTTCCCAACATTTTCCCTAATATATTTGTCTTTATTTATCATTAACCATATCTATATCATATCATCATGATTATAACAACATGGGTCAGAAAATTATATATATATATATGAGTGATCAATTGAAATATTTTTAAATTTTAGCATCCAACAGCTAATAATTTTATCATCTATTATAAATGAAAAAATATATATTACAACCAAATAAAATCTAACTAAAAATCATCAATAAAACATAGATTAATTTTTCTTAATTTCTAATATATTACCATCACGTATAAGTTTTAATTTAACTTCATAATAAGGTGTAATGTATTTAATCAATTTCAAGATATATTTTGTAATCATCAATTTATACCTTGTAGTTTTAAATGTGAAATATTACCCAAAAACTCCCTAATAAATACGATACAGTAATTATAAATAGAGATATGATAATTTTTATGACATAAAAAACCATTAATGAATGATTAATGCACTCAATCAATTATATGATATCTACATCATAAAATTTTTAATCTGTATATTCTACATGTATCCCATCATATCAATATATTATTACATTATTGTAGTTTTTATATTGATATCAATGGTAATGATTTCACCGTATGTATGAATCTCTATGTTTATTCTATTCATTCATTATAATAGTAATCATTAGATTGAGATGAGTACTTCCAATCCCATTTAAAATATCCTTAATAACATTGACGATATAAAATATATATAAATCATTTTGAATATCAATAATTAATTCATCATTGATAAACCATCATCCGGGCATCAGTTATTATGGATTCTCCGAATATTCTAATGACTGACAATCTATTATGTTGAATATTAAGCCAATAGAATTTCATTCTGAGTTTCTGGATCTCATTCTTGATATGAAAGAAAATTCTAAAGGCATTCTTCAAATTTTTTATGCCTCTATCTATTAAACTACCAATTTAGAATAGGTAACCATGGTTCCCAATACCCAAAATATATGTAGTGAAAAATTGGTAATATAGGATTGGGTTTCAGTGGAATCTAATTAGTGTAATCTCTTTAAAATTGAAATACTCATCCTTTCTATCCCTATAAATGTGCTTTTGAAACATCCCATTATGCCTCCAATCCTTACCTTTATCATCTAAATATGAAAAAAATAAAAATTAATCATATAATGAACAATAATTCCTCTCATTTTCGATATATTACTATTTTAGAATCCAAATCTCAGTCCTCTAAAACCTCATCCCATTCTGTATCACCTAGCATTATTATTACTACCACCATTACCTCAGTCAGTGTCAAAATATGTAATGTTTCTTGACATTATATCATTTGGGAAAACATCTTTTCCATTCTCCAAAATATATTTTCATATTCATAACCATTACTGATAACCACAATTGTTGTACCACAACCTTACACGTAATTAGTAATTTCATTACCTTATAAAACCTTTTCAGAGTGAGGATATTTTTTCTATTATTTCATGGGAACCTATAATATTTTCCTGTCCATTTATTCTCCAAATATGTTTCACTTCCTCACATACCTTCAATTATAGACACCTTATAACTCATGGAACCCGTGACACTACATTTTCATCTTCCTTTTTGTAATTAGAATAATAAAAAATTATACAAATGAAAATAATTAATCTTTTAATCATTAATATTACCTAAATTTCCATCATCAATTTTACTCCAATAATATCTTTATCTCTACTCCTCAGTTTACACAAATTTTCTAGCTCTCAAGAATTACCTTCTTCTCACCATCATCACCGTCCCAGTTTACAAGATAAAACCTATTTAGTTACTAAAATATTTCATCTGATGTCAATAAAAGAACACAATATATTATTATACAAATTTTTTTATATTTATGAAAAAATCACCACCATCTTGACCAATAAAACCTCATACCAAATGATTTAACTTTGACAATCCACATTATAATCCTTTCCCCACTATGATATTTTAATACTTTTCCTACAAACATGTGTT
The DNA here is from genome assembly GCA_963277665.1 of Viscum album. Lineage (NCBI taxonomy): Eukaryota > Viridiplantae > Streptophyta > Magnoliopsida > Santalales > Viscaceae > Viscum > Viscum album. The sequence continues at coordinate 1,866,170,807 of OY728120.1, read as the reverse complement.
ATTATTTTTCTCAAAAACTTTAAATGAACATCCAATAGGATTAATTCCACCTATATGATATCCAAATCGAGTTTCAAGATGAATATATTCACCCACAAGAACCAACAATTTTATATTCACTCCTACTCATAATAAAATATATTGTATTTAGGATTATATTTTTTGTTTTTAATTATTTAATTTCCTTTTATTTTGTTAATCTTAATTTTTCAAATCATTTAATTATCATTTTAATTAAATATTAATTGCCATTCTATTAATCTAATAATAAAGAAGCATGAAAAATTAAATAATTTTTCTTTCCTAACAAGAAAATTATGGTTGTTTATACTATAAATGATGAATTTTATGTATTAAAAAATTTAATTATAACATAAGTCAGCATGAATTGTGATCATTAAAAATGGATATATTTTTCCCCGTTATCTTAATACCCTCAATTTTATCCTTCTCTTTAATGATCACCACTCTAACAAGTTATTCCACTACTTTTTTTACATAAATAATTTTATCCAAACTTCTACTAGAATTTATCTCTCATTGAAATGAATTTATATGAGATTTTAAACTATACCGAAGTGTTTAAGAGTAATATATTTTCATTAATATGTTATTATACAAGTCAACATGTAAAAACCTAATTTAATAATAAATAAATTCTATGGATTCATTAAATAAAAAATTTATCAACGAATTAAAATATTTATGATTAATCTACCATTGAATCCGTTTAAAGAATCAAATAATATATCCAAAAAAAATCATAAATTATATTATTTCACAATGATAACCAATATAACTCAAGGAAAATACAACATCATATTATAAACAATCATCGATAAATTAAATGAAAAAAAATCCCAAAAATATTATTATCACTTTTATAACATTGATAAATAAATAATGGAAACTTCAATATCAACAATCAGAAAAATAATTATTATCAAAATATATTCCAAATGAACTATACATGATAAGTTAATTAATAAAAAGATGTGAATATAATTATTTTAATTAGAAATTCTCTCAGCAACATGAGAAACATTTATAATGAGATCTCAATTTTCACTTCAATGGTTTTTCTATTTTAATATATCATTGTATTTGAATATGAAAATCACTTATTTTTTATTATATAAATTTTTATCTTTTATATTTTACATAGTTAGATTTATGTTTTTCATGCATAGAAACTATTAAAAATTATATACACAAAATTTTTCAATCCAACATTCATTCAATCATTCATTAGAAAATATAATAATATGTGGGAGGCAGAGTGTAAAACGGAAACATTCTTGTACTTAATGATAATCTATATGATAATTTCACAAAAACACACCTCTAAATTGTGTACAGATTTAATGTTCATTTCAAAATAGTGAATTTGGATCCATTATGTGTAAATATTAGAGTTATAGGGACTTATTATTAGGTATTACTTTTTAATTTTTTTTGATACATTCCTTTTCTATTTTCATTTGCCGTTTCATTATAAGAACATTCTTTTCAATTTTTAACAATGTAATTATTTTCATAAAAAAAATCATACAACTTGTTTTTATTACCAAACATGGTTAAATACCATCAAGGCGGAATCATGGAATGAATGATTAAATCAACCTCCCCATTGGGTAATGATTTATAGTAAAAAATAGTATTTCATCCAATTATTAAAGTAATGTGTGAATAGAAATGAAATCATTCAAGAGAAACAACAATTTTAATTGGTTCCCACTCACTGGGATACCTCCAATGAGAATACATCTTTAGGGTGTCGATGTGAAAAATACACTAACAATTAATTCCAAAATATTTTTTTGGATAGATTACCTATATGACCATTATAACCGCCTTCAAAATGATGGGATCAAACTCATTGTCCATCTGGGTTAACAACCAACCACAACATTAAATATATCTTATCTCTCACATGAAGTGTGTTTGTTTCTCCTCCATAATAAAATTTATTTGGCTTGAATCAATTGATAATAATTTCAAACATATATGAGCTCTCTATGCGCCCAATTTTTTACTTGTTATAAAAAAACTCTTTTTGATGTACTGGTAGATTGTAAAAATTGATTTCTGGAACACGTCGTATACCCTTCATGAAATTCCATTCACCCACTTTGAACTATCTCTCATGATCTATAATCTACCATGAACTACGTAGTATGAGTTCTTTAAGGAAATTTTTTTCTTCATGGACCACTTATAATTAATGGATTCATGATGCCTCATGAACCACCATTGATTCACAAATCGCCTCTACTTTACATTCCATTTTCCATTGCATGTTAAAGATCGACGTAAACCAATTCTGTGAGCTGTTATCACAATGTTATTTAGAAAAAAACCACGTTCATGGAATTTCTCCCTTTTGAACCTATTTCATCTTCTTGGAATCCTCCTTCCTAAACTACTTAGCACATACCCTAATTCAATAGGGAATTAATTTTACAATTAAAATCATTATTGCTAATGATGTGACTAGGTACATTTATATAAGTAAATAAATCTGAAAAATACTCTATTAATATTTACCGAATAATACTTTTTGAATTATCAATCACAATGACCTGAACATGTCATACTCTACACATAGTGATTTTTTTTCAAAGGATGTAATTTACTACTTTTGTCTAGAGTTGAAATATTCTTCATGGTGAACCTTAAATCACCATATTTTGAAAACATTGATCCACTCTTGAATAGATCCTACTAAATGGTTTGTGCATCACATAAAAATATATGGGAGCTTCAAATCACCACCCTCATCAACAATATGTGAGTCCCATATATGGTTTTGGTATCATTCTATGTGGTAAAATTTTATTTATTTATTTTCCATTATAATATTGCATACCCGTTTCATTGTCCAAAAAGTGTAGCCGCACTAATAATTGTTCCTTGAACTCCATGATTCAAACTCCATAAATAAGGGTATTGGAAAAATATTAGATTCTCTTGTTTCCTCGAAAATATCAATGAATAATCCCAACATTTTCAATAATGAATACATATTTGGAGACCCGAAAATATGCAAAAATAGTAAAATTGAACCTCTTTAAATGAATATTCTTTTACAACACCAACCTTAATGAAATATGGCCATCTATAATTTTGGACAAACACATTCATCCCAGTAACTCTGAGAATATACAATGAGGAATTTCATACCAACAATATTTCCCAGCGGATTATTTGAAAACAATTCATCAATTTGATTAGTGATTACATATTTACTCAACCCAATCTCACAACCCCCATAATCCATTCTTGGAATGTCAACAAGAGTATCATGAATTGTAAATCAATGAATATATATAATCAAAATGACTCAAAAGAGTTAATCATGATCCCCATATATTGGGATATATAACCTTTGATTCATCTTCATTAATATCATTATATATAAAAACTATCCATAATATATTTCTCAAATTATAAAATTCTCCCATAACTTGATCCAAATATTTTCACCAATATTTCATACGAACCCAAAGGTAATTCTTCTATAGATAACCCTTTTATAGAACATATATAAATAAATTTGTGAAAAAAGTACTATAATATGTTATAGGGGGCCTCACATTAATAATTTCTCATGGTGGTGGAGTCGAATGAACTCTAAGAACTAGTCTATTCCTTTCATACCCTATTTTGGGAAAAGAAATCAACATAAGGTCCACAACATGTAGTTCATTGGGAATGAACTCCAACAAAACAATCCAATTGAGCTGGTTCATTTTCCCCAATAACGGCATGTATCCTTGAGTGTTAATAATATATTAATCTTACATGTTTCATAATGAAATAAAATATTTTCTGTTGATTAGAAATAAAATAAAAAATCTTCGATAATATAACGCACCACTAGAAATTGATTTTATATCATCTAATAAAATGTAACAATCTATATATGTGTATCCCAATACCTTTTACTTTGTCTTTTTTTATACACAAAACCTAAATCATCCAACCTAGTGATATAAATAAGTATTGCTTTTAAATAAAGTATGTGACTTTCTTTGGGATATTATTAATATCGTTATACTGGGAAAGTGGAAAATAATATTAATTCATGTCTCTATTTACTGAAAAATAGTTCATATGATGTGAATGTATTCTATGAAAATAATTCTGTTTCCCTAATTATCTCATGTTATTTTCATCTGGGTAGCTATGAGGGTTTTCACCTCAATAGAGATATCCACTCAAACTCTTCTTTAAACAACTTTTTATTATTAGGATTGTGAGATAAATTTTCCATTTCTTTCCCAATTCCTATACAATACATGGAATATTGTCAATTCACCAATCATTGAAAATTTTAATCCACCATTTATGAATTTTAGAAACCAAATACATTGTGCTTCAACTGATCCCCAATAATTTATTTCATCGACACAACCTAGGACCATAAATCATTGTATATTTCCAATGTTTATATTCATATTGTAATCAACATCCACACACTAAAAAAAATTCTTCAAAAAACTAAACCAATAATAAATACCCTGCTCTCAGTGCTTTCATAAATACATAAGTCAACATTCAATATAGTTAAACTCCATTATTGTTGATTCAATAAGTTCCAATATGAAATTTCCATTGCATTATGTTTTGAAAATCATAAACACATTTTCATTAAGGTAAATGATCCATCACATAGAATTATTTTCAAAAAAAATTCTTTCTCTATGAAATTTTTTTCCTTACACATTATTTTCAATGATTTATTAATTTTTATCTCAAACCAAGACTAACAATTTATATCTTATGAAAAAAAATCATTTCCTTAATAATATTAAAGACTTATAGTATCTAACTGTTCTAATTCCCCAAAATCAGGACCAATAATTATTTGAAATTTTGACACTGAATTACTTGAAATTCAGACTTTGAATTCCCTAAAATTCAAACACCAAATTCCCTAAAATTGATACTCTGAATACACAGAAATTCAGACTCCAAAATTACTTGAAATTATAACTCCAAATTTCCTAAAATTATGACTTTAAATTCTATAAAATTCAAACTCATAATTCTATGAATTTCATTCATTGAATTCCTCACAGATGAGACTCTGAATTCCCATGAATTCTGACTCTGAATTACTTAAAATACTAAAAAACACGGAATCCATGTTTTTTAGAATTCAGACTCTGAATTTACTTGAATTTCTTTTCCAAATAAATCAAAATTCAGAATCTGAATATCCCTTTTCTCTAGAATTTGTCTGTAAATATTTTTAGACTCCTATTTTTAATTTACCACTAGTCCTATTAATCAAATTTTCCTATGTTACGTTACATTCGTAACAAACATTTTCATGTTTATCGGATCCTAGTTTCATAAAACATATATTTTTTTCCATTCACATAAATATATATTAAGAATGATAATGTTTCCCATGTTTTTTTCCTAATGTGATTCTGTTTAATCTTTTTTTTATTAACATCTGTCTTAGTGAAATGTGTACATGTTGCTCACAAATTAATGGAAAAATATGACTGTTGGAGGATGGATATGACAGTTGAATTGTTTTTCTTATAAATAACCCATACATTTGAAGTGTTTTAAAGATATAGATATAACATGTTGTGATGTTTTGAAGTGATTTATATAGATATAGTGTCATGTCCTCTGCGTAATATATGGAAATATTATTTAGTTTTGATCAACCTATTTATCATGATTAGTGTGACTCAATTTTTTGTTTTGTATGGTCGAGGGCCTTAGTAGATAGGATGGTAGATGTGATGAATAACTTAATGTTCAAGGGATTGTGGGGATAACAAGACATACATCGATATTCGTATCATGGGAATAACCTTGTTTGGGAAAGATAGAATTTCGTTAATGGTTAAATCAGGGAACCCTTTTCCATGGTTACTGGATACCCATGTCTTTGGGTTAAAAGATTTCCTACTTGTTTTCTTGTTGTTGTTTCATGTCTTATTTACACTATATTTTGTTGAAGAAATAATGTATACTTTTCTTATAATTTTTTATACTTGTTAAACTTCGATATAAATTGTATTCCACCTATTTTGAGGTACAATTGTTCACTTTGTATAACTTCTCTACATTTCTTTAATATTAAGTTTTTTAAATTTATGTTTCTTATAATTGTACAGGGTTCTACAGATTATTACATTGATTAAAAAAATAGGGTTTGTAAATTTAACTTGTTTAACTTTGCTAAAAATAGATATCATTTTAGTATTAAAAGGTAATGTTTTTAAACATAAACTTTACCCCCACCATCTTGCTATTGAGCATCTACATCTGTATTTCGATTCTACAATTGGTATCAGAGAAGGTCTTAGAAATACATTTACATGCATAAAAGTTTTTATTGCTAATTTTTTCTTACCGAGATTTTCATGTTCAGGTTTTTCATTAATATTTTTTTTATAAACTCTTTCTTTTAATTTGTTTTGTGGAAATTTTTTTCTTATGCAATAACAGGTTTGAATGTCAGTTTTATAGAAAATCTAAATTTTACCCAACCACCAATTTTTTATGGAAATGATTTTTAGTTTTGGAGTTATAGGATAAAGGCTCTGTTTTATTAACACTATTGTAGATAATTTTGTTATACCCACTGGTGAATATAGGATTCCTGAAAATGAAATAAGAACTTTCACAAATCCAAAAAAACAAGAATATAAACTAAAATTCAAGATAAACAGTAATATTTTTGGTTCCATGAATATGAATATATACAGTAAAATATCATCTTGTGAAACAACAAATAGTATCTGGAAGAAACTTGAGGTTACACATTTAGGAACAGAAAAAGTGATAGAAACTAGAAGAGCTATTTCATGAGTATAATATCATTGATTTATGTTTTTTATGCATAAAAAAGTTTTCAAATTTTAACAATGATTTATGAGTATCTATAATAGCCTAAAATCTATGGAAGAGAAAGGCCTTGATGAAAATGTTATTTTAGAAAAGATAATTGATATTATTCCTAATGATTGGGAATCTAAATGGATAGATATTGATTAAAATAGAAACTTTTCTAACATTACTCTTGATGTGTTATTTGAGACTCTTATTCAGCAAGAATATATAATGAAAAGAGATTATGATTTTAATTAGAATAAAAATGGTAATGGATGCTTTTATTTTACTACTACATCAAAATACAAGAATCCAAAAATTGTAACAAGATCTAAAGCAATGAATTTTATTATTATATCTGAATCAAGTGATAGTTAATAATAAAAGAATGAATTATCCAATATTGCTCGAAGGGTGAACAATATTGTGGAAAAGAATGATTTTATGTTCAAATATAAGAAGACATACATAAAGGACATTAATTATTCTGATGTAACTTGTTAGGAATGTAGAAGTGCAAGACAAATAAGACATTATTGTCATGTGCTCAAGAGAAAATAATGAAAGGAAAAACGTTTAGAAAGGAATGAAAATAAATACAACAAATTTAAGGATTATAATGTCATAATGACTAATGACACTTATAGGGCTAGTGGTGGTGAATCTTCATTTGAATCTTCAGGATATGAATAATCTTGTAAGAAGAATATCGATTTTAATTCCATATTAAATATTGAAAATCATTGTCTTATGGCTAAGGTACACAATGTTGAATCATTAACCAATATTTCTATAAATAAAAATTCGCTTAATTAATAATACTATCATTCATGTAATGAATAATCATACTCATCAGAATATAATACTTTAAATTCATTTTAATAAGTTTATAGGTTTTTTAAATTCATTGAAAATGAAATTAGATTGATAAAAAACAAGTTACGAATTAATATTCAAGAATTTTAGTTTCAACAAAATAATTATTAAATCATTCTAAAGGTCATGTTTAGAAAACACTATATTTTTAAAATGACTCTAAAAATCATATTTAAGTAAATTATGAGAAGGATAAACGTTCAAAGGTTCTTAAAAATTATAAATATAAGAAAAAGAAATTAAATTATAACATAAAATCTAAGACTAATGACTATGAGGATATAAAATTAATCATTATAGTAAAATCTGAAATATTTCCCTATATGAAACTATTATCAAATATTTCTTCGGGATGAAAATAATTTGAAAAAAATGTACTCAAAACATATTACTCTTAGTAATAGTAATGGATATGGTTATACTAATACACAAAATGTTATTAGTCATACTTATCATGTTCCTGAATATGCTATTATTTTGAAATAATTTTGAAAGTGGTGGACACTATGCAAAATGTTTTCCTTAAATAAAACCCAATCCTTGGATTTTAAAAAATATTATTTTCAATGATAATGTGGATACATAATATTCTAATATCTAACAATTCTGAATCCAAGAAATATTGGATTCCTAAAGAGTAACTATTTTATTTTCATGAAAATAAATGTTGTACCAACAACAAGACATGGTGCCTGAATAGTAGACTTTCTCGATACAGGACGGGTAACAAAAGCTTCATTTAAAAATTTATAAATGCATATGGAGGTAAAGTAAGTTTAAGAGAAAATTATTTGGGAGAAAGTTTTGGTGTAGTTGAAAATATTCTTCATGGTAAAGTATTAATTTCAAGTTTTTGATTTTTTAATGGTATTAAACACAATCTTATAAGCATAATACAATTATGTGATGAATGTTACCTGGTGAAATTTAGGAATGATAAATGCTTTGTACACAATTCCATTGAAGTGTTTATTCTCTCTTCCCATAGGCATGATAGTGTTTATACACCTATCTTAGAAGACCATAGGATCCAATACATACCTTGCCTCAGTGCATGGATGAACATTTTTGGAAATTTCATAGAAGATTGGAGATTGTAACCAAACGAACCTATGAAAAATATAAAATAAATGACTTGTTAAGGGTTTACCAAAGAATAGATCTGAATCTTCAAAATATTGTTATCCTTGTGAACATATCAAGAAACAAAAGTCAATATTTAAATCATTCAATAAAGTCTCATATTTTGATGCATTATAGCTACTGGATATGAATATTTTTGGTCTATCGCCAATTGGAAGTATTGGAGAAAAATATTATGTATTTTTTTAGTTTATGATTATAGTATATTAACTTGGGAATATTTTCTAGGAATGAAATATGAAAAATTTTCTTATTTTAAATCATTTTTAGAAAATGTAATAAAAAAGAAAAACCTACAATGATAACTATTAATATTGATCATGAGGTAGAATTTGAAAATTCATATTTTGAATCATTTCTTAGTAAAAAAGGAATTATTCATAAATTAGTATGTCCATGAAATCCTAAATAAAATGGTGCTCTCAAAATATGAAATCGGTTTCATCAAGAGATAACTAGAACCATGTGGAGTGCATTATTTATTGCTAATCAATTTTTCGATAAAGATGTAAAAAATTCTTGCTACACTATAAATTGATTTTTAATCCAATCTTCTCTTAATAAAACACAATATGAATTGTGGATGGGAAGAAACCCTATTGTTTCTTATATCAATGTTTTTGGATAAAAATTATTCATCTGGAATACTAAAAACAAATTGCATAAATTCGCACCCAAATCTGATTATTAAATTTTACTAGGCTATTCCACTACTAATAATGCTTATAGAGTTTTAAAAAAAACATCTGGTACTATTGAGTATTAAATTCTTATTAAATTCCATGAAACATATACTTTTTTTAAAACATATATATTTGAATGAGTTTTCAAAAACTGATTATCAATCCATCATGGAAGATTCATCTAATAAGGAAACTATTCAAGAAAATGTTTCTAAATTATTTTCCCAAAAATATTTTTTACCATATGATGATGAATAGGTTTTAAAAAACCCAAATAATTTGTTTCTTAAAAATAAGCCGAGTGATATTATTAGAGGATATGTAAATGAACCTATAAGGACTGGATTTTAGTTAAGAAATGAATGAGAAAAACTATCATTCTTTTCCCAAATAGTACCTAAATTCTCTAATGAATATTTTGGTGATTAAGATTATAGTAAATCTATACAAGATAAACTAAATGAATTCCAAATAGACAAAGTATAGACCTTGGTTAATATACCTAAAATAATATCAGTAATTAGGGTTAAATGGGTCTTCATAGATTAATGTGATGATAATGGAATCATTGAAATATATAATTGTAGATTAATTTCTAATGGCTATAGGAAATAGGAATGAATAGTATATAAAGTAACATTTTCTCCAGTAGCTAGACATGAATCTTTTCGTATTCTATTATCCTTTTTAGCGGTATTAAATTTTGAACATTTTCAAATGGACATAAAATGTGCTTTCTATAAATGATATGTTCAAGAAGATGTTTATGTTAAAAAACTATAGGTTTTTTTAGAAAAAAAACATTTTGAACATGTTTTCAAACCTTCCAAATAATTATATTGACATAAACAATCCACTAGTGCCTGGTATGATAGTCTCACTATATTTTTGATTGAAAACTATTATATTAATGGACCTGTTGGCCCAAATAGTTTTATAACAAATGATATAAAAAATGTTTCAATTGATCAAATTTATATTTATGATTTTATATTCAGATCAACTCTACAATCCTTAACTAATTCATTTGCGAAGATAATGAAATCAGAGTTTGACATGATTATGATTGGTGAGTTATCATTTTTCCATGGATTTCAAATTCCTCAAAACCCATAAGGAAATTATATATGTCAACATAAGTATATGTAATATATTCCAAATATGTATGCACATGAAAAAACTAAAAGTATAAAAACTCTAATCGGTTCCGCAATCTCTCTTGATATTTATGAAGTAAGGAAACTAATAGAAAAACCATCTTTTAGATGTATAAAAAGAAGATTATTATACTTAATATATTGTCATCCAGATCTAATGTTTTTTGAATTTTTATGTGAAAGATAAAAATCTAATCCAAAGGAATCACATTTAAATGAAATGAAATGATTTTTTTGTTATTTAATGTTAGCCATAGATTTAAGACATATTTATTTTTTTCGAAAATATTTAGTTTAAAAATAAAATTTATGATAATTTAGGTGGATGTTGAATGGATATGAAATGTATATCTAGAACATTTCATTTCATAAGAGATACATTGGATTCATGGAAATGAAATATGTATCAATCAGTTGCACTTTCCACTACTGATGCTAAATATTTACCAGCTGTAAGTTATTGTGCTAAAGTGTTGTGTATATAACACACTCTCACTAACTATGGCATGTATTTTACCAAGAAAAATATATTGTGTGAAAATACTAGTTCTATTTCCACTTGAAAAAAACCCTTCACATCACACTCATGAAAAACACATAGATATTACATGTCATTATCTTATTGATCACACACTAAAAGGAGATGTAGTTCTTTAATTTATCAGAATAAAAGAAAAACTTGATGACATTTTAACAAAATCATTACCCATTGATAGGTTTTAATATATTAAAAAAATTTAAGAATGATAATAGTAAGTTAATCTTTTATATTAACTTTTTGTTGAAACCTGTCTTCTTGAATTATAAAATAAATTTTCATAGGGGGAGTACATTTTTTTATTCTAACTAAAAAATTTCCATTCTTTAATATATATTTTTTCCGAACCTAAAATTTATCCATTCCTAAATATTTTTTTGTATCCTAAAATATATCATTTCCTAAATATTACTTTTTCCGTACCATAATTTTTCCATTTCCTAATAGATTTTTAACCTAAATTTTATCCATGCCATAATAATTTTATTAGAATCTGTATTTTTCCTTTCCATAATAAATTTTTTTGGTAACTACATTTTTCTTTTTTGGAATCTATTTTCTTCAAGAATAACCATATAATTATTGAAAACTAATTCTATATAATCTGCAATGTATGTTTTCTTATATAAATCCTTGATAATGTATTTTTTATATGTTGGTATTTTTATATTGTTCTAGGAAAAATCATATCAGATCCACATTCCAAAAATCCTATTTTTCATAAAATCTCCAAATTTTGGATCCTTCAAATCCTTCTTCAGAATTTATATCATTCATCAAATAAGATCAAGCATATATCAAATGATTAGATTTCTTAATCCCCTTACGCCATAGTCACCTCATGAAATTTCCTTGAAAAATCAAAAGGATTCAAATAGGGAACTCATAGATTTGAAACTTTAAAGAGAATGGTTGGTCAAACCAAATATCATTCTAATGTATGATTCCACGACTTCAAATGTAATAATGCTGAAAAGTTGGAAATGACTTTTTATAGCCCTGCCAAAGAATAATGATCTTGTGTATCATTTTCTCCATACTAAATTCTAGTATTCAGTATGTTTTTATGAAGTAGGGAGAAATGTCTTCATTCTAAATTTATAGAAATAATTTCTCATTTTTTTCAACAAATATACAATTTTTCTGGATATTCCGTACGATGGATACACTATCATTTTCTCTCAAAAATAACCAAACAAGGGTTGATGTTTTGAGAAGGTTAAGAAATCGAGTTCCCAGAGCATGAAGGAATTAATTCACCCAAGAAAAACCACCTTAAAACCAACTATACATATTGAGATTTATGGATTGTAACGCCCCGACCCCAGCTACCCAGAGTCAGTGAATTACTTTGTAACATTAGCATGATCACAAAAGATCAAGTCTCGAAAGACCGATTAGTTTAGTATCCTTGGAAACACTTGAAACATTCATAAGTCTTACATTACATCATAAAGTGAAAAACTAATAACAAAGTCTTCATAGTCCACACTCATATCCTCTTCTGTCTATCCCTGCAGGTCATTCATAAAATACTTTTTTCACATCCTGGAAAATATTAAAACATTGAAAGGGGTGGGCTCAGATGCTCAGTAAGGATAACAATATTGCAGATGCTTTCATAAATAAACATTAACAATTAAGGAAATGTATAACTAAAACAAAAGCCTTTTAAACATGAAATTAAACATAATATAGAAAAAGTAAAATGATATAATGCCATTTACTTATTCACAAGGATATTATACTGGTCGAATAATCACATGAAACATCAATAACCACTTTCATAATGATGGAATGCATAATTCCAGACTATCATAACCACGCATCCAAGGCCTCGTTCCAAGACAGTAGTTTGTCTCATGAGACCTACCAATGCATCGAGGAGCTATAGCGGGCTCCACCCATCACTTATTAAGTCCAATACATTCCTCATATGAATAGGTTTAAACATATCATAAACCATAACATAATCATATCACATAAAACATGCATAAAGGAAACATGACATTTCCACATTTCAATCACAAGATATCAATACAACACATTGATATAATAACAACACTTTCAAAACCATTTTCAATACCAAAATAAAAGAATGTTAAAACTTTGTATTTATTTTTCATTAAAAAAAGTGATGGCTTATAGAGGAAGCCGAAACTCAAATAATGGTCATGGTGGTGGAGAAGTCGTTGTCGCCACATATGTATATAAAGAAAAACATTCCCTTTTTGTCATTTAGTAAAACTCTTCATATAAAAAAGATTCCTTTTGAATAAACGTAAAAGTCAAAGGGGTTTATACACCGTATAAAAGAAAGTTGTGTATAAAACCAAATATGCCTCAATGAAAGGAGATTGAGACGAAGTTCTTAAAAAGATAATTTTTTTAAATAAAGTACATCTATCATGTTTATTCACTATAAGTACACATAAATAAATTACAAATACAAGATTGGACATAATAATATCATGACATAATTTGAAAGTAGGAGATTAACCCAATGACTGGAAATTGGGTTAAGATGTTCCCTTACCTTGTGTCCGACTTGATTTGACCATTATTTAACCTCCTGAATAATAAACTAGAGTTAATATCTACCATTTTCAATTTCATTATCCTTTTTATATCACTTTTTACAATGTTATGAACATTATGTAATTATTTAAGTTAATAACGGTCGTTTTGTCGATTAATGGTACTTGAGTCAACAGTAAACTTCTTATAATTACAAGTTGTTTATGTGGTAGAATATCCATTATCTCCAGAATTATATTCATTATTTAGATTTCATATATATCATATATATCCAGTATATACATTCATTCGTAATATTACGTAACATTTAGAGGTAAGAAATGAAATGCACCGTTCATGGAGATGGTAAACCGTACGTACACATGAACGCTACTTTCATTTATATTTCGTATTGAATGGGATGAAGTTATAATTATATAAAGGTATAATATAATTACAGTATAATATAATGTATAGTACCATTTACTCCATCCTTTATACATCCCACATATGGCATTAACGATTCAAATCACTTTGAGGGGCCGGTAGTCCGCACTTCCTAAAATGAAAATATCGCGTTTAACCATAATGGAAACCATAAAGGTATGCCATAAATGAAAAATAAAAAATTATAAGGAAAACAAAAACATAATATATATCATATATAAAAATAGTGTCATCATAATGTCCACCATGAGAGGTGTTATATGAGTGTTGAACAATCATTGTTTCGTGAGGAAAAAATTCGCCATCCACAGAAACAGTATGTTCATTAACCATTACATGTAGGTGTGTATAAGTGTAGCACGAATCCTTCTTATAACAACATCCTAGTATATTGAGGATACTGGTGTTGTTACAAAATAAATGAATAAAAAGTTTTTAGGGGGTTGTAGTAGAAAAATAAAACAAAACAACATTAGAGAAGACATTACCTTAAAATCGGGTAACACTTTTTGATTTGAGCCAATGGCTTCCTTGGGAAGTGTTCTGCCCAAAGTGAGGATTATAGTAGTAATAGGGGGAAGTTGTGAGATTATTTGGGCAGAGGTTGGATGATCCAAATGGCTTGAAAGTGTGAATGAGGTGGTAGAGGTGGGGGCCTTTTATAAGTGGAGAGGAGGGGCACTCTTGGAAAGTAAAGAAAAGTCACTTTATTATAAAATGAGTTTCGGATTTTAGAGGTCCCAAACATATATAATTAGAGGCTAAGGTGATAAGGGTTAGAAATATACTCATCCAATAGGTTTTTGACAAGTTTAAGCCTTGGAGTTTACATTATCTTTTCATTTTATTTAAATCGTTAATTAATGAGGTAATCGCGACATCATCATGGTGTCATAAATAATTTTATTATTTAATGTCCAAAAATTATAAAAAAAAATACTATGATGTAGGAAATCTTTTTATCTTTCCTATGACTTTTTATAGTCAAAAATATTACTTCTATAACCCCATGTAAAAATTGTTTTAGTAAAACATTTCATGTTTGTGTTATTTTTTACTTTATCATTAAATAAATGGTATTTATGTAATTTTCCAACTAAAGTGGCTCCATGGGGTCCCCAAGTTGACCCATGGATTGTCTTGGTCGGAAATGGCACATCTAATGAGTGTAGGACATGTGTCAAGCTCATCTCATATTATTAAAACATTATTTTTACCTTAAACAACACTAATTACCTCTAACCGCGATTAAGAACTTAGAAGTTACTATTCACCAAAAATTATTTTAATCTCATTGAACCACATTTTACTTCTTAATGACAACCATGTCTATCGGATTTTTGAAATTCAAAACACAGAAGTGGTAATATTTCATTTAAACGAAAAATTAGTTTTTTAACTACCACTTAGTGGTTTCCCTATTCATCAAAAATTGAAGTTTTTCAGAATAATGCCAAAATATCACCCTAAACTATAATTGATATTCCAAATTCAAAAATTATGTCTATTTTACAAAATTCCAAACTTATAAGTTGCATTAATTAATTTTATAATTAATTCCCGTTGTAACAACAAATAGCGTGTTTTTAAGAAACAACTTATATCAAAAGATTGGAAATTGTTTATGTCCAATTTCAAAGTGAAATTAATTATAATGAACACCATTGGATAAAATGGTAAAAATATATTCTAACTATACTTTAAAACCAATCAATAGTATAATTTATCACTATAAATTATTTTTATTAAAAAAGTTGTTTTAAGTATTTTTCACTATTCATAAAAAAATTGGAGGTTCTCAGAAAAATACCAAAAATTCAACATAGGAAAATTTCGATTTTACAAATCCAAAAATGAAGTCCATTTTGAAATATAAAATTTCTATAATTTTAAAAAGTGGTTATTACTATTCATAACAGCTACTTTGATTAGTCGCGGTGTGTTAGAACTCGAACTTGCGTACAATGCAAGCTATTGCATTATTGAAAGAGAGGCGTATCGTGGAAGCTCGGTGTGTTACATTCTCCCATCATTCAATAAATTGCATCCTCACAATTTGAAAATGTTCTTCGAAAGTAAAAGGTTGAAAATAGAAAATACCTTTGTGGAAAACCCACATCGGAAATAGGGTTAATAAAAATATAACTTTAAAAGATTGAAAGATAAGTACAAAGGTCACCCGAGATAGCCCATACTAGGATTCTATGAAAATATGGATATAGAGGAGAAAAAAACCATCAAGGTCTGACGGAGAGTTGTAGAAAACATGATTAAGAGAAAGTTAACCATAAGAAAATCACAAACTTGTGATTGGTTAAACGGTCATTGAATCCCCAGTTGGAAAAGTTAACCGGCAACATTTTTGTTTTAAGTTACCTTTTATAAAGATGAGGAATTTATTTAGGAGATTTACTAAGAATGTAAGGGAATATGCATACTTATTATGTATACTTTCATTTTTTAATAAATTTTTACCACAAACCCATCTTTCACTCTAAAAGGTAATAGAACTCAATAATATTCTATTTATCCTTATTGTATAAGGTTCCAAATATTAACACATTCCATTTAGATTAGTAAAACTATTTTGTAATAACCAGGGACTTCATGTAGGATAGTGGTAGGTAATAAAGGCCTGTCACACTATGGTTGTGGGTTCGATTCCTGCAGCTTTGTCCGATGTGACGGGTTATGCCCCACCCTGCAGGTTGTCCTTTTTCTAAAACTATAGTATCATAATATTCCAAAAATAATATTCAGAAATGTTTTAACCTTAAACAATACTATCCATGGTTCAACTTAATCCATTCCAACCTTATTAGTTATCAAAAATACCTCTGTCCAGACTTTCTCTTAAAGGTCTCTAAATTCCAAAATCAATTGTATCATCAGATTCCTCAAACAAGGTAAAGTTTCTCTTTTTGTCACATACAAAAATATGATTACCTTCATCATATTAAAACCTTAATGAAATCAACATGTACTGCAGTATAATCCTTATATATATATCACATTATTCTAATAACCAGAATATAATCCATGAGTCCAAAAGCACCAATACATTAATTATTCCACTTCAACTGTAGTCACATCATAAAAGTGGCCTTGATCCCTTGGCCTTTTTTGAGATAAGTTTCCTTGACGCTTAGGAAATTCATTTTCATAATGACCCATTTCCTATAATTATAGAATTCAACATTGATAGCCTCTTTCATTCCCTTACAATCACGAGCCTGGTGACCTTTTTCTCCACATTTGTAACAAACTCCTATTCCTTTTAGGCATGTACCAGGGTGATTCTTCCCACAATTATCACATAATGGAAAATCCTTCTTTCACTTTTTCCCTTTATCGGTCTCTTGTTCCACCGTTCTCTTCTTCTCTTGCTTTACATTGTTGTCATAAGACTTAGAGAATTCCTTTTCTGTCTTGATAGCACATGAGACTATATCCTCATATGTTGAGAAAGATTGTGATACTAAAGCTCGACGGATAAAAGGTTTTAACCCATAAAAGAAACGATCAATCTTACTTCATGGGTTACGTATATAATCTACAGCATGCCTCACAAACCTTGTAAAGTGAGCCTCATACTTTGCGACATTCTCATCCTCCTTCTGCCTCAGACTCAAAAATTGTCTTTCCATATCTGCTCGATGGTCACAAGGAAAGTATTTTTCTACGAAAATCTCTTTTAACTCCCTCCATTCCATATTCGATACATCATCATCTTCCTTTGTGTTATGAATCAGCGACCACCACTGATTGGCTTCTCAAGTGAGGTGGTAAAGTGCCATGACAACTTTCTCCCTTTCGCTACTCCCCAAGGCATGGAATATTTTCTCTAAGGAGTTTATCCATTGCTCAACTACTAATGGATTTGTACCCCGATTAAATGTTGGTGGTTGTTGCCTCATGAAGCGTTCTAACATTGATCCTCCACGTTGCGGATCCGGGTGCTCCATACGAGTAAGGTTATTATTCATAACCTGAGTGAGTTGTCCCAGTATTGTAATAAGTTGATCAGCACCAGTTGTATCTCCAGCTCCATAAAAATTATCTTTATTAGGAGGGAAACCCCTACACGGAGTGCATGCATTGATACGGTTTCCATTCCTTCCACTAGGCGCCATTTCTAAACAATGGCATAAACTAGATTAGTTTACATAATTCCATACTTATAAAATAATTTACATAAATTGAACTATTTATGGATATAATCCATAATTATAAAAATGTTTTCTTTGATGAAGTATATACTCATAACCCTTCATATTGGTTTGTAAAGAAAATGAGAATTATCCTAAGCATATCCCTCAGGAGTGTCGTAACCAAGAGTGCAACAAGGCCCGTTGTCGTGCACCAGTTCCCATTCGAGTCTAGCTCAAAGCGGTGTTTTCTGGTTTTACCCCTAGGTACATCTGTGCTAGAGCCGCCTCTACCAGCTCGTATCCAGACAGGGATGTATTGTTTGGAAAACTCACGAAATCTCTACAACAACAAAATTCGAGGAAGTTCTTCTATACTAATCCTCAAAGTCTATATTTGGGCTATGTGCTCTAATCAGTGTTTATCTAAATCTTTCTTCCAAGGTTAGTACTAAACTGCCTCTGATACCAACTGTAACGCCCCGACCCCAGCTACCCAGAGTCGGTGCATTACTTCGTAACATTGGCATGATCACAAAAGATCAAGTCTCGAAAGACCGATTAGTTTAGTAGCCTTGGAAACACTAGATACATTCATACGTCTTACATTACATCATAAAGTGAAAAACTAATAACAAAGTCTTCATAGTCCACACTCATATCCTCTTTTGTCTATCCCTGCAGGTCATTCATAAAATACTTCTTCACATCCTGGAAAATATTAAAACATTGAAAGGGGTGAGCTCAGATGCTCTGTAAGGATAACAATATTGCGGAAGCTTTCATAAATAAACATTAACATTTAAGGCAATGTATAACTAAAACAAAAGCCTTTTAAACATGAACTTAAACATAATATGGCAAAAGTAAAATGAGATAATGCCATTTACTTATTCACATGGATATTCTACTGGTCAAATAATCACATGCAATATCAATAACCACTATCATAATGATGGAATGCATAATTCCAGACTATCATAACCACGTAGCCAAGGCCTCGTGCCAAGACCACAAATAAGATTTTGTCAAGGCCTCGTGCCAAGACACTTGTAACACCCCAGGATTTCAGAGTGTGTTATTTCTTCAAAATAATTCAATAACTTGCACTACACGCAACACCGAGTTCAATCACACCATGACTTACAAAAAAAAATCCATTCAAAAGAGGTTATGAATAGTATTATCTAAATTTTAAACTTTATATAATCCTTATAATTTTAGAATCCATATTATGAGTTTCTTAGATATAATGCAAGAACAAATTCATTTTCAGTATTGCACTTTTATCAACTTTTAATAGTGAACCCTTTTTAAATACAATATTTTAAACTTTTTGACTAAATGGGGACATCAAAAATTTAAAATGAAACATCCCAAGCTTCCACGGTACACTTTCTTTGAATAATACAGTAGCGTGTGTTGTACGCAACCTTGAGTTTTAACACACACCACAACCAATCAAACTAGCCGTTATGAATAGTAATACCTACTTTTTGAAATTATATATATTTTATATTTGAAAATGGACTTCATTTTTGGATTCGGAATATCAAATTTAGCCTAAGGTGAAATTTTGGTACTTTTCGGATAACTTTAATATTTTGATGAATAGTGAAAATTACTAAATTTTAATTAAAAACTACTTTTTTAATCAAAATAATTAATAGTGATAAATTATTAATTTGAGTGGTTTTAAAGTATATTTAGAATATATTTTTACCACTTAATATAATTTTGGTCATTGGACATAATTTTACAATTAAACCGAACATAAACAAGTGTCAATCTTTTGATAGTTATTATCTCTTAAAAACACGCTTTTTGTTTTGACAGCGGGAATTAATTTTAAATTAATTTCTGCCACTTCTGTGTTTTGAATTTAGAAAAATGGATTCCATATTTGGAATCAGGATGTTCCAATTGTGTAAATAGGTAACTTTTATTTTTAGACATTTTGAAAAATTACTGCGGTAAATATTTTATTTACCATGGTTAAGGGTAAATCCGATAAATAAGGGTTAAAAAATAATATTATAATAATACTAAATTACCCTAAAACGTGTCTTAACCCTATTGGTTGATACATGGTCGACCATGGGCATCTTTGTGTCAATTTTTGGACCCCATGGATCCACTTGTAAGTGATAATGACACTTTATTTTAATTTAGTTAAAATGAATACAAAAATGACACAAGCATATATCTTTTAGAACAACAATTTTTACATAGGGATATATATGTTGGATTTTAGATTATAAATATTCATTAGAAAGATAAAAAGATTTCCTACATAATGATATTTTATTTATAATTTTTAGACATTGAATAATTTATTTTATTTATGACACAATGATGATGCAGTAATTACTATAATAGTGAAAAATTAAAATAATTGATATTATAAATACCCAAATAAATATAATATGAAACTTTTAATGAATTAAACTAATTTTATAGGCTAATATGATATATTAGGATTGATTTAATGGACTTTGTTCGAAGTAATCAATCTGTTATGAGTTTCACAAAAATCAACTATTGAATAGTGTCAAAATTGACATAAAAGATTTCTTAAAACAAATATTATATTATTAATTGATATTAAATTCCTAAAAATCTATGGTTCGGACAAGAGACTTATATTATGATAGGTTAATCATTAATGGACCACTTGGGGGTCTCTTGGATGTATATAGTAAGTTTATTAACCATATTATATAAAAATACAAAGAGACATTGTAAAAGTGAAACTAATTAACTTAGAGTTAATACTTAAAGATAAGGTTAATATAAGTACCCAAACCTGTCTAAATTCTATTGGTTGAGTGGTTTTCGACCTATCCCCACCTTAACCTTTTAATAATAAGCTTTGGAGCCATTAGAAACCTAATAAGAATTTATTATAAATTAATATTTCTAGCTTTTCCAAAGGTGCCCCTCACCCCTCTTATAAAAAGGGCACTCCTCCTTCTCATTTCTTCACACCTTCAAAGCCTTTTGGTTCGGCCAAAATCTACCCAAATACTCTCCCAACATCCCTCACTACAACCTAGAGGCCTTAGTTTGATCAGAAAGCCAACCTAAGGAGCCCTTTTGATCAAATCAAAAGGAAGAACCCGAAGAAGAGGAGGTTAACCTACCCCAACCAAGGAAAAGTACAAGGTAAGGGTTATTTCACAATCTCTTCATTATCCGAGGTTGTATTATACGTAATAATCTACTGGGATCTCTTTATCATCCACATCCATGTTTCTTCGAAATGTATTTCAAAACATTTTTACTATTTACAAGAATATGGGTTAAAGTCATTTATACCCTTGTTTGACTTTTTATAAGAGGTTTATAAAGGAATCTTTCCGTCGTTTTCAAAACAAGGTCCTTTTTAACCTTTTCGACAGAATTGAGGTAAGAATGTTTTTTTTAACTTATACGGCGGGTGCGGTTATTTTCCGCCGTTATAAAATCGTCGAAGCTTTCCTTACAAGCTTATAAGAATATTTTCAATGAAAATGTTTTATTTTATATGGATCTTAAATGATTTCAAAATAAAAGGAGATACTTCTTTTAAAAGAATTTTGATTTCATCTATGTCAACATCCTTTGATGGATTTTAAGATTATTTGAAGTTGATTTATTATAATACAAAACTTCTATATTGTATTGAAGGTTTTGTGATATGTTTGAATGTGGATGTGCTATTTTATACCATTCATAGTTTATGGTGAAACTATTGACATTTCGTATGCTAGTTTTAACCCGAATGTTTATGTTATATTTCAAACTTTTCTTCAGATGAATGTGCTAAACAAGTATGTTCCGGGTTGGGGACCGGTAAAAGTAAGACCTCCAGGTTGGGGACTGGTTAAAGTAAGCCCTCCAGGTTAGGGACTGGTAAAAGTATGCCCTCCGGGTTGGTGTCCGGTTATTAGAGGCACTCCGGGTTGGTGTCCGGTTATTAGAGGCACTCCGGGTTGGGTTCCGGTTAGAAGTAACCCCTAGGTCTTGGGATGAGGCCTAGACAATGAAATTAACGTTTGGCATTATGCATTCCAACATTATGAAAATGGTTATTGATTTTTGCATGTGATTATTCGATTAGTAGAATATCCATGTGAACAAGTAAATGGCATTATTTCATTTTACTTTTGCCATACTATGTTGAAGTTCAATTTTAAAAGGCTTTTGTTTTAGTAATTCATTGCCTTAAATGTTTATGCTTATTTTGAATGTTCCGCTATATTGTTATCCTTACTGGGCATTTGAGCTCACCCCTTTTCTATGTTTTATTTTTCCCAGGTAGTGAAGAAGTAAATTATGAATGACTTGCAGGGATATTATGAGGGGTTAATAGTGTGGATATGAAGACTTTTTTGTTGTAGTGGTTTTTCACTTTGAAATGTAATGTAAAACTTTATGATTATATCTAGTGTTTCCAAGGCTACTAAACCAATCGGTCTTTCGAGATTTGATCTTTCTTGTGATCATGCCAATGTTACGAAGTAATGCACCGACTCTGGGCAGTTGGGGTCGGGGCGTTACAGTTGGTATCAGAGGAGGTTTAGTACAAACCTTGGAAGCTAGATTTAGATAAACTCTGATTAGAGCACGTAGACCTAAGATGAACTTTGAGGATTAGTGTAGAAGAACTTCCTAGAATTTTGGTATTGTAGAGATTTTGTGAGTTTTCCGAGCAATACATCCCTGTCTGGATACGAGCAGGTAGAGGCGGCTCTGGCACAGATGTACCTAGGGGTAAAACCCGAAAACACCGCTTTGAGCTAGACTCGAACGGGAACTGGTGCATGACAACGGGCCTTGCTGCACTCTTGGTTACGACACTCCCGGGGGATATGCTTAGGATAACTCTCATTTTCTTTACAAATCATTATGAAGGGTTTATGAGTATATACTTCCTCAAAGAAAACATTTTTATGATTATGGATTATATCCATAAATAGTTCAATTTATGTTAAGTGTTTTATAAGTATGGGATTATGTATTTTGATTCATAAACTGATATAGTTTATGCCATTGTTTAGAAATGGCGCCCAGTAGAAGGAATGAGAACTCCAGAAATGCACATGATCCAAAGAGAAGGAAGGATCATATCTTTCATGGTCTTAAGCTAGAATTGATAAGAGAAATAGTCTCCCATGTATTATCATCATATGAAGAAATAATATCATGTGTTGATAAGATAAGTAAAGAGTTTACTGAGTCCTATGGCTTTGAAGGGAAGCAAGAGAAGAAAAGGATGGAAGAGAGAAAAATGGATAAAGGGAAGAGGGAAAAGAAGAATTTTCCCATATGTGGTAACTATGGAAAGAAACACCCTGGAAATTGCCTGAAAGGAATGGGAGTTTGTTATAAGTGTGGAGGAAAAGGGCACAAAGTACATGACTGCAAGGGTAAGAAAATGGTCTCAAATGTAGAATGCTTCATTTGCAAGGAGTTTGGACACTACGCGAACCTATGTCCCAGTCATCAGACTGTGCCGCAAATGATGATATTAGATAATAATCAAGTTATGATACTACCACAGATGAAGAGGAATGATTAGAGTTCTTATGTTGATTATGTCAATTGAGTGTTGTATCAACAATGTACTTGTTATAATAATTATGGAGTATATAAGGATTGTACTGCAGTACTATTTCATTAAGGACTTGAGATTGTGTGGAACAAAGAAAAGTGACTCAATAGCAGGATAAATTTTTGGAAAATATATGGTTGAGAGAATGATAAATCATAATATAGTTCTGATACTGAGATAGTGACTTTGGAATAATATGTGATTGTTTTGGATAAATTATATTGGATATTCGTGACTACCCTGGAACTGATTAATGATTTGTATATTCCATCATTGTTGGGGTTTAAAACATTTTTGGATTAATGAAGTATATCCAGCTTTCTATATGGAATAAGGGAGCATGAATGTAATCAATAAGGAATATGGTAATTCAGGATGTTTCGGTGTATTAAAAGAATACATGATGAAGGTATTCATATGCTATTACAAGGTAAAAAGGTTCTACATTATGTTTACCTTACTTATAAATGTTGTACTGTGAGTTTGGATAGAAGTATTTTGGATAGTTCTAGTTTGGATTATTTTGGATTGCCATAAAAGGACAACCCAGAGGTCGGGCGGCAACCCGTCGCGTCCGGCAAGGCTACGAGACTTGAACCCGCAACCGAAGGGCGACAAGGGTGTATCACCTACCACTAGCCCACGAGATGTCCTGGATTAAATAATGTAGTTTTTATTAAAAGATTTTATAGATGAATTATAAATTCGTTTATTTTGGAACCCTATACGAATAGTGTAAATAGAATTCTTTTACATTCTATTATCTTTTAGAGTGAAAGATGAGTTTGTGGTAGAAATTTATTAATGGATAAAACTCTAATTATAAAGTAAGTATATCTCCTTATGATCTTAGCCAATCTCATAAATAAATTCCTCAATATTAAGAAAGGCAACTTAGAACAAAAATGTTTTCCTAGATGGTACCTTAAATCATCACTAATTTATGGCTTTGGGATTGTTGTCCTTTTCATAGCCATGTTCTCTACCACTCTCCATCAGATAATTGATGGTTAGATTTTTCTTCCATATCCATATTTTCCTACATGGAACCCTAGTATGTGTTATTTTCGGTAATCTTCATACTTTCGACTCTTTATTTTAAATAGAGGCCGCATTAATTCATTTTTTGATGTGGGATTTCAACTAAGATATTTTGAAACGTCAAAAATGTGTTATCCTAATACCCTATGTTTTGTTAAACCGATGGTATTTCAAATCATCATAGATTGATGAATTTAAGGACCTCAATTTTACACTTGTTTGTGATTGATGACCTCAATCACTACCTATAAATATTTACGTTTTTCCTCCAATTATATGTCTCTAATTGCCACCAATGTTCTCCTAATCGAGATCATAATTTGGTGGTGACCCTTTGATTTCTCTTTTCCTCATATTAAGACTAAATTTTAGTAACCCAATTTCCGATGTGGGTTTTCCCACAAATATATTATCTATTTTCAACCTTTTATTTTCGAAGAACAATTTCAAATTGCGAGGACGCAATTTATTGAAGGAGGGGAGAATGTAACACCCCAGGATTTCAGAGTGTGTTATTTCTTCAAAATAATTCAATAACTTGCACTACACGCAACACCGAGTTCAATCACACCATGACTTACAAAAAAAAATCCATTCAAAAGAGGTTATGAATAGTATTATCTAAATTTTAAACTTTATATAATCCTTATAATTTTAGAATCCATATTATGAGTTTCTTAGATATAATGCAAGAACAAATTCATTTTCAGTATTGCACTTTTATCAACTTTTAATAGTGAACCCTTTTTAAATACAATATTTTAAACTTTTTGACTAAATGGGACATCAAAAATTTAAAATGAAACATCCCAAGCTTCCACGGTACACTTTCTTTGAATAATACAGTAGCGTGTGTTGTACGCAACCTTGAGTTTTAACACACACCACAACCAATCAAACTAGCCGTTATGAATAGTAATACCTACTTTTTGAAATTATATATATTTTATATTTGAAAATGGACTTCATTTTTGGATTCGGAATATCAAATTTATCCTAAGGTGAAATTTTGGTACTTTTCGGATAACTTTAATATTTTGATGAATAGTGAAAATTACTAAATTTTAATTAAAAACAACTTTTTTAATCAAAATAATTAATAGTGATAAATTATTAATTTGAGTGGTTTTAAAGTATATTTAAAATATATTTTTACCACTTAATATAATGTTGGTCATTGGACATAATTTTACAATTAAACCGAACATAAACAAGTGTCAATCTTTTGATAGTTATTATCTCTTAAAAACACGCTTTTTGTTTTGACAGCGGGAATTAATTTTAAATTAACTTCTGCCACTTATGTGTTTTGAATTTAGAAAAATGGATTCCATATTTGGAATCAGGATGTTCCAATTGTGTAAATAGGTAACTTTTATTTTTAGACATTTTGAAAAATTACTGCGGTAAATATTTTATTTACCATGGTTAAGGGTAAATCCGGTAAATAAGGGTTAAAAAATAATATTATAATAATACTAAATTACCCTAAAACGTGTCTTAACCCTATTGGTTGATACATGGTCGACCATGGGCATCTTTGTGTCAATTTTTGGACCCCATGGATCCACTTGTAAGTGATAATGACACTTTATTTTAATTTAGTTAAAATGAATACAAAAATGACACAAGCATATATCTTTTAGAACAACAATTTTTACATAGGGATATATGTGTTGGATTTTAGATTATAAATATTCATTAGAAAGATAAAAAGATTTCCTACATAATGATATTTTATTTATAATTTTTAGACATTGAATAATTTATTTTATTTATGACACAATGATGATGCAGTAATTACTATAATAGTGAAAAATTAAAATAATTGATATTATAAATACCCAAATAAATATAATATGAAACTTTTAATGAATTAAACTAATTTTATAGGCTAATATGATATATTAGGATTGATTTAATGGACTTTGTTCGAAGTAATCAATCTGTTATGAGTTTCACAAAAATCAACTATTGAATAGTGTCAAAATTGACATAAAAGATTTCTTAAAACAAATATTATATTATTAATTGATATTAAATTCCTAAAAATCTATGGTTCGGACAAGAGACTTATATTATGATAGGTTAATCATTAATGGACCACTTGGGGGTCTCTTGGATGTATATAGTAAGTTTATTAACCATATTATATAAAAATACAAAGAGACATTGTAAAAGTGAAACTAATTAACTTAGAGTTAATACTTAAAGATAAGGTTAATATAAGTACCCAAACCTGTCTAAATTCTATTGGTTGAGTGGTTTTCGACCTATCCCCACCTTAACCTTTTAATAATAAGCTTTGGAGCCATTAGAAACCTAATAAGAATTTATTATAAATTAATATTTCTAGCTTTTCCAAAGGTGCCCCTCACCCCTCTTATAAAAAGGGCACTCCTCCTTCTCATTTCTTCACACCTTCAAAGCCTTTTGGTTCGGCCAAACTCTACCCAAATACTCTCCCAACATCCCTCACTACAACCTAGAGGCCTTAGTTTGATCAGAAAGCCAACCTAAGAAGCCCTTTTGATCAAATCAAAAGGAAGAACCCGAAGAAGAGGAGGTTAACCTACCCCAACCAAGGAAAAGTACAAGGTAAGGGTTATTTCACAATCTCTTCATTATCCGAGGTTGTATTATACGTAATAATCTACTGGGATCTCTTTATCATCCACATCCATGTTTCTTCGAAATGTATTTCAAAACATTTTTACTATTTACAAGAATATGGGTTAAAGTCATTTATACCCTTGTTTGACTTTTTATAAGAGGTTTATAAAGGAATCTTTCCGTCGTTTTCAAAACAAGGTCCTTTTTAACCTTTTCGACAGAATTGAGGTAAGAATGTTTTTTTTAACTTATACGGCGGGTGCGGTTATTTTCCGCCGTTATAAAATCGTCGAAGCTTTCCTTACAAGCTTATAAGAATATTTTCAATGAAAATGTTTTATTTTATATGGATCTTAAATGATTTCAAAATAAAAGGAGATACTTCTTTTAAAAGAATTTTGATTTCATCTATGTCAACATCCTTTGATGGATTTTAAGATTATTTGAAGTTGATTTATTATAATACAAAACTTCTATATTGTATTGAAGGTTTTGTGATATGTTTGAATGTGGATGTGCTATTTTATACCATTCATAGTTTATGGTGAAACTATTGACATTTCGTATGCTAGTTTTAACCCGAATGTTTATGTTATATTTCAAACTTTTCTTCAGATGAATGTGCTAAACAAGTATGTTCCGGGTTGGGGACCGGTAAAAGTAAGCCCTCCAGGTTGGGGACTGGTTAAAGTAAGCCCTCCAGGTTAGGGACTGGTAAAAGTATGCCCTCCGGGTTGGTGTCCGGTTATTAGAGGCACTCCGGGTTGGTGTCCGGTTATTAGAGGCACTCCGGGTTGGTGTCCGGTTATTAGAGGCACTCCGGGTTGGGTTCCGGTTAGAAGTAACCCCTAGGTCTTGGGATGAGGCCTAGACAATGAAATTAACGTTTCGCATTATGCATTCCAACATTATGAAAATGGTTATTGATTTTTGCATGTGATTATTCGATTAGTAGAATATCCATGTGAACAAGTAAATGGCATTATTTCATTTTACTTTTGCCATACTATGTTGAAGTTCAATTTTAAAAGGCTTTTGTTTTAGTAATTCATTGCCTTAAATGTTTATGCTTATTTTGAATGTTCCGCTATATTGTTATCCTTACTGGGCATTTGAGCTCACCCCTTTTCTATGTTTTATTTTTCCCAGGTAGTGAAGAAGTAAATTATGAATGACTTGCAGGGATATTATGAGGGGTTAATAGTGTGGATATGAAGACTTTTTTGTTGTAGTGGTTTTCCACTTTGAAATGTAATGTAAAACTTTATGATTATATCTAGTGTTTCCAAGGCTACTAAACCAATCGGTCTTTCGAGATTTGATCTTTCTTGTGATCATGCCAATGTTACGAAGTAATGCACCAACTCTGGGCAGTTGGGGTCGGGGCGTTACAACAATAATTTGTCTCATGAGACCTACCGATGCATCAAGGAGCTATAGCGGGCTCCATCCGTCACTTATTATGTCCAATGAATTTCTCATATGAATAGGTTTAAACATATCATAAACCATAACATTATCATATCACATAAAACATGAATAAAGGAAACATAACATTTCCACATTTCAATAACAAGATATAAATACAACACGTTGACATAATAAAAACACTTTCAAAACAATTTTCAATACCAAAATAAATGAAAGTTAAAACTTTGTATTTATTTTTCATTAAAAAAAGCGATGGCTTGTAGAGGAAGCAAAAACTCAAATAATGGTCACGGCAGTGGAGAAGTTGTTGTCGCCGCATATGTACGGAAAGAAAAACATTCCCTTTTTTCGTTTAGTAAAACACTTCGTATAAAAAAGATTCCTTTTAAATAAACATAAAAGTCAAAGGGGTTTATACACCGTATAAAAGAAAGTTGTGTATAAAACCAAATACGCCTCAATGAAAGGAGATTGAGACGAAGTTCTTAAAAAGATCATTTTTTAAATAAATTACATATATCATGTTTATTCACTATAATTACACATAAATAATGTACAAATACAAAATAGGACATAATAATATCAGGACATAATTTGAAAGTAGGGGATTAACCCAAGGAATGGAAATTGGGTTAAGATGTTCCCTTACCTTGTGTCCGACTTGATTCGACCGTTATTTAACCTCTTAAATAATAAACTAGAGTTAATATCTACCATTTTCAATTTCATTATCATTTTTATATCACTTTTTACAATGTTATGAACATTATGTAATTATTTATGTTAATAACGGTCGTTTTGTCGATTTTCAGTACTTGAGTCAATAGTAAACTTCTTTTAATTACATGTTGATTAAGTTTTAGAATATCCATTATCTCCAGAATTATATTCATGATTTCGATGTCATATATATCATATATATCCAGTATATACATTCATTCATAATATTATGTAACATTTAGAGGTATGAAATGAAATGCACCATTCATGGAGACGGTAAGCCGTAGGTACGCATGAACGCTACTTTCATTTCTATTTCGTATTGAATCGGATGAAGTTATAATTATATAAAGGTATAATATAATTACAGTATAATATAATGTATAATACCATTTACTCCATCCTTTATTCATCCCACATATGGCATTAATGATTCAAATCACTTTGAGGGGGAGGTAGTCCGCACTTCCTAAAATGAAAATATCGCATTTACCCATAATGGAAACCATAAAGGTATACCATAAATGAAAAATAAAAAATAATAAGGAAAAAACATAATATATATCATATATAAAAATAGTGTCATCATAATGGCCACCATTAGAGGTGTTATATGAGTGTTGAACAATCATCGTTTCGTGAGGCAAAATTTCTCCATCCACAGAAACAGTATGTTCTTTAACCATTATATGTAGGTGTGTGTAAGTGTAGCTCGAATTATTCCTATAAAAACATCCTAATATATTGAAAATACTGTTGTTGTTACAAAATAAATGAATAAAAAGTTTTTAGGGGGTTGGAGAAGAAAAATAAAACAAAACAACATTATAGAAGACATTACCTTAAAATCGGGTAACTCTTTTTTATTTGAGTCAAAGGCTTCCTTGGGAAGCATTCTTACCAAAGTGAGGCTTATTGGAGTTATAGGGGGAAGTTGGGAGAGTATTTGGGCAGAGGTTGGCCGAACCAAATGGCTTGAAAGTGTGAATGAGGTGGTAGAGTTGGGGGCCTTTTATAAGTGGAGAGGAGGGGCACTCTTGGAAAGTAAAGAAAAGTCACTTTATTATAAAATGAGTTTCGGATTTTAGAGGTCCCACACTTATATAATTCTAGGCTAAGGTGATAAGGGTTCGAAATCCACTCATACAATAGGTTTTTGACAAGTGTAAGCCTTGGATTTTACATTATCTTTTCATTTTATTTAAATCGTTAATTAACGAGGTAATCGCTGCATCATTATGGTGTCATAAATAATTTAATTTATTTAATGTCCAAAAATTTTAAAAAATATTCTATGATGTAGGAAATATTTTTACCTTTCCAATTACTATTTATAGTCAAAAATATGACTTCTATAACCCCATGTAAAATTTTATTAGTAAAACATTTCATGTTTGTGTCATTTTTTACTTTAACATTAAATAAAAGGTATTTATATCATTTTCCAACTAATGTGGATCCATGGGGTCCCCAAGTTGACCCATGGATTGTCTTGGTCGGCCATGGCACATCCAATGAGGGTAGGACATTTGTCAAGCTCATCTCATATTATTAAAACATTATTTTTACCTTAAACTACACTAATTACCTCTAATCGCGATTAAGAACTTAAAAGTTACTATTCACCAAAAATTATTTTAATCTCATTGAACCAAATTTTACTTCTTAATGACAACCATGTATATTGGATTTCGGACATTCAAAACACAGAAGTGGTAATATTTTATTTAAATGGAAAATCAGTTTTTTAACTACCACTTAGTGGTTTCACTATTCATCAAAAATTGATGTTTTTCAGAATAATGCCAAAATATCACCCTAAGATATAATTGATATTCCGAATTCAAAAATGATGTATATTTTACAAAATTACAAACATATAAGTTACATTAATTAATTTTATAATTAATTCCCGTTGTCACAACAAATTGCGTGTTTTTCAGAAACAATTTATATCAAAAGATTGGCTATTTTTTATGTCCAATTTCAAAGTGAAATTAATTCTAATGAACACCATTGGATAAAATGGTAAAAATATATTCTAATTATACTTTAAAACCACTCAATAGTATAATTTATCAATATAAATTATTTTTATTAAAAAAGTTGTTTTAAGTATTTTTCACTATTCATAAAAAAATTCGATGTTCTCAAAAAAATACCAAAAATTCAACATAGGCAAATTTTGATATTAAAAATCCAAAAATGAAGTCCATTTTGAAATATAAAATTTCTATAATTTTAAAAGGTGGTTATTACAATTCATAACGGCTACTTTGATTAGTCGCGGTGTGTTAGAACTCGAACTTGCGTACAATGCAAGCTATTGCATTATTGAAAGAGGGGCGTATCGTGGAAGCTCGGGGTGTTACATGGATTGATGGCATCCCCATTTTGAGAATGATTGATAAGTATTCCCTTATGAATTTTTATATTTTTATTATGGATTTCATTGTGGATCTATGATAGGTAAACCATATCATTTATATTATTATAACAATCAGTAATATCAAAAATACCACCATAAAGCCTCATACAATTATGTATCCAGGTATTTTGTCAAAAATCATTATTCTTTCTTAGAATCCTTAATAATTCCATGCATTTAAAAACCAAAAAACATTAATATAAATTTGTTGTGTGATGATACTCATAAGAGTACTAAGATCAGTTTTATTATTATATTTGCAAGGTTATATTATCTTTATGAATGTGAAATTTAATCCTTGAGAATAAATTGTGAAGTAGGTGAAACGTCCAAACTAAACATCAAAGAATACCATAGAGTAAAAAACAGAATAAAAAAAGGCACCCATTCGGGAATTATATTAAGATCCACCCTAGATGAAAATGAAAAACAAATTTTTTGATGATTTGGTATCCAATTGGTGAGAAAAAAAATATGTAAAGGGAGGGAGATGTAAGTTTTTGTTAGGTGCCTTTTGTGGCTATGGCATTGAATATTACTGAATCATAAGAGCTTGAGAAGGAATATAAAGTGAAAAATATAATGATGAAATGATAGAAATCGAAATTGTCCAAGCCTTGCTTAATGATACTGAGATTGCTTCTAAACAAATCAATTTACCAAAATCTATCATGCAAGAATCAGTTCCAATAGAAGCTATGAGAAAAATTATTTCAATTCAAGGACCCATTGTAGTAGAAGAAGTAAAAATAATAATAAGAATAAGAATAATAATAAGAATAAGAATAAGAGGAATAATGTAATGATATAATCCAAATGGTAGGGTAATTCCATGTGAAGGAATGTACTTAAGAAAAGTTTTCGATCAGAACTTCTCATGTTGAAACAAGAAAAATAATCTCATAACAAAAAGATAATAATTCTCATGATGAGGTTGATAAAACTTATGATGATGAAAGTGTTAATCTTGATCTTATTCATCATGAAGATGTTAGAAATGGTGATGATGAGGATGATGTCGATGATGTTAATATAATACATGTTTCTGATAGTGATCATGAGAATCCTAGAGTCATGGAAGATATATCTATAGTAATAAAATGAAACAATTAGTTGTTGATTCGCCTGGAAAAGGTGTGTTGGTGATATATTTGAAAGATATTGTTGAAACATCCAAGAGGAAAGCTGAAGAACATGAAAATGATTTGACACTTTTAAAAGAGTTTTCTACCAAATGAGTATCTTCCAAAGGATAATATTTTTTTGTACAATATTTTAAAAAGCTAGTGGACACCAATACATTAATTTTCAGTATTGATTCGAGATGTCAGATGATTTATCAAGATATCAATCCGATGTCGGAATCGATAAGCATGTTCGTGGAAAATATTATCAAGATTAAAGTGGAATCAAAAATATTTCGTGTTGGTTATGATGCTCATATGAGAAAATTCAATGAAAAAACCAAATATTATAAGACTAATATAGATGATCTAAATGTTGTGTATGGTTTCCAAGATTCAGTAAATGATGCTTTTAAAAAGTTAGATGACACCATCAATAACATTAAAATAGATTTTTTAGAAAACCTGCATCAAGAGAATGTTTCCCAAATCCAAAAAGATATAGATGATAATGGAAATCTAAATTCATTTTCTCTAATTATGATAAGGGGTAGGGAACACTTGCAAGATTTGGATGAAAATTTAAAACATCAAGAAGGTTTGGTATTTTATCTAGTAAAATCTCTTAAGTACATAAAAAAGTAATAATTATTGTTATCGTGAAGAAGAATCAGTATCATGATCAGTCAATCAAGAAATATGAGGATGATCCCAAATTTTTTAAGATGTTGAAGGTATCCTTCAGAAATATTATGTCGAAGGAGAAGAAGGATGAATTATTCCATAAAATATGATATATTTTTTTGTATTATATATAAAAAAAATTCCTTTCAAAAAGAAATTTTTTTATACTTCCATTATTTTTTCAATTATATTTTGATCCTTTTTGCTAAAATTTTTTTTCATTCCCTCCAATCTATCTAAAAATATCAAAGGGGGAGAAAATAATGATCAAAATTATATTAATTATAGAGAATATAATTCCATAATTAAGTGTGATAATAAGTAATGAGAGATTACTTAATGAATATTTTATCAAACAAGATGAAGTAATTTTTCTATGAAAAAAGTAATATGATCATTAGGAATTTCAAAAATTATGGGGGAGTTATCCGTATTCATAAAATATCATAATTAAATGTAAATAAGTATTTCTTTTTAAGATAAAAATTGAAAACCTTATTACTCGTATTAATTGTTTAACTGTATTTAGCACATTACAATAAACGGGAAAATTGATTAGTTAATAAAACCCATTACGACTTTTACATTTCATTATGTTTTGAAAATCACAAGATCATTTTCTTTAAGGAAAATTATCCTTCTCTAATTAAATTTTAATGAAAAATTTTCTTTCTCTATGTAATGGTTTATCCTTACCACTGGTTTTTGATGACTTATTAAATGTCATCTCAAACCGAGCCCAAAAATTTTCTCTGATAAATAGACATTGAATGCACTAAATGTCAGACTCTGAATTCTCTAAAATTTAAACTATTAATTCCCTAAAATTCAATCTCCGAATTCATTTAAATTTAGACTCCAAATTCCCTAAAATTAAAATTCCAAATTCTCTAAAATCCAGAATCTTAATTGCATGAAAATTACACTTTGAGTTCTCTAAAATTTATAATCAGAATTATTTGAACATAATACTATAAATTCTTTGAAATTTAGACTGTGAATTACTCCAAATTTAGACACTGATTTCCATAGAATATTGACTTGAAATTCCCCTGAATAAAAACACTGTAATCATCAGAAATCAGAAATAGAACTAATACAAGTATAGATTTCGAATTATTTAGAATTCAGACATCAAATATCCATTTTTTCTCCAATCTATTTAAACATTTCATTAGTTTATGATTTCTAATTTTCCAAGATTATGATTATTAATATTTTTTTAATTAAGATTACATTCTTAAAATAATCTTTCATGTTTACAAATCCTAGTTTCCTAAACATGATATTGAATTACTTTGATATTATTATTTCTTAAGCATGATAATGTTTCCCATGTTTTTTCTGAAATGATGTCATTTAATATGTTTTTACCTAATTGTTGGTTGAGTGACATGTGTAAATGTATCTTAAAAATTCAAGGAAAAATATGACTATTAGATGAGAGATCCGACCACTGTAACCTTTTCTTATAAATACCCCATACATCCAAAGAGTTCAATAGATATAAAGATTACATGTTGTGGTGATGTGAAGTGAATTCATGATAGAGAAACTCTTAAGACTTATGCGATCTCTTACAATATTGTTAATCCTTGTAGAAATTCTTCTGATTTCTCAAAGTGACATGGATTTTTTGTGTGTACAATCTATGGCTTCCGGGGATAGGATGATAGATGTCCTGAATACCTTAATGATTGAGGATTTGTGGGGATAGAAAGACAGAATCTGATATTCTTATCGACGGCTTAACCAAGTGCGAGTAAAACAGAATTTCTTGAATGTATAAATCAAGGTAACTTTATTAAATATTTTTTGATACCCTTTTCTTTTTGTTAAAATATTTCGAACTTATTTACTTTTTATTGATTCATGTATTATTTAAACTATTTTTTTAATGAAAAAAATTATAATTTTCTTATACATTTATATTCATGTTTAAATCTGATATAAATATGATTCTTTATGATTTAAGGTAGAATCATTCTCCAAGTAAATAATGCTTAAATTTACTTAAGATTAACTTTTCTAATTTAGGTTTCTTAAAATTGTACTTGGGTCCTTAATGTTATCTCATTCTTTACAAACCAAATAGGTTTTGTGACTTTACATAGTTTAACTTTCTTAAACATATATTTCATTTTATGCTTAAAAGGTAATGTTTTAATAACTACAATTCACCCCCTCTAGTAATTGAGAATCTATATCTATATTTTTGATACTATTGTTCTCATCATTATTAATGATAAAAGCATCTGGTTTTTCAATATACACATCTTTAGCAATATCATTATTATGAAACACAGACATGGTTCCCATCTAGAGGACATTAACCCATATGTTCACTACAGTGGTGAATAATAATATGATTGTCTCCAGCCTCAAAATAGGTAGAAATGTTTCATCCACACCGACATATATTGTATGGAATTAACCTTTGCACTGTAATCATACATTGTTTTGAATCACTATTCCATCAATAATCTTCTATTTCTGAATTATCCATTTTCACCCAATTACATTCTTATCATTTATGCTAAAAATAGTCAACCATGAATAATTAATTATAATTTAGTCATGTTCCTCATTCATAGACTGAACTCAATTATCATCTGTAGCTGATTCAATAAAAGATGTTTCATCTTTATAATATGGGTAGAATTTATATAATAATGTCTTCATTATACTTATTTTAACATGTAACATATGATCATAAATATTGTTTTTTCTATCAATTTAATCTTGAATAATCATTTTTCATGTAGATATTTATTTTAATTACACTTTCTCATCATCAATATCTTCCCCCAAATCATTGTTTTCCACTTCATATCCCCTTGAGGTTCCTACCACTTCATCAAGATCGTCTAGTAACTGTACAGTATGTTTTTGAATATTATGGTCATTCTATAATATAGTGAAATTAAGGCATTTTACTACCATTCCATTCCTCATATTGAAATATTTATATGATATTCACTGAATATCCAAGAAATATACCCCCATCTCATGGTGATTAAAATTTTCTATGTTTATCGTTATTGAGGATGACACATTAAATTTTAATGGATTACATCATATTTTAACATTGAAGTTTTCCCATACAAAAACTTGTATGGGTATTTTCTTCAATCATAAACAACATACCCCTATTGGATATATAGACCGATGTCAAGACTATTTTTTCAGAATTTTTTTATTGACCCTTTTTATAAACAATTTTCTACACCCATTATTAATGATTTTATTTCATCTCTCAATCACTAAATTTTGTTGAGTATTTTTCACTATTAAATCTTGATTCCTTATCCTATGTTTCTCTATATAATATTCCACTTGAAATTTTCTGAACTACATACCATTATCTGTAGGAATATTCATTATATACTGTCTATGAATCCTTACAGATTTCCTCTAATAAAATTTTCAGAAACTAATCACACCTAACATGTAAGAAATGAGAAATATCCATCACATTCATCAGGAAAAAAATTACGCAATACCTTTTCCTTTCTAGGGAACATTTTGGGAGTGGTCCACATAAAACTACATGAACCAATTCAACTACTCTAGTTGACTATTTTGTTTTTACATGGTATGTCTTTCTATAAAAATTTCATTCTCAAAAGAATTTCTTGTATGAGTATGATCAAAAAATATCATTGGGATATTATTACATGCCTCACATTTGACTAGATATTTGATGAAGGTTTGTAGATATGGTTAATTCAAATATTCGAAAGCTGATTTTATACCTCCAGGAATAAAAAACACATGTCTTCTTCTCCACAATCAATATAGATATTCCCCATTGTTATTTTATTAGGTAAAAAAACTAAACCATCTATTCATTTGATGATACACATATTATATGTAAATCTTATACTATACACCAAGCCACAAAGTTGAATTATACTATGAAAATTGATAATGGTACCATAAAAAATAAATATTTAAATTGGTCCTATTTAATTACCCCGAGATTTGACTTTCTCAATAAAACTATCATCTTTCCATTGTCATTTCTAAATCTGAGAACACATTCTTTGTTATATATTATACTTATGATATGATCCTTATTATATTTCCCTGGGTATGTGAATCAACTATCAAGGATTCCTACCCAACATTTCCCTAATTATTTATGGGCAATCGTTGCAATGAATACCTACTCAATGATTTTCATATTCATCAATTATTTTTCTTCATACCCAGTATGGATTGATAATATTGACCTTCCTCAGATAATGATAGATCAGTTTCATCTTTAAGAGGTTTATTTTTTTGGCTCATTTGATGATTCATTAAGAAATATTATGTTATGAAATTTAGTTTTTTTAATCACATTTCTCTATTTTGTTGGAGTGAAATATATATCAATGTTTTTTAATTATCCACACCTAATATAGTTACCATCAACTGATAGAATTGAATATTGATCTATATATGACTCTTAATGTTGGCCTTGTTCCCTTCGATACCTCTTGTCTATGAAACCAAAATTTTTTGAGTGTTCTGTACTTCCAGAATAATAATTTATAATGTGGGTTGAATTTCTGTTTATCAATACTTCTCTACTAGATCTCCCTTGGGTTCATTGAATCATTTTGTTTTGATACATACCCAAAACAATATTCAATTTTGGAAATTGTGATTTTTGTATTAATTCAACAATGAATGATTTTTTTGGTCATGACATATTGTAGGTGCATCATTCAGATCTATCATTTTATTCATAACAAATTTCATTTTTTGGTGAATTGGATATTTTAACACTACATATCCATTTTTTATAGTATTTATGACCAAATTTTCTAGAATCAAGGGATTCCCCTAAACATTCACATTACATTACAAGATTACATCATCATCCTCTAGTGTTTGATTATTTTGTCTTTATCATTCACTCTATTATTCAAAACATCAATTACCCTTTTCATTTCTTTAGAATTGAGCCTTTAATCACTGATCATTTCTAGGTTATATGTTACTAAATTTTTATGAAATTAAATTTTATCCATAAAATCAAACATCCCTTCTTTCTTTTTAAACATTAATAGTTTTGAATCATAAGCCATCTTGTTTTGTTTCATCATTTTTTCTCTTCAATCATTTACCTCATCAAATGAGGCTTCAAATATTTCATGATGATCAACTCTTTCTTCAACATATTTTTCAAAGAAAATTCATTTTCCTTTTTCCTAGGACCTACATATAGCTATTTTCATATGGTTTTCCCCATGATAATTTTTTTTATATCTAAAACCTAAAATTCATTCGAAAATTCATATTTCTATGAAAGGATATTTTTCCTTTGGATGAAATTTCTCTTAAATTTAATCGTACCATTTACATAGGCTGAAGAATTGTTCATTTGAATTTTTTACTTCCTCCTAATAATCTACTTGAATCATCACAGCTCACTTCCCTACAGTATTTCCACCCTATCCACTGTTAATGAATGCAGGGGGAAGCATCCCTATGAACATTCATTTTCATCATTTTAATTTTTTTTAAAATGGAAGACATGACTTAATCCATTACATTTTTCTATAAATCATAAATTTTGATCATCTTCATGGTAATGGATTACACTTATTTAGACATATAATTTTCTGTAGACATAGTTTCATTATATGTCATCTCATATTTAGGAACATTTCCTTGTAAGTTATCCAATGTCATCTAATTTGGATAATTATCTTCCAATTCAGAATCATTTGTATTGACCCTACATGGTTGTATTCTCAATATGAACTTAATAATAATTCCATATTCAATAATTTATCTATGATCATGAATAAAATACACTAAAACATTCACCCATCCAAAGAATACATCAATTTACTCAATAGAGAGCATTATATGATCTTCATACATGTCCCATAGAAATCACCTCTTATTATCTCCATCATTTTAGTCACCCTCATAAATAAAATAATTTTTTATTCATATTTTAGGTCATTAATTACAAGACATCACCTTTATATAGATTTCAATAGACATGGTTCACCATAAGTAATTAATTACTTTGGTGTAAAAATCTAATTACCTTAGGTGATCTTTTGAAAAATAACCAATGTATACACTTGCTAAAATTCCATGAATTAATATTGATAATATATATATTTATAAATATCAGACATGTATCTCTATCTGATTCATCAATAATTAAAATTTTTCCCATTGACGATCATAATCCCATTATTATAGAAAAAATCCATTGAAATACTTTAAGGAGAAAATCTAAAATTAACCATGTTCTATGATACCAATTTATTTACTAACTAGGATAAATACACTGAGAGAGGTGGTGAATCAGGGATTTAAAGATTAAAACAAATTCCACTGCAAATCTTGTTTAATCACTAAACCCAATACTATTCTACCTCTTAGTGTTCCAATGTTTGAAAAAAATGGATGTATGCAAGAGAAACCAAAATTTTACATTGTTCTACGTCCCTTGGAAACAACAAAGTTGCATAAAACCGAAATGTTATGATGAACCGAATCCTCTAATAATCACTTCCATTATAATGTTCAAGATATGTCACTTCTTATCCTGGGATCACTACCATCAGAATGTTTGTATTGGACGTTTTATCCCTCATGGTTTAAAAATATACAAATCA
This sequence comes from Viscum album, assembly GCA_963277665.1. Lineage (NCBI taxonomy): Eukaryota > Viridiplantae > Streptophyta > Magnoliopsida > Santalales > Viscaceae > Viscum > Viscum album. Next base: position 1,866,130,165 of record OY728120.1, on the reverse strand, counting down.
TCCCATCTCTCTGAAATAATGTGTGAAAACTACTCCACTAGAATATTCTCATGTTTTCATGAATCACCTGAAAATTGATTCACACATGTATGGGTGTTCAATGAAGTCATCTTTTCTCTCAGTAGATGTAATCCACTATTACTCATAATTTCTTTTTTGTTTCATTATCATTGGTGAACATTTTATCGTCTCTTCATTAACTTTCATACACCCTATATTAATATTCTTGTATCCTCCATGAAATACCTTTTTCACATGAACTAGTTCATAATGGATTGCCATCTAAACTTGGTCCACCAATACTTCATAGACTACAGGTGCTTTAGGAACCAGTGAAACTTTTTAGACCGAACCTCCTTCTTGGACCCTTCTCCATTGTGAGTCACATTACCCCAAAAACTCTCTTTGTGAGCTATTTTCATGAGTTAACATCATAAACTACATCCCTTGTGGAATGGTTCCCTAAGGAAGAACTTTATAATTTATGGAATCCTCTATCTTAAACTAAATCGAAATCACCTGATTTGATCCTGTTATGATATTCTTCGATGAAATTTTTTATCTATAATGATGTGATTAGGGTCCATTGTATAGGGAAAAAAAATAAAAAACCTTCTAATAACAATTTCAACAAACACCATTTCAGATTTTCAATCATAACAAAATAATCATTCCATGTTGTTTGCATAGTAAAATCCATTTACAGTTAACTTAATTTACTACCAATGTACAAAAATGAAAATCCCATCCCAGTGAAACCTAAATCACAACCTTCTGAAGACGATATTGATCCTATGAATGGATGACACTACATAGATCATGTAGAACATAATCATATGTAGGGGATTGAATAAAACACCCTAATCTATAAAATTTTAGGACCAATTGTGGTTCCCATAGTGTCTTGTGAAGTTCAAATAATTTTTCTATTTGGAGATATTTCAATTTTTTATTTTCGTCATCATTCCGTGGACCAACATTGTGGTCCTCATAGCACAGCTGCACTGCTATGTGGTCCACAAACTCCATTATTTGTGGTCTATAATTTTTGGTTTCCCAATTCTGTTATATGTTCTCTATTTATATAAAATTTATATGTATAAACCCATGATTTTACGTAAAATATATCATAATTTTGATGGTAAAAAATATTCCACACACTTGAAAAATGTGCCTTCTTAAACACATCTTCTATGGGCCGCCATCCTTACTAAAACATGGTCATCTTTCTTCGTTAACAAACACAATCACCCCAAAAAAACCCAGACAAAACTTTTAGGAGGGTTTTCATAACAGTTTTCTAACAAAAAGATTTTTTTGTATTCTAATATTTAATCAATAAACAATGCTTATGGTTTTTTACTTTTAAATTTACATTATTCATTAAATTTTCTAAATTCCTCATTATTCATTCAATTCACCCATAAGAAAATAATTATTCCAATAGTAAAACCTTTAGTATATGTCACTAAAAACATGATAATTATATCGGCCGAATAATTATTAATATAACCAATATTTTCTTTCCTCAATCTCGTCATATCATCTCATTATAGTCCCAATCACCTATAGATGGAACAAAGAAGGAAATGAAGCCCAGTATTCCATGAAGCATAATTTATAAAAAACATTACCACTATATTTTTCTCAATCCATTTTTTCAATGTTGATTTAAATCCATGTCTCTTAACTCTACACTATGATGGAAATTAGGATGATATATAATTATTTATTATCATATATTAATAAATGAATGCATTAACTATTCATCCTGATATCATATATTAGTGTCACATGAAAATAAAATGTACCTCACATAAATAATTTTTCATTATAAATATAATGGTAAATTGTCTAAAATAATGCTCACTCTGTAATCTATCACCATCAAAATTAATGACAAATTTTAATCAAAATAATCTAAATCTCTGTATTTATATCATAATAATCACATATTAATCCAACATATTAAAATCTTCTATCATCCACTACTATAAGAAATATCATGTTAAAATTAATTATCTAAATGATCTAGGATTCTTCCCATATGAAATTTAATAATAATCTCATCATGTGTGGGATCCAACTATAATAATCAAGAATACCTTAGGAATTGTTATACAATCAAGAATTTTACCTCATAATTTCTCCATAATCTGTGTAAATATTAGTATCATTATAAAGATCAATATATAACATGATAGTTTATAGGGGAACATCACAATTGGGCCACATGATTCATTACTCATTATCATCATAATCAATTATCAATGAAAATCTATAAAAATATAACCCATTCATTACCACTCATTAATTTGAATAAATATTTTAAATATGCTATTCTTGAACATTAAAAATGAACTAAAAATTAAAGTGTTTTTCTATATTTAATTATGTGAAATAAATATGGAATATAATAATGATATTTTTTATAAATCCACCCAAAGATCATGTACAAATAATATGAAATTATTTACAATGTTCATTTCCTAATGAATATATATTTGATGTAAAAACATGATTACCCTATAAAAATACTTCTATTTCAATTTTATTCATATTATAAGTGATTAATTTTAATGTGTTGAAATTCATTGAATTCCACACCATTACTAGGTTCCTAAAAAAAATCTATATTCATCACCAAGAATAATTTTCTATATTCCTTGTCCAATATATTCTAGGTTTCATTCTCTAAAATTATTCCCAATGTTAAACTATATTAGTTACTACTCATACATTTTCTGACCCATATGATACACTTCAGGAGTCTATGATGAGACTTGAATTACCTCTAAAACCCAACAACTAATAAGAGTATGGGTTTTTGACAAGTGCTATTGGTATAATTACTTAATAATGTTGAATTATCCTCCAATGAAAAAATCAATATATTTTAAACTTAACTATATGAAAACCGAAGAGAACATGTCTTGTAAATACAATTAAAATATTATCCTACAAATGACATATGTAAATGTAAAATTATATATTGGTAGAAATAAAAAAATTAAAATAACATAACAAAATTGAATGAAATCATAAATATATGAAAACCCTGTTTTGAAATGAATAAAAACTATTTCATGATATTAATCATAGTAATAAATATTGAATGATACTTCATGACCAATGTTTTTTTGTATATACTCCATAATAATTTAATAAAAGTGTAACCCAATAAACCAATTTCTAGGTGAGATATTGTATATAGTGTGCTGATAAAAATTAATACACTCCACATGATCAACCTAAATATTACATAAAAATCACATAATATAGTATATATCAAATAGATATAAGAAATAAAGACAATACATGAAGTGTTAATATAAGGCCCCAGCCTTAAACCTTACTTAAACTTGAGTTATTACAAGATTACCCATTGAGGATCTTTTCAGGTTTAGAGTTTTAGAGAATTATATCATGAAACCTGCATTACATTCCACATTTAAACAAGGTGGTTACATAAAAGACAATATTCATTCTTCCCATCAATGGAAACCTATTTAAAATAAAACACGGATTCTTTCTTGACACATCCTTGACACTATCGTCGCATCATGTACCTTTCCCTTGACCTGTGAAAAGCATTTCAAAAACTTGGGATGAGCATAAAAATCTCAGTAAGGGTTATAAAAATATGGAAAGGAAACATGAGTTCATATATACATAAGAATGAAATCATACTTTACCCATAAAACATAGGCATATCAAATCATGAATAAATCATAGAAAACATAAGACATAAAGGTAACTTGAGGCATTCATAACATTCTTACGTAGGGAGTAACCCTCTTGGTTACGTTTGGAATACCCATCACAGTATATTCCCTAAATCTCTTCGGAGAAACCTTAACGTTTCACTCCTTCGCGTTACCCAATGCATTGGAGAGCTATATCAGGCTCACCCGCCCTTAGTTTATCACAGAACCACCCGTTCTTCATAACAATGCCCAAGAACCATAACATAATCGTATCACATAAACATGAATAAAGGAAACATAACATTTCCACATTTCAATCACAATATAACATTTTAGGATATTGAAATAATGAATCCATTCAAAAAGAAACCATTTCCAAAACCATTTAAAACATTTAATAAAATGATTTTTGAATCAAAGTTTCCCATACCACCTTGAAGATTTTAACATTTTAAACCATTAATATCCATATAAATAAATCCTTAAAACCATTTTGAAAACATGGATATTAATAAGAACAAATAATTAAAACATTTAAAATGATATTTTGGTTAAAGGGGTTTTACCAAAATTAGAGACACTTGAATACAATAATCGAGGAATAACATTTATTCAAAACTTTATAATATCATGAGAATAAAAGGATTCATGATATAATACTCCAAAGGACAGTATATACACCATATAAGAGTGAATTGGTGCATAACAACAATGAACCCTCAATAGAAATGTCATATGTGACGAAATCCCTTATAAAGAAGGTATCCTTAAATTAAGGACAAATAAATCTCAAAAATATGTGTGAAAAATATATATAAACCCAATATAAGTGGATATTAAGTGTAAAACAATAAAAGGTCATTCACACATATTCAATGGATGACATATTCAATGACTACAAGTTGAACCCAAAGAAATCGAAATTGGGTTAAAAAGTTCCCTTGACAGCCTAACGGCATCACATCAAAATGAGTTGATGAGAGATAAAAATTGTATCTAATCACTTTGACATAAAATTTACATCAATAAGGATTTATGAGAACATATCCCAACATAAAAATATGAAAATTAAAAGACCCAATAAAAGAAGTCTTTTAAAAAAAGAGTAGGGTGAAAGGTTCCCTTACCGACTTGGGTATCTTTCAAAACATACACCCCATGAAAGAAAGACAATAGGTAATTGATGTAAATACTCATAAACGAAAGTATATTACACAAAGAGTAGAATAATGGGCAGTACATACACCACTCAATGGAATTTGTGGCAAATGTAGCATAAATCTCACGGGAATAAAAGTGAGATGAAAAATCCCTTACGAAAATTCGGCAGCCTAACGAAGCCACTCAAAACTTCCAAAATGGATTGATGAGAGAGAATAGGGTCTCTCATCACATGAACATAAAAGTTACAGTAAGTTTAATATAAAATATCATCCCAATAACAAGAAAGATGAGCTTTAAAAGTAATGACATAAAAGAGTGTACTTAAAAAGAAAGAGAGTTGTAGGATCCCTTACCTCGGGTCCGACTTGACTCGATCGTTCTTTAATCTCCTGAATAATAAACTTGAGTTAATTTCTAATTCCTTAATAACCTTTTTCAAGTTCATTATTACTTTTATACCACTTATTACCATGTCATAAACATTATGTAATCATTTAAGTTAATAATATTTGTTTTGCCGATATTGGTTCTTAAGTCGAAAGTGGACTTCTTACAATTACATGTTGTTCATGTGGCCAAATGTTTATTATATCCAGAATTGTATTTATTATGTAGATATCATATATGTCATATATATCCAGTACATGCATGTATTTATAACATTACATAATCATTTAGAGGTAAGAAATGAAATGCACCGTTCATGGAGACGGTAAGCCGTACGTACGCATGAACGCTACTTTCATTTCTATTTCGTATTTTATAAAATGGAATAATAATGATATAAAGGTATATTATAATTCCAGTATAATATTATATATAATATCATATTTCCATCCTGTATACATCCCACATATGGTGTTTAACAAATCAAATCACTTTGAGGGGGCGGTAGTCCGCACTTCCTTAAATGAAGATATCACGTATACCCATAATGGAAGCCATAAAGGTAAGACAAAAATGAAAAATACAGAAGCATAAATAAAACATAAACATATTATATATCATATATAAAAATAGTGACATTATAATGGCCACCTTTGAAGGTGTTAAATGAGTATTGAACAATCATCGTTTCGGGAGGCAGAATTTCACCATCCACGGAAACCATATGTTCTTTAACCATTTGATGTAGTTTTGTGAGAGTGTAGCTCGAATAAATCATATAACAACATCCTAGTATATTGAAGATACTGTTGTTTTTACAAAAGAAGTAAATAAAAAGAGTTTAGGGGGTTGGAGAAGCAAAATAAAACAAATGAACATGAGAGAATGAATTACCTTTAAAAGTGTAACTCCTTTTGATTTGAGCCTAAAGGCTTCCATTGAATGGATTCTACCCAACGGAAATCCTCTAGGATGAGGAGAGGGATGTGGAGAGAGTAAATGGGAAGAGTTTGTCCGAGCCAAAGGCTTGAGGAGTGTGTTAAATGAGGTAGAGGTGGGGGCCTTTTATAAGAGGAGAGGAGGGGTACTTTTGGAAAGTAAAGAAATATTACTTTATTTGAAAATGTTTTTCGGTTTAAAAAGGTCCCAAATTGATATAATTCGTGGATAAGGTTATAAGTCTTAGAAATACACTCATCCAATAAGTTTTGGACATGTTTAGTTTATAGATTTTACATTATCTTACCATTTTATTTAAATCATCAAATAATGATGTCATCGCTGCATCATTATTATGTCATAAATAATTTTATTTATTTATTGTCTAAAAATTATAAAAAAACTACTATGATGTAGGAAATCTTTTTATCTTTCCAATGAATATTTATAATCAAAATTATGACTTGTATAACCCCACTTAAAAATTGTCTTAGTAAAACATGTCATGTTTGTGTCAATTTTACTTTTACATTAAATAAAATGTTATTTATGTCATTTCCCAACCAAAGTGAATCCATGGGGTCCCCAAGTTGACCCATGGCTTGTCTTGGTCGGCCATGATACAACCAATTAGGGTAAGACATGTGTCAAGCTCATCTCATTTTATGAAAGCATTATTTTTACCTTAAACTACACTAATTACCACTAATCGCGATTAAAAACTTAATAAGTTACTATTCACCAAAAAATTATTTTAATCTCGTTGAACCACATTTTACTTCTTAATGACAACCATGTATGTCGGATTTTTTAAAATCAAAACACAATGATGGCAAAATTTCATTTAAACGGAAAATCAGTTTTTATAAGTACCACTTAGTGATTTCACTATTCATCAAAAATTGAAGTTTTTCAGAAAAATCCCAAAAATTCACCCTAAGCTATATTTGATATTCTGAATTCAAAAATGAAGTCCGTTTTACAGAATTCAAAACATATTAGTCACATTAATTAATTTAATAATTAATTCCCACTATCAGAGCAAATAGCGTGTTTTTATAAAACAATAAGTATCAAAAGATTAACACTAGTTTAAGTCTGATTTCAATGTGAAATTAATTCCAACGACCACTGTTGGATTTAATGGTAAAAATATTTTCTAATTTCACTTTAAAACCAATTCAAAATATAATCTAATAATATAAATAAATTAGATTAAAAAGAGGGTTTGAATTAAAATACAACATTTTACACTATTCATTAAAAAAAAGAACATTATCGGAAAGATACCAAAAAATTACACAAAGTAAATTTTGATGTCCCGATTCTTAAGAAGAGTTTTATTTGGTCCAATAGAATGTATAAGAGTGAACAAAACTATATTTAATGACGGTTCTCCATTAAAAGGGGATAAGTGAACCTTTAGTGAAAACTAGGGCATATACGCCTAAAATTGAATTCTTTCCGTATTTTAAGCCTTTATCTTTTATTGGGTAAATGTAAAAACATTTAAAAACATATATAATCATATTTTAGTTATTTCTATCCATTCCCGCCATTACAACGGCTACATGTTAACTACCATTTAAAATAATATTATTTTATTATTAGAGTGCAATGTAAGATTCCCAAGAAACTCGTTGTTGCGTGTTGGGTATGCCATAGAGCATAGCGTCCCCTTTAAAGTCATTAAAATATTTTATTCACAAATATGGATAAATATGAAATGTCATATTCTTTATTTACCTGGGGTGTAACATCCTTCCCCCCTTTTGGGAATTGCGTCCTCGCAATTTTAAAATTGCGCTTGGAAACATCCTTGAAAGTCCCACATCGGAACAGAAGTCGGTAAAACAAACACATTAAAAAAAGAAAGATAAGTACAAAGGTCACCCGAGTTAACCCATACTAGGATTCCAAGTATCAAAATATGGACATGGAGGAGAAAACATAGGGTCATGTTCCGATGGAGAGTGATAGAAAACATGTTTAGGAGAAACTTAACAATAAGAAAATCACAAACTTGTGATGGGTTAAACGTTGTTGGGTTCCCCAGTAGGAAAAGTTAATAGACAACATTTTTGTTTCAAGTTACTTTTTATTGAGGAATTTATTCATAAGGAAACATAATCACTTATCATGTTGACTCTCAACTTTTATTAGATTCCTTACACAAACTCATATTTTCTCCAAAAGGCGAGTATTTAGGAAGACTTGTTCAAATTAAGAGTACTATAATCAACTTCTAGAGAATCACCTAATCCATCAAAAGAGAACTATATACTTCCCGTGTCTTTAGGATTTAACCAAAACCAAAACCAAAAAGATTAGTACAAGTTCAGATAATCCAGAAAAGGATAACCCCTTATAAAAAGAAAATCTATTCTTAATCTCCAAAATTTCTCCAACAAAACCCAAAGTTCAATGAGGACCATCCGATAAACAATTTGTCCATAAAATTATTCAAATTAGGCCAATATAAGATTGAAACCCAAATATTTGAAGGATTTAGTCACATAGTCTTCCAAGTTAAATCGTAACATTTATCTCCAAACAACATCAGTTTCTCCTAAAGTCTCACATTGAAAAGTAATAATCCTAATCACATATCCTCCAAAATCAACTTACTCTTAATTCATAAAATCATATAACAAAAAAGAATCAGTCAAACTAACCAGGGACTTCACGTAGTCCAGTGGTAGGCGATAAATACCAGTCGCCCTTTGGTTGTGGGTTCGATTCCCGCAGCATTGTCCGACGCGACGGGTTGTCACACGGTCTGCATGTTGTCCTTTTTCCAAAACTATATAATTCTCAAATCATTACCCAAAAAGGGATAAAATTATCAAAAATAACCAAACATAATTTAACCTCAATTTTATCTCATGCCTTTCACTTCAATCATAACATATGGTAACCCATAATTACCTCACAAGTAAGGATCATATAAACCCAAATGGTTCTTTATAACTATTTCCACAATAGAAAAGATAACTATTACTTGAATAAAATTTGCCTATATTAAACATCAGGGTTACACATAATATAAAAAGTCTTCTAATGTAACCCCATCATCAAAAGAGACTTAATACTCTTAAGAATTTCACCCTAACTCTTGAAGCCCTTATATGTTGACATCTTACTCATTCAACATTCTCCATGATCCATTATCCATTCCTTTACAACTTATTCCGAAATACCTCTTTTTTACAAACAAAATCATGAATCATATCCTAAGATTCCAAAAAAAGAAAACAATAGTCATGAAATAGTACATACCTTTGATTGGTCATTGTCAGTTTCTTCATCCTCAATCGGAATGGCATTAGGTATTGGTAAATGAATATTGGTACGCTCTTGGTGACCCCATTGACGAAACTTCTTCATAGGACATGTGTTTTCATAAGGACCATGCACACCACATTTAAAACATTCAATTGATCCCTCAGAAAGAACTTCTTTCCCTTTCCTCGAGTCAACTGGATGCTTCCTTTTTCCATGGAAGGTTCTTGCTTTATGACCTTCATTTCCACATCTATAGAATATTTCTGTCCCTTTGAAACATTTTCCTAGGTGTTTATTTCCTCATCTTTTACACATAGGTTTTTGAACACACTTACCTTTATGATTATTACATGTACTTCCGTAGGGATTTGTTTCTTGCATATATGATTCCTTAGAGAAATATCCAAGGTTTAGGTGGTCAATCATGACTCCAGATAGTTGGTTGAGGATAATCAAAAGAGTTCTCATTGCAGCTCCCATATTATTCAGTTGCTTGCTCAAAAAACTGTCACAGTTTCCTTCACATCCACTGTTACTTTGGTGCCTGCTAGATCCAGCCATTTACTAAAACCAAAAAGGTCAGTGTGAGTATATCAACAAAACCATCATGTACTAATGAGTAAGATAGACAATAAGATATACTTACTCATTCATTTTATCTAAAACTAAGACACTTTCTGAAATCCTAACCATTATGGTAATTGTCAATTATGCCTAAAGAATACCCTAACCTCTAAAGTTATCTAAACCGACCTTTGATACCAACTATAAGGCCCCAGCCTTAATCCTTACTTAAACTTGAGTTATTACATGATTACACATTGAGGATCTTTTTAGGTTTAGAGTTTTAGAGAATTAGATCATGAAACCTGCATTACATTCCACATTTAAACAAGGTGGTTACATAAAAGACAATATTCATTCTTCCCATCAATGGAAACCTATTTAAAATAAAACACGGATTCTTTCTGGACACATCCTTGACACTATCGTCACATCATGTACCTTTCCCTTGACCTGTGAAAAGCATTTCAAAAACTTGGGATGAGCATAAAAATCTCAGTAAGGGTTATAAAAATATGGAAAGGAAACATGAGTTCATATATACATAAGAATGAAATCATACTTTACCCATAAAACATAGGCATATCAAATCATGAATAAATCATTGAAAACATAAGACATAAAGGTAAATTGAGGCATTCATAACATTCTTACGTAGGGAGTAACCCTCTTGGTTACGTTTGGAATACCCATCACAGTATATTCCCTAAATCTCTTCGGAGAAACCTTAACGTTTCCCTCCTTCGCGTTACCCAATGCATTGGAGAGCTATATCGGGCTCACCCGCCTTTAGTTTATCACGGAACCACCCATTCTTTATAACAATGCCCAAGAACCATAACATAATCGTATCACATAAACATGAATAAAGGAAACATAACATTTCCACATTTCAATCACAATATAACATTTTAGGATATTGAAATAATGAATCCATTCAAAAAGAAACCATTTACAAAACCATTTAAAACATTTAATAAAGAGATTTTTGAATCAAAGTGTCCCATACCACCTTGAAGATTTTAACATTTTAAACCATTAATATCCATATAAATAAATCCTTAAAACCATTTTGAAAACATGGATATTAATAAGAACAAATAATTAAAACATTTTAAACGATATATTGGTTAAATGTGTTTTACCAAAATTTGAGACACTTGAATACAATAATCGAGGAATAACATTTAGTCAGAACTTTATAATATCATAAGAATAAAAGGATTCATGATATAATACTCCAAAGGACAGTATATACACCATATAAGAGTGAATTGGTGCATAACAACAATGAACCCTCAATAGAAATGTCAAATGTGACGAAATCCCTTATAAAGAAGGTATCCTTAAATTAAGGACAAATAAATCTCAAAAATATGTGTGAAAAATATATATACACCCAATATAAGTGGATATTAAGTGTAAAACAATAAAAGGTCATTCACACATATTCAATGGATGACATATTCAATGACTACAAGTTGAACCCAAAGAAATCGAAATTGGGTTAAAAAGTTCCCTTGACAGCCTAACGACATCACATCAAAATGAGTTGATGAGAGATAAAAAGTGTATCTCATCACTTGGAAATAAAATTTACATCAATAAGGATGTATGAGAACATATCCCAACATAAAAATATGTAAATTAAAAGACCCAATAAATGAAGACTTTTAAAAAAAGAGGAGGGTGAAAGGTTCCCTTACCAACTTGGGTATCTTCCAAAACATACACCCCATGAAAGAAAGACAATAGGTAATTGATGTAAATACTCATAAACAAAAGTATATTACACAAAGAGTAGAATAATGGGCAGTACATACACCACTCAATGGAATTTGTGGCAAATGTAGCATAAATCTCACGGGAATAAAAGTGAGATGAAAAATCCCTTACGAAAATTCGGCAGCCTAACAGCGCCACTCAAAACTTCCAAAATGGATTGATGAGAGAGAATAGGGTCTATCATCACATGAACATAAAATTTACAGTATTGTAATATAAAATATCATCCCAATAACAAGAAAGATGAGATTTAAAAGTAATGACATAATAGAGTGTACTTAAAAAGAAAGAGAGTTGTAGGATCCCTTACCTCGGGTCCGACTTGACTCGATCGTTCTTTAATCTCCTGAATAATAAACTTGAGTTAATTTCTAATTCCATAATAACCTTTTTCAAGTTCATTATTACTTTTATACCACTTATTACCATGTCATAAACATTATATAATCATTTAAGTTAATAATATTTGTTTTGCCGATAATTGGTTCTTAAGTCGAAAGTGGACTTCTTACAATTACATGTTGTTCGTGTGGCCAAATGTTTATTATATCCAGAATTTTATTCATTATGTAGATATCATATATGTCATATATATCCAGTACATTCATGCATTTATAACATTACATAATCATTTACAGGTAAGAAATGAAATGCACCGTTCATGGAGACGGTAAGCCGTACGTACGCATGAACGCTACTTTCATTTCTATTTCGTATTTTATAGAATGGAATAATAATGATATAAAGGTATATTATAATTCCAGTATAATATTATATATAATATCATATTTACATCCTTTATACATCCCACATATGGTGTTTAACGAATCAAATCACTTTGAGGGGGCGGTAGTCCGCACTTCCTTAAATGAAGATATCGTGTATACCCATAATGGAAGCCATAATGGTAAGACAAAAATGAAAAATACAGAAGCATAAATATAACATAAACATATTATATATCATATATAAAAATAGTGACATCATAATGGCCACCTTTGAAGGTGTTAAATGAGTATTGAACAATCATCGTTTCGGGAGGCAGAATTTCACCATCCACGGAAACCATATGTTCTTTAACCATTTGATGTATTTGTGTGAGAGTGTAGCTCGAATAAATCTTATAACAACATCCTAATATATTTAAGATACTGTTGTTGTTACAAAAGAAGTAAATAAAAAGAGTTTAGGGGGTTGGAGAATCAAAATAAAACAAATGAACATGAGAGAATGAATTACCTTTAAAAGTGTAACTCCTTTTGATTTGAGCCTAAAGGCTTCCTTTGAAAGGATTATGCCCAAAGGGAATCCTCTAGGATGAGGAGAGGGATGTGTAGAGAGTAAATGGGCAGGGTTTGGCCGATCAAAAGGATTGAGGAGTGTGTTAAATGAGGTAGAGGTGGGGTCATTTTATAAGAGGAGAGGAGGGGTACTTTTGGAAAGTAAAGAAATATTACTTTATTTGAAAATGTTTTTCGGTTTCAAAAGGTCCCACATTGATATAATTCGTGGATAAGGTGATAAGATTTCTAAATCCACTCATCCAATAAGTTTTGGACATGTGTAGTTCATAGATTTTACATTATCTTTCCATTTTATTTAAATCATCAAATAATGATGTCATCGCTGCATCATTATTATGTCATAAATAATTTAATTTATTTAATGTCTAAAAATTATAAAAAAAAACTATGATGTAGGAAATATTTTTATCTTTCCAATGAATATTTATAATCAAAATTATGACTTTTATAACCCCACTTAAAAGTTGTTTTAGTAAAACATATCATGTTTGTGTCAATTTTACTTTTACATTAAATAAAATGTTATTTATGTCATTTCCCAACCAAAGTGGATCCATGGGGTCCCCAAGTTGACCCATGGCTTGTCTTGGTCTGCCATGATACAACCAATGAGGGTAAGACATGTGTCAAGCTCATCTCAGTTTATTAAAGCATTATTTTTACCTTAAACTACACTAATTACCACTAATCGTGATTAAAAACTTAATACGTTACTATTCACCAAAAAAATTATTTTAATCTCATTGAACCACATTTTACTTCTTAATGACAAACATGTATGTCAGATTTTTGAAAATCAAAAAACAATGATGGCAAAATTTCATTTAAATGGAAAATCAGTTTTTATAAGTACCACTTAGTGGTTTCACTTTTCATCAAAAATTGATGTTTTTCAAAAAAATCCCAAAAATTCACCCTAAGCTATATTTGATATTCTGAATTCAAAAATGAAGTCCGTTTTACAAAATTCAAAACATATTAGTCACATTAATTAATTTAATAATTAATTCCCACTGTCAGAGCAAATAGCGTGTTTTTATAAAACAATAAGTATCAAAAGATTGACAGTAGTTTAAGTCTGATCTCAAAGTGAAATTATTTCCAACGACCACTATTGGATTTAATGGTAAAAATATTTTCTAATTTCACTTTAAAACCAATTAAAAATATAATTTAATCATATAAATAAATTAGATTAAAAAGTGGTTTTGAATTAAAATACAACATTTTACACTATTCATTAAAAAAAGAACATTATCGGAAAGATACAAAAAAATTACACAAAGTAAATTTTGATGTCCCGATTCTTAAGAAGAGTTTTATTTGGTCCAATAGAATGTATAAGAGTGAACAAAACTATATTTAATGACGGTTCTCCATTAAAAGGCGATAAGTGAACCTTTAGTGAAAACTAGGGCATATACGCCTAAAATTGAATTCTTTCCGTATTTTAAGCCTTTATCTTTTATTGGGTAAATGTAAAAACATTTAAAAACATATATAATCATATTTTAGTTATTTCTATCCATTCTCTCCATTACAACGGCTACATGTTAACTACCATTTAAAATAATATTATTTTATTATTAGAGTGCAATGTAAGATTCCCAAGAAACTCGTTGTTGCGTGTTGGGTACGCCATCGAGCATAGCGTCCCCTTTAAAGTCATTTAAATATTTTATTCACAAATATGGATAAATATGAAATGTCATATTCTTTATTTACCTGGGGTGTTACAGTTAAGCATCCTATTAATACCTCGAGCTACCTAAACAAGGGTCAATATTACAAAAAATAGGGTATTTCAATGAATTGGGTTATATTAAATGGTTTTTGAGCTCATTGAATAAAATATGATGGTAGTAGTTTTGTAATATTTATCGATTTTTATTATTATGTAATTGTAAACATATCAAGAAAATAATGAATCTTATGTTTTCATATTATATTTTAAATGAAAAGATTCATAATTAGAAAAACCAATTTTAATCCAATTATATTTTAATAAAAACAATTAAATGATAAACAAAAAAAATATTAAATTTATCATACCATCGAATATCATTTGTTTTAATTTTTAATTTTTTATGAATTAAAATATTATCTATAAAATTTAGTTCCATTTTATTACACAGTGACTAAGATATATGGTAATTATTTTAATAATTACTTACCTACCAAAATATATGAAAATAATACCAACAATAATATATTATTAAAAAAATCATTTAATAAATAGTAGTCATCATTAATAATGGATGAAATTTTAATAAATAAAGGTGTATAAATATTGATTAATGATACCAAATGTCTCTAATAACAAAAAATGTCAACCATTATCTATGGATTAAAACTATAATAAAAAATATAATTTATTATTTTAAATTGAATGATATATATAAAAAATTATTTTATATGTTTTTATATAACATAATAACTTATGTAACATTTATTTATTGTCAATCCATCTAAATTCATTATAATGAAAAATAAAAAGAATTTGTTTAATATTTAACACCAATTGTTAGAAAATAATAATATTAACTACATTCAATGATGATTTATTATCATCATTTTATTAGAATGTTTTTATTTACAAAGGCTAATAATGATTAAAATTATGAAAACATTTTGAATTGATTTTAAAAAAAATACACCCTTTACTATAACATATTACATGAATTACTCATAAAATAATTATATATATTTAAATATATATATCATGATGTTAAAATATATCAACATAAAGGTCCCAATAAACTATATCATGTCTGTGAACTCCTTTTCTTAAGTATTCAACTCATGATTCAACCAAAGACTATATTATGTGGGGAGATCTAATAGGTTGACATGCTCTAGAAAATATAGATGATTACAGTTAATGTTTATATGAATGAAAACATAAAACTCAGATGTACAATAATATGATTGGTAATCACATATCAATACATAACCATAATGTTATTACTATATACTTTTCCATTGTCTGTGTAGCATGAGTTCGTGTCATACATTCTAACTATATTCATAAACCCTAAAGAATAATTAAAAAACATAATTAACCCTTAATTTTTTTATATTGGTCATACTAATAAACAAATGAGTACCAAAATATTTCTAAAGTCCCTATGAAATATATATTCAATATTAGTAATTTTATACAAAATAGTGAACATTAGATATTGAGTAATTTTAATTACTACCATTATAAAAATTATTACATGATCCTTAATTGAATACTCCTCCTATATAGGTCAGAAGTGAGTTGCAATTGTAAGAAAATCTACCACCACTCTTATAACATAATTATTAATTTATTGGTTATACATCCCCAAAATGAATACAAATGATATTTCTAATTTCTTCATAGTTCATATATGAGAAAATTATTATAACCCAACCATCTAATAACACTCTACCTTCACTTGAAAAATGTCTAACCACACAAAATCATACATAAATATAACTTTCATCAGGGTATATATTCATGATCAATTGTTATACCACTCAACTAGAATGATGAATTCTTTTCACAATTATATTTTCCAGTTTTTTGAATCAATGAACTAATACTTGCTATAAACCATTATATAAAATATCACATTCTAACTATCAATGGTAATGAATACATTTATGATGTTTCAAATTCAAATTTTTTTAAATAAGACCACATTGAATCAATACATACTTCCATTAATATAGTTATAACACTGAAATTAAATATAATTACACCATTAACATTTGCATAAAATGTCATATGGTAATTATCTAATGTCTCCATTAAGTGTAATTAAGAATTTTATTTATTTATAGAATTATTTATCATGTACTTATATAATGAGTTAAAATGTTTATCTATAATGGATTTGATGATGGTTTTATGTTCAATGTTTCAATATATTCATAAACTATGTGTTGTTTTATGTTAATATCATTTTATGAGTTCATATATTTTGGAATATTATAATTTTAATATTGCATGAAATTATAATAATCAATAATTAATATAAAAAATCTTGGGATATATAAATAAATATATTTATAGACAATGGTTTCTATAATTTTTATTTGATAATTAATCATCATTAATTCATGATCCATGATTTGATATCCATATTTAAGGGACCATAACAAAAATTCAACATAATAATCAAAAAACATTTTACTGATAACATTGCACATTGAAAAAATAGGAAATCATCTAATTCAACACATAAAATCAAGAATTTATTTTAATACATATTATTCCCCTCATGATTAATAAAAATTATTTCAAATACGTGATAATTATGTTCAATAATATTACAAAACAATTATTTGATTCGAATATTTATTTGTTTCAAAAAAACATTGGATATTCCTATGATTCCAAAAATATAACCACATAATTTTCTAAAAAAAATCATTGATCATGATGATTTGAACTATAAAACCCAAATAATAATTGATTGTATGTATTTTGGATAAATTATTTTATAACTTATTATCTTGATAAATATTAATATTCTAAAATTGAAATTTATCTTGGTTTTTAGTCATATATTAACCATAAAATCATCAAAAAACAAATTCAGTTAAGCTTACAAATATTTAAGGAATATCATAATCGTTATAGTTATTGACTAATACAACTATCTTAGTAACACTAAAAGGAATCACAAAAAACTATTAATGGATATACTAATTTTGGAGATCCAACATTTTCTTATAATCATATATTACCCTTAGTGAATTATATCATGATTGATGATTTATTTAATAATTACAACTAAATATATTTTATTGATCAACTAAATCCTTGATGTAGATTACAAAATTTATTCTTCTCAATTTCACATGATTCCATATTTGTTTCTAATTTTTTATCAAAATATTATAATTTTAATTATTATAAAGAATTATAAATATATTTAAGTAGTTAAATTTTAGGAGTCACTATAGGGAAAATTAATATTTTAATTCAAAATACATGAATCTATATCTTCAATACATATATATTTAATAGTTTCATATTTTATGAAAATAAATAAATCAGATTAAATACTTGTAAAAAATTATTACCAATTCCCATATAAAATATTAGTTGAAATTATAAAAAAATCCTTCAAAAATACATCACGCTACATATCAACTAAAATTTGGATTTTATATTATTTTTCAGTGTACATGGGTTAATGAAATAAACATAATAATTAATATTATATGAGTATAATTCCATTAACCATCAAAAAAATTAACTAACATTATATTCTAAATCTTAAAAAATATTTGAAATTTCCTAGATTTTAAAATATATTTTATAATTTATTAATTAACATTTATTATATCCATTTATATGATAATATTGTCCATTATAAAAATAATGATTTATAGTTTCATCATTATACGATCATCAGATCATATTATATATCAATATGAACTACAATGAATGTATAATAATAACATTTATTTCATTTCAAAATCTCTTAAACCAAGGATGTATCAATCAACATGGTGTTTTTAATTTAATTTTATTTCCACATCATCTATTCATCTAAAAATGAATATTTTTTCAATCTCTATTCTATAGTATAACATAATGTAATAATGAGTGTAAATAGAATCCCCTTCCTCCATATCAGAAACATTTTGCACCTAATTTTATTTTAATAAATTATCTACTGACATATGAAGAATATATACTATATATTTGGGTAGTTAAGAAAAATTAAATTCCCGTATCCACCAGAATCTCAAATATATGCATCATATTACATAACCTCAGATATTAATTTTTGGGAATAAAAAATATAACTTATTCAAATTTTCCATCATTTCACATTAATGAACACATTAATCTTATACCATACAATGATAAAAATGGATAATTACACCATCTTTATAAGAACCATATATATTTTTTATATTTCTCCAAATACGTTTAATATCATCGATATCTTGGGTTACATGTTACAAGTTGTTTATACTAGCCATGTAACAGGACTAAAATATAATGTGTTTTTATCACCAGTGAATTCACTTTATGGGTTTGAATATTAAAACCTAAATTATGAAAAATTTATGGTTTAATAATTTATGAAATTAATTTTTTTATCAAATGGTTAACATTACAAAAAAAATATTATATTAAACGAGAAGTGATGTTTTTTCTGAAAAAATATTATTATGTGCGGAATGTATTTTTTTATATATTGTACTGATCACAATTGGTTAATTCTTTGAACATGTCTATATATTAGTTACTAAACTATTTCCATTAAATATTCAAATATTATTTTTTTAAATAGAAGATAAAAATAAAAATAATTTTTTTTTCATAAAAATTATTTTTTGGAAGTAGTACTTCTTGTCGTATTTTCAATATATAAATTTAATTAAATTTCATATATTTATAGTTACTAAATAAAATAAAATTTACTAAATATTGAGAATTGTGATGTTTAATTTTTTTTAAATGGGCCACTTTTAATTTTTTCTATACAAATAGTAACCATGGTCATTTATAGAACATTGTTAAAGGACAAATTTATTTAATCTAGATTAAATTTATTTTGTAAGGATATAAAAATTCATAATAATTCCTAATAAATTGATTTAATTCAACCATTATAACATTATTTTGTAAATATAGTTGTTTTAGGCAATATTGTCCAGGAAAATTAGTAATATATTATTTAAATCCTAGAATATTTAAAAATGTTAGTCTTATATTTTTTAATTTACGTTATGTGTCTAAATACAAAAAAATTATGTTCCAAATGAATTAATGTTTCAATATTGAGATTAATAATATTAATTTAATTTTTTAAATTTATTATTAATTTTTAGTACTAATATAATTAGAATAATTTATTATGAAACACTAATGATGTATTTCTCCATTTAATAAAATAATATAACAAATGAAATTAAAAATATAAAAAGTGATATATTTGGAATTTGGAAATTCCTTATAGGAATTTTGATGATCAATATGACATAATTTCTATCTTTTAATTAATTATATTCTAATTTACAAATTTTATTTATGTATTTAAATATAAATTAAATTAATAGTGGATAAACATAAAGAAATGAACTTTTGTCAAAACACATTTTTATTAATTAGTAAAAATAATAAATGATTTTAAATACGAAAAATTGGATATTATATGGTCTAAAATATAATAAATTATATTTATAGGGAACAATTATGACATTATATATAAATATTATGGCCCCTTAATGTTGAAAATGTTATTATGATAGTTAAAATAAAAAATGGTTAACAAAGTGTTAATTAAAATGATAAGGTATAATAATATTGAAAAATAATATTAGATTATATTGGATAATGGAATTTAAAATCTATACTAAAATATATTTTACATAATTTCCATTTTTTATATTTCATGAAAATTAATTTATAATAATTTAGTCTTTTGTGAAATTACAAATGTTCCCCTAACCACAATTATAAAGAGGAAACCTCCTTCATCAATTCATTACTTTACCTTCTTCCTTATGGATTAAAAAACATAGAAAATTTCTCATATAAACATACCTAGAAACATTATAGGGGTTCTAATCTTGCAAAATGATTAACCATGGAAGACATTACAAGAGATAAAATAGTGTTATTTCAAATATGAGGTAATCTCCTTTCCAAATTACATTATTTTGTACAATTTTTTCTTTATATAAATCTACAGACTGTGTCAAAAAATTATTAATTTAGTTTACCTAATATTATTGAATGTTTTTATTATTTTTAAAACACCAATATAGACCATCTTCCCCATCAAATGGGAACTGAAAATGTCACTTGTGTGTACAATCGGCTTACCCAATCAATGTAGCAATGAAATTTGTTTTTCATAAATATCATTTTTGGAATGATATATTTATATTCTAAAAGAATATATATATGATATTAAACAATCTATTATACTTTTGAAATTATAATTTCACATATTTCTATAGACCATTCCATCCTTTGAGAAATGATTACGTCTTCCATGCATACATGTTGACTCGCACCTCCATGAAGTGATGTGATTCGTTTTTTCTATTATAGATTACATGAATAATAATGTG
Source organism: Viscum album (assembly GCA_963277665.1). Classification (NCBI taxonomy): domain Eukaryota; kingdom Viridiplantae; phylum Streptophyta; class Magnoliopsida; order Santalales; family Viscaceae; genus Viscum; species Viscum album. The sequence goes on along the minus strand of OY728120.1, from coordinate 1,866,108,954 downwards.
GATGGATTTTAGAAATATATATATATATATATATAATATTTTTAATATAATAATGTTAATTTAAAATTTATTTAACATTTAACGTTCATTGATTCTATACATTAAAAAATATAAACAAATTCCATGCTTATATAATACCTATCATCTCCTTGAATAGTTTAATTCATTATTCAGTATCTACAATTATTATGACATTAAATTTTTAAAAATCAATACATATAATATATATGTCAATATTTATAATGTTTAGAGGATTTATCCAAGATAAATTTTGGAGTATATAACCAATTGAACTCAAAAATCCAAAAAATATTAAATAGTTAACACCCTTAAAAATATTCTAATAATAAAATATTGATAAAAGGGAGAATGGAAATGTTATTAATTGGTAATATATGATATTATATTTCTTAAAATGTCTATAATATAAAATTATAATAAATATAGAATAATTTTATCATTTTATAGTGTTATTTATACCATAAGAAAAATTATGGTAAATGTTTTATGTTACATTCTCAGTGTTTATTAGGATAGTTAATGAATATGTTTTCATTCATTAAATATTATGAACTATCTCCCATAAAAATCATTAATTCTCTTCTACCATGGTTATTTCATCAATATACATAATTTCTATTCATCTTACTCAAATAATGTACTCTTGATAAGGAATGTTTTTTATAAAATCAATATCATATATATCTTTGGTCTCTAATAAATTTCATTCCATATAATTTTTTCCTAAAAATTATATAAATACGGTCATACTGTATCACTTGGATTATTTTATATAATTTTTACCCATGTTTGACATATTAAAAATGATTTAATGGATTATTTTTTTATTTTAAAAATGAGTAACGTTGTGACCTTTAAAAAAAATTATGAAAGAATTTCCTTACATATATATAATGAATCAATTATATTACAATTATGAATGATTTTTATGTTGGATCTACATGATTAAAATTATATTTTTAAAGGAATATTTTCCCTTAAAAATGTTCTTGTTTTTAAAAAAATAGTTCTTTCACATTGGAACTATTATTTTCTATAAGAACGATTTAATGATATCTTAATTGCATTTATATTAATTATATAAAAATACACTTGATTTATATTATTCTTAGCATGGGTATTATTAAAGTGTACCATAAAAATTCATTCTATGGACGATTTATGAATGTGATGACCCAATTTTTATGAAACACATTTATTTTCCATGGGATATGATATGAAAATATAATTATGTAATGAATTTAAATATTTGAATTTTATATGTTGAATGATTAGTGATCATAATGAATACGTGTAAGATTTATGTTAAGTGATGGGTTACACATATATATATCCCTATAATTAGTTGGGTATAGATGGATAAATTATGAGATGAATATTTTACTTTTGAATAATAATTAATTTTCAATATTTTATGTGTGGACCCAGATTTCATATCGATATGCTTATAAATGGAAATGTATTTTATTTCCATTTGACTATTTATGGACCTATGTTCATGTACATATTTTAATATGGGGACTAATTTCATTCCCTTTACATATTGAGTGAAGAAGCTTCAATGTATACATATTCACAATGATATGACCATATGTGTATTAAAAAATTGATGTCTTATGATTATGGTATTATATCATTGGTCATGCTTTATAACTCCTTTTTGAATCATTTCATATTAAATATCATGCTTTATACTACAACAAAATTTCAAGATAACTGGTATGTATTTTATGGTTTTCATGTGTTAAGATAATGAATCTCATACCCTTGAAATCATTTCATTCATATGTTATCATTGATATCTCCATTTTTATCTTTACTATGAATCACAAATAAAAATTACTTATGTTCCTTATAATAATGTTATTAATCATTATTTTAGGAAATATACGTCTATGAAAATCTATAGTTTTGAAGAACATAATGCGAGTATATTTTATTCAACAATGGATTGATATATTTTGTATGTAATATTAATCTATTTATATATAATATATAACTATTAAAAGTATTGGTCTATATATTTGATTTATATCTGTGGTTCTAGTAATAATTTGAATATTAATTTGAATAAATTTCATCGGACCCAGTCGATAGGTCTATGTATAATATAACCTCATAATTTTTTGGTAATGATCATGGATGATGTGGGATAAATAGAAGGATTCATAGATTTAAAAAGAATTGTACTGTTTTCGAAATCAAATGATTGGAAATTTGGTATAATATCATTTTCTATTATGATTTCCATTTTTCTTAGTATAATTTATGGCTTTATTCAATGCAAGGGATATAAAGAAATAATCTTATCAATGATTTTTAAGGACAATGAAATGACATCCCCTATATAAAATCCAATTTCATTAATGTTGGGATCGAAAATTTTCTGACTATGTACGATCAAGCCTCGTAATCTATTTTTTTAACACATATCATGTTAAACAATAAAATTTACCATGGACTGTTTAACATGATAATGAAGCATTTTTGTAACAATATCCACCCTCATAATATGGGTCTTATGATCCATTGGTTGCTATGAAATGCATCAATTCAATGGAAAATATATTTTCCAACATTCAGTGTTAAAACCATAAAGAATATATCATTGATAAAAATAATTGTAAAGAAAATAATATCAATAATGAAATATTTTTATCAATAACATGAAAGAGGAGGAAATTTAATACAAGGGATTTGATGACTATATGGGAAGATTTTTTATTAAGTATTCCCATAATATTCTATATAAAAAATAAGATTAAAATTCTAGAGCATAATAGGGTGAAAAAGGAATCATTTAATACCTATGAGGAAAATTTATCAAGACATGAAAAGTATTCTATAGGATTAATTATCTTCACAGAATGAAAAAATGATTGATTCATTATTGGTTTAAAAACAATTATTCAAAATGAATTAGGAAAAGGGACATTATTGTCTATGATGATATAATTCAATATGCAGAAAAAGTGGAAATAGAAGGTGGAAGCCCTTGGGGGTTTGGAGAAAGGAAAAATATGATGGATATTAATTAATTTTTCTGTGTTTTTTCACATTAAGGTAGTAAAATTTATCAAACTCTTACATTCAAAAAAATTATCAAGGTAAATTTATATAACATCTTAAAAAAAATATAATTCAAATGTTGGAAGCATGTGTATACATAAAATTATTGTTGAATTTATGTAAAGAGTACAATTTACTAAATTATATTTGGTTGTGGTAAACAAAACAAACCACTCACAATTAAATTCAACAAATTTGTTGATTTTTTGAATTTTTCGAATAAATTTTATAATAAAAGGATAATGGGGATAATAGTTTATAATAACCAATAATGTTGTTGGAAAAAGTGTAATCTTGTAAAATCCAAAAATTAGTTGAATCGTGATAATTAGTGAATATTTATCATCCTTTATGTGGTTAGGGATTTGAAGTTAACTTTTTTAAGACTGTTCTATTTAAAATTATAATTATTAATCAATTATTCAAATTTTAAATGATTTTGATAATTGATTACCTCTATCTACATAGATTTTATAATATGTTAATCCCTTTTGGTATATTAAATATTCTTATTAATGTATATAAGATAAATTATGAACCAACACATCCAATGTCAATGTTTTTTATTAATATAAGTGATTATTTAAGGAATATAGGGTGTATTATCTTTTATAATAATATATACATTCACATAAGGTAAACACTACATTAATAGATATTTTCATGAAATTATAACTTTAATGATGATCAAAAGTTAAAAGGAACTAAAAACATATTTATAATTTTTATGTGATGGTATTTTGACATTATACATTTACTAGGTTTTTGGAAGAATAGATTATTGATGTTAAAATTCACTTTTGGGTTAGTATATCATTTTTTATGTTAATTATGGACTAATGAAATTTATAATATAGATAATCTTGATAGTTAAAAATGATTCACTGATTGGGTGATATTTTTAGAGATATGATTGATCAATATATATATTAACTTTTAGATCATTTTCTATATTTGACTCCAAATACATTGGTTATTTAAAATAAAAAAATTGGACAATAAATTTATTTATAACACAAATTAACCAGTTTGAGGTACATTTAACCCTTTGTATTAAAATGATATTTTATATAAAATAAAACTTGGAAATTATTAAATTAAAATTTTAAATTAATAATAAGAATGGGGTAGCTCTTTAGGTTGTAACAACAATTTATATAGAGGTTACTGAGGTAATTATTGATTTATAGATTAATGTTATATTTGTTCATTAAATTGTTTATTAATTATGAGAATTATATTGTGCTAAATAGTTTTTGTTTTTGTTAAATAGATAATATAGTATGAACTTTTTCATTTATATTAATATATGTTTGTCGGTGATTTTGTTATTTTGGAAGGAAAATATTAATATAGAAAAATCTGCATTTTGTGAAGTGAATAAAAATGTTTTCGGAATTTATTAAATGATGAAAATATAATTTTTATGTTATAATATTTACTTATGTTATTAGTCTATATAATAATATATGGTGTAACTTCTAAGGGAATAATCCTACAAAAAAATGTAGTTCTATAACCATCAATTCATTTGGATTTACATTCTTATAACCCCACCCTATATTTTATATTTGTTGTCATTAACCATATCCTATCAATGTTATGAATCAAAATCTATTATTACATGGGAGTTATTCATGTCATACTTTTATATATTATAACATTCCTATAATATTTTCCTTATCCTCAAACATGATTTTATGTTATTTGAAGTAACCTCTATTTTTTCATCTTTTTCGTTTTATGGAATGTATTATTATTCATTTATATAATGTAGGGATTGAAAAATAAAATATATATTATTAATATTATAATGAAAAGGGAAAATTTTAGGTTCAGCTTTTTTTGGGAGGTAACAGACCTAGGTTTTTTTATATTTTATTAAAATAAATTTAATTTCATCAATAGCTAGTGTATCAAGAAATATTGGGATTTGACAAACTATATAACACTATTAAAATAATTTTTCTCCATTATTTCTTTGGTATATGACTTTTGGGTAAGAATATTAATTATAAAATTGTAAAAAACCTTTTTATACGCATTTAATAAATTAATTTATTTGTCATAAAGTGATTATAATGTAAAACAAATATCCATTTTGAATAAAAGTAATATTTTTATAAAAAACATTTTATTTGGATACTGTATTTTATATAAATTTATTAAATCCTTCTTAGTGGTAATTTTAATGATGTTTATATATTATTAATGGATAAATTCCATTTAATATTGAATTAACTTTAATAGTAGTTTAAATTGAAATTTCATAATTAAAGGTTAATAAAAAAGATAATGCCTAAAATTTTAAAAAATATTTTTCTAAATTCCATTGGTTTATTGGATTAATATGCAATATTACATGATTTTAAAATAAAAATCCATATAGAGGAACATTTCTTGAGAATAAATCTATTATAATTTAATCATTTGTGAAATTCAAAATGTCTCCCTCGTTGGAACTACAGATCAAAATCTCCAACCACAATTATTTAAAAAAACATTAATATTTATATATCAACCAAAAACTGATAATTTATCTTATAAATATCCATATATACATTTTAGTTGTTTATTTCTTTCCTAAATATAATCCATTGAATACTTTAAAGGAGATCTAAAGGAGCTATTTCAATGAATATGTAATCACCTTAGTAGATCACATTCTATCCTACTAACCTATACATTTTATAAATTGGTGTTATGTATAATAAAATATTAACTATAGTATCCTTAATATTATAATATTTTATTATTATTATAGTTATTATTAAAAACCATTATAGATCCTATTTACCATCAAATTAGTAGTGAATGTATCCGTTGATTATACGTATGACTTATCATATACTAGTATTGATAAAATGAATATAACATAAAAATATTTTATATATCGATATTATAATGGGTTTAGTGTTTATATATTATACTAATGAAAATTTTTTATATATAAAATTAAAATATAACAAGTTTCTACATACCATCCAATCTTTTGAGAATCATTAAAGTCATTTAACTATTTGTGTGTACCACCACCTCCATGAAGGGATGATATTTGTTTGTTATTTATATTTTTGATGGATTTTAATGATGATGTATTTTAGCAATATATAAGATAATTTTGAAAAAAATATTATATTTATAATGTTTATTAATATATTAATTTTCATTCATTCCACCTTTTGATAATTGAAAAAAATGTTTTTGTGTATATATGACCAAATGTCACTATAAATAGTTGAATTCAATTTTCTGTGTATATCATTTTTTATTACTGTAAATATGTATGTAATGAAAATATATTATATTTATGTAATTATTTGTATTCATTTTTTATTTAACTATAATAAATATACAACTACCAAAACTACTAAAGTGAAGTAACCATGGTTAATGAAATAGTAAAAATGCAGGAATAAAAAATTTAGTACTTATTTATTGGTAAAATGGAATTTTGAAATGTTATAAAGGGAAATTAAATGAAATTAATAGTATAATCCTGAAAATAATATATAATTTTAGATAATTTATATTTATCACACAAAAGTATAGCATGATTGAAAAGCATGTTTAACTGAAGGTAATGCTTTTATGTAATAATATTATTACTTATAGTGATTATTTATGATTATGTTTCACGTGCAGAAATATTTTGATATATATCTAAATATTTTAATTAAAATTATTAAAAATATTAATTTATTTTAGGTACATGATTTTCATTATGTTTACTCATAATGAGCTCAGTAGTGGGAAGATAATTTAATGGTAAATAGTCTTCATTTCGCTCTCTAGTCGAATTTTTTCTTTTATATCCACATACTGAAAAATTAAATAAATTTAATAAAATAAATTCTATTCTCATATGATTTTATAAATATAATTTTTAACATATTTTCAATTTAAAAAACTCATTTTAAAGGAATATTGTTTTATTTATCCAAAATTAATTACTTTTTTAATTTTCATAAAAATGGTTCGGAAAGAATGTTTTTTAAAACATGTATGTCATAAAAAAATTATCCCAAAAAAATGAATTTTTTTCATTAAATAATACATTACTTGTTTAAATGGTTCATTAAAAAAATATAATTACTTAAAAAATCATTTTTTAAAATATTTGATCGTAAACCTGAAATATTATTTTATGTAAGAATGTTTTTATGATATTTTAACGGTTTTTCTATTAATATAATAAAAAACACTTCAAATCAATTATAATTTAATGTGGATATTGCGTATGGATACAATAAAAATTCTATCACTACATGGTTTATGAATATTATGAAACAATGATTATAAAAACCCGTGTCTTTAAATTCTGTAGGCTATAGTGAAATGATTATGAAACCCATTCATTTTCATGGGTTACGATATGATGCATGATTGATGAGTTTTGAGAAAATATATATATGATTATAATTACGAGATGGTTGGAACTACGCCTCATTCAAATACATTTGTTTAAGTTGAATAAATAAGGACATAAATATTTTACACACGAACCAAATTTCATATTCCCAATATTATTGTAGACTTAGCATTCATATACATACAATTATTTTTAGACATGTATTTTATGTACATAAGATTATGAATGGACTAGATTTAATGTTAATAAATTTTAAGAAAAATAATTATTTAAAGACCAATTCATAATGAGTTAACATGATTCAATATATACATGTTCATATTGTTAGGATATTATGTGTATTCCACATAATCACGTCTTCTGGTCAACCCATTCTATATTTTATCATTTTCCTAGAATCATTTATTATTATATTATTAACTATTTAGAAGTTTACAATGGATTATGATTATGATATTTTATATACATATTCTTGTTTTCAACAGTTAGTCTCGATATTATTACACACTGATGATTAGGTTATACTTAGGTGATTATTGATCTCTCCTTTATTTAACATATCTAAGAATATTATATCAACATTCAGTATGTTTCCTTGCCCCATGTTTTGTTTAATGGTTATAGAAATTACATATATAATATGTACTCTAGTTTGAAAGAAATTAATGGGAGTCACTTGTGTACTAGCTGTTTATATGTCTGTTTTTTAAATTATTATATACCAATATAATTCTAGAGTGGAACATTAGGTTATATAATGAATATGATTCTATTAATATGTAATATCTATGAAGAAAATCAATGGTTCAATATATGCATTGAATTAAAATATATAATGATTGAAATTGATATAATAATGAGGAAGTTTCTAAATATTAACTTTATATCTCCATAAACATACTATTATGTCAACTGAAATTATTATTTCTTACAATTATTCTATAGAATGATTTTTACCACACTATGAGTATCATCTATGTCTATTGTCAGTACACATATTTTTTGGAATGATATTAAATGGTTTTTAAATACTATTAAATGTACCCTAGAATTGAATTTTTTTAGATCTTTTACACTAAACCTATTATATTTTAATCATTCCATAATTACTATGTGAAGTAAAAAATAAAAAAACCCACAAAATACATTATGTATTCTATGATTGATAAAATAACTTAATAAAAAATATAATATATCATTTTCATTTACATAATTTAACTATTCCTAAAAGAATTACTCATTAAATATATTGAGTAATTTAATATAGTTAAAATCAAGATAGAAACCATAATTAGTTTATTCCTTATACATTATTCTAATTGGTCTTACTAATTTTTTTTTTCAAAAAGAACCCTTGGGTATTATAATTTTAATGAATATTTATTGATAAAATTCAACATTAATAATTCATTTTCACATCAGGATATTTATCGCATCTAAATAATTGTACATTAATTCTCTAAAACATTAAATCATAATCCATATCTCTCAATTATCATGATTTTATAAACTTTAATGAAACAATATATTTTTCATACTCATATTCATAAGTTATGTATAATATGATAATCTACCACACCTCTCTGATTTAATTCAAATGGAACCATTTTGTATTACATCATTGTTTAAGAAAATAAATAATATATTAAAACAATAATATCCAATTTGATAAGTTAGATGTAAGAATAATAAAATCTAGGAAACATTCTCAATTAATATATAATATTAGTCTTATATTATTCTTATGATAATGTTTATATATATTTCAGTAGATGCTTTTTAGATGATTTCACTAACTAAAATTAAAACTAATTTGTTATTGAATAATTTAAAATATATTTTATATTTATGTAAAATAGTTAAAAACCAATTTGATGGATATGTAGTAAATTCACCATATATGAATAAAATAATTTGTGATTATTGCATCATAACAACCTGTCATAATCATTTACATTATAACGCCCAACAAAGAGTTATATTATAAATTTCCCAACATTAATTATTGAACTTATTATTCTCATCAGGTAAAATTATTTAATAGTTAGATTATCTATATCATTTTATAGGTTCCTTTAATATTTGAAAAATTGAATTTGGTTATCTACATTGATATCATATTTGGAAACTAAAAACCTGATGTTGATTCAATTCCACAACATTTTTACCCTTATATCCAAATCCTAGGAAAATAGTATGATCATTATATCCTTCTCATTTCCCCGCAATTAAATAGTGCCTAAAAAAGTGAATATATTGACAAAATTCAATGAACTATAGATTCACATCAAAATATTAAATATAAACATATATGTTATATAGAAATCTTAATCACTTAATATAATTTTAAAATGAACTATTGTGAGTGATGTCATATTAATATAATTACATGGTATAGAAAATAATATAATTTGAAATGTCCAAAAAAAAGTTAGAAACCACAACAACTAATCATTGGTATCGACATTGACTCAATATTTAATAATTTCTATGTACTTATAAAAAGCTCTAAAATCCCAATAAAAATAATCTTTTTAATATACCTCCATCTAATCCAAAATTTTCATTCTTATTAATGATGTGTACATTTAAAATGAGACTATTTTCCTCTGTAGGTTTTCCCTAAGAATCTCATGTCTATCATTCCAATCAATCCCTTAAAAATCATTCCACAAAGTGGGTATATAGATTTATTAGACCATTATAATGTAATTATATTATAAAAATAAACCCATGAGTGAAAAGGTTATTGAAATTTTATCATATTTAATTTTAAATAATACTTACATAGTTATTTGAAAGGATAATATCATCACCTATCAAAATATAATCCTTAAAAATAAATATTGACCATCAAAACAATATATATTTTGTTTATATGACCACGATTAGAAACTAATTTTTTCATAAAAATTGACATAATTTTAAAAAATTAAAATAATATCCAAATAAATTTTTGTAATATGTATAGTTTTTTAAAGTGAATATTCAATTTTCAATACAATTCTTAAAAATAATACATAAAATACTAAAATTCATGGAATAAATATCTTGTTAAAATCGCAATAAAATTTAAATGAAAAATAAAAAAGAATGTTATAATATACTTATAAATAAAATAATTAAAAATTATTTAATTAGAGTTAATAAAAAATACATATATTAATTAAAATCATAAGGAATATGTGAATAAAATATTAATTTTAAATAATTAATTTTGTTAAGAAATAGTTCAAAAAACAAGAAAACCATTTTGTATAAAATATTTAGATGATATTAAATATTTTAAATTTATCATCGTAACTTCTATATAATAACATCCTAATAATAGATTTGGTTTCGATTTGTAGCCCATATGCAGTTATTTAATTATTTCCATAACTAAATTGTTGCCAAAATGAGAAAAAACTTGATTCTAATCACAATATTTTCTTAATAAATCAATTTCCATAAACAATTACACCTAATTAAAATATAAAATATTGTTTCCATTTATTTGTACATTTGGAATTAAACTGGTGAAAATTTACCACGCACCATGACATTTAAAAATGAACACCTTATAACTATGTACAATGGACTACAAATAAACCAATGAGTTTCACTATAGCATTTTCATTTTTCAAGAACATTATGTAATTCATAAATTTTATATTTACAAGGAGTACTGCAAAAGGATAAGTTAATTAATATTTATAATGACTAAAATAATAATAAATAAACACTAATATAATGTAATTTTACTAGTTAAATATTAAAAAAGAATGAAAATATAATAATTTAGTGTTCTAATATATTGGAATATCAAAGACAACTCTCAAATAATGTTATCAAATATATCAAATAAATTATTTGACATTCATTTTTATTCAAATTAAATTACTACCATATAATATCCATTTCTAAAAACAAATATCAAAGATGAAATAATATAATGTGAAGAAATGAAAAGGGAATACTATTATTGAGGTTTGATGAAAATATTATTGAATGTTACCATATTTATTTGTTTAATCTATCTCTCAATATCATTAATTTCTTTGAATTTTTATCCCAGAAAAACTAGATTTTCCATTCAATTTGCAATATATTTAGGGAAATGGATAATAATAAACATCTTATCATATGATGACTATTACATTGTATAGCAATATCAAGATAATTCCATAAGATATTTTATTATATCCAGATGTTATAGTAGTTCTCATATATGATATTATTCCTGAAGTTTCATGGAAATACTATTATATAAATGATCAATGGATGGATGGAATCTAATTTATTGGACACATATGATGTTTTACTATCATGTTATTGTGGATCATAATTTTTGGATACATCTTCTTTGGAATTTTACAATTGTTATTATCCCAACTGCAATGTAATGAGAAAATACCCACCATTATAAATTCTACATGTTATATCTGTACTTGGATATTCTTATATATAAATATTTTTATTTTTTGAAAAACATGATATTATTATTAATATGTGTGTTGAATCATAAAATTTTCTATACTGATGAAAACTAGGACCGAATATTCCATGGAATAGGAATGATATGGTGGATTGGTCATAACATATATGAAATTGATGATTAATTAAAGAATAAAATTTTCCTTTCTTAGTAAATGGATTTCCAAAACTATGACATATTGAATAAAATGGATATATGTGATTTATTCAATAAAAATGTCCATTTGTTAGTGATTTTTTTCAATGAATTTTTTTTAATTAAATATAAATCGCATAGTTTTAGAACACAATATTGTGACCTACATGATGAGTTATAATGAAAAATGTATTATAATGAATAAATAGTTTCCAAATGTTGGTATTGTACTTTTTTTCAAAACATATTTATATATAGGCTCCTTGACATGTTCGTAGACACTGATATTTTGTTTTTAAATAGTTCCTATATCATCACTAAGATAAAGTTTTAATTGATAATGAACTAAAGGTGTCTATAAATGTAACGACATGACCCATTGGGCCCAACTAGCTAGTTTAAGGCTATGATTCTGCAATCTCATTCATACCCCTAACATTTTAGGGGTCAAAAACTAGCACCATAAAGGTGTAGATAAAATTATAGTCCTTACCCCATTGTAAATTTTTCCACACACTCAACCACATCCATGAAAATTTGTAGATGAATATTATTATGATTTTATCATCAAGAATTATACCCTGTATATAATAGACACTAGAAAATAATGTTTTGAGAAAATTTAATATTAAAAATGTAAAATTAATGGATAAAACATGGCCAACCAAAATTGAATTATCATCACAACTAAAAATAGAATAATAGTATATATGAGAGAGCTCAATACAATATCACCATGTCTCAACTATAATACATGATCTATGTATCCAATTATAACTATGATCAACTCATGTATAAGTTTATATACTTTTTTTCAAAAGTAGTTCGAAATAAGATATATAATACATTTTAGTAGGGATTATATATATATATACTTATACGTCTCAAAAACCCCAAAAGGGATAAATATTAAGATATAATATAATTAAGACCAACCTGAACCAAAGGGAAAAGACATAACACGCACAATCACAAACACAACCACACACAGACAAATATATATGTTTTTTCTCACAATGAAACCCTATATAGGGAGATAAAGGGATCTATATTTCACAATCCAACCAAGGTCAATTTTTATATTTATATATCTAAATTTATTTCTTTGATGCCTAGAATTTTATGCAACCACACAATAATATTTGTAGTGGGGCTCCCCCATCATTGTAACAATCCACCGTCAATATAGAAACCACTACCATAGAGGGACTTTACCCCATCAGAGCTAACATAAGGGGGCCCCACTCTAAAAATGGATGAACCAAACCATATTTTCTATGATTACTGATAGTATGTATTTAATTATTTTTTGTGAACTATGAACTAGTGCAATAGCGTTGTACATACACATGTATTTCTCCGAATATCCTACCTGATAACTACATTAATAAGCAATTGTCTAGTGAATATTCACTCTTAAAACACCTCACATATTTTCTCATATTTAATTTTTATGTCAACAATATAATGTGACATGTAAATACATTCATGAGAGGCTACTCATGGGACAAAATATGAGTCCATATGGAGGAGATTCATGAGCTAGATATTTCTAGGGGAATACGTATATTGTATGGAAATATTCAAGGAATTTGAGAATTACGCATTTCATGGTTGTGAACATACCTATACATTTATTGGAAATTAATTTCATACCAAATAGAATTCCTATAGGGAACACGATGTGTATGTCCACCCAGTGCCTTTGGTATATACACATGGTACATGACTTAGGTACGCATATACAACAACACAACATTTCTATAAGGTGACATGTTGTGTATGACAACCCAATGTCCCCTGGAATGTATTTATGTCACCAATAAGTGCTAGGATATAGGTTCACATGGTTTTTGGTTCATTCCATGTGGATAGAGACACTTAACTTTACTTAAAATATAGCCGGTGATGATAACAAAGAATACAAATTGTTTTCTAACTCACTATATGGTGTGATTTCTTGTATTTCATTGAATAATAAGGTCTGCCATGTAGTTTCCCAATCCACATTAACAAGATTTAAATATTTTGTTTGAAAACAGAAAAAAATAAAGGTAACACCCACGACCCTCAATTCTATGGTATGGTGGCTAAAATTCATATTCAAATAGTTCTTCTTTGAGCCGATGGATAGAATCCGTGTCTTTCAACACCTTTATCCACTCTGTGTCCCATATCCATGATCGATTACCCGTGATCCATCAAATCCATCTATAAAAATCCATCAATTACATATTTCACACTACTTCCATGAATCTAATGGTTTGATAGTGCTCAAAACGACCCCAGAAATGTCAAATGATGACCTCATGTTCCAATTACGAAGATTACGTATAATGGTTGGTATAAATTCACATAATCCAGGTTAATCCATTATTCTCCAAGAAATTTAATCCAACGATCACATTATCAGGATGTCCATGGAGAATACATGTTCAACCAAGGAATTTAATATTATTATCAATATAAAAAGACAGCATTGAACATGACAAGGATCAAATAAATCTAAAAATTTGAAATAAGATAATTAAAAACCTTTTTTTAAATTAAATAGAAGGAAAATATCTCGAAATATAATTCAATGTCTCAATTTATGGTCAATAGAAGGTGAAGAATAATTTTTTTATTGATAAAGATAATTTTCTATTTTTTCTTCCACTAAATCCATCACAATCTTGTTTCTCATTGTTTTTTGATTTTTATCAAAAATAAATAAATATTTTTTTCCCTCATATCAAAGCCTCCTAGGGTTATGTTTTTGTGCATAGTGATTATCCATTATAATGTATTTATTGTGAATATTATGATTAGTTCATTTATATTGTATAATAAATTAAAATTATTTCATTTTATTAAAGCCTCCCTCAAGAAAACTCCACCCATGAAGTATCCTCCATTGAATAATATTAGTTCATTCCTATGTTAAACCCGTTCATTTAATGTAATCCATGGTCTCAGATTTCCATTCACAGGTCCCGAAAATGGGAAATAAAATTTAAACCAGAATGATTTCTGTGCATTAATTAAAAAATTAATCTTTTTAATATATTAATAATGGGATCTAGATTGATTAAAACACTATTCTGACTCTAATGATATATATATATATATACATTAAAAGGAAAAATACATAAACACCCAGGTCCCTACATTTCCTCATCAATTATGTATTCTCATCTTAAAAAGAATAATGTACACAAATATTTGGTGGTACTGAGTCTTCATCAAGATATCTTGATCACCGGATCTCCCTTCCATAATTTTATGCTTCCACAAAACATGAATAGAATTAGCAGTCCCTCATCCCATGATCCATTCACTCTAATCCTCAAACTCCACTAGGTACTCAATGAATTTGGATCAATCCATGATATCTATGACAACCAATTCAATAATTTGTCTAGATTCATGTCCATATCACATCATCTTTGTTATAAGTATGAACTAATGAACTCAATCCTACTATAGGGGAAGGGATAATCCATAAGATACCCTTACAAACATTTTTTGAATATTTAATATATTGATGAACCATGGGGATAACATTCCACCACAACCAAACCTATCCAATCCTAATCATGTGGATATACTCATGAACACATGGCCTCCCTACTCAAACATCAGGGTCATGCTATTCATGTCTGAAAAATATTGATATATTCTCAAGGATATAATCATTTACTCATGGATCAACTAGTTATCCTCCATCAAAACATGTACCATCATCAGACTAACAAGACATGTCTCACTAATTTTATTCTTTCACAATGTGACGTACTAGGTCTACCATATTGGGTCTCACAAAAATAGACACAAATAGTTGAGTCATAAATCTTATTATAAGAAAACTGTTCATATTTCAAGTGATTCAAATAGCTTCAATGAAATCAAATCATGCAATATCTCATTATATCTTCCAATTAATATATATTTTACTTGATAATCTTATTATTTGGGGGGGTGTGAAATGAAGTACTCATCCTTAACAAGATCTCTATGTGCTCCTTTAAGCGTCTTCAAAACCATGAAATGGACCGAGAATCATTTTTCGATAAAATCATCAAAGGTTCCCCATGAAGCTTCATAATCTCCCACATGAACAAATACCCAGGCCTCTTAAAACTTTTAGTGAGGATGGGTTTTATATTCTAGAGTATGTAAACATACACCTATATTTAATCATGGACATTCACTATCCATGAATGCCATGTCACAATTTTCTTGGATAATGCATGCATTTTCAACTTCATGTTATCAATAGACTATTTCAAAAATTCTGAAATCTGGTGTTCAGACTTTACCTATATACATGTGTGACACCGAGAGACTAACTCATCTATGTTCAACATCATTATGGACCACCAAAACTATTGTCGAATTTATACTGTCTTTTAAAAAATGGGATGTATAACCATAGTTTAATATTGAAAAACCCTCATAAACTCCTCATGAAACTTGACTAAAACCAACATCCATACCATGAAATGATTTATTTTCTCACCTCCTTCATAAATTACATCATTTGTGTCTAGTAAGTATATCTAGTCACATATTTCCGCATATTCAATTTATCCCAACTGATCTTTTCTCATATGATGATTAATCAGGGGAGTCACATCAATCCACTAATGAAAAAATAAACTCTTCTCCTACTTATTTAATTGTCGTGAAGATGTTATCTTCTAATATTAATCTAATAATTTTAACGAACAAGATTTACTTATAAGGGAATTTTCCACCCCATTCACTTCATAGGGGGATAAATTATTTCAATGTTATAGTCTTACAAAAACTCTATCAAATGAATTAGTCTCAAGCTACGATCACTCTAATGGAATATGTAACTAAGACTCTAGGTGTATGAATAAAAAATACAACAATGAACTGGAAATGATATTAGGATTATGTATTTTGCGTGATGAATAAGAATTCCATCTCTATTTCATGCATCAGGTATTTATAGTCATATGATGTCAACTGCCTCGAACCGTATGTGATCACTTCATTCCTCCTCGTCTCATTTCAACTATGTCTACTTCTAGCAGCATTGAAAAAATATTCTTATTCCACACCATCCATTGGCAGTCTCAAACTAGGAGCACCGATGAAATTTTCATCAACTCGTTAAAGTCTACTTGACACTACTCAATCTAAATAAACTAATATTTATTTAATTTAAAGGATTTAAAAGGGACTAAAATACTATATAGTTCTTATAATGACTGTATTTAGTACCCCCAAAAATCCAAGGGGACTCTAGGACTCTAGCATGCACATTAGGGGCACTTAAGAATGAACATGATCAGTCTAAATTAAGTCACAAATGAAATGATGCTCAGAAATTAATTTACCCATAAAAAGTACAACATGGATTCAAAACTAATTATTAGATATCTTATCGTAAATATGGTGCTCTCAGAGTAAGTGTAATACCAATATCACCTTTATTTATACTCTTCCATTAACAAAATGAAAATTTGTACGAAATAATGGAAGGACAAAATTGGTCCATAAATTGATGAATGATTTGGTTAATCAAATGAAAAACGAAAATTGTTTTCCTCACACCATGTGGTTTCACTAGGATCCCATGATGTTCATAAGATAATTAGGGTCTCATATTCCAAATATCATCCACATAAACCCTCAACTTGTGGTATCTGTACTATATATTTATCTTTGAGAACATAGTATTGCCTCTGAATTGGAAAAATTGTTCTTCAATACAAGGAAATGGTTACATATTATTTATTATTAAATGATTCAGGTCAAATAAAAAATATAAATTCTAAAAATCCCATAATCCTTTTTCAGAAAAAACAAATATTTTCCCTAGCAGACACGCAGGTTTTGATGGAATCCATCTCTCAAAGGACGACTAAAAGAAATCTATACTCTTATTTATTAATAGGTAAAAACAAATTTAATATAAAATATATCAGTGTGGTAGTTAAATTGTTGTTAATTTATAATTCCATCTACCACATTTTGGAGATTTATACAATATCCCAATAGAACACATCCATAAATTGGTCATCTACAGTTGGAATCTAGATGCCTAAAGTGCTTAATTCAATTTTTTCTATATTCTCTAACAGATGGGTGAAGGATTTCATCTTACTATTTGTAAGAAACAATAACATCAACATGGTATATCTTTCTCCAATAATGGTGAATATTTTTCCACCAACCTGATGGAATATAAAACAAATGTGGTAATATATAATCTGGTATAGAACCATTGAAAATCATTATATTAATAAGAATAAATCCTAATAGTTCATCCTTATGAACATGGGGTTCCCTAAGAAACTATCTCCATCAAATTCAAAGATTCACTATTTTTAGATATGATATATTTTTGAATCACTCCATATAAGATCCTCTATCCATAATAGTAGGGATAAATTATCAGCTATGAACACTAGCTATAAAACAAGGGAGAAAGGGTTAATGTAATAACTAAAACCAATATCTACATATAAGAGGGAAAGAGTAGAAAGGACAAAAGTCACACCTCCAATATTCGTTTGCCTGGCCTGTTAATATCCAGACATTTCCTTTAGTTATCAGAGTCCTTAA
Organism: Viscum album; assembly: GCA_963277665.1. NCBI lineage: Eukaryota > Viridiplantae > Streptophyta > Magnoliopsida > Santalales > Viscaceae > Viscum > Viscum album. The sequence goes on along the minus strand of OY728120.1, from coordinate 1,866,090,298 downwards.
TCGCTATATCTTTTATCCTGACATCAGCCTCCTAGTGTTTGTGGTGGTGGTGGAAGTAGCTCATTGTTTTGACCTCCAAAAAAAAATCATCACTATATAGTTTCTTATATTCCATTGATTTCACTAACTAACTATGTGCCTCCAAAACAGTGTTTAAGAGATCCCTTACATCAATGTCACCTCTTCAATAGTGGTCCATCCTCTTTTTTTCATATCATGGTAATAATGTTGATTTTGGTAATCTTTTGCATTATGACCCATCCAAATATATACATAGAAATATACCTTTCTTGGAAGCATAGATACACTACGTGATACCTTTACTACAGATCCAAAAGTCTATATTATACAATGATAATGCCTTATAATCAAAGACCATGATGTTTGATGCATACTACATGCAATAGAAAATTAATCCACAATATTGACACCACCTTCTCCAACTGGTTGATTTCTCTCTTGTTATATGATCCTAATAAAAATATCATTCTTTAACACTCTAGTGTAGGTCCTAAAGAGAAAGGAGACTAGACTGAAAAAATGACACTTTAATGAACCTACAAAATCATATATTCCATGAATAAAATGACCCACATCATATCTACATAGTAACATCTGAGGTCAGTGATCCAAGAAATTTACTCTGCAACCATCTTGTCACACTACTACATATTGAAACACTTATAAATCTATATAAATTGTATTCATGAGGGGTAATAATCCTTGAAAAATAGTTGTTTGGAATATGATTATGATTGTATGGTCTTATCATGGGTTTTCATCCTCAAATCCCAGTATGTCCCTATTGTTGAATGTAAAATACTAGATTCATGGAAACACATGTGGTTGTCTTGTTTTAGACAATAATTATGACTCATAACATAGATTGAATCCAATATTCTATAACTTGTGGTTATTTATTTCCAAGAATCAATATGTTTATTTGAAGCTGAAGATCATATAGCACATTAAGACAAATGCATCATCAGTATGAAATTTTCATACTTTTCGATACATGAATAGTGGTGATTTAGATACCTACTAGATCGGGGGAAACATATTACGAGATAACCAAAAAACACAGACATCATCACTCCTCTTATTATCCTCACTATCCTAAATTTTTATCTTACCTACCTATCTTTAATAAGGAATCTTTAATTTGATTATGAAATGACAAATATAGATGACCATATAAATGGGTAGATGAATCATGAATAGATATAAAAGTTCACTATCCAAAATTACTTAGTTACCATTATTCTTAGAAACTATTGTCTAGTATAATCATTTGACTTGTAGATGGTAAGTTTTCAGGCCAACATATACATTAGGCATTACACCAAAACTATATTTCCAAGTATAAAATCCACACTCAAGACACTATGATATCATTTACCTATGTCCCAACAATTTCATTCAAGGGGATCACCTCTAAAATTCATACCAATGAATGAATATATATCATACCACGCTATATTGACTATAACCCCCAGAACCCACACATCATGGTGATGGTCGGGCCCCCAAAACCCCACTATTTCGTCCTATAGTTTAGGGGGAGATGATCTGAATATTGAATGTATATAAAATGAGAGATTGTAGCATAATGTACATTTATTCACACACCCATACATCCCGAGAAAAAGTATAGACTAATGTTATAAATAAAATTACATAATGAGTAAAACCATGCATGTAATAGTTGGTAGGATTAAAATATTATTAAAAACATTATTGTTATAGTGGAAAATTAATTTGGAAGAATATATACCAAACAAATTAAGATCCAACATGACTACAACATGAATTAGAAGTTAATTGAGAGATCTCAACTCTTTATAACAAATTATAAACCATCGCATGTGGTCAATGAACCAATGATTCACACTGATGAATTGATTTCATTTTCTACTATCTTTTCATATTCATGATAACTAGCACATTCCAAAAAATAATCATAAAGGGTGAGTTGGAATACCATTTAGGATTTCCTGAAATTCAAAATACAGAGCCATATAATGATATGAAATAAGTTAGATGAACCTATAAAAAAGTAAAACCCCCAATATATATATATATATATATCCTTATAAAGAATCCATGTAATGATTGAATGTGATCTACATTTCACATCCCAACAAAAGCTTATGAGTCTTCTGAGAGTACAAAAATTCCTACATTGGTCCACTACATCACATGTAACCAGAAAAGAATATATGTGGTAGGCCTGTAACTCACCACTACACTCTAGAACCAAGGGATCAAGGACTCTTGTTGAGGACCCTCTTCCACCGTGGCTCGATTATGGTTGAGTACCACACCATAGATAAAGTACATGATCCATATTTTGGGGGACTGATGAATAAACCAATGTAATCAATATGTGGGACCCACACCCTTGTATAAAAGGGGATTAAAGAACATGGAATTACTATGATGATCCTTCCAGATAACATCCATCATCCAATATCTCCTAGAGAATTACTTTGATTGGAATATGTCACAACATATCTCATATTCCACAAAGAATACCACCATCGCGTTATAAAAGGAAAAACACTTAGGACATGCTACTCACAGGCCAAAATATGTGTCTATAATGAGGGGAAAACAGAGGATATAGTTTATAATGAAATTCATTGTGTGGATTAAGGTCCACATGACATGTGGAATCACCTTGATTTGTGGTCATGATCTTCCCTATATATGGCATGGAATGAAATTTCATTTACATGGTATGTACATGCTCCAAACGATGTGTATTTCCACCCACAGTTCTAGGAATGTGCACCTGGAACAAAACTAAACTACCCAAATTTAGAGAAATTATTATTTATTTAAGCTGGCATTGAATGTTTTACCTGTTAATATTTTAGTGATTGTATAGTTTGAACATTGCTTGGCTACATTGGTTGGGTCATGTGGTATGTCATTCTGTTCTAACAACATGTGATCTTTAACGTAGTAAATTTCCCTAGCCCTTGTGGAATCTGAAAAACCATACATTTTTTCTGTTATACTTCTTGAAATATAGTAATGTTCTTTAAATAATCCTAAAATCCTCTATGTGGTTTCCTAAACCTACTTCATCACCTCTAAATCCACTATTTTAAAACCTAAAATAGATGTTTAATGCTTTCATAAACTGTTTGTTTCCCTCATGTGGATAGAAATTAAAATCCAATCTTTTGATTATGATCCACTACTAGTCTTGTGTGCCTCTTCTCCCTAGTAACCACTCCAAATCCCAAATCTATGATTCATCACCCACTATCCATCCAAATCCATCCTTAGAAAATAATCCTCTATATTTGTGTTTTCATCGTCCTTGAATATGAGGGGTAAATCATTCTAGAATAGTCCTTTATAATGTCAAACCATAACCACATTGGACAATGATAAAGAAAATAATGAATGGTGTGAGAGATATGAACATAAGAAAAGTGAATATATATATGGATAGAAGATATCATCCAATGATTCAATAATAAGGGTATCTATTGTGATTTCAAATGAAGCTACAGGATTCAATAAGATTATCAATATAAAAATTCTACAATGATCATGTGAATGATAAAATTAATAAAAATTAAGGAGTTAGTAATTAAATCAAATATTTTAAATTAAATTTATGGAGGGAATCAATAAAAAACATTCCCAATTGACATATAGTATTGATATTTCAGTAATAACACATTCTCTAGAGAATACGAAGACCAACAACATTTAGTACTTCTCAATCCCCCTCAATCAAATATCATATTGTTCTCTGATCACAATATGCCAATGAGGAAGAATATTTTTATCATATCAAATCATCCAGGGTTATGTGTCTATCATTGTAAATTCTCAGAAAAAATGTTTTTACAGAAATATTAGGTTATTTATTTTAAATTTAATAATAAAAGTGGTTTATTTTATTTTATTAAACACACACACCAATGGTTGAAATAGATGATGTAGTACCCATGGTTTCTGGTATGTAACCCTAAAATGATAATTTTCTTGGTTTTAAAATATATGGGTGACGAATTGGAGGATCGGATGATCCTAGAGTGAATTTTGAAGCAAAGGGGAAGGCGCATGGGCAGTGCACGGTTTGTCCAACAGTGTGGCCAAACCTTGCGAGTCTGACTGAGGATGCAGTGGCTTCCGCACGGTTGGTTCGTGGTTAAGTGAAACCATGCGATGTGTCCATGTGTGGAGGATGGACGAAGCAGAAGCTAACACACATTTAATGCATGTTTTTTCAAACCGTGTGGACTAACCGTGCGGTCACATAAAGTTAGATCCGAAAATTGGGGATCTAACTCTTTTTGTCTTTAATTTCCTTGATTAAACCTCTTATGTGGCCCTAACTCAGGATTACTCTCCCTTGAAGGTTGGAAGACTTCTCCCAAGCATTCTGACAGCGATCAGAAGGCTTCTCTTGGTGAATCGAAGCCGGATTCATAAAGTATGTGATGGTTCTCGATCGGTTTCTTAGAACTACTTAGATCTAATTCTCCTCTTCCCTTGTTTTATTAGATATATGCACGTTATGGGTAGATCTAAGGATTTGGATTCCAAATATGACATGTTTTTGTCTTCTTTGTGTTAGGAGAAGAGATATAAGGAGGGTTTTTGGAGTTTTGACCTGCTGTTCTTGAGCGTTTTTTTCCCGTGTCCTAGTTTTGCGCAATTTGTTGAGGTAAGTGGATTCAATCTCGATTCCTCTTTCTTAGAAATTGATGGCTTAGTTTAAATGGATTTAATCTCTTGGTTTTGGTTGTGAAAGTGTGGTGTGAAGCATGTTATAAATCTTCTTTAGTGATGATTTATGGGTTTGGATGAAATTTTGGAAATTGAAAGAATGGTTTGTGAAAAGAGTTCTGGTTTCTTGATTTTAAAATAGTGATTTTAAAATATGGATTTGCAGGATTTGGAAAATGGTTTGTGGGAAAATAATTTTCAATAAAAGGGTGTTTTATTGAAATGGTTTTGTCATTGTTGAAATGGTGTGGTTTTTTGGCATACTTGGTGTGTGTGTTCATATTTCATTTAAGAGGCTTGGTTTAAATATGACCTTGTGCTTGGTGCCAAAAGAATAATGGCTCATGAGGAATTATTAACTTTTGTTTTCTTAGTAGATTGACGAGAGACCACTCATGAGTATGGAACTGTCACAACGATGCATGCATAGTGGATTTCACAGGTTGTGAAATGGTTGGTTGTGTGGATTTGTGAAATGGAATGAAAGTGCCAAAATGGAAATGTGAATTTGATTGGGAAACTATGCATGTTTTCTTTGCTGGAAAATATATTTTATTGGAAAAATGGATTTGACAGGGAATTTTCAATGTTGTGAACTGTTTTGGAATTATTTTATATAAATTTTTTTATATAAATTTTTTTAAATAAATGTTTTAACATTTTTTATCCTAGAGGTATGGGTTGGGAAGTCATCAGGGAATTCCTACTGAGTTTCATTACTCACCCCATACATTGGCATGTTGGTGCTTTTGCAGATTCCATATACTGGGATGTTGGAAAAGGTAAATTATCACACGTTTATAACACTACTTCGTGACTCTTTGGCTGGTTCGTGATGTTGGAGCTTGGAGCTTGTGCAGCATGGATTTGGGTTTTCATCTTGATGTGTTGTAGTTGTATTTCCTATTCTTACACTGATTTGGTTTTGTACTACATTGATGCACTTAGTTGGATTTTTATGTAAATAATAGTTGAGTTGTTTTGGTTTTAAATCATGCATCATATAGTGGTTGCCTCGAGATTTTTATCTAGTTTTCTCTATTTGTAAGTTGTTTTCAGTTAAAGGGTAAATTGTCCCCCATGTATTTTGAAAACCTTCGGCATTTATTACCAGCGTTTGGTGCCTTGGGGATGTCTCTTAAGAAAATGTAATGACTCGTTGAGATCTCAAGCCAATGAGAATTGGCGGGTCATTTCAAATGGTATAATCTTGTTCAGTCCTTGCCAAACAAGTGGTCATCGATGTTCTTCATATTGGAGTTGAAATTACATCCTTCCTATTCCTTGGTTGGTCATCTTACAGAAGAGTAGGATTTTTGGAACTTGAAATGTATATCATAAAAGGATGTAGATAACCCATTTATGTTGAACTTCATGTTACAAGGGTGTTGGGTACATATGTGTTTTGGATACACTTCTAGAATGTTAGAAATCTCATTGTCTTGGGTTTAGCCGATGAAATGTGCATGAAATGCATTATAGAGGAATTAATTCGCACTAGTATTGCATAAATAATTTTGAGAAATGGATTATGGTTTGATGCAAAATCGTGATTTCTGAAAATTTCAATCACATTTTCAAATGAATGATTTTGAAAAGAAAATGGTTGATTTATATTGAAAATAGACTGATTTCCAAAACTATGAAATGATATATTTTATAAATATTTTGAAATCGATGTTGTAATAGTGGTGTAATATAGATTGAAATGCTAAGCCAACAGTTTCTAGGAAGTGAGACTAACGGTGTGCATTGTTTGTATAGCAAATGGGACCCATTAGACGTCTTAGAAACCAAACCGAAGAAGCTGCAGAGAATGTGGTTGCACCAGAACCACGTGTGAACCAAGAGCTGGTTCAGAGTGTCATTCAAGCATTTCAGGCGGTGGACGTAGGGAATCAGATGTATGAGTCAAGGCATGTATATCATTCAGTTCAGTTCCAAATGTAGAATCCATCCATATTTCGGGGTGATTTGAACTAGAAAAAGTTGAGGTGTGGCTAAGTAGGATGAATCATATATTTGATTTCATCATCACACCAGTATTGTTTAAAGTACAGTTGGTGACATATATGCTGGAAGATCTTGCACGACAGTGGTGGGAGCTGGTGGTGCAGGCTAAGCTGGATCAAGGCATGTGCTAGGAAGAATTTGAGGAATTGTTTCATAACCAATTCTATCCTCACATGTTCAAGATCCAAAGGACAACTGAATTTTTCAGCCTGAAGAAGGAAAATCTCTCTATTATAGAGTATGTGGAAAAATTCAGGAATTTAGTATGATTTTAACCGGATGTTGCTGCGAGTGCGTCACTAAAGGAACACATCTTTGAATCCGGATTATGAGAGGAGATTTTCTCGAAGAAAGTTCTGCTCTGTATTACAGATTATACGGAGATTGTAAATAGAGAAAAAATAGTAGAAAGAGACATCTCATGACTTATGGGAGGAGGAAGTTTGATGATACCCACGGGAACGGGTGGGAACACTAATGCTGGGAACAAGCAGAAGAGGGGCACCTACTTCCATGGTGGGAGTGCAAATTAGAATCAGACTGTTGGATCGATGAATCTAACTCCACAACCCATGATAAAACCTACGTGTTTTCAATGTGGCACGATTGAACACATCAAACGAGAATGTAAAACACCAACAAAAGCATGTCACAATTTTAACAAGATGGGGCATCTTCAGCGATATTGTCGCAGGGCTCCAAGGTCGGGTGCGCTTGACACCTCCCAAGCATCGCAAACATCTTATTCTTTGACAGGGTAAACCCCATCACTGACCAATATGAGGATACACATAGGGTAAACCCCATTCTCCAAAATCAATTGTGTTATCAATTTTATAAAATAAGGATCTAATTTTTTTAAATAAAATTAAACAAAAACATTGCATGTACGTTCATTAAAAAAAATTTAATCTCTATTTCTAAATAAACCAAAACACACTATAAACTATACATATAAATCCACATATATACCTAGAAATATTGAAATTATCAATCCATAAAAACCTGATTAGGGTCAATAATTTTATTTAGAGTCTTTTTGAAATGTATATGATAATAATTATTATTATTATGCTTCAAAGAAAAATAATATTTTACTAAGTGAGGATCATATAATTATTTATCTAATTGAATGCACAATGATATTAATCTATTTAATTAAATATTAATTATATTAGGTTAATTAAATGATAAGGAGGATTAAAGGGATTAATTAAGGGTATATGATAAATGTTATTTATTGGTCATGGGGTTTAGTACATGTGGAGTAAATGATAGTTATAATATAATATTTTTGAAATATGAGATATATATAGAATAACTTTATCAGACAAATACCAATATTAATGTCACTAATAACCATACCTTTATATATAACCAAAATTATGTCCATTATAATAAATTGTTTGTTGTTATAATCATTTATCTCTAAAAAATTACTTGATTCCTTGAAAAAAATATCCTTATCTAAATCAATTTGAACATAACTACTCATCCTCCATATAATGACCCCAAGAAAAGTATATATAATTCTTCATGTTTTGATGAAACTCTTGTTGAGATGATAGTAATTCAGTGAAAGTTGATATATTTTATAGTCATATTAATGTGATAAATGACAGTGATGTCATGGTTTCATGGAGTATGCGTGTATACATATAGTGGGATTCAATCCTTAAATACATCACCATATTGATGGTATAACACTGTTTTATCAATTAAATTTCCATTATAAACTGAATTAAACTTGAAGTATTATAATCTAACTTATTGAAGTGAATTTGTTTTTTGAATAATCTATCTTGAGGATTTAATGTTTATTATTCACTTTATTATGAAGAAACATCTACAAAATTCATTGAAAAAGTATGGTGTAATATAGTCCAAACCACTTTCATTATGCCTCACAAACTATATATTTTATAATAGAAACCAAAAATTAACTTATGCAAATTTATGATTTACTTGTTTATATATTAATTTGAGGATTGATTTCAATTCCAGTAAAATTAATTTTATGTCCAAAAATCCATATATATCATTTATTAAATTATTATGACTATTAAATTGGATATAAACAACTGGATAATGATTTACTATACTATCATGAGTGCAACCAATTTTATAAGGAACAAAGGGTTTTAGAAAATGTACCATAAAAGTACATGTCATGGAATCCAATCAACCACATTAAAACTCATTCACATTAATAAAGTGACACATCATTGGTTTTTTTACATTTTTTAAATAAATACACTCTATATAGGGATTAACTGAGGAAAAAATATTTGAAAGGAGACACGATAAATTATTTTCATAGAAACTATGTTATGTCACATGAAATGATGGTAACATATTTAATGCATATGGAATTTAATTAGTACTAAAATATTATACTTCTACTACCAATTATGAAATTTGTGCATGATATAATTAAACACTATACATCAACTATACGTGATGTGTTCATATTTTTATCACATATATATTCCATGCCATTTCGAAAGAGAGTAAATTGATAATTTATACATGAAACATTACAAAACACTCTTCACTATGTGCATTATAATTGTTTGAGAATGATTCACTATTGATCTCTATATCATTTCCATGTATTGACTCCTTGAAAAATTATTTGATTAATGAAAATAAAAAATAATGAAACACGATGAGTTCTTATAGATTTGTTTCTAAAAAATAATACTGAACCCAATAAGGGAGTTGTATCTTTATACATATTTATTCAACAATTAATTCTAGATTTTTATAATAGGGGAAATAACGACTTCCCCATCTCCCTTCCTTTTATACTCCATAAAACTCCATGAATGTTTTTTACTATGAGAATATTAATATTTTTTAAATATGGATACCCCATAAAACCTTTAGAATTAAAAATAAATTATTATGTAACTAAATTTTATTTCATTGATATCTTTTGTGACACACAACACTATGTATTAACAAACCACTAAGTTATATTAATAAAATATTAAATTTTTAAAATGATCATTATTGCATAGTATTTAAACTGGAAGCTATTAATATTATCAAAAAAATTATGAATTATATATAAATTTCCTAATAAATATAAATCATTGGTTAATTTTACTAAATAATCAATAAATTTTTATTAATGTAATTGTATTCATAAAAAAGTGTTTTTTAAATTATTTTATTTTTTTATGAAAAAAATATTTTAATAAATAAACAGAACATTTAGAAAAAATATTTGATAAATTTAAATTCATGGTTGATATCATTATATCAAAATTAATATATAGTGAAATTTTTGGAATCTGTTGAAATATTTTATTTTTTAGTGAGTAGTGAAAATAATTATTTTAGTAAATTATCATTTAATTTTAGTAAATTTAGTAAATTAAAAGTGACATTATTATACTAATATTATATGATGTAAAAAATAATTATTTTTTAATATTTTCTATAATTATTTATATTTATATCAACATTATTCTTGACTTTGGTATAAGATTATCATCATGGATAATTTTGTTTCATGAACTACTTTCAAAATTGACAATGTTACTACATTTTAGTTAATTAAAATATCCCCACACAAATAATAATTTAAATGAAATTTATAGAATATATATATATATATAACATTCTGAATTTAAATTAATATGATAAATATTTCTAGTCATAGAGTTAACATAAAATCTTCTATTCCATAAAAAATGAAATTTTCAAAAAACCAATTTTCTTCATGATTTTTAGTTTTATTTGAAATAATATTATACCAATTATGTGAATATAACATGACAAAATAGATTCAATATTTTTAATTATATTAATTTATATTTTATATTATGTTTATCTTAATTTTTCTTCATAATGATAGTAAAAAATAGTATGAAAACATATTATCGTGTCAAAAAATTATAAGGGTAAAAGTGTGTAACCATATAAGTAAATGTAACACACCCTATATTTTAGTGTTTATATATTAAAAAATAAAATTAATTTATTCTATATCTAATATTACATAGAACATTAAACTTAATCGAACAATTAAATATTATTATCTTATTGTTATAGATATTAAAAATCCATAGGGATGGTTAGAATTAAGGATATTAACCAAATTTGTAAAATAATGTTTAATTTTTTTTATATAACTCAATGATAATAAATTAGTAATAAATAATAAATAAATCCAACTGATCATAAAGGTTTTTATCTAAAAAATACTTTTTGCTTACAACTTCATTTTATCATAATAAATTAAAATAAAAATTGGTAGTGAAATATATTAATGTAATATATATTTTATATATGAAATATTTTAAAGAACATATTGAAATTTTTATATAGGGTTAAGATAATAATTAATCATAATTCAATGATAAAAATCTAATTTTATATAAAGAAAAAATATTCATCTTTTAATAGTGCAAGTATATTTAAAAAAAAATTTACACTTTTAAAAGTGTTTTTAGAAAAAACTAATGTATAATTTCAAATGGGAAAAGAATAATTATCGTAAGGTTTACTTGTCTTATTTTTTGGAGAATTTTGATTTTTTGAGGTATTGTAAAAACACTAATTATTAATTTAAAACGATGTTTTACACTAATTTATTTATAGTGCTAAATTTTATTTTATATTGGAATTAAATTATAATTAGTTAAAATATAAAAAATAAATCCAATTTAGTTCATTAATGTTAAATTAAATTTATAATGGGATATGGAAAGATTTCAAACAATTGGACATTTTTACATTGAAAACCTACCTTCCCAATGTGACTGTGAGAATAATTTTAAATCTATTATTGAATATTCGGGAAATTGAAATTGGTAATATATATTATATAATATTAATATAATATATAAAATTATCTTGTATTGTCATTTTCAATTTTATTCATAAAAATGTTATAATGGTAAAAGGATAGATTGACTGTGATATAGGAAAAATAATTGAACACGAAGATTTACAAGGAAAATGATTAAAATAACTCAAATATTCAACTCTAAGTGGTTTATGATTTTTTCCCTTGTCCCCAATCATCATTTAAATCATTTATTATAATCCAATATAATGAAAATTAATTCCACCTCAATGTGGTTGGATTATAATATAAATGATCATTATTTAATTACTTAAATCCAACTCATCCTTAATTATAAATCCCCCCACACCACCCCATATAACCTAAAAATCATATAGGATCATCAAATATATTCCAAAAACTCTCCTAAACACTATAACAACTTTTATGTGTTGTTTTTATCACAAAAATACAATTCCCAATGTCTTTAATGGACCCTTCCAGGATGTGATATTCAAGAGGTAATTTTCTCAAACAACCTCTATTATTTTCATTTATTATTATAATTTTTTCTCTAGTTCTTCTTAAATCAATGAATGATAACTATATAATAAAAAATATAATATATTTTTTTGTCTATAATGGAATATCTCATATCCAGTTCATTTATCATGTCCATTAATTCAATGAAACAAAACCATAATTCCTGATAGGGCAATTAACTATCTCGGTTAATAATTATTTTTTTCATTATCCATTAACACCATCATAATGTGACAAAAAAAATTATTACAGTTAAATAATATTTTTATATGTAAATTTTATCTTACATAATGATGTTTAACTAAAATATTTACATCAGATTAAATAAAAGAAAACTAGTTTTCCATGGTTGGAAAAACTACCAAATTAAATTTAACATATATTAGTAACATTTTATTAAATTAATAAACCACATATAAGAATGAAAATTATTTATAAGGAAATTTAATTTTTTTTTTGTTTTTTAATTCTATTTCATTTTTCTAATATAATTTTATTTCCATTTGAATAAAAGATCAACAATTATACATAAATGATCCGACCAAGAAATGATGAAACAAACAAACAAAAAACCCTGAGGTTATTGAAATATTATTAATGAATGTTTCATAAGAACATATAAAATCATAAAATATGGTATTTAAAATATTAATATATTTCATTAATTAATTTATAACATCATGTATCCCTTTATATATGATGATTGAATATGAAATACTAAAGGGAACCATGGGGTAAAAGTTTCTCATCGAAATATTTCTTATATGAGATATATCATTTATTCACAAGTCATTTCATGTGTGTGGTGTATATGCATCCTTATTATATATAATACCATAAATATAATTTTTCAAATTTTATTCAATGTTTCATTTTATAAGAATTACTTTTTATGGATAATATTATTCTACTAATTAAAATGTGGTCTGTGAAATCATCACCCATTTTCAATTATTTATGATAAACTTTTACTTCCTTATAATTTCATACTATGATAATTTTTAAACTAATTTTTAATATCTTATGTAATATTAAAACAATTATAATGATTTATAGTGGATAAATGTATTAAATTAAATTCCTTTTCTCTTACCTCAACAGTATGATATTTATAAGGGAAATTATTTTAAATGTTATATTTTTAAACATTCCCTTAGAAAAATATTTTTATTCAATTTAAATGTATTCTAAATAAAATTAATTTCATTTAATAATGATTGTTCAAATTAATTTGTACTCATGTTTTATTTTTTATAAAATGGATTAAAATTATTATTTTGTTTAACATTCTAAGAATAATAATTTATTCATTTTGTTCAAAAAAATTACTAAAAGAATAGTTTTTTGTATGGCATGAGATACATTTAATACTATCATGACACATAAATTCAATGAATATTAATTTAAAATCATAATGTATTATTTTAATGGGAAATTATTTCTTTTATAATCCCATGGGAATTAAATTATGTTTTACCCAAATGCCAAAGTTTTTTCATCATGAATTTTTTAAACTAACCTCTAAAAAGTATCTTCCAACAAAGATAACATTATATGATGTCAAATAATCATTACTAATGATATTATTCAATTATATGAACCTTATTCATTTACATTAGGCTTATTTTTATATTTATAAAAGATATTTCATTTCCTTTGGATGTTAAAGGATGTAATCTTTTGTAAACATTTTTATTTTTCTAGGTTTTGTTATGATGAATTATTAATGTTATTGTGGAAGACATTTTACAGTTTTCTTTTGGTGATTGTTGAGACATATATGTCTGTAAAATTTATTGGGTAATTATATTATATCTATGGAGACAAAAATAGATGGAATGAAAATTTATCCTTGTAAAAATCGGACTAGAATGAGAAGTAAAACTAGTTTTGAAAAGTAATTTATCCCCCATGATTGTATTGGGAATTAAAATTGAAAAATGATATGATTTATTGTGTGAAACCATTCCACTAAAACAATCCTATAAAATTTTCTTAAATAAAAAAGAAATACATTTATATTATTTTATTGTTTCCACAATTCCTTGTTGTATTCGAAGTTATTATTTTATGATTCATGTCTTTTTATTTGTTTATTTATTATATAAATAAATATTTAGATATTTTGTATGCAAGGTATATTTTTTAAACATTATGATAATATTTATATACCCTTTTGTTTATGTTATGATTCAGATCCCCCTTATAACCATTATTGAGCATCTAAGATAACAATTACCTTATCTTTAATTCCACCTTCAGGATATGAAAAAATGTATAAAGTATGACATAAAAAATGGTTCTAGTTCTCATGATATAAGGGGAAGATGATATAGATGTTTTATGAACCATTTTATTATATTTTTATTTTTTTAACACACAAAATCCTTAAATTTTTGGCATGGGTTCATTTTTTTATTTAAAAAATATTCATACATTTTTATATGATATAAATTTATAAAAATATTAATTCATTATAGGTAGTATCCAAGAAATGGTTTAGTCATCATTTAGAAACCATGATAATTAAACAATAGTGAGATCTTTGAGGATTATTAAACATAATGTATAAAACCCTAGAATTTTATCATGATTATGAGTTTCTATGAATTAAAACTAATATGTTATAGATTGAAATAATCTCCATTAATTATTTGGTTTCCCCAATATTATCAATGATTATCACATTATAATTTTTTTTATTTTAGAAAATTGTATGAACCCGGTGCATTCATAGTAATGTTGATTTTTTTGGAAAATGGAATGATATTATTAAATATAATCCAACTGATATTGGTATTGGAAGGAGATAACATTTTGTTATAACGAATCATAAATATGGTAATATGATAAATAATCTCAACATTTATGGGTATCCTAAACTGTATTATAACAGAATTATGGAGTTACATAGAGAATATATAGGAATGAAAGTTCAATTTTACTAATGTATGTCATGATTGAAAAGGAATTAAGGATAGTTTTTCAATGTAGAATGAAATTCATAGTGTGAAAAAAGAAGGAAAAATAGAATGTAATTTCAAAAGAAAATGTTTAATTACAATGATGAAAAAAGATAACGATATTCCTAAGGAATCAATGATAGTTAAATACATTAAACATGAAAAGATTTTAAATTATAATAATCAGTTATATGTAGGAATATATCCTGAAAGTAATAAACTAGGTTGTATGAGTAATGGTTATATTGACGATGATGAAGAAACCATGAATTAAATTTGATACATACGATGTGTTACCAAATAAAAAATGGGAGTTTAATTTTTGGTCTAAAAAGGATGTGGAATAATTGAGTGTATAGATATTTGAAATCAAAAATAATATTATAGATATATTTTATTTTATTGGTTAATAATAAAAATCAATGTATTGTTCTAATAAATATTTTCATTAGATATCCTAATTTATATGTTGAATGCTATAAGTATCCATGTAATTTGATTGAGTAGGTAAGATGATAATTTTTTAGAACACATGATTATGGAAAATATAATCCTTAATATTTTTATAATGTAATTTTTCATTCTGATAAATTAAATGAGACAATATTGATGACCATGAATTTGATTATTAATTTGAAAACAAGGGGCATTATGGATAGTGTTTATAGGATTTTTGGATTTATGTGGTGAGGAATTAGTTAATTTTTCCAAATATGCATGGTTTTAGTAAGTTTGTATGGTAATTCTAATTACTATTTTTTTAATGGAATACATGATAATGGTCTTCATATTGTTTGTTTGTCATAAAATAGAGACACATAAAATTGTTTAGTGGATTTATAGAAATATTTTTTATAAAATATACTGACATTTATTTGAATGTTTTAGATTTTTAATCCTATAGAAGGTTCATAATGGTATCAATTTATAAATTTTTTACGTTGAATTTTTTTAGAGGATTAGAGGTTCATTTAATACATAACCATAATAATATCAATACATATCAGGTAATACATGTTTTATATTATTTAATAATTACAATTGAAATAAAGATTACCTTTTCATCATGTTATGGATCTAATAATCCATTAAATATATATGATTTACAATTTATACATCATTACATGAGAATAAATAGATTGTGAAAAAACAAAAGAGTGAGACAATACTTATGAGATGAAATCATGTAATTGTATTTTCAAAAATTATTTCGAAATAAAAATTTTCCTATTATCTGAATTTATAATAATATTAATGCCCGATTTAAAAAATATTTTATATATTTCTTTAACTAACATTCTTATTACCATGTTTCTATCATTATCCCAGATAACATGAAAGTTATAATTTTCATCTATGTCCATATTTTCAATTTCTGCAAATCGAAATCCTATTTTTTCTATATTTATCTTTTACTTTTCCTATTCTAGATAGGATGTTTGGTTTTATATTTTCTGATGCGGGATTACAACAATATAAATTTAAAATATACTCCTTTTTTATGATTTCAAATGTGAAATCGTCAAGGTTGTTATATTTAGATATTTGTGATCATATTGGGATTGTAAGACATCTGTTGTCTATATATCCAAATCTCTCTCATTTTGATGATATGTATTATATATCTATCTTGAGGAACTACATAAATGATCCTTCTGATGTTCTAATCTCAGAGGGCATAACAATGGGAATGAAATTTATCTTAAACTATTTGAGATTCTAGATCACAGAGATACATTTCAATGAAATACAAATACTCACCTAGTAATAGTTTTTTAGTGAAACCACCAATATTAGGAAGCTTCATGGGAGACTAATAATGTAATGATCCATAGTTATAAAAAATTTCTTATAATTAATTAACAAATTTCATTGGTGTCATTTATTTTATGTGTTTTAGAATATGAACCACCCCCAAGATTTTATGAAATGTACCTTCTTAAATAAATTCATTTTCTTCGTTATCTTATCATACATATATCCTTAATGTTAAACCAAAAAATAAATATCATTATTTAAATTTGATAGTTATTAATAAACCATAAAATCTATTGAAAAAATGAGATTATATAAATTATTAAAATATAGCTTTCACGTGTTTATAAAATTAATTCATTGGTAAATATTTTTTCTAGAAAAAATGAAAACCAATTGAACATAAATGTTTTTTTATAATAAAAACTATTTTTAAACACACCATAGATTTTTATCATCATAAATAAAATTATTAACTACTAGTGAATTATCATAAACTATATAATAGGTTAAATATTCAATATTATGTTTCAAACTCATCTAATTTGTTTTATATGATTATGAGTGTAATAAATACAACTGTATGGATAAAAAGCATTAATTTTCTAAAAGTAAATTTTTTGACTTTTAATAGAACACCTACTATAAAAATATATTTTAATCATATTATAATCTTTATTTGAATAAATAAAATTCTTATTTGAAATTTTAATCTCAAAATTATCTTACAATTTAGTTTTTTTAATTTTCTACGATGTATCAATTTTTGGGGAATAGTAACAATACTGAATTTTAATTGATACTTTTTTCCCAAAAAACATTATATATTGAAATTATATTTTAATTTTCATAAAGATATAATTGTTTAAATTTTTTTGATAATTAATCCAATTTTTGTCCCCCTAATCAATTTTAATTTGAAATTTTATATGAAAACTCATTAAACAGTTTAACAATTTCACTTTAAATCCCAACATTCTTATTTTTTCAATGGGATTAACTTTAAATATAATTTTTACAAAAATTAGAATTTATTTTTGGAAAATTTAACACATATTTGGATTCATAATAATGAAATTATTCAATAAGTTTCTTTTACTTTTTAAGCATTAATACGTTCCTTCATGAAATAAGATATTTACTATGGTATATGTAAAATAATGAGATAGGTTAATGGTAAAAGGAAAAATATTTAAATATAAAAATATTACTTTAATTGGTTGTTTGAATTGTCTTAGGACTCAATATAGAAATTTAAACACCAATTATAATTAGAATTCATGGGATTTACTTTCATGTCATTGTGCTGGGGTTAAAATATAATATAAACATT
Source organism: Viscum album (assembly GCA_963277665.1). NCBI lineage: Eukaryota > Viridiplantae > Streptophyta > Magnoliopsida > Santalales > Viscaceae > Viscum > Viscum album. The sequence continues at coordinate 1,866,072,138 of OY728120.1, read as the reverse complement.
ATTTAATAACAAAAAACTACCCCTCCTCAAGTATATATACCACCATCAATATCACATTTACCCTAAAAAAATTAACACTCCTAAAATATATGAAAAAAATAATCATCCCAACTCTCCCTGCATCCATATTCAACTAGTAACAACAAATAATTATTTACACATCCTTTATGGGATCCTTTAAGGATGTAATATTCAAGTAAAAATTTACTCAAAACACCTCTATTATTTTATTTTCATTATAAAATAGATTCTCCCAATTTTCAGAAATCAATGATTGATAACACCATGGTCATGTATTTACTGTTTTTATGCCACTAATATAATATCTTGTATCCATTTCAATTGACATATTCACTTATAATAAGAAATGAACCCTTTATCCATGTTATATAAATTTACAATTTTTGTGAATATTGATTTTGATTGATTTATATTACATTCATAATGGGTGGTAAGTAAACAATTATTCTGGATAAATATATTTTTAGTCTTTATATTATAATTTAGATATTTTTTTCAAGCAATAAATAGACATGATGATAAATAAATCAGAACTAGTTTGTGATGGTTGAAAGAACCCCTTAATTAAACTATAGTTGAATCATTAACGTTTTTCAAATGAATCTTCATCATGGTAGAAATACAATGTTAAATGTGGTAAAATAATTTATATAATTTAAGGAATACCATTTAGTTTGAATTTTATGGTTATATTTACATTTTACTAGATAATCTGCAATTATAAAAATATGAACTCATCATTAATCCATGAAATGAACACACCGAAAATCATGAAATTAATGAAATATTTGTAATGGCCAAGGCCTCTTCGGTCCATTACCTTGTCTAAATGTTGGGTTGGAGGTGTTCCTGGAGGTCAAGGTGACTTATCCCCAACACTTTGTCAAATTTCTAGTTCTGTGAACAGTGTTTCTAGTTTTATGAATAGTAACGACAGGTGTACAGTGTAGCACAGATCGGTAGCACAGATCGGTAGCACAGATCGGTAGAACAGATCCGTAGCACAGATCGGTAGAAGAGATCGGTAGCACAGATCGGTAGCACAGATCGGTAGCACAGATCGGTAGCACATATCGGTAGCACAGATCGGTAGCACAGATCGGTAATAGAGATCAGTAGAACAGATCGGTAGCATAGATCGGTTTCACAGATCGGTACGTGTACAGTAATGGTTGGTGAACAGTGTTTCCAGATTCATAATTTTTTTCTCCTTTTGACATTTCCATTGACATAATATACGTTTAATGCCTTATTTTAAGGACTCTTAAGGCCAATTAAAAGGCCATAAATCCAATATTAATTTATCTTAAGGTCTGGATGGTTTTACATGCTCATACCACGTCAGTTAATGTGATCCATTTTTAATGGAGAATTAAGCGGATATTAAACCGTCACCCCATTAAATCTTCAAAAAGGAGCGAGATATCATTCTCCCTTGTTCTTCCTCATTATTATCAGCTATGAGATGGTAGAACCTTTCAATCATTCCTGTAGGAGTTTCACAATAAAACTTTACTCCTATGATTGGTTCTGCTCTGTTTTGATGCAGCCAAGTTGTATCGATCAATCTTCGATATAAGGTATGTTTTATCATCATTCTTTTGGTTTTCATCTTCTCCTGTTTCCCTTTCCTTATTATAGAATGTAATATCCATTCTTCTAATGGGGTTTTCTTGGTGTTTGGTTCATTCTTTCATACCGTGGAATCCTTGGGTGGATGGAGTTGTCGTGAGGGGAGGATCGTGACCCGTTGTGTGGATAAAGACTGTCACGAACTCTTTGAGGTAGGGGATTCATTTCTTCTCTAATTGTTTATGTGAAATCGTAGAGTTAGCAAGATTTAGTCCTTTGGATCAAAATTAAATCGACCTTATTAAATATTTGAACCGGATAAAAAAATTATCGCTGGTATGTTATTGCCTCATGTTTTCCTAGATAGTTTGATATCTATTCATGATTTTATTAGTTGTTTGTTCTTAATGGAAATTGATAAAGAATGTAAATCCAGAATTAATTGATAATTAATTGGTTAAAGATAAAGAGGCATGTAAATGAGTCATGTTGTTTTTGTTGTTGTAGTTGTTCTAATTTGATTTTAATCAAATTGGCATAGTTAGAATGTTAAATCTTTTGTGATAGCTTACAGAATAGGTTTCCTGGAATTGTAACCTGTGAATTTAATATTTTCATTCAAGAGGGATTAAATAACTGGTTTGTTGATAAAAGATAAATCTTGGTAGGGTTCTTAGTTACACTATTATTTGTAAGGACGAGTGCCTTGTGCTTTAGATCCATGAGTGCTCATTTTGTATGATGGCTGGATGCCTTGTTAAAGGGAAAAGATCCCATTTGATGTGATGTTTGATTTCATGATGCTTGTGTTGTGATGTGAACCTAGAGGGGTGTTGTGATGTGTGGAGGCAGTGAGGCCTTGTGGCTGTGGCAGCGAATGACGACTAGAGTGGCTAGATGCATCTTTTTTTGCATGTGGGTGTCGGGGAGGACACAAGTGACGATGGAATGGGATGGATGTGCTTGTTGGATGCTTGGTGACTTTGATTGAATGTTTATCTGCTTTACTTTTTCCCGCTGATAAAGGTAGCTGGTCTTTCTAACCCATCTTCTGAATGAGGCGAAGAATCATGGGGTACTCCACATGCTTTCCATTTCTAGCTTCTCAAATGAGAATGGGTCTACGATCTTGCTATTGGCAGCAAACACTCGATGGGTAGTACATCTAATCAATGTATTGATCCCCCTTGTGTTTAGTAGCATAGAATGCTTTTCTAGAATGCCTGGGATATGGGAAATTAATTCTGTAATGAATATTTGAATAAATGATGTTATCCCATGGGGTTGGAGTTTATTGGAATATAATGATGAGGTGGTAATTTTTGAAGGGACAGTGGACATTTGGTGTGATGCTAATGAAATTTAAAGTGGAATTGTTCATGGTTAATTAATATTGGAATAATTAATTAACATACAGTGGAACCAATAAAAAGGGAATGATGTAACCTAATAAAGCTCTTCAAATCTTTGTGTTCTTATAGGATACCTAGTATTAGAAGTTGCAGCCCGGAGTCTGAGAGACGTTAGATGTAGTTGTTTCTAAGACTAGGTAATTCCCATTGTGTGGTTGTGAGATATAATATATACTGTAATTTTATGTTTCTATACGCTACTCCACCCAATTAGTAAGGATAACTAACACCCCGGGTATTCAGAGAACTGTGGGGGTGTTTTCCCCAACATTCTATTGGGAGGTTGAATAGATGACTACCCCCTTTAGCACCGCTCTTTTCTCTTGTTAGATACGAGTGCCTTTCACACAACAGTTTTTTTCGCCATATGTGTGTGTAGAGGGATGTAATGGATTTTGGTTATTTCACACACATATATTCTGGATATAGTATCCTCTGGACTACTATATGTGTAAAATGTATAGGTTGTGATGGCTTGAGGATCGTTACTCAGCGTATGGGCTGTGACGGCTTGAGGTATAATACCTGATATGTGATACACGTTATGGGAGATGTGGTGGCTCCCAGAAACTACCTGGTTAGTTTTTGTTGTGAGGTTGGTGTGGTGCTTAGCCAGGTGTTTGCGGGAAATCCTTTTTGGTGCATGTGGTGCAGATTGTGGAGCATAGCCCAATTGTATACGGGCAAGCCTTTGGAGAGAGATTCACATGACGTATGTAGTTGGGGAAAAGCGGAAAACCAATGGGGAAGTAGGAGGGGGGTAACCTTGATATTCTTTACTATATGTTATATTCTTGTATGCGTTACATAGTGAGAGTATCCATGGAGAGGTTGGGAATGTAGTATACCTGTTCAGGTGACGAGTCAGTTTCACTTGTTGTTCACTAGGCTTTAGCATGCATTTTTACTTTTGCACGAGAGGCTTTGGGGTTGATCCTTCTAAGTATACTTTTATACTCACCAAATGTATATATAAACTGTTTTCAGGTCACTTAGAGTAGGTTGGAGACCAGGCTGTTTACTACTACCTTGTGGTTGCAGGAGATGTTCGGGCTTGTGGTCGCTGCTGTTTTCCATTCTTTTGGGTACTTGTTGTTTTTCCCTTTCAGTTGTAGTAATTTTTCATTGAATTTCATATATGTACTTGGGTTTCTTTTATATTCCTATTCTGAGTTGGCGTTGATTGGTGTCTATCTTATCTCTCTCTTCCACATGTGTTCTCTTAGAGGGTAATACCTCGCATTGTGTGTTACTATACCCTCAGTGATAGTTTCCAACCTGGGGAATACGGGAGGCAGGACTTGGGGGTCATTATCTCTCTTCCCACATTACCGCCTCATGAGGGTACACTTTGTGTAGAGGGGGTCATGATAGTGTAGTATCAGAGGGAGGTTAACGGATATGTAGGAGTTTGGAGTTAGGCACAGGTGAGGTTGCATGGGTTGGTAGGGAAATAGTGTCATTCATGTTTAGCAAGTGAGGTAAACACTGGAGACCGGGTGAGACATATGCATTTAGGACCCCATATTATCTGATTTATGAAACATTACGTTTACAATGGATACTAAAATAGGTGATAGTAGTTGAAGGGTAGAGACCTAGGAAAGGATCATGCATCATTCTTCTTTGTGCATGTGTTTTAATGGGTATACCTTGGGATAGGTTAACCTAAAATGAATGAAATAAAAAATTGCTTAATTAATGTTGAGTCTTCCATATTCCAGGCTTAGGAGCTCTATCAGTTTGTTCTTTTTTAGGAATGGATCCATGTAGACATCCTCCTTAGGATCACATAGAATATGTCCAACGGGCTGTGCCAGCAGATCACCGCCAGGTAGAGGTTGAAGATGAAGAAACATGGAGGAAGATACTCTAAGAGTTTCTGCGCCAGAGTCTATAGAAGTACAAGGAATCTGTTTTAGATGCAGTCATGGAAGACTTGTTAGAGGAGGTCGAGATCAGATTCATTTCGATTCTTTCTCGGAAGGAACACTGGGAGTCCTTGGTTGTGAAGATGTTGTGTGAAGTAGGAAGGTAGTGGTGGCTCTTGTTCCTCAGGGATCGTGAGTAGTCAGTGATCTCATTGGAGGAGATTTGAGACATGTTTAGAGTTGAGTTCCTTTCCTCAACCACAAAGGGGTCTAGTCATCAGGAGATTATTACTCTTCGACATGGGAGCTCCATTGTTCAAGCATTTGGAATCCATTTCAGGGACCTTCTATGATATTGTTCAGAACTACTGCCAGATGAGGTGGCTAGGGAGAGGCATTTTGAGGATGATTTTCATCCCAAGATCTCGTTCCAGGTCACCCCGTTCATACTGAAAATGTATCTTGAGGTACTGGTGAGGGTAGAGGTTTTTGAGAGGACTTTGTCCAGGACCGGATCGTCATTAGAGTGGAGTCATCATGATTCTTCACAAAGTAGAGCTGTGGTCCGGGGTTCCCGGTTTTCAGGGAAGATGGGTTTCCGTTCACCTGGGGGAAGGTCCCAGCCATTCCCATCAACTTTATCCAGAGGCAACAACTCTAAGGCATATTCCAAGGGATCATGCGCTTGTTTTTCTTATGGTGGTCGTGGTCATCAGCAACGGGAGTGAACAACTTTTCAGAGCAGTCATCTTGCACCGGGTTCTACTCTCCAGGTTCCTCCGTTGAGGCATTTCTAGCTGAGGCAGTAGAAGCAGGTCACGCTGGCTATAGATTAATAGAGGGTAGATGGGGCAGAAAGAGGACCTCCTCATGCCGCTCCCCATCCTCATAAAGTAGAGCGCAGCCGTGGTGGTGGTTGTCATCAGTTTCAGAGAGGCTGTGGAGGAGGTCGTGGTCAGCTTCATGCTCTAGCGTTGCTAGCCCCAGGTGATCCAGATGTCGTTCGAGGTAACCTTTGCATGTTTTCTACCTTGGTGTATGACTTTTTTGATTTAGGAACGACACACTCCTTAATATCACCTACCCTTGTCCATGCCTTGGTAATTGAGGTAGAGAGGTTTCTAGTGACCTTGGAGTTTACTACGCCAGTTGGAGGTCGAGCTAACTTGTTTGAAGTATGTAATGATTGTGAGCTAGTGTTGGTGCAACACCACTCTTGGGGAGATTTCCTATGTTTACGGATACAACCATATGATGTCATCATCAGCATGGATTGGTTGTATTCGGTGCAAGATATCGTGGATTTCTTTAGGAAGAAGTTCATATTCTTTAGCATGGATGAATAATAGGTGGTGATTGTTGGTGAGCGAGAACCTCATATAGTTCATAGGCGCATTCCATCCTTATCATTCATGATGGATGAGATTATGCTAATTTCATCATAGGTTGATCAGTCGGTGTCTCCTGGGGTTGTGGAAGAGTACCCTGATGTCTTTCCCAAAGATTTTGTAGCATTACCCCCTTGACAAGAGATCGAGTTTGGGATCGATTTACATTAAGGAGAATCTCCTATCTATATGTCTCTATATAGTATGTCCCCTTCTAATTTACGAGAGCTACATATACAACATGATGGTATGTTGCAGTGTGGTTTTTTTTGGCCAATTGTGTCACCATGGGGTGCACCAGTTTTGTTTGTGAAGAAGGCTGATTAAAGATTGCGATTGTGTGTCGATTATCGTCGCTTAAACAAAGTGAAAACAATGAATCACTATCCCCTTCCACGAATTGATGATTTATTCTATAAACTGAAGGTTGCATGTTGGTTATCAAAGATAGACTTGCGGTTAGTATATCCTCAAATGCGTGTGAAGTATGGGGATATCACGAAGACTGCATTCCGTTGTCGTCATGGGAATTATTAGTTCTTTGTAATTCCATTTGGCATGATGAATGCTCCAGTAGTATTCATGGGATTGATGAGTGCTGTGTTATGTGAGTTCCTAGACAAGATTTTGGTGGTTTCCATTAACAACATCTTTTTGTACTCCACATCTGAAGAGGAGCATGCACAACATCTACATGATATTTTGGGAGTTCTTTGTAAACATCAGCTGTTTGGGAAGTTGTCAAATTGGGAGTTCTGAGATCGAGAAGTTCATTACATAGGGAATGTTGTGTTCCAATAGGGAGTAACTATGGATCCATCAATGATATAAGTGGTTGTGTCTTGGGAATTCCCCAAGACAGTTTCAGAGGTGCGATGTTTCCATGGTCCCGCAGGCTACTGTAGGAGGTTTGTAGCCAATTTCTAATGGGTTGTGACTCCTCTAATAGCTATGACCAAGAAGGATCAAGCCTTTGAATGGACTAATCAGTGTCAGGAACCTTTTGAGTATATAAAGGAGAGGTTAGTAAGTTCTCCTGTTCTTTGACTTCCAATTGAGGGAGTCCAGTTTGATGTTTTCTACAATGATTCACATCTGGGGTTAGGTTGTGTTCTCTTGTAGAAGAGGTCAGTTGTTTCTTATGGGTCTCGGCAGTTGCATCCCCATGAATGCAACTTTTCCACCCATGATCTTGAGTTGTCATCCGTGGTGTTTGCTCTGAAGTTGTGGAGACATTACCTCATTGGTGAGTGATTTGTGGTTTTCACCAATCATAAGTGTTTGAGGTGTGTTTTCTCCCAATGTGACTTGAACTTATGACAATTTCGGTTGATGGAGTTATTACAGGAATATGACATCAAAATTTTGTATACATCTGGAAAAGGGAATGTTGTAGCTGATTCGTTGAGTTGACATTCACATAGTCATACTGTGCGTGAATCCGGTGATTCCTGGAGAGTAATAGAGGAACTTTCAGCTTTGATTCTTGATATGGAAGATGTTGGAGGTAGAGGATGTCTTTTCCAAATAATGGAGCAGTCATCCCTGATGAAGAAGGTGGAAGAGTCCCAGTTGGGTGATCCATAGGTTGATGTTTGGAGAGACATAGTTGTTTGTAGTGAGGCCCCTGAGGGTTGGTTGGAGGATGAACAACACCGAGTGTGGTATCGTGGAAGGATTTTTGTTCCCTTAGCGATGCACGAGATGGTTCTCTGAGAGTTCCATAATTCTCCCTTAGAAGTACATCCTAGTGTGGCAATGATGTACTGATCCTTGAGGTGTTATTTTTTGTGGTCTGAGCTGAAGCGTGCAGTTGCGGAGTTTGTATCTCGATGTTTAGTCTGCCAGAAGTTGAAGGTCGAACACCCTATGCCTGGTGGTCTTCAACAGCGATTAGAGATTCCTTAGTGGAAGTGGGAGGACATCTCAATGGACATTGTTACAGGTTTAACTCGGGCTCCAGGAGGACATGATGCTATATGGTTGGTAGTGGATCGTTTAACAAAATTGAACAACTTCATAGCGATCAAGGAGTTGAGCTCAGTGGAAGTTTTGTCGAGGCAGTATCTAGAGGATGAGGTGAGACTTCCTAGAGTACCTAGGACTATTATTTCTGATCAATATCCTCGTTTTACCACCATGGTGTGGAGAGGTCTCCATCAAGCATTTGGTTCTCAACAATGCATTAGCACTGTTTTTCATCCTCGAACGGATGGTCAAACTGAGCGAACCTTCCAAACACTCGAAGACATGTTAAGATCTTGTGTTCTTGATTTTGGAGGTTCATGGATGAGGAACATACCCTTGGTAGAGTTCGCTTACAATAATAGTTTTCACTCCACCATCGTTATGGTGCCATTTGAAGCCTTTTATGGTTGGCCTTTCCATTCTCCATTGTGCTGGACTGGGGTCAGCGAGTCGGTGATTCTTGGATTGGAACTAGTGAAGAATACAACAGAGATGGTTTAGATGATTCGTGAGAGGAGGAAGACAACGCAAGATTGTCAGAAATCATTTGCTGATCAAAGGAGGAGACCCTTGGAGTTTAATGTTGGGGGTCATGTGTTTCTGAAGGTGACTCTCCATCGTTGGCAGCGACGGTTTGGTCATGGAAGTATTCTTTCTTCCCGGTTTGTTGGGCCTTTCAAGGTGTTAGATCATGTAGGAGATGTGGCATATCGAGTAGCACTTCCCCCATAGATGAGTCAAATACATGATTTTTTCCATGTATCACAACATCGTCGTTATCTTCATGATAACTCTCACATCATCGATTGGGGAGATATTGGTGTTGATAATGATGAAACCTTCGAGGAGAAACCTATGGAGTTGCAAGACTGAAAAGGGAAGGTGTTGTGTGGGTGTTCTATTCACTTGGTTAATGTCTTGTGGAGACACAGTGGCATGGAGGAGAGTACTTGGGAACGTGAGTCACAGATACATGTCCAGTACCCAGATATGATTTAAGATGTTGTGTTGTGTTTTTCTTTGATCCTTTATTTTATTCACCTTTGATGTGATGGTATTCTTGAATTAATTAGATATGGATTGTATGTTCCCTTGCTCTCAGATGTCATGGTTTTATTCCAGCTTTAGATCAACTCAGGGTTGTTTTCCCCTGAGAGGTATCTTACGGGGTGGTTGTTCAGAACCCTCTTTTCATCAGCTTGGTTTTAAATTCTCAAGGATGATAATGTTTGGAAAGGTATCTAATGTAATGGCTCGGACATCTTCAGTCCATTACTTTTGGAAAATGTGGTGTTGGTGGTGTTCTGGGAGGTCAAGGTGACTTATCCCCAACACTTTGTCAAATTTATAGTTCTGTGAACAGTGTTTCCAGTTTTATAAATAGTACGGTAGGTGTATAGTGTAGAAGAGATCAGTTACAGAGATCGGTAGCACAGATTGGTTGCAGGGATCGGTAGCACCGATCGGTAGCACCGATCGGTAGCACGGATCAGTATCACAGATCGGTAGCACAGATCGGTAGCACAGATCGCTAGAACTGATCGGCATCACGGATTGATAGCACTGATTGGTTTCACAGACCAGTAAGTGTAGTGTAATGGTATGTGAACATTGTTTCAAGATTCCTACAGTTTTTCCCCTTTTGACATTTCCTTTGACATAAAATACATTTAAAGTATTATTTTAATGACTCTTAAGGCCGATTAAAAGGCTATAAATCCTATATTAATTATTCCTATGGCCGGGATGTTTTTACTTGGTCAAACCACGTGGGTTAATGCGATCCGTTTTTAATGGATAATTAAGAGGATATTAAACCGTCATCCCATTAAATCTTCAAAAAGGAATGAGATATCATTCCCCCTTGATCTTCATCTTTTTTATCGGCTATGAGATGCAATAACCTTTCAATCCTTCCCGTAGCAGTTGCACAATCAAACATTACTCCTAGGATTCGTTCTGCACTATTTTGATGCATCCAAGCTATATCGATCAATCTTTGATATAAGGTATGTTGTATTGTCGTTCTTTTGGGGTTCATCTTCTCATGTTTCCCTTTCCTTATTTTAGCAGGTAATCACCATTCTACTAATGGGTTTTTATTGGGGTTTGGTTGGTTTTGTCGTACCATGGCATCCTTGGGTGGATGTAGTTGTCACGAGGGTCGGATCGTGACCTGTTGTGTGGATAAAGAACGTCAAGAACTCTTTGAGGTAGGGGATTCATTGGTTCCATAATTGTTTATGTGAAATTGTAGATTTATCATGATTTATCCCATTGGATCACAATTAAATTGACCTAATCTACTATTTGAACCAGATAAAGAAATTGTTATCGCTCGTATGTTATTGCCTTATGTTATGCTAGATAGTGTGATATATATGCATTCTTTTCTTAGAAATTTGTTCTTGATGGAATTTGATAATGATCATACAGCCGGAACTAATTGATAACTAATTGGATAAAGATAAAGAGGCATGTAAATGAATGTGGTTGTTGCCGTTGTTGTAGTTATTCTAATTTGAGGTTAATAAAATTGGCTTAGTAAGAATGTTAAATCATTTGTGATAGCTTACTAAATAGGTTTCCTGGAATTGTAACCTATGAATTGAATCTGTTAATTCAAGATGGATTAAAGAACTGGTTGGTTGATAAAAGATAACGTCGGGTAGGGTTCTTAGTTACCCTCTTGTTCGTAAGGCTGAGTGCCTTGTGCTTTAGAGCCATGAGTGCTCATTTTGTATGAAGGATTGATGCCTTGTTAAAGGGCCAAGAGCCCATTTGATGTGATCTTTGATTTCATGCTGCTTGTGTTGTGATGTGACCCTAGAGGGGTGTTGTGATTTTTGGAAGTAGGGAGGCCTTGTGGTTGTGGCATTGGATGACTCCTAGAGTGGCGAGATTCATCGATTTATGCATGTGGGTGTCGGGGAGGACACAAGTGATGATGGAATGGGATGGACGTGTTTGTTGGATGCTTGGTTACGTTGATTTAATGTTTATCTTCTTTACTTTTCCCCATTTCTCAAGGCAGCTAGTCTTGCTTACCCTTCATTTGAAGGAGGTGATGACTCACAGGTTATGCCATTTGATTTCCTTTTCTAGCTTTTCAAAGGATAATGGGTCTACTATATTTCTATAGGCGGGAAATACTCTACAGTTAGTACATCTCGTCACCGTGTTGATCCCCCTTGTGTATAGTATCATAGAATTATTTTCTAGAATGCCTCGGAATATGGGAAAGTAATTATGTAATGAATATTTGAATAAATGATGTTAACCCATGAGGTTGAAGTTTTCTAGAATATAAGGATGAAGTATTAATTTTTGAAGGGAAAATGGACTTTGGTTGTGATGCTAATGAAATTTAATGTGGAATTTTTCATGGTTAATTAATGTTGGAAGAATTAATTAATGTATAGTGGAACCAATGAAAAGGGAATTAAGTAACCGAATAAATATCTTCAAAAGTTTGTGTGCTTATAGGTTAACTAGTCTTAGAAGTAGCATCCCAGAGTCTGCGAGACGCTAGATGTAGTTGTGTCTAAGACTAGGTAATGCCCATTGTGTGGTTGTGAGATATAGTATATTTGGTACATTTATGTTTCTATAAGATAATCCATCCAGTCAGTAAGGGAAACTAACACCACGAGAATTCTGAGCCCTGGGGGTGTTTTTCCCAACATTCTGATGGGATGTTGAATGGATGACTACCCTCTTTATCCTCGCTCTCTTCTCTTGGTAGATATGAGTGCCTTTGGCACATCGGTTAGTTTTCCCCATATATGTGTGTAGAGGGCTGTAACGGCTTGTGGTTATTTGTCACAAATATATTCTGGATATAGTATCCTATGGACTACTATAGGTGTAATGTGTATAGGATGTGATGGCTTGAGGATCCTTACTCAACGTATAGACTGTGATGGCTAGAGGTATAATACCCGATGTATGATACTCGTTATGCGAGCTGTGGTGGCTCTCTAAAACTACCTGGTTACTTTTGGTTGTGAGGATGGTGTGGCGCTTATCCCATGTGTCTGTGGGAAAGCCTTTGGGGTGGACATGGTGTAGACTGTGGAACATAGCCCAGGTGTATAACAGATAGCCTTTGGAGGTTGATGCCCAGGACATATGTCATTGGGGAAAAGCAGAAAACCAGTGGGGAAGTAGTAGCGAAGTACCCTTGATATTCTTTACTATATGCTATATTATTGTATGTGTTACTTCGTGAGAGTAGCCATGGTGAGGTTGGGAGCTTAGTATACCTATTTTGGTGAAATTTTTGTTTCACTTGTTGTTCAGTTGTCTTTATCATGATTTATTTACTTTTACACGAGAGGCTTCAGGGAGGATCCTACTGAGTATACTGTCATACTCACCTAATGTATATATAAACTATTTTTCAGGTCACATAGAGGAGGTTGGAGACGAGGATACTTACTACTATCTTGTGGTTGCAGGAGATATTCGGGCTTGCAGTCGCTGTTTTTTTCCTTTCTTTTGGGTACTTGTAGTTTTCCCCTTTCAGTTGTAGTACTTTTTCATGTCATTTCATATATGTATGTGGGTTTCTTTTATATTCCCGTTCTGAGATGGAGTTTATTTGTGTCTATCTTAACTTTCTCTTCCACATCTGTTCTCTTAGAGGGAAATTCCTTCCATTCAGTGTTATTATACCCTTGGTGCTAGTCGCCAACCCGGGGCCTACTGGAGGCGGGACTCAGGGGTCATTATCTCCCTTCTCACATTGCCGGCTCAGGAGGGGTACACTTTGTGGGGAGGGGGTCATGAAAATATTTTTTTATGAATGGTTTATAATATCATAAAAAATCATCAATAAGTTATAATAAATCTTAATACATTTATAGAATTAATAAATAATATTTTTTAACTTTTCGTACAATAGTATAATTTGTGAAAAACTAAAGGCAACCATAAGGTAAGGTTTTCTCATCTAACATTTTCTTCTGTGTGATATATTCCCAATTCAACACTTATTTTTTGTGTGTGGTTTTTAAAAATACCTTATATATATAATATAATTAATATTATTATTTTAATTTTTTAAATGTTTTTTCATAATAAATAATTATTTGGGGTATATGATTTGACTAATTAGAATGTAGTATTGGAATTCGTTTCAAAATTTCTATTCTTTAGGTTAAACATTTAATTTCATGGTTATGTCGTATGATGATTATTTTTGAAATTAAATTTTAATATATTTGGTTTTATTTTCACATGTTTTATGATTCTTCATAGAGGATTATAGTATTTGATTCATTCTATTTATTCTCAGTTAAATGATGTAATATTTATAATATAAATACCTAAAAAATTAATATTTTAATGTTTCAGATAAAAATTACTATTTAACATATGTATATGTTTTTTAAAATGATTATTAATTGTTTTACAATGAATTTTTAAATTTTTTTATTCATAATTTAGTTTTTACAGAACATTCTAAAAATAATATTCATATCATTTTGTAGGGGAGATTCAATATGAATTTTTACAAAACATTCGGAAGGAAATTTTTTATGGAATTATTCAATTTTGATGGATTTGTTATGATTATGTTCCTTAGAGATTCCATTAAAATATTATATGGTTATATAAAAGGGGTTATTTTATTTCATAATTGTCTGTAATTTTAATTAAAAATTAAAAACATAATGGACATATTCCTCAGTAGATATTTTTAGGGATATCTAAAAATTATTTTTCGTATAAAGTAACATTATTTAGTGTTACAAATGATTCAATGGGTATATTATTCAATAAAATTATCCTTTATCTTTTATGGATGGATTGTAGTTATATTTATAAAACACATATATTTTATATGGGTATGGTTATGATGAAATATCTATGAAACATATTTCTTTTTATAGGTTATAATATATTAAATAATATATGTTCATATAGAAAAAAATGTATAGTTTTCATTATCCTATTGAAGGGAACTATGTGTCCCCCTAATGAATTTGGTAATATTATGATATCTCATTAAATAAAAAAAATACTAAAATGGGGATTAAACTCATTTTAGAGAGGATTGGAAAATAGGTGAAACTATTTCAGTAATGAAATTTTTTTACCACAATATTCTTGGTGAGTGACCCTAATTAAATATAATAGTCTTAGAAAATAACTTTGGGTACTAAGGAAATAAGCTTCTATTCTTGTCGGTTTTCAAAATTTCATGTTTCATGTCAATTAATTCTTTTTTGATTCCTATCATATTAATTTTTATGATTTTTATTTGACCTATGATTTTGACAATTGATATGAAGTGTATAATTTTCAATTGTTATTTTAATATTCCTATACCCTTATTTTTATATTATGACTAAAATATCCCTTTTCCCCATTATTTAGAATCTAATATCACTATTCTCTTATGTTTTGTTCCCCCTATGATATGAATGTAGTTATTATGTATGAAATGTGAAAATGAAATATAGTTTAGTTGAAATAGTGAAAAAAAATATCTATATTCTCTATAAACCAGTTATTTATGGTTCAATGTTTCCAAGGTACTATTATCATTGGATTTTATAATTGTTTCATTAAATTATATTATGAATATCCATTTACTTAGATGTAATATCTATGAATGAAAGGATTGGGTCATTATAGTATATTGGTTTATAATGTTTAAAACATTTTTTATTTTTAGTGGTCAAAAAGTTTCTCTTCCGGAGCTCTCATTCACTGATTTATTATTCTATTTTTGAGACACATGTCATGACAATGAATTAACATTATTTAATATTATTTTGGTATTTAAAACAATTCCACCCCTCCTCCCTTATAAAATTTCCCACCCACTCTTCTCATTTATAAACAAACTATTATATTTTTCATGAAATAATCATACCGAAATCAATACCCAATATTATTAACCCTGTTATATTTAAAATTCTATTTAAAAAATACCATCCTTAAGTTCTTTAATAATAAATCCAAATGTTGTTCTCATACAAAATGTAATAATCTTCATCGAGATCCTTTTTTTCATATTCATTTTCCATAATCAATTATGAATTCTGAATATTAATATTTTAACGAATTTTTCTTATATATTAAGATGTTATTATCCATATTTCCTAATTTTTTCCTTCATCTCTTATATTAAATGTGTAATGAATCCATCATTTTTCTGTTTAGGAGAAGAATGCCTCACAAACCAATGTAATTAATTTTCCATAATCCCCTACCACATATTCTCAAGAAGATGGATTTAATGTTTATATATTTTTTTATTAAAATATTAATCATTTTGATATTTAAAATTCCATTTATCTTCTTTCATTAAAATCCATTGTAAAAATAAAACATCATTAGTGCATACAGAGGACTACCGCCTTATTAGACAATGTGATTCCTTTTTATTACTAAATCACATGGATGATATATGTGATTTCATTTAAGGAATTAATATGATACAATGATAATAATAGTAATATAAAAGAAATATTATCTATTATTTATCATGATCATTGAAAAATATAGATGTTACTCATGTGCACGTAGGACCTATCATCTTCACGGTTGTAACATAGAAATTTTTTAATAGACATATTTCATGGTTGGTAATTAAAGAATGATTTAAGTGTAAAAAGGATAATTATTTCATTATTATTAGAAGGTAGATAATGTGACATTTAGCATTTTGAACATGATAAACACACTGATTCCATTTTTAAATTTTTTACTGAGCATCCTCAAAACATCCACTATTGATTTAACTAAATAATTAATTCAATATTGCAATAAAATAAATGAATTAAATATATTAAATATATGATATAAATACTAAAAATTGTGCTAATGAAAAAAGTAATATATGTTTATTATATAGGAAATAAGAGACAAACATGACTATATATAGACTCAAGGTAAGCGTTTCATCTAAAAACATCTTTCATTGTGACATGATTTTTTTATGCACATGATTTCATTTAAATGGTATATACAATACCTCTATACATATAATATCATCAATAATTCATGATTCTTGATTTGTTTGGTAACTGCACATTTAACTAATTCTGAGTTTTCATGATTAAAAATATACCAAATCGGTAAGGGTTTATGTTTCAACCACATTGTATTCAATATTTATTATGATTAAATTTTTTTTAAAGGAAATAATTTAATCATTTAATTAAAAAAACATTTCACTCTAATCTCATTTTATTATTCATCAAAACATCATGCACTATTTCCATTTTCATATCTTTGTTGTTTATATGATTGTGAAAATTATTTTATGAAAATGTTGCAACATTTATCTCTTCAATTGGGAATCTTGTTTCCTCCGTATCTATGTTTTATAAAAAAAATTAATTAATTTTCTTAATTCTCCAAATTATTTATTATATAAATTTTTTCCCTTGATTAATATTTTTAAATGAATATTCTTTCATTTTATTGATTATGTTACGTTTTATCCTTTATTCAACAGTGTGAAACATTTTTTGTATCTTATACGAAAATTACAAAATTGTATTCTATCATGACGAGAATATTATTTAAAGAATTAAATATATGTTTACGTGGTTATTTTTTTTCTTAAACTATTTTTAATATTTCTTTAATTGATTAAATTTTTAATAAGTGATATCGAAATTGAATGATTAATTTCTTCTATAAATATTTAATTTAAAAATATAACGGTATTTGAATCAATGTCAAAAATTATTGATGTTATGAATTGAATTTAAATTATTTATACATATTATATATATATATATGTATCTATCTTATGATCCCATAATTTTACATTGTAAATTGAAACTTATGTTCAAATATAAAATTCATTCATTATGAAATTTCCTTTTATTATGACATGAGACAAGATTATAAAACCCATTTAACTTCCACATGTAATTATAATGAGAATGTAATATGATTTATTTCTATACTATAACACTCATAATAATTAACATTATATTATTTGATTGAAAGGATGTTACTCCAATGTGTTTTGTAAATCATTAGTCTATTGAGTTTTCATGTATGAGAATATAAAGTAAACCTAATCAATTATAGTACATTATCCCCCATGAGATATTACATAGGAAGTTATCTGTGACTCATGTTTATGTAATGTTAAATTTTTTTGAGAAATTTTTTATGATTCAAAGATATTATGATATTATGTTATTTATGATAGGTTCTAATGTTATTAATCATTACACTTCTCTGTTGTGACATCTTTGTTACACATTTGACTCACGAGAAATGATTCTTTATTATGATTATTCTCTTGGTGATATTTTTAGATAACACATTTTTATTATGCCCTCCCCATGTTTTACCATGCATTTTTTGTTCTAAACTGTATTTAAAAGATCATTATAGTGAATAAAACTAAAAAAATATACTCAATTTGATGTATTATAAGCCTATCCTCTAAAATCCACTATGTTTCTTGATATTTGTGTTAAAATTAATGGATATTTATGGTAAAAATAATTAAATAAATTTTGAAAATGGTTTGGGTCACTATAGTTGGTTTCAATGAAAATTTTAGTTAACTTGGGAAAATTTTGTTTATAAACAATTAATGAGAACCCTAGTGATAAAAATAAGGAAAAATATATGAATACTAAAATATACTGAAATTTTGGTGAATGATAGGGAAATATACTTCTATGATATTTCATCCTTTTCTAGATAGTACAAGTTGATGTGACATTGAAAATTTCTTATCAATGGATAATATACCAAAAAGAGAAAATTGATATGGATTGAATCATCACAAGGTATCTTAAAATAGTCTTTACTTCAGACATAGTTTCCCACAAGAGCGGTTTATGCCTAAGTGATTCCCAAAACTCATTACAAAACATTGTGAAGGAATTTATCAAATTGTTAGGATAGAAAACCTAATATGAAATAATACCCCTAATGAAATTTATTAAAATGTAGAGACTCATAATATATGATATACGTTTCATTTATATTTTATTACTTCCAGGTTTATAAAATTCCAATTTTTATGTCAATTTACACCAATCAAGTTACTTTTATTATATTTAATATATTAGGACATATGAGAAAGAATTACATCATCCACTATGATGGTAAATATATTGATTTTGATAATGTCATTATGAACATAATGGTAATTGAATTTAGATATCCAGTTATCATGGAAAATGTGAAATAGAGAATTATGATTAACAACTAGAACATAGTTGAATTTGAATACAAATTAAATAATATAATTATGGTGTTTCATTAATATTTAATTGTTACAGATGATAAAGAAAAGAATATTCAATGACCTACTTATAAAAAATTGGTGAAGGGGCCCCATGAAAAATGGAATAAAGGAACTATAAGATTCAATATGTATGGTAAATGATGTCATTAAGTAAGTATTTAACATAGAAATATGATGATTAAGGTTAATATGTTTTATTTATATAATGTAAAACCTATGACACCACTAACTGTTCAATGTCATAGAAGTTCTCAACTTTTACATTATCAATTTCAATAAACTAACCCAATTCATAATTCATAAGATAGAATGTGATGATAATCATTTATGTTGAATGATTAAATTTTTTTGGGGTTGTAAATGAGGATCATGTTGTTGAAATATTTCAAGCAATGGTATTCAGGTTATAAGAATAAATAAATTACAAATTATTATTTTCTATTAGTTTTCCTTTAGGGTCTTAAATAATATTTTGAATGATACTAATAAAATAGAAATGTGTTTTTAATGTATTGTTATATTAAATAGAATAAAAAATGATTAAGGGAGTGAATTTTTATAATATTTTCATGATGTCACTGTAAAAAATGTCATTTTAAATTAATTTATTTTTTTGGGAAAAAGTTGTTGCCAAGAAAACCAGAGTTAAAAAATTGATTTTTTTAATTATGTTATTTTTTGATGATATTCATTGGGTTTTTGGGAATTTTATATGAGAATGATGAATTGGGAATATTTATATCTGGTTTATAAATAGTTTTATAAAAAGGGGAACAAACAAGTCAGGTGAAAACATGTCGCATCAAGCAATGTAATGAGTATTGAACAAACAAGAAATAGTTAACAGGGTTTCATCACCTACCACAACACCAGATTACCTATTGGTTTTTTCTGATAATAATTACTTTATTAATTTAATTGGTATTTATCCTGTTGAAATTGGGAAATATATTTTAGGATCAAATCATATATGTTTTTATGGCTTTGAGGCTATAAATGAAATTTTAGGAAATGTTTTGTTGGTTTTAGCTGTACGTAACCCTTATGTCTGACATTTTATTTAACATTAATGATTATATGGGAAAATATTATATCATTTAATGTTGATATCATTTTGTATATAGGTTAATTTTGTTAAAAAATATTTCATATGAACATTGGAATTAGACTGTAATATGATGATTTATTAATTTATAGAATTTAACTACAATTTTATAACCATTTTATGTTCTAGTTATTGTCTAAAAATAGGTGGAATATGTGGAAATCATATTGTGGAGTCATGTGATCCATTAGATGTTACTTTTACTACTTAGGAAATAATGTTAATCATATTGTATACACATTATATGGAGAAACCAATACAATTATGGGGAAAATTATTTAAGGATTGAATTATATTTTTCAAGAAAGTCTATTTCCTTATTATTTTAAACATGTTTGAAAATTATCCTTCAACTATGCTAAAATTATCATCAAATGAAAAATATATTCTTATTTTGATTAATCTATGGATTGCTATATAATATAAAATGGTATAACATAATATCCTAAATGGATATTAATTTGAATAACATGTTTCCTTTCCATCCAATGTAATAATTTTGTGGAAAATTTTTTATGTATTATTTCAGAAGAATGTTTTTTTTTCATTTTCCCCATTTTAAAGAGTAGGTTTTATTAATCCATTTTATGATATGGATTTTTAAGAAAGGTTTTTTTAGATGTAAAATTGATGATTATTGAGTTAAAGATAAAATTTTTAGGAAGAAATTTATTTATTGTGGATTAATTTAATGGACCAAGAAAGTATAATAAATTATGTCTTTAAATAAATTCAATTTCATTGACAGCATTCATTACATGCAACACCGAGTTTTAACGTCGCACATTTTAGAATAAAAATATTTTTATTATTTATATATGAACATTATATCCTATATGTAAAAAAATTTGAGAAATAATACGATTTTATAATTTATGTAATACAACTAAATTTCGGGATAATAATTTTTTTGGTAGTTCCGTAGTAAATAATCAGCCAATTTTTAGAAAAATTATTTATTCTCCAAAAATATGTTTTCTCCAAAAAATAATTTCATTCAATGTTGAAAAAATATTATAATTAAATTATAGAATCTAATGAATTTATATGTAAAAAAATTAATTTAATTTTTACAATCATCATAAAAAATATTTATAATGTTAAATTTTACGGTTTTTTTAGAAAACATTGATTTTTTAGTCAATAGTGGAAAATCCATTTTTTGTAATGAAGTCATTTATTTTTTATAAATAAATTAAATTCAAAGTCCAATTATTATTTTAATTGTATTAAAATTAAAAAATTTAATATATATTTATATTTTAACCAAATAATTTTATTTATAATATATTTATATTGGATTTTGTGATCAATTTTTTTTAGGTTCAGAAACATTTTTTCTGAAAAAGATTGGAATGTTGAAAATGAAGTTCCATTTTAATTAATTTAATTAAACCATAATAATAAATTATTTAAATGATATTTATTGATTATATTTCTATATTTATAAATTTAAATTAATATGTTTAACCTTACGAGTTATTGTGGTAATTTAAAATTATATTTTCCTTAGAAAATGCATTTTTCAGATAACTGGTTTTCATTACACATGCATGTTTTATTTTAAATTAAGATTTTCAAATTATATGAATTTAATATTATGAAATTTATCCATATTTATATTTATAAATATTTATATTAATGATTAATTTTAATAGAATATTCTGTCATAATTATTTGAAAAAATAGTCAAAATACTTGTTAACGTGGTAAAAATATTAAAATGATAAAAGTGGGTATATTTATAGGTAAAGAGGTTAAACTATCTAAAATAAGACTATTTGTAGTGGGGTTTAGTTGTATTTTAATTATATATCCTCCAAATAATTATTTTTCAATTTTTGAGGAACATATCTTAATAGTCAGTTACTTTTGTTGAATAGTTTTGGGTTTTAGAAAAATACAAATCCTCACATATATTATGGTAACTACATAACTCTCTATTAATCACTGAAATATATATATTTTTGAAATAAATATGAAACAATATCTCCCCAACATCCTTTTTAACATTCTATAACATCTAGTATTCCTCCAAAAACCATCCTTTTGCTCCTTAATATGATATTTGAAGTAGTTTCTTCTAACTTAATGCAATTATCTTCAAAAAGATCAATCATTTTGAAATCCTAATTTTTCAACCATAAATTATGTATTACCAATTAAAATTAAAAAACAACCGCATATTTTGTTATATGTTTTTATTTTTTTGATATAATATTTATCCATCGCATCTACAATCAAACATGAATTGAAAATGTCATTCATTTGTATGGCCGAATACCACCTTACAAACCAATGTAATTAATTTTCCATCATATCCACTAATGAGTTTTCTTGATAATGTATTTAATATTTACATATGAAATTGATGAAATATTAATTATTCTTTAAATTTAACAAATCATATTCCAACTTACCTTACCATATGTTGAAAAATGATAAAATTGTTTGTGTGTGAAGTGTAGTACTACCTCACCCAATAATGTTATTATTTTTTATCACATCTTCAAATAGTTTGATAATGTTATTATATTTTAAGAAATAGTATAACTTAATTATAATTATGGAATTATAATATAACTTCTTCCTACATTCCGTCAAGATCATTCTAAAATGGAAACATTAATCATATATACGTATGACCTATCTTCTCAATGATTATAACGAAATTCATGGTTCATAACAATATATTAGGGATTCATTATAAAGTATAATTGATGATTTTTTTAATTATATCCTTATTATAATAATGTTGATTATGGAACAAATTATAACTTTAACCACATTCAACACACTTGATTCATTTTTAAATCTTGTCCTAAGTGACCACAAAACTCCCTGTGTGTGCACAACTAATTAACTAATTAAATATATCATTAAATTAAATGAACTAATGGTTTATGTATAAGGGATTAAAACTATAAATGTTTAATAATAAAAAAATATTTTATATATCTTTTTTATATAAGAGATAATATACATACAATATTAATTTTGGACTCAATGTTATGATTTCATCTCAAAACATTGCTTTTTGAGAATCATGTTCATTTAGCCCCTAATTTATTCAAAAATGTGAATATTATTTATCTTTACATTTTAGATCATTATTAATTCAAACTCAATTACATTTTTGATATAATTTATTCTCTTCCTTCATTGGAGTTCGAATTAAAATGTTACTATCAAGTTAATGTGTTATATTTCTATCTCGTGTTATTTATGATTATTTATGCCTAAATTTACATAATAGAAAATTGATTTGAAAATATTCATATAAATAAATTTAAATTTCATACCATATAGTCATTAATTATATTTTCATTTAACAAAACCATTTCCCACTATTTTGAAAATAAAATTATTGATACAATGTTTTTAATAATTGATGAAATTATATTGTTTTTGGTCAAACCACATTTTATAGAAATATATACAACATTATTTCCACATTATCTAATGTAAATATATTAAATACATTTTTACACTTTTAATTTTTATAAAATGGTTCAAATATAAATTTATTTTTGTTTTCTAAGTGAGCTAACTTGCTAATTTTTGCAACCATGTGAAAGGAATGTTTTACAATTATATGGAATTAATGGAATTTCCTATCATTGTGACGAATTAATTCGTTGAATATTATTTAATATTTTTTCATTTTACATTTTTTGGGATGTTTTTTTAATAATGTAGTTAAATATAATTATTTTGAAGAAGTTATGTCAATGTGAAATGTGTATTTTGCTCAAAAAAATTATCTATGTAATCTTTTAATGACTCTCCCTTCAATAATGAAAACAATTTATATTATGGATTTCGACTAATTTATTAATATATTACACTAAAATATATTTACATATGATTCTACCTTACTTTAATGGAGTAATGAATGCCTTTTGTAAATCACACACATTCATTCATTATGAAATTTAATTATGATATGATACAATATTGAGATACCCATTTTCCATTCATGGGTAATTCTTATGTTTATGACATAGGTTGTATTTCAATTTTGGGGAACAAAAAAACATGATCATTTTATGTTGGGTTCACCTGGATAACTATCAAATGAATTGGGTAAATCTTTATCCTCATGAAGTGTTATATATAGGATTAGCGAGTGAACATAATCTGTCAGGGGACTTGGTCCACCATACGATATTTTCTAGGTAGTTAGACAAAAATCATATTTATGTCATGTTATATATCACTACCACATTTCCAATTATTCAAATATTTATTTAATTATTTTATTTGTGCTACTGTTAAATTTAATTAATCCTCATCCATATCTTTATTGATATCATATTATACAGTTGAAATATATATTATGCCTATATATCATTTTAGTTTTCATTACTAGGAATATTATCCCACCCATTTTTTCTATGTATTCACTATTAAATCCAATAAATTTTATGTGGGTGAAATGATCTAAGAGAATAGTATTTGGAATCCAATAAAATGTTTACATTTTTTCTCACTATTATTTAATGTGAATATAGTCTTCCAAAGTCATGAGGATTCATGATCATTGGGTTGAAAATAGTGGATTTTTATGTTAAAAATAATGAATTTATTGTGTAAATCACTTGGGTCTCAATAACCCATGTATTAATTTTTGTGATATTATATTTCTCATATTTAATATCCACTAAAATATAATTTTCATATTTTAATTAAGTAATATTTTTTTTCAATATCTAGAAGAATAATCCATTTATTGTTCGCTAATCTGGAAGATTCGTCTATTAAATCATGGTCTTCATTCATCCAGGAAGACATCATGCTCTATTCTACTATATGAACAAATTATTAATCAATGATTATAATTAATTTCCAAAAATAATGTACATTTGTTAAAAGATATTGTACAGTAGTGTTATTTACATATTCAAATATGATGGTATAATATCAATGTTTCAAATCATTATTAAAATCCTAATTTAGTCATTATTTAAATAGAGAATGATGTTATAATTTTTTTAGTATCATTTTAATTATGACACATAGCATATACTGTTTATCACTATCCTAAAGATTGGTATTTATCACAAGTATTGATCGATTTGAATAATACAATAAAAAATATCCTTATCAAAAGACATAAATGACCATCACCGATTCAGAAACATATCCCAACAACATAACAGTTATCAAATGATCATTGTAGTGTTTACATTGTACTGGATGATCCTTATGATACAGGAATGAGTCTAATATACACTCAAATTTTCCTTATTGATTTCAAAATTACTCCTGCCAACACCTAAAAAATATAATATTATTCTTAAATGACTCAAATATAATTTATTATAGTATAATTTCCCAATAAAATGAATCTCATGTAATTTCGGTTGATTATAATAGACTTCTATATCATCCTCATAAAATTACAAATTACAATTAAAGAGTGAATAATTTTCAATTTTAAACATAAAATACAATAAATATTACAAATATTTGTCTAATGACTATTATAGAATTAATACATAACTATTTCACTAAATAATTCATACAATGTAATCTTAAGCAACCCATTTTTTGAATCATTTTGTTACTCCTATCAAGGAAAATAACATGAAATGAAAAAAATAAATATTATAGATTTTGGTTCTTACATTATCAAAATCTTTTTATTATTTCCAATACCATAAACTTATTATATTCATTATTCCTTTAATTCCATTTTTATGTGTACTAAATTCATACAGACATAGCCCCCCATAATAATAAATTTCAATGAAGGTCTTCTCTATAGAGGAAAATTCACAACTATTCCTTCCACACTATTACCCGGTAAAAAGACATAAATCATGTCACTAATCGTGGGAGAGACAATAACATATGTATGAATCATTTAATTGTAGATATTATATTCCATATTCCACATCAAACTCATATCAACCCTTCAATATTTTTCATTCCATCCCCTAGAATAATGTTTTCACCCTTTCCATTTTGGTTTGAATAATTAAGAACCTATAATTAATAAGACAACAACCAAATAAAGCATCATTTATTTGTAAAAAAAGGGTTATTAAAAATCCAAAATTTGGTGGACTTGTTTGAAAAAAATATTCAAACCACATCTCTCCAATGATATGGTATCCAAGGGTTTTCTCATTATATTTAATCCATGTTATTCTTTCCAAACATACACCAATTGAAAAGCCTCATATCCATTTTTATTTAACAAAATATTAGATTATCATAGTATGTTTGGTCATGGATTTCCAAAATATATTTTTATATCATCTTAATAGTTCATTTATTTTCATGAATGGTTATATATGGGGTTTTCAATATTTCAAAAATAATATAAGAATATTTTTCATTCATTACATTTATTATTGAGAAATTTTGTTTTAAATGTACTCTTACTATACTATACATAGAGAAATGATTTCATTATTTTATCATAGAAAACAAATAATCTTAGAAACCATAAAAAATAGATTAATTTTTTTGTTTTCTATCTACATCTTCACAAACCAAATTATTATATGAAAATAATGACCCTTATGTTTCCATTTATCTATTTAATATACCAAGAGTATGTTTGTAATTAATCTACATCATGATTTTTATTATCTAAAAATAATAATAATATCTAATATTGATTTGATTTTAGAGTACTAACATTATAGTGTTCCAAATATCAATCAATATTTTAGTTAAATACAATAATTTAGTGTGTCCATGTATGAATCACAAAAAAGTACATGAGGGATAGAGATAATTCCATTCATTTCATACTTACTCTATTGATCTTGTTTTTGGAACTTTTATTGTGAATTACTTGGGTTTGTTTAGTATAGTTTTATTTTAAGTTCCACATTATATAAAATACAAGCGATATGTTCATTGCATTCAAATAAATTAGCTCTTTGTGTAATCTGGGTATGATCACTAGAATTACCTTTTTTATGGATCAGGATCACATTGGATGTTTGAAATTATATAAATTGATGTAAATCTAGCATGTTGCGTTTTTTGATTCCTTCAGATGTCCTCTTCGATGTTTTGGACTTTTGTGAATGAGAGTTTCAATCACATAATATTCATTAAAATTTTCATGTAGACGTGGGGAATTCATATTAAATATCACACCAGATGCTCGTTAACTTTCATGGAGTTTTTAGCCCATATATTGGCTGGCGTTGGTGAAGTGGAATGGTACCACAATAATTTTTGTGCCATTACTATAGAAAATTCTAAGTGGATTTCCTAATTTTCAGTCAACCAAAGTCTCATCAATCAATGCCCCTTGTATTGGATTTTATCCAACAAATTTAGAATTATTTGACCCTGATTTAATGTCAATGGAATTTTGATATTTTCCTACTGAAATTCCTAGGGACCTTCCTGGGATCCAAGGTTCCTATTTAAATTCATTTCATGAGATTTATGGTGACATTTCTATGGCTTCCCAAGAGACTAGAATAATTTATTTGGGGGGTCTCACGGGACCATGATGTGGAATTATTAATCACATTGTAAGGTTATTATTACATTGAGCGCATTCTTCAACCACCTTCATTTTTCTTCATTTTTTTGTGACAATGTTTACGAGTCATGTTAATTTTCAAGAGTATTTTCATGGACATTTACTCATTTTTAAATGATTCCCCACGTGGTATATATGGGACATATGGGGGTGCATGATCATTTTGTGTGAAAATCATTTTGTTTTTCCATAGTGTACCATAGGATAATTCAAGGTGTTTCTCGAACATGTATGAGAATATCTATGTGGAAAGGAAGATTAGGTAAAATTATTTCGTGACATGATAAGGATGTGTCTGTAACTCCCCGAGAATATATGAGATGGATTCCATTATTTTTATTCGATGTCTTCTGTTATATGCTACACCATTATTTTCATGCACTATTCACAACACCGTATTAGCTTGTAGTATACACAACATTATTCCTGGATTCTGTTGCCGAAAATTTCATGTTATATTGATAGTATTATAACTAAAAATTAAATTTTTTTAATTATAAAACAATTTTATGGAATGGTTAGAAACCACTCAATTTAACCGGGAAGACATGCCACAAATGCGATCACAAAATTATTGTAACATAACATAAGAATATTAGATGATTCCACCCTAAAGAGTTTCAAATATAAAGAGTGATACTATTTATCTATATTTCCCAAAATGATTCCTTCAAAGAGATCCACCAGCATGCCCCATTTTTGAGTGTACTCCTCTTTACTTATATTCCCTTCATTAAAACCTCGTATTAGTATAAGGTCTTGTTTGTTAATCCATGAAACCATCTCACAAATTACAGCCACATGAAGTAGCATACCCATCATCTTGTTTTCCTCTTCATGAGTATCATTAATAAATTGAAACTCCTCCAACATTTTCTCTTCTAAATGAACATGATGTCCTAGGGATTTCTCAATAGGACCCCCTTCCACACCTGTGTTTTTTTCACCAGCCTCACCCGAATCGGCTAGAAAACATTTAGAAGACCCCTATAAATTATCATTAAAAGCATGCATGTATTCTAACTCCTTTTCTATAATTATTTTTCCTAATCTGGTATCTATTGTCTTTGGATGATAAGATTACTCTTTTCACCCTTTTTTCTTCCTGGAGACCAATGTACAACTAGGGAAATCCACATCTGTATTTTTTCCGCATTATACTTGTTCATCAATGGCGTTATATTAATCCATAGCCAAACCCTCCAAACCAGCATAATGATTATAGATGGGGATGATTCCTTCCTATGACACTGGCCTGCATGAACTTGGGAAACATTCACATTTTTAACATTCACTTCTTCATTAACATTATCCACATTCTTGGATTCTTGCATAGGCGTATCAATACTTCTCAATTTCACTAAGCATCAGCCAGTGAACTATTGCTAAATATTGGTATCTTCCATGACCAAGCATGAAAGATTCTCCCAAATGGAATGGTCATTAAATTTATCATATTGATCATCCACTTCCTTATTCAAACTGAAATATGACATTTCCTCATGAGTATTAGCATAAATATCCTAGACCAGAGTAGCATTATCCCCAACACTCACTGAAATTGCATTTCAGCATGACATGCCATCATTCAATTCAAATTGAAGAGCATCTCCATTCTATGTAACCCCTAAAACCTCAGTAGCTCTTAGAGGGACTTCCATATCATTTCTCATTGTATTGAAGATTTCGGTGACACTCGGTTCTAAAGGAAACACCCTTACCCTCTTCTACTTAACTGTTACATAAAAAACCATCAGTCGCAACACTTTCACCTCCCTGAATTACATCCTTGTAATTTACCGCCGATATCTTGCTACTCCAACCAGTAAGATCTAATAAGGACCCTTGTGCCTATAGACTTCCACGTTGTTCGTCTTTTTCTTGTACGAGGAACAGAACTCATACCAAGAATCAAACATCGTGCACTACTTTTAATGTAACTCCTCACCCATTGAAATCTAGAAGAATTAATGAATACAATATATACATCGACATCAAAATACACCCTCGGATAGATCATATGACACACTGATCTGGTCCTAATCTCCCAATAGAGATATCAGAATACCATTTTACCTAGCATACAAATATTCGAATAATTTTCATAGTAGATAAGAGACTCATGAAAACACACTCAAACATCCATTGTTGAAGAATATCATTGCATATGAAAATCATATAACCACACTACTAGAAACATATATTATATCCACGGACCTATATCCAAAATTTAATAGGTTCATGGCTACATCCAGTTTATAGCCATACTTTAATTAAAAAACTGTCGCTAAAATTTTCCATCCCCCTTTTTTCCAAATATTCATTAGGTTCCTCCATTCTCCCTCGATCTATTTTCCCCCCTTTTCCCCCCCAAAGTCCATAGGGATTCTACTCCGTTGTCGACCAATATGCAACCCTCTGTGCCATCCTCCTCCATCATCCCCCGATCAGTGACCCTCCGCCATCAACCTCTCTCTCACTGCTGCACCCTCCACTTATATCCTCGCCCAATCTGTGACCCTCCACCATCGTCATGAATCACGGCGGAACCATCCTCTTATATCCTCCACTAAGCCATGACCCTCTTCCCTTGACCTATCTCATAGAGACATCCTCTTCCCAGATACCCTCTATGCATGAACCACCAACCCCGATGGTACCCATCACATCCTCTCTCACCATTTCAAGGCATTTCATTCTAAATATATAACATGGGGGATTTTATCTATTTTGAGGAATCATGTTTATTTAGATTGGCCCATCTAAAAATATCAGACGAAGAGGCTCATATATCTATGTTTTAGGTGGTTACTAAGTTTCTTCTTCAATTTATATGTATTGTATGTGCTTTTTTGACGTACGAGTCTTGAAAAGCATGTGAAAATTTCTTGAGATGAAATTAGATTTCATTTATCAAGTGTGTTTCATACAAACTTTGAAAAGGATATCCCAGGATTCCATCTACACCCGGTTTCTCAGTGATTTGTACAGATATGTTATTATTGTGGTTTTTCATAGTCTTAACTAAATTTAAATTTATATTTACAATTTTATTGTCATTTTTTGGAGATTTTCATTATGTAGTTCCGAGGATATGAGATAGACCCTTGTGATGAAGTTGTACTTGGTTCCATTGTAATAAGGTATGTAGTTATATTTTTTATGATTAATCCCTTTTATAATTAAACTGATAAATTAATTTTAATAGTTATAAATATTTTCTTTAAGCTTCATGGAGAGAGTTGGGATCTTTCATAGTGATGTGGGATCTGACTGAGCATGGAAAGACCAGGGTCTATCTTGGAATCTTCTTCATCCCATTGGGAAATAATTAGAAAACTGTAAAATAATGATAGGTGATATGCATACTTTACCTTGTGTTGTTTATGCTTTTGATTTATTCTCATCGCTTGCAGTCTTGATAAGGAAGTAATCAATTTATTGAAATTAATTTAACCCCATAACAAATATATAATTTAATTGGTATAAATTAATTAAATTTCTTAATTAATTAAATTGAAATTCATCGATTATGATTTATAAAGTGTTAAGGCCTTGATGGACCATGGTACTAGCTGGTTTACCTTGGACACTAATACTCTAGGCCATAACATAAGACAGACTTAGCCTAGGTTATGGAATTGGATTGGGTGAGCAGAGAGACCTTAGGAGACCTTGACGACCAAAATGTTTCATGTTCCATCTCTTGAGTCCTGTCAATATGACATTTATTGTGTAGTATGAAAAGATTGTGCTATATTAATTATGATGCCAGGGAAAATAGTTTTACTTTTAGCATTAGTTCTTGAAGCAAAACATGATTGAGACTGAGCACCTATGTGAGGGTGCCTCAATTTCTAGGGGACCCCAATTGTTGTACTATTAACTAACCATCCCTAAGAGGAAGCATATGGCCTTGGTAGAGATGGTAGTGGGTGTCACCTTAAAACCTTCATCAAATGTATAATCCCATGGGGTTATGAATTGTAGTGATGGTCTTGGAAATTTGTAAAACCCTTAAATTTTTATTATACTCTCATATGTTTATTTTGGATAAAAACATGCAGCCCAGATGTACATCATGGGATGGTCCTGATGTGAAGATGGTATGGTGGTTGCCTGAGAGTGTTTCCTATGATCTGACCATGGGCCTTATGTGATATGGTTGTCCGACCATTTGGAATGGTGACTTGGGGGATGTTTTTTATTCAGTGATTACTTGAGGTTCCTAGGAATCAAACTCAATCCATTAATATTATTTGTGTTTATATAAATTCTCATGATGGTTGGAATATATTCATAGATCCATTAATGTTGAGTAGTTCTCTATTTGGACCTGAGAATTTTGTATGCATTGTTTACACCATGATCTAATTTTTATATGGTTGGAATGATAGCATGAAATGCTCAGTGGGGGGGGGGGGTTATGATGTGGGGAGGGGTCATTGG
This sequence comes from Viscum album, assembly GCA_963277665.1. Classification (NCBI taxonomy): domain Eukaryota; kingdom Viridiplantae; phylum Streptophyta; class Magnoliopsida; order Santalales; family Viscaceae; genus Viscum; species Viscum album. Next base: position 1,866,040,590 of record OY728120.1, on the reverse strand, counting down.
GGTGCAAGGGGCATAGGGAGGGGTTCAAGGTAGGGAGAGGTGTGTGTTAGGGGAAGGGGTGAAAGGGTGTCAGTGTAGGGCTCGGGGGGGTTGGTGTAGGGGTAGGGGTGAAAGAGGGGGGAAGGGCGTGAGGCAAGGGGGATATGGTATAGGGGAAGGGGGTTAATGTTATTCTTGATAAATAAACATCATGAGTTTTTAGAATAATATAGATGATGTGGATTTGATGCATGGTTTATTCATCACAGCTTAAATCATTTTGATTTTTGTTGAATGCGGGAAGTTTGAAAAATAAAGAGCTTTAATAATGATCATGTTATTTTCTATTGGAATGTGCATATCAATCTGAATATTATTTTTTCATTGTTGGTTATGGATTCATGTATCATTTATCATGTATAGATGACACAATGATCATATATATATAGGAAGTCTTTATATCATATTTCATTTCCCAATATTTTCTTATAGGTGGATTCTTATGGTGAGGCCAATTTTTTCAACCACCCTCGAAGATAGTGAGTTCAACATTGGATTTGGCTATGGTTGTTTCTGTTTATATTCATTGGCCCAATTTTAATTAGATATATTTGGATTTTTGTGTTCCTTATATTTTTGTAGTGTATTTTGAGAGATATTTATCAACTCCACTATGATAAACTGGAACAACTGAAGGTTTTGAGGTGGGAGTTATATAGGGTTAAAACCTTTTAATGAACTCAAACTAGCTTTATACAACACATTATAAAATGTGTAGGATTCCCATCATTTCTTCCCTAAATGAAATAACCTCATCAAGAACATCATGAGACATGTCTAATTTCACCATTGGATTATTTTGGAAGATGTAACTTTGAGATACAACCATAACACCAAGATCATTGAACTCATACTTGGTAGTATAAATATGAGGTTAATATTAACTTGTTTTATCAAACTCATCCAAAGGAATTGAAAACATATGCCAGAAGGAGTAGTAGAATATCCTTGCATGGAGGAGGAAGCTCTATGGGAGTACTAACCCCTTGAATATCCACTGTATGTAATGGAAAATGATAAATAATTTTTATAATTAAATAGAGGGTAAACTGATATTTTTTTCCTAAAACCCCACTGCACACAGTTTATCCACACGGTTCACAAATTGTGTGGAAACTATGACAAATGGATATTCCCCATGTCTGCAACAGGCCACATGGCTCTGCATCTAAGCCTACACAGTTGTAGACAAACCGTGGGGACTTTTATGTTCCCATGTCTGCAACCACATTTTTTAATCAAACTCTGTGGCCTGGGTCATATAGTTTCCACTAATTATTTGGGCCAGAACCCCCTCACTCAAGGAGGGTTCCCATAACAAGTTATGATCTCATGTTTTATTTCATACTTCCACCATCCCACTCAAGGTGACGTCTCATAACATATCTAATAACACCTCCTATTCACACAGAGTGACTTCTCATAAACCCACTCAAATGGAAACCATCTCACTTTGGGTGAGGTCTTATATCTTATCTTATACCATAAAAATCTCACTCTGGGTGAGGTTTTTCTTCTCATATTATTATATCACCCACTAACATAGGTTGAGGACCCATATCTAATCTCATATCACCAATCTATTCTTTAGGTCATGTCTCTTATAATATCATGAACCACCACAATCTCATCAAGACATGGACTATATGAATACTATAAGGAGGTACAAAATATATAGAGTACACAAGCATAAACCTAGAACATGGCTATCCAGTAATCCATACCTCATTCCCCACATGAGGATACACCACTATAAAAATCATAATCAACTATTTTTTCATTTATTATACATGGTACCAAGTGTAACTAGACATGGTAATTGATGGGTCTTAAAATTAAGTGTAATGGACTAGAAAACCACTAAATGCTACTTGATTAACCCATGAACCACCAGAACACCTAAATAGGCATAAAAACTCCTCAAGAGACATCCTAAAACTCTGATTGTTTTTCTAAATACCACTTCTTTAAACTCTCAGTACTTGGAGACTAAGAATTCAATTTCATTTCAATTCTATGACTCATAACGATATAGGAAATTATAAACTCCCCACAAAATGGATACAGATCCTTTGAAAGTATTCCGTATTATCCAACAAATCATGATTTCAAAATCATAATGGAAACAACTACTCATTAAAAATTTAATATTTGATTACTAGAAATCATCCATAAACCTGATATATGGAAAAATGGTTTTTTCTGGAAAAAACATCACGGATGATCCTTTATTCACATATTCCATCAAGTGGTTATAGTGGAATGAATGGTGGATGGTGGGTAGGTGGTTCATGGGGTGGGTAGGGGTGTGGGGAGTGCATGGGGTGGGAAGGGTAGGGGTAGGGGTTGTCTAGGTGGGGGTAGGGGTAGGGGTAGGGGTGTGCTTGTGGGGGCATGGGGGATTATGGGGGGAGGGAAGTGTAAGAGGGGGTGGTAGGGGTGGGTGCAGGGAGTGTGCAGGTGGGGGCAGGGGGCAGGGAGAGGGGGGTGTGCAGGTGGGGAATGGGTGTATTGGGGGTAGGGGGAGGGGTGTGTGCTGATGGGAGGGGGAGGGGGAGGGAGAGGGGGTGTACAAGAGGGGTGCACGGGAAGGGGCAGGGGCAGGGGTGTGCAGGTGGGGGTTGGGGAGGGGGACATGGGGTGTGCAGGTGGGGGTCATGGGGCAGGGAGAGGGTGGTTGCTGAGGGGGATGGATGTGCAGGTGGGGGGTAGGGGAGAAGGCACGTGGGGTGTTCAGGTGGGGTTTTTTTTATAACAGATCATTATCCTCCACTCATTTGAATTTTGTATGATTTATTGGACTCATTTTATTGACTTCTTTATTGTCAGATTTTCCATGGTTATGTTTTAGTTGTTTTGACTTATTGAATATGATACAATTTATTTGATTTGTTATTTATTATAATTTTATAAATTATATTTATAATTTTCTAATTGTTATGTATAGATATAGTTCAATGTGTCAGATGAGCATTAGTACAAAGTTAAAATGCAATTTTCATTTATGTTTTCTACTATTTTAACTATATCCATATTTAATACACTTTTATTTAAATATTTTATATTAAAAATTTATGCATTCAACAAATTCAATAAAATCAATATTAATGTAATGTTTTGATCTAGTTTACAAGGGGACATGGAAGAGTAACAATAGATTTTTTTGGGGAATACACCATCATGGAAGGTACAATGTGATTATTATTTAATAAACTGTAGATTTTGTTAACTCACACAACCTTATTTTCACAAATAACTTTTTTTCTATATTTATTTTGTAATATTTTATTTGATTCCAAACTATCTCCATTTGGTTGACATTAAAAAATACAGTGTTCTGATTTCAATGTTCATTACTATTAGTTATTATTTGAACAGTACGTTACATCATATATTTGATTTCTCAATTGTACAAATAAATTTTTTTCCTTTTAATATAAAATTAATGTTTACTAATATTGTGATGATGTCTTAGAAATTTCTACAAATATTAGTTCTTATTTTATTAGTTAGTTCATTTATATGTTATTTTTTATGAAAATTTAATATTTTCTCATATGATTATCTCATTACAACTACATTATAATGAGAATGGTTGAAGATTCCTTAGTAATCATTAATTGTGTTGGGATGTTCTTGATCCTACATATATGTCATTAGGTGGATTCAGACTACAATTTAAAGAAATATAACATCATGGAAAGGATTGTTGTTACTCATTTTGGAGTTGTGTATCTTTACAAATTAGTTGCAGCATTGATGTTGGGTTTGTTTTTATTATTTCATCATGCTTCATATATATTGTATGTTATAATATCTATTACATATCCACTAATCACATATTAGTTTAACTATTTATTTCTAAAAAAATTGTATAGTCAACATAAAAAACTTCAAGCCTTTTTTCTCGGTATTCCTACTTGTCGACGTATTCAAACTGTCATATTCATGGTTTTAATTGTTCTACACCTAGACAGTTTTGAATAATCTAGAAAACATACAGTACTTATCATAAGTGATTTATGTTTTCATATGTTTTTGGTAAGTCCTCCCAAATCAATTCTGACTAGTAAGAAATGAGGCCAAATGGGTAACTATTATTACATATTTGGAATTTTTCCGGGAAGAGATTTTTGAAATAGAATAGGAGATTCATGGTATTTTTACTACTACTTTTCTATGTAACTGAATACAACATATTTTTTTCATTTATTGTTTGATGAACGTTTTCTGGTGGTTTTTCTATTCTATGGTAATTGATGTGTGAATTCAATTTATTTTAGGATATATGTTCACATTGAAGAACATGTTTTTGCATGGAAAATGTGATAGTTCAGTTGAAGATGGAACGAGGAAATAATATGTGTATACAATATTTTTTTTCTAAACAATGAATATTCGTTTTGTCTTTATTAAATGAACATAGCATTTTCTCTTTTCAAATAACTATAATGTTATGTTTTTTTTTGTGTTAATTATTTTTTTATTAACAATATATCAATTAGGTATGTTCTTATTTTGGAATAGATATATGTTATTCTTTTAAAAAACATGCATTTGTGTTATTTAAACAAAATAATTTTTCTTTTGATGTTGAATGTATATGGTAAGGTATATTTGGACCAACCTATTTGGAAAATGATCAACAGTGATTCTAGAAGCTCTGGTTATGAGGAAGCTCAGGGGTGTGTATGCAACCGGGTCACAACACATATGGCATCCATATTCATCCCTTTGAATAAAGTATTGGGGTGGAGAGGGGTAGGGGGAGGGGGTAGGAGGAGGGGGTGGTGAGAACAGGGGGAAGGGGGAAGGGGGAGGTCTATAGGGCAGGGGGTAGGGGGAGGGGGTAGGGGGTAGGGGTGGGCGGAAGAGGCAGCGGGCAGCGGGGAGGGGGTGTTGGGGGAGGGGGCAACGTGCAGTGGGCAGGGGGTAGGTGGCAGGGGGCAGGGTGTATGGGGGAAAGGGGAAAGAGGCAGGGGCAGGGGCATGGGGATGTTTGTAGGGCAGGGGGAGGGTGAGGGGGAGGTCTATAGAGAAGGTGGGCTGGAGAGAGGTCTGCAGGTCAGGGGAGAGGGGTGGGTGGAGGGTGTAGGGTGGAGTGTGGAGGTCTGCAGGGTTGGGGTAGGGGGTGGTCTGCAGGGGGGTCTATATGGAAGGGGGAGGGGGAGGGGGTGAATGGGGGTGGGGGTTTGGGGCAGTGGGGGAGTGGGGAAAGGGGGTGGGGTAGGGGGTGTAGTTAGTCTCTATAGCTTTCTTCAATCATTGATAAGTTTGAATGACCATTACATATCTATATTCAATATGTTATTTTAAATTACATTAGATAAATCCAAATACACCACATTTCATCAAGACTTTGTAAATTGATATTTCTTTCTTCTAAATATAGTTAAACTCCGAATAATAAACAACAACTTTTTTTATTCTTATTTTTCTACAAATAACATGATATAATGTTTTCAATGTTGTAACAACTTCCAAGAGAGAATATTGATCACGAAAAGTGCATCACATATTACGGTATCTTGCCACATTGAAATTTCTTAATTTCTTTTGTTATACAATAACTTTAATTTGTTTCTAGATTTATGTTTTTGTTGTACTATATGATTGTCGATGTATCAACCAAGTCCTTTTGTGCTAGGAAAAGAAAACAGTTTGGATCATTCATTAATGAATATCTCAACTCTCTATCCCTATAACAACCATATCGATAACGAAAATATTATTATACCATATAGTAGCATAAAACTAATAATTTACAAGAACATTACCTAAAACCAAACCTCCTAATAGCATTGGCAATCAGTCCAGGAAGGGGGGGTCTGTCCAGGGGGTGTCCAGGACGGGGGGGGGGGGTGAAAGGTGGGTCTGAAGGTGGGGGGAGGGGTGCAAGGGGGTCTGCAATAAAGTGGGGGGGAGGGTTGTTCTGGAAGGGGCGGGGGGGGGGGGGGGTCCAACAGGGAGGGGGGTGGGGGTATGTTTAGGAAGGAGGGGGTCTGTCTAGGAGGGAGGGGGTGGGGGGAAAGGGGTATAAGGGGGTCCACCAAGGGGTATCTAGCAGGTGTGGTGCAAGGGGGTCCAACAAGGGGGAAAGGGGTGTGCAAGAGATGTGTAACGGGGGATGCTCTCTAGGGGGTCTAGTAGGGGGATTCTATCTAGGGGGTCCCGTAGGGCTAGTGGGCTTCTGTCTAGGGGGTCTAGTAGGGGGGATTTGGTCCAGGGGGTCCAGTAGTGGGGTTGTTTTCTAGGGGGTCTGCTGTCCAGGTGGGTCTAGTGGGAGGGGTGGTGATGTGCAGGGGGTTGGGGCTACTGTCCAGTGGGTCTAGCAGGGGGGTGGGGGATAGTTTCCAGGGGGTCCAGTAGGGGAAAGGGGTGTGCATGGGGTGTGCAGGGGGTGTGTGGATGGGGAGAAAGGGATGTTTGTGTGTGTGTGGGGGGGGGGGTGCTATCCAGGGAGTTGCAGGGGAGCAAGGGTTGTGCAAGGGGGGGTTAATATCCAATGGGGTCCAGCAGGGTGATGCTATTTAGGGGGGTCCCGTTGCGGGGTGGCTTTTGTCCAGGGGGTCCAGCAGGGGGGCTACTTTCTAGGGGTCTATTGGGTGGGGGCTGTCCTAGGGGATCTAGTAGGGGGGCTGCTGTCTAAGGGGTCCAACAGGGGGTGTGGGGGGGGGGTCTAGTATCCAAGAGGGTCCACCAAGTGTCAAGGGGTGTGCATGGGGGTGTGCAAGGATGGTGTGCAAGGGGGTGTGCAAGGGGTGTGTAATGGTGGTGCAAGGGGGTGTGTGCAACAGATGTGTGTGTCTCGGGGTGGGGGTTGATTTTTTATGAAATGGGTAGGGTTTTTGCCATAGTTTCAAAATGTGGCAAAAACTCCATAGACATGGTTTATCATCCCGTTCCAGGTATTGGCTTGGATATAGGGACAAACCTAGAGCCACGGTTCAAACCGTGGCTGTAGGTTTGGCCCTATATGCATGGAAATACCTACCACACATCCATGAACCATAGCTATAACCTATATCATGGTTTGTGAGCTTTTATCCATAGTTTCAAACCATCAATGTAGCCTAATTTTATAGTAGTTCCATTTAATGAAAAGAAATCATGATACATCACAACTTTGAGGAGAACTCGACTAGGAGAGATTCATGTCATATTCAGATGAAAAATCGGATCCTGTTTTGTTTGGAGTCCAGCAACCTAATTTTCATACTTTCATACAGATCCCATGTTTCAGAAATATTGAGATCGAAGAAATCAACCGACGACTGGAGATGATTTATGGTCACAATCAAGGTTAAATTGAGACGAGAGAACACCAAATTAATTTCCAAATTTGATACCATCAATTCTGAGAGACCGTTAAAGAATTCAGTGACTTGCATTACATGCAAGTGTGACCTTCCTCGATAGATTTCATTGTATTCAATACCATGTTTCACAAAACAATGATATATTATTAAAATACAATATAACAATCCATTAGGAATACTATTAAACCTATTTTGAACTTTATATAACATTATCATTAATCTTAAACAATTTATCTAACATGATATGTTATAAATAAAATTTTTCAGATTACAATATTTTTTTAAAATAAATCGTAGTTTTATTGAATTTTGATGGTGAACCAATTTTAAATCTATATTTAGACACTTTTATAATATAAATATGTTAAAATAAACTTCTTATTTGGATGTAAGAAATAAAATTTTTATTTTTTTAATTTAGTTTATGTTTCTATAAAAATTAAATTTTTAATAAATAGTGAAAAATACTACATTTTAATTTGAATCTGTATTTTTATCTAATATATATATATATAATTAGATTATATTTGCAAATTGGTTTAAATGTGTAATTGGATCATATTTTAATCAATTAATACAATTCTGGTCATTTTATGTAATTCAACAATTTAATTGGACATAAACACATGTCAATCTTTTGATAGTTATTAATTTTGAAAACCTATTTTTTATTTTTGAAAAATCGAATTAATTTTAAACTAATTATAGGAAAATATGTGTTTTGAATTTTGAGTAATTGATTCCATATTTGGAATCATTAGGATCATTTTTGGTTAATAGGTACCTTTTATTTTTGGACATTATGGATTGTAACATTAGTAAATATTTTATTAACCATGTATAAAGATAAATCTGGTAAATGAGAGTAATAAATAATATTATAATAATAATAAACTACACTAAAACATGTTCCAATCCTATTGTATGATATATTTCTGACCGTGGGGATCTTTGGGTCATTTTTGGGACACCATGGAATCACATGGAAGTGAAAATGGCATTTTTTAAATATTTATTTAAAGTACAGTTAATTATAACCTAAACAAATATATTTCACAAAAATGATTTTAATACAGGGTTATGTAATTGATATCGATGTCTATAAATTTTGATTAGAAAGGTAAAAAATACTAGCTCATGGTATTTTATCTATTATTTTTATACATAATACAAATATATTTATTTATGGCAATTATGATGTAGTGATTACCTCATTAATGAATGATTCAAATAAAAGACTTTATAAATATTGAATAAAATAAATGTGAACATCCTGATGAAATAAAATAATTTTATGTATGACATTGATATATTATGGATAAGTTAATTACATGGGTTCTATCAAATATGGTTGATATGAATTTTTAAAAAAGTCTTCTTAGAATAGTCTCGAAAATAGACATAATTCATAAGATAAAACGTAAAATAGTTTATTAAATGATATTAAATTCCTAAAAATATATTATTCATAAATATTATTAATATAAGTCTAAATATTTCATAAATAAATTTTTTGTTGTTTTACAAGATATTATAATTACATTAACCCACAATGTATAAATAACATTAAATTACAATAAGATTAAAAGGGCTAAAATAAGCGTTAATCAAAAAAGATAATGATAAATAATTTTAAAAACATGCCTAAAAATTATTTTTTTATGTTTATTCAAACAAAAATTATAATATCATTGAATTAATTTTTTTTTAAAATTTAAATATATATTGAATTTATAATAAATTAATATATTATGAATTTCCAAAAGTTCCACTCTACTCTCTTATAAATGGCCACAAACTCCCTCTCCTCTTCACTCCGATTTGAGCTATCATGCACTACCAATACATGAAAATTTATATTCTCAAAATCCATAGTAACATTCCTGTGGTTTTTTTATTCTAAAAAGGAAAATTGTAGTGCCCTTATATGAAATTTAAAGAAGGAATGACGAGGGAGAGGTAATCTCTTCTAATAATTCTTTCAAAATTCATTCTTCTTCTACTTCAACTTCATTAGTTGTTTCATTATAAAGTATTAACCACAAAAGAAATAATATTCTTATATGTTATTATAAATATGAAATACAAAATTTTAAACCTCTATCCATCCTATGAAAAAAAAATCATTGCGTGTGTGTATGTATGGTGTACCGTCTGCACGCCGTGGTGTAATCTATTTTCCACCACCACCCTACATGGATGGGTATAATGGTAGAAATAATTTCTATATATGATTATTAGAACATGGTACTAATTTGGATATATTATACACCATCCATTTCAATACTATTCAATAATTAGGGAATTATTTCATCACTCTTGCGTACGTACGGTTTACCATCTCCACGACAGGATGTGATTCTTTCTCCATGATAACTATTCAACAATGATTATAACATACATATAATAAATAATCATGATATATATGACATAAAAATACTACAGTAATTATATATATATAGATAATTTAATTTCTTCCATTCAATTTATTATGAAAATGAAAACATTGTTCACACTTACGTACGACAAACTATCTCCATGAACGGTGTATTCCATTTAATTTATCTATCTATTTAATATTTATTTATTTATTTATTTATATATAGAATATATATAATATGTAAATAATGTTTTATATTTTGAACTAATTAAATCATGATATATGGATTAATATCAATAATTACAATTCAAAACACATACGATAAACAAAACGAATATTACACAGATTTTTTTTACATGGAGTTGGATAATGTATGTGTAATATAAAGTCGTACGTGAATAATATATGATATTATAGATATTATTATGGTTCTATTACACATTAATAATATTTTTATTCCCAGTATAAAGGAGTTTTGGACACATATAGTTGAAATCGAACCTAAGATAATGGATAGTTTTACAATATAATTTTTATCCACGATTATATATATATGTAAGTATTTACTAGGGTTGTATTTATCATCAATGATGATGTCTTTTAAAAAATTAATAAAATATTAACAATAATTCAATGTATATTTAAAATCAGTTTTACCCATTTTTTACATTTACAACATGGTATGGTAGGAATCTATTATTGATTTTACCATACGAGGTAATTTTTGGTCTTTTCTATCAAAAGTACGAGGAGAATGTTTTTGTTTAACTTATACAACATGGGTTGATTTTTACAGTTTCACGATACCTTATTTCCATGATGCTTCCTTTACAGGAATTTTGTTTTTATTTTCTATTAATTTATTTTCTTATAAAATTTCATGACATTTAGAGAAATGAAATTGTTTCTTAAGAACCAAAATATATTTTCATCTGGAATTAAGGTCATGTGTTTTATCAAAATTATATTACATCTAATATGAAATAAGATATGTCTCTATCCCTATTATTAAATTTATTTAAATGTGCTTATGATGGAATTAATTTTATGATTCCATTTAGCTTATATGCATTATGTTATGATGAAATAATTTTAAAGAATCCCATTTTATTTCATGCGTTATTCTATAATGAATGATTTATGTTTTGTGGAACATGTAAGAATGATTATTTTATGAGATGGGTGGGACCTATATCTCCAACCAATTAATTGGGTAAAAATTTATATATCATGAGATAGACATTAATGAAATAATAGTAAATTATTTTCAGTAATTCAGGGTTGGAATGGAATATAAATATGGTTCAGTAATACATGGCTGGAACGAAAAGTAAATCTGATTCAGTAATGGACTATGTCCACTATGATGGCCTTTGAAAAAAATGTCTTGGCTGCTATGGAAATTATATTATGATATTATTGGATTTCCACAATTACATGTTTTATTCCAATGTTTTTCTATCATGGTTAATGTTCCATTATGATCCATGTCTTATGTATTTCCATGATTTATTTCATGATGCACGATTTTTATGTTTAATCATTATGCTCGTGTTTTGATGTTCAAATGATTATGGTTTGTTTTGTTTCCACTATGTTTACCCTTAATGAAAATTTGATGTCACCCTTTTTATGTTTTCTTTTCCCAGGGATCTAAATAAGGTTATTAGGTAGGAAAACAAAATGAGATGATCATTATGGGAGATATTGAAGATCATCCCCCGGGATAGAAGACTATGTTACTTGTTTTCAAAGACAGTAAATTAATATGGTCTTTGGGCATCAACATGTTTAATATATTAATTACTCTACAAAATAACTGTAATATATTTTTACTTCAAACTTGGGTCTCCATAGTTGGTATCAGAGTGAAGGTTTAATCAACCTATAAAAACATGGATGTGAAAAAATTAGAGATATCCCTAATGATATTTAAAGGGTATGTATAGGGATGTCCCTAAGGTTAGGTATATATAGAGGTTATAGTCCTAGATTTATGATAATGAACATGAATAACCTATTATTATTCCTAGGATTTTAGATTTTTAAATTACTCCCCGTTGATTAATATTTATTCCAGGTATGTTTTTTGCATTTCACAGGATTTTTTTTGGGTTTTAGAAAATGGACGGAAATAGGAAGATTCATGTAAAGGGTGAATATGAATGGCAATGGAATTATATTCTTCATGAGAAACCAAATGAAACAGGATTTGGAAGGTAAAAGATCATTATTATGACCAATCAAAAATCACATAATATGATTAATAATATATTCTTTGGAATGTTTCTTGACCCTGCTAATAGGGTAATGATAGAGTTTCAGGATGATCATAGATGAAAGAATGTTCAATTTTCCTCATGTAAATCATGTGGGAAGGGGAATCAAAGAGAATGTTTCAAAGGAAATAGAAGATGCTTTACGTGTGTAAAAAGATGAAAAAAAGACAGTAATTGTAAAGGAAAAAGTTTTGTTAACACAGTGGATAAGGATTATGGTATTTCTATGACATAAAAAATGGTTAAATGTTTCATATGTGAAATGTGTGGGCATTATGAAAATCGATTCCCCATTGGAAACTATCAGGAAGAGAACCAACAAGGTCGTATGGTTAGTATTTATTTTGGTGATGAAAAAGAGATTAAAAATGATATGTGAAATAAAATAAGTGTTATGGAATAAAATTATGATGCTCGGTCAGTGGTTTAAGAATGTATTGGATTAATTTCATGTTTATCAGGAGTAATGTTGGATAATTTATTTAATGGAGCAATGTAACAAAAACATCTATGTATTGTAACACCATTTTTCCCTTATGTATTGGAATGTATATATTGAATGGTACCAGTAACCAGGAAATGTTATTTGTATATTTTTGGAAATCACATGATATGCACATAATGAAGGGATAAAGATATAATGTGATGTTTGATAGTATTAAAAATCTTTGGACATATATAAGGACACACTGATTTCATGGTTTGAATATATAGAATTTTTGGGATTTTGGTATGAGGAAAGAGTAATATTTTGACATCATTCATGTTTATTATATGGTTCTATGGTAATTTAGGATTTAAGGGGAAAAACATTATGTTATTCACATGTTTGGAATGTATCCACAAAAAAATACATTATGAGATATGGGTGATAAATGTTAAGTCGATTTATTTCACCTATTTCAATGCTTTATATTTATGAAAGGATTATAATGTTATCCATTTATGGAAATTGTTAGTTATTTTCCATTTTAAGTGTGTATATTGATTTATTATATCAATAGAGGTGGTCGTATGCTTATTTGATAACTTGTTCTGGTCATTTTGTTGAGACAGATGGAATGACCTATAATTCAATACCGTGATCTGCCAGTACTTCATGAATGAAAAATTAAACTTCATTTCATTGAGAGATGAAGTTTAAATTGTTCATAGAAAGAACGACAGTTAGATTTTACCAAAATCATGTATGTATTTATTCTCAAAAGAAATCATTCATCTTTAGGAAACAGATCTAGAAAACCAAAAATGTTATCCAAGTAACTTCTTTTCTAATTAATAAAATTGTCTTTTAAATCATCATTGATTTATGGATTTCTAGTAGTCAACTTTCTCTAATACTTATTCTCTATCACTATCAATCAAAACTTGATGGATAGATTTCTCTTTCATATCCTTGTTTTCACTTCTTACATATGTTATCCTTTTTTGAACCCCATTGAATAGTTAATTTGGGTAACTGTTATTTTTCTAACATTCCATTTTGAAATAATGTTTCAGTATTCCATTTTACGATGTGGGTTTCTATGAAAGAAACATTCAACTAGTAAACCATTTATAACCCTGAAGAATTTAGAGGGAGAAATTCATTTTAATCGGTAGAATGTAACACTCTAAAAATTTAGGAGATGTACTATATTTAATTTCTTTGATGTCTTGTGTTATATTATAAAAAAATATTTTATTATTCTATATGTAACATGGTATAAGCTAGAAGTATACACAACACTATTTATGGCTTCTGTTTCACACACATTTAGGTTCCTCTGATAGAATTTTTTTCAAACAACACTGAGTATAGATATTGTTCAATGTATAAATGTATTGTGTTTGGATTATGTTATACACATCACCAAAGGAAGATTTCACTACATGAAACACTGACTTGGATTGCGTTAAATGGATGAGTGACCTTACTCGATAGCTTTCTTTGTTCGCAATAATGAGTTTCTCTAAAGAAGGATATATTATTAAAATATTATATATCAAGATATTATGAATTGTATAAACTATGTTTTAAATTTTATATAATATTGTCATTCATCATAAACATTTTCAATAACATGATATGAAAAGAAAATGAATTATCCATCTAAAATAAGTATTTTTTTTAAAATGTATTTTTACCACCTTTTGATGGATCACCAATTTTAATTATTTTTTGAAACTTTTATACGTTAAATTTGAAAAACTATTCCATGTTTTTGTAATAGAGATATAAAAATTTACTTTTTGGATTTTTTTATATTTTTCTAATAAATTTAAAATTTTAATGAATATTGAGAATTTCTGTAATTTAATTCAAAATTGGATTTTTATTTAAGTTATTTATATAATTATATTATCATTTTAATGAGTTTTAAAATGTAATTTTATTATATTTTTATCATTTTAGTCTAATTTTTATCATTGGATGTAATTTCACTTTTAAACTCAACATAAATATATGTCAATCTGTTGATAGTTATGACTTCTTAGAAACCCACTTTTTGGTTTTCACTACAAGAAATAATTTGAAATTTATTACTGCATCTTATGTTTATTTAATTTGGAAAATTGGAGACATAATTTGGAATTATATGGTTCAAAATTTTTAAATAGGTACATTTTATTTTTTGACATTATGAATAATAACTTCAGTATATATTTTATTTACCATGGTCAATGGGAAAATCTGTTAAATAAGGGTAGAACATAATATTATAATAATATTATACTACCCTATCACATGTAATAATCCTATTTGATGACATATTTACAACCATGGGAATCATTGGGTTGATTTTTGGACCCCATGGAATCACATGGATGAGAAAATGTAATTTTATAATAATTAATTTAAATGTAATGGTAATTATAACCTAATCATATATATTTTACTAAATTTATTTTAATATATAACTAATATCTATTTATATAAATAGTAAATATAGAGAAAAAAATTATTAAATAATTGTATTTTATTTATAATTTTTAGATATTAGATAAATATTTTTATTTTTGACTCAATAATGATGTAGATATTACCTCATTAAGGAATAATTCAAATAAATGAATTTATAAATATCTAAATAATATTAATTTGAAAATTTTAATGTTATAAAATAATTTTATGGATTACATTGACATTAAATGGATGAGATAATTCATTTGTTTTTAAGTAATCAGTTTGTTTTGAATTTTTTAAAAATTAATGTATTACTAGTTTCCAAAATTGACATAATTCATAACTTAAAACATAAAATAGTTTATTAAATAATATTAAATTACTAGAAAAATAATATTCCTAAAAATGATTAAAATGATTCCAAATATGTCATAAATAACATTTTTGGGGTCGTTATACATGATATGGTAATTACATTAACCCATAATGTATAAATAACATGATATCACGGTAGGATTAAAAGAGGTAAAATAAGGGTTAAACCAAAAAGATAAGGATAAAAAAAGATTCCAAACTTTTCTAAAAATTATTGTATGATGGGTAACGATCCAAAATCATCATATATTTTAATTAAAAATGTTTTGGAACATTTAAATCCTAAATTAAATTTATAATAAATTAATATTTTTGGACTTTCTTAAAGATCTCCTCTCCACTTTTATAAAAGGGCACCTCCTCCCTCACATATTCACTCAATTTTGTGCCTTCATGCTTGGAAAACCCCTAAATATTTATATTATAATAATCCATAGTTACATTCTATTGTTTATGATCTTCTCAAAGACCAACTCTAGGTCCCTATGAGGAAATTTTACGGAGGTATGTCGAGGAAGAGGTAATCATCTCTTCAGATTCATTCAAATTTCATTTTTCTTCTACAACATCATTATTAGTTTTTTCATTATAAATAAATAAAATCTGAATATTTCCTATTATGATATATTATTATAAATATGAAACTACAATATTTCACCTTCTATCCAATTTTAGAAAAATAAAATCATTGCGTGTGCGTAGGTACAGCTTACCGTCTCCACGGCGTTGTGTAATTAGTTTTTGACGACCACATTACATAGAATGGTATAATACGTGAAAAAAAACAATATATGATTTTTATGACATGATAATAATTCTGAGATACTAGACACCAAAAAATTAAATACCATTCATCAATTATGGGAATGATATCGTCGCTAATGCGTACATAAGACTTACCGTCTCCAATATGCAATGAGATTCATTCTCTATGATAACCATTAAATAATGATTATAATATATATATATATAGTAAATGATCAGGAAATTTATGAATAATAATACTACTAGATTTATTTATAAATATATATATATATATATATATGTTTCATTTACTAGGTTTCATTCAATTTAATAAGGAATCGAAAACAGTGTTCATGTCTACGAACGACCTACAATCTCCCTGAACGGAGTATTCCATTCCATTTATCTATCTATTATATATATATATATATATATAATGAATATATAAATCATGTTTGACATATTTAATGTAATTAAGTATGGATATAAGTAATAATATGAAAAATAAAAATTCATAACACATATGATAAATAAAATAATTTTTACCCAAAACGTTCCTTTGACATGGAATTGACAAATGAACGGGTAACATAAAGTTCGAAGTAAATCATATATGATTTCATATATTTATATTGTTGTCATTTTCGAAGTTAATAGTATTTTTAAACCCATTATACAGGATTTTTGAACACATACAAATGAAATTAGACCTAATGTGAGGGATAGTTTTGCAATCACATTTATATCCAATATTTATTATATGTATGTATTTATTGGGGTTATATTTATCATAAATGACCATTTTTTTCTTAAAATATTTTTTTAGAATTATTATAATTCTTCCATGTAGGTTTAAATTCATTTTTTCCTATTTTGGACTTTTACTTAATGGTATGGAAGGAATCTTTTCATTTGTTTGCTATATGAGGTACTTTTTTTTTGCTTTTCCAACAAAAGTATGAGAATGATGTTTTTGTTTAACTTATACTGCATGAATGGATTTTTATGGTTTCTTTATGGCTTTTTCCAATGACTCCTACTTTACATGATTTCATTTTTTTTCAATTAAATTAGATTCTTTTAATTATCACTGGAATTTTGAGAAAATAAAACAATTTTGTAGAAGAAAGGATATTTACATGATGAATTATGTTCATGTGTTTTATAAAAATTATTTTTCAGGTAAGATTACATTGGATGAGTATCTATCCATATTATTACATTGATTTTATTATGTTTATGATGGAATTTTTTGTATTATTCTCATATATCTTATATGGATTTTGTTTTGTTGAAATAATGTTTAAGAATCCAATTTTATTTCATGGGTTATTATATGATGAGTGATTTCTGTGTTGTGTCACATGTATGAATGATTTAATTTTCAGAAGGTTGTGACCTATATCTCCCTCTTATGCAGTGGATAAGATTTATATCCCATGAGATATACATGACCCGAACATCATGCAAATCCGGTTCAGTAATGCTGGGTGGGAACGACAAGTAAATCTAGTTCAATAATACATGGTTTGAATGACATGTAAACCCAGTTTAGTAATAGACTATGTCCACAATGATGACCTTGGTTGAAATTCCCTGGATTCTATGTAAATCATATTATGTGCTTATTAGTTTTCCATAATTACATTTTTTATGCCAATACTATTCTATCTTGGTTAATGGTCCTTTATGATCCATGCCTTACATACTACAAAGATTTATTTAATGACTCACAATTTTGATGTTTAAAAATTATTTTAATGTTTTTATGTTCAAATTTTAATGGTGTGTTGTATGTAATCCATATTTAACCTTACTAATCATTTGAGATCACCCTTTTTATGATTTTTTCTCGAGGATATACAGAAAGGATTAAGGTAGGAAATCAAATGGGGAAGACCTTTATTGGAGATGTTGAATATCTTTCACTATGTCAAGAGATTATGTTCCATGTATCCAAATATAATAAACAAATACAGTATTTGGGAATCTCTTTGTGTCATGTATTAATTACTCTTCAAATGAAACGTAATGTCCATGTACATAATGTTTGGGTTCTACAGAGTCGCTGAGGTCATGTGGAGTCATGTGGTTCACTGGGGGCACGCTGCATGTTCTGCATTGACAATGAGAAAATAGACCCTCCTCTATGTTATCACGTTTATTTTATTTTAAAAATTTATGTGTGATATGAAAATTTGAATAATTAATGTCATGTATATTTAAAATATTTTCTAATGGTTCCTGAGATCTCCAATATGGGTCATATGAGGTTGCGTGGCCCTTTTTGGGAAAAATATATCTGTTTTTTGTTAGAGAATTGAACGGGAAACTAGGAAGTTTCATGGAAATTCATGAGTACTCTCACGAGGCATGAATGAAAAGACAAATGATATTCAAAAAATAAGGCGGATGTGTTACAATGGTCTTGTGGTGTCTTTTTTTTCTCTAGGGGCGCTCTATAAAATACTCCCATGAACATTAGTACCTCTCAAATCCTACCATTTATATCTTTTTTATATTACAAATTTTTGGGAGTTATAAAAAAATGAGTGAGTATCACCGAGGAAATTAATCATTTCGAATGATGCCAGGGCATATAAGCATTCTGAAAATGGGGGGTCTCTTATTTTGAATATTATTCCCTTTAATCCATGTTGAATTTCAGATACTGGTTCACTCACATTCCAATGACTAGCCAAGCAACATGGGGGTGCTCATTCATTTGTTAACATGTGGAATTGGATGTCTTAAGAGACATCTTGTGAGTAGGATATTTTTTTTGACGGGACTCCATAGGATTATCGATATGATATAAAATTAATGTAGAATCATCAGGTGACCTAGAAATTGTCACACGATTGTTAGTTCCATGGAGGTCATGTCATCCAATAGTCTCAATTCCTATTGTTTTGCGAGGAAGGTAATACCCATATTCATGCATTTATCCCATTGTGAATTTACTGATTCTTCCTTGGTTGGTGTTTTAAAATTACCTCCCTAAGGAGTGATTCCCGCATGGACAAGAACTGAGATCTGAGTAAAACTAATTCCTG
Source organism: Viscum album (assembly GCA_963277665.1). NCBI lineage: Eukaryota > Viridiplantae > Streptophyta > Magnoliopsida > Santalales > Viscaceae > Viscum > Viscum album. The sequence continues at coordinate 1,866,021,511 of OY728120.1, read as the reverse complement.
CCAAATCCATTTGTAGTGTCTCAAAACGATGTCTTAGGTGATGTTTTGTATACCATGTGATGTTTTATATTCATAAAATCATCATATATATAGGGGTTGGGGGAACATTTATTCCAATGACCACCCCTTTCCCATATCACTCTTGTTTTTCACATATGTTGAGTTCTCCCTCACGAGACCATGTTGTGAACTCTAATTTCTAGTCTCGTTGGTCCATTTGTGCAACAAGTCTATTTCCACAGAAATCTCCTACATGATTGTCTCTTTATAAGATTATTGTCTTATCAAACCACTAATTATACCTCATTAATTTCTCAGACCTTAGAAATGGGTGATGTGGTTTTCTTGAAGACCACATGAGATTTAACGGCCCTGTCATTCGAACACTAGTGACTTGGGTGACCATGTTCAGTTCATGCAGTCACATGTCTCAAAGGGGGTCATGCAGTTCCCATGATTCCCTGTGGGGTTTATGTTCCTTGACAGTCCTCTGGAGGTCACAAAATCCGGGAACTCCTTATGCAGTCCATGAAAACTCTACTGAGTCACGTTATGCAACTGATGTTACTAGATCATATCATGGTTTGAAAATATTATAATTATTGTCTATCAATTTCCACATACTTATTTTCATATGACTTTTGTTTCTCCTTATGGTTCCCTAACATAAACCATCTAAAGGTCCATTATAATTAGAAATCATAATTTAGATTCCCACTATTATGTGAATACTGATAATAAGACCCTCAAAATGATCATTCCACGAAAAATCCAAAATTATCAATCATCATAGTTACTACATTTGTATGGGTTGGATTTAATTGACGAATCTATTATTCCCCCTAATTATTTAATTTTCCATCACAATGGTATTGTGGTTCTCTTTACTGCATTTAGAAAAATATTGTTTTGGATGGTTGGCTAATTACATCTTGAAAAGAGTGTTTGTATTATATGTTTACCAACTCTCCTCCCAATCCAGACATCTGTGATTTCACCAAAAAACCTATCAGTCAATGCTATTTGAAAACATTTTCCTTTTCTTTTAATAATATAGGCATCATATAGTAATATTAACAGGATCCCCCTCGCAATGTAAATTTCTTTAATGAGTTGGTGTGGACTTTCTGGGTGAGACAAGTTGCATAGAGTTCACTGATGATTAATACAAGGTTTACTATTTTGAGGATATATGGATATATAAATTCATCATCTATCACCAACGAAACCACCTTCATGATGTGATCAGATGTTGGTTCCCTGGAACCAACATATTTCACTTGTTTCATGGGGAAGTGGTCATCATCCTATGGGACAACAATCGATTAGGGGTTGTTCTCCCCTTTGGATAAATATATGGTGAATTATTCCGTTCAACAGATGTGTAAATTGTTCCCCAAAAGTCCAATGTTTTGGACCAGGAGATTATCATTCTTGTGAAGGAAAAATTGAATAAATGGCTTACAACATGATTGATTATTTCTTTCATTTATGTGATGAACATTTTATAATATAGTAGTTGAGTTAGAATAGCTTCTATTCTCCCTCATAGGTACCGCTACTAGAATGTATGTAATAGTGATAGATCATACTAGTCCATATTATAGGCTAGAGGATATACCTCATGGGGATATTTTCCAAATTCTAATATCTCTCCAAAACCAATAGTAGATTGTTTCATATCCATGTTCATAAATGGGTTTCTATTTCTAGATAGGGACAAACGTTCATAAAACAATATTAGCATGCTATAGATGGATGCCCAAATTACAGATGAAAGGTGGATTAACATGATATTACCCATCAATAACTCCATTATAAAATGATGGGCCATATTTGACAAGGAATCACCCAGAATATGATCATTTGTCCTCTCTAGTCCCTATTTGGATGGATAAGGGATTATTTCCATTATTATGAATATTACAATGCTTCCCCAAACCTAGAATCCATATCTGATGCTATATTTTTGTACATATATGGTGTTGAGGTTATGCCTGTAATCCCTTCTGTGGTTATGGTAAGTATATTCCATCCAAAATGATTCTACATTAACCACTTCCATTACCTAGGTGGTCCAATTATTGTTGACGACATCAATTATCAATATTAATTAACATTCATAATCTTTCTTTGTGATGGTATTCTCACAGCTACAGTAGACTAGTTGATAATAATTGATCTGTAAGCCCTATATAAATTCACAAGCCAATTGTGATGGTTTAGATGGTCACCCTCTTCAATTTAATGGTGTTTTAGGGAGAAACACTTAGTGGGTATCCACTAATTTTAGACGACGATAAAATATGATGAAACAGTGGTTGAGATTATGCTTCCACCTTTTAAGGCATCTTCTACCTTCCATTACCTGGATCATGCCCATGAATGTGTAACATCTTATCCCAATGCTATGTTAGGATAGTTGTTCCATCCTGTTGACATGCCTTTTACATCACCCACTCTATTAATTATGGAGTTGGTTTATTTTTTAAAAATTTACACATGGAATAAAGGAAGAGATCTCATTTAGATTATTGCAAATAGATTGCATCCCTCCTTTTTAACACATGACCATTCATTACATTTTTCATATAGAGGATCTTTAAAGTCTACTGTCTTGGAAATCATGAACATAAAACATGAGAACAAAATAAAAATTATTCTAATGAACTTGTAAGGCTTCATCAAAGGTTCATCCAATGTAGATATAAAACATCTCATATCTTGGATATTGACATCAAAGAAAGGGTCAACAGAAGGACTAGTAAGGGTAAATAAGGGAATTAATGTACTTGTGATATCAATAAGAACATGAATAAAAACATAAAGACATGAGAAATGAAATAATATTCATACTATAATGAAAAGAACATGAATCATAACTTGAATATGTGGCTTCCACATTTCATTTAGACATTCATGAACATATCACCAAGGTCCATCCCCAAGGTGTCATAAAAATTACCAAGTTTATTGAACAAGGTATCATAAAACTTGTCATCTCTAGAGATTAATACATTATCAAATGAATTGAAGCGCTATCAGGGAACATCCATAATATGGCTTTACTTTCATGTGAGCTACGTTGATCATAATAAAAAATTTGATAAATAACCCAAATGGAATCAAAGAAATGGGTTTCAATTTAAAATTGTGACGTTTAAAGAGCTTAAAAGATCATTATATCATTTATAACACATAGATAGGGAGTGTGGGTTATATTAATGTCAATTCCAGAATCAAATATGTCATATTTATTTTTTTATGATCACACATAGAAACTAAATAGGTATGGGTATTCACTTAAATAAAACAATATAATTTCATGAGAGAAATGGATAGAAATTTTGAGTCGAATTTTCTACAGCAAAATGGCTATATAACAAGGTTTTAGAAAACATTGAAAAGAGAGTGGAAAAGGGTCACCCACTCATAAATAACTCATAATACAATATGGGAACTTAATAATATCATGGTATTGATATTTTAATGACATACCACAAAAAAATGAAACATGAAAGAAAATAAAAGATGCGATTTCTTTTACGAAAAATTTGGCAGCCTAACGACGTCACATCAAAATTCAGAAAACAAATTGATGAGTGCGGAGAAGGTCTCTCAATAATTATACATGAAATGGCCAGAAATGAGAACATATAAGACATACCCTCCACATAAAGAGATATGACCTATAAGACACAACATAGAGGAAGTCATGACCTAAAACTGGAGGGTGAAAGGATCCCTTACCTTGATGAGTAACTTCGAAATTTTGAAGGTCGGGACCATGGGAGGATTGAGGGAACCTTGGGAGGACTACATGGGAGGTAAGGAGACCATATCATCGTTGCGGAGGATTTGTAAATTAAATTATTGAGGGAATGGCTTGGTATTTATAGGAGATGTGAGGGGACAAGTTATTCATGGCAATGGGACACCTCATCGGTGGTATTGGAAAAACCCTGGGATTGCCCATGGTTTTGCCCATGGTATTGGCCACTTGGGACTCCTCACACCTTATATTACTATTCATAAGTCGACCAGAATTACTTCCTAATTATTACATCCTTAATGATGTCATTAAACACCCGAAACTCAAAACTGTCGTTTCACTATTCCCCAAAAATTCAACATTTTCCGAAAATTACAAAAAATTCACCTTAACCTAATATTGATGCTCAGAATATAAAAATGAACTCCATTTTATAAAAATAATTTTCTAAATATTTTTAATTTACTTTTTAATTAAAAACACTAGTCACTGAAAATTCAATTATTTCAGAAAAATCCAAATAATTCACTTTAACATAATATCGATGCTCTGAATTCAAAAATGAAATCCATTTAATAAAAATAATTTTCAAAAATATTTTAAATTTAATTTTAAATTAAAAACACTATTCACCTAAAAAAGATAATATTTAACCAATACATTCTCAAACAGTTATTTACCTATTTTATTATATCACATTACTTAATCAAGGTGCCAAGATTATATTAATTCTTTTAAGAGAGGTTACTTAATCCATTTGATCACAGTACTAATCATAAGCGTAAAATCACTATTGATAATTTAATATTCATCAAAAATTATGTTGTTCTCTCTAGACTCTACATTTCTAACTGAACATAACTGCAAAAGTCCATTTTTTGAAAATCATTATATATCATTTATTATTTAAGGTTTACCTAAATATTTTAAAATATCTTTTTTCTAAAATTAGACAATAATAATCATACTATTATTATCCGGAAATTTGAAAATTCTCAAACATCACCATAAGAAGAAATCACAATTTTTTTAAAAATCGAAGTATTACACAAGGAAGTAATGGTATCGTTACATAGCCCCTTATAACACCAGCATATGACCTAATGGTATGGGGTGCTAAGGTGATTGAATTTGATGGTGGCATGGACAAAATTGCCCGAGTAAGGATTTATATAATCTTGAACTTCTACCAAAGGCGATTACACTCCAGCGTCACATGATGATGTTCGACTTTGGTTTGGTCCAGAGCAAAGCCCAATGGTGCTACCTCCTTCCAATGATTCGTCTTGTGGTATTCGATCAGCCTGAGAATACTGGATGAGGCCATCAACTCTTCTTTCTATATTAATTAACCAAGATCACTTGTATTTAGAGAAAACAATCGCAACATTTATTTTCCAATGATCATATTGACCAACGGTCATATAACAGTTGAAACCCAATGGTATCATTTTAATTATACTCACATAATTAAATAAATAATATATTTTTTGAGTATAAAATATAACAACACACACAAAATAGGAAATAATATATTCATAATTTCAGGTGGTTACATTCTTCCCCCCTTAAGAAATTTCATCCCCAGAATATTTAACTCGTACCCTCAGAGGATAAAAGGTGTGGGTACTTTTGCCTCATAGACTCCTCTAGTTCCCATGTGGCTTCTACTCCTTTGTGGCTACTCCACAACACCTTACCAAGGTGGGTAGTCATTTTTTCATAGAACCCTATCTCTACGATCCAAAATCACCACCGGCTACTCCTCATAAGAGAGTTCAAGTTCCAGTTGTACCACCCCTGGGTTTAGTACATTTGAAGGGTCAGGTATGTTCTTCCTAATGATGGATATGTGGAAGATATCATGAAATTGTTCTATAATTGGAGGAAGTGCAAGCTGATAGGCCCCTGCTCTCACACGATCTAGGATTTCATAGGAGCCAATATACCTAGGGCCGAGCTTCCCTTTATTCCCAAAAGTCATGACTCTCTGACAAGGCAAAATTCCAAGAAATACCTCGTCACTTACATCAAACTCCAGGTCCCTTCTATGGTTCTTGACATTTCTCTTTTTCCAACTCTGAGTAGCCTTAATATGATGTTGGATGGAATGGAGTTTTTCTATCATCACATGCACAAGATTAGTCCCAAGAAGCTTTCTCTCACCAACTTCATCCAAAAAAGTAGGATTTCTACATCGCTTCTCTTATAGAGAATCATAGGGAGCCATTTGAATGCTCATGTGGAAGCTGTTGTTGTAGGAAAACTCAACTAAAGGTAGATATTGATCCCATCCACCCTTAAATTCCATTGATCACATTCTCAACATTCCCTCGAGTGTTTCAATAGTCCTTTCACATTGGCCATCAGTATGGGGGTCATATGCCGTACTGAAATTCAATTCATAGCTCAAATCATGTTGAAGCCTTCTCCAGAATTTTGGTGTGAAACTTGGATCATGATCAGATATGATAGAAAGTGGAACTCCATGCAGCTTTACCACATCATTCTTGTATAATCTGGAATGTTGTTCAAGAGATAAATCTTCCAGGATAGAGATAAAATGGGCAGTCTTTATGAGACGGTCCACAATAACCCATATCGCATTGTTTCCTTTGGACGTCCACGGAAGACCAGTGACGAAGTCCATACTGATATTGTGCCACTTCCATGCTATTATGGGCAGTGGTTGCAACACCCCTTTAGTAAGTTGTTGCTCTTCCTTCACCTACTAATAGACTAGGAACCTTGTAGTGTAGTCAGAAATCTCCATTTTCATATTATCCCACCAATAATTATCATGAATGTACCTATACATTTTTTTTCTTCTAGGATGTATAGAGAAAGTAGAGCTATGAGCTTCATCCATCGGATCCTTATTTATTTCCAGAATAGACGGAACGCATAGCCTTTTATGAAATCTAAATACACCTTCTTGATCAATATTGAACTTAGGAAACTTTCGATCCTTTACAGTATCAAACTTCTCTTGTAACAAACTATATTATTTCTGATCATTATAGATCTTATCTAATAATGATAGTTGAGAAGTCATTTTGGTTAGGGTTGGTGATGTCCCTTTCCTTATAATTCACATGTCCAGCTTTACTATGTCATTGATCAAAATATTTTTTTGAATCTTCATCATGGAAAGAACAACTCGGTCATTCCTACTTAATGCATCAGCAACATTGTTTTCTCTTCCATGGTGATAATTTATTGAATAATCATAGTCATTAAGAAGTTCTATCCATCTCCTTTGTTTCATGATCAATTACTTTTGTGTGAAAATATACTTCAAACATTGATAGTCTATATATATATCACATTTCTCTCCATAATGATAGTGCCTTCATATCGTCAGAGAAAAAATGACCCCAGCCAGCTCCAGAGCATGCATAGGATAATTCTTCTGATGAATCTTCAACTGTCAAGATGCTTAAGAAATGAGCATGTCATTTTGAATGAGGGAGACCCTAATCCATTTTAGAAATGCATCACTAAAAATTATGAATCCTTCTACACTTTAGGTTAGAGTTAACATAGGTTCAGTAACGAACCTCTTCGTCAGCTCTTGGAATCCTTCCTCGCACTCCTTTGCCCAAATTAAGTCGACCCCTTTGCGAGTTAACTCGATTAGTGGATTATAATGCCCTAAAAAGTTTTTCACAAACCTCCTATAATATCCTGTTAAACCATGAAATCTATGAATCTTAGAGATTTTTCTAGGTTGAGGCCACTCCTTTACAACTTTTGTCTTTGAAGGGTCAATTCTGATTCCTTCATTGGTTACAATGTGCCCCATGACAGAAACATGTTGTAAACCTAATTCACATTTACTGAACTTCGCAAAAAGACTCTAATTCCATAATGTTTGAAAAATATACCATATATGATCCTCAAGATCTTCACAAGTTTTGGAATATATCATAGTATAATCAATAAAAACTACCACAAGGTTATCAAGGTAGTCCTTAAAGACTCTACTCATAAAATCCATAAAAATAACAGGTGCATTAGTCAGTTTGAAGGGAATATCAACAAAATTATAATGCACATATCTAGATCAGAAGGCAGTTTTTGGAATACCTTTCTTCTTCACCGTCAATTGATGATAACCAGATTGAAGATCAATCTTGGAGAAGAATTGAGCCACACAATGTTGGTAAAATAAGTCATCAATTCTTGGAAGAGGGTATGTGTTCTTCACTGTGATCCGATTTAGTTCTCTATAATCAATGCATAGCCACATCGATCCATCTTTATTCTTCACAAAGAGAACTGTTGATCCCCAAGGAGACACACTTAGTCGAATAAACCCATTCTCCAAAATATCATGGAGTTATTTATTTAATTCCTCAATCTACACATTTGACATCCATTACGGGGTCTTTGATATTGGATGAGATCCAGGTACAAGCTCAATAGAGAACTCTACCTCTCTTTTATGGGGAGGTCCAGGACACTCCTACAGAAATACATCACCGTATTCCTGGATGATGGGGACATTTTCTATCATCATACTCTCATATCCTTCCTCTTCGTCACTGATCAAATCCAAAAATAAGGATATAATGGGTTCTTTTAGACAAATATGAGGTTGAAATATCTGTCCTTGGTAGATAACTGTTGGTTTTCCATTCAAGAAAATGTATATTTCCATGCTTTTGCAACTGATCTTAGCATTATACATTGAGATCCTTCCCATCCCTGGTATAATGTCGAATTCTAGAATGGTAATGACTACTAGATTTGCAATAAGATTGTGATCACTAAAGTAAATACTATAGTTTCTAAACACTAATGATTCATAGATTGTCCCACCATGAGACTTGACTGACAAATTTAATTTTAGAAACACGGGGGTTGATTCGAAATTCCTTGAAAACATGGAGGAAATAATAGAATACATAGAACCAAAATCAAAGAATGTACTTCCTATATTTGAGAAGACAATAAGAGTACCTGCTACCAAATCATTTGGAGCATTGACATCAGTTGTCGTGATAGAAAAATCAAGGCCTTGATCACTTGGCCTTTTCGGAGGATGATGGTGGTTCCCCACCACTTCCCTTGGATTTGGACAGTGATTGGAAAAGTGCACATGTTGTCCACACATGAAGAACTGGACATCTGGTAGGGCCATTACTATCTTCCCCTTGTCGTTTGTGTTTGGAAGTGGAGGTTTCACCTCACCATGAAACTTCCTCACAATGTGTCTATCTCTTCCACACTTGTAGCATATCCTACTCGCGAGAAGGCACTTCCGTGAATGCTTCTTTGCACATGTATTACACATGGGAAGTTTCACTTTCTTTCCCCCTATTCACGGATAAAAATTAATCCCTAAGCCGGCCTCCATTGATCTCTTCTTTTCATTGGATTTATGAGACCACAACATCTCATCAATCTCTAGCTCGACATTCAACGCACTCCGCATGATCTCTACGTAGCTATAATAATATCGGTTTGATATATTCTTCCGTAGATGAGGTGTCATTCCACTGAAGAATCTATCAACCTTACCATTTAGATCCATGAAAATGATAGAGGTCTATCGTGAGAGCCTTCTGATGTTAATCTTGTAGAATCCCACAAATTCATTCTCTTTCTGATTTAACTCGAGAAACTCCTTCTCCATTAATGTTCTCATGGAACGAGGGAAATACTTACTGAAAAATATTCCTCCAAACTCTTCCAACTCCATAGCTTCAAATTCAAATCTTTACACAGTGTTTTTGATCAGTTCCCACAACTGATCAGCTTCTCCCTCTAATCGATAGACAGTCAGGGTGACCCTCTCTTGCTCTTAATAACATAGCTCCGAGAAGATATTCTCTATAGAGATGACCCATTTCTCAACAATCAATGGATCAGTCGATACAATGATGTTTGGTGTTTGATGGCACATAAAGGACTCAACAGAATGTTGTTCCCTTTGTGTTGAGATCGACCTCTCAGATTGATTCAAGTTATTACTCATAACATGAGTCACTTGGTTCATCATTCACATGAATGTTTCCATTTTGGCTTCCATCATAGGGTTGTTAGCACATAGTCCATTACAGTCACCATTTTCAGGGTTCCTCATATTTCCCTCCATTTTCTAAAAGAATAAAATCTTAGTGGGAAAATTGATTCATTTATGAGTCATTTAACTATAAAGGATTCTATGTCTTAAAACATCATGCTTATACAATTATGTTTCTCTATAATTCCATCATAATTATTCATAATAATCTTGCGATTAACCAAACATATCTCCTGGGAGTGTCGTAACCAAGACTGCAGCAAGGCATGTTGTCGTGCACATGTTACCGATCGATTCTAGCTCAAAGTGGTGTTTTTGGGTTTTACCCCTATGTAGATCTGTTCCAGATCCGCCTCTACCAACTCGTATCCAAACTGGGATGTATTAGATTAATAAACCACTAACTCTATACTCACCCAAATACCAGGATGTTTTCCTATTTTAAAACTTTTGTATAGGGTTCTTCCTAATGTTTTCATAGCCTAATTTCCATATATAACTTAACTATCCTTTGATACTAACTATGGAATCCCTCCTTTTTAATACATAATCCTTCATTACATTTTACAAACCAAGGATCTTTAAAGTCTAGTGTCTTGGAAATCAGGAACAAAAAACATGAGAACAACATAATCATCATTCTAAACCACTTGTAATGCTTCATCAAAGGTTCATTGTATGTACATATACTACATCTCATATATTGGTGATAGACATCAAATGAAAGGGTGAGCAGAAGGCCCAGTAAGGGAAAATAAGGGAATCAATGCACTTGTGATATCAATAAGAACTTGAATAAAAACATAAACACGTGAGAAATGAAAGAATTAGGAATATATTAATCAAAATAAAATGAATAAAAAGTTGAATATGTGGATACAATATTTCATTTAGAGATTCATGAACATATCACCAGGTTCCATCACAAAGGTGTCATAAAAATTACTCTGGTTATTCACCAAGGTATCGTAAAACATGTCATCTCTGGAGATTAATTCATTAACCAATTCATTAGTGTGCTATCAAGGAGAACCCTTAATTTGTATTTACATGAATGTGTGACACATAGATCATAATAAAACATTTCATAAATAACCAAAATGTATTCAATGAAATGCGTTTTATGTCAAAAACATGACGTTTAAAAAGAGCTTAAAAACAAGATCATTATATCATCTAGAACACATGGAAAGGGAATGTAGGTTATATGTATGTCAATTCCAATAATCAAATATGTCATTTTTATATATTTATGAACAACCATAGAAACGAAATAGGTCTGGGAATTCACATAAAAAAACAAGATAAATTCATGAGAGAAATAGATAGAAATTTTGAGTCGAAATTTCTGCAGCATAACAGCTATAAAACATGGATTTAGAAAACATTGAAAAGATTTGGGAAAAGGGTCACCCACTCATAAATAACTCATTATTAAATTATGGGTACTGAATAAGATCGTGGTATGGATATTTTAATGACATAAAACAAGAAAAACGAAACATGAAAGAAAAGAGATGATGCGATTTCTTTTATGAAAAATTCAGCAGTCTAACGTCGTCACTAAAAAATATAGAAAAAAAATTGATGAGAGAGGAGGAGGTATCTAAATAATTAGTGATAAATTTGACAGAAATGAGAACATATAATAACATACCCTCAACATAAAGAGATTTAATCTATAAGACACAAAATAATGGATTTCCTGATTTAAAAGAGGAGGGTGAAAGGATCCCTTACCTTGAAGAGTAACTTCAAAAGCATGAAGGTCATGACCTTGGGAGGACTGAGGGAATCATGGGAGGACTCCATGGTAGGTAAAGATACCAGAACATCATTAGGGAGGATTTGAAATGAAATGAATGAAGGAATGACTTGGTATTTATAGGAGAAGTGAGGGGACAAGTCATTAATGTCCAAGGGACACCTCATCGGTGGTATTGGAAAAACCATGGTCTTGCCAATGGTATTTTCCCATGTTATTGGCCACATGGGACACATCATACCTTGTATAACTATTCATAAGTAGACTTGGATTTTTTCATAATTATTACATCTTTAATGATGTCATTAAACACCCGAATCTCAAAACTGTATTTTCACTATTCAGAAATAATTAAACTTTTTTAGAAAATTCACAAAAATTAACTTTAACTTAATATAAATTCTCTGAATTCAAAAATGATCTCTGTTTTATAAAAATAATTATCTTAACATTTTTAATTTTATTTTTAATTTAAAACACTATTCACTGAAAATTCAACTATTTTAGAAAAATCCCAAAAATTCACATTAACCTAATATCGATGCTCTGAATTCAATAATGAGATACATTTTATAAAAATAATTTTCCAAATAATTGTAATTTAATTTTATAATAAAAAACATTATTCTCCTAAAAAACTAATACTTAACCAATTCATTCTAAAATAGTTATTTACCCATTTTATTGAATCACGTTACTAAATCAAGGATCCTATATTATATTAATACATTCCTAAGTGAGGTTACATAATCTATTTTACCACATTACTAATCATAATCATAAAATCACAATTCATAATTTACTATTCGTACAAAATTATGTTGATCATATTAGACTCTAAATTTCAGACTGAACATAACTATATACGACCATTTTTTGAAAATAATTACACATCATTAATTATTTAATGTTTACATAAATATTTTAAACTATACATTTTCTAAAATTCATCAATAATATGGATACTAAATTTATCCGGTCATTTGAAAATTCACAAAATTAACCACACGAAGAAATCACAATTTTTATTTAAATAAAAGGATTACACAAGTCAGTTATCGTCTCGTAACATAACCCCTTATAACAACAGCATAGGTCCTATGGGTAAGGTGTGCTTAGGTGAGAGAATCTGAGGGTGTCTTGGACAACATTTCTCGAGTAGTGATTTCTATAAACTTGAAATTCTCCCGAAGGTGATTCTGCTCTAGCTTCACACGATGAAGTTCAGCTTGTGATTACTCCAAATCATAGCCCAATGGTGCTACCTCCTTCCCATGTTTCATTAGATGGGCTTCTATTGGCCCGAGACAACTGGATGAGGCCATCGAATCTTCTTTTTGTATTAATTAACCATGATCACTTGTATTTAGAAACAACAATCCCAACATTTAGTTTCCAATGGTTATATTGACCAACGTTCATAAAACATTCGAAACCCATTGGTCTCATTTTAATTATACTCAGATAATTAATTAATGAATATTGTTTTGTTGAGTATAAAATCAATCAAAACACAAAAAAATAAGAAGCAAAATTTATTCAAAATTTCGGGTCATTACAACTCGTATGGTGAAATTGATTCTATTGAAGAAATTAATCATTCATAATAGGTTATTTATGTTGTTAGTATTGATAGAAAAGAACCTTAAGTTCATCTCCTTATTTACCATTGATACAACTGGTTGGTTATCCCACTTCCGTATCTACCCCTTTGGTTGTTGAGGCTCAATCATGCCACTAAATGATCTAGGAAAGGATTCACACTGTGATTTTTAATATCCCCAAGGAAATATTATAAAACTGAGGGGAATAACATAATTGGTTATTTCATGACATAATTTAAGACAGCTTTGACTAGTAGACGTTGTATGAATTCATACAAAAAATTCATATTGTACCGATGAAACATGGAAATGGATGAAATGGGTTTGCAAGAACATGTATATTATGTTTTCCTTATTATGAAAATGTGGGACATGATAGAGGTATTAAAGTGAGGATTACAATTTGTGTCTGAAATGTAATGATTATATGATTTCATGGATTTCACAAATAGAGAGATATAAGGAGAGTATTTCCAAACTATGTTCGGACCGTTTGACATCATCGTCTTCAATTGATACTACTCAGTGGATTCTTTAAGAGAAGACTACTCTAGTCGATGCTCTCTTTAATGGGGTAAATGTGGACGAAGAGAGGATATTTGAACATCAAATCTCAATAGATTCCATTTTCCATAGTCTTTTTAATATTTCTAGTATAATAGATTATATTTTATTACAGTTTTTCAATAGAAGTGCATCCCATTTTGGGTGGACCATTAGAATTAATATAAATTTGTAGATTCATTCCTCTTTTTCATATTGTGAATGTATGAATTTTATGAATTCAATATAACACTATTTATCATTCTTCATTTCTTTATTTTTGTGACATCTCGTTTCTTCAACATTATGAAAATTTCCCATGATACCCATCCTTTTCATAAATTCGTGATAAGAAGAATTTCTAAATATTGATATTTATATCAAAATATACTCTTTTTTAAGATTTCTTCAAGAATTCCCACTGACATGATATTTTCTAATGATATTCTAATCCAGTTATCATGAGACAATTTGATTTTCAGAAGGATAAATTGGAAAAATATTTGTACCAGGGGGATATTCCTCCATTATTTTCTAGATCTGATAGTCTTTATGAGAGAAAACTGATTTTTATGGCCACATAGGGATCCTTACTAGTTCTCGAAAGATTAATTATGGACATAAATTAGCATAGGGTATTTTTTTCTCAGACCCAATATGGCTGTAATTTTAGTAATTCTAGCTCGCACCGTCTCTCACTTTAGTTTAAGGTCTTATAGCTCCAAATTTGTATTGCTTATATTTAGTTTCCCTTATCTCGGACCATCTATAGTTTTAATTTAAGGGATTTTTTCCCAGACTCAATATTGATCTAGTTTAAGGACATCTTGCAATGTCCTTCTATAACATTAGTTTATGGTATTATATCTTAGACCTAATATCAAATTAGATTATGGTCCTCTATGACGGATCATAAATCACTTTAGTTTAATGACATTTAGCATGGACCTAGTATCTATTTGGTTTAGGATATTTTATATTAGACATTTTATTGCCTTATTTTATTGTCTTTTAGGTCAGTTGTTCTATTTATATAGATTATGGTCTTTTAGCTCAAACCATCTACTGCCTAATTTGGATGCTATTTTTCATGTACTAGATATATGATCATCTGATATGGTGAAGACATGCCTCGAAAGACCAAAACCACAATGAGATAATTTTTATTCTTTGTGGTGTTTCATACAATCACAAGTATTAGGAATACATTTTTCAAGAGTGACAAATTTTTTTAACGACCATAAGAACCTATGTAAGACCCATATACATGAATTCATTGTCAAAAAAGGTCATTAGAGTCATCTCTCCATCGTAGAGGCTATGGATGATTTATGTTTGTGATATTGGTTGAAAGAGAAATATTAGGTAATCAAGATACAATAGTATAGATGAAATATGGGTCATGTAAATCATTATCTGAAAGACTATGTCAGTAAGTATGAAGTGAAGCAGACATGTCGGTTTTTTCCCCTTACATTTTTAGATTCTAGATTCAACTGTGGTGTTCCTAGATTTATATGGATTGATGATCCTTTCTTGAATTGATAATATTCCTTTAGTTAGTGGTTCAAGGACCTTATGCATTGATAACATGCCAAGAGAAATATTTTCTCCACCTATCATTGAGGGATGTGGTATGTTTTTGTAGGCTTAATCATCCATATGATGATGTTGGTTATGGAATGAAGGCTACCGAGGAAGAGTTCTGGCACCGCAGGGAAATTAGTCTTAAATCATAATGCTTGAGCTCCATACCCGGTGGATTTGAATCATGAGGAGTCTGCTATCGAAGGATAGGGAATGAAGATTCAAAGATCATCATTGAGAAATGGTATAAAACATGGTGACGTAACATCAATGATATCAAATATTATTATATATTTTTGTAAAGGGATTTTAAATTATAACCCAGGGAACGAGAATCTGGGGGATGATATGGGAAAGTCGTAAATGGATTAGTTCATACACACTGAGGTATTGAGTGATAATGTGTATAATTCTAGGCCAATGGGGATTTTAATGTCACTTTTCAAAGAGATTAATTTGGTTTAAGGTCAAAGGTGCATATATAGAAGCCATGGACATATCATCATATTCATGAAAAGGGTCATTGAAGCCATATATTTTTATAATGTTACATGGATGGCTATGAAGATCTATGAAACCCCAAATCATGAAGTGTGATTTGTGTAATGTGTAAAACCCATAGAGGGTGTGAGTACACTAAATTTGCTAAACATCCTAGGGAAGAAATTTTCATGATGAGGGCCTGTGAAAAAACACTACTCTACCTTTTTATTAGACCATTGCGTCTCCCGATAATAGATTTCTTATTACTAGGGTAACAATGTAATCCCATTGAGATTTATGATTTATATTTTTTCACCATAATTTCTTCATAATCCATGATAATGAAGAGTTTAGTGGGATGAGTCTTTAATTTTTACCTGGTCTCCCTTTTTGGGGATTCAAATACATAAGTATTGTATCTCATTCATTATGTGTTTATGTTGTTTTGATTTAGACTACTTAGGTCATGGAGATTATGTTTATAAATCATAGAACAAAATGAAAGGATTTTAGTGTCATGAACCATATTGACCCCATAAGGGAGAATTTCTACTTGATCCTAATAACATTCTAATGTTCAATAAAACACCATCTTATTCTATTAAGGAGATAGAAATGTTTTAAACCATGGATTGAGGTTACCGGGTAATTATTATTAATATGGGTAGTCATGCAGTTATAGTTTTAGAAAAACATAGGTTTTAATTGATGTCGAAATGAGTCTAGGGATCATGAAGATTAGAATGTCATTTTTAAGGGTGATGCATTGGGTTCATGGTCATAGGCACATATACTGGAGCCACGAGCATGTGTGAATATTCATGAAAAATGTCAAATATCCATTCAAAGGGACAGAGAAGGTTTTTGTGATCTAAGGAACTTGAGGCTTTAATTTTGGATTCTGGATTGAGGTTCTTTAATTCAAGGGGGAATCACCTCGTACACTGGTTTACCGAGGTAATTTCCTTGTGGTTCATAGACAAGGAATGAAATTCAAGGATGGTTTTCATATTACAATTTTATATAGTGGGGGCGTACATTCCTCAAATTAGTGTTAACATCATTCTGTAAAGATATTATTTCATGAATTTTAACATCATGTGGTAAGGACATACTTCTATGAAGATTAAGGTCACACAGTATGGATGTACTTCCATGTAGTTTAACATCAAGTGGTAAAGTTGTACATCGTGGTAGTTTACTGACATGAGGTAAGGAGGTACAAGAATGTAGTTTAGCTTCATGTGGAAAGAATATACTTCCATTCTGTTTTGTTTCATGTGGTTAGGAAATTGATTGATGATTTTTAATGTCTTGTTGTATGGACATGGGAACTACTATGAATTTGTGGAAATGCCATTATTGGGAGAAAAAATATAGATTTGGGAATCCCTATATATCTTCTTTTAATATAAATTCATCAATACATGTCTCCTGAAAAACCATACAGTTTAGAATCATTTGGATGGGACATAGGTGAACTAGAATGGAAGCTGGACATCCATGGGTAAAACTACCATAGGCCCATATACCAATGAGTATGTTATTTCTTGTGTAGACTTATGTTAGGTTGTACAATATTTCAATAAATATAAATGACTTTTTATGGAAAATTTTTCTTATACCAGTTCACCAACTTTGGGAGTACATTAGATAGAGACCTAATGAAGGCATCTATCTATCGATTCACCACTGCATTATAGGGATATGTGTAGTAACACCCCGACCATATAATCCCAAAGAAAATGCATTACATATTACATTTTCATGATTACATGTAATGAAATCCGAAAGGAATGATCATTCTAGTAGTCTTAAAGAAACTATATACATACATAAAACACATATTATATTGTGAAAAGTAACCAAATACAATACATTAAAAAAAATAATAAGCTGCATCCATGAGAACTCAATAAATGGTCTTCTATTCATAACCTGTTGAAGTAAACTATTAAAAGGGGTGAACTCAAATTATTTTTAAGGGATGCGAATATTGGAATCATGAATCAATAATAATTGAATCATAATCAAATTTGAATAGTCAATATTACAAGGTGAATAAATGAAAAACACATGCCATTAATAAATTGAATGAAACTACAACCATAGATTTTGTCCTAGTAAAGACCTGATTGATAAATAACTGAAAACGAATAAAGATAATTATCTTTAATTTTACTTCATGTATTTGAAACATGATGCCACTAATCATCAAAACTATTTATGGCAGTGGGTAGATACGTATCAGATTCTATTTTGGAAACAAAATCGAAGGGTTTGTCGCCAACAGATTTGTCACAAGAGACCTATCAATATATCAAGGTGCTATATATAGCACCACCGACAGCTTATTATGTCTAATTAATTTATTTTATGAACGTGTAATAACAATAAAACATATACATTCACATTTAACCTAACATATATAATGTAAATAACATTCCCCGAACATTAATCACAAACACTACCCATTTGTAATTAATTGGTGATTGGTTATAAGAAATTAAACCCACAACAAAACTAATCATAAACCACTCAATTAATTATATTAGATGATATCATACATAATAATCAATAAGTGTGTTAAAATAAATTAATATAGAATTATAAATTCGTCAATGAATTTATTAGATAAATACTCTTTTACATTGAAAAGAAGAGTGATATTGGAAAAGTATTTCTATAAAATAAGATGTGAAGTAAAAAATTATTTTCAAAATAGAATGATTATTTTATGAAGTATAGTGGTCATTAAAAACAGATTATTAACATCCCATGAGAATCATTTATAATTTGATAAATTCCCTTGACTGTAGCTTGTATTTCGGGATGAGTTTTTGAAAGATCCTATTAAAACATATAACCCCAAAAATGAATGCAGTATTCTGGTAGGTAGAAATAAAAATATAACTTTATAAAATATATATATGATGAGTAAATATGAATAAATAAGTAGTTAACTGAGGTATTTAGTGAATAAGTGAAACCCAAATGAAAATAAATGTTCGAGTAGAGAACCCTTACTACATTGTAATTAATCAAATCATATGACCCGGAATTAATATTCATAAAATGAATCATTGGATACCATATATATAAATATTTTCATTAAATTATATATCAAATTGAAGAACACATACAAAATATACAAGGAATATGTGGCGTGCAATAGAAATCTCACAGAAATAAAAGTGAGAGGATAAACCCCGAACATTATACCTGATGGTGTTCTTGATTGATCTTAATGACCGGAATAATAAAATTTACCTTCATTGATTATTAATTCATGATCCACCTATAAATTTTATTTATTTATTATAACATTATTAGGATCATTCATTGCATTTTTATGGTTTTAATAGGTTCAATTTTATTGTTTTGGAATCATTTTATTCAATGGATTTCATGTTCGGTTTCCTTGTATTCATGAATAGAAGTTCATTGAAATGTCGTTAAACATCCATAATTGTTAATATATTTTATTATTGAAATTATAAATATATATTTGATCTTATAATGATTTTTTTATATACCCTGAGGATGAGACATTAGATAAAAGGTAATATAAAATGCTTATATTAACTTGGTGGTTTTGGGCAGAAAGAAATTATTTTGTATTATTATTTTATATTATTAGAGTGTAAGGATTAAAGAACATTGAATAAGTTAAAATACATATATTATGATATTGTTCAAACATTAAAATGATTCATGAGAATTCTTGAAGAATGTAATAGAAATTAAAAACTTATTTTCCTTCAATTAACAAATCTCGAACGATGGATTCAAATATAGTATAACCCGAGGGCGAAATGGAAATGATGATGAAATATTAAAATAAAATAACATATTTATAGTTAATGAATGGTATAGTAATTATCATAACATTTTTATGAGGTAGGGGTAGGAGAGAGATAAAAAATAATGAAACATGTAAAAGAATATCAAAGAAAAAGGAAGAGTGGCTCACCTCTTCAGTACTCCTCCTTGAGAATCTATTTAATGCCTTTTTGTTTGACTTTTTGTGTTACCAAAGGGTCATGGATTATGGGGGAGGGAATAGTAAGTCTACGTGGTAGAATATAGGTATGGTAGAAATCTTGAGTGGTGTGGGGGGAAGATGGGGTGAGGTGTGGTTTATAAACTGGAGGGGAGGAGTGTTTTCTTAATATTCTAATAATTATTCATTATTTTCCCCTCGAAAAGTATATAGTGATTCATCCATAAACAGAGATATTAATAAGTTCATGTGAGTACAAACCATGTGTTCTTACCTCAGCAGGACATCATGCATGACTCAATAAATTAGGAATTTAAAATTTATCATATTTTACTATTCACAAAAATTCATGTATTTCCAAAAAATAGAAAAAATTCACCCGGACTATTTTTTGGCATGAAGAATCAAAAAATTAATTCCATTTTTAAAAAATAATTTCCTAAATATGAAAATTTTAATTTTTAGTTAAAATCATGATTAAAAAAAACATACCGACACATAAAATATTCATCATCATTTTTATGGGGCCTAAATTTTATTTATACATTCATGGGTAATGATACAATTAATAAGGCTCACATTTCTATTCATAAGGGTAGGATACTATTTTTTCATTCTATGTTACAATTCATAATGGTAACATACTATTCACTGAAAATGAACTTGATTCTGTCAGACTCAAAATATCACCACGATTGCAACCGTGTAAGAGCATTTTTTGAAATTCAAAATAGAGAAGTGGAAAATTTTATATTAATGGATCAGTAATGAGTTATTTGTTTAAATAACCAAGTGTTGTTTAACAGTGACCTAGTGCATCAGGAAATATGGGTTGTCTAATTATTAGAATGTATTTAAGAGAAACATACCATAAAATGTTTGGGGTGTTATATTCTTCCCTCCTTCATAAATTTATTCCCCAAAATTTAACATGTATATTTCTCCCTAAAAAGATGTGGATGGTTATTCTTCATAAGATCCTATGGTTCCCATATTTCTTCCTAAATATTATTGTTTCTCCAGTGGACATTTTCTAGTGTATTTTTCCCATTTATCAATACCTTGTCCCTTATGTCGAGATTCATTATTTTCACTTCACATTATAAAAAATCAGGTTCCATGTCTATTTCTTCATAGGTGGGTACATGTGTTTGTTCTAGCACGTATTTATTTAACAATGACACATGTAACACATTATAAAAATTATCGAGACATCTTTCCATTTCAAAAAATAAATCTATAACTCCAATTCATTCTAGTATTTTTAATTGACCGATGTACATTTGTCTCAATTTACTATTCTTACCTTTCCTTAAGACACACTTCTATATATTTTTTTTAGAAAGACATGATATTCGAATTGAAATTAAAAATCCTCTCTCCAGTTGATATCATTACTCTTTTGACAACTTTTTCTTACTTTTACATCAGCGTGAATTTTCTTTTCCTTTAAAGTTTTATCATAGATATGTTTTGGTCCTATATGTTTCTTGTCGCCAATTTCATCCCACCATGTTGGAGCTGAACAAATATTTTCATATTATACTACATATGGTGCCATTTTAATTATGTAATGGATATTATTTTTGTAGTAAAATTCCAACAAAAGAAATTAATAATGAAATATACCTTGAATGTCAAGAGATATTGATATAAACATTTCATCTAGTGTTTGAATAGTCCATTCAGACTGTCTATCGGTTAAGGTTTGATAAGTAGTACTCATACAATTCTCAGTATCCAAATCCTTTTGGAACCTTTTCTAGAAATTTGATGTAAATTTGGTGCCGCAATCAGACACAATTTATAGAGGTACACCATGAAGCCTTACTACATCAATAATATAATGTCTTTCTAGTCACTTATGTGGTAAATCTTCTCTTAATGTGATTAAATGTTATAATTTTTTGAGATGATCAACAATTACTCATATTTCATCATTCATTCTAGGTGTCTTTGGTAGTGCTATGACAAAATGCATTGTAATGTCATCCCACCTCCCCATATGAATAGGTAGAGGTTGCGTGAACCCTCTAGGATATTGTTTTTCAGCCATCACATGATGACTAACTAGACACCATGACACACAGTAATCAATTTCTAGCATCATGTTATTCGGAAAAAAGTGTTCCTTTAGATCTCTAGAAAAATTTGTGCTACCATGGTGTGTAGAAAAATTTGAGCTATGAGCACCATTTAACAGTTCAATTTTTATTTTAGGTACTGATGGAATGCATAACCCCATCCCAAATTTCAAAAGTCTATCCTCAAACATGGTGTCTTCCAATCTTCTATCCTTAATAGATTTAATTTTCTTTTGTAGATTAGCATCGTCTTAATGATAAATTTTTTTCATCTCTAGTAAAAATGGTTTAAAATCATTTGAAAGAGGATATACTTTTCTCCTTCCATTATAATTTCTATATCCTTGTTTAGAAGATCCCTGAATATATGATCTCTCTCAAACCTCATTTAGGTTAGAATTTCATAATCATTCATTCTTAATGCATCTACCAACTTATTTTCCATTCCTAGGTTGCAGTGTATTGAACAATAATAATATATGAGTATCTCTAGCCATCTACATTGCCTCATGTTGAGTTCGTTCATTTTAAAAATATATTTAAAACACATTCGATTTGAATATTTCTCACCTCATTCACCATAGAGATAATATCTCCATATTTTTAGAGAAATTATTATGGCTTCTAACTCAAGATCATGAGTTTGGTAATTTTTCTAATGATTCTTCAACTACCATGATACAAATCAATAACTTTATCATTTTTCATAAGTATGAAACCCATCCCACTAATTGATTCATCCTTTTATATCAAAAATACCTCAGTTCAAGAATAAAGAGTAAAAATTTAAGTATTGACCAATAATCGTTTCAATTCTTCAAAGCATTATGTATATTATTTCATCCATATAAACTTAACCACATTAAGAGCGAGCTTGGTTAGTGGTTTAGCCAATATGGTGAAATTTTTAAAGAATCAAAAATAGTAACTTGTTATTCCCATAAAACTATGTACCTCAGCTCTCTTCATTGGTGTGGGCCATTCTTTGATTGCCTTTGTCATCATAGGATCAACTAAGATTCCATCATTAGAGAAAATATGTCCATGAAAACTAACCGATTGAATCCATACTTCACACTTTCTAATCATCCCATATAATTGATTTCGTCTAAGAGTATTCATAATAATGTGAAATTAATTATCACATTCTTTATAGATTTTGGATTATACCAGGATATCATCCATATATAGAACACCAAACTAATCAAGATATTCCTTGAAAACAATATTCACTAGATCCATGAAAACAGAGGGTTCATTATTCAGTCCAAAAGGCATTACTATAAATTCATAATGCCTATAACTGGATTGAAATTTTCTCTTTGGAATAACTTCCTTTCTCACACACAACTGACTATATCTATATCGAAGGTCAATCATCAAATAAAATTGGGCTCTATGGAGTTTATCAAATAAATCAACAATTCATGGCAGATGATACATGTTATTAATTGTAATAGAATTTATTTCCTAGTATTCAATGCATAGCCTCATGGAACCAACATTTTTCTTGACAAAGAGGACATGGGCTCCCCATGGAGAAACACAAGGTAAAATAAATCCATTTTCAGTAAATTCTAATGGTTATTTCATTGGATCCACTAATTTCACTTTGGCCATTCTATAGGGAGTCTTTGATATAGGTCTTGAACTTGAATTAAATCTATAGAGGACACAACTTCCTACTCTAGAGAATGCCTAGGTAAATCCTCTGGAAATATATCAATGTATTCTTTAACAACAGGTAGATCTTCAATTTGGAGACTTCATTCATCAACCATATATATTGTTCTTTCTTCCTCTCCATAAATTTTATTCAGTAAAGCTACTAGGTGTGGTTCTAGATTAGAAACTTATGGTGAGGTTTTTTCTATAAGGATAATGGATTATACACCATTATAAAAAATAGCATATTTTTTATTATTTCAATATATCTTTGAATTATAATTTCACATATAATTCATGATGGGAATTATATCAATGTCAATCAGTGGTATGATTATAAGGTTTGCAACAAAATCACATTTATGATTCATGAGAGGGACTGATCGAAACTTCATAGTTACAATGATACATCACCTTTGATATTTTCCCGACAACTCCATTATTAAATAAATTGGGACATGTCTAATTGTCATGGAAAATTGGGATGATATAAATGAATGTGATGATCTAGAAAAAAATAATGCATTGGTTTTGTTTGATGAAACAGTTAATGTACCTACCACCACATCACTATGAACTTCAACTTATAGGGTTGTAATATTATAGGATTTCCCTTTCTCTCTTGGACTTCTCTGGGCATGATTCTTTGGGACTTATGACACGCATTTTAGAAGTCTCCAACTCTCTAAAATTATAAAATTGAACATCATTGACTTGCCCCTTTCCCTTGCATTCACTAGATCAATGACCATTTTCTACACAATTACAGTGAACTACCATTCCATTAAAGAATTTTTGTTGATTATTCTTTCCAAATATCTCGCATAATTTAAATTTCATCATTCCCTTATTCATCATTGGCACTTTATCTTTTTCGTGGTAACTGGAATGTATATTCTTATCATCATTTACTATTAATTAATTTAATCTGACACATTTTTAATATATTTTGATGGAACTTAATACAATTTCATCATAAGTTGAAAATTTATGAGAAGCCAATTCCCTAAAATAACGTGTCTTAAGACATTAATAGAAATGATCAATATTGTCTTCCGAATCATGTTTGTAATATATAACATAAAAATCTAATATTTTGAATGTAGTCTCATACTCTACAATACAATCTTCTACCATTTTCATTAGACTATAGAATTTATGCTTCATTTTAGATTGTTGGTCAGGATGGAAATATATTTTGAAGAATATTTACATAAAATTTCTCCATTCCATATCATCTATTTCTTCTTTTTGTATGGTATTTTGGATCGATGACTACCATTTATCAGTATCACCCTTGAGTCAATATAATACCGGAACTACCTTTTCATTTTCATAGCATCTTAATTTGAGAAATTTCTAATCATTGGACATGATCCACTACACAACTACCACCAGATAATCAGTCCGACTAATATATGTCAGATTTTTCTACATGAAATTATCCAATACGAGTGTTGCATAGTAATTCAACACAGCCAATTTATGTTGTCCCAATATGTTCATGATCTTATCCACTCTAACACTAACTATGTTTAAATTCTCTAAGTGGAAATACCTACATTTTCTATGGTTATTGATTCACCTTATTCCACTAGGCTCCATCTCATAAAATAGATTTCAATAAAATGGTTCATAGTTCAAAATTTATAACTAGAAAACACTTAAGATAACCTGATAATTTGGGCTCAACAAATATCATAATCATAATCATTGTTTATATTTATTTTTAATTCCATCATCATGATTTTTATATAATCATTGAATTATACTAAGAATATCCTCTGAATGATTCATAGAAGGTGCGATGTAAGACATGTTTTCGTGTACCATGATTCTCGGGATCAAGCCCAAAACATTTTATCGGAGTTGTTACTATTAGGTATATATATTCCCAAGATGTGTCCACTAGTAGTTTGCATACTAGGATTTATTTTTTATGAAGACCGATATAATGACAACATTATCAAAATTTTAGGATGTTCCTCTTGTAATATCTTCAATGTATAAATTAGTGTTGTGTACTCTAATATATGTCTCCTAAATCTAGATTCCACGGTTGGTATTAATCTTCCTATGATACTAAATTTAACACCCCGACCCTAAAATCCTAGAGCAATGTCATTATTATTACATTGGAATGATTAAAAGGATTGAAATCATGAAGGAATGATCATTTAAGTATCCTTTAATAAACTTGATACATACAGGTAAATCAAGTTAAATTAGGAAAGGTAACAAAATACAATACATAACAAAACTAATAAACATCCACCTTGAGAACACAATAAAATATCTCATATTCTTATCATTTTGATGGTAATAAAATTAAATGGGTGGGTTCTAATTCTCTATAAGCATTAAAAATAGTGGATGCATGAATTGATAATAATATATTCATAATCAAATTGGAATAGTCAACATGTTATGGTGAATACAGGAAAAACACATGCCATTAATAAATTGAGAATGAAATTGAATCCATATATTTTTTCATAGTAAAAAAATCATTGATAAATAACTAATAATTAATAATGTGAATGATTACATATTGGAAATGATGTATCTGGGACATGATACCCCTTTATCATCAGAATGGTTTTGGTATGTGGTGTAGATACCCATCTAATTCTAATTTAGAATAAAACCTGAAGGTTTTGACTCAATCTAATTTGTCTCATTAGACATGTTGATGCATAGAGGTGCTATTTTGGGCCCTAACCATCATATAGTAAGTCAAATTCCTTATTAATTTTAATAGTGAATAACATAATCAACATATATATTCATATTGAAACTAACATAGGAAATGATAAATATATTCCAAGAATATTATGGAAAAAACACTACCAATTCAGAGTTAATTGGTGAATGGTTTTATGATTTTAAATATATAGTAAAAATAATCATAAAATAATCAATTAAATATGGTGAACAATATAATATATAATAATCGATATGTTTTTTGTAACGGATGAATATACTCTTATTAATTCATCGAGTAATTCTAGAGATAAATACACTTTCAATTTGAAAATAAGTGTTGTTTTAGAGAATTCTATCTATAAAACTAGAAGTGAAGTATGGTTGTATATTAACAATAAAATAATTTTTTTATAAAGATAATGGTAACTAAAAATTATTATATAGTTACACTGAAAATAGTTAAGAATTTTTTATATTCCATTCACTCTGGCTTGTATTTCGGGGTTAATTTTTGAATGATCCTTTTAAAACATATAACCCTGAAAAATGAAATTAGGAATCTCATTACTACGATTATATACCACATTCTAAAAATATTTATTAGGGGTAAATATGAATAAATAGTAATTTAATTTAGTTATGATTAAAATAAGAATAACCCTAAGGAAAATATAGGTTCGTGTAGAAAACTCATACCACATTATAATCAAACAAATTGTTTGACCTCAAATTAATAATAAAAAAAGGAATAATTGGAAATAATGAATATAAATATAATCATGATAATAGATATCAAATTTAATTACTCTCACACCACTCTCTTTGAATAAGTGGCTAGTAATGGAAATCTTACGGAATTAAATGTTAGATAAGAAACCCGTTACCAAATGCCCTATGGTGTTCATGAATCATCTTAATATTATGAATAAACAAATATAGATTAATTAATTAATAATTAACAAACCTCATCTATATGTAGTTTATTTATTAAAACCTTATTAGGTTCATTAATTTCATTTTTTATGGTTTAATAGAATTAATTTCATTTTTTTGGGAAGCATTCTTTTCCTTGTTTTTCATGATTTTTTTACTAGTATTCCTTATTGTAAATTAGTTTGAAATGTGGATAAACATAATAAATTGTTATTATATAATATCAGTGACAATAAAAAGTTAAAAATGATCTTATAATTATTTTTATATACCATGAAGATGAAAATTTTGATTAAAGATTATGATAAATTATTGGATTAATGTGGGAGTTTTGTGAATAATGAATTTGTTCTGTATTATTATTTCATTCCATGAATGTGTAATGATTCAAAATCCGTGAGTTATATGAAATAAATATATAATGATATTATTCAACCATTAAAATATTTTATTACAGTTATTGAAGATTGTAATATAAATTGAAAACCATCCATCCTTGATTTAACACGTCTCGGACGGTGTTTTCAATTTAAGTATAAGAGGAGGGGGGAAAGAGAGATGATGATGAAGTATTTTATTAGGATAATGAAATTTTAGTTCATGTAAGATGAAATAATTAAAATAGAATTTGGATTTTTGGAGGATATTTGAGTGAAAAAATGATTTGGAACATGTAAATGTAATTGAATGAAAAAGGATGAGAGGCACACCTCTTGAGAACTCCCCCATGAGAATCTCCTTAAGGATTTTTTTGGAAATTCAGTGAGACAATTATTTCTTGTACGTGGGGAGGGATTAGGATGTGTAATTGGAAGAACATAAGTAAGGCTAAAATCTTGAGTGGTGTTGGTTGAAGAGGGGGTGAGGGGTGGTTTATATAGTGGTAGGGAAGAGGGTTTTCTTAACATTCTTATAAATCGACTACTATTTTCCCATAATACATGAAATATTGATGATTAAATGGAAAAAAATAGTAATAAGTCCTTGTGAGGTTGAACCATTTGTTCTTACCTATAGAGTACATTATCCAAAAATCAATAAATCATTTATTTTCATTTATCATTATTTTTCGTATTTTACTTTTCACCAAATATTCATGTATTTCAGAATAATCCCCAGAATTCACCGCTTCCATTTTTTGACATTTCAAATCCAAAAATGAACACCATTTTTCAAAAATACTTTTCTAAATATGAATAAGTAAATTTTTAATTAAAAACATTATTTAATCAAAAAATACCATCACATAAATATTCATCTTCATTATTAAGGTGCCTAAATTTTATTTCCTCATATATGGGTAAGGATACAATTCAAAATTGTCATATTAATATTAGTAAGGTTATATTACAATTCATAGTGGTATGTTTCTATTCATAAGGGTATGTTACTATTCACCAAAAATTAAATTGATTATATTTGACTCCAAATATCACCCTGATTGTAACTGTGTAAATCCATTTTTCAACATTAAAAACATAGAAGAAGAAAATTTATGTTTAATAGCTACGTTTTGACTTTCACATATAAATAACCATGTTTTTCTTCACAGTGACTCAATGCTTCATGAAATATAGGTTATATAATGAATATAAATTATATAAGAGAAACATACTAGAACATTTTTTAGGGTGTTATTTGATTTATTGGATTCATTATTATACTTATATTATATCTTCTTCAACTACATGGAAATGAAAAGGTTGTGTCTTTCAATTAATATTTTGTATGGTACCCCAGACCTGGTGACATGATGGGTCTTTAAAATGTTTACGATGTTATTTATCCTGACATGCGTGAGGGGTATCACCAAAATCCATTAGGAAAATTAGTTATTAGTATTTAGGATATACATGATTTTATTATCAATGGATAGGTGATATTTAATGATGAAGTCCATACCCCAAATAGAACACTCCCATGAATATCTTTCTATATGTACAAACTCTAGTGGTTCCTGAATGAAGGTCGCATTGATTTGGCTTGCATGAAATTTCTCTATGAATTACATGTAGTATTGTATCATGGTTTTCTAGTATATTACCATCCAGATCTATTGGGAGTTCCTAGTCCTGTATTTATGGGCCTTATAAGATCCTATTAGGACTTCTTCCCTAAAGACAAAAACAACTCCTCCCATTATTCATCTGAGGAGGATCCTATTAAATCCACTTATCAAGAGTGTTTACATACTATTTGGACTATCATGTAGAGAAAAGGTAATTTCAAGATGCTGAATATATTCCCTTCTGGATTTTCCTTTTGAAATAGTATCATTTTTCTGATAGAATATTATGGGAACCATCCATCTATGGTTAATTATTAAGACAACACCATAAAGTGCGATGCAGACCAGATTATGCTCATTCATATCACCGATGATGATTGCTGAGACCATTCTATGATCTGTGATGCAATAGATTGTTTCTTGCTAATCAGGATTATCCAAGATAGATCCATTATTGGCTAATAAATAAGTTCATGTATACTATGATATGGGAACAAGATGAATAGTTTTTTCTAAATGTAACTCTTCAACTTGTCCCCTGACATATCTAGTGAGGGCTGATGCTCTTCCTCTTTGATTGCGTACTATCCGTTGAACTTCACTATTGCTAAACATAAATACACATCGATGATTATGAATTCTATTATTAGTTCTAGTGATTGTTCCATGATAGTGAAAAAGGTATGGTATTCGGCATCATTATTTGTGCGGTATTAAAATACTGAGAAAGTGTAGGGAAAACTACTTTGGCAGGAGAGATAAATACCATTCCTAGTCCAACCACTTTTAGATTCATGTTTTCTTTCCATGTGTTGATATAACTTTATGTGGAACCATTAAAATACATCTCCCAATTCTTGGGAGTGTCAAGGGCTTATAATACCTCTTCATCTAGAAACTTAGTGTCTTCCTATATATTCTTTGGAGAATGATTTTCATAGAAGTAATTATCCTGGGACTGGCCATTCAATATATTTTTTTATAAAAAATAAATTTTAAATTGATGAAGAATGACCTCACACTAGGATAGATCCTTTTTTACATCAGACAACCAAGGATGTACATGAGAAAGTTGATATGAGATACCAAGAGTGAATCATGGTACTTAAAATAATTCCTTAGATTTTTCACTATGACGTTGATCTTGAGGTATTTCTTATTAACATCATAGAATATGATCTAAGTACCTAGAATAGTTCGGCATAGTTTTAAGAGGATATTATCGCTCCCCACATCATTATTTTTTGCAAGGAGGGAATACATTAAGCATTCCATGGCAGCCTCATATAAGATGTATGGCCTCCCATACACTAGAGGCATAGAAAATAGTTTGTAAAACATTTACATATTGAGGCATTCGAAGGATTATTTTTAATCATCATCACATTAGTTGGAGTATCAATTCATCCTTATCTTAGTAAAGGACAGAATGTTGGAAACTTGGTTGGAAATGAACCACTGAATGAATTAATAGTTCTCTTGGAACACCCTCATTTATTTATGATTTCTAGTGGTAAAATAACTATGATTGAGTGAGTATTATCCAATTCCAACTCAATGATGTAGTTTCATACCAAAAAACCATTTAATTTTTCAAATGTAACCCCGAAAGCGTATTTGAGTAAACTCATATTCATAAAAAACTATGGCATCCTATTGAATTTTTTTAATGTTCCATGAAGTGATTACATAACTTTCAAGATTTAAACACCATGACATTGACATAACATTCAACATAAATTACCTATAGTGGAATAATGATAAGGTGTATGGTGTGTTGATATGTGGTTCCAAATTTTTTCAATCCATATGGAATGACTTCATTGTAAAATATCCCCTGAGGAACCAAAAAGGTAGTGGTTTATTCATCCCATTGGTCTATATTTATATGATTCTACCTCGAGTACCCATCCATGATTTAAAGGGATTGTAAACTAGAAGTTTTATCGATCTAGTGCATTGTAATCGGTAATGGGAAATAATTAATTGGGAAATCTGAATTAAGGCCACTGAAATCATTGATGAACCAAATCATTCCATTATTCTTCTTCCCATGGATGTTGTTGGTTTTATATCTCAGTTATTTTTATTCTGAGACAATGTTATATTGGGTAAACTTGTTGACCTATACCACTATACAGGAGGCATGAGAGGGGTGTTTCCACAGGGATTTCTTCATGAAACCTCAATCCTCATCTGGTATCACATGATGATCTATAGCCACATCTGGGTTCAGACCGATCATTTATTTTTGGTTTCATGTGAGAAAATATCGATGATTCTTTCAAAATTGAATGTACATCTCTTTCTCATTGTTGGGAATGGAAGAAATAATCTTTGTAGGACCATGGTATTCCTCTATTCCCATATTTATCTACCAAAGTAAATTTCTGGTGTTGGAGACACCTTCCTTGAATGTTGAAGGGTCATTCCTAAGGTCATCCAAATATTATTCCATCTGTGAATCCATGTATATATTATCCAATGAAGATTAAAGTTTGGGGGCCTCAGTGTCATTATCAGGGTGAGAGAGTCCATGAGAAGATACATTGTTATCCACCATTGAATGAGTCATTTCAAAGAGATGTTAGAACTGAAAATATTAAATGACACCACTAAGGATAAGATTGTCCTTTACCTTTGGTTCAATATCTATGACCATGACCAGGTTTATGGGGAGGACATAGTAATAATCAATAATACTCCAGGGACTGATAGGGGTATTCCCCAATCCATTGGGAGTGGAAACTTGTAAATCAAAATCAACCATTGTTTGTTTTCAACCATTTTATAAAAATCTACTTCAGTATAGGTGGTCACTTATGTCCCAAAGGGAACACAATCACTCTATAGTATGATGAATTTTCCAATAATAGGATACTTTTGACATTGGTGAAATATTGAAGGTATTTCTAGGTGGCCATGGAGCTAGGTCATTCTAGCCTGGACATTATACAATTTTTATTGTTCTATTAACATTTATTTAGTGTGATGGTTAACTTGGTGGAAGAAAAAGATCCATCGCCATATTTAAAATGTCTTAGGTTTTAGAATGGTATATGATTGATCCGAAAACCATAATCAATTAGGGTCCCTTAGACACTGAAACTATTGAGTCTTCATGAGACATATAAGGGTCTGAAGTGTCTATGAATGGACTCCTTCTAATCATTATCAGTGAATGAGATAGAGATTGGTCATTCAAATGGAATCATTTCTTTATGAAATACATCTGCTATAGTTTCTTATGTGTCAAATTATTATGGGCTCTATATCGAATCCACAAGTGCATCATTGTGTTCTATTGAATGATGGATAACGTCAAGGAGTGAGAGAATGGATGGGACTGTCAGAATCTATTTTATTGTTGTATTGTTTTTATAGAGATCATCACTTCCCGATATAGGGTTTCTCCTAGATGAGAGCATGACAATATGATGCCATTGGGATAGAAGAACATAGTGATTTTTAAATGTTGATGTAGTATCTTCTACAACTATTTTATGATGCACCAACCATCCCTTCAATCATGGATTATTATATTTCACTACTCTTATGTGGTCCTGAAAGAAAATTAGATGAGTTTGAATACTAGTGGCTCTTTGGTTACTCATTTCCTCTTTTTAGCATGTTGGAGAACTTTCCCACTAGTCTCATTTGCATATATACTCTCCTTGAAGATATTATTGGAATATTTATTCTTACAACATCCACAATGTACCTTATATCCACATATTCAGTGAATATGGCCTCCCATGTCGGGTTATGTGTGGTAAACTCATTATATGGGCATGATTCATCATAAGAGAAAGAGTCTAACTATTATTTTCTGTTGAAAGAACGAAATATGAGTTATTTATCCAATGATTTTTTTCCTTGGTAGGGTAGTTCCCATCTATCTGATGACATAGGGATGAAATAAGAAAGAGTTAAGGAATTATTTGGGGGATAATATGCCTCTGATTCTTTGGATTATTACTACTTTTGGTTTTAACACTAACCATTGGGAGGCACATTAGTTGCCCCACCATTTGGTGGTGGAGATATTGGGTTTATGTGAAACATTTGATTTTTAGATCATTGGGATCATTCAACTACCTTTTGAGTCATTGATTTTTTTTTTATTTTTTCACATGTCTAGTTGACAAATTCTTCTAAGAACCCTATTCATCCAGTTGGATTATGGTTATGAAATACAAATTTACAAGGTAGTTATCTAGAATCACATTTCTAGAGTTAATCATTCCATGAAAGATGTCCTTGAAGAATAACCAGTTCTGGATATTTGGACTTATACTTATGTGGAAAGGGTTGTAATCGGGATAGTTGGTGTTGTTGAATTCCCCATGACAACTAGGTTTTGGTTATTTGAGAAGGTTATTATCCAAGAATTCCATGAAATATTTAGGGGCACAATCATTTCATAAGGGGTATACTTTTGTCATCCATTCCTCAATTCCATGGAATCATAGATTTTTCTATGCTTCCGGACGAGGGTTATTATATGGTTATCACCACATGAATGTTGGTCCTAGGTCATTTGGGTCCTTCATAGGTATTTGGATAGGCACCACAATATTCTTGATATTGACTTCCACAACTTATCCTTTGGATATCCTTTTCCCCATTATCGTAAGCACGATACAAGTTTTTGGTCAGGTTCTCTAGATGGATTCTTCTAAATGTTAGGTCATTTCGGAAAAATCATGGAATCCACTAGGTTGTTTCATTTGAATTACAGGCTTCTACAACTTATACATAATATTTTCCTCAAATAGTTCCACATTTTCTATTGTGAGGGAGGGATGTTGAGTGAGTAGGTTAAACCTCTCAACCATGATATGAAGTAAGACACCCTCCCATTCTAACTTTGTTTGTAGTTTTTCCAGTATTCTATCTTTATCTCCAAAAATGTTGAAATTAATTGATAAAGGAATTTATGATGAAGATATTAAATCCTAGAATATAATCTTCTTTTTGAATCCTACAAAAATATAGGGCCAGTTCTGTCACAGTCTATACCAAAGAGCACGGTTTTGTTTCCTCCAATTTATCTTGATGGCCTATCAATGGCCCCCATAGGGATATGAAGTGTGTGATATGTTTTTTATGGACTCCCACTCCCTGAAATGTAGTGATGGGTGTATTTTAGAATTTAGGTGGAGGGAATGTGTCGTCCCACCAATTGGTGTATGGATTCTTTTAAGTCTGAACATGATTGCATCTCCCTACCATAGATTTATATCTTATACTCAGGGACTCGATGACATAATGAATATCTTGGGACATAATTGTTTGATTTGTCTCCTGTCCACAGGGATAAGGAGGAGGTCAACTAGGGAGACCCACTTTTATCACTTGATGAAATTTTATTCATTGTATTATTGAACTCTTTTATTGGAGAGGGAGTGGTGGTTTCCACATTAGATATAAGTCATGGGCATTTTTTATATTCACATTAATGGGGACTGGATGTCTAGACATAGATCCAATATGATACATAGATACTACTATATTTGGCAAATCATCAGAGGGAGGGACAACATTCATCTCCAACTAAAGACGATACCCATTAGGGATATTGCTGTAGAGAAATGTGTTTTCAGAGAGTTTTTATTTCACTCTCATATTGAGATAGTTATTCCTCTAGGGAAGGAATCCTATTTCGTCTAGGAGATTATCAAGATGTGTCTGTACACATTTATCTGTTAATACTCTATCGTGGAGTTTTCATCTCGATATTCATATGTTCAAGGTTTTGGAGTTGCCTCTAGTTCATAGTGTCTATTGCCTCATTTTGTGCAACCAAATCACCATCCCCCTGATGTATGTCATCAATGTTGCAGACTTCATCACATGACTCATGTAACGACCCGAGTCCGGAGCCCCTCCACTGGTTCCCCATACCCGGTTCGTCGCATGACCTCAAGCGCATTTCCCCGAATGCCAGAGACTGCCGACTAGCAGCGAGGGCCTTTGTGAGTCTGTGGGGAAACTATGCCCTCATTTGGCATGGTATACAAGGTACGAAAACAACAACAAACACCGGAAGTAGTAAACAACATGAATAACAATAGAAACCAAATAGCGAAAGTAATGTAGATATAGAACTATGATGAAAATGATGCAGCAGGTACAAGTATCTAAGGAAAACAACAAACACAACAATGTGCTGAAATACAATTGAAACCATGTGCAAAAGAAAACAAAGTAACCTCCTCGTCATCGCAAGCCATGGCTCAGTACCATGCTCCCCAGCTCCTGGTGCAATCAGGATCCTGATGTAGAAGGGCGCTTTCCCTTGTCTATACCTACAGCAATATAGTCTACTTGGCCCAAAAGCATCACCCAAACAGGGTGTGAGATACAATCTCAATAGGAAATCACCCAAAGATTTGTGCCTAACAGTCAATGAATACATGGCAGTAATAAAACAAGAAGCACTAAACAGAAAAGAACCTGCAGCTACAATCCACAGTTCTGGAAAACAATGTACACAAGTAAACTGCGAGCAACAAAAGAAGAAACCGGTAACCCTATGGGTAGCTCTCTCAGTATAACCCCTATGGTTCAACCAATAAGTACTAGAAACCCTATGGGACGCACACACAGTCTCACCCCTCTGGTTCAGCTACGTAATTAAGCAGACTCTCTGAGGAAGCACTCACCGTCAATTCCCCCTATAATCTCATATCGTGCTAAAGGCTCTATGGGGAAGCACACAACATCAATTCCCCCTGTTCCCACGTCGTGGATATACAGACTCTCTGAGGAAGAACTCAACATCAATTCCCCCTAGAGTATCGCATCATAATAAAAAGACACTCATGAGAAGACCTTCCGTCAATTCTCCCTTTGGTATACTACTCTAGGATCTCACAGTCCCGAGTATAACTAAACATGATCAGCGTGCGTGCGTCGTCCAAGTAAACCTCATGAACTAATTGGCTAACAACTAAGGCTCAACAACAATAATAAAACAATAGTTCCACTATCCTACAACTAGGCATGGCAACTTGAAAAATTCCAAACAAGAAGAACAAGAATGGAAAAGAATTCTGAGAACAAACAAATTACTCTAACCAAAAGAAATAACCTCTACTAAAGCAAACAAGCAAAGCAGGAAAACCGTAGGGGAAAAACAGGAAACACGCAATACCCCATTCATGTGTATTGGTGGAATTTGCACATAATATTCATCAACATTCTACAGGAAGGCACAAACCACCTACCTCGATCCGAGGAGATCGATATACGCGAACCTCGACGACAGATTCCTCTTAGAACAACAGAGATCTGAGAAAACGCACAAAAATTTCATCCCATGATAACATGGAAATGAGGAGGAATCAAGAAACAAGGCTCAAGTAGAAGGAAGAACTTACCGCTGTGATTCCAACGCAATCGACCGTGCTCGAATCGGAGAACGAACGGCGAGGCGGGAGCCCGTCGATGATCTGGTCGTAAGGTCACTCTCGAATGGATGAAAACTAAAGAAGAAGACATTCTCATAGGATAGGCATGACCCCAGTCCATTTAATGAAAAAAATGAAAGTACACGGCGTGTACTTCTTGAGTACATGGCGTGTACTTCAATTTTTCCGTACTCTGAATTAACCGGCCTCCACCTCAGACTTACAAACCATTTGTGGGGCCCGGAACGTCCATCACACGGCTTCGAGCTGGGGAAGAGTACACGGCATGTACTCAGAAAGTACATGATGTGTACTTCTGAAATTTCTAGAAAATTCATTTTTCTCAAAAACACCAGAAAAAGGAAAAATGTACCTGAAAAGAAGATTTGGGTTCTTAAAAACTTCTCCCATTAATGAAATTTTTCCCCGAATATCCCTAACGAGGTAGTGGAGAAGAATCCCCAAAAAGATCTGGCCACTACGATCGTACATCGGCCTACCTCTCCCAGGTCTCGTCCTGTACTCACCCATGCTACCATAGCACTCGTACCAGAGGAACAGACCGTCCGCAGAGAACCTTCTTACTACAGTCGAAAATCTGGATAGGATGATCCTCGAATCATGCATCCTCTTTAAGATTGACTTCCTTGGGCTGAAAGACATGATATTGGTCTGAAAAGTAATGTCAGAGCTGAGAGACATGGAAGACGTCGTGCATGGACCGATTCCTCTGAGGTAGCTGCAAACTATAGGAGACTGGACCCACTCTCTTCATTACCTCAAACAGCTCGACGTACTGCGGTGAAATCTTACCTTGTCTCTGAATCCTCTTGTGTCCCAACCTCAGTGCGAAATCCTAGAAAACCTGATCACCGTCATCGAACTCCAGAGGTCGTCTCCGCTGATCATCATAAGAATTCTGTAGAGACTGTGTTGTAGCCATCCTCTTCTGAATCAGCTCTATCTACTCTGAAGTCTCCTGAACAACAGGAGGTCCCAGTAAAGATGCCTCTCCTACCTCTAGCCAGCATAAGGGTGATAGGCATGGCCTACTGTTCAAGGCCTCGTATGGTTCCATTAGAATGGTTGCCTGAAAACTGTTGTTGTAGGTGAACTCCACCAGAGGAATATGCTTCTCCCAAGAACTGCCAAAGTCATGGATGAATGCCCGGAGCAAATCCTCAAGCACCTAGATCGTGCGCTTGGACTGGCCATCAGTCTAGGGATGGTAAGATGTACTCAAAAGTACCTATGTACCCAAGGCATTCTGAAATTCTTTCCAGAACTAAGAGGTAAAGCGCGCATCTCAATCTGAAACAATAGAGCGCGGAACTCCATGCAGACGAACGGTCTCTCTAATGTAAATTCGGCCCAGGTCATCGACACTGAAGGTATCCTTGATCTGTAAGAAGTGGAAAACCTTCATAAGCCTTTTGACAACAACCCAAACAACATCGTTTCCCCGAGAAGATCTCAGCAACCCGTTCACGAAGTCCATCGCAATATCATTCCACTTCCACTCCGGAATTGGTAACTGCTGTAAGAGCACTGCTGGTTGCTGATTCTCTACTTTCACCTACTGGCAAGTAGAACATCTCATGGAAAAACTAGAAACATCCTTCTTCATTCCTGGCCACCAGTACTAGTAATGAAGATCCTGATACATCTTGGTGACGCCAGGATGAACTGCCCAAACAGAGGAATGAAAATCCCGCATCATCTCCTCGCATATGTCTACCGGCACCCATACGCGTCCCTAGAAATGCAAGATCTCATACTCTCCCAATTTCCATCCAGGAAGAGGGTCCTCTCCTGACACACCCTCCCACAGGACTAAGCCTTCCGAGTTTGATAGATGCCTCATCCGTACCCGATCATGTTGCGTGGAGGTAACGGCTATGGAAGATAGAAAAGTCGGTCCCCGTCGATCATGCACCTCCAGATGCATCTCAGAGAATAGAGCCATCAACTGCCACTCACTACTGGCCTCTTGAACTGCTTGAATTTGAGTTCTCCTGCTCTACGCGTCTGCCACGGCGTTGCCCTTTCCCTGTGTATAGGAATGCTCGAAATCAAAAGACTGAAGATACTCAACCCACCTTCGCTGCCTCAGATTCAGATCACCCTGAGTGAAGATATACATGGGACTCTTGTGGTCCGTGAAGACCACAAAGTGCTCTCCCAAAAGATAGTGTCTCCAACAGAGCAAGGCATGAACAACAACTGCCAACTCCAGATCATGCATAGGGTAGTTCCTCTCATGTGGCCTCAGCTGCCGAGACCCATACACAATGACTCCATCTCCCTGCATAAGCACAGCTCCTAGCCCGATACCCGACGCATCACAGTAAATAGTCTAGCTCTTGTATGGCTTTGGAAAGACTAGTATCAATGCTAACGTCAAACTCCCTTTCATCTCTTGAAAGGCTGACTCACAATAATCTGACCATAAGAACATTTCCCCCTTCTTGGTCAGACCTGTCAAAGTTGATGCTAGACGAGAAATGTCTTGAATGAAGCATCTGTAGTATCCAGCCAGCCCTAGGAAGCTATGTACCTCAAAAACGTTCTTCGGCTGCTCCCAGGAAACTACAACACTCACTTTCTCTAGGTCCATAGATACTCCTGCCTCTGAGATGACGTGACCCAAGAAGTGAATCTGATCCATCCAGAAGTGGCACTTCAAGAGTTTAGCATAAATTCGATGCTCTCTCAATGTACCCAGAATGATCTCATGATGTGTGTCATGGCCATGTCGAGTGTGAGAGTACACCAAGATATCATCCCCGATGACCACGACGAAGGATTCCATGTAAGGATAGAACACTCGGTTCATCAGTGCCTTGAAAACTGCAGGTGCATTCGTGAGTCCGAGTGGCATGACTGTATACTTGTAAAGATCGTACCCGATCCTGAAGGTTTTCATAGGTACATCTGATGGTATTACACGCAACTGATGACAACCAGACCTCAAGTCAATCTTTGATAACACCCAGGCTCCTCGAAGATGATCTAAAAGGTCATCAATCCGCGGCAATGGATATCGGTTCTTGACCGTCAACTGGTTCAGCTTCCGATAATCCACACAAAGTCGAAGGGTACCATCTTCCTTCATTGCAAACAGAACAAGAGAACCCCAAGGAGATGTACTAGGTCAGATGAAACCCTTAGCATATAGCTCCTCTAACTTCTTCTTGAGCTCCTCCAACTCAGGTGTGGCCATCATATAGGGAGGAATGGACACCGGTGCGACTCCTGGCACGAGCTAAATAAAAAATTACACCTCACACTACGGAGGAAAACCTGAAAATTCCTCTTGAAAGACATCCCTCAAGCGATCCACCACTGGAGGAAAATCCAACTGTGGAGTCCCCTGATCATACAGATAGAGACTAGCAATATGGGCTCTCACCCCTCCTAGCCTAAGATGTTCGAGTCCCGCCCGACTCGCCTGAACGTCCCATTCGCCTCTATGAAGAAAAGATTCACCCTCTAGTGAGATGAAACTGACTCTGCGGTGATAACAGTCAATGACTGCTTGAAAGGGAATCAACCAATCCATGCCAAGAATGACATCATAAACTGTCATCTCTAGGACATAGAGACACCATAATAAGTGACCCCTACAACCGTTAGAGGGCACTCTCTACACTGGAATACACTATATTTCCTCGTTCCCAAAGGTGTGTCTAGTGTCAAAGAGTCGATAGAAGAAAAGATCTAGAGCCCAGGGCTCTCCACGACAGAAAAAAAGATAAAGCTATGTGTAGCACCAGTATCTAAAAGGGCTGAAGATAAAAATGAGGCTCCTAAAATCGTACCTCGAACAGTAGAAGGGTTGGGAACCTGCTAATTATAAGTCTGCTCCACGGTGAAAGACTGGCATGCACTGTGGCCCTACGCCCATAACTGACCACTATGAGCTAAACTACCCTGCGGGTGCTAAGGAACTGGTGGATGACTACCATGGCCTCGACCTCCACCTCAGCCCGAACGGCCGGATAAACTCCAGTTCCCTGACTGGTGAGAGACTGGCGGTGCTTCTCTTGAATGAGGAGTCATGGTAGAACCCCGGTAACCTGATGCTGGTGAAAAAACCTGGAAAAAACACTGAAGGTGACCCATCTTGCCGCAAGATCGACACTCCATGGGGTCTCTCTGGCACTACGGCCTCGTGTTCCCTGTCCGGCCACCCTGGTAGCATGTAACCTGGCTACCTGAAGATGTGTCTCGCTTCCTCGAATCACTGCGTGTAGGCTCCCTACGGCACTTCCTACTGTCATTTGAAGGAAAGAATGCTCTAGAAGAAGAACCTCCCTGAATCGCAGCTCCAAATTCTCTCATATTGCGCTCCGGATTTAGTGCCTGGTTGATGATGGAAGTAATTGAAGTCATCTAGAAGATGTTCACCTGCGAGGGGATCTCCTGCCTGAGTCCATCCTCAAACTTCCTCCCCAAGAACACCCCAATCCCATATCGAAGGGTTGTAAAATGCTATAGCTCAGTGAAATAGGAGTATTACTCCATGACATATAGAGTACCCTGCTCTAAGCCCATGAACTCCCGGGCTCGATCGGCCCTCAGTGTCTCCGGGTAGAAGTAGTCGTAGAACACGCACTGGAACTCCTCCCAAGCCATAGCCTGCTACTGACCCGCCTGTGAGATCATGTCCCACCACCTCTTGGAGGAGTCTCAGAGCATGTAGGTGGAGAGCTTGACCCGCCTCTCTGGAGGCGTTTCTAGATGCTCGAATATAGTCATCATGGATCCCAGCCATGATTCTGCAGCCTGGGGTCCTCCATCCCCCGAGAACGTGGGAGGATGCTGCTGCTGAAAGACCTGCGTCAAGTCTTCCATAAACGAGGCAGGAGGCGGTGCTCCCTGGAAGGCATGCATCATCCAAATGAAACATTCCCTGAAATTCGCATCAGCGCCAATGACTGGTACAACAACTGGTGCCAAGGCTGGCTCAGCTAGGGGATTGATAGGAAGTCCTTGATCAGCCCTATCTGGCGTCTGATCACTACCTGATGACAGAAGTAAGACCGTATGATGTATCAAAGGAATAGCTCTGAATGATCAAATGAACAAATTAGATCAGGAAAATAAATATAGAGAACACAAGAGTACAAAACAGGAACATGGGATGAAAAACACACAAGATTGCAAAACACAACTACACGACGTGTATAAAACTACACGTCATGTCTTCATAAACCACTGACATGGGCGTGTACTCTCACCCTAATAGTCGTGTACCCATCAAAATACACGGCGTGTTGACCCCCACACATGGCTTGTACTTATAAAACTATTCCCTTTCCCGATTCTCCTTACACGACTAACCCACACGGCCAGACTCAACCCGAGACTACACGGCGTGTTCGAAACAAACACGGCATGCACTAGACATGGCTTCGGCGGTCCGTGTTATTAATCACACAACCATCTACACAGCTGAACCTTACACGACATGCTCCGAACAAACATGGCGTGTATAGGCGAAGGTGACACCGTCCCGTGTTGTTCGTGACACGGCCGGGTACCTGGGCAAGACTACACGGTGTGTGGAAATGAAGGTCACACCAGCCCGTGTTGTTTGTGACACGGCCGAGTACCTAGAAAAGACTACACAGCATGTTCCCTAAGGACACGGCGTGTTCTATCCGAGCTTTCCCGGCCCGTGTTGTTAGTGACATGGCTGGGTACACGGCTCCGAACTCACACGACGTGTACCAATGGCAGACGAAGTGTTCTCGATGTTACTCCTACGACACCGTGTTCTTCTCACACGGTCAGTGAAAGGTCCTGAAAACTACACAGTGTGTATCTAAAAAGTACACGCCGTGTATTCTGGGTTTTTCTGGGTAGTAGCTCAGAAACAATGCCGAATTCCAGAAACACTAAAAACAAGGGAAAAGATGCCAAATTCCGATCCACGAGGGCCCATAACACCTCAAGAACCAAAATTTGGAATTCTTTTTAAGAAAGGAACAAAACAATCATCTTCCTAACATAATAGCAGAGAATCTATCAAGCATCTATCACAACAGCATGCATAATATACACAGAGCCTATCACAACATCATGCAATCTCTAATGCACCCTAGATGGCATGGCAATAATGCATGGCATGTGATTCCTACTAGTGTCTATATGATGCATGATACAGAATACCCTCATCTCATTGGGTTGTGACAGAAATAGAATCGCAATATCAAAATAGTAACTGCACAGGTTGTGTGAATCACTCTAGGTGAAATCAGATCAACTATAAAATCTCAAAACGAAAAAAAAAATTGCAATTAATGAGGTAGTATGGCTTTTCCCTGTACACGGGTTAGCTACTCCTGGGAATAGCTTAATACCAAGTACCGAATCCATCCTATCCCTGGCTAAGGTCTCCAAACAGTAAAGAAAGATAAAAGAATACCCTCTGATACCACTTTGTAATGACCCGAGTCCGGAGCCCCTCCACTAGTGCCCCGTACCCGGTTCGCCACATGACCTCAAACGCGTTTCCTTGAATGCCAGAGGCGGCCGACTAGCAATGAGGCCCTTGGTGAGTCGGTGGGGAAAATATGCCCTCATTTGGAAAGGTATACAAGGTAAGAAAACAAAAATAAAAAGCGAAAGTAGTAAACAACAAGCATAACAACAGAAACCAAACAACAGAAGTAATATAGATATATAACTATGATGAAAATGATGCAACATTTACAAGTATCTATGGAAAACAGCAAACACAACAACGTGCTGAAATAAAACTGAAACCAAGTGCAAAAGAAAAAAAAAGAAAGCTGCTCAGCATCGCGAGCCATGGCTCGATCCCATGGGCCCCAACTCCTGGTGCAATCAAGATCCTGAAGTAGAAGGGCGCTTGCACTTGTCTATACCTGCAGCATCATAGTCTGCTTGGGCCCAAAAGCATGGCCCAAAAAGGGGGAGAGATACAATCCGAGTAGGCAATCACCCAAATATTTGTTCCTAATAGTCAATTAATACATGGCAGTAATAAAACAAGAAGCAGGAAACCGAAAAGCACAAGCAGATACAA
Source organism: Viscum album (assembly GCA_963277665.1). Classification (NCBI taxonomy): domain Eukaryota; kingdom Viridiplantae; phylum Streptophyta; class Magnoliopsida; order Santalales; family Viscaceae; genus Viscum; species Viscum album. The sequence continues at coordinate 1,865,977,855 of OY728120.1, read as the reverse complement.
TCCACAGTTCTGGAAAACAAAGTACAGTAGTAAAAAACCAGCAACAAAAGAAGAAACAGGTAACCCATTGGGTAGCTATCACAGTCTAAACCCTATGGTTCAACCTATAAGTACTAGCAATCATCTGGGAAGCACACACAGTCTCACCCCTCTGTTTCAACAACGTAATTAAGAAGACTATCTGTGAAAGCACTCAATGTCAATTCCCCGGATAGTTTCTTATCATGCTAAAGGCTCTCTGGGGAAGCAATCAACGTCAATTCCCCCTATGGACTGCTTCATGCATCTACTGACTCTCTGAGGAAGCACTCAACCTCAATTCCCCCTAGAGTCTCGCATCGTAATAAAAAGACACTCTGGAGAAGCCCTTCCGTCAATTCTCCCTTTGATCTACTACTCTAGGTTCTCACAGTCCTGAGTATAACTAAACATGCTCAGCGCACGTGCATCATCCAGGTAAACCTCAAGAACTACTTATCTAATAACTACGTCTCAAATGAAATAAAAAAAACTGTTGCACTATCCTACAACTAGGCATGGAAACTGAAAAAATGCCAAACATGCAGAACAAGCATGGAAAATCAATATGAGCATAAAAAAATTACTCTAATCACAAGAAATAACTTCTACTAAAGCAAACAAGCAAAGTAGGAAAATAGTAGGGGAAAAACAGGAAACACGCTATACCCCGTTCATTGGTATTGGTGGAATTTGCACATGATATTCATCAACTTTCTACAGGAAGGCACAATCCACCTACCTCAATCCGAGGAGATCGATATACGTGAACCTCGATGGCAGATTCCTCTTAGAACAATGTAGATCTAAGAAAACACACACAACGTTCATCCCACAATAACTTCTAAATGAAGAGGAATCAAGAAATAAGGCACATGCATAAGGAAGAACTCACTGCTGCGATTCCAACGCAATTGACCGTGCTCGAATCAGAGAACGGATGGCGAGGCAGGAGCCCATTGAAGATATGGTCGTATGGTTGCTCTCGGATGGACGAAAACTGAAGAAGAAGATGTTCTCAGAGGTTAGGCGTGACCCCGGTCCGTTTAATGAAAAAAATTACACGTCGTGTACTTCTTGAGTACATGACATGTACATCAATTTTTCCATACACTGAATTAACCGGCATCCACTTCATCCTTACACACCGTGTGTGTGGCCCAACATGGCTAGCACATGGCTTCGAGCTGGGGAAGAATACACGGCTTGTAATCAGAAAGTACAGGGCGTGTACTTCTGAAATTTCCAAAAAATGCATTTTTCTCAAAAACTCCAGAAAAAGGAAAAACGTACCTGAGAAGAAGATCTGGGTTCTTATAAGTCAAAATCAATATCATTAGTGTTGTTATTGATGAAATTAAAAGTGGTATATTTGGAAATTTTGGGTTTTCTACTAATATCAATGAAACATGATGATTTTTATCAATCATATTCTTGGTCATTATTCGATCCCTTGTCCTTGTATTGTTGTTTTGGATTGTGACCATAATAGGTTCTGATTTCCTTTTTTCATATGATCATCCTCCCATAGCCTGTGAATAATGCCACTAAGGTAGTTTCATGAAAATATTACCAATGACCCCCAACTAGATGGGGTTATCATTCATTGGGAGGAGCTTTTGGGACTCCAACCTTTGATATCTTTCTCCCAAAATATAGAATACTGATTCCCACTATGGAGATTATTATAAAAATCACCCCAACCCTTTGTATGTGTGTCATATGGGGCTAGTATTATCATGGATTGGTCTAGTTTTTAGGATCCAATGGCTCTAGATTCGGACTTGATGATTCCTGGGATAGACATAGGGATATATATTCCCCTGGTCTAGAGGGTTTGGGTTGTTCTGGGATCACAAATGATGTGTCCAGGGTCCTCTGAAAGGACAATGAATCTAGAGATTGTGATTTTAATATAAATTCACCAATCCTAGAAGGTTGTGGTTCTACTACATCGGTCCAGGGTATGAAATGAATCCTCTTGAGAATCCGCAATCTGAGGGGTGGAGGTGGTGTTAGTTCTTTTTGTAGATCAACATATTGATTCCAATCATATATAGATTCTACAATCGTAGGAGCTGTGTTCTTTGTAATGTGGTGAAGCAATGATTGTGAGTGATATGGGTGTGATGGAATTCAATGGTGAGAGACATTCCTTATAATAAGTTTTCTAGGAGATTCCAACAAAAATATCTATGATAGTAATGTCCTCCAATTTTTTAAGGGGGCTATTTTAATTCCTATTGGATATCCAATATCCATGTCCATGGTGTTTAGGAGCAATTGATGTCGAGGAATTCTATTGTACTGACCAACTAGATTGTGTGTTTCTGAGTCCCCTAAATTTTTATTGATACTATTACATTAGAGGATTCCACATATGATAGGTAAATGTATTTTAAGAGAGAGGAATAGTTTAATTCTATATATTGACCCCATCCATGAATAAGGATGTGTGATGTGTATTAGGATATCAGTTTCTAAATAGTTTTGATGAAATAACGACAAGTGTGTGTCATATTTTATCTATGCCATTCTAGTTTTGGATCTCAGTCGATGTAGATTGGATCTTGGTCTAGATGAAAATAGAGTATATTTATTTTTTGATGGTGACGATCATATCGTAGATACAAGAGATATAAATTCATCATTCTTTGTTGAGTAACCCACATATTTTGGTAGAGTTATGTAAGACACTTCTTTTTCTAGATAATCAATGTTCCCATGGAGGGAAATACTGATGGTCCATTACATGATGGAGATATTTTTTCTAGATAAATCGTTCCTTAGGTCAATGTTATCCTCCTCTTCATACATATATAAATTCCTCCATTTAGCTGTGCCAATGAATATGGATCTGATGTGCACTAGATAATTTGAGTGCAGTGTTGTTAGATGGTTATGGGAACCATATATCGTTTACATAGTTGAATCGGTAACCTCTTTATAAGAATGTTTCGGGGTTTGGATCACACACACACACACACACAGATATATATATATATATACATAGATGGAGGATTTCCATGTCCATGGGTTACATCACCTTGGAGAGGTTGACCACTATGGATGTATAGTGTAAAGTCCATATGATCCATCTCTACACTACTAGGAGGTGGACAATCATGGTAATGAATATTTTTCTCTTCCTCTTTGATATATGAGTTGAAAATTGATATGGTCATCATAACATGTCTCGTATGACCTTAAGTAGACAAGAATCAAGAAGAGTAGGAATGAATACCTTGTTATTCATCGTGGAGGAATATGCCGACCTTCCCTTCGGGATTGATCAAATATGTGAGCCTGATGTATGAGGGTTTCTATAGCTTTTTAATAACAAGGTGATGTTACGAGAGTACAAGACTAAGGTTGAAAAACCACGATAATATTAAAATGAGATGTCTCATTATTGATAGGAATGTGACCTTGTCCTGAAATATGATCCACTAATACATAATGAGACTCAGTCCAGAGGGGGAAATGAGCCCAATCCCAATCCATTACAATATTCCTATTGTTTTCTCAAATATGAATATTATACTACCAATACGAATGTTTTTATCTATCTCAGTGGGCCACGGTTGGATTAGGAATATGAGACAGGTCCAAAATGAATTCCCCTTCATAATATACTAACTGAATATTTGATTGGGAGAAGGGATATTATCTTCCCTTGTTTTGACTTAGTTTGATGCTAGTGCAAGCCATCATTTGCATATGTAGGAACATGCATATGGATTTTGTAATCATCTAGAATATTCTGGATAGATTCACTGAAAAGTATATTGGCTTGTTTGGAGGCTTTATTAATTCTCATCGGGTTAGCCCAGACCATAATGGGTAGATGAGCATGGTCCTAGGCTAATTGAGTATGCCAATGGAACTCTTCTATGGGAATATGAGCATGTCCCGAGGTATGTTCCCTTCGCATTTGGTGATCTACAACAATAATGGGGATATGAGACTGATCATGGGCCACTGGAATATGTCTCAAAACTTCATAAATACTAATTTTCCCCAATCTTGAGGCATGTTCCACTCTCACCAGGTGAGAATGGGTTGGAACATGGATATTATCCAAGTCTGATGCCTCGACCATCATCAAAATTATGATAATCCTCCAGATTGTTAGTAATAAGGTGTTCGTGAGCTTGTAAAACTAAATTATAATGATGATCATAATGTTGAGTTGTCTTGGTAGTTTGGATATGATTATGAACCCTCCCTTCATCTGCAATAGTGCCCAAATTTTCCAGTGAAGTTCTTCATCTATTGGTAAAATATATTGACATTTTATCATTGTATGTGATTGAATATGAGCCTAAAAATTTTATATATCCATGAAAATATATCTGTTTTCTTCAATTGAAGTGGGTATATATGCCTACATGTTCCCTCTTTGTTCCACTGGAATATACCGATCGGATTTGTGCATGGAGGTTGGAGTATGAGCCTCCCCCATTCCTGTTTCATGGATATACCAATAGAATTTTTCTAAATGATCATAAACATGAGCCTTCATGATTGTGGCTTCCTGAATATGTTGACTATCAACATCAATATTATTGGTGATATGTGACATATCGTCCATATCCAATGAATTATCACTCTAATGGGTCTTCATTATAGCTCGTTCATGGGCATCAGAGATGGACCTGTTTCTAATGGTACCCTCATAAATTAACTGATGGGTACCAATGGTATGGTTTTGGTGACATTAGTTGACATGTGACCTCCTAGGTGGAACCTGAACTGAATGAGGGTTGTATTTGGCCTCTAGGTCCACCTCCATCAGATAAAGAAGGTGGATATTATCATGATCAAGGGATATGATCCTACAGTTGTTATTCATGGTTATGAGATCCACTGTCTTAACAATAGCCTTTCTCGGCCGATGCGGACTCGCAAGTCTTCATTATTGGAGAAAATAATGAGTATCTAACATGGTCAGAATTTTACCATGTTTATATTACTCCCAAAAACATGGTATTCTCATATTATCATTGGAGTTCTCCATCATGTGAAATAATTAGGCATCCAATGGAAGATTCAATTGTGTATTGTAAAGACCCGTAAAATTCAAGGGAAATTTTATTTTCTTAATTTTCTTTAGAATTTTACAAGAGCGCGGTTTCAGACGGCACCTGATTCCGAGGCCCGGAGTGCCCGGAATTAATTTCCGAAGTTTGGCTCGGGTACGTTCAGTGAACGAACGAGCGGGAATTACTAACTTTTGATCCGGTGCTCGGAATTGAAATCCGAGGTCACCGATGAACTCGCAGCGCCGATATTCGCTTAAAGAGACCTTTTCGGGAGTTGCGTTTGTTGCGGGTTGAAAGTTAATTTTTGAGGGTTTAGGTAGAGTTAAATAAAATTTGTGTAGAACAAATTTTATTTTAACTTCTTAAAACCTCTCAAAGGAGGTTGGAAGTGGGACCCACACCCACTTAACCTCCCTTGGGAGGATTAAGTGTGGTGGGGCCCACACGAACCCCCACCTTTTCAACTCCCCACTCTCCCTCTTAATAGCTTGACAAGTTAACTTATATTTAATTATACAATTCATGTATATTAAATAAGTGAGTTAATTTTGGAGTTATCCATTTTGAATTTCAATCCTTTGAAATTCTTTTGGTTAAGTTATGAAATAATATAAGTTAAAGCTTATATTATTCTTTGAGTTTCTTTTACCCTTGGGAGGATTTCTTGAGAGCTTTGGAAGCTTTTCTTCTTCTTCTTCAACTCAACGAAGAACGCGAAGAACATCGTTCTTCAACGAAGAACTTCTCCGCCGAAGAACACGATCCATCCGCGACGCCGTGTCCGCGACGCGACGTACTTCTTCCGCGTCATCTCTTCCGCGACGGTTTTCCGCGACGAACGCCTTCGATAACGACTCTTCCTCCGACGTCAAAGGAATCGACACCGATATTCCACGACTCCGTCACCGTGCGACTATCGAGGTAGAGATTCTTGAGTTCGTTGTTCTCTTTATAATTTCACTTTCCTCAAGACTTGACGAGGAATGCCCTTTTTCCGACGAAGAACGCCGCACCGCTCTTCTTCGTCTTTGGTGTCAACGAGAGAGAACACCGCACCTTCCTCGGACAACCTTCGTCGGCGTACGGGGATTCGCCAACGACGTGCCTCTTCGGACGCGTCTCTTCGTCAACAGAATTGACGAACGACTACCGCGACGCCCGATCTCCGCGACGTCGACTTCCGCGGACATAGTCAAATCCTCGAACTTATACCCGAGGTAGGGGTTGTTGAATTTTTTTTGGATTCCTCTTTTTTTTTTTATTCTTGATCGTGCTTTTAGCAAGATTAACGTGTGACATGTTTTTCTTTAAGTTGCGTTATTATTGTTAACGCGAGGGGGGGGGCCGGACCGCACGAACACGGCCGAACCCCCCTCCAACGTTCTTGTTTAAATTCTTGCGTTGGAAGCAAAGTGGCGTGGTGCCGTCGCACCACGCGGTTTGCCGTGCGATTAATTTACGCAACGCCGTCGCGCTTCGCCAAGGAGAGACTTCAAGAACGCGACGCCGTCGCGCCGCGTTGGGAGGATTCATGGCACGGCGAAAGGGGCGCGGTGTCGTCGCACCGCGCCGGACGACGAAGACCCCGGCCGGTTCCGGGCCGCGGCGGGACGAGGAGACCGCGGCCGGTTCCGGGCCGCGGCGGAAGGAAAGACCGGCGGCCGGGCCGCCGGCGTCGGAAGTCGAGGGCGGGACCGGAAATTCCGGTCCCGTTGGTAAAAACCGGCCGGCCAGCGGGCCGGCCGGATGTCATAAAACCGGGGGATTAAACCCCCGGCCGGTTCTTCAAACCCCCCTCTTAATGAGGGGGGCGGTTCAATTAAAGGAGGGGGGGGGGCAAAGCCCCCCCGGTTCGTCCAGCCGGCCCCCACTTGCGGGGGCCGTTTTTTGGCAAAGGCACGGCTCAAGGCCGTGCCGCCTTGATCAATCAGCGGGGGCAATCAAGCCCCCCGCGGCCCGCCGCCACCGCCAGCGCGGCCCGCCGCCGCCGCCACCGCGGCCCGCCGCCGCCGCCGTGCCGCCCGCCGCCGCCGCCACCGCGCCGCCCGCCGCCGCCGTCCGCCGCCGGCCGCCGCGCCGCCGCCGCACCGCCCCGGGGGGGGGGGGGGGGTCGGGCCGGGTCGGCCCGGACCCGGACCCCCCGTTTCGAACATGATTTGGTTTTTGGCTCATAACATGAGCCTCGGACCTCCGAATGACGAACCGTCTGCGGCAACGCGATCCTTGGATCGAGTAGGTCGTTTCGATATATCACACTCAAGGTTTCGGGTTACTTTGAGTTCGGCCGGGTTGGTTCGTTCACGAAACCAACCGGGCCTTCGGAGCGGAAACGCTCATATCTTGAGCCACGAACGTCCGATTGACGCGCCGTCAGTCGCGTTGTGTTCCTCTTAGTGAATCGGATCTTTTGGCATACTCCGCCCGAGGTTTGGACGCAGGTGGAGTACGGTCAGGTTGGTTTTTCCTTAAAAACCAACCGGGCTCCGGAGACGAAAATGCCAATAACTCACAGACCGGGCGTCCGATTGACGCGCCGTCTGTTTCGTTGACTTCCTCTTGATGAGACGGAACTTTTGACATACTCCGCCCGAGTTTTGGATGCAGTCGGAGTATGGCCGGGTTGGATTGTTCCCGAAATCCAACCGGGCCCCTGGAACGGGAAAGCTGATATCTTTCAGACAGGACGTCCGCTTGACGAGCCGTCAGCGGCGTTGGTGGTTACGTTGAGTAACGGTCCCTTTGAGTTTACCCTATGGGAGTTCGGGGTACAGTTGAGATACGGCCGGGATTGGTTCGCACTCGAAACCAACCGGGCCCCTGGGACGAAAAGACTATTAACTCACAGACCGGGCGTCCGATCGACGCGCCGTCTGTTGCGTTGAGACCCCTGTGACGAGACGGACCTTTGAGGCACTTCTTCATGGGACTTGTGATACTTGGAGTATCGACCAGTAGCTCGTGGAGCGGACCCTCCCGGAGACGAGCGTGCAGAGTACGGAGACCGTGTAGCCGGCTGAGACCTGACGACTGCTTGACCGACTCGACTTGGAGTGAGTCGACTAGCCCAGTGGACGGAGCGCCCGGTACTTGGCGGCAGACCCACGGCGGACGGAGCGCCTGGTAGTTGGCAGAACACCCGCGGTACTCGACAGGAGGAGTACCTCAGTAGGCTATCTGGGTAGCACCCGGTATTTGGCAGCAGACCCTCAGCGGACGGAGCGCCTGGTAGTTGGCAGCAGACCCGCAGTACTCGACAGGAGGATTACTTCAGCAGTCCTAGGTTAGTGAGCGGCAGCCTCGGAGTCGTGACAGGACCACTGTACACTCTAGAGACGGAGCTCTTCAGCAGTTACGGTTTCGATAATGAAAATCCTGGTTTGAGCTGAGACTTTTGACCTTGTGTTTACTTCATGATTGAGATGGGTCACTTGCTAACTTTGGTATATGTATGGGCATATACCCGGGTAGTGGTTATCCGTCGATTTCACAATCCTTGTGTTTCCTCATGATTGAGATGGGTTACATGATAACTTAGGTATATGTATGGGCATATACCTAAGTAGGGTTTATCTGTTGAGATCTTCTTGTGTTTATCCTTGTTGGTTTTAGTGAGACCTTGAGGGTCTCGGGGTCCCTACTGAGTATCGTTATACTCACCCCTGCACGGGCTATGCCCGCACCTCGTTGTGTTGGTTGCAGACGACGGCCAGTACTGGCAGAGGCCGAGTGTTCGAGGACTGGACGGTACTTGGAGGTGGACTATACGACGAGGCGGTACCCAGAGGCAGACCACTGGGCGGGTCATACTTGGAGCAGACGGTGGGACCCGAGGAGCAGAAGAGCTATCTGTACCCACCCTTCAGGTGGGATTTCCAGTGGACATCTCAGCGTAGCAGCTTTACTTTTCAGTCGCTGTTTTCCCTTTCGAGTTGTACTTTACAGTTGGGCTTGTATTTCCGGCCCCTTTTACTTTTCAGCTCTTCTTTTTGTACTTAGTGTTTTACTTCCGCTTGTACTCTGTGGTACTTGTTTTCTTTATAAAGGCAATGCCTTCCCAGTTATCGGGATTTTACGCCTTTGGTGCTAGTCGCCAACCCCTGGCCTATGGAAGGCGGGCTTGGGGTAGTCACGACACGGGCCCCGAGGACGGGTCGTGACAAATTGGTATCAAAGGAGTTCGGTTCTACCGCAGAACTTATAACTCTGATCTTTCTTTCTGTGAAGCGATAGTGTTAAGGGTACCGAGTGTGGTTTTCAGTTCAGGGAGTCCAGTGTTGGTGCGGGCGGCCGACGTATCCATACACCAGGACCCTGACAACTGATTTCCGACTTTGTGCACGAAAACACTGATTGCGTGTGTGTTTTCAAAGGTTTTTCCCCTTAAAACAGCTCAAACCAGGTCAGCTCACCAGGTATAATCGTTAATCGTGTTACGTTGTTTCTTCAGGATGGCCCCACGACGGCAGCCAGTTAGGGTTCCGAGAATCGAACGTGACGACAGCCCACCGAGCGACGAGGCCTCGGTGCAGGGCCCTTTGTCAGCAGTGGCACCGGCGGTAGCTCTACCCGCCGAGCCCCCGATGCTTCCAGCAGCAGCCGCTGACGATGCACGTCGCCTCAGCGCACTGCATGAGTTTCAGCGCCAGCGACCGCCCAGGTTTCGCGGGGAGACGGATCCCCAGGCTGCAGAGGACTGGCTGGAGGCAGTGGTACGAGTGTTTAGGCTAGTGAGGACACCAGCAGACCTCATGGTGATCCTCGCTGCGAGCCTACTACACGCAGCAGCAGGTAGGTGGTGGAGCCACTTGTTTCAGTTTTGCGATGAGATGGAATTCGCATGGGAAGACTTCGAGACCTTCTTCAGGGTGGAGTTTGTGCCAGTATCTCTACACCCCGAGCGTGTACAGGAGATTCTGTCTTTGCCGCGTGTTTTTCGATCAGAAGCCGAGTCATCTGTGGGCAGTAGACAGATGATGCAGAGGTCCAGGAGGACTAGACCAGCAGTTGGGCGATCTCGGGTTTTAGGACCAGTGGTGCAGGGCACCCGGAGTGGGAACAGAGCTAGCCGTGCAAGGAGCAGGTTGTGTTACTCATGCCGCGGAAAGGGTCACCTGGCACGTGACTGTCCGACTCCTCGATCCGCAGGCTTGGAGGGAGCCACCGAGGTTGAGGCAGCGACAAATGCTGGAGCTCTGGGAGTAGGTGGACAGGGGAGGAACTAGTGGATACGTCTTTTGTACTTCTAGTTCCATGTTGATGTTGCTTTTATGTAGCGTCTTGTATTATGAGCTGCAATAATAAAAGACGCATCCTTTGTGATGTTTTCATTCCTGTCCTCTTTTGTGATGTTACTAAGAGGTTCCAGTTGACTGTTGACTTGACCCTCACTTGTGAGACATCTACTGGAGGAGACCAGTTACCACACACTGATGCCGACAGTGTGACTCAACCCTTGGAGGCGAGAGTAACGGTTGGATCTCTTAGTAGTAGCGTCGAGGCCTTACGATGTCATCCTTGGTATGGATTAGTATCATCCATGTTAGGATTGACTGTTTTAGGAAAAGAATGTGGTTCATCCAGGGGATGAGACCAGGTTTCTCTTATCGCCAAAGAAGAAATCTCGCAGCTCTTGTGGGACCAGAGATGGTCCGGGCCACGTCAGAAGAGGTCCATGTCATCCAGGAGCGGATGAGGAAAACACAGAGCCGGCAGAAGTCTTACGCTGACAGGAGGCGGAGGCCACTGGAGTTCGAGGATGGCGACCACGTCTTCTTGCGGGTCTCACCTCGACGTGGTATTCGGAGATTTGGCCGAGGCGGCAAAATATCTCTGCGCTTCAACAGACCCTTCCAGGTCCTCAGCAAGGTTGGCGAGGTGGCTTATCGCCTGACTCTACCACCTCAGTTGCACCGGGTGCACGACGTCTTCCACGTTTTCCAGCTGAGGAGCTTGACGTTGACGATGGGGTGACTTTTACGGAGGTCCCGGTGGAAATAGAGGATCGACAGGAGCGGGTCCTACTTGGATGATCGATTCCTCTTATGCGCAACAGATGGCGGCACGGGAATCTCCAGGAGAACACATGGGAGCGGGAGGCTCAGATGCGTGCTCAGTACCCTCTTTTGTTACCCTAGTTTTTGTTGTATCTGTACGGGGACGTAAAGCCCTGAGGTGGGAGTAATGTAAAGACCCGTAAAATTCAAGGGAAATTTTTTTTCTTAATTTTCTTTAGAATTTTACAAGAGCGCGGTTTCAGACGGCACCTGATTCCGAGGCCCGGAGTGCCCGGAATTAATTTCCGAAGTTTGGCTCGGGTACGTTCAGTGAACGAACGAGCGGGAATTACTAACTTTTGATCCGGTGCTCGGAATTGAAATCCGAGGGCACCGATGAACTCGCAGCGCCGATATTCGCTTAAAGAGACCTTTTCGGGAGTTGCGTTTGTTGCGGGTTGAAAGTTAATTTTTGAGGGTTTAGGTTGAGTTAAATAAAATTTGTGTAGAACAAATTTTATTTTAACTTCTTAAAACCTCTCAAAGGAGGTTGGAAGTGGGACCCACACCCACTTAACCTCCCTTGGGAGGATTAAGTGTGGTGGGGCCCACACGAACCCCCACCTTTTCAACTCCCCACTCTCCCTCTTAATGGCTTGACAAGTTAACTTATATTTAATTATACAATTCATGTATATTAAATAAGTGAGTTAATTTTGGAGTTATCCATTTTGAATTTCAAACCTTTGAAATTCTTGTGGTTAAGTTATGAAATAATATAAGTTAAAGCTTATATTATTCTTTGAGTTTCTTTTACCCTTGGGAGGATTTCTTGAGAGCTTTGGAAGCTTTTCTTCTTCTTCTTCAACTCAACGAAGAACCCGAAGAACGTCGTTCTTCAACGAAGAACTTCTCCGCCGAAGAACACGATCCATCCGCGACGCCGTGTCCGCGACGCGACGTACGTCTTCCGCGTCATCTCTTCCGCGACGGTTTTCCGCGACGAACGCCTTCGATAACGACTCTTCCTCCGACGTCAAAGGAATCGACACCGATATTCCACAACTCCGTCACCGTGCGACTATCGAGGTAGAGATTCTTGAGTTCGTTGTTCTCTTTATAATTTGACTTTCCTCAAGACTTGACGAGGAACACCCTTTTTCCGACGAAGAACGCCGCACCGCTCTTCTTCGTCTTTGGTGTCAACGAGAGAGAACACCGCACCTTCCTCGGACAACCTTCGTCGGCGTACGGGGATTCGCCAACGACGTGCCTCTTCGGACGCGTCTCTTCGTCAACGGAATTGACGAACGACTACCGCGACGCCCGATCTCCGCGACGTCGACTTCCGCGGACATAGTCAAATCCTCGAACTTATACCCGAGGTAGGGGTTGTTGAATTTCTTTTGGATTCCTCTTTTTTTTTTATTCTTGATCGTGCTTTTAGCAAGATTAACGTGTGACATGTTTTTCTTTAAGTTGCGTTATTATTGTTAACGCGAGGGGGGGGGGGGGGCGGACCGCACGAACACGGCCGAACCCCCCTCCAACGTTCTTGTTTAAATTCTTGCGTTGGAAGCAAAGTGGCGTGGTGCCGTCGCACCACGCGGTTTGCCGTGCGATTAATTTACGCAACGCCGTCGCGCTTCGCCGAGGAGAGACTTCAAGAACGCGACGCCGTCGCGCCGCGTTGGGAGGATTCATGGCACGGCGAAAGGGGCGCGGTGCCGTCACACCGCGCCGGACGACGAAGACCGCGGCCGGTTCCGGGCCGCGGCGGGACGAGTAGACCGCGGCCGGTTCCGGGCCGCGGCGGAAGGAAAGACAGGCGGCCGGGCCGCCGGCGTCGGAAGTCGAGGGCGGGACTGGAAATTCCGGTCCCGTTGGTAAAAACCGGCCGGCCAGCGGGCCGGCCGGATGTCATAAAACCGGGGGATTAAACCCCCGGCCGGTTCTTCAAAACCCCCTCTTAATGAGGGGGGCGGTTCAATTAAAGGAGGGGGGGGCAAAGCCCCCCCGGTTCGTCCAGCCGGCCCCCACTTGTGGGGGCCGTTTTTTGGCAAAGGCACGGCTCAAGGCCGTGCCGCCTTGATCAATCAGCGGGGGCAATCAAGCCCCCCGCGTGCTGCCACCCCGTGCGGCGCCCGCCGCCGCCAGCGCGGCCCGCCGCCACCGCCAGCGCGGCCCGCCGCCGCCGCCACCGCGGCCCGCCGCCGCCGCCGTGCCGCCCGCTGCCGCCGTTGCCGTGCCGCCCGCCGCCGCCGTCCGCCGCCGCCGCCGCCGGCCGCCGCGCCGCCGCCGCACCGCCCCGGGGGGGGGGGGGGGGGGGGGGGGGTCGGGCCGGGTCGGCCCGGACCCGGACCCCCCGTTTCGAACCTGATTTGGTTTTTGGCTCATAACTTGAGCCTCGGACCTCCGAATGACGAACCGTCTGCGGCAACGCGATCCTTGGATCGAGTCGGTCGTTTCGATATATCGCACTCAAGGTTTCGGGTTACTTTGAGTTAGGTCGGGTTGGTTCGTTCACGAAACCAACCGGGCCTTCGGAGCGGAAACGCTCATATCTTGAGCCACGAACGTCCGATTGACGCGCCGTCAGTCGCGTTGTGTTCCTCTTAGTGAATCGGATCTTTTGGCATACTCCGCCCGAGGTTTGGACGCAGGTGGAGTACGGTCAGGTTGGTTTTTCCTTAAAAACCAACCGGGCTCCGGAGACGAAAATGCCAATAACTCACAGACCGGGCGTCCGATTGACGCGCCGTCTGTTTCGTTGACTTCCTCTTGATGAGACGGAACTTTTGACATACTCCGCCCGAGTTTTGGATGCAGTCGGAGTATGGCCGGGTTGGATTGTTCCCGAAATCCAATCGGGCCCCTGGAACGGGAAAGTTGATATCTTTCAGACAGGACGTCCGCTTGACGAGCCGTCAGCGGCATTGGTGGTTACGTTGAGTAACGGTCCCTTTGAGTTTACCCTATGGGAGTTCGGGGTACAGTTGAGATACGGCCGGGATTGGTTCGCACTCGAAACCAACCGGGCCCCTGGGACGAAAAGACTATTAACTCACAGACCGGGCGTCCGATCGACGCGCCGTCTGTTGTGTTGAGACCCCTGTGACGAGACGGACCTTTGAGGCACTTCTTCGTGGGACTTTGTGATACTTAGAGTATCGACCAGTAGCTCGTGGAGCGGACCCTCCCGGAGACGAGCGTGCAGAGTACGGAGACCGTGTAGCCGGCTGAGACCTGACGACTGCTTGACCGACTCGACTTGGAGTGAGTCGACTAGCCCAGTGGACGGAGCGCCCGGTACTTGGCGGCAGACCCACGGCGGACGGAGCGCCTGGTAGTTGGCAGCAGACCCGCGGTACTCGACAGGAGGAGTACCTCAGTAGGCTATCTGGGTAGCGCCCGGTATTTGGCAGCAGACCCTCAGCGGACGGAGCGCCTGGTAGTTGGCAGCAGACCCGCAGTACTCGACAGGAGGAGTATTTCAGCAGTCCTAGGTTAGTGAGCGGCAGCCTCGGAGTCGTGACAGGACCACTGTACACTCTAGAGACGGAGCTCTTCAGCAGTTACGGTTTTGATAATGAAAATCCTGGTTTGAGCTGAGACTTTTGACCTTGTGTTTACTTCATGATTGAGATGGGTCACTTGCTAACTTTGGTATATGTATGGGCATATACCCGAGTAGTGGTTATCCGTCGATTTCACAATCCTTGTGTTTCCTCATGATTGAGATGGGTTACTTGATAACTTAGGTATATGTATGGGCATATACCTAAGTAGGGTTTATCTGTTGAGATCTTCTTGTGTTTATCCTTGTTGGTTTTAGTGAGACCTTGAGGGTCTCGGGGTCCCTACTGAGTATCGTTATACTCACCCCTGCACGGGCTATGCCCGCACCTCGTTGTGTTGGTTGCAGACGACGGCCAGTACTGGCAGAGGCCGAGTGTTCGAGGACTGGACGGTACCTGGAGGTGGACTATACGACGAGGCGGTACCCAGAGGCAGACCACTGGGCGGGTCATACTTGGAGCAGACGGTGGGACCCGAGGAGCAGAAGAGCTATCTGTACCCACCCTTCAGGTGGGATTTCCAGTGGACATCTCAGCGTAGCAGCTTTACTTTTCAGTCGTTGTTTTCCCTTTCGAGTTGTACTTTACAGTTGGGCTTGTATTTCCGGCCCCTTTTACTTTTCAGCTCTTCTTTTTGTACTTAGTGTTTTACTTCCGCTTGTACTCTGTGGTACTTGTTTTCTTTATAAAGGCAATGCCTTCCCAGTTATCGGGATTTTACGCCTTTGGTGCTAGTTGCCAACCCCTGGCCTATGGAAGGCGGGCTTGGGGTAGTCACGGCACGGGCCCCGAGGACGGGTCGTGACATGTATGATTTTCTTAAGTGAATTCTAGATGATGAAGGCATGTTCTCAAATCAGGAGGCTATCAATATCTTCATTCATGAAGAAAACAAGGAACAAGATTACCCATTAGTGAAATATAATAGACATAATGTGCATAACTAGATATTCATGTCTAACACAATTTACCTCATATTCGAGGATTCAACCATTCAGATAGTTTGGACCTGTAAAAATGGGGATAGTCTTATTTCACAAGAATCCAATTCTTAAGGGACCATATATAAGATCATTCTAGTCTCACTAAATATTTTTTATTGGGATTTCAAATAAATGTTTTTGGATGAATAATATCCTGATAATTATATTATTACATAAATAAATTTTAGTTTTATCAATTTTCTTGATTATAATGGGAATGAAAATACCAACAGACAATATCTGATTATTTTTTTATTGTGAAGATTCACATATGGTTCGCCATTATTGTTTCATCTAATTTATTTGTAAAGGAATGGGGTTTTTTATTGACCCACCTTTAACACCTTTCCTAGAAACTAAAAATTGTTCCTCCATCTGTAGCTAGGAACATACCATCATTTGAAATTCATGTGGTAATAGGGGTTTTCATGACTTGAGGTTCTTGGGGTAATTCATTTTCCGAGAGTATGGGAGGTTGGGGTCATCAAACACTTTGGGGGGTACCATTGCATCTGACATTGCTCCCTTATATATTTATAATATTTTCTTGTATCTCTTCCAATTCATAATATGGAATGAGTAACCCTAACAATTTTCTTTATTGGTTAATTCTAAAATTATATAAATAAAGGGAGTCTCATTGATGATATGAGGGTATTGTGGTATCATTAATGAATCCATATGTATTTATCTAAGGTGCTCCATCCATCTCAATAACTTTTATTAATGACTTTATGTGTTGATGTTTTATGACCACATGCTTCTAAACATGGTGTCACTTGAATTGGCGGTTTATATTAAGATGAGTAGATTGATACATTATGAGGCATCCAACATATCACTGTTATTATATGAATTGAAACCCATTTATTTCATCATCCTAGTGCTATTTAGAATCATTTAGAGAAGACATATGTTTGAGAACTAATACAACAAATTTTTTATCTGTGATCCCACAAAGATGGCCTACATATCCTAGTTATGGTATGAATCAATGTCATTGTAGTTCAATAACACCATTAGGAATGACCCCAAGGTATATAACATTATATTAGAGGTGTTCAAACCATACCACTCATCGAGGATTACATATTGGGATTTCCCTAGTGACTATAAATTCATGAATCCCAATGAGTTGTTCATTGAATCACCCTAAGCCCATAGGAGCTATGATCTGTGTGAGAAACAAAGTGCAACAGACGATAAGTCCCAAGGTGTATATATATAGGACTTCCATACTAGGATAGTATAAATGTGTTTGGTATATGGAATTGGCCATGATAAGGTGTCCTATATCTCATAGTTATGGTTGGAATCAGAGTTTTCATAGTTCATTTAACCTTTTACGTGCTGATAGGATATGGTGGATAATCACACAAGTTAATATTGTTCTCGCCTTCAAGGATTCAAGAATACTAGGGGCTGATACTAAGTGGAATGACCCATTAATCCAGGACACACCTCATGATTTTAGTAGTTGGCGGTTATGCATTGAGGTGAACCTTTTAACCCATGGGTGTATAGTGTAGATGAAATGATCAATGAAACACCCTATCTTCACGTGATCCTTTCCCATTATATGTAAAATGGGTTATAAAGTAATTGATATCATTAGTTTGGAAAAGGGGATTATGTACAGGTATTTCTTTGTGTAATCAACATGTTTCACAGACATCAAGGAGAGGTGCATACATATCGTTAATATGGAATGAATCATATTCATAATAGTTCCCTTTATATTTGAATCAAACACTGGGGTTTCTTGGGATAATCATAAAAGAGATTAATACTAAATGACAGGAGGCCTAATAATTTTAAAAATGATAGGAATCTGTGTTTTCATATTTCCCCTTATATCAAGTCTTACACACTGAGGCATCCCTTATAGTTGGACATACACCCTGAGGATTGATAGAGGTACCAAATCCTTGGATTCCCTTGGGCACGACAATCTTGTCTTGAGGATGTCACATATCCTAGTTGAATATCCCAAGGGGAATCCCATGTCCCGATTGGATTATCCTAGAATCCATCACATGAACTTTCGTGACAGATGTTTCGGTGTCTCAAGAGTCGGTGAGACATCATTCGATGGATGTTGTGTTTCTTGGATGACATCCCTAGAGCTCATCATGAGACCTGGTCATCACATATAGAGGGAATCACAGGTCAATGCTGACATTCCATGAAGTTTTCACAGGACCAGGCTGACAAGCCTAGATGTAGCAACTCGACTTTACTAAAATGAGTGAACACCTTCATATGATTTAGGTGACATATCTGAATGACATCATACGACTCAAGTGATAGTCCTAGAGGGCTTCGTGAGACCAAAGTGGTTTGCCTTATGGGACCATATGACTTTCTCAAACAAGTCTTAAGGACTTCACATGTCTAAGATAGCGTGTTGATGGAATATCATCAGATCTACATGAATTTTCATGGTTCATTCCCTTGTCCTTGTATGACTCAAGGGAAGCGCATGATGGCCAATGAGTAACACTTTCATTTACGTCTTCCAATTTTGATCTTGGTCTTAGGCCTTAAATTTTGAATACCTTGTTTCTATTTAGTATTAGTTTATTTTATGTATCACATGATCTTAAAGACCTGTGGAATGTTATTTTAACCCCTTCGCAGTATCCCTTAGTGTAATCTTTGTCTGGTCTCTTAAAGTTCCTTATGTGTTGTGTTTGATCACTCCGATCGATTACTCTTATATTTCACATCAGAATGTAAGTCAGTTTCATGATCGATTACTTTGAGAATCATACATCGATTCTTGGTGGTGAATTTATAAGCATCCCCACCTCAGATACTCACCGATTTTTGTAGTTGATCTTTCATGGATCTAGGCTGGAGTCAGAGAAGTGGGCTGGCACATACAGTTTTGTCAGTATTTTCCATAGAATGTTATGAGGTTGTTTCCTAATTTTTAATGGAAATGAGTCTATTTATTCATGACACCATTTATTTGATTATATACAATTAATGGGGGAATTTTTTGAGTTTGGAGGAATTTTAATTCAATCTTCATCTGTTCTTGTGTAAATTCCCAATGGCCTTTGTGAGGTCCAAGGTTCCTATTGAAAGGAATTCAAGAGATGCTAGGTGACATGTCTAGGGAATTCTTCGAGGCAAGAATTATTTGTATAGGGGTCTCCCAAGACCATGCGGTATAAATCTATAGAATTTCATAATTTTTTATGATCACGAGTAATTAATGTATCCTCTCTCTTTAATCTACTTAGTTTTTTAAAAAAAAATATTTTGGGTCATTCTAATTTTCATTAGTTCTGTCAAGGGAATTTAATCGAATTTTTTATGATGACTCTCATGAAAAATATGGAACATTATGGGGTATGCAAGAATATTTTTTGATAACTCTATCAATTTTTCTTCAGATCATCGAAAGAGAAAGTGAAGTGTTTCATGAACATTCCTATGGACATATGTGAGGCATGAATGACATGCCAACGGGCATTCTTGAGATGAGGCAGATGTGTCTCTGAGGTCTTGTGATGCCTCTAAATTATCCAAGGGAATTCCAAATTTCCTTCATAGATTGTTATAACCATTATAATTCTCTACATTATACCGATTTTTTTACTTTACAATGGTTTGGTAGATATAGGAATTTTCATTAGTAATGTCAATAACATTTACTCGACTTAAAAAAGATTCCTCCCGTAACCAATTTGGTATATATAGTGACACATGATCCTTCCATCAATAAATATATATATTGTTTCCTTAGATAACTGAAAGGGAATGTGTAGAGTTACTTGGACATGCCCGAGGACTACTGGGCAATGAATCTAACATTCCAAATTGATTTCATTAGATAAGGTGGACATGACTCTGAGTTCTTGTAGTACTTTTGGTTCCCTAGGGGTGCGCCGTTTATCCTTTAGGGATTGTGACTATATCACTCCTACACCAATAACTACTATGATTTATTTAATAGAGGTTCAAGAGTATTGTGATATTTCATAAGTATCATCGAGTAAATTTATCATTTTGAATGATTCCATGTTGCATAAGCTTTGTGTCCACTAGTGATATCTTCCTTTGGATATTATTACCATTATTTATCAGGGAAATTTTGGATTGGGTTTTAGTAAACATCTAATGAAAACTGATGTGTCCAAGGGTACTCATTCATTTTTCACAATGTGGCCATTGGTTATTTGGAGAGCCATCATGAGATTGGAAAGGGTCACTCCAGGGGATTCCATGGGATTATTTTCCCATTATCTATTGGAGTGGAATTTTAACATGACCCTGAGTGGGTCACACAATTACGAGTATCTTATAGGCTCATTTATTCCACAAGTCTCATTTCCGTTCATTTTTTTGGTGATTTTAATTCCCATATATAGGAATTTATTCCATTTAATATATTTTAATAATTATTATCAAGCCATAAAAACTATGTAAAAGTTTTTATACAGAAAACATTATTTTCACCCATAAGAAAATATTATCATATATTGATATATTCCTTTTCTATAAACACCATTTTTCAAAAATGAAATTTCTATAACAATGGAACTGCGCTTTTTAATTGAAAATTTTAATTCTTATAGTTGATTTAAAAATTCAAGTAATCTTTAACTATGTGGGAACTTTTTTTCTGATCATATAAGTTAAAATTGTACATCCCATCTTTCTATTTCGAAAATTTCAAATTACTCAACAATAAAATTGATTTTGAATCCCTTTCCAATAATAGCTAAATGGATTAAAATTTCATTTATAATTATTTTATATCCATCTAAATATGTCCATAATATTATTTTAAAAATATGGACTTCGAAC
Source organism: Viscum album (assembly GCA_963277665.1). Taxonomy (NCBI): domain Eukaryota; kingdom Viridiplantae; phylum Streptophyta; class Magnoliopsida; order Santalales; family Viscaceae; genus Viscum; species Viscum album. The sequence continues at coordinate 1,865,957,417 of OY728120.1, read as the reverse complement.
AATAATAGTGTTTTATGGTAAACATTGGAAGTTGATTATTTAAAATAGTGTCCCTTACCTTAAGTCAAACTCATTACATACGTTCTTCTTCATCCAAAACAATAAAAATAAATTAATTATTTACATTATTGATAACATTTTTGAATATTATTATTCCTTTTATATTAATTATTGACATGTTATAAAAATACAAAATCAATAATTTTCTCATTTGATGTCTTTATGATATTTAGTTCCTAATCCAAAAATAACATAAATAGGTTGAATATGAAAAAATATATCACTCACCATCCACATACATAATTTTAATAAAGACATAGTTATATAATTTATTAAAAAACTAAACTTTTATAAAATATCATAAGTTATGGATATGAAAAATTAACTACATTACAATCATGGTGATGGTTGGGTTTACATGCCCATGAGTGACATTTCCATATAACAATGATCATTATAAAATTAATTTATTCATTATTTTAATTTTACATAATGATATAAATATCAAAAGAATATAATTAATTCTATAATTATAATTATACTAATAATCCATGTGAAGTGTGTATGGGAAACAAATCACATTGCTTTATAGAGGCGGTAGTTCACTCGTACACATGGGAGAAATTATCATTTTTCAATAAGTATAAAGGTAATATGATAAATGATATATTATAATTCCAGAATGAAATATAAGAATTTAATAGAATTTATGAACATTATTTACATCATTATAATGAATTCAGGGGAGAATGTGATGGAAAACAATCACATTGGTTTTCTAGGTAGTAGTCTACCGAACATAAGAACAATGTTTTTTTTCTCATTTGATAGATTAGGAGATGGATATAAGTCATGAAGTTAACAAAAATACATATAACTATATAGAATATATTAGTGTTATTGTTGTTTAATTTTTTCAATATATTTAGTTTTTGTTGAAAAAAAATAAAAGTAAAACATCTAGCCAAAAACTTTACATATTCATTAGAAAATATTCTTTTATTAACATGTTAAAACATATCATAATTATAGGATTACAAAGATAATTCATAGAGAACATTTTTAATGATTTTATAAAGTTATATGACAATATAATAAATTTAACAGGGCGTTTATGTGTGAAAAAAACGAGAATAAGTGGTTCCCTTTTATAATAGAGGCATTGGAGGCAGTCGTGAAATTTACTATAATATTAATTTCTTATGTAATAATTTTAATATAATAATGTATCAAAATTTATGTGATTAATATATAATATGTGGATTAATTAAAATTATGCCATATAATTATTTTTTTGAAACTTTTTATACCACTCATGTACCAATATCTTTTTTAAACATCATTTTACTTTTTCCCACTTACCATGATAAAATAATTTACACTATGAAGGTCATTGTGCGTACAATAAATTTTGAAAAATACTATCAATGGAAAATAGTATATATGTATACCCGTAATTTAATAATGTTTCCAATTATATGATTTTTAGGAATTTTATTTTATTAAATAAAATATTATATCCATAAAATATCAATAATGTTTATTTTCGTACTTTTCATTTACAATGAATTTTATAACATCTAGAAATGAAATGAAATTTCAATAATGTATTTCAATAAATCCAAAACAAGTTATTATTTTATATAAAGTTATCAGGACATATTAATTCTTTCAAATTATAATACTTTTTATATTTTTAATATCATATATTATATTTTTTCTATTAATTTAATAATCACTGCATATGTGTTGTTTATGAATTTTGTGTACATGATTATTAAAATAAATAAATACATTTACATGATCTTGATAAGTAGTATTTATTTTAAAATATCATTTATTACCTATCATATACTCTATTTATACCATTTTTATAATATAATAATTTTTACATACAAATGTTTCACATTTTTGACTTTTCATTAATTTAATATTTAGAATGGTCATAATCACATCATAGTTTCAGAAATAAAAAATATTAAACAAGTTTGAAATAATTTTAAATAAAATTAGTCATACATTAGAATTGAAACTAGTTTTATTGAATTTTATAGTCCTTATCATTTTATTTATATATTTTATTAACTGATTTAGCCTTTATTATAGTATCAAAATTACATACTCACTAATTATATTGAACAAAAAAAATAAAACTATTTATGAAATTTAGACTACATAATTAAAATTATAGAATCCATTATTAATCATTTAATACATAAAACTAGATGAATATAGTTTAAAATTAAAATAGAAAAAAACGACAAACAATGTTTCTCAAAAAAAATACCTTTTTAAATTCAAAATTTTTTAACAATAAATTCCATAATAAAACGCATTTTAAAAACCATAAAAGTATTATTATTAAATAATTGGATATAATTATATTTCCAAACCATTCAAAATTATAATTTTGTTTTGTAAATCCATTTACTGAAAATGTTGTTTACAATAAAATATAGTACTCTTCCTTATTAATAAAAATAAGCCATTTCTAAAAAAAGGAAAATTTTGATATGAAAAATTAATAAATTATATAATTATAATAAAACGAAAATTTAAAATTATTGAGAAATTAATAATTTTATTAACTCACTGAAAACTAAAAAACCAATTTTTATATAAAAATTATTTGTAAAAAATAAAATATCTTTTAATAATTTATGTTATTTGATAAACATGTATTACTAATGATTAATAACACTATATACTTCATAACATATTTAGTTCAATTTATTCAATATAATTAATGTTTTATGTTATAATAATTTAATTTAAATAATAGTATTCTATGGTTCGTTTGTGCTCATTGTTGCAAGTCATGTATGTTATCAAATATAGTCCTCCGGTTTTATTAATAATCACCAAAAATGTTAAATAAAAATTCATATTTTAAATAGTGAAATGAAAAAAAAATCTTATGGAATAACAAATTACATAGTTTCGATACATGAAAAAATTAGTGGAGAATGAAACAATTATCCTATAAGAGAAAAAAAATTCAATAGGACTGATAAAGAGTGATAGAGGACAATTTCTAGAGAATGTTAACTTATAAAAAATTGCACATATGATACTTGTAAAGAGGATATCAATTATTTATAAATAATCATATTAGAATATCATTTTTTATTTATGTTCCTTTTATAAATATTTATGGAATATATTTACTGTAAGTTATAATATAATAATAATATATACTTAATTTATAATTATAATTTCACCCTCAATCCCATTTCCACAAGAATATCATCTTTTTTTTGAATCAATTATTATTGATGAATTTATCATGCCAGGTATAATAGAAAAAAATTATAATGAATTAGATATCTCTCAAAAATAATAAATAATTATTCCTAATATATGTAGGTATTGAAAACCCCCAAAATTGTTAGAAAAACATAAGATAACTACCCAAAATGAACAAAATATCTCATTAATGTAATACAACAAAAAAACAACCAAATTTCATCTCAAATTTCATTAATAATTAATTTAATTAATTAATTTAAAATGAATCAATATTATGACTGGAAAGTAATAAATTAATTAACTTTTCTTCCATGATAAATTCTCATTTTCATATTAATAACATAAATCAATCATAAACTCCCAAACAAAAAATTCATTAAACATAGTCATAGAATGTTCAAAGTATTCTATACATTAAAAAAAGACATGAATTGGCATAAATAAACCATAAAATAGATTATTCTTTCAAAATATAATTCAACCATTAATCCTAAAAAATTACCAAAAAGATATGTCCTCCTTAATCATAAAAGGTACCCAAAATAGTGAACATATTTGAAATAACTATACCAACTTGATCATCAAATAGTATATGATTCTAATTTTTATATACATAAAAAATATGATCTAAAGTCAGTCATGTTTTATAAATTTAATATAGGTAAAGAATTCATTCTATAAATATAGATATATAGATAGTCATGAAATCAAATATATCATTTTACATGATTCCCAATATCAAAATACTAAACATTCATGTCCATTATAGAATTTCAATTTCCACGTGAGTAGGAATATTTGATACATTGATATAAAATGAAAATGATACCATCACAAAATTTTTTTTGACAACTGACAAGATCTTAGATAAACCAATAAGCTTCTTGTAGGTGATTTGATTACTGAATATGTGGTCAAAATCATTTCAAAATAATTTCCTATATTATTGATAATCAAATAATCATAAATTAATAAAAAAATGTTATAAATTATTTATTTTCTTTCATGATGATATTTTACATTTATATTTTGAAATGATCATCAATTAGTAATGAAAATGTATATTAAAATGAAAATAATTCATATGTGTAAGGTCTATACAAGAGAAATTATATAATACTCTAATCCATAGACAATATTATACCTTTATTGACATATTTGAAACCCAATTCACCATAATAAGAACCATAATTCGTCATAACATAAAAAAATAATTCTTATATCAATTTTTAACATATTCTCAAAGAACATCCTATTATCAAATGTTATCTAAACCATGTATTGATACCAACTATAATGACCACAAATAAAAAATTATATATTCTAGTAATTTTATACAATAACAATAATAATTTCATTCCCAAATAGGTTTTAGGTTTATTTAAATTAGGAATTATGTTTAAGATCACACACAATACAACCATACACTACATGTAGAAACTTCTACATCGTATAATTATTTCATATAAAATAGAACATTTTAAATTGATCACATTTTTTTTTATAGAATATCATCACAAATAGCATCTTGTTCACATGCTTACCCATAAAATTATTGAAAACCATATGGAATGAATATCAAAAAATTGAATGACCCCAAAAATATCATTGAGGGACATAAAATGGTTTAAATAAACTATTTATCCATTATTGATTATAATAAATTTTTGAAAAATAAAAAATATGCTAAAAAACATCCTAACAATTAAATCAACATATATACCCAATTATTTTTATAAAACATTACATATGAAATCATAAATAAAAAATAAACGTCATAATGATTCTTTCAAATAAAAAAACCCATAGTATTTTTTTACGATGTTATACTTTTCAATTTTTAAAAGTAGAATACAAATTCCTTCCAACAAGAGGTCATTTATATAAATTTAGAAATCATAATATTCCTATGAAACCACATAGAAAAAATAGATAAATACATTAAGTTAGCTGGGTAACCATTTTTTTATTACACTTAAAAATTAGATAAACTCATCTTTTACAAATATAATAACCTTTATAGTTACATATAAAATTACTATCATCACTACAATTGAAATAACCATCGTAGTATATTCCCTTAATCTATATAGATAAACCTAAATCATTAACTCCATACCTTTAAAATCTGAATTATAGATATATAATGGGCTCACACAAACAATAAAAACAATATAACCACATAAAGTCAAAAAAACTACCATTAACCATATTTGACTAAAAAAAATTGAATAATATAAAATTTATTCATATAGATAAGAATTTTTTTTCATATATTGATATATTCCATTCAATTATGAAATTTTATTTAAAAATAAAAATTTTACAAAAAATTTATGTATTGGTTTTCATAGAAAGAAATATATATTCTTTTAATGGTATCAAAATATAAAATAATTATTTTTGAAGATGGAAATTTCATTATCTCTTTATACATTATAAATAAAAAAAGTCATTATTAATTTTGTAAAATATATCAATTCCTTATTTTAAAAAATACAATCAAAACCATTGTTCAAAATTCAGAAAGGAAATAAAATTAAATTTTTAATTATTTCTTGTACATAAAAAAAGTCTATAAAATTAATATTTAATTATGAACATTAATTAAATTGGATTTTAAGGGTAAAATTGAATGATGTTTTTTAGAAATAATGTCTCTAACATTAAATCTGGATCATCATGTTGAATATGTGTCTTCATGAATAATAAATATAAGAAAATTATTAACAATATTGAGAAGATTTATCAAGATTATTATTAATTTATCTCACTTATTACAATGTCATTAAAATTACTTAATTATTTATGTTCAGATCATTTTTTATGATGATATTCTGTTTATAAGTCAAAATTGACTTTAATAGGTAGAATACGGTAAAATAAGTCATAAAATAACCATATCAATGTTAATAACAATGAAATAAATATCATTTTAATACTGAACATATACATTAATAACCAATCATAAAATATTGTAATCAAAAATGGTCAAGGATATAATCATGGATATTGTAGGTCGTATGTATGCATTAGAATCATTTCCACATCACAATGATCATTATGGAATAAAGGTATGTATTATTTAATAATTAATGAATGGTAATAATATCATGAAATCTTGTTTAATTGATTAAATAAATTGATGTTTAACATACATGTGAAGTGATGGTGAAAAACGAAGCACATTACTTCGTGGAAGTGTTTCTTCCCATGTACCCAAAAATGAAGATAAATTTTTTTTGTGAATGGAATGTTTAGAAGGTAAATTATATATGGTATTTATATATTTATAAATAATTATTAATATACTATATAAACATTTAATTCATAATTATAATCCATATTTGAGATATGGTGAAGGAAAAGACTGACAACAGTCAGCGAGGCTATAGTTATCCGTACACTTGTATGATTGTTTCATATCACATTTGAAGGAATAATATATGAATATATGTTATTATATTAACATAATAAAATATAAGTATATATAGGATAATTTTTTTTATTATTTTATCATAGCTAAGGAATATATGAAGTAAGTAGGGAAAAAATAATTTTAAAATAATTGGTTAAAAATTGTACCTCTTATTTATAGATTATATTGTTCATAACACCTAAGACCTTAAAGAATATAATTATACCCAAAATAATGACTATATATCTTGGATATATAACTTATGAAGGGATTTGAAAATATTATTGCCTAAGATATATTTTCAATGGTATAACATTGATATGTGGTTCCCTTTTATAAAGGAGGGGAGGGGCACTGTAAGAACGTTTTATAATATTTTATATTCTAAATTAATTATTATTTAGTATTAGATAAATCCTGAAAATTTTATAAGGTAATACTAGGATGAATCTAGATCTTCTAATAAAATATTTTTTGGACTGATTTGGATATCATTTGTAATATCATATTATGTTGATAACCTTATTCACACATACCATTACAACTTGGTTTTTACACATTGAGGGTTATGATAGTTCATAAAACTATGAAAACATGTAATATATGTTAAAACATATGATAATAAATTTAATTAATATTGTATTTTTAGGAATTAAATATGATTTAATGAATTATTTTTTCATCAAAATATCAACAATGTAATTATTTGAACAATTCATTAATATTTAATTTTATAAAATCATGAAATCAAATGAAATTAGAATAAAATATTTTAATTCTATAATTTAAATTTATATACTGCCTTTTATTTTTGGAAATTTACCCCTAAAATTTACGCTACTGTAAATATTAAAAATACTATTAAATTATCTTTTCATCAAAAATAACAATTATTATGTTAGCATTGTGTAATAATTAAAGGAAATTATACATTATATGAAATTTAAAACAAACTACCCTGATAAATATGAATAATTTATATTTTAAAGAAAACATTTATAAATGAAAAATGAATATAGTTATCCTGATGTTAAAACAATTATATTTATTGAAAACAAGAGTGTGTAATTTGTGAAATTTTATTAATTAAAATATAATAATGGTCATAATCACATCTGAATTTGAAGAGACTGCATATAAATTTAAATTGTGTTTTTATTCAGAAACATAACTCATGAAATTGAATTTATCCTTGTTATTGAATCAATTTATCTAACTTATTTTTATATTATGAAATTTAGTTACATGATTTTTCCTTTACCCCAAAAACCAAATTATTAAATTCACTATTCATATTGACCAAAAATTAAATAAAAAATTTTGAAAAATTTCAATCATTAGAATAAAAATATGGAATAAGTTTTTTTTGATTCAATTAAAGTCACTCAAGGAATTAAATTTAAAAAATAACTATATAAAGAAGACGAAAAACTATTTGGCAATAAAATTTCTTTCATAATATATTTTTTATATTTATATAAAGTATAAAAATAAATTAAATAATAGTTGTTTTATATTAAATTAAAAAGAAATAATTATATAGTTATCCAATTCTAGAGTAGGATTTTACTTTTTATATACATTAAAATAAAACATAGTTTAAAATTAAAATCAATATTTATCATTGGAAATTAGACTTTTACAAAAAATAACAAAACTTCAATGTATATTTTTTGAATATTATTTCACAAATTATATTTTTTTATTCAAAAAGTTTCAAAATGATTAAAATATTATTTATATTTTTCAGTAAATATATAAATAAATACTATTCAATAAGAAAATGAATTTTTGATGAATAGAATGACTAGAAAAAATTCTATGGTTATTTCCTAATCATTAATTAGTCACATGAAATTACATTATATATATAATAATATATTTAATAATATTCATTAATTCTAACTTAATATCAAATATATAATTTCATTATTTAATAATAATATATTGGTGGTCCTTTAAGCTCGGTGTTGCTAATCATGTACAATATTGAATGTAATATATATTTTTCATTAAAAAATATTATTATTAGATAAAATGTTGTCGAAAAATATTCCTAAATTATTGGATTATGGTTATATAATTGAGTACATGTGTATATACCACATTGTAATAGATAAATTATTCACTTTAATGATACTGATTTTTAGGTTATGTGAAATATGTTAAGCCTATGATATAATGTATTGACATATATCAATGTATAATTAATGGTTTTTGGAATACGGGAAATATGTTTTTGATTCACCTACAAAATTTTCATTGGTAGTTTTAAACTCTATAAAGTCATAGTACATTGGGTGAACATTAAGCAATAGGATAGTCAAGACACTATAATTAGGGACCATTATAAGCATTAGATTAGTAGAAAGGTAAACCAAATTCATTTCTTACTCAGAGAGTGAGTAAAAAATAAAAATCGATGCTGCTGATTAAATCATTGACAGTTTAAAAATATGAAATTTATCATGAGTGATTTATTGTTATGGTTTTACATCGTATTTTAATTAAATTATTTGGAAATAAATTGGTCAAATAGAGGATGGAATTGTATGATGTTAGATAGTTTGGGAGTGTTTAATTTATGAATTATATTTATATTCCACAGTATTAATATAACTATAAAAGGACTCCCATAATTTTTGTACATATCATCTATTGGAATAAAAAATTGCATTTTTTCTATAGTCTCGGTGTTTCCACCTGATATTTTATGAATTATTGATTCTGAATAAATGAAATCGTTTTCATATTTTGCATTCCGTGCAACACAAAAATTAGTTTATTTTATTTTAAAGCACTATTTTTGGAAAAAGTTATATATACCAACAAGATAATTGTGCACTAAAATCAAAAAAAATATTACCTTTATTTATATAGAACATTGAATATATCATTCATTATATATATAAATAACATTCCTCAATAGTTTGTGTAAGACCATTGATTGATTGTTTAGCAAACAATAGTATGCTATTAATCTGTTATAATTTAAAATGTTCGGATATAACATAGACATTAAATTATTTATTATGAATATTACTTACTAATTTATGAAAATATATGTTTTTAGTAAATATAATATTAAATCAAATTATACCAATTATTTATAAATTAATATGAAAACTAATTGAATATAAAGGAAAATATTATTGTTGTTATGGTAAATAATACATTTTACCCGAATGAATTTAATTAATTTTAATTTGTGAGTTATATTAATGTAACTTAAATCATATTTATTCAATAATATACACTTGATATTCATCGAATATATTTTTTAGACCTAAGATATGAAGAAAATAAATTTTATTCTTAAAAAAGCTATATTTTTTGAAATGATATTTTTACCATCAATTAATTTGGAACAAAGTATAAATCAAATTTTATAATTTTTATTTATTTAATATGTCAAAATAAAAATCATTTTTGGATTAGAAAAAATTATAACTATGTTTGGATAAATATTTAATATTATTCATTAAGGTTTCATTTTTAATGAATAATAAAAAATATTGAATTTTAATTCGAAAATGATTTTTAATTTAATATAATAATAAGATAATTTATTTATTTTTTTATTTTTTGAAATTTTAATTCAATATAATTTTATATATAAATTTAAAACTTCTCATTGTTACCAATTCTACTTCTAAACCGGATATAATAACATAGAAAACTTTTGATCATTTTTAATTTAAAACCCATCAATGTTCTCCTATTATCGCCATTAATTTTAAATAAATTTCATCATCATTATAATTATAAATTGAAAAAAATTATTAAAAATTTTGTATCAACATAATTTATAATTTATAATATGTTAATATATTTTGACAAAAAATATTATTATATATGATTAAAATAAATTACAATGATTAAAAAAAATTTTGTTTAATAATGTAATAAACATTAAATTTAAGACCCAAAATGGAATAGAAACTTTTTAAACACAGATTATCTATAAATTAATCGTCATTAATCCTTATATAAAATTTATTTATTTGTTTTTTATGAATTGTTTAATCTAGAAGCGTGGGATACAACGAACTTGTTTTCAAAAAGGCATGGTGATTCCTTTCCCTTCCCAAAGAATGGCCACCACCACTCCCTCTTTTTCAATCCTCTAAAACCACATAGGATAGGAAAAATTCCACCCAATAAACATAATAACATCTTTAACTTCATCCTATAATCTTATAATTTTGATGAAAGCAATATTATAAATCCTTTTGTCCCAAACATGCTCGATTAAGAGGTAATGACATATCTCAATCTCCTTATTGAATTTTCTTTCTCCACTGCCAATAATATATTTATTCAACGTATATATAAGATAACCAGTTTCTAAAATATAATATTATGTTTTTATTCTAAGGTTTCACCCTATAATTACACAAACCTCCATGTAATCTGTAACAAAATTACTTCTTTTGTGTACAGAGAAATACCACCCCACGAAACAATGATTATTCATCTTACCTTAGCTACTCTCATGGTGGTAATTTTAATTGAAAATTTATTATAGAAGTAATATATTTTATTTATTATGTATTTAAAATTAATTATACCTTTTACAAAACATAAAAATTAACATTTGATTTGGGGTAAATATGATAACTTGTTTTGATAATGTGAAGACTGCATCCCCCTCAAAGGGATTTTATTTGTTCACACACTATATAAAATGTTCTAAAGATGGGTTTAGGTATTTTATATGATCAATATATAAATTTAGTTTAAATATTATTATATTTTATACATTTAAAAATATATTTAATTTTCATTATTTCATTCAATATGATAATAAAAAGAGAAACATCATTGAGGTGTACAAATGTATTATTGTCTCCACGAATATTGTATTCCATTTCATAAATCCATGTTCTATATATTATTATAATAAAAATATAATAAATAAATATGATATTTATATAGTGTTTTACATTCTTCAAATCGTGATTTATTTTTAACGACCTAAGATATAACAAATTATGATAAATTCGAAGAACAAGGAAAATATTACATGAAGTGAAACATAACCTAAGATTGTGAACGAGAGTTTAATATAAGGTTATAATCAATAAATATATTCTGTTATATATAATAATATGGTTAGTGAAATTAATTATATTACATTTGTTTCTATTATACTAGTGGATTTAATGCGTATGATAAGAGTTAATACACAATGTAGGGGAATTTAATCTTAGTTTTTTGCATGAGATAATTTCTTATTCACCAACCATTCACTTTGGTCTATATACTACCCATGAATGGATTCTATGACACATATAGTAATATTTATTGGTATTTTCATATTCATTGTAGGTTCAATAGGCCATGGTATTTGCGTTCTAATGTTACAAATTGGTAATGTTTTTTTTCACAATTGGACTTCATTGAGACACATGCCATAATATGTGCCTATATTTTTCGATGACGTGTATAAAATTATTTTGAAATGATATCTCATGAATATAATTATTTTCACGATATTTTTGGATTAATCTTATTTCTTTTTCATTTTTTTAAAGGTTGAGGCTGAAGCCTCATTTATTATTAAAGCAATGCAAAGACCTCTTTAAATGGGTAGAGGGAGACCCATTACATAGCCCGAAGGCCCAGTGGGCATTTAGCCTATTAAATTGCCTGTATGCCATTTTTTTGGCCCAAATCCCATTGTGTGAATAGTACTACTACAGTACCTGTGCTTCTATAGTAATGTACAATACCCACCGCCGCTACAATACTCTTCCACAGCTACAGTACCCGTAGTTGCTACAGTGTCACCACTGCTACAATACACTACAATACTGCTATAGTACCTAATCCCAATGGGTTTTGAACCCCCATACATAGAGTATTGTCTAAATTTTTCAATGTGTTATGATTTTATTAAAACATTCTCATCGTTTTTCGAGGTTGTTTATGTTTCTTATTCCTTTAATAAAACCATATAATCCATAAATTATGAACACTCGTGAATTTTCTTATCCTATATTTGTTCATTATATATTCTTTTATTCACAAAATTAATACACACATGTGTACATAATATAGTTAATTATGTTTTTCAAGAAGAATTGAATTAACCCTCTCTTCTGTCAGAAATATTTGTTCCTTGATAAAATTGTTTTTTAAAAATGTTTTCCAAAAATATTATACTATTCATATAAAATCATTAATTTTTTTTTAATTTTTTTTAATTTTACCAATGTTTCAAATGAAATCATCTTATCTCGTTCATAAAGATGAGTTTTTTAATGTTTCTATCATGAAATAGAATGTCTATTTTACCTCATATGACATGAATGGATTTACCCACCTTGAATTCATTAAAGACTCATTTTCCATTTTTAAATGGTCCATTTTTTATTGAATGATTTTCTAATAAAATTTAAAGGAAATGGTTTGTCATATTTTACTATATGTTTGTATGTAATAATGTTTTTCAAAATATTTTTAGTTTTAATGAAGATTTTTCAAAGAATAAAAATTATTTACCTCATGAAGTGTTCTCAATATATCATTCCTGATAATTTTACATTTAATATAACATCCATTGATGTTACTCATTCCATTTAATGAAATGATCCCATAGTTCCTTTTATATTATTTGTTGAATGGTTTATTGTTTAATGGAATTATTCTTAACACACATATTTCACTTTTATGAGTTTTATGATTTTGAAAAGTGCATCTTTGTATGGGTTATTATTTCACGAAGTCATTATGAAACATATATATTTTCATAGTTTTTAATGTGATGAAATTTTAATGATTCAATTTTCACTTTGTGAGTTATGATTTGATGATTATAAAACCTATCTATTGGTATGGGAGATGATATGTTGAATGTTTTATTATATTGTTAGACACGTACAAATGATTTTATTATGATATGGTTGGGACCTATATCTCCCTCCAATGCATTGGATAATTATTAGTTTTATATGATGTCAAATGGTACATTAGTTGTATCGGATTCTTGAAAACAGTATGGAACGTGGGATGTAGCCCAATCATGTGATGAAAAAGGTACATGGGTTGTAGCCCAAGCCTAAATGTAACAAATTACATATGATGTAGACCATGCCTGAAAAAAGAGGGTACACTAGTTATAGCCAAATCATATAAATAATAAGAAACACTTATTATATCCCATTCCTGAAAAAAGTAATTTTCATTGTATATGGACAATTATAAATAGTAAGAGGGTACATGGGTGGTTATTCCAAGCTTGAGGTAGGTAAATGAGTCGTAGCCCAATCCTGGAATGTTTTAGCTATCCTGGAAGGTATTATTGACCTAATATTTCATATTATTATATGAATGCCACAAACACCATGTCTTATTCATATTTTATTCCTACATGACTTATTCTGTTATATATAATATACTCTTTTTATTAGGAATTATAATCTGTATAATGAACTATAATATGCAACATATGATTTTAAATTATATGAAAATCATCCAAACAATTTTTTCCATTTATTCTTAAACATTTATTTTATTTACCTTGACTGAGCATCTGAGATCACTAAATTCTTATATTTAATTCTGTAGGATATGAATAAAAGTTTTAGGTGAAAATACTAAATGGGTTGATATTTATGTGATTTTTTGCTGATATTTTATCTGGATAAATGATTTTGATTCCTTGTTTCCAAATACACTAAACTATTATGAAATTTAAGAATGTATTTTGGTAATATACTTTGTCTTCATCTAATATTATGTATTATCTATGTATGCTAATCCATGTTTTATGTAGTTCATATCAAAGGTAATGTATAGTCATCCTATAGAAACTAGGATGTGAAAAATTTAGTGATATCCCTAGGTATATTTAGATGGATATTTCTGGGGATGTCTTCATTAGTGAGTATAAGGATGAGTTAACATTTAGGAAAATGGTCTGTAAATTTGGTAATTCATTGAGTGGGGGTATTCATAGAAATAAGTTCATGCCTGGATACTACAAGTGGACGTGGCTCTACTACAGAGGTTCCTTGGGGAATGATCTCCCCATTGATGTTCTGGGATTGACTTAGGGTAATCTGGAACATGACAACGAGCCTTACTACACACCTGGTTTGACAATCATAAAGGATATGCATTGAAATTTTGAACCTCTTAAAATAAAATAATGAAGGATTTAAATATAGGATGACAATGAAAAAACTATGATATAAATATGGTTTCATAGATTAAATAATAATAATACACTATTTAGGCACCCTTTATGTAATTTTCCTTAATTAGATAGTATACCAGTATGATAATTGTTTCTCACACTTTGACATGTTTTATTATATAATAGAGGGAACTAAAAGGAACATGGATCACATTTAATACAATATATATGTACAATATGGGAATTATTTTGATCGATTTCCTAAGTAGAAATATCATAAAGTGAATCAAGAAGGTGGTGAAATTATTGGTTATAATTGTGAAGATAAAGAGACCTCAAATATAATGTGTTGGGTATTTGTTGTTCTTCTATAATTGTCTTAATTAAACATAAAAATCATGATTAGATTGGGTTTTATGAACCATAATAGATGATACATACATATTATTCTAGGAATGATGTTTTTTAGAATATGTTGATGAGGCCAAAATAATTGTCTATGAATACTGTTGGAGGAATTAAATAATTATTTTATGAATTGAAAGATTATTTTATATAAATTTTGAAGTGTATGATTATATTTAGAATATTTTTTCATTTATTATTGAAAATTATATGTTGTATGGGATAAAGACATTGAAAATGATTTCCTGAAATGGGGAATATTTTATATAGGTATTGTAACCCATAATTAACGCATAATATTAAGATACTGATTTTAGTAATGGGGTATGGAAGATATAAATAAGTGAATTAGATTGTACGGATTTATATTGAACTGATTATTGAAAAAATGGTTTATTTCATTTTGGATGATGTTTATAACTTCTTGGATTTAATGAATATATGTAGTAATCATTTGAATAATGAATCATTCATGTTTACCACAAATATTTATGGTAATTAAGTTTATTATCATGTTTATCGATGATGTACAATGAGGTTATTCACATGTTTGGAATGTGGAAACCGACCTGTAATTTGTGAAATTTGGGGGATAAATTTTATGCTAAATTCAAGAATTAATTTCTACAGATTTGAATTTCCATCATTCAGAATGGCTATGTGGCTAACAAATTAAAGAATGAGTATGTTAAAAAATGAATGGTGTTTTTGAAAATAAAGTATTAACATTCCACATGTGGATTTATGAATACTAGATAACCTAGTTTAAAATGTATTCACAATGATAAAAAATGACATATGAGATGGAATATTATGAATCTCATGATTTTTTTCTGCTTTGATAATGAGAAATTTTCCGAATTTCTTGGTGAAAGAGGTGAATTGGATCTAGGAGAATGAAAGGGTTAGGTTGTCCGAAAATCATGCAAGTATATATTTTCATGAAAATTATTTAACATTAGGAAAATGATTAGAAATATATAAGTTTATCTGAATATCTCTATTTCTAATAAATCAAATAGACCCTTAGTTTATTGTAGATTTATAGATTTTTTATCGTCAACATTCTCTTATATTTTTTCTATATCACACTCTATAAATTCATAATAGTTATATTTTTCATTCCATCCATTGTTTTAAATTCCCACATATGTTCCTCTATGTGGAAACATATTTATATGTTACTTTGGGAAACCATTATGGTTCCAAAATTCCCTTTTAAGGGTTGTTTTAATATTCTTTATTATGATGTGCTTTTCAATGAATGAAACCATCATGTGTTAAACCATCGATAACCCCGATGAATTTTGAGAGGTAAATTAATTTTATGTGGGGTTGAATGTAACACCCTGATATTTTGTGGATTATTGTTTTTCAAATTAATTTAATATTTTTCATATTTTTAATTTCATGAAACACTAAAAATAATTTCTTTTATATTAATGCACAATGTTTTGAATATGATATACACAACACAAACGTAATCATTCCCTACATGAAACAAATATTCGAATTATCTACACATAACAATGAGGTCAGATTTTGTTACATGCATCAAAAGGTTTCCTCGATGCCTTTCATAACACAAATGACTGATTTTTTACCGAACAACATTATATCATTAAAATGATATTATTTGAAATAAAAATATAAAACATAAATATTAAATTAGAGTTTATAAATATTATTTACTAATTTGAGAAAATATTTGGTTTAGATAAACAGAATGTCACGAACCATCCTTGGGGCCCATGCCGTGACTACCCCAAGCCCACCTTCCATAGGCCAGGGGCTGGCGACTAGCACCAAAGGCGTAAATCCCAATAACTGGGAAGGCATTTTCTTTATAAAAGTAAACAAAACACCACATAGTACGAGTGGAAGTAAAAAACTAAGTACAAAAGAAAGTGCTAAAAGTAAATGGGCCAGAATAAAAACCCAACTGAAAGTACAACTACAACTGAACGAAAGTTCAACCGAAAAAGACAACAGCTGGAAGAACGGAAACGACTCCTAGGTCTTCCTCCTCAGATCCTACCTGAAGGGTAGGTACAAATGGCGCATCACCTGGATCGTCCACCATGGATCCTACCTTAAGGGTAGGTACGAATAGCCTCCACAACGCTCTCACCCGTCAATCCTCCTCCGAGTGTCGTCTCGCCTGGAAGTCCACCTCCAGATGCTGACTCGTCATGTGGTCCACCTCCGGGTGTCGCCCAGTCCTCGACACTCAGCCTCCGCCAGCACTGCCTGTCGTCTGCAACCAACACAATGAGGTGCGGGCATAGCCTGTGCAGGGGTGAGAATAATGATACTCAGTAGGGACCCCGAGACCCTCAAGGACTCACTAAAACCAACATGTATAGCCACAAAGAAGTTCCTAATAGATAACCTCTACATAGGTAGATGCCCATACATATACCTATGTTATCAAGTAACCCATCTCAAACATGAGGTAACACAAAGATCATGAAATCAACGGATAACCACTACCCATGTATATGCCCATACATATACCTAAGTAATCAAATTACCCATCTCAATCATGAGGTAAACACAAGGTCATAGACTCAGCTCAAACCAGGATTTTCATTATCGAAACTGTAACTCCTGAAGAGCCCTGTATCTGGAGTGTACAGTGGTCATGTCATGACTCCGAGGTACTGATCACTAACCTAAGACTTCTGAGGTACTCCTCTTGTCGAGTACCACGGGTCAGCCACCCAAACACAGTAGTGCTTCCCGCCGGGGTATGCCACCCAAACACAGTAGTGCACACCCCCTAGTAGCCTACAGAGGTACTCTCCGGACGAGTACCGCGGGTCTGCACTTTCACATAGGTAGTGCTCCGTCTGCCATGGGTCTGCACCCAAACAAAGTAGAGCTCTGTCCACTGGGCTAGTCGACTCAGTCCAAGTCGAGTCGATCAAGCAGTCGTCAGGTCTTAGCCGGCTACACAGTCTACGTAATCCGCACGCTTGTCTCTGGGAGGGTCCGCTCCATGAGCTATAGGTCAATACTCCAGGTATCTCAAAGTCCCACGAAAAAGTATCTCAAAGGACCACCTCGTCATAGGGGTCTCAACGCAATAGACGGCGCGTCAATCAGACGCCCGGTCTGTGAGTTATTAGCCTTTTCGTCCCAGGGGCCCGGTTGGTTTCGTGAGTGAACCAACCCGGCCGTATCTCAACTGTACCCCGAACTCTCATTGGGTATACTCATAGGGACCGTTTCTCAACGTGATCACCAACGCCGCTGACGGTTCGTCAAACGAACGTCCGGTCTGAAAAGATATCAGCTTTTCCGATCCAAGGGCCTGGTTGGATTTCGGGTACAATCCAACCCGGCTGCTATCCAACAGCAACCAAAACTCGGGCGAAGTATGCCAAAAGTTCCGTCTCATCAAGATGAATTCAATGATGTCGACGACACGTCAATCGGACGTCCGGAGCTCAAGATATGAGCGTTTCCGCTCCGAGGGCCCGGTTGGTTTCGTGTACGAACCAACCCGGCCAAACCCAAAGTATACCGAAACCTTGAGTGCGATATACCGAAATGACCGCCTCGATACAAGGATCGCATCGCAACTGATGGTGTGTCGATCGGATGCTTGTATCACAAGTTATGGGCATCCGACCCGAAAAGATTCGGTATTAAGGGGTTCAGGCCCAGTCCGAACCGGCCTGATACCCCAGGGTCAACCCGAACCGGGTCGACCCGATCCATGTCCGGCCCGCTTGGGCGTGGCCCGGCCCGGCCCGGGCGTGGCCCGACCCGGCGTGGGCGCGGCGTGGCCGAATGGCCGAGCCATTCGGTTTGCGGGGGGGGGGGCATTGCCCCCTGTGTTTTGTAACCGCCGCCCCCCTTAATGGGGGCCCCTAGCTGCCCGGCCGGGGGTTTGAACCCCCGGCTTTCCCCTTGTCTGGCTGGCCCACCCCGGCCGGCTGGTTTCTACTGCCATAGGACAGGCGATGACCGGTCCCCTCCCTGATCTGACACCGGTGGCCCGTTTACGGCCGCTGGTCCTCCTCCGACGTCAGCAGCCAATTTTCGGCCGCCGTTTCCCACGCTCCACCGCGGACCGGTACCGGCCGCGGCCCTCAATTGTCCGGTGCAGCGCGATGACGCCGCACCCCTCCACCGCGGACCTGCTCCGGCTGTAGTGCTTTTGTGGTTCTCCAGCGCGGCGCGACAACTTGGTTCAATTTCACAGCGCCGCGCGACGGCACTGCGCATTCCTTGTCGCACGATCCCGCGCGGTGCGACGACATCACTCCATTTTCGTTCCAACCACATTAGAAACAAACATGGATAATGGAGGAGGGTCGGCCATGTTTGTGTGGTTCGACCCCCTCTCATTAATCGATAGCAATTGATCAAATTCCATGAAGAACATCAAAGTAGTAATCGTGAACAAAATAAATAAATAAACCCCTACAGTTTTCCCGCAAACAAGAATTCTCAACCCACAACATATTTTTCGTGGATCAACTTGATGTTTAGTTGATCTGGGTTCTTTGATTTAGAAGGAAGTAACATGGGGTTCATTAATATTCAAAAAAAAAATTCCAACCTCTACGTTGCTTGAACAGAGGTTCGTCGAACGAGGATTCGTCGCGGAATGAGACGTCGTGAAAGAAGACGTCGTCGTCATCGCGGTAAGAGGCGTCACAGAAGGAGACGTCGACCTCCGAGGAATCCAGCGTTCTTCGCGTTCTTCGTGTTCTTCATGTTCTTCGACAAATAAGATAAAGAAACTCAAGTCTCCCTTAGCTTTTCTTCCAAAGACCTCCAACCCAAAATAAAATAAGTCCCTTACTTATATTATTAACACAACATAAGGTTTGAAATTCAAGAGTTTGGAATTCAAACACTCACATTAAACACACTTCATTAATATCATAAGTTATCAAAACATAAGTTATCAAATTAAAATGTGAGTTGAGGGAGTTAAGGAATGTGAAGGGGTGGGGTTCGTGTGGGCCCCACCACTCTCATAACCTTCCATGGGAAGTTGGGTAGTTACCCAACTTCCACCCAAAGTTTAAATCCACTTAGAGAAAATAAAAACTGTAGGTAAATTTTTATTCTATCTTCCACATTTTTTATCAACCTCTCTCGTGAAAACGCAACTCTTGAAAAGATGTTTCTAAGAAATTACCGGCGTTGCAGTTTCATCGGTGCCCCTGGAATTTGATTCCGAGCACCAATTCAAAAGTTAGAAAAACCCACTCATATGTTCACTGTACGTACCTGATCCAAACTTTGGAAAATGATTTCAGGCACACCGGGCCTCCGAATTAGGCTCCGTCATAAACTGCATTCTTGTAAAATTCCAAAGAAATTTATGAAAAAAATTTCCTTGAAATTTCCTGGTCATTACATTACACCCACCTCAGGGAATTACATCCCCGTAAAGCTTCAACACAAACGAGGGTCACAAAATCGGTATTGAGCACGCATCTGAGACTTCTACTACCATGTGCTTACCTGGAGATTCTCATACTACCAAAGAAAGCGCACCCGAGGAATCGACCGTCCTCATAGGATCTTCTCCTATCGATCCTCGATCCCCACTGGAACCTCTATAGAAGTAACCCCATCGCCATCGTCCTGCTCATGGTCGATTATATGCGAAGGGTCGAGCATGAATCTCCTCAGTTGAAATACTTGGAAAACGTCGTGCACCTGGTGCAACTGAGGTGGATGGGTCAAGTGGTAAACCACCGCGCCTACCTAGCTGAGGACCTAGAAAGGTCCGTTGAACCTCGGAGATAACTTGCCGACTTGGCCACGTCTCCGTAAACATTGTCGAGGTGAGACCCGTATAAGGACGTGATCGTCATCCTCGAAATCTAGAGGTCTCCAATTCCTGTCAAAACTGAAACTCAAATGATTGTTGCCATGAGGGTAAGGTTGACTGACTCAAGAGTGATCGGTCGCACCCTCCTATGCAAGAGTTTATCCTGTGATGCCTGGGGTTTCCTTTTCTCCAACCAAGGAATACCCATCCTGACATTTTCCTAAAACCGTCAATTTAAGTATGAATAGTTATTGCCCATTCCATACTCAAACAAACGTCGTAAGGCCTCGATGCTTCCACCAAGAGATTCCAACCGAAACTCTCACCTTAAGGGTCTGACCACACCGTCGGCATAAGTGTGATTATCGAGTCTCTTCCCATGGTATCTACAGACATGAGGGGCAAGTCCATGGTTTACCAAAAACTCTAGGTCTAGAACAAGATTTGAAAAAGCAAGGAATTATTCATATCGACGTCTGTTACTACAGTATCTAGTAGTGGACACAGACTGTCCCTTGAATCATTTTTTTAGAGCCATTGGGTCACACTCCTTGACTGCATGCAGCCGCACGCTTCCTCCGCCCTCCAGCTCCCTGATATGGGCATAGATAACTAAGGTGGGTGGTTGTAGCATGTTAAGATGTACACCAATTAATGCTACTCTCCTAGATTTGCCTCCACGTCTTCTGCTTCGCAGAATCATCTCTCCTTAAAGCTTCCTCTTCTTGAAACATTTATCACGCTCGAGTTTCTAATACTGGCGCAGGTTTCCTGTTTCGTACTGCACTGTGTAGTCATCATCCGCTCCTGGATGATCTTCACCTTCTTTTCCAACGATCTGAAAGAGCTTCTAAAAAATTTCTCCTTTTCCGAAATGAGAAACTCGGTCTCATCCCCTGGATGAACCACTCCCATTGCCTAATACAATCAGTCCTGACATGAATGATGTATTCATTCCATGGATGACGTCGTAAGGCCTCGACGTAACTACCAAGAGATCCAACCGTCACTCTCGCCTCCAAGGGTCGAGTCACACTGTCGGCATCAGTGTAAGGTCACTGGGTCTCCTCGAGTAGAAATCTCGAAAGTGAGGGTCAAGTCAAAAGTTTTAACCGGGACCACTCAGTATCAACCAAACAAAAGGATAGGAAAGCAAACATCACAAAGATATGTGTCTTTTTATTATTGCAGCTCATAGTACCAAGACATGAATACAACAGCAATATGGAACTAGAAGTATAAGGGACGTATCCACTAGTTCCTCTCTTGTCCACCTGCTCTCGGAGTTCTACTACCTTGTCCAGTGCTCTGCTGTTGCTCAAGCACTTGCCGCTACTTCTTCCTCGGTGGCTCCTCCAACGCCTACGGATCGACTGTGCGGGGGGTCGGACAGTCACGTGCCAGGTGACCCTTCCTGCCGCATGAGTAACACTGTCTGTTTCTGGCACGCCTAGCTCTGTCCCCCCCCGGGTGCCCCGCACCACCGATCCTAAAACCTGAGAATGCCCAATTGCTGGTCTGGTCCTCCTGGACCTCTGCATCATCTGTCTACTTCCCACAGATGACTCGGCTAATGATCGAAAAAAAACGCGGCAAAGGCAGCAGCTCCTGAACACGCTCAGGGTGTAGAGATACTAGCAAAAACTCCACCCTGAAGAAGGTCTCGAAGTCTTCTCATGTGAAGGTCATCCCGTCACAAAACTAGAACAAGTGTCTCCACCACCTACCTGCTGCTGCCTGAAGAAGGCTGGAAGCAACGATCACCATGAAGTCCACAGGCGTCTCCACTAGCCTGACGACACTCACCATAGCTTCCAACCAATCCACAGCCACCTGTGGGTCCGTCTCTCCCCGGAACCTGGGTGGCCTCTGGTGCTGGAACTCTTGCAGCACGCTCGAGTGGCGTGCATCGCCTACTGCTGGGGCTGGTGGCATCGATGGCCCCACGTATGGTAGTACCGCTGGTGCCTCCGCTGGTGCCTCATCTAAAAGAAGGCCCTATACCGAAGCCTTGTCGCTCGACAGGCTATCTGTACGCGCATCCCTCTGGGCTCTAGCTGTTCGTCCGTAAAAAGTCATCCTGAAAAAACAACGTGACACGATCAAACGATTATACCTGGTGAGCTGACCTGGTTTGAGCTGACATTTAAAAACATCTGGAAACACACACGCAATCAGTGTTTTCGTGAACAATGTCAGAAATCAGTTGTCAGGGTCATGGTGTATGGATACGTCGGCCGCCCACACCAACACATGACTCCCTGAACTGAAAACCACACTCGTTACTTTTAACACTATTGCTTCACAGAATGAAAATATCAGCGTTATATGTTCTGCGGTAGAACCGACTCCTCTGATACCAATTTGTCACGACCCGTCCTCGGGGCCCGTGTCGTGACTACCACAAGCCCGCCTTCCATAGGCCAGGGGCTGGCGACTAGCACCAAAGGCGTAAATCCTGATAACTGGGAAGGCATTGCCTTTATAAAAGTAAACAAAACACCAAAGAGTACGGGTGGAAGTAAAACACTACCTACAAAAGAAAGTGCTAAAACTAAATGGGCCAGAATACAAACCTAACTGAATGTACAACTACAACTGAACGAAAGTACAACAGAAAAAGACAATAGCTGGAAGAACAGAAACGACTCCTGGGTCGTCCTCCTCGGATCCTACATGAAGGGTAGGTACAGATGGCGTATCTCCTGGATCGTCCACCACGGATCCTACCTGAAGGGTAGGTACGAATAGCCTCCACAATGCTCTCGCCCGTCAATCCTCATCTGAGTGTCGTCTCGCCTTGATGTCCACCTCCGGATGCTGACTCGTTGTGTGGTCCACCTCCAGGTGTCACCCAGTCCTCGACACTCGGCCTCCCCCAGCGCTGCCCTACGTTTGCAACAAACACAACGAGGTGCTGGCATAGACCGTGCAACGGTGAGTATAACGATACTCAGTAGGGACCCCGAGAACCTCAAGGTCTCACTAAAACCAACATGGATAACCACAAAGAATATCTCAACAGATAACCTCTACTTAAGTATATTCCCATAAATATACCTAAGTTATCATATATCCCATCTCAAACATGAGGTAACACAAAGATCATGAAATAAACGGATAACCACTACCCAGGTATATGCCCATACATATACCTATGTTATCAAGTGATCCATCTCAATCATGAGGTAAACACAAGGTCATAGACTCAGCTCAAACTAGGATTTTCATTATCCAAACCGTAACTGCTGAAGAGCACCGTATCTGGAGTGTACAATGGTTCTGTCACGACACCGAGGTACTGCTCACTAACCTAAGACTACTGAAGTACTTCTCTTGTCGAGTATCGTGGGTCAGCCACCCAAACACATTAGTGCTTCCCGCCGGGGTATGCCACAAAAATAGAGTAGTGAACACCCCCTAGTAAACTACAGAGGTACTCTCCGGATGAGTACCGCGGGTTTGCACTGTCACACATGTAGTGCTCCGTCTGCCATGGGTCTTCACCCAAACAAAGTAATTCTTCTTCCACTGTGCTAGTCGACTAACTCCAAGTCGAGTCGGTCAAGCAGTCGTCAGGTCTCAGCCGGCTACACGGTCTTCGTACTCCGCACGCTCGTCTCTGGGAGGGTCCGCTCCATGAGCTACATGTCGATACTCCAAGTTTCTCAATGTCCCACGAAGAAGTATCTCAAAGAACCGCCTCACCATAGGGGTCTCAACGCAACAGACGGCGTGTCAATCGGACGCTCGGTCTGTGATTTATTAGCCTTTTCGTCCCAGGGGCCCGGTTGGTTTCGTGAGCGAACCAACCCAGCCGTATCTCAACTGTAACCCGAAATCTCATAGTGTATACTCATTGGGACCGTTTTCTCAATGTTATCACCTACGCCGCTGACGGTTCGTCAAATGAACGTTCGGTCTGAAAAGATATCAGCTTTTCCTTTCCAAGGGCCCGGTTGGATTTCGGGTACAATCCAACCGGGCTACTATCCAACAACAACCAAAACTCGGGAGAAGTATGCCAAAAGTTTCGTCTCATCAAGAGGAATTCAAGGAAGTCTACGGCACATCAATCGGGCGTCCAGAGCTCAAGATATGAGCGTTTCCGCTCCGAGGGCCCGATTGGTTTCGTGTACGAACCAACCTGGCCGAACCCAAAGTATTCCTAAACCTGGAGTGCGATATACTGAAACGACCGTCTCGATCCAAGGATCGCATCGCAACTGACGGTGCGTCGATCGGAGGACCAATGCACATGTTATGGGCATCCTACCGGAAAAGATTCGGTATTAAGGGGTTCGGGCCTGGTCCGAACCGGCCCGATACCTCAGGGTCAACCCGAACCGGGTCGACCCGATCTGGGTCCGGGGTCCGGCCCGCTTGGGCGCGGCCCAGCCCGGCGCCCCGGCCCAGTGTGCTGGCGCGCGGCGGCATCATGCTCGGCCGAACGACCGAGTCGTTCGGTTTGCGGCGGGGGGGGGGGGGGGTGCCCCCCCTGTATTGTAACCGCGGACCCCCTAAATGGGGGCCGCTAGCTATCCGACCTGGGGTTTGAACCCCCAGCTTTCCCCTTGTCCGGCCGGCCAGCCCCGGCCGACCAGTTTCTGCCGCCACGGGACCGGCGACGACCGGTCCCCTCCATGCTCTGACACGGGTGGCCCATTTCCAGCCACCGGTCCTGCTCCGACGCCGGCTGCCCATTTCCGGCCGCCGTTTCCCACGTTCCACTGCGGCCCGGTACCAGACGTAGCCTTCATTCATCCGGTGCGGCACGATGGCGTCGCACCCTTCCGCCGCGGCCCCGCTCCGGCCGCGGTGCTTTTGCGGTTCTCCGGCGCGGCGCGACGGTGCCTCGACTAGGAACAATTTCACGCCACGGCGCGACGGCGACGTGCATTCCTTGCCGCACGATCCCGCGTGGTGCAACGACATCACGCCACTTCCGTTCCAACCACATTAGAAAAATACATGGATAATGGAGGAGGGTCAGCCGTGTTTGTGCGGTCCTGCCCTCTCTCGTTAATCGATAGAATTTGATCAAATTCCATGAAGAACGTCAAAGTAGTAATGGCGAACAAAATAAATAAATAAACCCCTAGAGTTTTCCCGTAAACAAGAATTCTCAACCCGCAACATATTATTTGCAGATCAACTTGATGTTTAGTTGATCTGTGTTCTTTGATTTAGAAGGAAGTAACATGGGGTTCATTAATATTCACAAAACAATTCCCTACCTCGACGTTTCTTGAACGGATCTTCGTCGAACGAGGATTTATCGCGGAATGAGACGTCGCGAAATAATAGGTCATCGGCGTAGCGGTAAGAGGCGTCGCAGAAGGAGACGCCGCGGAAGGAGACGTCGACCTCCGAGGAATCCGTTGTTCTTCGCGTTCTTCGCGTTCTTCGTGTTCTTCGATGAAGAATATGAAGAAACTCTAGTATCCCTTAGCTTTTCTTCCAAAGCTCTCAATGAACAAGCCTACAACCCAAAATAAAATATGTCCCTTAGTTATTTTATTAACACAACTTAAGGTTTTAAATTCAAGAGTTTGAAATTCATACACTCACATTAAACTCACTTCATTAATATCATAAGTTATCAAAACTTAAGTTATCAAATTAAAATGTGAGTTGAGGGAGTTAAGGAATGTGACAGGGTGGGGTTCGTGTGGGCCCCACCACTCTCATAACCTTCCATGGGAAGTTGGGTAGTTACCCAAATTCCACCCAAAGCATAAATCCACTTAGAGAAAATAAAAATTGTAGTTAAATTTTTATTCTATCTTCCACAATTTTTAACAACCTCTCTCGTGAAAACGCAACTCCGGAAAAGGAGTTTCTAAGCAATTATCGGCGTTGTGGTTTCATCGGTGCCCTTGGAATTTGATTCCGAGCACCGGTTCAAAAGGTAGAGAAACCCGCTTGTCCGTTCACTGAATGTAACCGAGCCAATCTTCGGAAAATGATTCCGGGCACACCGGGCCTCAGAATTATACGTCGTCAGAAACTGAGTTCTTGTAAAATTCCAAATAAATTTAAGAAAAAATTTTCCTTGAAATTTCCGGGTCTTTACATTACACCCACCTCAGGGCTTTACGTCCCTGTAAAGCTTCAACACAAACTAGGGTCACAAAAGCGATATTGAGCATGCATCTGAGCCTTCCGCTCCCATGTGCTTACCTGGAGATTCCCGTACTGCCAAAGAAAGAGCACCCGAGGAATGGACCTTTCTCATAGGATCTGCTCCTGTCGATCCTTGATCCCCACTGGAACCACTGTTGAAGTGACCCCATCACCATTGTCATGATCATGGTCGATGATATGCGAAGGGTCGAGCACGTATCTCCTCAGTTGAGATACTTGGAAAATGTCGTGCACCTAGTGCAACTGAGGTGGAAGGGTCAAGCGGTAAACCACCTCGCCAACCCAGCTGAGAACCTAGAAAGGTCTGTTGAACCTCGGAGATAACTTGCCGCCTTGGCCACATCTTCGTAAACCTCGTCGAGGTGAGACCCGTATAAGGACGCGATCGTCATCCTCGAACTCTAGAGGTCTCCAATTCCTATTAGAACTGTAACTCAAACGACTGCTGCCACGTGGGTAAGGTTGACCGACTCAAGAGTGATCGGTCGCACCCCCCATGCATAAGTTTATCCTGTGCTGCATGGGGTTTTCTTTTCGCCAACCAAAGAAAACCCATCCCGACGTTTGCCTAAAACCGTCAATTTGAGTATGAATAGTTATTGCCCATTCCGTACTTAAACTCACTTCATAAGGCCTCGACGCTGCCACCAAGAGATTCAAACCGAAACACTCGCCTCGAGGGTCTGGCCACACCGTCAGTGTAAGTGTGATTATCGAGTCTCTTCCCACGGTATCTCCAGATGTGAGGGTCAAGTCCAAGGATTACCAGAAACTCTAGGTCTGGAACAAGATTTGTGAAAGCAAAGAATGATTCATATCGACGTCTGATACTACAGAAGCTAGTAGTGGACACAGACTATCCCTTGAATCAATTTTTAGAGCCATTGGGTCACACTCCTTGACCACATGCAGCCACACTCTTCCTCCGCCCTCTAGCACCCTGATCCTAGCGGCGATAACTAAGGCGGGTGGTTTTAGCATGGTAAGATGTACACCACCTCATGCTGCTCTCCAAGCTCTGCCTCCATGTCTGCTACTTCACAGACTCATCTCTCCTTAATTCTTCCTCTTCTTGAAACATTTATCATGCTCGAGTCTATTAGACTGGCGCCAGTTTCCTATTTCTTACTCCACTGTGCGGTCTTCCTCCTCTCCTGGATGATCAGCACCTTCCTTGACAACAATTTGAAAGAGCTGCTAAAAAATTTCTCCTTTGCCGAAAAGAGAAACTCGGTCTCATCCACTGGATGAACCACGCCCATTGCCTACTAAAATCAATCCTGACATGAATGATGTATTCATGCCATGGATGACGTCCTAAGGCCTCGACGTAACTACCACGAGATCCAACTGTCACTCTCGCCTCCAAGGGTCGAGTCACACTGTCGGCATCAGTGTGAGGTCACTGGGTCTTCTCCAGCAGAAATCTCGAAAGTGAGGGTCAAGTCAACAGTTTTAACCGGGACCACACAGTATCAACCAAACAAAACACAGGAAAGAAAACATCACAATGTTAAGTGTATTTTTATTATTGCATCTCATAGTACCAAGAAACGAATACAACAAAAATATGGAACTAGAAGTACAAGGGACGTATCCACTAGTTTCGCTCCTGTCCACCTGCCCCCGGAGCTCTACTGCCTTGTCCGCTGATCGGCTATTTCTCAGGCACTTCCCGCTGCTTCTGCCTCGGTGGCTCCTCCAACGCCTACAGATCAACTGTACGGGGGGTCAGACAGTCACGTGCCAGGTGACCCTTCCTGTCGCATGAGTAACACTGTCTGTTTCTGGCATGCCTAGCTCTGTCCCCACCCCGGGTGCCCCGCACCACCGATCCTAAAACCTGAGAATTCCCAACTACTGGTCTGGTCCTCTTGGACCTCTGCATCATCTTTCTACTACCCACAGATGACTCGTCTACCGATAGAAAAACACGCGGAAAATGCAGCAACTCCTGAACACGCTCGGGGTGTAGAGCTACTGGAACAAACTCCACCCCAAAGAAGGTCTCGAAGTCTTCCCATGTGAAGGTCATCCCGTCCCAAAACTGGAACAAGTGGCTCGACCACCTGCCTGCTTCTGCCTGAAGAAGGCTGGTAGTAAAGATCCCCATGAAGTCTAAAGGCGTCTCCACTAGCCTGAAGACTCTCACCACAGCCTCCAGCCAATCCTTAGCTGCCTGCGGGTCCGTCTCTCCCCGGAACCTGGGTGGCCTCTGGCGCCGGAACTCGTCCAGCGTGCTCAAGTGGCGTGTATCGCCTACTGATGGGGCTAGTGGCATCGGTGGCCCAACGTGTGGTAGTACCACTGGTGCCTCAACTGCAAGAGGGCCCTGTACCGAAGCCTTGTCCCTCGACAGGCTGTCAGTACGCACATCCCTCTGGGCTCTAGCTGTTCGTCTGTAAAAATGAATCCTGAAAAAACAACATGACACGGTCAAATGATTATACATAGTGAGCTGACCTGGTTTGAGCAGACATTTAAAAACTTTTGGAAACACACATGCAATCAGTTTTTTCATGAAAAAAGTCGGAAATCAATTGTCCGGGTCCTGGTGTATGGATACGTCGGCCACCCGCACCAACACTGGACTCCCTGAACTGAAAACCACACTCGGTACTCTTAACACTATATCTTCACAGAAAGAAAATATCAGAGTTATATGTTCTGCGGTAGAACTGACTCCTCTGATACCAATTTTTAATGACCCGTCCTCGGGGCCCGTGCCGTGACTACCCCAAGCCCACCTTCCATAGGCCAGGGGCTGGCGACTAGCACCAAAGGTGTAAATCCTGATAAATGGGATAGCATTGCCTTTATAAAAGTAAAAAAACACCACAGAGTACGAGCGGAAGTAAAACACTATGTACAAAAGAAAGTGTTGAATGTAAATGGGACAGAATAAAAACCCAACTGAAAGTACAACTACAACTGAACGAAAGTAAAACAGAAAATGTCAACAGCTGGAAGAACGGAAACCGCTCCTGGTTCGTCCTCCTTGGATCCTACATGAAGGGTAGGTATAGATGGCGCATCTCTTGGATTTTCCACCACAGATCCTACCTGAAGGGTAGTTATGAATAGCCTCCACAATTCTCTCGCTCATCAATCCTCCTCCAAGTGTCGTCTCGCCTTGAAGTCCATCTCCGGATGCTGACTCGTCGTGTGATCCACCTCCGAGTGTCACCAAGTCCTCGACACTCGGCCTCCCCCAGCGCTGCCCGTCGTCTGCAACCAACACAACGAGGTGCGGGCATAGACCATGCAGGGGTGAGTATAACGATACTCAGTAGGGACCCCGAGACCCTCAAGGTCTCACTAAAACCAACATGGATAACCACAATGAAGAACTCAACAGATAACCTCTACTTAGGTATATGCCCAAACATATACCTACGTTATCAAGTATCCCATCTCAAACATGAGGTAACCCAAAGGTCATGAAATCAACGGATAACCACTACCCAGGTATATGCCCATACATATATCTAAGTTATCAAGTGACCCATCTCAATCATGAGGTAAACACAAGGTCTTAGACTCAGCACAAACTAGGATTTTCATTATCGAAACTGTAACTGCTGAAGAGCCCCGTATCTG
The DNA here is from genome assembly GCA_963277665.1 of Viscum album. Taxonomy (NCBI): domain Eukaryota; kingdom Viridiplantae; phylum Streptophyta; class Magnoliopsida; order Santalales; family Viscaceae; genus Viscum; species Viscum album. The sequence continues at coordinate 1,865,926,652 of OY728120.1, read as the reverse complement.
GAGTGAAAAATGATCCTGTCTCGACTCCGAGGTACTGCTCACTAACCTAAGACTGCTGAGGCACTCCTCCTATCGAGTACCGTGGGTCAGCCACCCAAACATAGTAGTGCTTCCCGCCGGGGTATGCCACCCAAACACAGTAGTGCACACCCCCTAGTAGCCTGCAGAGGTACTCTCCGGACGAGTACCGTGGGTATGCACTATTAAACAGGTAGTGCTCCGTCTGCCATGGGTATGCACCCAATCAAAGTAGTGCTCCGTCCACTAGGCTAGTTGTCTCACTCCAAGTTGAGTCAATCAAGTAGTCATCAGGTCTCAGCCGGCTACACGGTCTCCGTACTCCGCATGCTCGTCTCTAGGAGGGTCCGCTCCATGAGCTACAGGTCAATACTCCAAGTATCTCAATGTCCCACGAAGAAGTATCTCAAAGTACCGCCTCGTCATAGGGGTCTCAACGCAACAGATGACGTGTCAATCGGACGCCCGGTCTGTGAGTTATTAGCCTTTTCATCCTAGGGGCCCGGTGGGTTTCGTGAGCGAACCAACCCTGACGTATCTCAACTGTACCCTGAAATCTCATAGGGCATACTCATAGAGACCGTTTCTCAATGTGATCACCAACGCCGCTGACGGTTCATTAAACGAACGTCTGGTCTGAAGAGATATCAGCTTTTCCGTTCCAAGGTCCCGGTTGAATTTCGGGTACAATCCAACCCGATGACTATCCAACAGCAACCAAAACTCAAGCTAAGTATGCTAAAAGTTCCGTCTCATCAAGAGGAATTCAACGAAGTTGACGGGACGTCGATCGGACGTCCGGAGCTCAAGATATGAGTGTTTCCGCTCCGAGGGCCAGATTGGTTTCGTGTACGAACCATCCCGGCCTAACCTAATGTATTCCGAAACATTGAGTGTGATATACCGAAACGACCGTCTCGATCCAAGGATCGCATCGCAACTGACGGTGCGTCGATCGGAGGCCCGTAGCACATGTTATGGGCATCTGACCAGAAAAGATTCGGTATTAAGGGGTTCGGGCCCGGTCTGAACCAGCCCGATACCCCAATGTCAACCCGAACAGGGTCGACCCGATCCAGGTCCGGGTTCGGCCCGCTTGGACGCGGCCCAGCTCGGCGACCCGGCTCGGCGCGCGGCGCCAGCTGGCTCAACCGAACGGCCGAGCCGTTCGGTTTGCGGGGGGTGGGGGGGGGGGGGGGGCGCTGCCCCCCGTGTTTTGTAACCGCGCCCCCCCTTAATGGGGGCCGCTAGATGGTCGGCCGAGGGTTTAAAACCCTGGATTTACCCTTGTCCGGCCATCCGGTTTCTACCACCACGGGACCGGCGACGACCGGTCCCCTCCCTACTCCGACACCGGTGGCCCGTTTCGGACCGTCGGTCCTGCTCCGACGCCGGCGGCCCATTTTCGGCCGCCGTTTCCCACTCTCCACCGTGGTCCGGTACCGGCCGCGACCTTCATTAGTCTAGTTCGGCGCGACGGCGCCGCACCCCTCCGCTTCGGCCCCGCTCCGGCCGCGGTGCTTTTGCATTTCTCCGTCGCGGCGAGACGGCGCCGCGACTTGGTTCAATTTCACGGCACGACGCGACGGCGCCGCGTATTCCTTGCTACACGATCCCACGCGGTGTGACGGCATCACGCCATTTCTGTTCCAACCACATTAGAAACAAACATGGATAATGGAGGAGGGTTGGCCATGTTTGTGTGGTCTGGCCCCCTCTTGTTAATCGATGGCAATTGATCAAATTCCACGAAGAACGTGAAAGTAGTAATCACGAACAAAATAAATAAATAACCCCCTACAGTTTCCCGCAAACAAGAATTATCAACCCGCAACATATTATTCGTAGATCAACTTGATGTTTAGTTGATCCGCGTTCTCTGATTAAGAAGGAAGTGACATGGGGTTCATTAATATTCACAAAACAATTCCCTACCTCGACATTGCTTAAACGGAGGTTCGTCGAACGAGGATTCGTCGCGGAATGAGACGTCACAAATGAAGACGTCTTCTGCTTCGCGGTAAGAGGCGTCTCATAAGGAGATGTCGCGGAAGGAGTCGTCGACCTCCGAGGAATCCGGCGTTCTTCGTGTTCTTCGCGTTCTTCGGGTTCTTCGACGAAGAAGATGAAGAAACTCAAGTCTCCCATAGCTTTTCTTCCAAAGATATCAAGCAACAAGCATCCAACCCAAAATAAAATAAGTGCCTTACTTATTTTATTAACACAAATTAAGGTTTGAAATTCAAGAGTTTGAAATTCAAACACTCACATTAAACACACTTCATTAATATCATAAGTTATCAAAACATAAGTTATCAAATTAAAATGTGAGTAGAGGGAGTTATGGAATGTGAAGGGTTGGGGTTCATGTGGGCCCCACCACTCTCATAACCTTCCATGGGAATTTGGGATGTTACCCAACTTCCACCCAAAGCTTAAATCCACTTAGAGAAAATAGAAATTGTAGTTAAATTTTTATTCTATCTTCAACAATTTTTATCATCCTCTCTCGTGAAAACGCAACTCTGGAAAAGGTGTTTCTAAGAAATTAATGGCGCTACAGTTTCATCGGTGCCCTCAAAATTCGATTCCGAGCACCGGTTCAAAAGATATAAAAACATGCTCGTCCGTTCACTGAATGTACCCGAGCCAAACTTCGGAGAATGATTCCGGGCACACCAGGCCTTGGGATTAGGCGCCGTCAGAAACAGCGTTCTTGTAAAATTCCAAATAAATTTAAGAAAAAAATTTCCTTGAAGTTTTCGGGTCTTTACACAGAAGATGAAACCATATATTACCAATTAATTAGAAATTAAAATGAATATCGATTGACAATAAAGGGAAATACAGTTATTTTTATGGTCACAAATATATTTTACTCTACAAAATTTAATTAGTTATAATTAGTTACTAATATTTATTTAATAAATATATTATATATTCAATAAAATATAGTTTATATTTATCCAATATGTTTGATAGATATAGTATAAAAACAAACCCAATTTTATGTTTAAAACCATATGTTTGTTACAATGGTTTTTTACCATCGTTTATTTGGGATACAATTTTAAATCAAATTTTTGGAATATTTATAGATTTAATATTTCAACGTAAAATTAATATTTTCAATCAATACATAAAAATAAGTTTAGGAGTAATTTTTTTTTTGTATTTTTTTGTAATGTATCATTTTTTAATGAATTATTACAAAATGGAATTTAATTCAAAATTGAATGTTCATCCAACTTATTTATAAGGATAAATTATATTATAAATTGGTTTAAATTTTTAATTAGTTATTATTTTTTATAAATTAATACATTTTTTTCATCTTAAACAATGAATCATTGAAATTGGATATAAAAGCATTACCAATTTTTGACCATTTTTACTTAAAACCCCTCATAGTCTTCACATTAGCTGGATTAATTTGAAAATAATTTTGGTCCCATTATGATAATAATTTTCAAAAATTATTTCCATATTATTAATAAGAATAATTTATAATTTGATTAATGTTAAACATTTTTTCACCAAAAATATTAGTATATGTGCTCAAAATTAATTACAACGATTAATATAAACATTTGGTTAACAAATTACCTATCCTTATATTTAAAACCCAAATAAACCTAAAAATTGTCCAGAACCCATTTCGGGCCATTATTTCTCCATGCACCATCAATTATTGTGTTTTTTTGTTCTTAATGGGGGTTTCAGTTAAAATGTGGGTACATCTGACTTTTTTCACAAAATCTAAGTATATCATTTACCTTACCTATAAAAGGACACCAACTCTACCTATTATTCACTCCTCTCAAACCACATAAGATAGGTGATGATATCCCCAATACATTTCCAAAAAAACTCCTCTTCAATATAGAATCCTTCACTCAGTTTGAAATAAATCCCATGAATCAATTTGTCACAAACCAAAAGGAGTTAACCGACTAAGACGTAATAACTTCTCTAAATATCGTTTAGTTTATTTTATTTCTCCACCCACTCCAAAATTTTTAAAATATATTATTATAAAAAATATCCAGTAACTTCAATATAATATGGTTTTTATGCTTTGGGTTAAACCTACACTGACAAACACCTCCATCTAATGGATGACGAACAAAATGATTCCCTATACGGTGAAGTATCATCTCAATTAATGATGATTTTCCATTTCTACATTACCACTCCTCATGTTAGAAATTATGTGGTACAATATATTTATATATATATATATCATATTTTATAATTATTATATATTTAAAATTATTTTTTACATTTAAAACAGATTCCTTTTTTACATTCAACTTTTTGTAAATATGATAATTTCGTTTGAGAAAGTTTGGACAACGGCCCCTAAAAATGAAGTTATTCATTCACAAAGTACGTGGAATATATTAATAATGGGTTTAGTGAAATTATAATTTATTATTAAATTTTATTTTTAATTTAATGAAATTATATAAATATACACATATATGTATTTTTCATTTTATCTATCAATACGATAATAAAAACACAAATAGTGTTCATGCATAGGTACAACATACCATATCCATGAACAATGTATTCCATTTCATACATATATATACTATATATTAATATAATACACATATACTGAATATTAATGATATTTAATTCATCGATAAAATTCTAGAAATCATGATATATTTATAAGGAACAAATATTTGAAAAATTAAGTCAAATGCAATGAATGAAAATAATAGTATCTGAAGATAATCCTTAACATAATATTGTAAACAAAAGTGTAATATATGGTCATAATCAAAAAAAATTATTGTTTTAAATATAATAATATTGTTCTTTATATGTTTTATAATAAAATTATCTTTATATTACTGGTGGGTTGAATTAGTACGATAAGAGTCACGACAAATTGTTAGGGAATTTCTTCTCACATTTTCTACATGAGATACATGTTTTTTTCACTAAAAATTTATTTTTTTGTGGATTGGATACTGACCATGGATGTATTATATTAGTCATATAGGTAAAATTATGGTTATTTATATATCGATTTTGTGTTATTTCATCAATGGAATTTATATTCCAATGTTACCAAATCAAAAAATTAATTTTAACATAATTGTTCTTCAGTGAAACACATGCCATGTTATGCACCATTATTTTTAAATGAGATGTATATACATAAATTTAACATTTATATAATTAGTTATATTATTTTCAGGATATTTTATGCTTCATTTAAAATTTTTTTCTAAAAAATGTATTATGGCCCAATGTTTCTAAGTGCGGATAGTTTTTTAATGAATCGCATCAATTTTAGATATTATTTATTCTTATTCTTCCTTTAATGAAATATTATTATCCAAATCTCATAAACACTAATTAATTTTCTTACATAGTAATAGTTGATGATATATTCAGTTATCCAAACCATTTTTACACTCTTTGGTGCATAATATAGTTATGAATGTTTTTAAAGAAATATCTAATTTACCCTATCTTCAATTAGAAATATGTGTACATTAACAATAATGTTTTAAACAAATGTTTTAAAAGAATACTATACTATTATTAATAAACGATTAAAATATATTTTTACTCATTGTTTAATCTACCAACATTTTCAATGGAATATTCGTGTTTCTTTTTAAATGATGCATATTTCTAATATTTTTTCCACACAAAATGAATGTTCTTTTTACAACGAATGTCATGTACGAATTTACCCATCATCCATTAATTGAAGATCAATCCATTTTTGGAAACGGATTGTTATGATATGTTTTAAAATTTATTTTGAAGGAAATTTCAATCAAAACATTTTCATGTTCCCATTATTATTTTTTAAGGAGAATTTATTTTTCAAAATATTTTATGTATTAAATATCCCTTTTAAAAGAATAAAGGAAATTTAACACCTGAAATGTTTTAAAAATATTCTTCCATGAAATTTCCAAATAATATAACATTTTATGATGTTACTCATTCCCTTATAAGAAATTATCCAAATGCTCCATTCATATTCTATATTGAAAGGATTCTATTTTGATAGAATGATTTATAAGACACTTTTTTCAATTTTAGAAGTTTTATACTTTTGAAACTCGATTCTTCTAATGGGTTTTTTCTTAATGTATTGATTATGAAACCTATATCCTTACATAGGTTATTATGTGATGATATTTTAATGATAATAATTTATTTTCTTGGGTATTATTTTATTTTTATAAAAACTATCTCTTTTAATAGTTCATGATATGATTAAATTTTTATTGTATTCTAACAATGTATGAATGATTTAATTATGATATAGTTGGGACATATATCTACCTCTAATGAGTTTAAAATGTTAGGTTTTACGTTTTTTGAAATTGTACAGTAGTTGTAGCCCAATCCAATAAACATGAAGGTACACAGGTTGTAGCCCAAGCCTATAAACAAGAACGTACAAAGGGTGTAGTCTAAGCCATAATGGTAGAGATTAAATGGGTTATAATGAATGCCCAGAAATAAGAAGGTACATGGTTTTCATCCCAATCCTAAAAAAATTAGTTACATAGGTTGAAACCAAAACATATAAATAAGAATTTACAAGCATTTATCAATGTAAAAAATTAGATTGTTAAACAGTTGTTATCCCAATCTCAATGTATGTACATGAGTAATAGTCCAATACTAACTTGTTGTAATGGTCTAAATATGTATCACTTACATAATATTTTCTATTATTATACTCATTCCAAAAATTCAATTTATTATTCATATGATTTTCTTAGAGGACCTATCGCCTTAACTCAATTATGATCAATGTATTATGAAAAGAAAAACATTATAATTAACAATAATATACAGTGTATGATGTTAAAATGATATTCTCATGTTTCTTACCATTTTTCCCATGTTATACTTACACATATCCTTTATCTACACTTTTTGAGCATTTGTGCTCACCCCTTTATTTTGTTTCAATTTCCTAGGATATGAAGAAAAGTTTTAGGTAGAAATACTAAAGGTGGAGATCATTATTGGATGATTTTTATTATATTTCAATATGATAGAATATTGTATTTCCATGAATCCAATTATACTAAAATATTGTGATCTTCATACATGATTTTTTGTAACGTACTGAATATACATCTAAAATTATTTAATATCATTTTATGGTAATAATGGGTCACTATAGTGGGGTATATAATATTAAATAATAAAAAGTTTTGTGACAAATTACTCAAAACATCGATGAGTATTATTTATAACATGACTATAAGTTAATTGATTAAGAATCAAATATAAATAGTAAAAAACACTTGCATGATACATTGAATAACTAGTGGTCTAGATGAAACATGTAATATTGACTTTTATATTATTGACATTGGAATCATTTAGTTTATGAATTTCTTTATCTTAACATACTATTATAAAATATTTACAAAATCCATTGAAATATTTGGGTGTATTTTATCAACCAATTCAATGTTAAATTTGTTGGTGTAATATATCATTTTTATATATTAGTGTATGTTCATCCCAAAAAGAATATATTTTTTCCTAGAAATCTAATTCAAAAAAAAGCATTTGTTAGTATGCCTTTAATTAGAAAGAATTTATGGGGAGATAGATTATTAGATCGACTTGGTCATATTCGGTTATATCCTTTATAAAAAATTTGAAATTTGATATTTTATTCTTGGATGTTACACAAGAATGAAAAATTAACAAGGGTACTTCATTAGGATGAGAAATAATATTTTTTAGAAATTATTAATGACTCATAAATATATATGTTGGTATAATTAATTAAAATATTTATTTATCTAATTTTGTGTATAATTGATTTTTTATTTATGAAATTGATATAGATTTGGAAATGTAGTACCTAATTACTAGATTTTCAAGAGATGTTAGTGGGTTTTAAGGATAATTAAATTATTTTAAAGATATAATTTGTAATGATGAATATGTATTAAATGGTTTTCTATAGAAGTCTGTTACTAGTAGGGGAACACTAAATAACTAATGAAAAGTCTAGAGGATTGTAACCTTTAGTATTTCGGAAGGGAACTATTAGTAATAAATCATATTTTTGGGGTTCACTAAAAACTAAATAATATCCACTACGATCCACATTGACTCACATTATAATTTTTTAAGATATTGAAAATAAAATTAAATTCATTTTTGTGAGAACATTCATATCGGCTAATATATTAATTTGGTTGATCTACACAGGGTTTTTAATTTCTCAATCATCTCCTATATTTCACTAAAATTAGTTGTACTGGTTTCTTATTTCATCAATGCTATGTTAGTAAATGTGTCTCCATAGTAGAAAGGGTAACCCTCTATGTCATATTAATAATCATTTATAATTTTTCCCCGATAATTCACCACAAACCAATATTTTTTGGGTTTTATTTCCTTTTTATTTTATGAAATTAAAGGTAAATGAGCCAATGTTGATGGATTGTTATACATGTTATGTTACATTTTATGCCGAATATAAAATATTGAATATATTTAGCTGTGACCTTGTAGGTGGTTTGATTCTGTGTTTTGGGTATGTTGGAATATGAATCCTAGAATCAATGCATATGTGATTAGATATTCATGTAAGGATGAGTATAGTCATCGAGATTCTAGAATGACCTAACACATGTTTTATATCAAAATTTTACAGATTTATATAAGCGATATTGATCTAGAATATTTAAATATAAATATAAATTGAACAAAACAATAGATTCTTAAATTTAGATTAGTTTATATATTTTTTGAGGATCATAAGAATATGAAAATTTTAGGATTTTATATTCTTATTTATAAAAATTTTCATTCTATAAATTTACATGTAAATGAAAAATTAATTTTAATTATATTATATGAAATGATATAATTTTATAAATTAAATTATTATTTGAAAACATGTTCTTGATTAAAATATTAATTCATGTTTGTTAGAAATTGTATAATAATTTTTCAATTATTTTTTATAATATAACTTTTAGTGAATTCAATAATTTTTTTTTAATTTATTATTTAATTTTATAAGAAAATTACTCTTATTAATAGATTTACATTTTTGATATTAATAAATCATTTTATGTAGTTGGAATATAGTTTTTATCAATGTATTTTAAATAATTAAATAGTGATATACTTTTTTCTTATAAATCTAGAATATAATGAAATAAATTATAAATCTCTATGGTATTTTATCTGCATCATTGTATCAATAAAATGGTCAATTTAAATATTAATTTGAAATATTTTATTCCAATTAATTTATAATTATATATAAAAACAATATTTTTAAATAATTTTTATCATATTTCATGTTCATCTCTTGATTATCTAAAAAAATTAGAATTATAACTAATTTTTTTCTATTAAAATATATATTATGAAATATAATTTTTTTTAAAAAATCTCATTTTATCTTTATGATTTGGTCATTTAATCCATAAATGGATATTATATTTGATAAAATCTATAATAATAAAATAATATTTTCAATAACATGTATTTTATATTATAATGTATAATGATAATGTAAATGCATATTCTTTGATAAATATTTAACTGAATGTAAAATTCCACTTGGTTAAAATGTTGAATTTTATAATATTAAAATAATTATCAAAATATATTAATAAATAAATAATATAAAAATATTATAATAAATATTTATTAATAACAAATTACCAATGAATCATGTCATATAAAAGAATATTTTCTTATTTTATTTACATTTATTTCTTTTAATTAAGATCTTATATATATATTAAAAATATTCGTGTTTATAATGATAAATTGATAAAATATACTTTTTTCTGGATGAATCATGTATAAATTATGTTTGTTTTCATATCATGATGGTTTTTGTTCTAAAGAATTATATATGGTTTCTTCAGACCTCCCCTTGGATTGTCAAGCAGTAACATCTCCATCACATGATAACATCCGATTGTTCTATATCTCATTTAATGAAACTATTGAAAATTATTGGGCGATAGTTTATTATCTTCCAGTAGATGAATTCAGTTTTTTTAATTACACATCAAATCCCCTCATTAAGCAATTTGGTAAATATAAATATTTTAAGGAGTCTAGGAATGATGTCTAGATATATAGAGAACTATATAGTAGCCGAGTTGCTTATGACATAATGATATTTAATGACCAAATGTCACATGAGATGATCATTTCCCAGGATTGGTCTGTTTAATAACATATTTATTATATGTGAAGGTTAATCCTATTATATTAGTTTATTTAATTTTATTTGAGGAATTATTCCATGATATAGGAGGTATAGATCAAAAATCAAGACTACCTCTTCCATTTCAGAACCCCCTGGAGTCGAAGTGATTAGGATATACTAGGGGATGATTTCTATGTGATAATAAAATTACCATTCCCATGACACCCAAAATTTCTAAAAACAAATTTGAACAAATTCATCTTAAATTATAATTACCCCAATGTATACTTTTTGGCGCCAGGGAAGTGGTTTCTTCAATTAAATGGTTTACTTTTAATAAAATATTAAATAAATGATCTTTCCAAACCATAACTCACTTGTTAAGAGAAAACCCAATAATAATGGTCACATTAATCCATAATTATTTTTATTATATTATGATCATTCCCATCTAAATTTTATGTAAATATCATAATTTGTATAAATCGTTACATTTGTGACCATGAACCTCTTCAAATGCACATTAGACGGACCAATGACATTAAATCAATAAATATAGTTTCAAGAACTGAGTCGTAGAAATATTTTTATAGATAATTTTTTATATTATTATGATATATTTCTATTTTCTTATCTTTTATCTAATACTATTACAATTTCATTACTTCAGTTGGGTATAAATATATATTAATGATTATAGTATCAATAATTATATTTTTCTCAAAATTTGTGTTTGCTAGTCTTGGTGGATTACACTAAAAATAGTGTTTATAACACAAATATAATTGATAAATAAGAGATCAAATATATAATATTCTCTATATATTTTTTACATGTTATAGGTTTTCAAAAATAGTTCATTTCCACTATAGAAATGGATTAGTGTTTGGGTTATATTATACAATGATACTATTTGGACTTATTTTGCACAAAATTTTAGATATCTCTCAATTTCACTATCTCTAGAAGAAAAAAATATCCTCAAAATGATAGTGTAACACCACGGTTCTAGAAGCCACCTAGAGGGGCCCTGTACCCAGTTGGTCACATGGCCTCAAGCGCATTTCCCCAAACACTAGAGGCTGCCGACTAGCAGCGAGAGCCTTGGGTATGATAGTGGGAAAACTATGCCCTCATTGGAAGAGTACACAACAGAAGTAAAAAACACATACAATAGCAGAAGCAGTTAATATCAAACAATAGTAAATATCATAAACCTAAACAATAAACAATTGGAGCACATACATATATATATTAAATGATGCATGATACATATGTCTATGAAAGCATCCAATCAAGTCACAATGCTGAATATAATACTAAGAAAAAATACAAAAGAAAATAGATAAGAAACTCCTCAGCATCGCAAGCCTCGACTTTTTCCCATGCTATCCTGTGCCAATTCAAGTCAAGTACCAGAAGTCGATGGGCGCATGCCCTTGTCTACACCTGCAACAATATAATCTGGTTGGGCCCAAAAGAAAGACCCAAATAGGGTGTGAGACTAAATCTCAGTAGGTAACCACCTGAAGATCTATGCCTAACAGTCAGTGAGTATATGGAAGGTAATAGTACAATAAGTAGTAAACAGTAAGCAGTAAACAGGATGATACACAATAGTAAAAAATCCACAGATCTACAAGTAGCAGTGAAGCAAACAGTTAACCACAAACTGGAATCCCTCTGTGATGTACTCAAATCCATCCCCTCTGGTTCTATCCAATAAGTTACAACATCCCTCTAGGCAATACACTCATCCTAACCCCTCTGTTATGGTTATACGAAATTATAATACTCTCTGATAAATCACGCTCAGTCAATTCCCCTTATTTTCAAAGGTAATCAGGGACTCTCTGAGGAAGATCATGCGGTCAATTTTCCTCATCTCCCCAAGGTCTAGAGACTATCTAAGGATGCCCAATCGGTTAATTCCTATTATAGACTCAGATCGATCACATACTCTTTGAGGAAGCTCACTAGGTCAATTTCTCATATAGCCTAGAATGGTTTAAGGAAACTCAAACAAAATAGAGACTCTCTAAGGAAGCACACTCAGTCTACCTCGGTATAGTCTATAAAGCTCAATACTATTGGAGGAAGATCACTCGGTCTATCCTCATGTAGCCTATAATATCCAAGACTCTGTTAAAAGCTCATTCAGACTATCCCCTAAATTCTATAATGTCCAAGACTCTCCGAGAAAGCTCACTTGGTCAATCCCCTTATTGTCTATAGCACCAAGTTCTCATAGCCTCGTGCTAATCAATGCTTAATAATGATATATGGCCAAGGTAAACCAAAAGAGCTACTTGGATAACCAGTCTACTACATAACAAGCATGTTAGAGAATAACACTCCATCCTATAGTCACATGGCATGGAAAACAGGTATAATAACCAAAGGCTAAACTAGAAAAAAAGGTCATAAACATAAAAAGGCATTGTAAAAACATCCAATAATATCAATTATCCTTACACATAACCGAATTACATCGACACAATCTTACAAGAAAGGCCGGAAAACAACAAGGGAAAAAAATAAACACGCAATACCCCATTTATGGGTATTGGTGGAAATTACACATAAAACTCAAAGACATTGAATGAAAAGGAAAAAACCACCTACCTTGATTCTAGGAGATCGATATACTATAACCACAAGGATTGAATCTCCTTATAACATTGTAGATCTACAAAAATGAACAAAACATTCAACCCATGATAACTTGTAAAAGAAGAATATCTGGAAAACGATGCTCAAGAAGATGGAAGAGCATAACGCTATGGTTCCAACACAATCTATGATGGTTGATTCAGAGAACGGATGGAGGCACAGGGGGCTTGGAGAAGTTCCAGCATTGTTCGGCTTCTCTCAGCCAAATGGACTTATAAGATGATGATTTTGGCAGTCATACATGGGCCCGGTCCATTTAATGAATAAAAGTACGTGGTCTATAATTTTGGAGTACATGGCGTGTACTAGGATTTTCCGTACTCCACTTATAGTGGCCTACACATCACCCCACAAGACTGTTTTTGTGGCTCGGAGACGACCATCACACGGCCTCGTGCGACATCAAAGTACAGGACTTGTACTTATAATGTACAAGGCGTGTACTTCAAAAATTTACAGAAACTCCTCTTTTCTCAAAAACTCCAAAAAAATTGAAAAACATACCTGAAACAAAGGTACAAGTTCTTACAAACTTCCCCCCTTAAAAAATCCGTCCCTGAAATTCCCTAGCGAGGCGGGGAAGATGAAACACCAAACAACTCCGGCCACTACGATCATACATCGGCCTCCCTCTCCCAAGTCTCATCCAATACTCACCCATGCTGCCATTGCACACATACTAGAGGAATAGACCATCCACGAAGAACCATTGTACTATGATCGACAATCAGTATAGGATGCTCCTCAAACGATGCATCTGCTTCGAGCTCAACCTCCAAAAGTTGAAAGACATGAGATGGGTCTGTAAAGTAACGTCGGAGATGAGAAACGTAGAAGACATCGTGCATTTCCTGGTACCTCTAAGGTAAATATAACCAATAGGCAATTGGTCCAACTCTTTCCAACAACTCAAATGTCCTGACGTACCGTGGTGAAAGCTTACCCAGTCTCTAAATCCTCTTATCTCCCAACCTTAGTGTGGCATGCAGGAAAACCTAATCCACGATTGCGAACAACAGAGGTCATCTCCGCTAATTTTCATAGGAATTATATCGAGACATTACTATAGCCATCCTCTCCCAAATGAACTATATCAACTCTATGGTCTCCTAAAAAATACGAGGTCCTAGAAATGCTTCCTCTCCTTCCTCCAGTAAGCATAAAGGTGATTGAAATGGCCTAATGTACAAAGCCTCGTAAGGTGCTATCTGAATTGTTTACTGAAAACTATTGTTGTATGCGAACTCCACAAGAGGTATATGTTTCTACCAAGAGCCTCCAAATTATATAATTCAAGATCTGAGCATATTCTCCATCACTTTAATCATATTCTTGGACTTACCATCTGTCTTGGGATGGTATGCTGAACTCAAAAGTACCTTTGTACCCAAGGCCTTCTGAATCCCATGTCAGAACCGAGAAGTAAAATGTGCATCCCTATCCGAAACAATGGAGTGTGGAACTCCATATAGACATACAATCTATCATATGTACAAATGTCCTAGATAATCAATGATGATGGTCTCCTTTATTGATAAGTAGTTATCAACCTTCATGATCCTATAAATGACAACCCATACTGTGTCATTCCCTCAAGGATACATCGGCAACCCAGTCACGAAATCCATCGCGACTTCGTTCCACTTCCACTCAGGAATGGGTAACTGCTAAAGAATCCCTGCTGGTCGCTTATGCTCCGCTTTCACCTACTGACAAGTGGAACACCTCATGAAAAAACAAACAACATCTATCTTCCTACCTAGCCACCATTTTTGGTGGTGTAAATGAAGATACATATTGGTGATTCCAGGATTAACTTCCCAAAATAAGGAATGAAAATACCAAATCATCACCTTGTGTATGTCTGCTGGCACCCGTACATGTCCATGGAAACACAAGATCTCATCCTCGCCCACTGTCCATCTAGGAAGAGGTTCCTCTCTTGACACACTCTCTCTTAGGACTTGGCCATCGGAGTTTGATAGCATCCTCATCCATACCCGATCATGTAGTGTAGATGTAACAACTATAGAAGATATAATGGTCTACCCCTATCGGTCGTGCACCTCCAAATGCATCTCAGAGAACAAATCCATAGGTTTCCACTCACTGCTGGCCTCTTGAACTGCCTATATCTAAGTTCTCCTACTCAACGCATCATCCACTGCATTTCCCTTTCTCGGCGTATAGGCATGCTCAAAGTCGAAGGATGAAAGATACTCGACCCACCTATGCTATCTCAAATTTAGATCACGTTGAGTGAAGATGTAATTTAGACTCTTATGGTCAGTAAACACCACATAGTGTGCCCCCAGAAAATATTTTCTCCAACAACATAAGGCATGACCAATAGCCGCCAACTCTAGATCCTGCATCGGGTAATTCCTATATTATGGCCTCAACTATCGAGACCCATACGCAGCGAATCCATCTCCCTGCATAAGTACAGCTACCAGCCTGATACCTGAAGCATCACAATAGACCATATAGATCATTCCCATATCTTCCAAGACTAGTATCGGTGTTGATGTCAACCTCCCATTCAGCTCCTAAAAGGCTGAGTCAGAGGAATCTAACAATAAGAACATTGTCACTTTCTTTGTCAGACCTGTTAGTGGGGATTATATGTGTGAAAAGTCCTGTATAAAGTGCATGTAGTATCCAGCCAGCTCTAGAAAACTCTGGACCTCAAAGACATTCTTTGGCTACTCCCAAGAAAAAACAGATCTCACTTTCTCTAGGTCTATTGATACTCCTATCTCTGAGATAACATGACCCAAGAAGTGAATCTAATACATCCAAAAGTGGAAATTCGAGGGAATATCATATAACTGATGCTCTCTCACTATACTCAAAACGATCTCAAGGTGGGTAGCATGGTCGTATCAAGTGTCAATGTACACAAAGATGTCGTCTATGAAAACCACCACAAATGAATCCAAAAATGGATTAAACACTCGGTTCTTCAGTGCCATGAATACTGCAGGTGTGTTCATGAGACCGAACGACATAACCATATACTCGTATAGACAATACCTGCTCTGTAAATAAGTAAGAGGTACATTAGATAGTCTAACGTGCAACTGATGATAACCAGACATCAAGTCAATATTTGAGAACACTCAGGCTCCACAAAGATGATCAAAGAGATCATCGAAACTCGGAAAGGGATATCAGTTCTTGACCGTCAAATGGTTTAGCATATGATATTACACAAAAAGCATGAAAGTATCAACCATATTCTATGAAAACAGGATAGGTGAACCATGAGGAGAAGTACTGGGTCGAATGAAAACCTTTTCCTACAACTCCTCCAACTGCTTTATGAGCACTTGCAACTCAGGTGTAGCCATCCAATAAGGTGGAATGGACATCAATGTTTCTCCTGGCACGAGCTCAATAGAAAAGACTACCTCACGCTCTAGAGGCAAACCTAAAAATTCATATGGATTGGTATCTCTAAAACGATCCACCACTGGAGGAAAGTCTCACTGTGATTTCTCCTAGACATCCAGATATAGAATAGAAATCTGGGCTCTAACTCCTCCTAGCACATGATCTTCAGGTCCTAATCGACTCACCTGGAAATACCACTCGCCTCTATGAAGGAAGGATCCACCATCTGGTGATACGAAACTCACCCTATGGAGATAGAAATCGAAAACTACCTTGAAGGGGACTAACCAATCCATTCCTAGAAAGAAATCATATCGCGTCATCTCTAGGATATAATGGTCCCTTAAGAAGTGACACCCCGCTACCACAAGAGGGAACTCTCTGCACTGATGTATGAAAACTGATCTAGTCCCCAACTATGTGTCTAGAGTCAATGTATCGGTTGAGGAAAAGATGAAAAGACCAAGGCTCTCCACAAAATCAATAGTGATAAACATATGTATAACACCAGTATTTAAATGAGATGAAGCTACAACTAAGGCTACTCAGATTGTAACTCGAATTGTTGAAGGGTCGGTATCCTAATCATGATGGGTCTGCACTACTGGAATAGTCTAGCTTCTAACGCAGCCCTACAACACTGGATAACCACTTTGAGCTGATCCACTCTGCAGTCACTGGTAACCTGGGGACTGACCACCACAGTTGTGACCACCACCTCAACCTGAACGACCATATGAACCACAGTTCCCAGACTGTTGAGAAACTGGCGATGCATCCCGTGAACGTGGGGTCATAGAAGAACACCTACCACCAGCTATAAGTGATAAGATCTAGAAAAAATGCTGAACATGGCCCATATTTTTCAAGATCAGCACTCCATCGAGACTCTCTTGAACTGAGGCCTAGTTTTCTCGTTCATCCCTCATTGGTAGCATACTACATGTTTTCTCGAAGATACATTCGGCCTACTCTAATCTCCTTGAGCAGACTCCCTATGGTTCTTCCTGCTATCAGGAAGAAAAAAACAGACTTTGGAAGTCGAACCGCCCTGGCTCACTGCTCCAGGATCCCTCAAATTGCACTCTGTGATCAGCACCTGGTTGACAATAGAGGATATCAAAGTCAAACTGAGGATTTCTACCTACGAGCGGATTTCATGCCTCATACCATCCTCGACCTTCCGCGCAAGGAACAACTTATCGCCTCCTGGAATAGGTGTGAAACTCTGAAGCTCTGTAAAGAGAGACAAGTACTCCATAACAGAAAGAGTACCTTTCTCCAGACTCATAAACTCCCAGGCTCAATCGGCCCTCAAGGTCTTCAAGTAGAAGATGCTCTGAAACATCCCAATTCATACTCTACTGGTGTCTTATCTGTGAGATCACCTCCCACCCACTCTTGGCTGAGTCTCGGAGCATATAGGAAGTGAGATTCACCCTTTTCTCTGGAGGTA
This sequence comes from Viscum album, assembly GCA_963277665.1. NCBI lineage: Eukaryota > Viridiplantae > Streptophyta > Magnoliopsida > Santalales > Viscaceae > Viscum > Viscum album. Next base: position 1,865,908,908 of record OY728120.1, on the reverse strand, counting down.
TCTCCAGATGCTCAAAATTTGTCATCGTGGCCAATAGCCACGACTCTGCAGCCTGAGGTCCTCTATCCCCGGAGAACGTATGTGGATGTTGCTGCTGGAAAACCCACGTCAACCCTGCCATCTATGGGGTAGGAGGTGGTGCTCCCTTGAATGTCTACATAATACTCAGAAAGTCTTCCCTAAACATTGCATCGATGCCTACAATAGGTATAACTGCTGGTGACAAGACTGGAACAACAGAAAGATCTAAAGTAGGTCGATGATTGACCATATCCGGTGTCTGATCACAATCTGGTAGCTGATGTACAAATAGAGGATGTCTTAGTGGAATAATTCTGAGAGGTCAAAAAGCACACCTTAGATTAGGATTATCAAAGACTGAGAACACAAGAGTACAAGACTGGAACAAGAGAAAGAAACATTCATGTTTTAAAAAACATGACTACATGAAGTGTATAAAAACTACACAACATGTTCTTTTAAACCATTCACATGGGCGTGTACTTCTGCAACAACTGGTCATGTTACACCCCCACCACATGACTTGTTGTCCCTAAGCACGGTGTATAATTACGTCTTTTCCCCTGCATGAGTCTCCTTACATGGCTAACCCAGACGGTCCTCTTAATCTTATACTACATGGTGTGTTCACGAAGGAAACTGTGTGTACTAGATGAGGTTACAAAGACCCAGGTTGTTAGTTACATGGCTATCTACACCGTTCACACTTACACGACATGATCCCTGATAACATGGAATGTACTTGAAGGTTATCCAAGACCCGTGTTGTTCGTGACATGACCGGGTACTTAGGCTACATGGCATGACGTGGTATAATTGGACACGACATGCAAAGTCAATATTTCATCCATCCGTGTCATTAGCCACACAGGAAGACACACGGTCACTATAACAATGCTTGTACATACCGTACACGACGTGTTGTTGAAGATTATTCACATCCCCATGTTTCTTCCCACACAGTCAGTGACACGATTTAAAACTAAATGAGGTGTATAAGTAAAGTACACGTCGTGTATTCTGGGTTTCTCTGGGCAGTAACTCAGAAACTTCTTTGATGCCTAGAAAACACTGAAAACAAGAGTTAAGGTGCCAAATTTCGATCCGTGAGGGCCATACTCCCCGAGAATCAATTCATGGAATCTTATACAAGTTATAACAAGGAAACCAGGCTATGATCCACCAAAATACGGTCCATGAGGGCCCATAACACCTTAAGAACCGATGTTTGGCATCCATCTAGTCAAAGTATTATACAGAAAATTCTCTATCAAACAGATGACATTATTTCAATGAATCTATCAAAACAACATGCATAATCTACACAATGTCTATCACAAAAACATTAAATATCTAATTCATCCTAGATGGAATGCAAATAATTCATGGATTGTGATTTCTAACAAGTGCCTATATGATGCATGAGATGGAATACCCTCATCTCATCGAGTTGTGATAGAAAAACAATTGCAATAACAACAACGGTAACATCCCAAATCATGTGAATAACCCAACGGTGAAATCAAATAAACTGTAAAAGTGAACACCAATAAAACTACAATAAATGAGGTAGTATGGCTTTTCACTGAACATGGGTTAGCTACTCCCGAGCACAACTTATTACCATGTACCTATTCTATCCTATCTCTGGCTATTGGATCCAAACAGTAAGCAAAGAGAAAATAGTACCTCTGATACCACATTATAATGCCCTGGTTCTAGAAGCCACCTAGAGGCACCCCGTACTGGGTTGGTCACATGGCCTCAAGAGCATTTCCCCAAATGCCAGAGGCTATCGACTAGTATTGAGGGCCTTGGATGTTATTGTGGGGAAATTGAGACATCAATGGAAGAGTATATAGTGGAAGTAAAAAACACATACAATAGTGGAAGCTGTAAATATCCACAATAGTAAACAATAGAAAAATGAACAATAAAAAACTAGAGCACACACACATATATATATATATATATAATGATGAATGATAAATATGTCTATGAAAGAAGCAAAGAAATTCCCAATGTTGAATAAAATACTAAGCCAATGTAAAAATGAAAACAGATAAGAAACTCATCATCATCACAAGCCTCAGCTTGGTCTCATGATCTCCTTCTCCAATGCAAGTCAAGTACCTAAAGTCGAAGGGTGATTTCCTTCGACTATAAATGCAACAATATAATCAGTTTAGGCACAAAAGCATGACCCAAACTGGGTGTGAGACTAAATCCTAGTAGGAAAACACTCGAAGATCTTTTCCTAACAGTTAGTGAGTATATGGAAGGTAATAGTACATTAAGAAGTAAATTGTAACCAGTAAATAGGATGATAGACAACAGTAAACAATCCACATATCAACAAGCAGCTAACGTCAAATAGTAATCTCTCTTCGAAATACACACAGCCATCCCCTGTGGTCCTATCCAAGAAGTACCAACAATCCTCTAGGCAGTACAATCAGCCTAACCCCTCTGGTTTGGTCAATAGAAATTATAAGACTCTCTAAGCAAGCATGCTCCGTCAATTCCCCTTATAGTCTAAGGTATTCAGGGAATCTCTGAGGAATATCATGTGGTCAATTACCATTATAACCCCATGGTCTAGAGACACTTTGAGGAAGCTCACTCATTCAATTCCTCATATAGCCTCAGGTCGATCACAGACACTATGAGGAAGCTCACTTGGTTAATTCCTTCTACAGCCTGGAATGGTTTAAGGAAACTCAAACATAACACATAAACTCCTAGTAAGATCACAAGGTCTACCCCTATATAGTATATAAAGCTCATAAATCTCTGAAGAAGCTCACACATTCTATCCTCTTATAGTCTATAATATACAAGACTCTTCGGGAAGCTCACTCGGCCTATCCCCTATAGTCTATAATGTCCAAAACTCTCTGAGGAAGCTCACTCGGTTTTTCCCTTTATAGTCTAGAGCACCAGGTTCTCATGGCCCTGTTCCAGTGAGTTCAAAATAATGATATAAGGCCAAAATAAACCTACATAGATACATGGATAACCAGTCTATAGCATAACTGGCATATCAGAGAATAGCACTCCATCCTACGGTCACAAGGAATGGAAAACATGTATAACAGTCAAAGGCTAAACAAGACCAAAAGGTCGTAAACAGAACAAGGCATGGGAAAACATACATTTATAGGAATTATCCACATACATAACCAAATTAACACTACACAGGAATACAAGCAAGTCATGAAAAAAAACCAGGGAAAAATAGTAAACACGCAATACCCTTTTCAAGGGTATTGGTGGAAATTGCAGATAAAACTCAACGACCTTGAATGGAAAGGCACAAACCACCTACCTTCTTGAAAGAATATTGATATACATGAACCACGTGGTTTGACTCACATTAGAAAATCGAAGCTAAAAAATGAAAAAAAACATTCAACTCAAGATAACTTGCAAAAGAGGAGGAATTGGAAAACGATGCTCTGGAAGAAGGAAGAGTATACCGATGCGGTTCTAACGCAATTGACGACAGTCGATTCAGAGAATGGATGGAGGCACGTGGGCTCAGAAAAGTTCCATCATTTTACATTTTCTCTCGGTCGAAGGAGTCCTATAAGAAGATGATTCTGGCGGTCGGATGTGAGCCAGGCCTGTTTAATGAAAAAATGAATGTTCACATCATATACTTTAGGAGTAGACGTCATGTACTGGGCTTTTTTGTACTCATCTTTAAGTGGACTCCACATCAACCCATATGACCGTGTGTGTGGCCCGAACTTGGAAACCAAACAGCCTCGTTTGGCTTTGATGTACATGGTGTGTACTTATAAAGTACAGGACATGTACTTCAAAAATTTCAAAAAACTCCTCATTTCTCAAAAACTCCAGAAAAAGGAAAAACATACCCAAAATGAAGGTTGGGGTTCTTACTGATAGGGGATGTTTTTAGTCCACTCCATTGTTATGGGGTAACTTCATGATGATATATGAGCATTGATAAAATTTTAAGGATACTATAACATCAACATTGGAAATCATTCACTCTCATTCTCATAATATTACAATATTAGTAAATGGAATTTATAATAATACCACTATGTCTATATATGTCATTTGTTAATGAATTTTTTATTATTATAAGAGTTCTAGATGACTGATTTCCTTTTCTAAAAATTATTTCACATTATAGACACTAAAATAATTTAAGGAATAAAAGAAAGTGATAATATAACTCAAACATTAAATAAAAGACCACAATATTTTTTCTCATAATATTAGAAGAAGATATTCATACAATCTAGTCCAAGAGAAAAATCATATAAAATATCATTATAACTCCACTATGGAGTTTAATATCGTCAAATATTTCCCAATGAAGGTGAATATAATTCATATGTAATAAACCCGTTTATTTTTTTCCATTGTGCATGGCATTTGAGATACAGAGAAAGGGGTGTTCATTTGTAGGGCGACTTGTTTTTTATCTTAAGGATGATTCAATGAAGATAGGTGGTGATTTCCATTACCTAATTAAGGAAATGGCAAGGGATGGAATATGTCTTATTTCAAAGACAATGATTTCTAAAAAATCAAATAGTACCATATAGCCAATAATTGGAAGTACGATTCTTTTGTGGAATGTTCTCATGGTGAAATGAAAAATAATTGTAGAAAATGTACATATTTCATAATAGAAAATTAATTTTTTTAATACAATCAATATATCACATTATCCTATACTCGTAGTGGAACATTTCCAACATGTATTATCAAATATCTATACCTTTATTTTGAAGATGGCAGGTCTATAATTGCATTGTTTCCCATAAATAACATAAAATACATGAAAAATGAAAATGATTTTTCTATAGGTTACATGTGACAAAATATAAAAGTCCAATGTAAGGAGATGTATGGTAGATACAACAAAAATACTAATGTATATAAATTTTGACTACATTCGATTTGTAACATCATGAGATACATTTAACGTATCCCATGAGGATATGTATAAATAATTAATTAATTAGGTCTTACTATCAATGAATTTTTAGAAAAAAATATATTATTTAGGATTAATAAATACCAAAAGTTTCAATTATAACTATTGAAATTTGAATAAATTATAATTCATAAAAATTGTAAGGATACATGTTTGATACAATTAAGTAAAAAATAAAACTATTTATTTGATTATTTGGATGAAGGTATTTTTTTTGGAAACCATAATCATCAACATGATCATGATTTGTTTAACTATTATGTGAACATACCTGAACCAAAAAAAATCCAATATTTCTATATGCTTCTAGAAGGCCTAGAACGATGTAGTAATAATGTACATGGGTATTCAAGTTCCATTTTACGATATTTATACACCAATTTAATTCCCATAAATTTTAATATAGTGTAAAATTATATTTTGGAGTAAATTTCAAATAAGAATGATATTTTAGTGTTGTGGAAAATAATTAATAATGAATGTCACCATAGACTATATATATTTATCGGATCCTTAAATATAGGTTCATGTTTTTGGATTGGAATATTACTTATAAGATAGATGGTGGTTCAAAATTATCCTTATAAAATATTATTCCAAACTACAACTTTTTTATAGTATCAATTTTAATATAATGTGTAGGGTGTTGTTATTAGTAGCTTGGATGTATAATTAAATTTTACAATAAGATAAATATTATATTTATAGTGGTTTATATTAAAGATATAAAATTCCCCACTTTAATCCACTCAATATTAGTGAGTGGATTGGTACTCACTAAAATATAGTATAAGTTAATCCTAAACAGAAGTTTACTAAAAATAGTATTTTAAGGAAAGATAATATTTTAAATTTCATTTTGAGGAAGAGGAAGAACCTAATACATTAATGAAACTACTAATCCACTCACTTTTTTTTGGTTTTATGGCTAACCTAATCAGTTTATATGAAAAAATAATCCTATGTGATATCCTTTTGATCATGTAATCATAATAAAGAAAAACATTTTGATGGAGATATATAATTTGTGTGAATACTGTATAATAATTATTCAAAAATAATAAAACTGACTAAAAATATCAGATGGAGATGAAGAGGAAGTAGGAGGTGAATAGTGGGCCTTAACCCATTAGAAATTGATGTGGATATGGGATGTCCTGAGTAAATAGAATAACCAAACAAACATTATGTAATTAATCAATCTATTGTTTCTATATTTTAATTGATGGTGCACATTTTATTTCATCATCCATAATTATAATAAAAACCCATAATGACTGTTAAACATAAAAATTATCATTGAACTTATCCACAATATGTTTCTTATTTTATCAATCACGTAGTCAAAGTCAAATAGTAGGAAAAACATGGAATCATAATATACGTAGTTGAATATTATTTTCAATTAATCAATTTAAACACCCTTCAGCCATCATCCCATCAAGGACCTAAATTCTATATGTGTTTATAATTCCATCTGAGAAAAAAATAATGATATCTAAATATATCATAAAAGGACTTGACCATAAACATTTCATAATCTTGAATTTTATGAACAATTCACATTGAGTATCCTTACAGTTTAAATGTTATATTGAATTAAGGAAAAAGTATTACATTACATCTCAATAATTATAAGGTAGACAATTCTACTCAGTTTCCATTTTTTTATAAAATAAATACTCTTGAAAAAATAGCCATGTATAGTCCCATGTTTTAGATAGCATGACTTTTAATTGATCCAATCCTAGAACATATTCATCATTATTACCTGTACGAAAATATTTCCAACCATGGGATGAGCATTAAATGCTCAGTAAGGGTTATACAAAAAAGAAATAAAACATAATTTCATCAATACATAAATAACATAATCTCTTTTACATACCTCATGAAATAATATGATTTACATATTAACCACAAATTATAAATGTAAATTGGGGAATCCATTACATAATTACATTGTAGCATTCAAAACTACGTAGGGAGTTGAATTTGGAATAACCATCATAGTATATTCTCTAAATCTCTTTGGAGAAACATTAACATTTACCTCTGTCATGTTACACAATGAACTGGTGATCTATCTTGGTCTGAACTACCCTAGGATTTCCAAATAACCACCTATATATGTAAACAATTACCAAGAACCATAACATATTCATAACACATAAAACAAAAACTAAAGAAAGATAAAATTTCCCCATTTGAATAAAAAAAATAATTTAAATATATTGACATAAAAAATCCACTATCAAAACAATTTTAAATACCAATATATGTAAAATAATATATGGTATTTATATTCCTTTTAAAAACATTACGACTTGTTATGGAAGCCAAAGATAAAATAATACTCACAGAGGTGGAAACATTGTTTTCATTGTATACGTTAAATGAAACATTATTTTTGTCATTTAGTAAAATTCTTCGTAGTAAAATATTCCCTTTGAATTAAATGAAAATTAAAAGTGTTTTAGAAATTGATAAAATAATGTTGTGTATAAAAAAAAATATTCCTCATTGATAAGAGATTGAGATGATGTCCCTTACCGTGTGTCCGACTTGATCTGTTCATTATTAAATCTCCTAAATAATAAAATAAAGTTAATTTCTACTTTCATAAGAACGTTTTACAATTTTATTATTCCTCTTATATCAATTATTACTAGGTTATAAACATTATTTAATCATTTAAGTCAATAATGGTCATTTTGTCGATATTTGGTACATGAGTCAAAAATAGACTTCTTATAATTAATATTTGTTCATGTGGTCAAAATTTCATTATATCTAGAATTATATTCATAATTTAGATATCATATATTTATAATAGTACATAACATTTGTAGGTATGAGATTAAATGCACCGTTCATGGAGACGGTAATCCATATGTATGCTTGTACGCTACTTTATTTTCTATTTCATATTTAATAGAAATGAAAACATAATTGTACATTGATATATTATAATTACACTATAATATCATATATATAATCTCAGTAAATCCATCCTTTATAAGTTCCATGTATGGATGAAGTAGTTGTACCACTTTGAGGGTGCGGCAGTCCGCATTTCCTCAAATTAAATTATCGCGTTAAACCATAATGGAAACCATAAAGGAATTATATAAATGAAAAATATCGAAGTAGAAAGAAAACATTAACATAATATATATCATTTTTAATAACAGTTCAATAATAATGGCCACCATGAGAGGTGGTTGGAGATATTTGAACAATCATCATTTAGTGAGGTAGTAGTTCGTCGTCCACAAAAACAATATGTTCTTTACCACTTCGATGGAGGTGTGTGTAAGTGTTTTTCGAATTATTATCATAAAAACAATATAGAATATATACTATAATTTTTGATTTATTAATGAAATGAATAAAAAGTGTTTAGGTGGTTGAAGATGGAAAATAAAACAAAAGTACTTAAGAGAATATGTCACCATTATATCGGGTATCTCCCATTGGTATACTGTGTTCTTTCCAGAATAATGGCTGGAAATTGATAGAATGGTTTTCGATTTGTACCGAAATAAATGATTTTGTCCAGCTCTGAAGACTCCTATGATGTGGTGACATAATTTTTTCTTTGAAGACTTTATCCTACTACCTTGAGCATGCTTGGATCTGTTTGTTTCAGGAATGCAGAGTGTGCTGCTTATGTTGGTTTTTAATATTTTCTTCCAATTTGTTATTATACTAAACCACTAATTTTATTCTGTTCTGTTTTGTTCTCTACTAGATTTCTGTTTGGACTCTCTGGATATACATGAACCTGGAAGTTTGAAGACTTGATGAATGGTCTATTCTGTTATGAAGTCATCTACCAGTTGAATCTTGGGTAGATCTAGGCCATAATTAATCTTGTTTGAGGATACATATGCTTCTGACTGCTATCTCATTGGTTGTACCTGATGTTGGACTCTCGGCTCACTGTATGCAACTGGAGTCTATAGTTGCAGATTGGGACGATCTTGTTCAAAGTTGAACCTGCTTGATTTATGTCTGCTCTATGCTACAAAGTATCATTGTACCTTGCTGTTTTTCATGTTTTCTGATAGTGTAAATTCATTACACCTCGAGATTACTCTGTAATCCTTTTTTGATTTAATAAATTCCTTCGGCATGAATTGGGAAACCAATTCATGTCATGTTTATAAAAAATTAAAAAGTGACATGAGATGGTTGAGTAATGGGATAGATGAGAGGTCTTTTTATAAAGGGTGGGATGGTCTCTTTAGGAAAGTGTAAAAATATTATATTATTATATAATGATATTTTGTTTTTAAAGTTCCCAAACTAATTAACGTTGAATATAAGTTGACTCATGGTCTAAATATAATCATCCAATAAGAATTTTACAGGATTTGGATATTTTTGTAATCATTGTAATATTATTTATTTAAATCATTTATTAATGAGGTAAACACTATGTCATTATTGTGTCATAAATAATTAAATTTATTTGATGTCTAAAAATTATAAAAAAATACCATGATGTAAGATATAGTTTTAGATATTTAAATAATATTTATAGTCGAAATGATAACTTATATAACACTATGTGAAATTTAATTTACTCAAATATATTTGTTTATGCGATTTTTTTCCTTTAATTTAAGTTAATTAAAATAAAGTGTCATTATCACACTTATGTGCCTCCATGGGATCCAACATTAGGAAAAATAATGGCCATGGTCTTCCATGACTTATACAATAATTTTAGGACTAGTTTTATTGAAATTTTTAATTATTATGATATTATTTTTACCATGAATTACCCTATTTACATTTAACCATGTTAAATAAAAGTCAAAAGTAACTATTCAACAAAAAATATTTTCATCATATTTTACAAATTTTTACTTACTAATCACAAACATGTATGTCTAATTTTTTAAATTCAATGAAAATATGTGGAAAAAATTCATTTAAATGACAATGTCGGCTATTTAACTACAACATAGCAGTTTCACTATTCATCAAAAATTGATGTTTTACAGTGAAATACTGAACAATCAGCCAAATATATATTTGATAATCCAAATTACACTAATGATGTATATTTTACCAAATTAAAAAAATTGAAGTTGTATTAATTAATTGAAAATTAATTCCCATTGTCAAAACAAAAACCGTTTTTTAGAAATATCAACTATTAATTATTACGTGTTTTCCTTTTCAAATTCTGATTACTCTTTGCATAAGTTGGAATAAATTTTTTAACTTCATCCATCATGATAAGATCACATAATTTAATTTTATTATTTCTTATCCTTCCCCTTATTGTGATATTTTTTACAATCTGATTCTTTTGGGAAGGTTTTATACATTCAAAATAAATGATATTGTATTTAAATTTAATGCATTTATCTTTGGAATGATTTTTTTTCATTATTTGATATTTATTTCATTTAAATATTTTCCTTATAAATGAGATACATCAAATATTTAGAGATTTGAGTCAAATGATTACCTTTTTCAGTATAAGTGGTTCAATAAAATAAATTAGATGAATCAGAAGATATATTGTGAGAATATTTAAATGAATCTCATTATTCGTTTAAAATTCATGAATAACAATTATTATCAATTATATCTCTTACATTAGAAGATATCTAATTAGCTCTTCCATATTATATTCAGTGAATATAGCACATTACACAATATTATCATTTATTGAATGATATTTCTTAGTTAATTCAAAATTTACTCAATCAATAAGTATATAATTTTCCATCGTATCCCTTGGAGTAAACATATCCTTAATTATATATGTAAATTAGTTGTATTTATCAATTATGATATCATGATCATTCATTTTTCCTTCTTGAAATATGTAATGATACATGCCTAGTTTTTTATCTATATCTTTTTAGTACCATGATGCATGAATTTTAGAGTCCTCAAAATGTCTTAATAAGAATTGAATAAGGAAATAAGACTATAAATATATTTTCATTAAATCCCAATAATTTAAATTCATTATTTTAAAAATATCCATCTCTATAGAATTATTATGTTCAGTTACTGTATACAAAAAAATTTCAAATGATTAGTAATGTTTATGCATAAAAATATAATAATATATGAAAATATTCGTTAACAATACCACCATATGATTTTTCCCACATTCATAAACACTTATATTCATATATGTTATAATATAAGGATTTGTGGCGTAATTATCTTAACATTACACTAAAAAAATTATTTTCCCTTAGACTAAAAATTCATGGACATTTTTTCCAATATTTTTTTGAAAAATCAACAAATTAAAAATTATCCATAGAAACCTCCTTTTACTTCAATTATTGGTTATGTATTTAATTGATAATATGTATATAGTGGGGTGAATATTAATATTGTAATTATTTTTTTTATAAAATGATTATTGTAATATTTATTAAATCTTAATAGTAAATGATTTTGATTTTGGCGTTAAATTTAGTTTGGAACGAGAATAAAATTAAAAGAACATAGACACCATGTTCTTAAAATTCACTTCAAATAATTAAGATCTAACTCCACAATGGAATCCACTTTAACTCAGTTAGTGGATGGGTGCTCAGGAAACAAAGAATGAAGAATTATTTGATGTTTGTAGTGTGAAAACTGTTATATAAAGTATATAATAGACCATACATATCAATTCTAAGAAAATATGGATCCTAACATTTTATGCACTATCCATAAAATACTATACCTTTACCAATGTTAGAAAGAAGCCAGTTTTTATAAGAAGAACAAATCCAAGGTGAAAATATTTTTATCTGGATAGCATAACATCACAATACCTTTAGTTGGATTATTAACCTCAATATATAAATATTTAATAAAGATAAATCTATAAAAATAATAAAACTAAAAAAAATTATCATATACTCTAGGTGTGGATAATGGAATTGAATAGTGGGATTATACCCTTTAGAAATAGTTAACAACGTGGGATAGATGCGGTAACCAGAAAACAATATAAGATGATATATAATGAATTAAATTTATGTTTCATTCAATATTTTATATGCATGGAATTACATCCCACCTATTTATAGGGGAAATCCCAAATGAATATTATTCACCCAAAGCCTTTTCTATCTTTTCACCATTATGTTTCTTATTTCATCGATCATAAGTTTTTTACCGAATTGGTAGAAAAAAACTAAATAAACATAATACTATTATTTTAATATCTTGCATAATTACTCAATTTGGTCCATGTGAGACATTATTCAACTAAGTAACATCTTTTCTAGCATGTGTCATCAATTTTCTATGAAATTAATATGTAATTATAATACAATTGTGAGATTAAAATTATTAATTTAAATAATATAAAATGTTAAGTCGGAATTAGAGTAATGTTTTTTTTCTTATATGTAATAAGAAACATCTAAAGAACAAATAAATGTAAATTTTAGGAAAAATATATTTCATAAATTTATCTTCTTAAACCTTAATGTTATATGATGTTTATACAATATTTTCACAAGTCCTATATGGTTAATTTCCAACATAATAGTACTAATATAATTTTCGCATATTCATGTTAGGGAAAAAATAGTTATGTAATGGTTGAAAAAATAGTTGTACATGTTTCATAGTGGTAATTTAATATTATATAAGGTTATGATTATTATTTAGATAATGGTAAAATTTAGTTTTTCAAGGACACATCATAGTTAAAACTACTTACATAAGGGTAAATTAGAAGTCACGTAAAGGTAAATAAAAATGTATAATATTTATATAGGGGTCTCATTGTGTTATGAACAGGTAATAAGAACCATATAATCGTTAATTATGGGTAAGGGTGACTTCTGTAAATGTAATGAAAATTATAAACTAATCATGTTAGGGTAATAGGATACATTTGTAGGGTTAATGGGTAAAATAAAAAATTCACATAAGGGTTATGGTTATGCAATATAATGGTAAAAATACAATATTAAGGGGAACATAAATGTAAAAAATAGTGGTTATAAAATTTATTTTTCTATAAAATAAAACAAATATAATTATAACGGTTGAAAAAAATGTTCACAATAAATTTTTAACACATAAATAATAGTTGGACCTCAATAATATGGACATTAAATTAATAAACCTAACACTGAAAATATACAACTTACATTAAACATGTGTAATAACATATACATCACCAAACAAAACATGTTATATGAAATTAAAAAAATATAATTTTCAAATCTAGTTTAATTAAAATATTCCTCGTATTAAAATTTATCTTTTAATTCCCATAGTTAAAATAAAATATCAAATAGTTATTTAAACGATTTCCCTAATATAACTAAAATCTAAAATAATTGAATTTGTTTTCAATTTTATAAATTGACGGAGATATTAAATTTATCAAAATAAAAATACTCAACTTATCATTTTAATAAAACCTCAAAACTAAAATTCTATATAATTTATTAAATTTATAAACCAAAAAACTAATAAAAAAAATGTTCTCCCACCTTTGGAAATTTACAAAAAAAGAACAAAAAATTTAAATGATAAAATATCTCACAAATTTTGAAATGAAATAACTTCTTCTTGGTAAAGATAAAATTTAATTGGAACTACCATACCAGGAATATTATTTAGAATGATTGACATTTATTCAAACCAAATATATATATTCATATGAATGCTATGAATTAATAGACATTAACATAATTTAGGTAAAAACCCTATTTAATCCTGAAAGGATGATTAAAAATATATATTTAAGACTCCCTGAAAACCAAATGAATTAGAGAGATAATTTAAAAGAGGATGGTTTTTATGTTCATTAAAATAGATTTTACCAAAATCATATCATGATACAAATTCTAGTAAAAAAGGGTAACATCCCACTAAATTGAAACAGTAATATAATAAAATACATCTAATCATATATGCTTCCCCAATATAAATAAATATCAAAAATGTATTCATGGAATTTTAAAATTATTCATAGTAAATGTATAAAAATTAATTTTGGTGGAAACTAGTAAACCATCCAATATCTGGATAAGAACATGATCATTAGATAGAAACTAGAATACATTTCTTAATTCATACCAATAATCTATAACTTATAACAAATATGATTAATTAATTCAAGACAAAAAAATTCTCAAAACTTATCTTGAAGGCATGGTTTTCTCTTATTAGATAAAAATATTATCCATTGAGCTCCCATGGTGTACATTTTTTTGTTAATTTTGTCATTTAAATAAGATTGTAATGGATGTAAAATTTTGTTTCAAAATGATTTAACATGATTTAATGAGAAATATGATTCATATATTCCAAATTTTAACATTAAATAGTAACATTAAAACTTTTTAACACTTGTACTCATAATAACATCAGTTTAAACTTTTTTGAAAATATTGTTTTTGTAACGAAATATTAATTTGGAATTATATATTATATATATTTAAGTTATTTTATAATAATTAAAATTACATTTAACATAAATAGAATAATTTTATTCAATATTCAAATATTTTTATCATTTAATTATATATTATGATTTTTTCACATATATTCAGAATTTCTGTTTTTAAATGAAGTTTTATTTTTCATCCAATAATTATCAACAATTAGCTTCTATATTTCCATATTAATTTTATACTTATCTTTTAAATCAAAAATTATTCCTCTTTAATTATCTTAATTAATTTTAAATATAAAATTATTATGTATGTCAATTTAATTTTTTAACCCCACAATTTTTTTTGAAGATTCTCGATATCCTTACAATTTTTGCATTCAATTTAAATATTATTTGTCCCATTAATTTTTTTCCTCTTTCAAATTAATATATTTCACATAATATTTTTTTAGAATATTATCATTTAAATCACCCATTTTATATATTAATTATTTTATTTTAATTTGTTATAAATAATACATTCAGAATCAATTCAAAAAAGATATGTTGTATGGGATTCCAAATTGGTTTCAAATTTTTTTTTCTAATAATAATAATATACAATAAATTCGTAAATATTGATTCATGTGCCAAATTGGGTGTAGCTATTAAGGATATATACTATTTAGTTTTCTCTATAAGATTAATAAATAATTAAACATTTCATCATGGTACAACTCTATCCATTATGATAATATATTTTTATCTCATTCATGTTTTTCATATCTTTCACTTCCTTATTTATTCATAGATAATTATATCTATTAAGATTGGGTTTCCAACATTCATAGAAAATGATTGTGGATTTATGATTAAATACTCTTCTATTTAAATTCAATTTATCATTATTTAATCATCTATTTTTTTTAGTATTGTTATATATACGTCAGATATTTAAAATATTAATCAATTTTATTCAAATCATTAAATTTTAAATAATAATATATTCTTACAATTTAATTATATGGGTTAAATAAAATATAATTATAATATTTAAATGTTACCCCCATCATCCATTAAGAATCTCCACTCTAATTACTCATCCATCCCATCATGTAATAAAGAAGCGATCTAATGATTTTATCAATTGTACATTTTGTGAAGCCCCTACACTCATTAGTTTTAATATTATTTAAATTCCATTTAATGTGGATGTATTATATGAAAAAGTACTTCATTTTAATTTTCTCACTAATAGAATCCATTCCATTCACTATCGAGATAAATTAGTTTTACTTTTCAGAAATGTTATCATGTTCATAGATCATGTACTCATGATAATTTATAGTATTTATTCCTCCCATTTTTATCGTTACCTTTTCAATACTTGGATGAGTGAATTTTAATGTCCGCCATATTTCATAATCTATTTTTCCAAATAAAATATTATAGTAAATGTTTATATAAAAATTTAAAAAATATAAATGTATTTTTATTAACTTCTCAAAATTTTTGTAGACTAATTTCATGAAATATTATCAATGACAACATCATATAGTTTATAAGAATTAATCATAAAATTTATATATTTTATAAAGACATTATTTAATAACACCTCTATATCATATTTACAAAATGCACAATCACTTCATTTGTATTGAGGTTACATATGATGACGTATGAATTTAATATTCTAACAATTCCTTAAGAAAAATTATTTCTCCATAGATTATTATGTAACTAAACATGATAAAAATAATAAAAACCATTAGAGAAAAAACTATAATTTAAAGTATCCTCCTATATTGCAAATATTTGGACTAATAAATTGATGACAAGATGCACTATGGGTAAAATAGACCTTTTATAATACTAATTTTAATTATAAAATTATCCGAGTAATATTTAGGAAAAATGATAATAAATTATTTTGAGTGTAGAGTTAAAAACTGTTTGCTAGTGGAATAAAATTAATGAACAAGAACACCATAATTTTTAAAATTATTTAGATCACTAAGATGCTAGTTGAATATTAAATTCCATCTATCCTATTTAGAGGAATGGTACTCAGTGGAAAAATGAATTGGTTATTACATTATTGTTTTATAAAATAACCTTGTATATTAAGGACATAAAAGAATATATCTAAATTTTCATGGATTAAGAATTAAACAATTTTTTAAGGATAATCTCTATCATTTCCTACCTTTTAAGAGATCATGATTATCCGAGTATATTTTATTGGAATACTAAATCCTATATGATTAACCTTTTATCATGTTAGAATAGTTTGGTACTATCTTTTCATGTATGTATATCCTTTGTTTTAAAATAATTTTTTATATACACTTATATAAAAATAATAATCAAAACTATAAATATCAAAAGTTTTCAATGAGGAATCAATAGTATAATAGTTTTCTATCCGTACATAAATTTATGTATAATAATTAATCTCAAGAAACCTATGAATGCCAAAAATTGGTTAAAATGAATAAATATTGTATTTATCACAATTAATTTATCAAATGAACAAGTTTTCACTATAACTACTAATAATAAAAAAAATAATTGGTATCATTATTTAAAAATTTTATAGATCTTCAATATTTTTTTTCTTATTTCTGAAATCATATAATCAAAATAATGTGGTTAGAAATGAAAAATGGAAGCATATTTCATGCAATTGAATATCTCTCTCAATTAATTAAATTAAACTCTTTGATGTTTTTTTCAATCAATGACCTTTTCCAATTTGGGTGTTAGTTTCATTATTAGAAAATAAAACAAGTAATTATAAACCAATACTGATATTAAAATGATTTAAATAAAACATGTGTTATCATAACCATGTGTATGAGTTGATAACTATGTTAAAAAAGGCAAAAAAAGGTGAAACGAATTTGTACAAGAACTTTTTAACATAAACAAGTTGTGTAATATTGACCTCAATGTCATTAAAGTTATGTTAGGGTTTTCCCATATCCTCACTATATTCATTATTATAATATCTTTTCATAATAGTACTCACATAATAGTAATTTTTTCATGTAAGGTTGAAACCCTAGTTACGTAAAGGAAAATACGATTTTGAACGTGCAATGCCAAGGAAACATAATTCTATTTAAGGGAAGGAATCCCAAATTTAGATTGGTAAACAATATTTTCACAAGGGTATAACATAGATTAATCTAATTATGTCTGGATATATAAAATTCATGTAAATGTAAATTGAACTGTAAACTACTTACATAAGGGTACATAAGAAGCTCCATAAGGGTAATAAGAACATTATAAGGCCGATGGATGTGTAAGATGAATTTTCATAAAGGCAATTCAATGAATATTTACTTATATAAGGGTGACAATAGATTTACTTTAGGATAATGGGTAACTTATAATACTATAGTTATTATAATGTGTATGACATGTTGGGGTATTGGGAATTCTGTAAATTATATATAAAGGTAAAATATAAACTCTCAAAAATTTAAATTTTAAAATATTCAAAAAAATAGTAAATAATAGAAAAAAGAATTTTATAAATGTATAATAGATAGATAATAATGAATCATTGATAACATTATTATAAAAAATTAGCAATCCAGTAAAAACATGTGAATGTAACACATGAAATAATTTATCCTTCATAAAAAATACCTATTATAAGACTTTATAATGATATAATTATAAAATTTAATCTAATTAAAATACTCCATGTATTTAAATTTAAAATTTCATTAAAATAAAAAAATTAAACAATATCTAATATATATTTATACATTTTCCAAAGTATAATTACATAATAAAATAAGAGAGGCTGATTTGAATATAATATATTGAGAAAGGTTTTAAATTTATCCACATAATAAAATTAAATTTATCAATTTACTAAATCCTCAAAACTATCATATGTAATATCATCAAAAGGTTTATAGTCGTTGCATAAAAAAAAAATTTATAGTAGTTTTCTTCCATGTTTTTCATTGACCAATATTCAGGTGCTAATATGAATGAACATGCACATAGATAGATACAACAAAAATCACATATAATCCGAAAAAATATCAATCAAAATAACTAGTATGATTTATATTGGTATATGATGAAATATTTTTCCAACATTAGTTAATCAAGATAACCATGGATTTTTCACGGGTTGGGGTATTCAAGGAGTCGTTGAACAACTGTAAGAAATGATATTAGTTATTAAAATAAATTTTAGGGGATGAAAGGAAAATATAATTATTGAAAGGGTGAATGATTAAAAAAATAACTAAAACATCATCATGAGGCCATAATGTTTATTTAAATTCTGTAATTGGGTGTGTGAATTTATCTTGAGGAATATTGCATCAACATGGTTCTCAATATCATTAATGGATTTTATATTATTTATAAAATCTTATCATAGACATATGAATGAATATCCCAGTTAATATCAAAATTTTTATGAGTGCTTATATTTTTTAGCCAGTTTACTAACATGAAGATTGAGTCATGATTTATCAGTAATTCGAGGGGATAATTAGACGTCAATGTAAATACAATTTTCTTTTTTCTAATTATATAATAGTATTTAAAAATGGATAATAGTGGTCTTTATATTCAATTATGGCTACCATTGAAAAATATGAAAAATATAGTAGATAAAAAGAAAATGATTACAAATGATGTGCCCTTGCAAGTACTTCAATATTTGAAATGATAACATATTAAATAGATTCATGTAAAATACTCTCTAAAAATGAATTCTGGATGGGTTATATTAGCGATCCATTATCAAATGAATGATAAATTTTTAATCCACTATATCTGATGATTTTTAAATTTTTTGATATTATTGACAACAAAAATGATAACATTTTTTATATTAGTGGTAAGGTTTTACTAAATGATTGTGACTTATATTTGTGGAAAATACATATTTCATTATTAAACCTATGAAAAATTATGGTTATAAAATTTATTGATATAGCACTTGAAAATTTACATCGTAATATTGAATCTAAATATACATTCTACTCGATTAGTTGGAGGTATGGGTTTTCACTGGTTTTTTTGGGAACATTGTAATAAATTGTTTTACCCAATATAATGAAAAATGGTTGGGTTAGGTAACATAAATTTGTAATGTCCCAACCTGACTCGACCTGAGGATGGTTAATTGTGGATATTGCAGGACTGTTGGAATTGGTAAAGAAAATATATATGAATTAATATTAAAATTACAGTAAATATATCGATTAAATTAGAAATAAAAAATTTACACAATTTAAAATTATACATTTATAAATATGATAACTAATACCATTGATATTAACACAATTCATAAAAAATTGTAAACTATAAAATGAATATACAATTCATAAGAAGAGGCATCCATGATATGTCAAATAATTTAGGGACATGTCTAGTTAGTTTGGGTTATTATTTGTACAACTCTTATCCCACACCAACATGATAATTTCCTAATGTAGATTAACCAAACCCATTAGTATCCCATTGGTATCCCAAAACAATCAAATTTTACCTAGTCTAGTTAGGTTGAGTTAATTTGGTAAGGTCATAAGTGGAAAACTCTAATTTGAGGAGAACCTAAAAACAATCAGAACCAACAGAAACCAAGATAAACTTACCGATGGTTTAATATAACAAAAACCCACTTATTTATTAAGACTCCCAAAATTTAATTCCAACAAATAAATTTAATTTCGTCCTACCGACTAATTAAATACATGAAACCCCTTGGTAAATTTCCACCCACTAAAAACCAGAGACGATAGAACATCTACAACATATGATATCTCACCATCAATCAATGTAGTAAAATAATATGTTGATACCACACATACAGATATCATATATATTACACCAATCTACTCTGATTATTCACCCAAAGCCAATTTCTATTTTGAATCCCCCACATTAAGAATTACCTAATTGATTTTATTCCGTCAATATTGAAACATAATAGGGGTCCCACAGTGAACCCCATAGAAATGCATATACCTTATGTAATTAATTAATTCTTTAACCAAATCATATTATAATTTCATACAGGCATCACATGTGATTCTCATAAAATATAGTATCAAAACAAAAGGCCAAGACTTGATGCATCACAAAAAATTCTCAAAGGATTCTAAACATTATATATATTTCCCAACAATTTTTTTTGATGAAAATTCATCCAAAATATTTCATGAAATGTACCCTATTCCCCCATAATAAGAAAATCATGGTTTATTGAATTATAACACAAGTACTTCATACAAAAGAATTTTTGGATCACAAAAATAAAAGAATCCAGACAATAGTCATGACATAGCTCTATCCTTCCTCGTCTTCCATGCCTTATATGAAATAATAAGACCAATAGAATTCTTACATCACATATATTTATTACATAATTTTTCTCCTCCCTCTGAATTCACACCCGTTGGTATCTACTAACCCCAATACTCCCTCTAATTTGCGGCCTAATGACAAGTTAGTATCCAAGATAACTACTCCTGGCACCACTCCATATCATAACACATATCCGTGAGTATAAATTGGTCTATGAATCCACACAACCCAAGTAATTATATGATGTAAACTCTCAAGATATCCCATTTATCCACATGAACAACAATTACTTGTGGTCCACATTCACTAAGACAAAACAAGACCTAGACCCTTGCATTGGAATCACACAGTTGACAATCCACTCCTCTGTGGTTTGATCAAATCTATGACTATGTCACCAAATTGATATTCCTAATGGACTCACATCTAGATACCCAATGCACCACCACATACATCATCCTATTCCGTCATCTAGAAATAATAATTAATATCCATTGGGTTCCCCTCAATTATCAGTGCTTGGATCACTACATCAATGATCAAACACCAGATCTTTACCTTGACCCTAATAACATGTTTCAAACCATTCTTAAATCATATCACAATGGAAATGAAATACCCTACTTTATTGGGAGAAAACATGAACATGTCTGTGAACCTCCCATAAGAAATCCATGACCGACATGTCTCCCTACTACAAGACCTTAAACTCTAGATCTCAATATTATAACAATGTCTATAGGATGAATTTCTGAAAGATCCTAGCTTTAAAGACAATCCATTCTATTCCATCATACCTACATACTTGTACCATTATATCTAACCACATATTTCTTATCCTTTGAGCATATATGTATTCTTATTCTCCCTCCACTATGGGGGTGTCTCGGTCAGGTCGATTGTTATCTTTAAGGATATGATTCAATACATTGAGTCATACATTCCACAATCATCTTGAATTAATCCAGGGTTCTAAGACTGAAACTCATGCATTCGATAATACATTGATAAATTATCTCCCTAATATACTCAGTCAGTACTATGTACGACCCAAACTATGATCACCCCAATAATCTAATCTTATAAATACCCAATATATTATATGTTTTTTGGCTATCTCCCTTGTATTATATTGTCTACCGATGGATCATGCTCATTACAACCCTCAATGGAGTCGTAAAATGAACCCTCTAGAGGTATCACATATATTCCCTCTTGATTTTATACTAGATGTTGTCGAGGACGTGTCTTTTCAAAGACCAAAAATATTATCATTACCAACATTAACAATACAAATATCTCAAAATAGGAATGCTATAATAAGAAGTGAATATAACCACCCATAAACATCCCTACCAAGATGACACCAAGATATTGTGTAATAAAACACTATATATATTCTTGTTGAGACAATTCTCATACATTTACATTATTTATTCCTACTATTAAAAGATATAGACCAATATACATATTAATTTTTTTTGATAACGTATCAATCTCTTATGGAACAATATATATAGGGTGCCTATGTATAATTCCACCAGGAATCTATGTAAAAAAATACTTAGCTTTCTTTTAACATGTTAAAAACTCATCTCTTTCAATTTTTCCTACCTTCCATTAATAGATCCATGACGTCAATCAATATATATATATATATAGAATCACAAATCAATATCATAATAAACCATATAATTTAGATAGTAGTTATTAATTTAGCCAATAATATATAATGGAAAATATGGTTCATCTTATTGTTGTAACATTAAAAATCCCACCCCATTTTCATATATTACATGTTCAATGAAATAATTAAAATAACATACATATGTCATGTGGACTTAATTTCCTATCAGGATTCACGTATTCTCCTCCCATTCCATATTGATCAAAAGTCTCATACCTCATAAAGTAATAACAACACACCAATGTCTACCATTAAATATAGAAATATATATAGTGCATGCATTCTAATAACATCAATTTCACACACCCTTGATACATGGTTTATCAACCGTCAATGGAAATTTTGAAACCCATGGAAAATTTAATTCTAAAAAGTTTTGAAAAACAAAGTCTCATGTATTCCATTCCCAAATAAAAAAGAAAAAATAATTTTTGATACCACTTTTAGAACCCTGTCCTAGGATCCACATAATCCTTGCTCAATACTAGAGGGCTACTAAACCTTAGGCTGGACTCCCCATATTCTAAATACATCTTACTACCACCATGTGTTTAATATGATATACTGGGGAGACTATAAAATTTTGTGATAAAGATAATATTTTTCCAAATTTATCTATTCCATAAATGATCTAGTAAAATCAATGGAATAATATAAAATCGATAAAAAATAAAAAACTAAAATCAAACATTATATAAATAAATGATAATATCCACAATTTATGAATGTAATAAAAAATGATGAATGATCAGCTGGAGGCCAATTATATTATTATGTACTCAAAAATCCAAAAAATTATTCCATATTGAAGAAATAGAACTAGAGTTACATCTGTAATCCATCATATTCACTTATGTAACATCTATACTATCTGTAGTTCATCCCACAAGATTGATGAAGTATTTAATCTCAATGTGATAATGCTTTTACATGTCCCATGGGGCCTATGTAGTGTGGGATTATGATCCTAGTAGTCCATCACCAATATTTTCCATTCCTACATACATATTTATACCCACATATAAAACCCCTAGATAAATAACATCCACTCAAAAATCCCATAACATGCTTTGATTTCACTAAATAGTAATAAGGAGGAACATACATGCTTTGACCGTCACTATAGAGGAATGATATAAGCACTATCTTTTATAACAGAATAATCCATACTTACACAACTATTTTCATATTACACGACACTCAATGGAAACCATTTATATATAATTAACATTTCATTTGATCATGGAATACCATCGGCATGACTATAAGTGTAACAGGGGTACCTCATTATTTTATTTAATATATCACCATCAAATCAGCAACCAGACACCCCAAGGCATTATTTTCTCTTCCCTTTCATATTCCTAGACTATTATATTCAATATCATTGAGATCTATAGAAACTATCCAATGGCCACACATACTTTTAAACATGATTTTTTATAGTTAGAACCTCTTACTTAACTAATTACCATCAACATATCCTAAACTAATAAGCCTATGGAAGCCTCCACCCACATTGAGTGTTCAAAAACCCTCACCATGTCCTGATCACATGCTCACAAGATCTTGAAACTGCTTTAGTTGAACAATAGTGAGAAGAAATGAACCAACATACATAAGGTACCACTTAGTTGAACCTACATCCACACATGAGAACAATATCACCAAACTACAACATGTTTCCTCATAATCACCTTTATGTTGAATAACCGAGTTATCTCAATTCATTTGGTAGACATCAATACTTGTATTGTAGGACTATAAGAACATTTTCTCATATAACTCACAAATTAATAGGCTTAATTAATTTTTATTAACAACTAGAACATCCCACCCAACCTACTCAGAAAGTCATTCCTCACATTCCATTCAATTTTATGCTCAATAAATATTTAAATGACATAAAATCTATAATGTACATCTTCCAATAATAATATACAATAACATAATTAAATAAATGGGAACACCCATACTAGCCCACTCACCTATTTTCAACTCATCACAGATCACACATATAAAAATAATATTAACATAAGAACCACAAAACATATATGCATTGAAATTCACTCATCCAATATCAACAATTAATTTAATCCAAAATAGGGGAATGTGGAAATCTAGACTAATATCAAGGAAATAGGGAAAGGGGGCTCAAATAGACATATAATTACAAATGGGAATATAGAATAAAAATATTGGTAAGAGGACTACTACCATTAATTATGTCTATCAAATGCAAAAAATAGCGCATGAATTAGATCTCAAATTAATATAGTAGGACAAGTCCTATAGGAGATCAACGTGAGATATCCACATAATTTTTTCTCTTAGAAATTGTATAAAAATAGATTTAGAATGTATAAAGAAGTAAAGGGATGTTTTGTGATTTAATATCATTTAGTTATATTTATTTTATTGTAACACATTAAGGATAACATTGTTTTAATTTTGTGGTGACTCATTCCCATGATACACAAACCTGTGAGGGTTTTAACACACTGTATGATAGAATGTGCACCAAATTTTGTGGTTCTGACATCAATTCTACACCATTTTTCATGACCATTCTCCCCCTATCATAGTTTGGAATGTAAATTATCTTGTTCAAGAAGGTCACATGGGTTTTGAAGAACAATTATAATTAACTATATGCTAATATTTATCCTAGTGTGATGTCTCCATGATTTTTCTGAAATAAAACACTTCTAAAACTGAACCAAACCCCTAAGACACTTACCTGTCCTTAATCTCCATAAAAATATTCCTTTCAACTCAATGTTTTCTTTAATTCATATTTTTTTCCCATAAACCAATTTAAATGTTCAAAACCCATTTTAATATTCAAAATTCCCATAATCCCATTATCTTATAGTCATTATGAAAAGGAACTCTCCATTAATGAGGGTTGGTGAATGATCATTGTTAAATAGTGTAACTCTCAATTATATATTTCAAAATAAAGATATTAATAAATGTTACTAAATAATAATTAATGAAGGATAAATCCCCATAAAACTTTATTTATGATTTTACACTCTTCTTTGAAGTGGTGTCTCTACACATGTGAATACTTTTGTTATAAAATGATGAAAATATCTATTTCTGTGTCATTATTGTGAAACACAATGACATGATATTATAATAGTTTACTCCAATGTTTCATGGAATAATTTAGTAATTTTATATTTCTCAATAATAAAAAGGATTGATTAAGAGGGAATCCGTAAGGATATGTAATTAGAAAAAATTATACATGGCCATATTCATATTTTTTTAAAAAAATTACACATGATATATTACAACAATAATGGTTTTTGTTTCCTTGATGGTCATGAATAAAGTAATTTACATGATTTATTAGATTTATCAAAATAATTTCTCCTGGAGGGAGGAGAATATATTGTTACTTCTTATCATATTAAATATTTATACATACTCAAATAGAATACCGTTTCTATACCTTATGTTCTTGTTAAAAATCTTGACTACACAAATTTTTAGGTGATATATGTACTCATTTGTTAAATTAGGAAAAACCATGATTCTTATGTCTTATTGTGTCAATAAAATATTCCCAAAACAATATCAATTGAAAATTATGATTAATTTACCTAAATTAAATATTTTCAAGATATTTTGGAAGAACATGAATTTAGGTAATAAAAAATGAAAGATACTACTAAACAATTTTATTATAAAATATCATTACAATGACTTGTTTTATAACAAGCTAGTTTTTCATTGGTTTGGATAAGATCATGTTATCATGAAAAAATGTTATTTCTATGGTTATTAATTAAAAAAAATACAATATAGTTTTAATTGATGATAAATATCTATCAATATGGAATGAAATTAAAAAATCAATCATTAAAATATTTATGTTTATTTTCATTCAATAGATGGAAAAAATATTCATCTTTATGAAAAATCCATGTTGAGAGTTGTGGGTATTGATTTACAATTTTACACAATGGATAAAATCAATACAATAAATCCATTAAAAACTAATTTAAGAATAATAAATAAAATTACAAAATTAAATAAGTATTTCAATCCATCCATAAATAGAGACTTTTATGTATATAAGAAAACTAATTTATTTAAGTCAATTTCATTGTTAAAATAATGTGATCAAATCCCCTTAGAATATAATGAATGATGAAAATAAAGCCTCATTGATTTCAAAAAGTCAACATGACATCTATGGGAATGGGTTGCTGAGATGATTCTAGATAAAAAATACATGTGTAAAAGTATAAATCCAGTTATTTTTTGTGGATGCACTATAAAAAGTAAACCAATAGTTAAAAATAATTAATGTATATAAATTATAATTCCATTATTCATGGAAAAATATTCTACTTCTAGAAATATTTTTAGTCATCAAAATTTGTTGTATGTACCAGAGATTGAAATAAATACAGTCTATATTCAAATACTTATAAGTGATTATTACACATTTCATTTGAATTTCAAGAGATTATATTTTATATGAGAGTAATTATATTAGAGAAGTAGTATGCGAGTAATAAAATTCATCAATTTTTTATTAACCATTTAATTCAATCTTCTACTTATTTATTTCAATCCTCCAATTTATGGAATAACATTTAGTACATGTTAATTTTATTTCATTAAATATAATGAATGAATTAGATATAATTTCATCTTCAGATGTATATGATAATTGTGAACCAATTACATAATTTAAAATAGTTAACATCCCCATTAAAAGACTGGAAATAAATATTGGTAATTTAAAACATTCACAATCTGATATCATTGATTTATATTATTTTTTAAAATCATGGAAAATGATTTTAATTTATTAAATTTAGTGAAGAATAAAATTAATATTTATATGTGTATGTTTATAAAAAAATGATAACCTTTAAATATGTTATATATATATAAGTTTTAATAACCTCATTCATAATGGGGTTATTCATTTATGAATAAATAGATATGGTAAAAAATTTATAAATGCATTTAATAAATTATATTATGGAAATGGGAGATTTTATCAATGTTATACTCCGTATATAACATAAAATCATTAGAAAAAAGGAATATAATTCTTTATTTGGAATGGTAAAGTTTCATATACATAATTATAAATAAATATTAATTGTATTCGTTGAATCATTATTAACTTCATATATTATTTTCTATAGAATTTCATCTAGGAAGACTCTATTATACCATTATGAAATTTTCTATAGAATAACACAAAATAATTCCTATTATAATATGTATTGTTGTTTATAATATTTTATAGTAACTAATCCAAAAATAAATAAAATCATTACTAGGGAAATAATGGTGTTTTAGTTTTTTATGTATAAAATTGTAAATTATATCAAATTTTAGATATGTAAGAAAATATCACTAGGGAATAAATTGATGTAGAGTTTTTTTAATATGAATCATAGGAAGATAATATGGCTTTGGATATTATTTATATAACTATATGTTGAACATAATCATGTTAAAATGTAATAGTAGGTAATAATAATGAATTTCATGTTGAACTAAAATAGAATACAATAAGTTGGATGAAAATATACACATCCTTATTTTATTTATAATAATTCCATAGATTTATTTATTGAGTGATATAAAAATAATAATCATATAATTAGAATACAAATGACTTAACTATAATTTATATCCCAAATCTATAAAAATATGATTTATCATCTACATGGTATTCATTCTAGAAAGAATTCTTTGATGATGAAATGGATTTCAGTATTCTTAAAAAGAATTTTGTAATTATGGACATATAAAAATGGTCGAAACATATTTGTTTTAAGTGGCTAATTTAGAATGATCTATTATTCAGATTGTGACATTAAATTGTATAATGAATGATTGGATTCCAGACACATTAGAAAAAAGGATGGGTCTGAATTTTTTCATTCCTCTATTCTTATAGCTCTAATTAATTTGATAATGATAATGTTTTAATTGTATTAAATTAATCATTTATATTTACATCAAATGGATGTAAATTTTTTTATGTCTATTTAAATGATAAAATTATCATTAAATAATTATATGCTTGTTTTGATAATTATGAAAGAAGGGTGTAAAAAAATTATATCTCTCTGTGACCATAAGAATTAAATGAATAATTGACATGAAAAATTAGATTTGATTATATTATAAATTGGATTTATTTATATTAATTAAAATATTAATATTATGGAAAATTTAAAATTTAATATGGATTTTTTTGTGTCATTATTTATATGATATGAAAAAAATTTCAACCAATATGATATAGGTAAATGATACCATGATTTATTTTTCATATATGTTTACAATTATTGAACCACACGTGATTGATATTGTTATGGTTATCGACTCTTGTAAGCATAGTGGGGGTAATTATTTAAATCAATTTAATTATATTTAAAAAAATAATATAATTAATCAACTTGTTTTCAAATATTTTAACACTATAATTGACTCTAGTGTCAAAATATTCATGAAAATGGATAATGATAAATAAAACATGAATATGCTTATGTAATTTGATATTTGATGCATGGAATTATTTTTAGTATGTCATGTATTTATTTTTTTAGTTGGTAAAATGATTAGATTTATTAATAAATAATGTATATATCATTGTAAATATACCAAAATAATAATATGATAATAATCTATAGATAGATATTTTAGATTATACTACACGTATTATCTATTTAATATTGAAAGGTAACCAAATTTGAATTAGACTACACGTATTGGATATAATATATCAATATCTATTTTTTTGTTTACCTTTGGAGGTCTGATATTTCTTTTGATAGTAATAAACAAAAAATTATTTTCCGTTGGACCTTCGATTTGAGGCTTATTTCCTTGTAAGCATGTATTAAAGAGGCTCATTGAATCATTGGTCTATTAATAAATATTAATTTTTTACCCAAAAGGAATTCAGTATTTTTATTTTATTATGAATTCTAATAAAAAAATTCATGCACAGATATCCAAAGTATAATTGGAATTATATACATATAAGTTTTAGACACTATTTCCTAAAACAATTGTTATATGATGGTTTAATATAAACTACATAAATGAGACCCATTAAGCATCAATTGTTTCTACAAAAAAATATCAATAGAGATATGTTATATCCATGAAACATAGTTAAATGGGACTCAAACCCAATTATTAGTTACATTGTAATTGAAACCTCAAATGGTGTTTTTAGATCCTAAATAATGTTTTTTATATTTAAAAAAAGTTACAATAATGATTTTTGATATTGGGAGTTTCTTAAAATATATTTTATTTTAATATCACCCATTTAAATTTGACCTTGAGTTATGTATTTTGATTAAAATCATGAAATTTTTTATTTATGTTGAGAAAATTATGTGGCGTCATTTTAATGCTACACCTATGTGAAATAAAGATTTGGACATATTCATATGGATTTTTTTTGCATCAACATCCAAGTGAGTTCATGAATGAATCAATGAAAATGACCATATTGTCTTATGATTTTTTTATTCTCCCATGAATGGGAATTTATTATAATTATGACATGATTTGTGATATTAAATTATTTTTTGATAAATTCTTATCTATATTCCATGTTTTATCACATTTAGATGATTAGACAATGTAAATGTTTAAATAAAAATATAAATTTGTTATATAGATCAATTAATTTGAAATATATATTATTAGAGGAATGTGGAGAGTATTAAATAATTTCGAGGTAAAATATAATAATTATAATATCAATGATTTATTAATTTTTTTCCAAATTTGAATTTCCAGAGATAAGAGTTAGAAATTGATCTTAATTATAGTGTGAAACATTCCATTATAGCAGGTTAGAGGAGCATAATCCATGAGGATTATAAATCACCATGAAATAGAGTTTGAGAATTCTATTTACTAATGATTTTAACATTTAATTGGATTAGGATGTCACCACATGACTATTAAATTCAGAGTTGGATCACTTTATTAATGTGGTGTGGAACCCCTTGTGAACAATTTTTTTTAAATTCGGTGTAAATAATTTTTTATAACATAATAGGGGGAAATTAAGGATTGATATCTAGGACTTACACTCTACGTTATTTGTAATACTTGAGAATATATGATTTTCCCATATGCAAAGTGATTTGTGGGGGAACAAATTATTAATAACACTCTATCCATGTGAATTGAAACCCAAATATCACAATCCATTCATCCCAACTAGATATTCATCATGATGTTAATATAATGTTTAATCCTTATAGATAGTATAATGATGAACCCTAAACATTATTGATAGATCATATTGACAGTGAATATTTCCTATTAGAAATTATACAAGATGTAATAGTATTAATTCGTTCAAGATTATGTGGACCTATACTAAGATCTACAGATAGTGAAACAATCAATGACTATTCTTATTTTAGTGCCTGATATAGAAAACACCAGGATTTTGATAATATTTATTTCTCAAATATTTATCATATCTAATTGTTAGGTTGGAATAATAAAAAGATACATAAGAGGGGGTGAATTTTATCTTTTTGATAATCATTACTAATTTAGGGTTTTAATTCTCTTTCCATGTTATGTAGAATTGTGGAATTGAATTCTATAATGAGTTTGAAGCAAAGACAAAAAAAACAATTAAAACAATTATTTTATAGTGGTATAGGGTATAATGATCCCCTTGACTAATCCATTAATGAACTCAATATGAGTTTGGTGATTTACACTAGAGATTCCTCTAACCAAAGTCCATAAAATCCTCAAACAAGTGCAGGTAGATGATTCATTTACAGTAGGGTTAAACATATCAAACTTTTTCTTTTACGAGGAAACAATTAAACACAACCCAGTTCAGGAAGCTGAAAATTCACTACAACTGAGTACGAGATGTGAAAACTCTAATAAATTTAAAGAGTTTTATTTGTTGACAGTTGGGGTTTTAAATGACAATTACGGGAAAATAATTTCTAGTAGAAGGCTCTTCTTCTTTAGAAACCAGTTTTTTTACTAAATAATATCTCTAATGAAATCACAGTTGAAAATGATCTCCAAATTGAATATCAACAACCCGTTGTACGATGTTATAAAATTATATCTTAAAAGTGTATCCTTTTTCAGAAAATAATTGAGTTCAATGTACATTTTGGTAGATATTTATACAAAATTTATACCCAACTATAAAGAAGTATTTTCTCTAATATCATAAAATTACTTATTTAGAGAATACTCAGTTCATATATATAACTCTCTTTGGGATGATCATATCAAAGAAAATATCCTAATTAATTTCATGTATTTAAATTCAAATTGTGCACGAGGTTCATAAAATCCCTTACCAATCAGAGTGACTTTCTCCAATGAATATAGCTCGTTGAATAAATCATAGCGAGACTTTGAATCATTGGTTGAATATATTTTCATCAATGTTTATTTCTATCTAGACCATTACAGAAATAAAATGGAAAATAGTGAATTTAAATCTATATTGTGGAATACAAAAAATAGTTTTGAAGTGCATATCATATGTGTCATTTGAGTAGTGTAGGATTACATTGCATAGAATATGGTTCTTTTACACAGAATAGGGATTCATTGTGTAGTGTACAGTTCAACATTTGGTTCCTGAACCATAATATATCCTCATCAAAACATGGGGATCAAATGTAACATTGGGATAAGAGTCCATGTGTTCATTTTTCTAGATAACAGTTGATTTAAAAACTAATTTAGATTAACAAGGCATTCATTCTCTGAAAGTTGGGTATAAACAATTATTCCTGAATTCAATGTTGGGTTTATATTCTATACATTTATCCAATCATAGTGTTGAAAAACCATATTCAAACATATGGTTTTCAATCCATAGTTAAACCGTTCAACGCAGGGATGACATACCACACACACATTAATTGAATGTAGAGTTTATTCCTCACTCTACCAATACCAACATAGGGTATGAAAAATGTTTCCAAAAACACTAAAAATCTTTGAGAACACATTGATGAATATTTATTAAAAATTAAAACCTAGAATATATCACGAAATTATTGAAATTAAAATTAATATTCAAAAACTCACACAAAGTAATATCATCATTAAAAGAACAAGGGTATTTTGGCACATCAAAATCAAAATGTTTTATTTATTAATAATGAAAAAATACATGCCAAAAAATCCCCCAATTTTTGATGATCACAATATGAAAAATATAATACATAGAAAATTTAGGAATCATAAAAATGATAGAAGAAATATTTTTAATGAAATTATTCATATTTTTTGAAAAATAATTTTTTACTGTGTAAATTTATTTATCATTAATATTATGATTTATATGAAACAATATTCTTGAATAAAATTGGAATTTCTTTTTACCCAAATTTCACCCCCTTTTGTGATATGAACAAATAACGTATATGAAACTATATTAAAACACATATAATTTTTCAAAGAACAATATATGAATGATATAGTTAACTGAGTAGAAAAATAAGACATGTTATATGGAATTGAAAATTTGAACATAAATGTATGAAATGATGTAATACTCGTAAATATAAAAGAAAAGTAAAAAAATTTAGATAAAATGTTTGGAAAATAAAGAGTAAATCCCAAAATCAAATAATGAAATATACAAAATGATTTTCTTGGTTTAGATTGGTTTTTATTATTGGAATCTGTAATGGTATAAGGTGTAACATGATAATGAATAGTATTAAAAACACCATGAATATCATAGAGTTTCACCAAAGTGTTCTAAAAATGATTGTTGAATACGTCTATTCACTACTGAAGAAACTTATTTGAATCTAAATTGACCTTTACAATTTAAAACAAATTAACCTTAATAAACTCATTAACTATCTTACAATATTCAATGATGGATGTCATGCTATATATGACTTGATGAATCATTAGTCCCAACCAGGAATCATTAGTGGTCAGTTGAATTATCAAAAATCAAAAATCATCCAAGTATATTTAAAGGTGTTCTGTCACACTTATGATTTTAGATTTTATCATTGAAATCAACTAACAAGGTAGTTATATTATCTTGTATGGTGGAGTCTGTTAAGAAGACATTGAATCCTACAAACTTTCTCTGACAGAATGAAAGTATCAACCCAAAATTTTCCTGGGCTTATCAAAATAATATTTTTTACATATTATTCTATCAATGATGAAAAATCCTCAGATAACAATCAAATGAACTCAACAAGGTCACCCACTGATTGATGAATTTCCAAATCATATTTTAATTTTTTTAAGCATCTCAAATTTATCTATTAGAACAATTAAACATTATATCTCTTAAGAATACTTCCATTCAACTTCTAATTATAGTTCTATAGAAAAATTCTATTCATGCACCTGACTATAACATCTAATCAAGTTTTATTTATCTCATTCAAATGACTAAGAAGAATCAGAAGATTATTCTATATTTAGATCAACATCTACAAAATCTAAACATGTCTCTTCATTTGAAACATTTGTTCTCTGTCATAATGTAGGTACTCCTACATCAACAAAATAAACAACAACTAATGAAATCATTTTCGGTATATTTTGTTCAATATTATGAAAAACATCCTTATATTAACCTCCCATTTAGAATATTTCACAATATTCTCAGTTAAATGATCCACCTACTAAGAAACTACTTTTCTTGTTTGGAAAACTCCCACTAGTTCCGAAATATTTATTGAAATTCTTATTCTTTGATGAATACTAGACTCATCAACAATGGATTATGTTTCATCATCATGTATTGGCCTCATTAAACAAAAATTAGTTGATAAATTATTCTCCCAATGAGAACCATTCACACACCTTTCTTATTTTTATATACCAACTAATAAAAGGTAATTACATGATTCACTCTATAAAATTACTAACATTCTAAAAAATAAATAATTTAGTATATTTTTATGATGAATTCTATTACACCAAGAAAATTCTCTTACCATTAAATTTGTTAGATACATAATGGGTAGACTTAATCCATTTGTATAAAATCCCATATTTTCATCCTTCTGATAGAAGTGACTCAAATACATTATCATATAACTACTGTATATCATCTTAACATTGTTTAAAGACAAATAAATAGAAAATAAAAATCTTGAAAATTATAATTCTCTAAATTTTACTTTTTTGGAAAATTCTTGACGATATGAACATCACCAAGACTCCTTGATTATAATTGAGGTATATTGTTATCATTTTCATGACTAACCTAGTTTCATAGAGACAAAACCTTTTTTTCCTAGGATTTGAAATCCTTAGCTCCAATATTTTACAATTCAAAATGAGATTATGCAACATGTTTAAAAGTCTAGATAATACAACATTGCACATAGGATATTGAAATATATTGTAATGATCACTAGAAATAACTCTTTCTTCATCATTTCCAAAAACTAAAATTGGAATTATAACTGAACTATTTTACTTGTATATCCAAAACAAATGGATAATATCTAACCCTAAAAAAATTTCAACTCCTTAAAATCATATTACTGTCATTAATGGAATATTTATTTGGTTCATCCAATAAAAATCAGTTAACTTTCCATGAATATCAATATGATATTTTAGTTGTTTAATATTATATCTTTGTCCATATTCATTAACTCAACATTAAGTATCTATTGAACAAGTTTTTACGTTTTAAGGTTCAACTTCTAGGGTTCTAGTAAACTAGAAGTATATGTTCCCTAAACACCAAAAGGTAGGGATGTTTTAGGAAGGAGAGTAGGAGAATTAAAGTAGTTCGGTTCTTTTTATTTCATGTTTATGATGATGGGTAACAATTGAAATATTAATTTCTAAAAGAAACATTAAAAATTAAGATATGAAAAAATTAATTCAAAAAATTTAATTAAATAATAATTTCAGTAAGAAATTAAAATTTCAAATAATCTTAAATTCATTCAATATATACACATATTAATTGAATTATATTCATAATCATATATTTTAATTTAAATAACCATATCTCCCTATTAATAAAATAAAAACAATCAATGGAAAGTGGTTTTTAAAAAATATCATCCAAATTATATTTATTAATTAAAATTATTTTTATATATCCTTTTTATGACATGATCCTATATAATATTATTACTTATATCAATATTCATGGTGTTGAATAAGTAATAGGATTTTTTTGATATATTTATTGCACTATTATTATCATAT
This sequence comes from Viscum album, assembly GCA_963277665.1. Taxonomy (NCBI): domain Eukaryota; kingdom Viridiplantae; phylum Streptophyta; class Magnoliopsida; order Santalales; family Viscaceae; genus Viscum; species Viscum album. Next base: position 1,865,873,259 of record OY728120.1, on the reverse strand, counting down.
AAAATTATTATATTTTTAAAATTTAGTTTAAACTCCAATGGAGTGGGTTTCAACCACTACACATGCGCAGATAAACATCTAGTATACAAATATTCGTTGTTATCCATTTATAGGGAAACATGGTGTTGTTTCTTACCCAACAATGACAGTAATGAATTTCATAAAAAGTGATGGGTTCTCGATTTTTTTAAATTTTTTTCTATAAACTCAAAAATATGAATCTGAATATAAAATTGTATTTAAATTAAATGTTATGGGGTAATGTTGAGATTGAAAAGTAGTTCATTTTAAATATAATAAACTTATTTTAATAATAGTAAGATTGGATTATTTTGGATTTGACAAAAATATAGAATATAGATATAAAGAAACATTATTTATGGTCTAATAGTACTATGATATAATCAAAACCAGTCAGATATCTATATAGCTTGTTCTCAACTAGTATTCTAGCTTCATAAAAATAATATTTTATATTTTAACACATGGGAGTGGTATTGGTCTTACTATTTTCATGTCCAACATTTTTCATTAAATAAATATTGTATTTAATTTTATTTAAAACAATCCCATAATTATTTTGGTAAATATGATATCCTAAAAAAATTCAGTTCTTCCATCATACATATTTTAATTTTCTTTTACATAATATTAGAAAAATCATGATGAATATTTTTATTATTTCATTTGAAAATAACGCCATCATCAACAATTTGAATTAATAAAATATTATAACAAAAAATATGATTAAAATGAGTAGGCTTACTAATCCCTTAGAAAATCAAATTTTCATCAAATATTTGTTTAATATTACGTACAAATCATTTGGTTTTCATTAAATCCATAAAGATCATTAGTATGTTCAAAAATATAATTTGGATAATAAGTGTTTTAAAAACATAATTATTGTTCAAAATGAACATCCTCCTATAAATAAACATCTCTAAATGATATATTTAACATATATTTGATATAAATTAATATTCATATCATATGAATAACTATAAAAGAATCTATGTGATTCTAATATAGATACTGAAACGATGGTTTTATCATAATATATACCTTATTACTACTTATAACCTTTAGCTAATAATGTGTATTTGTTTCTGGTTATGATACCATGGTGATATTTTTATTTCTAAAAATCCACTTAAATCATATTACTAGATAATCTAATGGTATATACAATAATTTCCAAAAATATTCTTGTAAATTGGTATAGTTTTTCATGTATGGATTACATCTGACACCCATCCTCTAATGGTTCTAAAAAATACCGATGTTTTAACAGAGAGAGAAAGAATGAAAATTCAACTAGGTTTCCATCATTTCTTCCTGTTCGTATTCATGTTTCTATGTCTTATTTAATAGTTCATAATGGATTGTTCTTTACGGTTCTAACTATTTTGTTAAGACACATTCTAGTTCTCCATTTTAATTTATTCTAAACTAGACTAAATTATATTAATTTTATTTCCAAATTATGACTTAAGATAATCAAGTCTCAGGTTTCCAAATGAGTTTGTATTTCATCAATTTAATCTTTGCCCGTATTCAATGGGTCAGTTTCATAAAAATTCACATGAATTGATTCATCAAATTACTGGAATTTTTATTAAACACTCTATAGTCATTATTAGTATTTTAATATCCTAATAATATTACAACGTTGAATTTTCGATCTAATTATGAATTTCTATACTCAGTATTAATGATATATAACATGTATCAAAAGACATTTAATTACATTACATTAGTTTTTATAATATTCGAAAGTTCATATGGTTTTAAATAAATAACTTGACTTTTCAAAACTATATTAATGTTCTGGACATGTTTTTATATAGATTCCCCCAATAAATTTGTAATAAAATTGTATTCATTCAGTATAGTTATTTCCATTTCGTGACAAGTTCTGTTTCTTCATTCAATAAATCCATTTTGTTGAGGTGTTCATGATGCATAAATTTTTTTTAGTACCTAAATCTGAACACAAAGGATTAAATTCATGAATCTATACTTATCTACAATGATCACTTCTTAATGAAATTTTTCTAAAATCATCATTATTTTGAACAATTTTGAAGAATATATCAAAAATAGTGAATACATCAATTTTATGTTTTTGAAAATAATCTAATGTAAATATAGAAAAATGATGTACTAAAATATAAAAATATAATTTTCAATCCAAACATGAAACCCTTTATTTTACCAACACAACCATATAGACATTTTCTAGTGGTTATGATATATAATTAGTCATGATTTATTTTAAGGATGTGTTTTATTGTTTTGAAATTTTGCATGCATCACAAAATCTATAATTTTCTAATCTAATACATGGAAAATCAGTAACTAATTATTTATTTCAAAATTTAATAAAAGAATATATATTTTAATGTACATGTATTATGTACTAGTCCCATGAATCATATTTCATAGTAGTTTAATGTTTCACATTTTATTTACATAAGGAATAATGATACGATGTAAAAATTTATCAGTTCTAGTTTCCCCAAATATAAGACGTTTATCATTGAAAATATAACATCAATTGTTAGAGAAATCAATATAAAGTCCTTAATAAAAAATTATAGAAATCATTATTTGGTTTTTCTATAACACTTGAACGTACAGTACTATATTCATTAATATTGTCTTTGGATATCTAACAGTTCGAACATCAATAATATTCTTTTTCAATTTTCACAATATGTGAGTAGATATCCGTCCATTTTATTTAATGAATAAAAATATGAAGGGTCTGATACATGTGTTTGGAGAAACCATTATAAATATTGCATATCAATTTTCTATTCCCATATGATTTTTCGATCAAATTCAAATATTTTTTTTGTTTGTCTACCCGAATTTTCAATGTTCAAGAAGTGTCAGTGGGAAATGATATGGGATCTGGATCTGATTTATCATTCCAAAATTTTTTCTCTTATTTTTATAAATATTTTTAAAAATTATTTTTTTTAAATTCCATTGAGTTTATATTTTATCATGTATCTATTATTATTGTAATGAAATTTTTTCCTTTGTAATGATAATTACCATGTTTTGAATTAAGGTATTTTTTTGTATAATTTACATTTTCACCCTAGATTCATATTCCATGTTTTTCACTTTTATTAACATTCATTACAATAATATCTTTCATAATATTTTACCTTTTTCAAAAACCAAATAAACACTTTTATAATATTTTAAATCATCCATTAATTGTATAATAATTTTTTATGCATAAAACAATTTTATGTAAACGAGATGAATTTTTCAATAAAAATATTATTTTCACTTAGCATTCTGTCTCATTCACATAAAAAAACATTGTGATTATTTTTTAACGATTTTAGATTCATTATCAAATAATCATATTTCTCTTCAGGAATTTTATATTAGGTCGTTGAATTATCAATTGATTAAAAACAATTATCAGAATCAGAAGTGTAATAGTATTTTTCCACTTCATATAAGTTATCCATAAAAACATGTGGGATTCTTTTTTTGGGAATTTTTTGAGTCATATTTTAAGAGATGCATGAGTCATAAAATACTCTCCATGTTGCTTTTTTGGTTCATATTCCTTTATGCTTATAATCTGAATTATTTTGATATTTCTTTTCATTCCTCTTCCTTTCATCATTCAATTTGGGGTGGTCAGGTCTGATGTTTCACAATATTTTGTTCTCGTATAATCTTACATGTCAGGGTTTTTTTTCATCCCAATTAATGGTTTTTATAAAGGCTTCCATTTTTTATTAAAATTTGTTCAATTCTCTAACTATCTATGTGAGTTCCATTTCAGAATCTGAATTGAGTGATGTTTTTTTGTTTTGAAAATATTTTTTGACTTTCACTCATGATTCAAATATATCACTATTATTGTAGTATTTCTATATTTTCAATAAAAAAATTTCTTCCGCATTATCTTGAATTTCTACTTCATTAATCATCAATGTTCATATATTTTCATTAATAGTTAAAATTATTAATAGGTGATGATTGTAAAATTTTGATAGATATTTCATTCCATTTGAAGGTACTACTCTAAGTATATTTAGTAGATGATTGGATTCTCTGGTAGAATCTCCAAGGGAAGTAATATTTTTGAAAACGTCATTTACAAAAAATTAATTTGTTTGAATTTTCCACCAATAAACATTATAAATGTTTCTAATCATAGTTTTTTTAGCTTACTATCTAATTTATCTAATGTTATCTATTACATCCTAAGGAACATCAATAGTTTTCTACATCTCCTTTGTAGTAGGGAATTGTGAGACCTGATTGAATTTTTCATGTCAAAGTCCCCATATAATATAATTCAATTCCTTTGAGTTTATTTCATATTCATCATTTGTGGCAGCATCCCATGTCTTTGGATTTGCTGGAATTTAATAATCAGTGATGATATTTGATAAAAATTAAAATCCACATTCTTCAGGTAGATAATAATTCAAGATTTACAACATCTATTGTAATCACCATTAAAATATGGAGAATAAACCATAGAAATACATTATCTAAGATCTTCCCATGATATATTAATTTAATATAACATATAATTTGGATATTGATTTCTTTTTATCACAATATTTCACCTTTGATACAAATTTTTTTGTTAGAATAAAAATATTATACACAAAAAGGTTAGAATTGTGTCTTTCTGATAATATTGAATGATTTTGGATTTTTAAACTCATTTAAATTTATAAAAAAATGAAAAATTCACTCATGTAATGACTATGATCATCATATAAATATAAATATTTAACAATTCAATTTTATAATGGTTTGAGCCACAACGTTCTCCTTTTACACACTACAAATGCTCTCTCTGTGATCTTGGTAAATTTCACTAGAACAGTCCTCTTATCACAAGACATTGAAATCCACAATTGAGTGATGGTAGATTACAGTTTTATGACAAGTATAAATAGAGACTTAAGGTTATTTTACTAGGAATTTATTAACTACAACTTAGTATAAGATGCTGAAACTTCTCCACAACTGAGTATTTGATGTTGAAATGGTAATAAATAACAAGAGATTAATTTTTCGATGGTTTGTGTCATACTTCCAAATTATAGGAGTATCCACGGATAGTAAATAGATCCATTTCTTAATAAATGAATGTATTCCTAAATTAATAACTCTATAGTGATCCTTGTTGAATATGATATTCAAATTGAATGTCAATAAGAAAAAATACAAGGTTGAAACAGAATATCTCCACTATATATCATTTTTCATAATATATTATAGTTAAAAGTTCATTATAGTAGTTCTGTATGCCAAATATATACACAATTATTCAAGGGAATTTTTATCATATTTTTTTCATTTTATCTCTTTCAAAAATACTCCATTCATAAATATAAATACCTTTTGGTTGATCAAATCCATGAAAAATCCAGAAAAATCATGGGTATTTGAATAAAAATTTCTAGGAGTGCCATAACATCTCTTAAAAATATGATTGATTTTCTCCATTGAATATGGTTTTTTGAATAAATTATAAGTTTCCTTTAAATTGGTTATAGAATATATTGCAATCGATCTTTATTTATACCATGACTTTTGAATAATTCATGGATAAAATCCGGAATAAAAATCTTTTATGTTGAATAAGAAAAAGTAGAGTTGAACTGCATAATGTAGGGTTTCTTTGTGTATCATCAGATTACATTGCATATCATATGATTCCTTTTTATAGCATAGGGTTCCATTTCATAGCATTGAATTCAACATATGGTTCATGAACCATACATTCAAATTTACAGAACATAGGGATCAAAATTAACATTGGGATAAGAATCCATACGTAAATATTTACAATGTATGGTTGATTACAAATGTATGTTTCATTAACCATATGTTCATTCCTTGAAGATTGGGTATGACTAGTTATTGTCACATTCAATATTGGGTTGATATTCCAAATGTTTATCCAAATAAAGTGTTGTTGTTACATTCCCAAAAGTAGTGTTGTCGATAAACACGCAAAGTTTTCAACGTACGGATGATAAAACGTCCACACAATAATCGAACGTAGGGTTCATTACTTATATTACATGTACCAACATATGGTATGAATAGTTCTTCATGTAACACTAATTTTTTTTGATGAATATTCATTATGGATTAAAATCATTAATATGATTCCAAAACATTGAGAAGAATATTTAATTCCTAAAAATAAATTAATATAATATCAACATTAAAAAAATGTGTATTTTTGAGAATCAAATTCAATAATATTTATAGAGTATTTGTAATAACCTGGATCTTCTATTTCTATATGAATCTTGTTTTTTGGTTTTTTGGTAAAAAAGGAAGTCTTTCTGGAAATTTCTAGAGTAAACCCAGTGTGCTTGTAAGTACACATCATGTACTCAGTTTCCATGGGTAGCTGTGTTCTAGCCATGTAACATCCAAACACACGGTCATGTGGGGTGACCTAGAGATCGCCTAAAGTGGATCTCAGTAATGGAAAGTTCTAACTGTGTAATTTTAAATGGCATGTTGTGTACTTTCTTTTTATTTCACTAAACAGACTGAGGTCATATCTAATCAATAGAACAGACTTACTCTTCGCATGTCTCATCACGGAGTGAACGATACCAATTATTCTTCTCTGATCCTCCGACTCTATGTTTGTTCTATGAATCATACTCCATTGGTTGTGTTGGAATCGCATCAGTGAGTTCGTCATTCCTTTAAAACCTAATCTCTTGATTTCTCCTATTTCATGAGATATTCTAGGTTGGACATTTTTAGTGTTTTTGTAGATCTATGGAATTCTAGAAAAATTCAAGGCCTGAGGATCACATATATCGATTATACAACGTTGTTGTAGGAGGGTTGTGCCTTTATTTAGTTAGTCTATGAGTTATATGTCAAAAGTTTCCTAATACCCTTGTTTGGGGTATTTCATGTTTATGATTTTTAGCCTTGTTATTTCCTGTTATGCCTTGGGTGCATGAGTAGATGATTTATGAGAGTAAATTGGTTCATTTTAAATGATATGGATGTTTTATTCCATGCTTTCCTGATTCTGAACGTTTGATCTATCTTTTCCTTTTAGGAAGTTTTGTTTTCCATGCCTAGTATTGTGGTGATGGAGTGGTTTTATTTGACATGTTTTGATATGATGTAGACTGTTTATCCAAGTAGTCATTGAGTTTACTTTGGATGCATATAACATTGTGCTCAAATGATATACATAGGGATGTGAAAACCTTGTGTAGTATACCATTGGTAGATAGGACGTTGAGGGATTCCCCAGAGTGTCTGTTTACTTTTACGTTGCGAGACTATTTGCGGGATATAAATTGTGCTCTCTCAATTTGACTATATTTTCCTCATTACTATACCATATGGGGAATATTATTTTGAGTGCTTCCCGAGAGTGTCTATAGTTACTGATACAAGACCACTTGGGTAATTGACGGTGGGTGCTTCCTCATAGAGTCTATGCTAAAGGTGAACTAGATGGGTTAGACTGTGAGTACATCCAAGAGGATTACTTGTGGTTATTTCTGTTGATCCAATGGGGTTAGGCTTTGACTAATTCCGAGAGGGTAACCTATTTGTGATTAGTTTCATACAAGATATGTGAAATTGAATGCACTTGATGTATTGGATTGTTCACTTTTCAGTACATCCTTGTAATCTACTTCTTTTTGCTTATTACCTTCCATATATATTCCCTGACTATTAGGAATAGATATTTGGTTGATTTCCTACTAGTATTAGTCACACACCATGTTTGGGTTTTTTTTGGTCCCAAATCGATTATATTTTTGCAGGTATAGATAAGGAAAGGTGCCCTTCTACATCAGGTACTTGATTGCTATGGGGTTGGGGAGCATGGGACCAACCTAAGGCTTGTGATGCTGTTGTAGATTATATGTTTTCTTTTTTTTTTAAATTGGTATAGTACTGTATTCTAGAATTGTGACTTATATGGTTTCTTCCCTAGAAATATGTATCATACATTATTTATATACGTGCTTCAGTTATATATTTCCTTTAGTCTTTCGTTGTCTACAGTTTTATTGTATTATTATTGATTTCTCTATTATTATCTAATTATTTCTACTAATTTACTCTATCGATGAGGGAATAGTTTCCCCACTATCACACCCAAGTCCTCACTACTAGTTGGTAGCTTCTGGAATTTGGGGAAATGCGCTTGCGGACAAGTGACCAACCGGGTATGGGGTACCTCTGGGTGGCTTCCAGAACTTGGATGTTACCAAAGTGGAATCAGAGGGATTCTTTTCTTCTTGACATACTATTTAGGGCCTATTTCTAGGGATTGGAAGAAATAGTTAGTTTCTAATAAGTTGTGCACAAGAGTAGCTAACCCGCGTACAGGGGAAAAGCCAATTTACATCGTTATTGAATTTTTTATTTTTTGAATTAATAGTTGATTGATTTAGCCATGGGTGATTCAAATGCATTGTATTGTTAAAGTTGATATGACTGAGGTTCCATTTCTATTTCTACCAGATTATATGAGGTAAAATCATCTCAAGAATAATATAGTCACTTTCCAGAAATCACTTTCCATGCATTCTTGCAATTCCATTTAGGGTGCATTACCGATTGCATGTTGTTGTGATAGAGGTTATGTTAGATATTTAGGATGTTGTGATAGATTCCTGGATAGAATACCTATTTTTAAAGGGTATTGATTTGTGTAAGGTTCAATTTAAATGAATGCCAAACATTGGTTCTTGAGGTGTTATGGGCCCTCACAGATCATAATTTTTTGGATCATTGCCTTGGTTTCCTTTTATATTACATGTATAAGAAAACAAGCTTCGATTTTTAGGGATTATTGTTCCCCACAGATCAGCATTTGGAACATTAATGTTGTTTAAATGTTTCTTGGGCTTATGTATTAGTTTCTAGGGATTACTATCCTTATGAAACCAAAATACACAGCATGTAATGATGAATAAACGCCCATTGACTTTCTTTTTGGGATGGAACTGTTTTTCTAAAGAACATGTCCTGTATATATATACACATTGTGTAGTCTCTAACTGTACCGCTGGCCATATGGTAAGAGACACGGGGTTGAGAAAATAATTGGGCGGACACATATTTTACTGGTTGTACATGCCGTGTTGTAGAGACATTGTATTCGACTGTGTGACTAATGACATGGGTGGATGAAAAATTTGAGATACACAGTGTGTCCATCTGTAACATGCCTAGCAGAGTGAGCCATGTGACTGACCATGTGACTAACAACACGGGTTAGTGATGATTGTCTACTACACATCGTGTCTGGAACTAACACAGCATGTCGTCATGTTCTAGGAGAACTGTCTGGCTAAGTTCTGTAGGTGAACTCGGGTAGGGGAATAATTTTCAAGTGTACGCAATGCCTTGGGAGAACGCATCATGGGTGTGGATTGTTACATGGCCATTTTTGAAAAAATTAAACACCCAAGTGAAGGCTTAAGGTAAGACACTGTGGGCGAGTTATACACACTTTATATCCATGTTTTGAAAAACATGAATGATTTCTTTCTCCAATTCCATTCATAAACATCTATGATTTAGTCCTTGATAATCTTTATCTATCCAGAAGATCCCCTGATAGTGCCAGTCATGGCACGAGCCGTCATTCCTGACATAGGTGTGGATGCACAGTTTTGAGAGGGATTTATGAGGTTCATGCAGAACTTCCGAGGATCATCGCATCCTGCCATGTCAATGGAAGAATTTATACTAGAAATTAATATTTCGTTGGTAAATTCAAATTAAATCTCCAAACATAGTTCTATATATTATTTCAAATTCCAACACTTTTTATGATTCATCATGTTTCTAAAAATTAACGAATTAAAATATTATGTGTAGTTGGCTACTGATTTTATTTAAAAGACATCATTGATAAAAAATGATAACAATTAGGATAATTTTTGTAATATTAATATAATCTAGTGAAATGATATTTTATGCTAATAATCAATGAATTTTCAAGAAAATAATGTGTGAAATAATAAATTGAATATATTATAAATATAATACTATAAATTATTTATATTAATTAAGGATAAACTGAGAATAAATCGGAGTTACAAAAATAAGTGGGGTATTATAAGGAACTTGAATAAAAGGATTTTAAAATATATTTAATGGTTAATATTGATCAAAAGTGTTGAATTAGACGTAATCTTATATATTTCAAGATTTTGAGTAATGAAAGATGTATTTAATGGAGAATTCATTAAATTATTCTGTTCTTATATAGTATTTATAGAGTTGGTAATAAATGATATCATAATGGTGTGGAAGTTTGAGACATGTTTTTATTAGATATATAATCAAGGATTCACTTACAAAATTTACCTAATTACATAGAGGTTGGTTGAAGGGAGGCCTTAAGTGAGGATAATAACAAAGAAAAATTAAAGGTAAACACTTTTCATCCTTAATAATACATGGTAATAAATTATTTCAATTATTAGAAGAGTAAGAGAAACAATTTTTATGGAAATAAAGAGTGTTATATTCTATTATTGTATATGGAAAGGTGCACCGGATTGTTTTTAGTGAGATAGAGCAGGACTCCTAATGTTAAATTATGAAACCCCTTCTAATACATGTTTATAGTTTGGGAAGGTGGCCTATATAAAAAATATTTAAAATTGGTTCTTAATGATGATTACTAGTGGTGTATCTAAAATATTATAGGTATTTGGGATATAGATTTATGAACTAAGGGTTTTAAGGTTGGGATTCATTATATTGTAGGTAGAACTCATTAATAGAAGAGTTCAGCACTTATAAATTTCTAATATATTTTTTTCATCTGTGTAGAAATTAAGATAGGATGAGATAGTGGTGGGACCTTTTATGGTTTTAGGTGTCCTTTTGATAATTTCTATGATTATTTATGCTTTATTTGATATTGGAGAATTATGTTCATTAATCTCTCCCAGATATGATTATCTATTTGGATTAAATATGGAATTTATATAATGTTATATTGTAATTGACACTACATATGATGATAATATTGATTACAATATTATATGTATGGATTTTGTGGAAAACACTAATCAAAACATACTTTAATAAATAAACAAAAACTGTGACACCCTTGTTTCACTTTAGTGTGTTATTTTTATATTATATTGAGTGATATTTTAGAAATTTAATTTTTTTTTGATTTTTTGGGTTGAAAATGTGGAAATTTTTAAGTTTTTATTTAATTATACTATTACGAAATGGTCATCCAATCCATGTAGATACTCAAGGAAACTTTTTATGTGATTAAATTTCATAATTGTGAGGTTCTAAATGGTTATCACACATTTTTATACCTTTTAGTGTTCCAAGGTTAATAATGCATCTCAATCATTGTTTAAGGGTACCCCACATGGTTTGTTCATGGTAAGGGGAAACTAAGAAAACAAAACATGTAAGTCCTAGAGGTTTCATACAGTGGAATCAATAAGGTTCCCACATTGTCAAACTAAATGGGGAGTCTAACCATAAAAATCACCCAGTTTTTAATATATGTGAAATTACATATATTCCCCACTCAATTTAAAGATTCTTAGACTTCCTCTTCCCCACTAACATTTGACCAACTTTTTGTGTATATGAATAGTTCTCTCCCATTATTTCCCATTGATCATAATTATAATCTCCTTCATTTATAAGAATATTTATTTATGTAATCTCATTCCATAGCCATATTTTTTTAATATCTTCTCCCACCACCCTTATTCTTATATTTCCTTTATCCCACAAACCCTTACTGCCACGTAGATTAGGTTTATGGTTTGAAGTATATTTAAGGATATGGATTTTTGTTTTTATGGATTGTAGAGGATATATTTCATGCATTATTGGTTGTTTTATATAGAATGATACATGTTATGATTCATTTCATATTTTAAAAGGTATGAGTTTATATAAAATATCCATTATAATTCATTTAAAGAAATTATTGGGTTCATTAAATTTCCTTTTATATGAAATGATATTGATATATGGTATCCATAAGGATTGGTAAATTATTTTCATTGGATTTTTATAGAAGAAATGAATGGGTTTTTTTGTTTTTTAATAATAATTTATAAATTGAAATTTTTTACATTCCATGTTTTTATAATACCCGATGGGAATTTTAAAGAGAAAGTTGGTGTTTTTAAGTGGGGTTCTTGAAACATCTTGAATTTTAATAAAGGGGTTTTAGGATTTTAAAGAGCTATTTGACTACGGTGTGTGATTATATTGTGTTAATGTATTTCATGGTTTCGTAGTCTAGCATTTGTTTTGAAATGACCCTAAAAAGTAATGCATTATTTATAAATGGATTTTAGAGCAATATTTTATAATTTTTATCACAGTATGCTTTGAAAATGTCATTTTAAATATTTTCAAATGACTGGGTATCTTGAATTTTTTAAAAGGCATATTTATCACGTTAAAGAATTTTTTTCTGAAGTTTTCTCTCTCCCTTGATTGATGGCATTATATTGTTACAACCATTGTTATTTTCAATTACCTGGGGAATGTTCTATATTTATATAACTTCTTTTGATGTGCATGCTTTGCTGAAATTAGTGGGAGATTTTTTAGGACTTAGGTGGTGAGATGAGGTTTATTTAAAATAGTTGATATTTTTATGTGATAATATACCATGTAATTGTTCTGTCACATAATTTTAATGATGTCATAGAGAGACTAGGATTTATTAAATGAACCATATGAGCGAGATCCCTACTATTGATTATGTGAAGGATGGGTAGTATTTACCATGGATACTGAGTTCTCCTGGGATGGATTGTTTTATATGGATTCTATGTTCTCTCGAGAAGTATTGTATATCTATGATAATTATGCAGGATTATCAGGACTATAATCATGTTATTTATCACCAGCTTAGGATTCATGTTTTCAATTGAGGTTTGTGTTATGTGATTCATAAGGATTTTTCTATTATGTTTTCCCATTAGAGATCATTTACGGGATCATGTTCCTTGAACTATTTGTATCACCTCCCCTTGATTGACCACCAAGAACCAATATTTGTGTATTTCAATTATATTCATGACACATGTAATCGTCGTTCTGGTGACATTTTTTTGACTCTAATGATTGTTGTGTTTCAATTTTAAATTATTTCTAATATGATTTTTAACGTGTGGTTTGTAAAGTGAAGTGGTAATTCAATTCTTCTAAATGGTTTTTTGAAAGGCATTGGAAAATGATTGGATTAGGTTTTGGGTATATTGAATTCCCTTTTCGTCAGTTATAAATGAAAATATAATGATAGTTTTTTGTTTAATGATTCGGTTTGTAACTTATTCATTTCAACTAAATGTGTATTATTTTTTGAAAGTCCTGTTTGGTGGCTCTAGAAAGTGAAAATTCTGAATTATGATTTTATTTAATTTATACATCATCATCTAAAAGTGAAAACAAATATTCTATATTATGTTCAAACTAGATTTTATGAATTGTTATATATATAAATTACATATAATCCTTGGTGACATCCTACTGGGACTGTATTGATCACAACTTGAATGCACAACAATGTATGTGTGTGAATATAGCTCTAATTTTTTCTTTTCAGGTACCCATTCATTGAATTTAGTTTGGATGTTCATTTAGATATTTTTATTAATTTCATATGTGTTCAGTGAACATGGGACATTTGAGTGTTTCTATAGAGCAGTTTTTGTTTTATATTTTCTACATAGGATGTGGTATCGAAAAGTCATCAAGCAATATGTTTTATATTCTACTTTAACTGTGGATATATTTATTGTGTGTGAAATTATTTGTAATGGTTTTTTACAGTGTACAATGTGTTTTGTTTTTAAAAAATATTAGTCATTATTATAAGTTTAGTATCTGATTGTAGGTTTATTTGTTTTACAATGTGTTTGGATTTTTATTTGTTTCATTCATTTATTTTTATGCATGGGAATACAAAGCTTGAGTGATTCTTGACATATTTTTATTAGTTTTTAGTGTATCAGTTGTTATCATAAGGATAAAATAATTCCAAATAGTGTGTTCATGATACCCATACATTATTTTGTAGCCCTTGGGGGTCAGGAATTCCCATTGTTTATAGTGACAGACTTGGACATGTTACATTTTAGGTCATCCCAAGCTATTTAATTATAAATTGTATCAGATTAGAGGTTCTTGATGATGTTTTGTGTTATTTATATACTCAATAGTTATTTTGAAATTCTTGTGTAATGGAGATAATATTACCAGAACTCAAGAGGTATGTGTGGTGATAGACTAGCTATCTCTTTCTCTTCTCAATCCTTGAGTTTCAAATGGAATTTGTGGAATGGTTTAAATTCATACTATTTTTTCAGATTTATTTTTGAGATTGTGGTATTTTAATCTTCATAAATATTTTATTATTTTCCTTTGGGGATTTTATTGGAATTTTTTGAGCAAACATTATTGGAATATAGAGACATGAGGTTGGCTTTCATGGACTGAAATATCGTGTAGTGACTAGGTGCTTGATATTGGATACTTATTGGTAATATACTGTATTATATTTTTACATACCATTGAACTATATAGAATAAGTAATCATAGTAATACATCATATAATTTTTTAATTTATACCTCCTTATTCATGTGTTTCTTCGACTGGATTTAACAATGGGAAAATATTCAAGGATGGTCTTGTGATATGTTTATGAGGATTGATTTTATTTTAGTTGTATTTATGTATTTCCTTTTATTATTTGATTGTTATGAAATTTTTATTATGTGTGAAAGTGGGGTTTAATGATTTTTTTTGAAACTATCCCTTAGGGATTTCTTGTAAAATGAATTTGATTTTCTGGAAATGGTTAATTTCATTATTAAATTTGAAGAATTTATGAGTTTTAAAAAAAATAATTAATTATTTTATAAGAGATTTTGGCCCTCTTGGGATGTGTTTAGAAGAGACTATGATTTAATATAAAAATTTGGGATGCTTTTAACAAGTAAATATGTTTTAAAATAATTAATAACTGTAAAATTACAAGAGAGGATCAGATTTTGGAGAAACTAGTGGTTTTTTAAAACCTGATTTTATGCTTTGTTGGGTTTATGACCATCTACGGGTGTTTACACTATTGATATTTATAAAAAATCTTGGTCATAATTTTTAAATATATAAATTAGTTGTATTAAAATAATATATATTCAAAAATTGGGTGTTTTTATTTGTAATTATGATGAAAAGGCGATCCCTTTTTTGTTTTCTATAATAAAGTCGAACGTTTATAAGTTAAAATGTTATTAAAATATCTGGTTTCCTTAGAAATTAGTTTTGGAATTTTATAATGTATTTACGGATATATGAAGGGGTTGAATTCATGTCTCATGTTATTTAAAGTAAACCTCCCAAGAATGTATTGAGTGTAGATTAGATTCCCATCCTTTAGGGAATTCTATTTTCCGGTCCTTGGTTCTACATGGACTCTCAATGGAGATTCATATTATTTTCTTCTCTTGGTAGATAAATGGTCTGACTCAGAATTATTCAAGAAAGGGGTTGACATGAATTATTATTTTTGAATCGATAATTTTTACTTTATTAAACTAGGCCACAATCCTTATGTGGATAGTTGGATCATTATGGATTTTACATAATATAGTTTGAGAGTCTCCTCGGTGAATGAGAAATTTAGGTGCAAGTTTGGATTTTTGTGATGATTTGTTTAAAAATTTTCATGTTGAGTTTAGAAAAATTGTAGTTTTAGAGTTGGAATTTTCATTATGTTTCGCTTATGCATCTTTTATTATTATAATTATAAATTAGTAACATTTTTTTTGTTCTTGCATCTTGTTTTGTAATGTTCATTTGTGTTTGTACAAGTTTTAAGACATGGGTTGAGTCTGGTTTAGCCCAATGGACATGGGGAACCATAGGTGCGTGTATAGGTAAATGAGGTGTGTGGGTTTATTATAGTAAGACTATAGGTGCTACTAGGTGATTTTTTTTTTCAAGATCACCATGTTCCAGTAATCTATAAGATTGGACATCAGTTACCTTGTGATGTAGTTTTTTGACCCATGGTTAAAACCATGTCATTTCATTTAAGGAATGTTTAAATATAGATGTGTTTTTAGGTTATTCGAGATGTTGTGGGTTTGGTAACCTTTTCCCGTAGTTTGTAATATGACCTTTTTTTATTTTTTCCCATAATATTTGGAAGGAGATGATTGAATTGGTGATGATTTTAGAGATATGATATTGTGATCTAACTTCTTGGTTATTTGTAATATTTGATGAATTTCTTATGTTTCCACTTATTAATATATGGATCCAGGTTATATTGATGATTCTAACCTAATATGAAATATTTTCTATTGATTCCATTAATTTAGATTAATTCTACATGTTGTAGATCCCTCTACATGGTGATTTTTCTCATAGAGTTTCATGTAAAATGGTTGTTCATTAGATAATTCATGAGGTTTTTAGCAAAATTTGAGGATTTAACATCTTATTAAAAGAATTTTTTGAGTCTCTCATCTTGGAATCCATTCAAGTTGTTCATCAGGCATTTCCTTTTATTATTTCATTTTATCATCACTTACGAGATTCAAGGAGAAGAAAGTGGAATGGTGAGGAGAACTGTGACACCCTCATGTCACTATAGTGTGTTATTTTATATTATTTTGAGTCATTGTGGAATAATTTAAAATTTTTGGTGTTTCCAGATAGAATATTTAATTTTTAGTTTATTATTATTTTATAGACCTACTGCACTATTAGGGAAACACATATAGATTATAGGGAATGTCGTGGAAGTGTTATTAATTGTTAACACATGGGGTTTTCATGGATGGTGAACAGTTTATAAATTGTGTAGGGTTATCAAATGAAATATATGACTTAATTTTCCCATGATGGTTACCCTCATAGTTTGCACATGATTAATGGAAACCATGCAACCAAAAAATTGTGTCTTGGGTTCCTATTTAGTGGAGACCACATAATTTTCCAGTGATTTGACTATATATTCAACTAACCTAGTTATTAAAATTTGTGAAATTCAATAAATACAAACTCTTATTTTAAATCCTCTTATCATTTATCTCCTCCATCTCTCATTCATCTATCATGCGTATCTCTCTCTGATTCTTTCCATTTGATCTCAAGCCCACTATCCGTCACTTCTCTGTAGATCTCCTTAGGTGATAAAGCTAATATTTTAACATATTTTATACAGTAATTTAATTTTTATAAAACCACCACAGTGTTATTTAATAGAAAATTGTTTCATTTTTAGGTTTTTGTGTTATTTTGAGCCTAAATGCAAAATGGAAAAATTATGGATTTTTTATAGATTTTTGTCATATGGGTATTTTGGTCATTTCTCATTAAAAAACTGTATCCAAATTTTGTGATCCGAATTTTTTTAAACCTTATTTTATTTCCGTCAACATTGTATTTGGGACTAGGGACTGAATCAATCTTCTAAAGGCTGCACAAAACCAATTAAGTGGAATATTTTTTCGGGAAGACTACGTGGACCCCAGAACCATAACCGAAACCCAATTTAGTCTACGCACATCCAAATGAAGTAATTCCACTTGGAGGGGTACCAAGACTCATTGGATCGTTCAAACATTTCATTTCATGGCATTTGGAATCTATTATTGTGGTCATTGAATGAAATCTTTTTGAAAGAATTTTCCAGGAAGCTTCATCCAGAAAATGTCATCGACAATAAAAAAAGCATCACTCCTTATTGGTGCGTCCAATGAAACTGAAATTTGGAGGGTGGACGAAAATAATATTTCTGAAAAACTTTTATTAAGGGGTCCACATGTAAATCTGCAAATTAATTGGTTAAAAACACGTCATCATTTTTTGGATGAAATCTACCTATAAAAGGAGATGAGGTCATACCTCTCAATTATTTCCATTCATCACCACACCATCCTCACAAAGGGGGTTGGGTGAATTTATAAAGATTAGAGGAGTATTCCATGATGTAATAACACCATGAAGGGATAACTCCATGTGGTGGTAGGAAGAGAAGATCAGAAGACATCTCCCCTTTTGAGTTTGTGCTTTCATTGTAAAATATTTTCTTTCAAACTATCATGGAACTTGTTTGAATGAATGAAAACCAAAATTGGTTGAACTCATTGTACTCAATGGTGAGACCTCGCCAAATAAATATAAACAATTAAGAACATGATTTCATATATTATAATGAATATAAAAAGGTTTTCCTCATTTTTTAAATTTTTTTTGGTGAGGTCTCGGCCTTGATCATGATGAGAGGTAAGAGCTCCTCTCCTTTGTGAGGATGGTGTAGTGATGAATGGAATTAATTGAGAGGTACGAGTTCCTCTCCTTTTATAGGAAGATTTTATCTTCCAAAAGATTAGAAGTTTTTGACCAATTAATTTTCTGATTCACATGTTTACCCCTTCATAAATGGCGTTCATAAATATGTTGTCCATCCACCCTCCTAATTTCAGATTCATTGGTCATGCCAATAACGAGTTATGGTTTTTTATTTTCGATGACATTTTTTGGATGAAGATTCCTGAAAGCTTCCTTTAATACTATGTGATTCAATGACCAATATAATGGATTCCAAACACATTGAAATTTAATTTTAGAACACACCATTGAATCTTGGTTCCTCTCCAAGTAGAATTACTTCATTTGGAGGTGCATAGACTGAATTGAGTTTCTATTATGGATGCGGCGTCCACGTAGTCCAGCCAGAAAAATCTTCCAATTTGTTGATTTTTCACAGCCTCTCTATGATCGATTCCACCCCTGCGCCGGAAGACAAAGATGATGGAAATAAAAAAATGGTTCAAAAAAATTCAGATAACCTAATTTGGAAATATTTTTTTGAGAAATGACCAAAATACCCCTATGACAAAAATTTGTTAAAAATCCAGAATGAGGCCATTTCTACATTTAGGCTAAATATAACCCAAAAAACTAAATACATAACAATTTCATATTATATAACACTATGGCGGGTTTATAAACATTATATTATAGTATAAAATATTTGAAAATATTAGCTTCATCATTTGGTAATATACTACCTTATAATTTTTTTATTTCACTCTTATTCCTCTACACTTTTCAAAAAAAAATTACTTATCCTAAACACCCTATACCCAATTTTGGTATTCTTTAGTATTTATAGATGAATTAAAAATAGGTATTTAGGTGTTTAATGATTATAGAGGTTGTTTCTATGCTTTTTAGGTGTTCTACATCGAAGGCTACTTGTTGTTATTCATTTCCACATGAAATAGGTTGGTGTTTCATTAAAATTTATAGTCATTATTTTGTTGAATATTTTATTGATAATAATTGATATGGCATCCGCACATTGGGGTTTATTTTATTATTTAATATAAATTATTATTTTGAGTATAAATTTATAAAATGACGGAAAATTCTATTTTAACACTTTTATATGAACTTTTTTCTCATTAAATAATTTCTACGATGAAATTGAATTTGAATGAATGCACCAACCTCACTCTTTCGGTCATAACATTTTTATCAATGATCAAAATTTGATGAATTTTGGGAAGATGTTACATAACTCAATTATGAACAATCCATTTAAATGGATAAATAATTTTTTTCACATTGTAATGTTGTAAAAAATGATTTCTAATTCAATAATGGAAATATATGTACAATTTATATGAATTTTAATAGTGGAACCATATATCATAAATTTCTTGTCCAAATGCGCTGATATTTTAAATATATATTCAAAATATAGTTGGGAAAAAGTAATGTTATTATGGAATCATGAAATTTGGCCGTTTTTATGGGAATAAAATTATTAGAGACCAATTATTGGGAATTCAAATAGTATACCATTTTTTATGATTATTGTTTTGGTGTGTGCCTCCTTGCATGTTACTGTCAGTCAACATTACATTATTTCTCTAAATTCCTACTTTACAAAGGCATGAACCATTAATCACTTTCTCATGATGTATTCTTTTTTATCAAAATTTGATGATGGGAATCCAATTCCTCTTTTAACGGATATCCCCTTAGAACTCATCACCCAACTAAGGTCACCCCCATAGATTAAGACGTGTTTGTAAAGCACATTATAGGTTTAATATCTTTGTGGATGTGGGTTATTTATGATTCTTCAATTATGAAATTAAAAGGGGTATTGAGAGGGTAAGAATATTCAGTTATGGGATTTTTAACGTTGGGAATCACGAAATGTTTGGACGATGTAACATTGGTCACTTACATTCTTCTTTATAGGAGGAAATCTAAAAGAAGAATCTCAGGCATGGAACCTAATGCTTCTCATATAGATCAGATGGTCTATGACTCTAAAGGCACTACTTTTTAATTTTTCATCAAGCATACCAGGTTTGAATAAAGGTAGATATGTGATAGTTTGTGAGTTTAATGTCTTATAGAGAAAATTATAGGCTTGTAATAGAACTCGGTGAAGGAGGTAAAAATGTTTCTCCATAGGAGGGACTGCAAAAAACGATTACCAGATGTGTGGATACGAATTCCTATAATGATGGACCCATGGATGTGTTTCCCTTAAAGGGAATATATCACACCGCGAAAGTAGATATGAACAACTATGGAGGTGGATCAAAGGGGGTGATTATCTAGAAAGAGAACAACATGGTTTACCGAATGTACATGTTAAAACACCTTATATGAGAGGACCCATGGTGGCATGTCCCATGATGTTAAGGTGTCACAATGTAAAGGAAAATTATTCCACATATGGTATTGGATCATGGAGGTACACCCCCTATGATGGGAACACCAGGGCTTACCATTGGTCAGTATTGAACCACATTGATGTGGCCTACGTAACCTATTTCAAGGGAAGGGATCCAAACCCCTATTGTTCAATGGATTGTCTGTGTATTATGCATGGGAGTTTCTATTAACAATAGGATTTATATTGGTTAGACCATGTAGATTGTGTGTGGCTTATGCAAGGGAGCATCTCATGTGAAACTAGGAGAAGAAATGATGTGGTTGGGGATTACATGTAGGAATAAACCAGGTGGATAGGATGATCTCATTAGGATGTGGCGTCCTGGGTAAAATCATGATGGATGTGGAAGTTGTATTGGATGGAGTGGATGTAATGGATGTATTGGCGGGGGTGTTGTGATTAATCCACTGGGATGATTCCTATGCATCTCAGTTACATGAGGATAAAATTATACATAGTTATGAAAATGGAATTGGGGATTATACCAAAATTGGTTTCCCATTAAAGTTGGGAATATGGCTGGGGATTATGTACTGCAATTTCCCCGAATGAGACATGGCATGGTTTGGGCTTTCCTATGGAATATACTTTTGGTACATGAGGATGATTGGGGATTACACCTAAAGAGGAAGCAGGTGGGGATTGCATGGACTAAATGTACATTACTAAACTCTAATCCTATTTGAGTTGTGCTCATTGTGAGAAACAAGAGGAAACAATATACTTAACACTCATGTCACAAATTGTTTTTGATGACAGATGGTGTTTGGCTTATACGTGGATGCTTCCTGAGGAGGATCTCATTCCATGTGTTGAAGATCTCATTCCATATGGTTGAGAATTATGTGTGGAAGCAACCCATGGGGACAAATCCCAATGCGATAGAAAAAGAGAGGGAGCTGGTTCCCATCACATCTCTGACTCTTTGGCCGAGGGGGCGAGGAGGTGAAATGGTGATGCCTCCGACAAGAATGGATATGATATTACTCCAGGATAGATTCATAGGTGTATATCATTCAATGTATAGAGTTTGTGGAGAAAGTCCTTCTATGTCAGTCATACACATTTCATCCTACATTTATTATGCTAGTAGAGGCCACAATTTAACGTCATGTGTTGAGGATGTTTCGTTCTAGGTAGTTTAACATCATACATGTCAAATGTGTGGGACTCACTCCACACCACTTGGGAATACACAACCATTACACATACAAAGTTGGGAGAGGATTGGATTCAGTATATTCCTTATTGTAATAATGGGGATGAATGATCAATGTTGTGTTCTACATTAGCATACATGTACTGAAATATATGAGGAATTAGATAACCTATGCATAAAATAAATTGGTAAATAGAAATATCGGGTGACAATTGAAGTTGAGTGTGACATAATGATACATGGTGTAGGAAACATAAGGACATTATGTACAGTTGAACCAATCCTGGAGGGATATGGATGCTAGTGGCACTCATCCATCACTAATTGGTATTAGTATTTGGGAGAGAACATGGTGAGGTCTAGGAGAAGAGTTTCACGAAGTTGGGGGCCTCAATGAGAGAAGCTTCATGAAGATCATGTTCTTCACAAAGGTTAGGCACACATTATGGAATGGGATGTTCCAAAAATGGTGACCCTACCTCGGCATGAAATCAATATTTCATGAAAAAGTTATTCATGAAGACTTAATGCTCCACAAATCGTCACAAAACCCAAAAGGCCTTATTCCTCTAAGACAGATGTAGGCCTTAGTGAATGGAATCCCCATATAAGGTGGGTTTTTTAAGAATATAGATATGGTGGTTTTGTGATACACAAATACCATAGATTAATTATTTTCCATTTGGATCATGGGGCTAAACTGCTTCATGAATTAGGAGATAAGAAGTTGAATGTTTGGGGTAGCCATCATTTAAAGTTGGATTGAGATTAGTATTTATAGTTAAAAGGTTCTCACATTTATCGATGTCACTCCATGAAGAAATGGTGGTCTCTACAAATTGATGTGTCTTTATAATAATTTTATATCCTTCTGTTATATTTCATCATCGGTGTGGAGGACCGTCAGAGTCATGGTGAGTTCCATCATGCCCCCATGCACTCATGGTTGTGGAGGGATCTATGTGAAATGGTATCATGATGTAGACCCATTAATGGGTTTCTATGTCCATTTGTGCAAGGATATACTTCCAAATGGATCAATATTGTCCATTAATCCAATGGAATGTATTTCAACAACAAAAAATTCGCCCCTTCGAATGTGAGACGATTGAAGGATGATAGTCATATTCTATGGGAAATCTTCTGGAAAACCAGAAAAATACATTTCAATAATGACGATCTATTGCAATGAATTGAATTTCTGGACATTTGATTGTATTGTATTCAATGCGCTATAATGTTGAGTGTAAGTAAATAGTGTTGGGGGTCCTTCATCCCGTACTGAGACTTTATGTGGATACCATAAAATGCTCCCTTTTTGCGATGTGTATGTCCTCTATGATACATGATCCATGAAAATAGTCTTTATTAATTAGATATTTGGGAACCCCATTTCCATGAACACTTTTTAGCAAACTAGGATTTTCATTCGATTAATGCCTTTTCCAAATGCATAGTCTACACTAAGGCTACATGATCTGGTTCTTAATGAGTGTTATCTCTTAACGAAATTCATGATATGGAATCAATATTTCGACTAAGTCTAATTTTTTTTGGCCACTCTAGTGGTTTCTCGGTAAATCATTATTTTTGCTACCCAAAAGGATGAAATAGAGAACAATATTATGATGGGGGTACATTATTAACCTCCCAGACTATTAATCTATCCTCCAGATGTTGTTAGAAGCATAGATAGAGTAACCACTATTTACGATACTACTATTGTATGTATTTTTCAGGATATATGATGTCTTCATTCCACTGGATAGAACAGATGAATATGTATATTGTTTTAGTTGATTGCTAGGGACATACTTGTGGCACTAGACTACGGACGACCAAATTTTGGACGGACCACTTGGCCATCACTAATGAATGTATCTAGAACCACCTCCACAACATCAGTGGGAGGAATTTAATGGATGAGGTATATATGATGAACTATAATACAATCATTAAGGTGGGATTGGGAAACATATAGAAATTATTGACCGATAATTGGGACCTACCCGAGGGTGGAATCTTCACAAATGAATGGGCTCGGGCCTACTCGTTGTGCAATTCTTACACTGTTTTTGTGGATGATTTGAGGTGAGTAGTATTTTATAAAGAGGAAATAGATTCTAAGTTACATGTCTATCATGCCATAGTTTCAGAGCAGTTGGTTATCGGGGACCAACACATTTCACATTCCTCACCAAGAGGTCAACATCATACTTCAATACCTTTATCAAATTTCTAGAATCCCTCTCATGGGAGTGATGTTTGATAATTTCCTCCCCATAGAGAATGTGTGGGATGATCTAGAGAGGAAAAAACATTTAGTGAAGGTGATACTTGATATGGTGCTGGGAACTACTAATAATAAGAAGTGGGTGAGTGATTTCCACGTCAAACAATGGTTCATTATCTTTTTTGAAATGCCTTGCAGAGGATCATGCTGAAGGGGAGGATTGATCCATGGAGTTTTCATAAATGTCACACACATATCAAAGAGGAGTCCATTGAGGCAAATATGGATCTATCTAGTGGATCTTGGAAGAGAACTGGTGGCATCCATGGGGATAAAACATTAAATAACGAGCCTCAACCCATAGTCAGGTTGTCCATGTTCATTATAGAATTAATCTTTGGTTGTATGATTCTCGGGAGAGACACACACATGGGGGTGTGGTCGACCACATTTATAATGGAATCACTCAGAGAGTGAAGGCATCATATAAATCATCAGATCCTAGTACTAGAAATATATAAAATGTTCTTCAGTATATCAGTGAGGGTAAGATTCTACTACGTGTTTGTGGGCCGTTATACTTCCAGTGTAGTTTTGTAGCTAGGAACATGGGAGGATATGTGTATCCAACCCCCATTTCCAATCCCAAGGTGATCATATGACCAACAATTCTGAATTTCATGAGGATATTACCATTCATGCTGGGCTTGATGGATGTATTGTGAATGATTGGGATAGAAGACCATTTTAACATACCCCTACTACATTTTGTAATTGGGGTGGTGAATAATGACGGCACAAGGAACAATGAACAATGAGAGTATCTCCCCTCCTTCAGCTGTGTGGTTTTGCTGGTGAGTCTTGATTGTTAGTCAATATGTGATCTATACAACCAAAACCAATTTTAAAGGTAGTTGATGTGACTGTAGAGGTTAACTTCAATGGTGTACTCATAGGTATGTCGTGGAAACCACCCATTCGTGATAAGGATGATCTAGATGGTGTACACTTGTGGAGATGGAAATATGTGGAATGATATTCCCCCGGATGAACTTACATATAGGATTAATCATGTCAATGAAGAGATATGAGATTCCCACTATCCAAGGGTAACACTGTGGTAGAGGATCATCCGAGACAAAGATAGAGAAAAATCTATACCTCTAGCCTGAGGATGTACGGTGGTGAGAGAGCGTAATTGTATCATAGCTGGGGAAAATCACGGTGGCAGATATATAACAATGAAGCCAAAAATTCATGAATTATCACAAGAAAGATTTTGAGAAAGAGGATCAGAAGCACTAGACCCAACACTCCCAGTCATGTTGAATTGGGAGGAAGGGGAGACATCAAGAGTGTTCCTCATGTCTTCTACCTAAGATCCTGGGAAACGGTTGCATCAATTAGACATTCTTGATGATGTCATATACCCTAAGGCTTAGAGAAAATGGGATATCAGTATGTATTTCCTTGAACCTATAAGGATACTGGACAACCTTAAGAGGCATGGTATGGAACATGTAGCGATTAGTTATTCAAAGTATTTCTTCATCATGTCTAAGGAAGAGGGTGGATGATACGTGTAAGATTTGGTGGATATTATGCATTCAAAAGGCACTAAAAAACCAATGAAAGACTGGGTGATGGAACTACTGGACATGAAATCTACCCACAACTATTGGCTGCTGATATGGTTGTGTTCCTTACTTTTCCAGAAGAATTGGATGAATCATTGATAAAATATTCTAGTGAATGGATATTTTAGGGGGATGGTTAATTCCCATTATCCTTTGCGTAATTCTCTGAACATCTTTGAGTATTTTTTAACTCATTTACCCATGTTTCTCCTTCCCTAATGATTTAACTATACTTCCCAAATGAAATATGTTATGTATAGTAGTATCATACAAGAGAGTCCCTAACTGATGGGGATGGAGTTGCATTAACGAGTGAAGAGGAGAATCCTCTCAGATATATGCCTAGGAAAAAACTCATCTTCACCAAAACTTCTGTGGTCCCAAAATAGACCATGTTCTAAACACATTGACCATAACCATACCTATCAATAGTGGGGTGATAAAATGCATGATCAACTATTTAGCACGTTCAAAACACGTGACTCACTATTTGTTTATGAAAATCTATTAGGATGTTGGCCGAAGACTAGAGGTGATCCAAAGATGGTATGTGACTAGACTATTAGGGGGTCCTTATAGATGTTAAAGGTGATATAAATTTTAATCAATAAGTATTTGATGTTTGTAATGAGAGTATCAAGGAACATGAATCAAACATGGATTGTGCACATAGTTTATAGTCCTATTTCACAGACTATAGGGGATAAAATTGTTTATGGACATAATGAATAGACCATGAACAAGTGGTTTTTTAAAAGATGCCGATGTATTGTGATAGTGAATGAAACGACATGAATGAGTCCAAAGAGGCCTTCCATCATGTGAAACTAACCAGACACTGATTGGGTATAGTTTAAATTCATATGTTTTGGACCATAATCACAGCCAAAAGGATTAAGGTTTTAAGGGACCTACGGCTATGACCAAAGATGAAATGTGGCGGTGTATCTTTGTATCCCATGAGTATTGGAATCAATACATGCTAATTTACAAGACATAGCATGGTAGGAGACCAACATTGGTGGGGGAGATCCACTATAGTGGCAGAATTGAGGCATCCCATGATTATCATGGGGAATACTAAACATGTTATGTGTAGGGTTGTAGTTTAATATCATGCATTGAGGATGTAAGCTATTAGTATCACTTCATATAGTCCATACTAATGAGGACGATATCTAAAATTGGTTTTTGTTGCATGTAATTATGACAGACCCAATGAGAATGAAGACTGAGGAGGCCCAACACGACACAACACAACCCATATAAAATCCATTCAAAATTTAATGTCATATTCTTGGACTATGATGAGACAATTCAATGTCATCGGGAAGGATTGGTCCTTGCGATATAATGTTGTATGGAAAGGATGATGGTTGAATGATGTCTCAAGAGGAATGTGTATGGTGTGAAAGCTAACACCCAATATGAATAGTGACTAAGGAGGACCAAGCACAGATGAAACATTCTAAAGGAGATCTCATATAATGATTAAATTTGTGTAATGTAGACTACGATGGTGATAATAAGCCAAAAAATGGTGGATCTATAGTCGATCCCAATGATGAAATGTCTGTGAATCACTTCGTATCCCATGAGGATGAGAATCAAGAAACACATAGTCTTGAAACAGATGAAATATACCAACATAGGTATGATACAAACATAGATAGGGGATATAATGTTTATAGAGGATGGATCGCGATAAAGAATCCATGAATCACACAATATATTTTATAGACAAAATAATGATTTATGTTTTTATTTAACATGACATGGTAGATGACCAATGATGTGGAAACATCCTATTAGTTGAGAACATTGTTGAACTGTTTAGTTTCTCTTCATACATCTATGTTGATGGTTGTAACAAATTTTATCATCATACGACTAGGAATCTAGTTGTTACATAGTTTAAATTCATGAAAAAATGATTGTATGGGATCTTAGAATATGTTCATAGAGTTTGGTCACAAATATTAGGCTTCTAAGGTGGAAATATTTTGATCAATATCATGAAATTCCTGACCAGGATGATGGAGAAGATGGGACAACACCGCATAACACATTCTTGAGAAGAAATCACATAGTGTTTGAAGTCATGAATCTTGGATTAGGGATATATAGTTTAAAATCATAATATTTTGACTATAATAGATGTAGTATCTATGAAAGGGGAGATGTGTATAATAGTCGAAAAAACCCAAAGTGAACGAGGGACAATAGAGCTCCACACTAAAAGACAGATTCCCATGGATAACAAAACACATATTTTAAATACATAATGCATGGAATTAGGTTCACAGTTTAACACCTGGTTCTTGGGATGTTTGGTATTATCTATTTAAGGTCTTGAAAAAAGGGCAATCAATGGTATGGATTTTAACTTCATGAAGCTATTACATTGGTTATTATGCATCTTAACATCATTCAACTATGATTATGAATAAAACATTTATTATCATATGCTGACAAAGTGGTCAATTCATTCAAATTACTGATTGAGGAACTTGGTATTTGTTTGAGGAGTGATGTGATCCCCATCCATGGTGATCAAAGAGTATGAACCATTATGACAGTACTTATGAATGATATGTGGTACTTCCAAATTGGGACCCAACATTGGTGGTTTCATGTAGAGTATCATTCGAATTTGAAGAACTAGTATGGTATCACCATAGAGGAAATAAAGGAGGCGAACATTCTTTTTGAATACTCTAACTATCTTTTCAGGGCCTCTCGTGATTATGAAAGTCCTAGAGCCTAATATCGTCAGGGGATTATAGTTCATCTAGATAGACTTCGGCTTCCTTTTATTACATCTTAGGATCATAGAAATCTATTCAGAGAAATGGTTGTTGAATCTTGATAGGGAGAATTTATTCTGTTCCATACACCAGGGAATTTGGGGTCACTTGGGTGGAATTTTGAGTCTTCATTCGATAATTTTAGAGGTAGATAGAGAGTTTTCCTGGCCAAATTTTATAAATTTGGCACACCATATTCTATAGAATTTTGGAGAGGGTTTTTCTAATGCCTTGATATACCCATTCACCTATTCATGGTAGCGAGAAGTATGAATGTACTAGATTCGACACATGGAATATAACATATTTAGCTCAACGACCTAGATGTTGGTACCATTATCATTGATAATTGTGTGAGGGACATTGAAATAGTTGATGGTATTTGAGATCATGAATTTATAAATTTACCAGGCCTTTAATTCTTTGAGTGAAATTTATTCTTCCCACTTGGAAAAGAATTCTTCCACTGTCAGAATGAAAATACACTGATAAACTATTTTTCATGGGTACGACCTCAATACATTGAGTCCCAAACTAAAAAGGGACAAGAATACATTGTATTATGGAGCGGCTCCGGGGGAGATGCACAAATGTGGCATGGATATGAAAAATATGGAACCTCATGGTGAAATCGATAGAGTCATGGACCATTGTGGGAAAGAAATAGGCCAACCTTCAGATCTATTAGGAGATATTTAAACCTACATAGTGAGTCCCATAAGAATTGATATGAACTACCTAAATAAACTGGGGAATCTTGTATACTAAAATTTAGTAGAGGACAATTCTATCAACAAAAATATAGAGAGAGTTCTCTTAAAGTTGGGCCCACTATGGAGGGTGGAATACATTGCAATCTAATGGATTCGCTCATATTAGGCTCTTTCTTATGTGGGATTTCTATTATCAAGATACTCGATGATAACAGGTGTACAATCAGTGTATTGTTCACCTTTGGGGGGATTCAGAGGTCCCAATCTGGAAGAACTAGTATTCAGGTGTTTTACCTATAGACTATCATCATCATCTGAAATGACATGAGTGATGAATCATTATTATTCTACAAGAATGAATAGATAATCCCCGTCAGAGTCTACATGAGAAGAGGCTTTAAGGGAAATGGAATTGACTTGAACATTCTATTATTGGGGACCATGAGTCACCAACATATGATAAGGGAACTGGTCCATTTTGCTGGGTATCATTCTATAGAAATTGTACAAGATCTATCCTCTTGATGTAGTAATCCACTATGATTTTATTAATGGATATCTCATAGTATACACATTTGTGATGGGTGGGAAAATAAATCATGAGGGTTATCTCAAGACAAGTAATGAGAGCCTGATATTGTACCTCATTATTTATATAGTCTTCGGATAGCATGAATGATTAGGGGTGGACAGCCTTCACTGGGGTGATGAAGAAAACTCTCATACCTACCATACTGAGAATGGGGTAATTAATACATCTACTTGTTTGACTCCAGGAGGCACCATAAAAATTCATCTCGCAGCATGATCATAGTTATCCACCAATATGATGGTAAAATATGGGAAATAAACATCTATATGAACTTCCTTATGGGTTAGAGGAGTGTCCATGAAATCTACTACCACACAACCCTTGACAACATTCTATAGATTTAAACTTCTGTCGAACAGATTAAGAATCATTGCACAATGTTCTAGATGACCTATCAATATCAGGATGTTTAAGATATACATTAGAGGATCCTCCTAATACACCATATATATATATATCTCATTATGCTGTAGGTAATTCCACAATTTTTTTAATTTGAAAACCACCCCAAGACAACTCTTATCGATTGAAAAAAATCTGGAATCTATGTCTAGGAGCATGCAACTGAAGTTCTATAGACTGTTCTTTATCCCTTAGTTGCTATTATGAGTGAAAAGGTCACTAAGGGATCATTCCAAGTCCATTACATAAAAGACCCCCATCTTCCGAATGATGGGGGCATATGAACTAGAGGCTTCAGTAGATATTTCATTTTCTCCAGAAATGTGGTCAATAACTATTCATAGAATTTGGTAGATAGAGGATTTTATTATGAACCTAGAAAAGGGATTACACTATCCATAAATATTCATGATGAATTGGTGTATAAATGAAAGTGGATTTGTAGGCCTCATAGATCTCGAAGGATTCTCAAAGGTGGAATCAGGCTAATGGACTCGATCATCAATGGGTTAATATCAATGACACTATATTTAATGAATAATTCATGGAACATCCTTGAGGTAACCACAAAAAAACATTTTAAGGTGTTTATCTCCATCTACTAGTAATGGAGAAAACTGAAAACTACCTCAAGAACAATGAGATGGTTCTCACAATGGTGGGATTTAGCCACCAAATCATACATGTATCATTCTAATAGAGTCTTGAGGATCGGTTTGAAGATTCGGTGACTAGATCACTGATAAGTTTCCCCTACATTCTTCAGACTAAATGGTATAACATGATAATATAAAGTACCTTGTGGTGCCAAGAAAGTGGTAGAATCCTCATATTTGAGGACCAAATGGATCTGGTTGTTCCTCAAATAACCATTCATGAAGGAGATATCTTAAAAACCATCATTAGATTCAATAAATAGATTTGTCACTAGAAGAGGAAAATCATCCTTCAAAGAGTGGTAGTGGAGATCACTAAATTCGATATAGACACTAATATTCATGTTCTTCTTCCTGACTGAGATGGTGGTGGCTAACCACTTGGGGGTAGTTAACATCCATGATGATATTGGAATGGATAAGATTTACAACTTCATCCTTGACCATGGAATTGTGGGACATGTGTATTTATATGGGAGGATTCTTAAACCCAAGATGAATCCCTAGAAGGCTGTGATGATGGATGGTGACATGAGGGTCCAAGAATAGAAAATCATCATAGATACAAGAAAACACATCATGATGTTGCTTCAGGAAATCCAAGTACCGTTTTCATTTTTCTATAGGCATGGTTGCACTAACCTACATCACCCTCAAATTTGCATTGGTAACTAGGTTAACCTAATCCATCTCATCGAAAGTGGTTGATACACCCTCTTCAAATATTGGAGGAGAATCTTCTAGATCTTCGTCATCATCTGAGTCATAGGAATCAGTGGAATGACATGTTTCATACAAACTATTTGATTCTAAGGGATCCATAGAGCCTACCTAAGCAGTGGTGGTATATTAACAAGGATACTTGTTCTCTTCTAAAAACATGGTTGAAGACTCTATCATACTGATCAAATTAAGAATTCTACAGAATGATCCATTCTTGATGTAAATGTAATAGTGATGTTTCGGTTTGTGGTTGTTCAACCTGGCTTAGTGTAACAAGCAGATCTGACCTATGGTTGTAGCCATGGGGAGAATATATATGTACTTTACATGAGTACGGGGTACTGGTATCACCCAATCTTAATCATCATTGGAGCATGACGAAATATTATGACTTTATTAGTACATAGGGATTTAGTTCCATTTCATATAAAATATTAAAAATAAATTACACAATTCCGATGTTGAATCCTCTAACTGGTGAATCGAGATGACAAATGCACCATCCAAATCTATCTGTAGGATGACAATGAAAAATGTGTGCTTCCTTTCTTTCATAATAGGCACCGTTTGTATAATGGGACTCACAAGAGTTTAAGGGACACACATCACCTGGAATTATTCCTATTCAGTCATTGACAGAGTGCTTGAGGAATTAGTGTTATGAGGAGAGAACTGTGACATGAAAATGAAGCCAGAGATTACACATCAACGCACAGAAAGTGGTGCCTATGAGAAAACCATTAATTCTATTTTTCTAGTAAACGTCAATTTTTTTTATTCAAATAGATCCTTCCACGAGGTCTCTATTTGGTCTTATCATACACATAAATCATCTAGTTAGAGGGGATCATGTTTTCTTCAGTGAGTTCTAACCTGTGGAGTGTCCTATTCTAGATAAGAATATTTCTGAAACTTGTTTCAACTACAGTGATAGTCCTCTATGAAATTGATCAAGATAGTGATATAAAATGGGTTTTGTTCCCCAAAATGAGAGATTCATCATCTTCTATGATGAAATAGATGATGGCTAAGAATTTAGTCAGCTCGACTTCCTCAGCATATAAATTATAAGCTTGCACTACCTTTAATTTGAACTGTAGGGGGCTTCTCAAAGATTCTATGAGAGTTTATTGCATCTCTTATGATATATGGAGATCCTATAGGATTGAGATATTTTAGATAATGATGATAATTTGTTTCCTCACATCATACTTCCATGATAAGTGCACTTTATATCCCACAAGATGTTTCTCTACGATAGGTAGCATGAGAGACATATATGGATAAACCGTTGTGTTCTAGTTGGTGCTAGAAATTTCTAAATGTTGATAAAAGAAATGTCTTAGAACTACCACTAGATGTCAGTTATATGAATGAGTATTTTCTGGACTGGACCAATTATAAAGAATATATGATTGTTATACCATATCAATTAGTAATGTTAATGGCGGAGGTAGATCAGATGGCGCAGGCTAATATGACTATGTCTACTGAGCTCTCTACAACACCTTCTATCTAGTCTTGGTAGAATGAACAACATGGAAAGAAAAAATTGACTAACCATCCAAACAGTTCACCTTTCCTCAACTTATTCTTCTTTGACATAAACTAGGGACATTAGGTGGGCTTCCCAACAATTCATCATCACTAGGAACCCTGTAGGGGTCCACCATCTAGATGGTGTTTATAGATTCATACTCTTTACCATCATCAGGGGAGTCTTTGACTACTAGAAGGAAACTAGATGTGATTCCCCTATATAGAGGAATTAATTAACCAAGATTATGATATGGATTCATCATATATGGGGGACTTTTCTTTCCCTTATGTTTTTGGTGAATAATCTTCCGAGATGTATAAGAAACATATGTAGATGTAGAAGCAGTAGTCCGATAGGGCACACCAACTTCAGGTGGTTTGTGCCAGCCTAAACGTTCACTAATGATGTCATGGGAACAATCAACTATTCTGTTGGAAAACTAATCATCATACTTAAATGTAATATGTTTTGAAACCTATTTCCAATCACCAAAACACTAACTGTCACTTCCGAACTCAATGGAGATGTGTTCTACCTGTGGTAGAATATCACCCAATCTGACTACACCATTATCAATTTGGTCTTAGAGCCAATCCATGAACTTATAACATTACATAATATTATTTCTAATGTTTATATGATAAGGGTAGTGTTTGGGATGATAAATAAGATCATATTTGGTGGGTTTTTTACATTTGGTTAGCTTCATAATACCTTGTTTCAGAGTACTAAAAAAATAATCAAGAACCATAGCCTCGAAGAAGGAGTTGGTTCAGTTTTGTCTATTTGGAAAGGGTGAACTAGGATATTGGACCTGATGAGTGGTTGGTGGATAATGGGTCTCTAGATCCACATTCACTCGTCTGGGTGGTGGTACCTACCGAGGAGGTGTATAGTGATTCTGATCTTAGAGAGGTGTACCCTGCTAAGGATGGTATGGTTGATGAGTATGTTCTTAGAAAGGAATTGTGGGAAATAGATCTAGCAGCTCTAAGTCCCCTAGCTTTACTAATTTGTTAGTATCTACCTTGGTAGGTACTCCTGTATGAGTTAGAAGAAGCATGGGGCACACCTACTTTGCATATAGTAAGGCTTCCTCTAGGTTTTGAGCCTTATTAGAGAAATCATGAATTACACCTTGGAAATTTTGTGTGATAAGGGTGGGAACCAATTAGGTCTTTAAATACACTAGTCACATCATCTACAACTTCTATTGAGTTGTTGTTAAATCGAGTGAGGATGTAAGGCCATTATATCTTGTATAGCATATATTGATGATGAACTATTAGAGAAATAGGTTTTGTATGTCTTCCAAGCAAGTGATGGACCCAATGTATAACTAGTTGTACTAGACGAATGAGGGACTTCCAATGTCTAAACAAAACATTAGAGAATTATTGCTTCCAGCTACTCTGGGGATCCCAACAAGGGTCCCCACATGGAGAAGAAGTGATCCAGATGATGCATTTGGTCTCCCATATCATTCGTGGGGGGATCCCAGTCCAAAAATATGGGGGTTCTCTCATGTCATCTAACCATGCAGGATACGACTTTTTATTATGTGGGATTTCCACATGTCGCATCTCCAGGGCTCTGAGACGAGTAGTGAGAGAACCTAGATGACTGTCATGGTGGGGATTCAGATCTCTTTGAGGATTCCAGACTACCAGGGCACTGACTATCTCATCGACATTATAATAATTCTCAATGAATCATTGAGAAACTTGTCATGTTCCATGTAGAGAATCTTGATTAGGGTATCGAGGTTGATTATAATGTTATTCAGGCGGGTTCAGTGATGTATACCCCAGTTTCTTGCAATAAACCTTGGTATCCAACCTTTCAGGATGCATGGGATTACAGAGTTCGGTTAGGGGAAACTGACTGAGAGGGTATTTTTGATTCCCCTACTACCTCAAATGAGGAAGAGCATTATCCCTTCAAGGGAACCTATTATATAAAAATAATTCAGTAATTTGCTCATTGATGATCCAGTTCAGATCTACAATCTACTATAATTGGAAGGAAGTTACTGGATCAATCTCTATCTTATATGTAGCATCATGTACTTCTTAGGGCCTAAGAGTCCCCTTACTTTTATGTTCTTCTTCTTATGGGTATGGATGTAGAAGTTTTTTCAAGTCCATGATTATACCATTGTATACAAGTTATAATTCATGTGTGAAAATCCACATGATATTATGTTACCCCAATAGGTTTTCCATACTCATTAGATCTTATAGTAGTGCCCAAATTCTTTGTAAATGTGAGATTATCCATTTTCACCATGAAAATACATGGGGGTATATCCCCAATATCGCAAGGTGAATTGGGATACTTCTCTATGGGACTGAAGTGAATAACGGCATACTGATCCCAACCATGGATCTTCACATGTAGGGATTCATACACAATGATTTTGTGGATCAATGTGATGCGCTAGATTCATCTATAATGAATGCTATAATGGTATTCGGTTGACCTCAAGTGTTGAACCACTAGGAGTTCTTCCAAATCAACCATGCAACATCGTTGGTCGTTGTTGTAAAAGTGATCCCTACTCTTGGGGAAGAACAAATTTCAATCCTGGAGATGAAACTGTGTTGCTAAAATAATATACTGAAAGTACACGACCTCTTCAAAAGTGAGGGAATATTAAATTTCAATGTTGGGATCTATGTTTAGAAAAAACACTTCAAATTGTTGATCCATGAAAAGTGTTTCCTACAATATTACCTATTCAGAAGAGGTGACCATCTTCTGGTTATCCCATGATCTAATCAGCAATAGCTGATAGAATGGTGGTGATATTGATGTAGTGTGATGTGGTTGTGGATTGTCCAGTGTAGTATCTATTGCATGAGATGACTGACTACTTCACACTAGATCATCTCTCAAGGGTTGTCCTTATCATATCTTCACAT
Source organism: Viscum album (assembly GCA_963277665.1). Classification (NCBI taxonomy): domain Eukaryota; kingdom Viridiplantae; phylum Streptophyta; class Magnoliopsida; order Santalales; family Viscaceae; genus Viscum; species Viscum album. The sequence goes on along the minus strand of OY728120.1, from coordinate 1,865,837,066 downwards.
CCCTTTAGGACTAAGTACTAACCCCAACCTCATGTGTGAGGGATGTGATAGTCATCTGTGTGTCAACTAGTTACTCGTGATCTATCATGTCCCATAATAACTCTTCGTGATCTCATGACGAGGTAGATAATGACTTTGGAGATGACAAAGATTATTTCAATACATCACCCTAGAAGGGATCAAGATCATCCTCCACCTTCATATATAAGCAAATAAATTTCAGAATATTGGGGATATCACTATGCAGGATAGAAAATATCACCCACGAAGATCCTACCCCAGACATCAATGAATAGGAGATGGGGGAGGGCTCCATCATCGAGTCATGTTAGGATTTAGAATCTGATAATAAAACGATATTGTGATTGACACAGTGCTTCCCAAAACTTTTCCTATAATGGTGGAAATTCTCCCTTTGACCCAAAAGTTTATTCTTTAGGTTAGGGAATATCTTTGGAATGGGTATGAAATCAATGCTAGTTGGTGATGGAGTGAAGAGTACCTATTATAGAGTTGGTCGAGATACAGGTAGGATCTCCATATCAATTACAATCATATTAGGGAGGAACTCCTCTTAGACTACTAAGAGTGTGGGGAGGACCTCCATTTTGGATGTTGATGTTGCAGTGAGGACATATGATTCTATTAGAGATAACATGGGTAGGACCTCCATATTGATTGGTGAATACAATATGGGGAGGGCCTCCATATTAGAATGAATAAGTATAAGGAGGACCTTCACACTGATCTAAATGGACATTATGTGGGCCCTCATGTTGACTATTGATATAGTGGGGATGAACTCCTCTTTGATTGGTGATGGATTGGGTATGAACTCTGATAGAGGTAGCAGAAACATGGGGATGGTCTCCATGTTGGTTTTCAATTTCATGAGGAGGACTTATGTGTTAACGGATGGATATATGAGGAGGTCCTCTGTATTGGTGGTCGATGACATAGGGAGGACCTCTACTTGGATCGCTGCTACATCATGAAGTAAATCCACATGAGGTATGAATCGAATGAAGATGACCTTTGTTGGATAGGTGGGTGACACCGGGAGAACTTCCGTAATAGGAACCATATGTACATAGAAGACCCACACGTTGGACATCAACATGGAATGGAGAACCTCTGATTCGATCAATGATGGGAATATGGGGTGGGGGATCCATATCGAGTGTGAGAGAGGGCATGACCTCCACTATGATGAAATAAGTTCTGTGGAGAACATATTTACAAAGTCTCATCATCATGGGTTAGCCCATGATGGCTTTTGAAAGTGCTCACAATCAAAGGATTCAACCAACCATACATGTGGGTTAACTGAGGTCTCGATTATAATCATAAATTGGCTAGTCCTTGCCTTATTGTAGTAGGGATATGGAAGAGTGTGATGAGGGTAGACATAGACAATATTGTTGTGGAAGCTGATTCTCCATGATGGGAATCCTATTGAGCTTGTTCCCAATGTTGGTGTCGGGTCATTTGGATAGGGACTAACAGATAATGGGTGTATACCGTCTATTCCATCGCCTATGGGACTGGTCGGTGGTGGCATTATTGAGGAATTGTGGGAGACCTCATTTGTGGCTCCTGGGAAGTGGTCATTTTTTGGGGTGACCCAAGCATCCCACACCTCCTCGAAATAGGGTAGAAAGTCGATGTATCACTTTAGGGAGAGGATACTAAATTGGTTCATCATTGGAGTGGTAGTAGCGGCTCCCTTTGTGTCCCTTGGGGGAGGCAATATCAAAAATGGGAAAAATCATCCAGGTCATAGAGAGACATATCTATTAAATGGAAGGACTCCATCCTGATCATAACATCATATGAGAGAATCCATCACCCTTATTTTGAGGATTTCAAATGTTGATATGGGGCATGGGATCCTGATAGCTGATGGCCCAATGGACGTCGTGGAAGATGCATGATCATGTAGGATTTACAAATTGACATTTCTTCTGTCCTTCCATTATTGGATATTGGGTGAATGGTTTTCTCTAGTTGGGGTATTGGAATGAAGGAAATTTCAACTATCAGTACCGATACATGGAAATCTGTTCCCAATGACCCAACATCATCCAATCTTCCATGATATGAGAGTGAAATCCACACTTATAATATTAAAGACCAAAATTCCCAACATTCAACAACCCAATATATGCTGACTTCCACGCATGCCCACTATTTTCATAGTGGGACCTGGAACCAAATATCAATATCAGATAACATGCTTATCTACTAATGTTTGAAATGATACTAGGCCCCCTGTATAAGAGAATATTTTCACATCTAGTTCACCATTTCTATTTCCGATGATTTTTCCCAGACACACCTCCTTGTTTGTTATTATCTTGTAGTGATGAAATATTTCTCCACATTCTTATTTTCCATTTGAAAGTGGAATTATTTCCTTTCTTGGTGATGTATTCTCAGTGTTCAAAAAATTATTATGGGATTCCGGTTCTTCATTCCACATATTTTCCATTGGGAATCATCGACTAGTCTAGGTATCCTTCATATATTAAGATGTCTTTTTGGAATTCATTATTGATGTCATATATTTTTGGACACTGGTTTATTATTTTACTTCTTCCTATACATTAAATGGGGTCTCCAAGGGGAAAACCCATCAATTAGGGGAGTATCTACTTTGGTCACTGGCATGTTTCGACACAGGAACATTGGTCATCAGTTTTGTTACTCATATGAGGGAATATCTATGAGGAATCATAGGAATAGAACATGAGTCATCCCATGTCGATCATGGGGTATCTAATGCTAAAGACCTATCTTTTTAGGTTTTCCTTAGTAAAAAATGTTTAACATGGGGTATCAGTGTGATATGTCATGAGTTTAACATCTTGGAATGAAGAATAGGGACAAATTAGAATGCCCAGTAATGGAGGATCAAGATGGTGCATCCCTGGGAGGGAGAACCTAAAAGGTTTACCATATGGTTGGATTAAAATGCCTTTGATGATGATCCTAGAGAGGTTTTTTCATAAAAAGGGATTATATCACACCATAAGAGATATCATGAATATTTATAGAGATCAATAAGAGGGGATTCTTCCCTAGAAGGGTAAGACTAATGATTAAAAATGGATGGGTAAGAACGACCTATAAGAGAAGACGATGGGTGGTGTGTACCATTAAGGGAAGATTTCACACCATAATGACTGATGGAAACACCTGTGTAGGAAAATCATGGAGGTACGCCCCTAGTTGGGGAATTGTAGGGTTTACCATTGGTTGATATTGAACCTCATGAAGGTGTCATAATAAAATTTATTGGAGGATATGGATCAAAACCCATGAGGTTTGATGGATAATACAGGGCTTAAGCATGGGATATTCCCTTCATAAAAGGATTTCCCTTGGTTAGGATATATGGATTACATGGGGTTTACTCATGGGATATTTCTAGGTACTGATAGGAGTAGTGATGGTGTGGTTGGGGATTACATGTTGGAAAAACCATGGTGTATAGAATGATCTCACCAAGATGTGGTAGACCAGGTAAAATTAGGATGGATGTGGGTGAATTCTTGGATGATGTGGATGAATTGTTATGGGTGTTGGGCTTGAACCACATGGAGGATTTCTACATATTCCAATAAGTTGGGGTCAAAGTACAAACTATTATGAATGTCGAATTAGGACATATAGATAATGAGTTTTCCCAACATATGTGGATCATATAGTTGGGTGTTATGCATTGAAGCTTCTTGGTTGGAGACATGGAATGGGGTGGGATTATGTGTGGATGCTAACTATGGGACATGAGGATGATTAGGGATTACACCTAAAGTGGAGAATCATGGGGATTCAATGGATTTTAGGGAAATTTCTAACCACTAAATCAATGATTGTCATTATTATTGTGAGAAATAAGAGGAAGAAGTAACCCTGACACTCCTGTCATGGAAGAAGCGTCGAAGAGAGATGGTGTGGGGACTATTTTTGAAAGCTACCCATGGAGGATCTCATTACATGTGAGGAAGATCTCATTATCATTGGTTGGGGATTACATGTGGAGGCCTCCAATTGTGACAAATACTGAAAGGTTAAAAAATAGAGGGCTCTCATTCCCATCACTTATCTGACCACATGGCCAATGGGGAAAGGAGGAGAAAAGTTTCTGGATCCTACAAGAAAGGATAAGATCTTACTCCTGAATATATTTATAGGATGATATCATCCACTATGAGGACGGTGAAGAGGATTCCATTCCATTTCAGTCATATATAGGACATCCTATATTCTATGAATAGTTAGAAGACATGTTTGAACATCATGTGTTGAGGATGTTTGGTGCTATGAAGTTTTACATCATGTTGTTAGGATGATGATGACTCACTCCTAACCGCTTTGTCTTAAATAACCATCACACATTCAACCTTGACAAGGGAATGGATTCAGAAAATCTAGGTTGGAATGAAGGGGAGTAATGATTACTCATGATGTCCATATTAGCATGCCTATGTTCAAAGGAAAAAGGCACTAACATACCTATGATGAAAAGAAAGAGGTAAATTGGTATCAGGGGATGACCATGAAGTGGAGTGTGCAACATGAATGGATGGAACATGTCCCATAAGTCCATAAAGTGTAGATGAAACAATATAAGTGGGATATGGAATCTTGATTCCCTCCTCCTTTAGTAAGAGGTGATATCATAAGGGAGGAAACATATGGAGGTATTGGAGAAGGGATTTGCAAAGAATGGGGCCTCAACGAGAAGTGATTTGTGAAGCTTGGGTTTTTTATGATGGTTAGGGGACTCATGAAGGAATGGAGTTCATGAAACCAGGTGACCCTACCTTGAGATGAAGTCAATATTTGGTGATATAGTGGTTCACAAAGGATTAATAATTTGTGAATCCTCAATAAAACCCAAAGGGCCTTCTTACTCTACAAAGGGTATAAGCCTCTATGATAAGAATCCCAATCTAAGGATGGGGTATTAATGACCATGGTCATGGGGGTTTAAAAATTCTCAAATTCTATGGATGAACCATTTTCTATTGGTTTCATGGTGCTCAAGTGATTTTTGAATTGGGAGATCAAAATTTTAAACATTGGGGTTTCCATATATTGAAGGAGAAATGAGATGGGTATTTATAGGCACAAGGGTCTTGGGATGCTAGGAGGAACGCCACAATGAAATGGCGAGATCCACAAATGGTCATGGATCCATCAGACTCATTATCTATCCATGAATTTTCATCATGTTAGAAAAGGTATGTGGGATTCATGGAGAGTTCCGTCATGGCCTCATCTGTTCATGGTGTTGGAGGGATAATCTCAAAATGGATTTGTGAGGCAGACCCTTAAACATGTTTCTAGGACCATTTGAGAATGAATTCTCTTGAAAATGGGTTTATATGCTCCCCTAATCCCCTGGAACATATTTTAGTGCCAAAAACTATTCCAAAATAGGTTTTTTTAATGAACCAGTCTTACGTCATACAGTAGATGGCCAATAAAGTTAGATATTTATGGGTGAATGTATAGGAAATATGGGAACGAAATCACAAAAGATAACTATTTTATATTCAACTATTTAATGGGACTAACTTGAATTATATTTCAAAGGATATAATTGGTGCAAAAATTTCCCACCTCTCAGGTCTATAAAATTCTACCACCCATTTCATTCATTGAATGTTTCAATTTTTGGAGGCTTAGGTAGATATTTTATTCTGTAAAATTATTATTCAATTTCGATATATATTATTATTCTTTATCTATTCTATTTTTTTATTTTCTATTTAGTGATTCCCCCACCATGGTACATCTCAAAACCATGAAAAGAATAACTATATCTCTCTATTTTTCAAGTAGGGAGAGATGATGATTTGAGTTGTTTGGTCTTCAATTTCTTCCCTTTATTTAAATTGGATAATTTAAATTGTAGTGATAATGATTGAAGTGAAGAGATCACCACAGTTTCTCTACTATTGTGACATTATTTCCATTCATTTTTTGAAATCCATTGTAAAAGAAATGTTTATAATGGAGTTCTAGTGTATGATTTTGTGATAGAGTTGATCTCCAAACTATAAAAAATACTCAGAATTATTATTTTTAAAGAAATTTGACAGCATCACAATGAACTACTATGATTAACAACTTCATTATTCTTTATAAACTTTTTTGTGTTTTATTTTCATTATTTTTTTTCCAATTATATATATATATATATATTATTCATTTTAAAACACACCATTATTTTATTAGGTCATTTAGTTTTATATTTTTTAGTATATTAAGAGTGATAATAAAAACTCAGTGTGTGTGAGTGGAATCCTAATGAGATTAACCATGGGTCTGCAATATATTACATTCCTGGGTAAATAAATTTTTTTAAGTGGGGATCACTACCAAATATTACAATCAATAATCCCCCTTGTAATTCATGCCACAAATTTTTGGGTGTTCTGGAATACATTATAATGAAATTATATTGATATTTGAAATCCATAAGTCTTGGTAAGATATTTTCAATAGTTTTCATAATTGGAATGAACGATACTTTTTTGATTTTCCAATGTAATTTATAGGAATGAACATTTTTACACACTATATGATTGTTATAATACTGGTGGGGACATTAAAATAGAATTTGGGTGGTATAAAATTTTCTTCCTGGAACTACTTTATTATTTAAGAATAGTTTTCATGGTTTAAAACAACTATTCTAATGGGGGTGTTTAGACCATGTTAAAGTATTTTTTGTTTTTTTAGTATTGTGTTAGTTTTTAAATGAACCTAATGGTTAATGGGTGATTTCCAAATTAATTTCATAATGATAATTTATAAATAGACTCATGGGTTGTTTTTGAAAAAGATATTTTATTTAGTATAATTCTTTTAGGCATATTGAATTTTTTTGAAAGACCAATTTGGTACATTAAATTCGTTTTTTCCTAAAGGGTTGTGTGATCCTTAATAGAGACTCTTATACTATTAAACACATTAAGGTTTGTCACCCATTTGGGGATGTTTTATATTTTTATATATTCTTATGATTCACTTTATTAGATGAAATTAATAGTGTATATTTCTTATGAGTATTTAATTGGTGATATGAGGTTTATTTTAAATGCATGAGATTGTTTTGTGTGATGATATCCCTCTTGATTATTTTCCTACATCAATTGATTAATGTCATCTTAGTTTAGGTATTTGTAAATTACTTGTATGATTAAATGAACAAGGGTTTCTTGTACACTTACTAAGGAATGTTTCCATTGGATGTTGAGTACTGCTGAGATGTATTGTGGCCCTTGGAAGCTAAGAAATCCCTGGATGGATTTTATATTCCGTCTAGTTCTATAGGTTTTCGATGACTGTTGAATAGTTATTCAGTGATGAATTATGGTTCCAATAACCATTTAATGTTTTTCTTACATGGGTCTCAAAGATCTTATTGGGATTCTTCATTCCCATTAGGAATTATTTAGGGGCTCCCATTCCATGAACTATTTTTCTCCCCTCTCATTGATTGATCTCTTGGTACCAATGTTTGATTATTTCAATTTTATTATTCCATAGATACTATCTTTGTTTTAGATGAATAAAAGTTTTATCTGATAATTATTAAAATTTACTTTCAATGTGTTTCTAAAATTACATTTTATGTGTTTTTTATACATTAATTTGGTATATATCTTCTAATTGGTTTTTTGAAAATAGGTAAAATGAGGTTGGAAACAGTTTGATATATCTTAAATTTCTTTTTCTTAGGATCAAAATGAAGTCATGAAATAATAATTCTGTATGACATTTGAGTTGGGAACTTATTCTTTTGAAGTGAATATGCCTTTTTTTGAAATACTTATTTTTTGGCATTAAAAAGGTAAAAACATAAAATATATTACATGTTCGCTATTTTCATGATCATAAAAAAGTGAAAATTTATTTTTTATATTATATTTAATCTATTATTTATGAGCTATTTTATTACGGTATCAACACAGAATCCTTGGGGAGTTTTTAATGGGATCATCTCACTGACACCATTTTTGTACAACAATGTTTGTGTGTGGGTACATCTATCTTTTTTTCCTTTAGGTGATTAGGTCATGACCATAGTTTTTATTTTTTTGGGACTATTGATATAATTAAATTATAGTGAATGATCATGATCCACATAGAGGTTCTAGTTGATATGATTGAGTTCTATTCTATTTATTTATTTTGATGTGGTATTGACCAAGTAATCTCGTTGGGTTTCTTGTATTATAGTTATTTCATACATTTACTAATATTTCATAAATTTTTTATGTGGATGTTTAGTGATTAATATTATTTACCTTCCCAATAATATTGTTTATTATTATTTTTTAACTATCATTGTGTATTTTTATTTTTCGTACTTGGTATTTGGCTATTTGTTAATTTTCTATTTGTTTATTTTTATTCATGGGTGTTTGATATATGTACGGTTCATGATAAATTCTTGGTAGTATTTTAAAGTTATTTACACACTGATCAAATCATTTCCATGTATGTTTTTCTGAATCCCAATAACTATTGTTCAATAGATGGAGACATGTAATTACCTTCAGGGCTAGTGTTGGGTCGGGTAAAGTAAAATGTCAGGTCAACAAAAGCTAGTTCATTATGTAATATAATTTATCTATAAGGCCATTCTATTCATTTCTAGATAAATAAAATAAATAAATAATGCATGATTTTTAATTATTTATATTATTCATCTGAAGTCCATCAAATGAGTTTGATAAGGATAATTGAGATGCATGGAATAGAATCCTTTCTCCAAAGGTATCTATAGGATGTGTGAATCTATCAATTATTATGAAAGATTCAATATTCTATAATATCTATTAGAACCTTTGATATTAATAAAATATAAAATCAGTGATAAGAATATATGGTTTATTTTATGTATTTTTATATACATACAAAGGGAAATATCATGAGACCAGTTTTCATTATGACTGAACCACCATTTATATCCACTATGGAGGCTCCTTGTGATTCCAAATTATTTAAAACCATTTATAATTTGATGAAACTTTTCTCAAAAATATCAAATGGTTAAATCGTAATGAACTTTTTGTTTCAATTACTAAATTTATTTTTTGGCATTTAAATAATCACATTATATGTTAAAACTCCTTAAATCATCCTTAAATGATGGTAGAACCAGATATGTTAGCTTATAGTAATAGAAAATATAATTATTCAAATATTATCACATAAGCGAAAAACTACAATGAATTAAACCACGTAATATTGGCCCTCTCTACATCTTGGTTTACATCATATTAAGACACAATGTGATTTTTTAGACCATGTTATGGTTTTATATTGTCTATAATTCTATAAATCTCTAATTTTCACTAAACCTTATTAGAATTAAATAATATCACCTAATGTAACATCATATTTAAAAAATATTAAAATCATATCCCAAAAATATTTTCTAATATCATCAAAATATATTTTTGGAAAAGCTGTATATTTTTACCCCATGTTACATCATACATACAAAATATTGAAAAAATATACAATAATTCTTCTGAATTTACTCGAAAACATTTTGCGTGTTTCTATTTTATTTTTATTGAAAAATTTAGTATTAAAGATTAATAATCATTCAAAAAACCAAAAATTGCGACCCCATAGATCTTTTTATCATTAAAAATAATTATAAACTCTCTAATATATAATTGTATGAAAATAGTATCCTTTATTAAAGAATAAATAATATTTAATATATAATGGGATCTAGTATAAGAAGAATATATTTATGGATATTTCCACCAACAATATCTTATATAATTATGAATAATCATATAATACCTTTTTCAAAGATGTCAAGTGACCACGCAAAATAGATTATGTAAACCGCATATGGATAACTCATTCATTATTGATTCGATAATTATAGATTGACTAGAAAGATGAAAACATCACATGTTAGTCTCTAAAATATATAATCACATCACATGAATCACATACAAATGAATAAACAAACAACATGTACCTTTTCAATAAAAATAAATACCCTTAAAAAGCATGTCTCAATTAAGGGACAATATTTCATAAACATCATAAGAGATGATAAGTTCCAAGTGGTTTAAACCATAACCAATGACATGATGATCAAGAAATGAAACCATACACCTACTAGACATGTACCCTGGATATTCTATGATTGATATTGATGTATTAATGACCAAATCCTAGTTTTATTATAATGATTTAGTATAATGATTCAACATGATTTTTATGAAAGGTAGTAAAGTATTACGAATCTTGTTATCCCAAATAAATATTTCTTGAGACTCTATGTGGTATACATAATTGGTTATCTAGCACCAAAAACTCCTTTTGTGTGTCAGGGGTGATTTTTTTTCTCTCAATAATGAACATAAACCATTTTAATATTTACATATGATCATAACTTATAATTATTAATGATGACAATTAATTATGGATAAAGCAAATTTTTACTTTGAGAGGTCACTATCCTTTATCATTTTTAATATTTGTAGATAGAATGAAAGAATGAAAATGTATAGAATGATATTTTATAGCATGAATTTTATATATTCTTAAACTCCATTAATAATAATGAAAAAACAATAAATAATTTTTTTTATAATCCTTACCAATATGATATACCTCAATAGAGGACATATGTTTGCTTCACTTTTATGTTATAAAATTCATTACATCACTATGTTATTTTTTCCAAATCACTATAGGAATGTAAAATAAATGACATTAATTAAATCAGTTAATTATTAAAATTTATGAATAAATATTTTTGGAATAATGGGGATAATATGTTTTTTAATCCTCGTGTTTAAATATTTTTAAACACTATTCCATCTTCTTCACTTCACAACATCAAATGTTATAATGTTAATAACATTAATTATTTACTTAAAAGTGTTAATAAGATCATCATTATCATCTTAGAACATTTCCATTTAGAATTATTCATTAATATCATTTAGTAAAAAAATTAAATAATTCTCTTTAAATTTTTAATATTCATTACCAACATATCCCAACCAATTTTAATAAATAATATGACTTCCACTTTGAATAATTCCAGTATAATAAATTATTTTTTACATTCAATACTTATATATGTCCAAACACGCTCACAATAATCTTTTATGTAAAATATTTTATATAAAATATATTTTTATGATAAAAACATATATAAGGAAATAACAGTTATTTACTTTTTGGTAATATTAATAAATAAACTATTAACACTATAAATTATATGGTATACTATATTTTTTGATATATGTTATAATTATTGAATTATTTAAAATATATTAATGTGAGTGGTGGGAATTCTTTCTCTTATATTTCAAATTTTTTTTGGATAAACACTTTTATCAAAGATAAAACTATATATAATTATATTTTTTTAAGGAATGTTGTAGAATTAATAAAATAATAAACAATGTGTATGAAAAACAATAATTTATTTTATTTATAACAAACATTGGTTACAATATCTAATCATATCATATAATATAAATAATGTAATAAATAAACATCCTTTATAATTAATATATTTCCCAAGATTTGAATTATTCCACCTCATCCACCTCCATTATGTAGTAACCTTTTATATCATCATTTGAACGCACACTTCAAGCTCTAAATATAAAATATTCTTCATTTTCAAATACTATAAATGTTACCTACAATTTTATAATTTATGATCAATATCTTATACGCTTAAAATGAAATAAATGATTCTCATAACACTAATACCTATCATGGACTCTCCATGATTTTGTTTAATTATTTTAGGAAATTCCACATTAAGAGACTTGTTTTTTCATTATTGAAAAACCACCCATCATTCCTAAAACATACCTTTAGTTTAAATAAACTAGGATGACTATTGGACCCTCATATATTATTATTATAATTTAGAATTTCATCATTTAATACTATTATCACAATACTAGATCCTAAACCTCGCACATCCTTTCCACTAATCCACATCATATGGAGGAGATTAGTTAAAATTTTATTAAACTAATTTATATTTTTGTTTAAAATGAATTATTAGAACCCTTATGAATGTGATTGTATAAATAATTCCAAAGATACATTATTACTTAAAGAATACCCCAACCTATCCAAACTATTTGTGTACCATATAATATTGAGTACATAAGTGGATACTAAAGTTCCTTTTGTCATATTATATAAATAATTCCATTAAAACCTCATACCACTCATTCTTATCCAACTATATAAGGACTTTTCATGTTGTATATCATCTTTAAGGCATCCATGTTCTAATGATAATTTTATGACATAGGTTACATGCACATAATCTTGAGTGTGGATATATTTAACTAATCATTCAAATTATTATCATAAGAATCAAGATCTTTTTGTTCTAAAACATTACCGGTTTTCTATTTTGGAAGTGTTTTATCTTACCCATTAAATTTTACAGCATACATAGGAACTATACTTAAGATTCTCTACTTGTATAGAGAGAATATATAATTAGGTGTTTATTTCTCTAGAAATAATCTCAATGTAATCTTTGATGATAATATTCCATTTCACTTAAAATAGAAGTTTTTATCACATGTGTACCATGTTTAAAAAAAATAATTAATTTAATTAAATGTTATCCCCCTAAAATGTTCATCTCTTTTAAATTAAATCATATACATTAGGAGGTCAAGATACATATTTAAAAAAGTAATATTTATTGTTTTGAATTTATCTCATTATGGATCTATTTAGTTAGACCATCATGTAATTTATATCATATATGTGTTTTTGATAATTTAGTAGAAAACTCCTTCAAAAATCCATCATATAAATTATTCCAACTTCACTACTCGAGTATCCTAACCATTATGGTTTGTTGGTTAAATGTAACTGATTGTTTATACCAAATATGAGAACATAATCGAATTAGTATCACATTAAACATGATTCATTTACACAAGATAATCCACATGAACTATGTAACACATCATTATTTTAAAATAACAGTTTGTTCGATAGCGTACAAGATACGCAATGCCAAGCATAAATGAACCAAGAAAATAATATAATAATAACCAATATACTGAATTAATTGATATGAATAGGATTAGCTGCATTAAGAAATATATATATAATAGAAATAATTATTAAAAATATATTTAGTAATTTTTAGGAAATGACCATTGAAATTTTAGTGAAGTCATTTAAACTTCAAAAAAAGGATTCCTTTAAAAATATTTTTTATTTATTTATTAAAAAAATATTAAAACTAATTTATTGGATTATTTAAAATTTATTTTCATTAAATGATAAATTATTTTAATTTATAATATAAAAATAATATTCATATGAATTGTTTTGTGAATTTTATGAAAGTCTTGATTTTTTTATTGAATAGTAAATAATAAATATTTTTATGGAAAACTGTATTTTATTTTTATGCATTTTATTAGTAAAATTATTTATTAATTATTTTTAAAATTTAATTAGTTAATATTGATTAAAAATATATAATTATGGTTGTTTGATTGAATTTTATACAATATTTTGATATGAAAACATTTCTATACATAAAACACAATGTTTCTGGAAGATTGTTTTTGTTGCGTTTTAGGTTAAAATAGTTTATTCCAATTAAAGGAATTGAATTATGAATAAATTGTTCCATATATTTACAATATTTCAATTTTAATTTTTTTCACACTTAATGGTATCAAGTGTAAATATTTGTTACCAAGGTAAAGGTAAAATGAATTAATTAATGTTAAAAATAATACAATAAAGTATCCAAATAAACCTAAAATGTGACTTTATCATAATAGATTAGTTTATTTACGAACCAAACATAAAAATATATAATATATTTAATTTTGGTGCCATTTTCCCCTAATAATGACCTTTATAATATTTTATTTAAATATACGTAATGAATGCCATTCTCTTCATTTTATTGTCAAAAAAATTTTGAAATAGAGATGAAAGAAAAGATTATTTGGTTATAAATATTCATTTGAATGGAAAATATTTTTTACTTATGATGGTATTATATTTATAACATTTAGTGATGGAAATATTACCTTAAATTCTCACGCAATGCCAACCAAATATTTCTTCAATTAATAGAAAAATAAAATAAATGATCTTAATAATATTAAAAGTAATATTACTTGATTGATTTATAGTGTTCCACTAATTATTTAGATATTTATGACATATTATGTATTATTGAAAATATTATATTAATATTAAGTCTCTTTATTGGAGTCATTGATGTCAAATTAAATTAATAGTTCCAAAATTGAAATTAATAACACTTTATGAAAATAATATTTTTCTAGATCAAGAAAAATAAAAAACTTTAATTGTACATTATGATAATATATGGTCTATAAAGACCAAATTTATCCATTTATGGCTGAATATTTACCTTATGAATAAAATTATAATAATTTAATAGTGAAAAAGTTGTTATCGTGGTTAAAGTTGAAATGAGTTAAGTAAGGGGTTAAACCCAAAGATAAGGATTAAAACACAACATAAACCTTTAAAAATTCTACTATATGAATGTATTATAAACAAATACTACATTTTATTATAATCTATTGTAATTTATAATCAATTTAATTTATAATTACTTTATTATAATTTAATCTTTTAATAAATTTCAAAAGTGATCCTCACCTCAATTTTAAAAGGTCACCTCTTACCCTCACTTATTCACAACATTTGAGACATATATAACTACTAAACCATAAAAAATAACTCCCCAATATCCTTATAAATATATATATAGTCGTTTTTCATCCAAAATATCGCAACTTTGACCCTTAATATGAGATCTAAAGGAGTTCTTTCAGTGAATAGGCAATCAGGTTAATCAGTCACATTCATTATTTTACTACATCATTAACTCCACTAAAAATATGGTATTTATCATAAAATATTTTCTTAAATCTAAAAAATGTAATTAAATTTTATATTTATTATTGTTAAATCACCATTATAAACCCTCTTTCCAATTAAATTGAATATGGAATTATCATCTGTGCATACATATGACTTATCATCTCCACATAGTGACACTTTTCTTATTTCATTGCTGCCATTTCTGGATGATTATTGGTATGGGATTAGTATTATTATATTATATTTCAAAAAGAATAATTATTCTACAATTATAATATAACATCTATCTTCTCACATTTTAATCCATTGGAAAATAATTGCGTCGCTCGTTCGTACGTGTGGACTACCACCTCCTTGTTGTGATGTGATTTTTTTTTCATTTACCTTAACATTTTATGGAAATATGGATATATTTAATGAATATATAGTATATATATGATATATTAATGATTGTGTAATTTTTAAATACAAAATACATTTATTTTGTTCCATATGTTGAAAAGTGAAAACAATATTCAAGTGTACGTACGACCTACCATTTCCATGAATGGGTTAATTAATTTTTACATCTCTATATTTTGTGGATGGATATAAATATATATTTATATTAAAAATATATATGAAATTTATATATTTATTAAAATTATTGAGATTATAGAACCATGATCAATGTATAAGGATCAAAGATACTGAACTAAAATTCGTTGGTTTAATGAAATAGTTAACACTAAGAAATAACGATTTTAATAAGGAATTATTGAATATTGGGGTTTAAATGTTATAAAAGGATCATATATGATGTTATAAAAATTTAAATTTTTATTTTATAAGAATATAATATGTTTAAAATTATTATACAGTTGTTTGTAATCTTTTTTAAGAATGTGGAACTTGAGGTAAGAGTTTACCATCTGAAACTATCATTGTTTGACAAATATTATGTCATGTACATATCTTATGTTGTGAGGTTTATACACATACCATTCAATTTTTAGATCATTATTACACTTATTTCATTTTATGTTACTGTTTCATCGGGCTTAATATTAAAATATTACTAAAGAGATAAGAGATTGATGTTTCAGTACAATTTTTATATAGGTTATTTATCCATGAATATATATTGATGAAATTACATAATACTTATTTTATAAAGCCAATCCATTTTATTATCAAATGACCATTTCATGAGGATATATGTTTTCATTTCATTTTTCTAACTGTAATTATTCTTGATATTGAAATTTGTTTTTATGGAAAACTGACTTTATTTCTCTCTTCACATTAAAATAATATTTCTTTCATACAAAAATATTCAAGAATTATTTTAATAATAACATTTTATTTTTAAAATTATTTATTAACTATGATTTTGTTGTCTAAAAATATTTTTAAAATCGATATTCTTGTCATCTTCCTAATGACTTACTTTTTAACTTTTCTTATAAAATAATTAAAGGAATTTTTTCTATTAACCTATATGACATGGATAAAATTTACCACTATCATAACTGGTCAATAATTTTAATATTCATTAACATGTTTCTAGGTTTATTTTCAAATAAAATGTTTTCCATAATATTTTATAAGTATCTTTATTTTCAAAATTTATCTTCAATTTTGAAAGGGTATTTTCCTCAAGAAATATTTCAGTGACATTTTATCCTAATTTTCATCTATGAAATCATACTTTTATGAGGTTATTATTCAATGATATTATTACTATTTCAATATATAGTTTATGATTATGATTATGATATTTTTATGAAACCCTTTTATTTCCATTGGTTACGCTATATTGAATTGATGAAAAGTTTATGAAACATGTTTTATTTACATGGGTTGTGATGTGAGTATATGGTGAATATTTTATTATATAGTGGAACACATAAGTATGATTTTCATTATGTTATGGGTGGTCCTGGAATTATATATCCCTCAATTTAGTTGGGTATTGTTTTATATCTCAAGATATAATTTTGGAAAAAAGTCAACATGGTTGATCCATTACGAGAAACAAGTCAATGTGCTTGATCAGCTGCGGTAAATAATCGATGTTATTTATAAACTATGGGAAACAAGTGTAGATTCCTAATATTTTACGATTTTATAGTATCAATAGTTAATCTTCATATATGAAATGGTTTCAATATTAATGATAGAGCCAATATTTTATTAAATGAACTTATGGTTAATTTTTGATTTATAAATATTTATAACTGTTATGATTTATGTATTTTGATATTGTAATGATTTATTATATGAATCACAATTGTTATCGATGATATGTAGGGTATGATTTTCAAATTTTATTCTCATGTTCTCATAATCGTTTGCTGATGTTTTGTTTAATCCTCCACATTGTTTGTCTTTATTGAAAATATGAAATCACCCTTTCATATATTTCCTTCATAGAGTTATGAAGAAAGGTAATAAGTAAGACATGCCTAAGAAGGGTGATTTTTATAAACCACAGAGACAGTTAAAATGTAATTTACTTATGAACTAGTTTTTTATGTATTAATGTTTCCAAAAACAGTATACCTATATGATTCTGGCATGGACCATGATGTATTGTAATGAATATTCATCTAATAAGATATAATATATATTTATGTAACATATTGGTTGTTATAAAATATTCTATATAAAAACAAACATTACTAGATGATAAAATTATTATCTATTTTCCAGATATTTTCATAACCAATGGATTAGTTGATGTAAATTGACTGGATTATAAAAATTTAAATGAAATAAAACATAAAAGATAAATTATTATATTTTATAGTGGTTCATATAAAAATTCCCATTCCAATGTTTAAATCCTCTATAATAGTTTATAGGTGTGTGTTACTCTATAATATTTACTTTTAAGGGAGAATTATGACCCTATTGTACCATAACTTTTCAAAAAGAGGCATAATCATTACACTCATTCATTATAGTTTAGAATCTAGACTGGATATAGACACATTATAATAACCCAAGCATTAATCAATTTAATTTGTACCTTCATATATAAATATCATATAGTATAATAAAATAAAATAAATTTAGGAAACAAAATTCCATTTCATTCTTAAATGAACTAAAAATTTATATGTGACCATTAAACATAATGTTTCCACTTCTGTGATTTGAATTTCGAAAATATGATGTACACGGTTGTGATCACTAAGATGTTTGGAGTTCGATAGGACAAACATAATTTTTTATGAATATTAACTTACCCTTATTAGTAGTAATTATACCATTATGAATAGAAATGTGACCCTTATGAATAATAAATCAGCCACGTGAATAGGAACCCTTCCCATGATTGAAAAAACAAAATTTATCCATCATATAAGTTAAAATATTATATATTAGTATATGTATTTTTGTTAGTCATGAAAATAAAAATACTAATTTAATACATTAAAATAAAATTTCGTTTCATAAAATTTATTTATAAACAAGAATTTGAAAGTCATACATTTATAAAATAATTATATGAGACCTTAATTAATTTTTTAAAGTGTTAAAAAAGAAGTTTTAATTTTAAAATTTGTAATTCTCATGAACGTTATGGTTTTAATTAAAAATAAAATTACTCATATATATAAAATTATTCTCATAAATTTGAGTTATTTTTTTAATTCTAAACGTCCACAAATAGTTAGGGTGAAATTTTGATAATTTTTTTAAATACATTAATTTTTTTGAATTGTTAAATTATATAATTTACAAAATATGATAAATAAATGCATTTCTACATCTTAGTTGCTTCCCAGATGATTATAAAAGATGTAGGTTAGAATTGAAATGATATTTTATCTTTATTCTATCATGGAATCATCACTATTTATTTTTTTGAGCAAAATTAATAAACTAAGGAATTAAATATTGAGAGAGAACACCTTCCAACCACTATAAATACAACTACCCAAAACATTATTTTCTCTCACCTCTCAAGTGTCTTTCCTTATCAAAAATTTACCAAAACCTTATCCTTATCCCTTTCCCCAATTCTTGGTTCTCTTAGTCGCATCCAAATACCAATCCTAGGTTCCATGAGGGGGATCTCAGGTGGAGGATTCCAGAGGTAATACCTCCCTCCCTCTCATTTCATTCAAATTCCGTTCAAATTTCATTTCATTTATTACCTTATCCAAATGTAATGATAACTCAATTATTTTGATATAAATTTGTTATATCATGTTAATGAAATATTATTTATTATAATAATCCCCCACTCAATTTGTTTATAAAAATGAAATCATTACTCGTGATGTGTTAATTTACCTACATCATGGGAGATGCACTTCCATGATACATCAACACCATTAAAGATGTAATTAAAAGTGTTAAATGTTTTAAATGAGACTATATTTTTTATTTTTTAACCCGTTTTATTTTATGAAAAAAAAATTAAACAAAATACTAAATGATAAAAGAAATCATGTTCATTACGATAATAAAACGGCCAAAAATAACCAAAAACGATCATCATTAAATTTTAACTAATGATTCATCATCATGGGATATAACCAAATTAATTATAAGTTATACTAATATACTATAATATACTATAATATCATTTAATATAAATTCTCGAAGTCTATACAAGTTCTATAATAACTTCCATTCATGTGAAAAGGTGAACTATTCATGAAAACGAAGAAAAATAACACTCATGAACAATGAATTTAAACTCTATTACTCCTAAAAAGGACCATAAAAGAACATAATGAGACCATAATTAATCAATTAAATATATAAAATATTTTATATTTTTTAATTAATCAATATAATGTGATTATATAGGAAATTAGTGTGAATAAATAATTCGTACACAAGGTAAGGGAAATTCTCAAACCCAACGTTCTTTCTTAGGGTTTTCCCATTTCACTCCATTTTTTGTATGTTTATTCATTATAAATAATTTATTCTTAATTATCATAAATTATATGGGATATACATCTTTTCCACTAGTGTTTGTTTCAAGAAAATTTTTTTCCAGAAGAACCCTACATTAAAAAACACACCTTTTACATCATCTCACACAATGTCGATGAATCTTGTATCAAGAATGTTATTCGCTATTTCATTTGGGAACACAATTTTTAGGAATTTATGATTTTGGAAATGAAACCCATTCCCTTAAATGGGTTATTTATGTCCATTATTGATATATGTTCTATTTGTCCTGTGTGATAATGTTAACGTTTTGATGTGACTGATGCACACAAAATTATATAGTGCAATGTTGTTTTTATGATACAATGGGAGTTCTTGGAATTATATAACACTATAATTAATTGGGTAATGTGATGAATATCATGAGTTAAATTGAAATATGTGTTAACATGAGGCTATATTTTTTCACAACTATGTGTTGTAGTTATCCACTGATACATAAGGTTTCATTTTTATGCATTGCATCTTAACATGACATTTAGTAATTATTCATATCATGCTTATCATCCTATGTATAGGTCATGATGATAATGACTATGATCACCCCATGATTTTTTGTCTCAAGTTCCTATCCACATACAAGGCTTCTATATCACCCCTTTCTATGTATAACAAGGAGAACTCAAGGGCCAATAAGAAGCTATAAAAGATGAAATTAAATTTTTTTTTATGTTTTAAAAGTTATATATGGTCCTAGATTTACCAAGACACTAAAACATTGGATCCTCATGGTGTCATGTTTCTATTTGGTTTATCATTTAAATAATGTAAAATGAATTTAATAAATGCAAGGTCTCTATAGTTTGTATCAGGAGAATGATTTATTTAATTTGGGAATTAGGATTATAGAACCTTATTGAAAACCCTAGTACGAGACAAATTATATGTAAGCACACAATAATATTTTCTACACATAGTGATCCAATAAGATATGATTTTTGTGTTAATTATTGGAAGTAAAATATTATTTATTAATGACTTGTTCAATTATGTATTTTTCTAACCATTTATATTTTAGTAAATGATGGAAACCAGGAGAAACTAGGCCAACAATCCATGCAAGGGACAATGTGTTGAATGCTCGAACTATATTCCCAATGGATTGGGAGGTGGAGTTAAAATAATCATGGTTAATCTTACCTAGTTGTCTTGTCACGACCCGTCCTCGAGGCCTATGCCGTGACTACACCATGCCTGCCTTCCATAAGCCAGGGGCTGGTGACTAGCACCAAAGGTGAAAATCTCTAAGCATGGAAGGCTTTTGCTTTATAAAAGTAAACAAACAAAATATTGTATGATGAAGTAAGTAAGCACTAAGTAAAACTGAATACAAAATAGTGTGCTAGAAAGTAAATGGGCCAGTATACAAACCCAACTGAACTAAAAGTTCATGCAAAAAGGGACAAACAGCTGAAGGTAAAGAGCATCTCCTGGATCATCCTCCGGGATTCCTACCTAAAGGGTAGGTACATATGGCCACCTCATCCCTCATGTCCGTCAGTCTCCTCCATGTGCCGACTCATCACAAGGTCCACCTATGGGTACCATCCCGTCGTGGAACTCTCGGCCTTCGTCAGCGTTGTCTGTCGTCTACATCCAACACAACGAGGTGTGGGCATAGCCCGTGCCGGGGTGAGTAAAACGATACTCAGTAGGGACCCCGATACCCATAAGGTCTGACAATAACCACTAATGATAAACAAAATAAGAATGATACAATCATGAAGTATCAACCAACCCTATATAGATATATGCCCACACATATACCTAAGTTATCATTCTCAGTCCGACTCCAACTCTCGAGACCAACCACAAACAAATTTCAAAAAGGAAGTAAAGTCAATCACATCAATGATAATGGTTGAATGAAATAACTCATGTCACACAGGTATACCACAATTATAGAGAGATTAATATGATCAGATGTAGCCACTGGATCATCTAAGCTGTCTGACCAAGATAGGATACATAACTAGCTAAGCTGTTGGACCCATACAAGATACAATCCAACTATCTCGTCTAAGCTATTCGACCCACACAAGATACATGCCAGGTATCCCATCTAGACTGTCGGACCCACACATGATACATTCCAGATATTCTAGAGTAATAGAGATGATCAGATGTAGTCACTGGTTCATCTATGATGTCAGAACCACACACAATACAGGACCAACTACTCAGTCAGGGCTGTCAAACCCATATATGATTCGGGTACAGTTGTCATCATCGTCGAACCCATAGAGGATTCCAGTATGGTAGTCACCATCATAGACGTAGCCAACTCTAGGGTTCCCACTTACAGCATGCTCAGTTCCGGGAGGGTCCTCCCCTCGAGCGAAGGGGAAAAATTAAATTTACTATCACGTATCCCTATGTTGATGTAACTCGATGTTCGGTCTCATAAAAAGAAACCCAACGCGACAGACGACAATTCAATCAGATGCCTAGTCTGAGAGTTATTGACTTTTCCATTCTATGGGCCCGGTGGGATTTAAGCTCATTCCACAATCGGAAGTTTTCCAAATTTGTCCAAAACTCACTTATATTATCGAAAAAGGACCATCTCATCATAAGGAACCCATTTTCATGAACGGTGTGTCAATCAGACGCACAGTCTAGAAGATATTCGCATATAAGCGAAATGGGCCCAGCCCCTCAAGCCCAGTGGGCTAGTGGGTCGGCCCGACCCGATTTGGTGGGTCCAACCCAGCTGGGGGTCGGCCCGACCCGATTTGGTGGGTCCGATCCAGCTGGGGGGTCGGCTTGGCCTGGTGGGGCGCGGCCCACCCGTGGACCCGGCCTGCGGAACGGGCCGATCCGGTTCCCCCGGCAGCGCCGAGCGGTGCCGCCTCTCCCCTCCCGGCGGGCCATAGTCGGCCGGTTCTGTTTGGCATGAGCAGGATATGGTTCCAGGACATAGTTCTTCCCCAGGCAGTGCCAAGAAGCACCGTGGTTTCCATAGACTGGTCGGCATGCAGCCAGCCGGTTCACCCGCCGAGCGGCCAGAGTTGCGGGACGCGGTCTTCTCTGCAGCTCGGCACTAAGTGGAACTGCGGTCCTCCAGCCTGCTCAGCTATGGCCGACCGGTTTGGTTCCTCCGAGCGGCCCACAGATGCCGGCTGAAGTTTCCCCCATGTGGTCGGTGCTATGGTGCCGGTCCACCGTCGCCGCGGTTCGGCCTAGCCGCGCCCTACGGTCATCGCTGCCTTTGGTCGCCGACACCTACGAACGCCACCTCCTCTTCTGACCGACACAGCCTACATGGTCATGGCCTCCTTCCTTCAGTGTGGGGTGACGGCTCCACCTCTATCACCAATAAAACCAATAGATATGTGGAAGGTTTGGGCCATGTTCGTGCGGTTGGAACCCTCCTCGTTATGACTATAGCAGTTGAAAATTAACATTCCGAAATTATAACGATGAATTTCGGAAATATAAACAACACAAAACAACCCCCTACCTCATAAATAGTGCTCGCTCGACAATGTCATGCAAAAGAGGGCAGATTTTGATTTCATTGATGTTAGAAAACATTTGAGAATGGAGTTTCGTCGATGTTACTTGGGAGCATCGTCTACTCCATTAACACGGAAGGAGGTCGAGGAAGGAAGAAGAAACATCATATTCCATTGGAGGAAACATCTTTCTTCATCGATAGGAAGTCGTTCCACGTCAGATATGTTCTTCATGTTCTTCGTGGGAAGCACGCTTTCCCTATTCTCCAAGGTTCCCCAAAACAATATGTGCCAACCCAAAATAATAGATTGGCTATTATTTTATACATGACATGATTTTAAAAATAATTCAAAATTTAGAGGAGCCAATTAATTAATTGTTCATTAATTGAGAGCATGTTGGATTATTTATGAGGGAGGGTGGAATGTGGAGAGTTTAAATATAAAAAGGGGAGTTGGAGAGTTTAGGAGTTAAAGGGGGGTTTCAAGGAGAGTTGAGGAGTTTACACTCATGTGGCCCCACCCCAAGTTATATCCTCCCAAGCGAGGATAGGGTGGGGTGGGCCCCACCCCTAACCTCCACCTAGATACATTAACCACCTTTCAAATAAAAATGAGTTTCACACACATTTTTATTAAATTATTAATTTTAAAAACTACCCCCAAATTACAACTTTTAACCTGTATGAAATGAAACTACAGTAAAGATCCCCATAAGCGAATACCGGCACTACGAGTTCATCAGTGTCCTCAGATTTCAATTCCTAGCACCCGTTCAAAAGATAGAAAAAAAATATGTACATTTAGTAAACTTACCAGAACAAAACTACATAAATTGATTCTGGGAACACTAAGCCTTAGATCCGGCACCGTCAAAAACTACGGACTTGTAAAATTCCAATGAATTTAAGAAAAAAAATTACATGAAATTTCTATGTCTTTACATTACCCCCACATCTGGGCTTTATTTCCCCGTAAAGCTAAAACAAACACTAGGGAAACAAATGGGGGCACTGAGCACACATCTGTGCCTCCCGCTCACATGTGCTCTCCTGGAGGTTTCCATGCTACCAGCGAACGCACACCAGAGGAATCGACCATCCATGCAAGAACTGCTCTGGTTGATCCTCAATATCCACTGGAACCTCCATGAAATTCACCCCATCATCGATGTTCAGCTCCCCATGGTCAATGACATGGGACTGGTCGTGCATGTATCTCTTTAGCTAAGATACGTGGAAAAAATTGTGAAACTGATGCAATTGAGTTGGATGGGCCAGGCGGTAAGACACATTGCCTACTCTGCTGGGGACCTAGAATGGTCCAATAAATCATGGAGTTAACTTGCCGCCTCATCCAAATCTATGTAGACCTCGTCGTGGTGAGACCTGTAGGAAGACATGGTCGCTATCATCGGACTCCAGTGGTCTCTGTCTCCTATCAGCATAGGACATATCTCTGCTCTGTGCAATCTTCATCTGGTGTTGGATGATCTCCAACTTCTCTTCCATAGCTTGAACTATCCCTGGTCCTACAATTACTGACTCCCTTGGGTGAGTCCATCACATAGGTGATCTGCACGATCGGCCGTACAGGGCCTCAAAAGGGGCTATCTCGTTGGTGTAGTGGTATCTATTGTTGTACACAAACTACACCAAGGGTAAGAGATCTTCCTAGATGTGACCAAAGTCGAGTACACATGCAGGGAGCATGTCCACAATAGTTTGAATGGTTCTTCCAGTCTGACCATCCGTTTGGGGATGAAAGGTGGTGCTCAAGCAAAGCTGTGTCCCAAAAGCCTCTTGTAACCCCTTCTAATGCCAGGAAGTCAAATGAGAATCTCAATAGGAGATGATAATTTATGGAACACCATGAAGCCATATGATCTCTTGAATGTTGAGGAATCCCAAGCCATCTA
This sequence comes from Viscum album, assembly GCA_963277665.1. Taxonomy (NCBI): domain Eukaryota; kingdom Viridiplantae; phylum Streptophyta; class Magnoliopsida; order Santalales; family Viscaceae; genus Viscum; species Viscum album. The sequence continues at coordinate 1,865,811,788 of OY728120.1, read as the reverse complement.
ATTTGCCATGATCTCTGATCGGTAGGAAGTTGGCCGACTTGGTGAGTCGGTCGACATTAACCCAGATAGAGTCGTGCCCTCTGGATGTATGTGGATTTCCCATCACAAAATCCATGGATATCTCATCCCTCTTCCACTTTGGGACCTCTAAGGTCTAAACTAAGCCTGCTATAACCTGGTGCTCTTCCTTCACTAGCTGACAGGTGAGGCATCATGAGTCAAAATCGGCTACCACCTTTTTCCTACCTGGCCACTAGTGATGTCATCTGAGGTCCTGATAAATCTTCGCCACTCCGGGTTGTACCGCTAGAGGGGAAGTGTGGAAATCCTTCAAAACCTCCTCATGTAGTGCAACTAGTAGCATGGAACATCCCCTGAAGAAGATTCCATGCTCCCCACCTTCAGCAAATCCATCTGACACATGCACTGTGGATATCTGAGCAAGTCGCATCTGACAGTCAATGTCCCCAAGATGTGCCTCTCTGACTCGCTGAAGAATTGGAGGAGTGACTGTGAGAGACTAAAGAATGTATGCCCATCTCTATCCACAAATGATATCTTCAATTCAACCATCTACTCGGTCGCCCCTCCTATAATATGAATACATGATCTCTTGCAGATAGCATCTGCTACAATGTTCACCTTCCCAGGAGTATAGACTCTCTCTAGGTCATAGTCCTGAAAGAACTCGAACCATTGCCGTTGTCTCAGGTTCATTAACTTTTGTGAGAAGATTTACTTGAGACTCTAGTGGTCAGGGTAGACTGTAAATTACATGCCCATTAGATAGTGCTACCACATCATTACGGCGAAGACAACTACTACTAGCGCCAGGTCATGGGTATCATAGTTCTGCTCATGCTATCTCAAATTCAATGAACCAAACACGATCACCGCTCGCTCCTACATCAGGACACAGTCGAGCCCGGTCCCTGGTGTATCTCAGTAAACTACATATCCAACACCCTGCTCTAGTAGCCTCATGATGGGTGCACTTGTCAATCTCTGCCTCAGCTCTTGAAAGCTTTGATGGTATCTCTCTGACCACACAAAGGGTTTAACCTTCTTCGTCAAAGCGTAATGAAGTGCTGAAACACTGGAGAAGTCTGTCAAAAAAATTCGATAGTACCGAGAAAGCCCTAGAAAACTCCATACCTCTTTTACACTCATGGGTGGATCCGAAGAATGTATTGCCTCGATCATCATTGGATCCACTACAACTCCAGCATTCGAGATGATGTGACCCATGAAGTGAACCTCTCGAAACTAGAACTGGCTCATCGAGAGCTTACCATAAAGCTGGTGCTCTTAGAGTGTATCCAGTACTACCCATAAATGTTAGTCATGATACTCCTCAGTAGTCGAGTAAATCAATATGTCGTCCTCATAAACTACGACAAAGTGATCTAGGTAAGGTTGGAAGATCCTGTTCATGAGACTCATGAACACTACTGGAGCATTGTTTAAACCGAAGGGCATAACCAAGAACTAGTAGTGTCCATACCGACACCAGAAGTCCATCTTCATCACATCCTTGTCTCGAACTCTGAGTTGGTGATAGCCTGACCTATGGTCTATCTTTGAAAACCAACATTCTCTCTTATGCTAATCAAAGAGTTCGTCAATCCTCAAGAGTGCGTACTTGTTCTTCACGATCACCTGATTCAGGAAAATGTAGTCAACACACAGTCCAAAGCTCCCATCATCATTCTTGGTGAACGAAATCGGAGATGATGAGGTTGAAACATTGGGTTGGATAAATCCCTTCCCCTGAAAGTCATCCAGCTGTACCCTCAGCTCACAACGCTCGGCGGGAGCCATCTGATATGCTGGAGTAGATATCGGTGTTGTCCCAGGGTACATATCAATATAGAATTCTACCTATCTCTAGGGAGGTAGTCCTGGAAAGTCATTAAGAAAAACATCTGCATACTGATCCACCATAATGGGAAAACATGGACTCCGCACATCAACCACTCAGAGGATGAAACTAGAAAACTAATCTGTGATCGGCTGCCCCCTCCTCTGTGTAAGTCCATCCTGTGCTGCAAAGGCTCCCTTTTCGCTGGGGAAGGTGAACCTGGTCCCATTTGTGTGGTTACACCACAATTGGTGCCTAATACAGTCAATCTGAGCATGAACTGTGGCTAACCAGTCCATACCCAAGATAACGTCGTAAGGCCTCAACGCCGCTACAAGAAGATCCCAACTGAAGTTCTCGCCTCCTAGAGTAATCTCATACAGCCGACACCAGTGTGTAATCATTGAGTCTGCTCCCGTAGGATTTTCTAGCTGTAAGGATCGAGATAATAGATCCATAGGAATCTATGAGCTCCGAACAAGGGCAGCGACAATAAAAGAATGACTCCCACCTATGACAATGAGTACTACAGAAAGGTTGGAGTAGAAACATACAGTACCACGAATCATCTCAGGTGCTCCATGGTCGTATGCCTCATATTCCTGGAGCTGAGCTCGCCTCTTTCCTCCAACTCCCTGTGGTCGGGGTGGACGTCATGGTGGTGGTGGTGGTAGAGCCTCTAAATGTAGTTCACTACCCACTGCTCAGCCAACTCCTCATATAGATGAATCTTTCTCATGTGACCCGCACAACTGAACCTGTATCCTGGGGCCGCCAACATGAAGGCCTGGTCCGCTTGGACTTCTGCGTCAACAGTCTACTATCAGGTGCAGAAGACTCTGATACATGTCTCCCTATGGTGGGTCACACCACTGGTGACTACTCAGTGAGAAAATTCTCTACTAAAAGGGCTCGCTCTAGCACCCCTCCTGCATCGGGATGCTGAGGGAAATCGACGAAGCACTGCTCTCGTGCATGATTCCATGCTCGAATATCTAGGCCCTGAAGAATGAGTCATGTACCATATCAGTGGAGTAGTGTGAGTGGTTGGTAAACCTCATTGAGTTCATAGCTACTGTCATACTGCCTTTCTGCAGATGATGTAACTCCTGAATTTTCACCGCATGATGGGTGGATGGAACAAACTCCACCCGAAATAGTATCTCGAAGTCTACCCTGAGTTGGGATGCATTGTCATGCATTTGGAGTATTAGGCTCCTCCATCTTCCTGCTGCTGCATGTAGGAGACTCACGACAATGATCATCATAAGGTCGGCTGGTGTCCCCACCAATATGAAAACTCACACGATAGCCTCCAACCAATCCTTAGCTGCCTTGGGTCCGTCTCTCCCCAGAACATGGGCGGCCTCTGGAATTGGAACTTGTGCAACAAACACAGGCGGCGTGCACTCTCTGTTGCTGGAGCTAGTGGATTTGGTGGCCCAGAGGGTAGTGGTACCACCGGTACCTCTGCTGTTATGGGGCTCTGCACTGAGGCCTCGTGGCTCGGTGGGCTACCATCTCATTCGTAACTCAGAACACTTGCTATCTGCCTTCGTGGGTCCATCTTGAAAAGTAACAGGTGCGCCATTGTTAAAACAGTATTCATGGTGATCTGACACAATGTAGTCACAATGAAAACATTTTTGAAGGAAACACACATGCAATCTGTGTTTTCGTGCACTGAGTTAGAAATCAGAGGTTAGGGACTAGGTGGATCGATACGTCAGCCGCCACACCAACACTGGACTCCCTAGACTAAAAACCACACTCAATACTCTTAAAACTATTGCATAATAGAAAATAGTGATAATATTTCTGAGTTCTGTAGTAGAACCGGCTCCTCTGATACCAATTTTTTACGACCCGTCCTCGGGGCCCATGCCGTGACTACGCAAAGCCCGCCTTCCATAGGCCAGGGGCTGGCAACTAGCACCAAAGGCATATATCACTAAGCTGGGAAGGCATTGATTTTATAAAAATAAACAAACACAACAGAGTATGCAACAAGAAGTAAGCACTAAGTAAAACAGAATACAAAAGCGTGTGTTGGAATGTAAACGATCCAACATACAAACCCAACTGAACAACTAGTACAAGTAGAAAGGGACAAACAGCCGAAAGTAAATATCAAGTCATGGATAGTCCTCCGGGATTCCTACATGAAGGGTAGGTATATATAGTGTTAGGGCCAATAGGGGCCTATGTACCCTGAGAGGGGGGGTGAATCAGGGTATGGATATTCTTTTCAAAATACTTCCTGCCCCACTGGATCTTGACCTCTTTGTTACAAGGGTCACTTTGTTTGCTCTTGTGTGTATACTATGCTCAGTTCTTTTCAAGTTTATCTGATGATAATGCTTTGAGTGCAATGCAGAGAAGCGACCAGGCAGACACAGCGATTTTTACTTGGTTCACCACTAAGGGCTACGTCCAAGGAGCATACGCCGACAAGTTGCCGGTTCGTACCAAGATCCACTAACTTCACTAGCTGTGGTTTACAATGTTCGGGCTAGATCACTTCTATGCCCAGGCTCACTGCCTACACAAGGTTTAGGGTCAGCTCACTGCTTTCCCAAGGGTCACTCCCTGTTTCTCTCTCTCTGGCTCACTGCCGGTGGAGAGGATCACCTTCTTCCTCTTCCTAAGCTCACTGCTCTTGGAAGGGATTCACTCACAGTTTATAGACCTGTAGGTCTCTTCATTTCCATGAAGGAATGCATCTTTCTCTGTATGTAGATGCTCTTTTGAAGTTCAACTTTCACCCGTAGATGAATCTCACTTTGCACCGGATGTACCGGGCAACCTCAATTTTTACGCGCAACCCTTACGGTGTCTTGCGCGCAATTTCTATGCTTTGCGCGAAATTCCTTTTTCGCGCAACCTCCAAATTTTACGCGCAGCCTAGAAACTGCCTTGCGCGCAATTCACTGCCTTTGCGCGAAATCCACTTTTCGCGCAACCTTCCTTTTACGCGCCAATCACCAACTTTCTGCGCAGCCTTTGCTTTTCGCGCAATCTGACTTTACGCGCAAACTTTGAGTTTACGCGCAACACCCTTTCTAACTTCAATTTCGCGCACCAGAGCTCAGGTATTTTCTATGTCTTGAACTCTATTGAATGGAGTAGGGTCACTTCATATTTATAGGCAAAATCGACCCCGCGCGAAAAACCCTCCTTGAGCGCGTAATCCGCTTTGATCTTCCGCGCCCAAAAATTTTCCGCGCACTGCTCCATAATTTCGCGCACCTCATGCCTTTGCCATTTTACGAGCTTCGGACCTCGTAACACCTCTTGCGCGAAATACTTCATCCGCTATTTCGCGCGCCACTTCAATTTTCCGCGCACGCCTCCAAAATTGCGCGCGTCTCATGCCTTTACCGATTTTCATGCTTTCGGCCTTGAAACATCTTTTGCGCGAAATACAATTTCGCGCAACCCGCTGTTTTGCGCGCCACACTTCAAGATTTCGCGCAACCCTCTAGTTTTGCGCGCCACGCTTGATTTTTCCGCACACCTTCTTCATTTCTCTCTCCTCAACCTTTGCCAACAACATATCACTCCATTTTCCATTGGCGATTTTCAGGCCCAAAAATTTGGCAAACACTGGAAAACGGCGCCACCTTGTACTGCTCTTTTGTACCGCCTCCAGATCGTCCTTTCCTTTGTCAAAGTTCTTTGTCAACATGGAATGTCAACAACTTCTCGGGAACTCGACAATTCTCCATGGAAACCTGCTTTGTCAACAAACACAATCAACCCAAAAATGCTGCAATGTTACCTTGAGGGATTTTTGCCCAACAATCTCCCCCTTTGGGTTTGTTGACAACTCTTCACAACTCTGCTCAGAAATATTTTCTGCACTTTGATACCTCACTGAGTCTTCTTCCAGCTGCTACCACCATTCGCCTCTTGCGATTATGATAGCGTTCAAGGATTCACTTAACATGTACTCTAAGCCCACATGAGCAATGCTCGGCGTGAGAAACAAGAGTAGAATGAAAAGTTCATCAATGAATCACTTCATGTCAGACCCCAATTGTCGATTCCACCCTGACACCAATTCTTAAAATAAAACCAGTTGTTGAACCACACTGATACCAATTGGTGAATTCTTAAGTTGATACCGATTGTTGATAGCTGGACACCGTCTCACACCATTCCAACACCACTGATCTGCCTTTATCACGATCCTCAGCTGTCGTGATTTCTATGATTTGATCGATCACTTCTAGCATCGTCAGATTTTAAACACTCTCCCCCTTTCTCATTGCTCCCCCTTTCTGGCTGCTCCACCTGTCAGCTTCTCCCCATATCAATTATGATTTATCAAATCTCCGCACTATTTTCTCCCTTGAACAAACACTTTTCTCCCCCTTTGTCAAGCACTTTTCAAGCACTTTTCTCCCCCTTTGTCAACGAACCCAAAGGTCACGCCTTTGTAGTCTGTAACATAGTAGAGAACACATATCAGCACATTAGGGAAAAACACACCATACCTCGGGGAGAGGGGGGGCCCACATCCACACTATTTCAAGTGCGGGGAATTGACTGAACTCCCAGAGCCAGTCGATGCCTCTCAAAAGCTTCCTTGGGTAAGGCCTTTGTCAGAATGTCTGCAACCTGTAGTTCTGTAGGCACGTACTCCAACTTTACAATTCCCTGCTCAACCTTCTCCTTAATAAAATGATACTTAATCTCAATGTGCTTTGTCCTTGAATGATGGACGGGATTTTTGCTAAGATTTATAGCACTTGAGTTGTCACACTGGATTCCGATCGGAGACTTCACTTCAACTCCCATATCTTCAAGCTGCTGCTTCATCCACAATAACTGTGTGCATGCTTGAGTGGCCGCAATATACTCAGCTTCTGCGGTGCTTAATGAAATGCAATCTTGCTTCTTGCTTATCCAAGAAATACACAATCCACCAAGATAGAATGCACCACCGGACGTTGATTTTCTATCATCCGCTGAACCGGCCCAGTCTGCATCAGTGTACCCCAATAACTCTGTCTGAGATTTGTCGTTGTAGGTCAAGCCGAAGTCCACGGTGCCCTTGATATACCGAAGTATTCTTTTCACTACAAGCATGCGACTTGCCTTGGGATTACTCTGATATCTCACTGTTGGCATGTGGCGAAAACAATATCAGGCCTTGTTGCGGTTAAGTACAACAGACTTCCAATGATTTGCCTGTATTCTGTTATATCAACTGCCCTTCCACTGTCATCTTTTGATGATTTCATCCGGGTAGAAACCGGAGTCTTCATCTCCTTGTAATTTTCTATTCCAAATCATTCCAAAGCATCCTTGGCATACTCGGATTCAGAAATGAATGTTCTATTCCTGCCTTATGTAACTATGCTTCATCTGATCTTCCAAATATTATGTCTTCTTCCTTGACCAGCCTCACCATCCTTTGATTACTATTGTTGTTGAAATAAAGATTGTAATCAAATCCCCCACACTGAAAACCAATCTTCTTCAAATACTGATATAGCCTTCAGTACCATTCTCTTGGGGTGTATGCTTTGCACACCAGTCGTGCTTTGTTTCAAATCATTGTGCCATCTTCGTTCATCTTGTCTAAATAGACCCATTTTGTCCTGATGACGTTTTTATCATCTGGCCTCGAAACAATTTCCCAGGTCTGATTCTTCTCAATTCTGACCTATCTCTTCATTCATGGCATGATCCCAGTTTTCATCTTCAGCTGCATCAGCAAAGCATTTCGACTCAACCTGAGATAGTAATGATGTCTGCTGTAGTGATTTCATTCTCTTTGTCTAAACTGGATCTCACTGATCACTGATGATAGTCTGCCTGTCAATTTCAGCTCGATTCTTTGTATTTTGTGCAGATAAGGATTTTAAATCCTTGTACTCATCATCAGTATCTTATTCTGAGTCACCCTCAGCCACTTCTTCTCCCCCTGTGTTGCTTTCTTCCTCAACACTTTCGTCAGGAAATTGTTCACTGACTCATTTTTCAGTGGCTTCATTTCTTTCAGCTACTTTTCGCAGCTTCTTGGTATCCTGAAAAACAGTCAGCTGATACCACAATGTTAGATCAAAATAAATAAGAATGAAATGCTTGATCACTGCTGCTTCTCTCATAGTATGTCTTCTCTCGATAGACAACTCTTGAGCTGGGTCATCCAATTATTTCCTTGATGGATCTGGCATCTGATTTTGTTGTTGAATGCTCCCCCTATGTTATGAAACACTTCCTGGGGTTAGGCCCAATAGTTTAGACCCATAACACGTATTTTCCTCCTGCATCATTCGTTCTCATCTTCCAATCAGATTTGAGCCACTAACAAAATCTCTAAGCCTACGGAGTTGAAACTCGTTGTAGGAAACAAGAGATAAAGTTAATAACACAATCACTTCCTATTGTGCTCTGTTGCTCTCCTTCTTCTTCAACTCTAGTATCTGATTTGAATCAATTGAAACTCTAGAGAATATCATTTCTCCACTTCGCATCCTTAGATGCCACTTCCCCTTGGATTGTATCTCCCTAAAACCTGAAACACAAGAATCATCAGTTAATAGCATTTATATACATAGGGAGAGGGGATTTTTGCTTCAGACTCCTCAAGATGAGGGTTGTGGTTGATCCTGATGGGTCAACCCTTTGATTCTTTCTTGGAGAGCATCACACTCCTTTCTTGCTTCCTCCAACTGCCTAGCCAACTTCAATTGTTCTGGCCATATGACAAGGCATTCATTGCCTACATTCTGAGCCTTTTTCTGATATGTAGATTTGGTAGGCTCAGCCTTTCTCACCACTTGGGGTTTAAACCCACTAGTACACATTTCCTTCTTTGAGGTTCTACCAAAATTCCATTTTCCTTGATTATTTCTCTGAGTAGGAACCTCTCTGTTTGGCATCTTCCCCTTCTTCATCTCCCATCGTAGCGGTCTTCCTCTTTCTTTCACTTCTCGATGAGAAACACGACATGTGAATTTTTCAATACGTTCTTTGTTCATCCATCTTTTATCAGATGTCTGAGTCACCACCCTATTTTTCATTAGTGGTGGGTCCTCCACTGAACGTCCATTCTTCTTACTCACAGTTGGAGTAGATCTCCCCTTAATCTTCCAGGTTTGTTCACATTCTCTCCTTGAGAGTGGTTGTGAGTACGATAGAGGAGGTGACTGATACACCTTTCGTTCAGCTCCATGTGATTCCCCTGAGGCTTTAGGCCTATTTTTCACCTTAACACTTTGTCTCCCAGTGTATAATTTCTCATTATGTACCACTGGAGTTGGTAATCTCTTTCTCGGGTCTTTTTCCTTCCCCGCTTTCTTCTTGCTGCACTGTCTGGCCAAATGCCCATGATCAGAACATATGAAACATTTTCTATTAAAGGCATACCTCATTTCATCACTTCTCTGCTGAGATGTTGATGCATCTTGTTTTCTTCTTCTGGCATCGATCTCCTGAGCTTCCTGACACATACTCATGGTGTGTCCCATCCTTCCGCAGTAATAGCACCTGATAAATGTTCTCCTCTGAGAAACTCTTCTCTCTGATTTATCATGATGCTTCTTCTTATTCTCAGATTTAGTAATGTCTCTATTTTCATACCCTGAGATGTATTCCAGAGCCTCTGAACAGAAGCTTGATGTGTGGCCATGAATCCCACAAAAATAGCACATGTCATCACTACTTTTTGTATCTGTCCTTTTAGGCCTATCTCCAGCACCTATAGGATTTCTTTCCCATCTAGAACTGTTCATAGCTCTCTTTCTATCTTGCACGGGAGGGGATTCATCAAATCCGATACCAGCTTTTCCGAAACTTGCTGGTCTTTGAGCTGAGAAAATATTCTGTTGTTTTTCTTCAGAAATAGCATATCTGTTCTTCATTTTATCATCACTTGTCGAAGGATGATCAAATAGTAAATGCAAGGCATCCTTCATTTTAGGCTTTCCTTTGGATTTAGACTTCTCTATTTCCTTCTTGACTGATTCTAGCTCTTCTACCAACTTTTGAATCTTTATATCCCTTGATTCAAGTTGGACATCAAGTTCTTCCTTGAGAAGCTTCCCTCTACTCACCTCATCTTCCAGTTCATGCTTCATCTTATCAACCATGTCATTTTGCTCCTTTACCTTCAATTTTTCTTGAGCGACAGAGTCAGAGCAACATGCATTCTCTTGTTGTAGCCTTTGATTCTTATGAACTTCTGCAGTCAACTGTGCTGCTAGATCATTATTTCTGGCTTTAAGATTTTGTGCTTCATCTGAATTTTGACTTTCTTCATAATCACCAGCCTTTTGTTTTCCTTTCATTCTAGCCATCTTCTGCAGCTCTTCAGCATTTGAATCATTCTTCTCTGTTAGGTCAGTAACTATATCAATAAGCCTTTGATTTAAGCCTTTTAGCTTGTTGACCTCAATCTCCAATCCCTTGATCCGGATATCTTTAGATTTGGCTTCTTCAGTGTTTCCAATGTCACTTGGAATATTAGGTTCTTCGATGCTTTTGAATTGATCTTTCACTTTTCTGTTCAAGTCATCGATCTCCCTTTTCTGTTCTTCAATCTTAATCTTATACTCACTAACCAATTCTGAGTTCTCTCGTGTTGATAACTTGAGTTTCTCAATTTCTTCCATCAACTCAGACTTCTCTTCTTCCTGCTGTTGCATGTAGAGTTTGGCATCATGAACAACTTTGTTGGATTTCTTTGTTTTTGCTCTCCAAACATCTATCTCCTCAAGAGCAGCCTCCAACTCAGCTCGCATGTCTATTCTTCCTTCAATTTCTTCTTCTGTTTCAGCATCACTCTGATGTACTTCACTCATTCCAACATCATGATTGAGTGAATCAATCTTTTCCCTATCAGATTCATCCAGACCTTCCTTCAGTAAGCTGTTTGATTCTTTTAGTTGAATCACACTTTTTCCGAAAACACTTCCACACTGAGGGAATTTACCTGAATTCTGATTCTTCTTTGATGCTTTTCCTTTTCCCATGGCAGATTGAGAGATAATAGAAAAATGTATCTTCAACCACACGGATCGACTACACTATGTCGAAGCAAACAAATCTGATAAAAGCAACCAGTCCCTCTGATACCAATTGTTAGGGCCAATAGGGGCCTATGTACCCTGAGAGGGGGGGTGAATCAGGGTATGGATATTCTTTTCAAAATACTTCCTGCCCCACTGGATCTTGACCTCTTTGTTACAAGGGTCACTTTGTTTGCTCTTGTGTGTATACTATGCTCAGTTCTTTTCAAGTTTATCTGATGATAATGCTTTGAGTGCAATGCAGAGAAGCGACCAGGCAGACACAGCGATTTTTACTTGGTTCACCACTAAGGGCTACGTCCAAGGAGCATACGCCGACAAGTTGCCGGTTCGTACCAAGATCCACTAACTTCACTAGCTGTGGTTTACAATGTTCGGGCTAGATCACTTCTATGCCCAGGCTCACTGCCTACACAAGGTTTAGGGTCAGCTCACTGCTTTCCCAAGGGTCACTCCCTGTTTCTCTCTCTCTGGCTCACTGCCGGTGGAGAGGATCACCTTCTTCCTCTTCCTAAGCTCACTGCTCTTGGAAGGGATTCACTCACAGTTTATAGACCTGTAGGTCTCTTCATTTCCATGAAGGAATGCATCTTTCTCTGTATGTAGATGCTCTTTTGAAGTTCAACTTTCACCCGTAGATGAATCTCACTTTGCACCGGATGTACCGGGCAACCTCAATTTTTACGCGCAACCCTTACGGTGTCTTGCGCGCAATTTCTATGCTTTGCGCGAAATTCCTTTTTCGCGCAACCTCCAAATTTTACGCGCAGCCTAGAAACTGCCTTGCGCGCAATTCACTGCCTTTGCGCGAAATCCACTTTTCGCGCAACCTTCCTTTTACGCGCCAATCACCAACTTTCTGCGCAGCCTTTGCTTTTCGCGCAATCTGACTTTACGCGCAAACTTTGAGTTTACGCGCAACACCCTTTCTAACTTCAATTTCGCGCACCAGAGCTCAGGTATTTTCTATGTCTTGAACTCTATTGAATGGAGTAGGGTCACTTCATATTTATAGGCAAAATCGACCCCGCGCGAAAAACCCTCCTTGAGCGCGTAATCCGCTTTGATCTTCCGCGCCCAAAAATTTTCCGCGCACTGCTCCATAATTTCGCGCACCTCATGCCTTTGCCATTTTACGAGCTTCGGACCTCGTAACACCTCTTGCGCGAAATACTTCATCCGCTATTTCGCGCGCCACTTCAATTTTCCGCGCACGCCTCCAAAATTGCGCGCGTCTCATGCCTTTACCGATTTTCATGCTTTCGGCCTTGAAACATCTTTTGCGCGAAATACAATTTCGCGCAACCCGCTGTTTTGCGCGCCACACTTCAAGATTTCGCGCAACCCTCTAGTTTTGCGCGCCACGCTTGATTTTTCCGCACACCTTCTTCATTTCTCTCTCCTCAACCTTTGCCAACAACATATCACTCCATTTTCCATTGGCGATTTTCAGGCCCAAAAATTTGGCAAACACTGGAAAACGGCGCCACCTTGTACTGCTCTTTTGTACCGCCTCCAGATCGTCCTTTCCTTTGTCAAAGTTCTTTGTCAACATGGAATGTCAACAACTTCTCGGGAACTCGACAATTCTCCATGGAAACCTGCTTTGTCAACAAACACAATCAACCCAAAAATGCTGCAATGTTACCTTGAGGGATTTTTGCCCAACATATAGCCACCTCATCACTCATGTCCTTCAGTCTCCTCCATGTGCCAACTCGTAGCATGGTCCACCTCCTGGTACCGTACAGTCGTGGTGCTCTTGGCCTCCAACAGCGTTGTCCGTCATCTGCATCCAAGACAATGAGGTGCGGGAATAACTCGTGCATGGGTGAGTAAAATGATACTCATTATGCACCCCGAGACCCGCAAGGTCTCACAATATCCAATAATTATAAACCAAAGAACAAAGATACAATCACGAAGTATCAACTAAACCTACTTAGATATAATTCCCATACATATACCTAAGTTATCAATCTCAGTCTAGCTCCAACTCTCAAGCCCAAGCACAATCCAAATCCAAAAAAGAATTAAATTTAAACACATCTATAATAATGGTTGAAAGACATAACTTATCTCACACATGTATTCCACAATTGGAGACAGTTAAAGATGATCAAATGTAGGAACTGGATCATCTATGCTGTCAGAACCACACATGATACATGAACAAATAAGTTGTCGGACCCACACAGGATATAGGCCATCTATCTCATCTAAGTTGTCAGACCCACATAGGATACATGCCAGCTATCTCATCTAAGCTGTTGGACCCACACAGGATATATGACAACTATTCTAGAGTAATATAGACGATCAGATGTAGTCACTCGTTAATCTAAGCTGTCAGACCCACATAGGATACATGACCAGCTACCCTGTCAGAACTGTCGAACCCACATAGGATTCCAGTATAGTTGTCATCGTCATTGAACCCACAGAGGATTCTAGTATGGTATTCATCATCATAGACGCAAACATCTCTAGGGTTCCAGCACACAGCATGATCGATTCTGAGAGGGTCTTCTCCTCTAGAAAAGGGGGGTCGATACATCAATTATCACGAAGTCATGTGATGATGTATCCCGAATATCCTTATCATCATAATAAACCCAACACGATAGACAATGCGTCAATCGGATGCCCGGTCTAAGAGTTAATGGTCATTCAATTCCAGGGGCTCGGTTGGATTTACGCTCGTTCTAAACCTGGCTATTTTTCGAAGTTTTCCAAAACTCACATAGAGTATCTCAAAAGGACCGTTTCGTCACAAGGATCCTAGTGTCGTAGGTGGCACGTCAATCAGACACACGATCTAGAAGATATTCGCATTTAAGCGAAATGGGCCTGACCCATCAATCCCAGTGTGATGGCGAGTCAGCCCAACCCAGTTCGACGGGTCTGAACCGGCAGGTTGGTCAGCTGGTCCGGTTGGGTGCGGCCCACCCACGACCCGAACTTTGGAGCGGGTTGGTCCAGTTCTCCCGACAGTGCCGAGCGGCGCCGCCTCTCCCCGCCCGGTCGGCCGAAGTCGCCCGGTTCTCTCCGGCACAAGCGGCCTGCGGTTGCGGGCCATGGTTCTTCCGCATGGGTCCCCAAGCTGCACCACAGTTTCCTCAGCCCGGATGGCAGGTGGCTGACCAGTTCACCCACTGAGTGGCCCACATTGCGGAACACATTATTCTCCGCAACACAACTCCATGCGGCACTGCAGTCCTCCAGCCTGACCGGCTACAGCCGGCCGGTTCGGTTCATCCAAGTGGCCCGTGGATGCGGGCTGCGGTTTCCTCCATGCGGCCGGTGCGACGACACCAGTCCACCACCACCGTGGCATGGCTTAGCTGTGGCCTTCATTCGTTGCTGCCTTCGAATGTCGCCGCCTCTTCAGACCGCTGCAGCCCACTGGTCATGGCCTCCTTCCTCTGGCATGGTGCGACAACACCGCACCCTTCCGTCTCCGCCTCCATCGCAAATAAAACCAAGAGATAAGGGGGAGGTTCGGGCCGTGTTCGTGTGGCCCAAACCCTCCTCGTTATGACGTTAATAGTTGGATATTCACAATCTAAAATTAGAACGACGATGATTGGAAATATAAACAACTCAAAACAACCCCCTACCTCATAAATGGCACTCGCTCGACGAAGTTGTGGAAAAGAGGGAAGACGTCGATTTCGTTGATGTCAGAACACATCTAAGGAAGAAGTGTAGTCTACGTTCCTTGCAGGTGGAGTATAATAATTTAACACGGAAGTTGGTGGAGAATGGAAGAAGACATGTCGTCTTCCTTCAGTGGAAACGTCGTTCTTCATCGAGGGGATGTCATTCCACGTTGGAGATGTTTTTCATGTACTTTATGGGGAGAACGCTTTCCCTATTCTCCAAGGCTACTCAAAAAAATATGTGTCATCCCAAAATAGTATCATGGATATTATTTCATCCTTGACATAAATTCTAAAATAATTCAAAATTTTGAGGAGCCAATTAATTAATTGTTCATTAATTGAGAGAATATTGGCATCATATTGAGGGATGGTTGAATGTGGAGAGTTAAAATTTAAAGAGGAGAGGTGGGGAGTTTAAGATTTAAAGGGGGGGGGGGTTTCAGGGGGAGTTGAAGAGTTTAAACTCATATGGGCCCCACCCCTTGTTATATCCTCCCAAGGGAGGTTATGGTGTGGTGGGCCCCACACCTAACCTCCACCTAGAGACTGTAACCACCTTTCAAATAAAAATGTGTTGCAGACACATTTTTATTAAATATGTAATTTTAAAAAGTAACCCCAAATTATAACTTCCATCCAGTATAAAACGCAATTGCTGTAAAGGTCCCCTTAAGAGAATACCGACGCTATGAGTTCATAGGTGTACTTGGGTTTCAATTCCAGGCACCGGTTCAAATGAAATAAAAACCCTCACGTACGTTTACTGAACATACCTTTTCAAAACATTAGAAATTGATTCCGGGCACACCGGGCCATGGAATCAGGTGTCGTCAGAAACATTGGATTCATAATATTCCAAAGAATTTTAGAAATAAATATCCGTGAAATTTATGGTTCTTTATATGTGTCATGTTACTAATACTTTCCTGAATAATGTGGAAATTCCTACTACATCTAAGAGGGAAAATTTTTTTTGAGTGTCTTATGCAGAAACAACCACTGATGTTTATTGGGGCTTCTAACACACTTGTTGAAAAATGATGGGTCAACTCAATAGAGAATATATTTCATCTGATTCACTATTATGATATAGAGATGGTGACTTTAGCCGTTTATCTTTTCATTGGAGAGGCTGACCAATGGTGGGATATTATTAAGAACTCCAATCTGAGAGATGCAATTAAAGAGGAAGAGTGATAAGACTTTAAGTTAATTTTTATTAATATGTATTTATCATGAACCCTATATACAGATATAGAAATATAATTCATAGATATAATGAAAAATTATGGATAATCTGTCATGGAATATGAAATGAATTTCACAAATCTCGCAAGGTACAATTCAAGATTTGTTAAATACAGCGATAGAAAAATTGATATATTCTTTATTGGATTAAAACCACACCTTCTAAAGTCAGATAAAATTTTGGACTTTGGGATTTATGAAGAAGTTGTTTGATGTGATCTCAAAGTGGAGAGAAATATTTGAGAATCCTCCCCTAGCTATGTTGATAATAAATGAATTATGTAGCTTCCTACCATAGGATCTAATGAGAAAGATGGAATGAAATCTCAACCACACACATCTCAAAAAATTTTGAATAAATATCATTGGAACAGCCTTAAAGTGATGGGGAAATGCATCATGTGTGAAAGAGAATAACCCCAAGCAAATGAGTGTTGAAAATACATGAGAATTTAGGAGAATGTGGTGGAGGAAAGGAAAGCACTACCAAATGGCCAATGGTACAATTTTAGGGAGCAAGGGAACCATGCCAGCCAGTGTACTAAACAGTGAGTCCTTGAGGTTAATCACTGTCAGCATCCAAAAAAGCCCAAAGAAAAAGTGAAGGATTATTCCATCACTACTATGGATGTGGAGAAAGAATGTGAAATCGTACAAGGTACACAACCTATTCAATAAAAAATTTAAAATGTCTTATTTTATTCTATTTCTACACATTCCTTTATATATCACATATTTCCTAAAACTATTGAATTGAAGCCCCGAAACTTTGAAGTAGTGATATATGAAAAACACCAAGTGTTGAAATCATTACTACCCAAGTGTTGGAAACTTCACCTGTTGGTTTATCTAGGAAAATTATTCAATCGAATCTCATGATACATCTCGTACTGTAATTTGACTCTATAATTAGAGTGGATCAGCTCTCATTATATAGAGAACATATCAACTGTCAAGAAATGGAAATATATTTTCATATAACGAACTGTACCATAATCCTCTAAAAATTCTAGGATGATTATGAAGTTCTTTTGAATAATCCTTCTATGGTACTATTGTTGATTCCTTTTGAAGAGGAATATCTTGATCAAATGGATGAGTCAAATGATGTTATCCACCTTTTGGAAATTCCCATTGTGGGGGAATAAAATGATGTATTTCTTGAAAAGTCACTAATACTTCCATTAGATAGTGAGGAAGAGTTCTAAATAGAACACATAGTGGGAGATACTCCTATCTTAATTTGTACGTATAGGATGGACCTGATCCAAATATAGGATTTAAATAAGTATCTATAAGAGATTTATGAAAAAGGCTTCATACACCAAAGTGTATCACCTTGGGGTGCACTAGTCTTGTTTGTGATGAAAAATGATGGATCAATGTGGCTGTTTATCGATTATCGGTAAATCAAAAATATCACCATAATGAACTATTATCCTCTGTCAAGGATTAATGACTTGTTCGATTAGCTACTAAGATCTCATTACTTCTCAAAGGTGGATCTTTATTATGGATATTATCTGCTTATGGTAAATAAGGATGATATTCAATAGACTGCATTAAGTATAGTGTATTAGCACTATGAGTTTTTGGTAATGCCCTTAAGACTTATTAATTCACATGCAATCTTCATGGATTAGATTAATAGAGTCTTCAGACATTACCACAATAAATTGTGATGGTGTTTATCAATGATATTCTCATATTATCAAAGATAAAGGAGGAATACAAAGAACATACAAGGCATGCGTTGGAAATATTGAGAAAGGGGAAGATGTACACAAAATTCAACAATTGTAAATTTTAGATGAAGCAAGTCACATTCTTGGGACATGTGATCACAAGTGAGGGAATTTATGTGGAACATTCAAAAGAAAGGCGAGTGAGGAAAAGCCCAAACATTTTATTTTCACTGAAATCCATATTTTTCTTGTGTTAGCTATTTAATGCCAACATTTTGTGAGAAATTTATCCTGAATATAAATCCCTATAAATACGTTAACATGTATAGGTATAATGTATGAATGAAGGGATGAATGTGGGGAATGATTCAAAGAGCTAAAAAGAAGGCTGACAACTACCCATGTACTCACATTACCGAGAAGTAGAGAAAATTTTGTGATATAAAGTGATGATTCAATGAATGTATTGGGTTGTGTACTAAGGAATAATGATAATGTGATAGCCTATGCCTCACGATAGTTTATGATCAATGAGAAGAAATCCCAAAAATTGGATCTTGATCTTGTAGCTATGATTTTTTCTTGTAAAATCTTTTTTCACTACCTCTATGGTGATATGTATGAAATATATACCGATCATGAAATCTGAAAGTATATATTCACACCAAAGGAGCTCAAAATGCATCAAATGAGATGGTTAGATCTAATAAATGACATGTATTTCTCAATTCACTATTGTATTTGTAAGGTGAATAAGGAAGATGATGCTCTTAGTATAAAATGACCCCCTACTCTTTCCTTGATGCAGATTGAGAAAGATCCTATTTTCATGGAAATACAAAGGATGGATTTGAAAATCATTACATAGGGAATAAATATTATCTTTCCCAAATGATTTCCCAAATGTCTATTCAAGATATGGTTTAGGAGGCACAAATGGATAATCTATATTTACAAGAGAAGGTGAATGTAGTAAAGGAATGGAAACTACAAGAGTTCCATATCGATGATGGTGGTGTAATTCAAATTGGATTAAAGCTTTGTGTGACTTCATCGCCATTTATAATGAAGGAGCTGTTGGATAATTCACATAGCTCAACATTATTTATCCATCCCCGTATCCCTGAGAAGTAATGTGATCTCTGAGAACACTTCTGGTGGGACAGTATAGAGAAAGAGATTACCGAATATATTTGTAGGTGTTTGATATGACACCAAGATAATGAAGTGAAACATAATAACAAAGGGATGATGTAACCATTTTCTATACCCATGTGGAAATGGGAGAATGTCACTATAGACATTATCATGTGTCTCCCAAATACATACAATGAAAAAAATGTCAAATGGGTTTTGGTGGACCAACTCACCAAGACTGACCACATTATCTCTAATTTGGATGATATCTTATATGATCAACTTGCAAAGATATATTTGAATATAGTGATGAGACTTCATAGGTTTCCAATATTTATTATCTCAGGTCATGATCCAAAGTTCACATCTAAATTTTGGAGGAGTATTGAACTTGTGTTGAGTACTGAATTGAATTTCCGCATGAACTATCACTCCCAAAAAGATGGTCAATCTGAATGGACTTTTCAGAAACACAATTAAATTTCAAGGTCTTATAAATTATAATTCAAAGTTGGATAGGATCATAATATCCAATTGGTTGAGTTCTCATTCAAAAATATATTCCCCTTATATAGTCAGATTGCTCCATATGAAGCTCTACATGCAAATAGATGGAGAACTCCAACCTGTTGTGATGATGTTGGAGAATGAAATATACATGGACAAGATCTTGTGCAAGAGATGGCTGAGAAGGTTAAAGACACCCAACAACATATTAATGATGCTCAGAGTTGGAAAAAGAGCTATGCTGACAACTCTCGAAGGGACTTGGAGTTAAAAATTGGGGATAATGTATGTCTTTGAATATCAACAGGGAAGTGACTCGTGCTGTTTCAAAATAATTGGAAGCTAATCCCAAGGTACATTATCCCCTTTGAGATCCTTGACCGCATATGAGCCATGGCCTATCAAATTTCACTTCAAACAAATATGGCTCAAGTTCATGATGTATTTCACATATCCCTCATGTGGATGTACATACCACATCCCTCAAGTGTTCTGAACATGGAGGGGGTACAATTGGGAGATGATATCTCTTGTGAGGAGCATCCAGTATAGATTCTAGATTGGAGAGATATGGTTCTACAAATCAAGACAACCCACATTTTCAATGAGTTTTGGAGGAACCGTAATTATGAAGATGAAATTTGGGAACTAGTGGATGTGATGAAGGAGAATTTCCCTCACATATTTTTTAAAACAAAATTTAAAGGGTTAAATTTCAAAAGGGGGGAAAAAGTAAGGACCCAAAATTTTGTCAAAAAATTTCTCACTTATTATACATATATCATATAGTATAATCAAATAAAATCACATTAGGATACATAATTACACATCATTATTAAATGAACTACAAAATCTATGTGACCTTAAAAAATAATTTTTCCACTTCAATGATATGACAAACACAGTTGTGATTAGTATGATGTTTGGAGTCTGACGGTGGAAAACATAATTTTTCATGAATAGTATCATACCCATATGAATAGTAAATTTACCCTTTTTAATAGTAATATAACCCCCATGAATAGTAAATTGTCCATGTGAATAGGAACATTACCAGTGATAGTATAAATAAAATTTATCCATCATATAAGTTAAAATATGATATAATAGTGTTGCTGTTTTTTTAAGTCATGAAAATTTAATGAATAATTTAATAATTAAAATAAAATATTTTCATAAAACATATTCATAAACAAATATTTGGATTTCTTATGATTATTTGAAAAATTTAGGAGACCTTAATTAATTTTTTAAATTGTTTGAAAAACAATTTTAATTTTAAAATTTATATTTCTCATGTAAATTATGATTTTAATTAAAAATTAAATTAATCATATATAATATTTTTTTTCATAAAATGGAATTAATTTTTTAATTATAAACATAAAAAAATGGTGATGGTAAATTTTTTAGGTGTTTTTGAAATACATTAATTTTTGGTGAATAGTGAAATTCGATAATGTACTAAATATGATAAATAAATGAATTTCTGCATCATGCATGAGTCAAGGCTTATGTAAATGACCATTGGATAGAACTAAAATTCCCGCTTTACTATATGTATTGATGGAATCATCAGTATTTATTGTCTTGAGTGAAATTAATTAACCAATGAACTAAATATTGAGAAAACACCCTTTCCCACCACTATAAATACCACCCCTTACAACCTCACTTCCTCAAACATATCAAGCTCGAAGATTTGTCCAAATTCATAAAAAAAATATTTCTTAGACCCTCCATGACATCCAAAAGATCATGGTCTCATTAAAATACCAATCCTATGTTCTTTGAGGAGGATCTCAAAAGAACAATTCAAGATTTAATTTCTCTCTCTCTATTCATTAAAATTCCATTCAGATTCCATTTGTTTCTTACTATTATCCCCAACATTTTTTATCCAAATGTCCTGATAAATATGGTTTAATTAATATAATTGTATTCTATCATTTAAATGTAATATTATACATTATAATCCTCTATCTATCTATCTCTCTTTTTAGAAAAATGAAATCTTCATCTATAATGTTCTAATTTATATTCATCATGGGTGATACACTTCAATTTTCCTTCAACATATCCAATGATGTCAAAAAAACATTAAATGTTTGTGTTATTTAGTTTTTAACCCATTTTATGTTATTTATACATATTTTATAACTTATAATATATGATAAAACAAAACAAGTTCATTGTGATAAAAAAACCGCCCAAATTCACCTAAAATGATCATCATTAAATTTAAAATAATGATTCATCCTCATGGTATATAAAAAATTAAATAAAAGATAATTTAAAATAATATAATATTATTAATAGCATGTAATATAAATTCAGGTTATTTATCCATGGTTTACACAAACATCCAATCATTCGTACAAGTGAACTGTTCATGAAAACTAAGAAAAGACCACTCTCAAACAATGAATGTAAACTCTATAACTCATCAAAAGGACTATAAAAGAAAATATTAGAATCATAATCAACCAATTAAATGTATTAAATGTTATTTATGTTTTAATAAATTAATATAATTTGATTATACATGACATTAAAGTGAAGAAAGAATCCAGAGAGAAGGTAAGCAGAATTCTTGAAACGAAAAATCTTTCTTCAGGTTTTCACATTTTCACCCCATTTTTTGTATGCTTATTCCTTAAAAATAATTTCATCATAACATTGTTACCTTTTATGGTATATACATGTTTTCGACTATATTTTATTCCAATCACAATGTTTTCTAAAATAACACTTCTTTCATAAACACAACTTTTACTTATCAGTCAGGGTTGATGGTTCTTGCATCAAGTATATTATTACCTATTTCATTTGGGAACCCAATGTTTATGAATAAATGATTTATGAAATGAATCTCATTCCATTAAATTGTTTATTTAGGTAAAATATTTATATACATTCTATGTGTCCGGCATGATAATGATAACATTATGAAGTGACAGGTGTGCCTAAAATTTTATAAAGCAATGTTGATGTTATGATGTGACAGGTGCGCTTGGAATTATACAGTGATCCAATGAATTAGGTAATTTGATGAATATAACGACTTTAATTGAAATATTTGTTAACATGATTTTATATTTGTTCAGAACTATGTGTGGTAGTTAACCACTAAAACCTAAGGTTTCATTTTTATGCATTACCACATTTCATAATTTTTATAAATTCGTCTTATAATGCTTATGATCATTTGACTATATTATGATGATAATTATTATTCTCACCACATGTTGTATTTTATCATATTTTTATCCTCTTACAAGTATTTTATATCTCCTTTTATTAATTTATATCCTCAGGTGGTTAAATGTAAAAAGGAGAACTCAGGGGTTAATAAGAAGCTAGAGAAGAAGAAATTAAATATTTGTTTCTGTTTTATGTTGTAAATTTTTTGTATGGTCCTAGTTTTCCCATGACAATTAATATTTGTATCCTCATGGTGTAATTTTTTATGTTTTTTATCAATAAAATTATGTAAAATTAATGTAATAAAATCATGTTCTCTATATGCATACCCATTCAATGAATGTACAACCAGTACAAAGAGGATTCTTTTTTATCGTAGTAATATAAACCATTTAGGTATACATAACATAATGGAATGAATGAAATTATAAAATATCAATAAAATATATGAATTATGATTGAATAATATATACTTAATACATATTACAACATTATCACAACAAAAAAATATTATAAGAATGACAATAATGTAGAAATGAAACAGTTGTTGATAAATTTTATTATATGTTTTAATTATCTGGTTATGCTATTTCTTTTCCTTATTTATATACAACCAAAAAATGGTCACCATTCAAATGAATCTGGTTTCTAGTTTTTCGATCAATGGTTACTTAATGTTAATTCTAAACATTTATTTTCTCATTAGTGTATAAAATTTTGTTTTTGTTCTCAATTTCTAAAAATAATATTGCATCACGGTAATCAAACTATCATAATTAACAATATAATAACATATTATAATATATTTCATTATTTTTTTATACTTTATATTGAATTTGAATATTTTTTTTCAACACATGATATTAATATATCATTCTTTTCGGGATGAATACCAATGGTAATTTAAGATAAGTAATAGAATTTGAAACATAGATCACCGTAGTGAACTTCATAAAACATTAATTAAACATCCCTATCCCATAATGATTATTTATAATTCATTAATGCAATAAAATAAAATCATGAAGCACCCTAGCATAGTGTTTTCACATTATATAATTTATGTTAACATATTAGTACAACATTATCCATTTCATTATCTACCATAACTCTAAAAACTCAGTAGTAACTTTAATACTCTATTATCATAGATAAAATCATTAAAAGGATGTTTATGTTGGGTTGAAACTATATTAGGATAAATTTTTTGACAACATTTTCCTTGAAAATAACCTCTTTGAAAAATTATTTATCTTTGTTAAATGAATATAAGTTCACTATATAAAAATTGGGTTTCAATATATTTGTTATTTTAAAACAAACACAGAGACTTATACAAACAATCATTTAATTAAATTATAGGGGTCATATTAATATCAATATCAAAATGTTAAAATAAAAGAGTAAACTAAAAAATGGGAATATTTTTCTAAATCTATTCTCCCCCTATCACTATTTTAGAATATGATGCAATATCTATTGTCATTAACACAGTGTAAAGTTCTATCATGTATTCTATTTGGATAATTACTATTATAGAGTACAATTTAGAGATATTTCTTACCTAGGATAAATTATACACCCCAAAATATATTACATAAATATAATCAAATAAAAATTACTCTTAAAATGAAATATAATGAAAGATTTATTACTAATATAAAATATATACTTAGATAACTGATCCAATATTCACCACATTTATTATAATGAAAATATATGTAGTACAAATTAGAACTCTATATACTATAAAATATAAAAATTGTAAAACATAAAATCACAAAATCATCCACAAAATCTCCCTAATAGAGAGAATTTATTCCAAACATTTATATTCTACCGATTTACACTTATTATAACCCAAATAATGAAATGAAATAGTTATATGAAAACTGAAATTCATATAAAATTAGAAATGTTAAATATATAAAAAAAATAAATTATAATATATATTTAAATAGGTATATTTCCAATACTTTTAATTATCACTTTTCTTTGAATATTCTTTCTTCTCAGATTCCGACTTATCAATCAAATATCCTTCTATAGTAATATAATTAACAAATTTTTTAAACTATTTAAACACTAACTATTCGTAAAACAAATTTTCTTTAACTTCAATATTTTAAGCTTATTATGTAATATATTTTATAGTTTCTAAAACTAGTTTTACTAATTAAATATTTTCTTCAACAAAATCCTCTAATGTAGCCTTTCTAGGTTCTCTCAATGTCCATAGAAGACTTTTTTCCAATAAGGGTTGATCCTATCAAATATAGAATAAAAATAAAATTTTATGAGTAACTTTATGTTATAAATAAATAGTTTACTTAATAAAATTCATGGTTTATTGAAATATTGAGGTTGTAATGTTTTATACGCGATTCTAGAATGATTTAAGTTGTAAAATATTTTTCATCATTATCATCAGATATTAATGATGCTATTAGTTTATTATGTGGAATATGAAACCTCGGGATTTGATTTTATATTTTTCTTGAATATGTCATTCTACCACCCATATGGGTCAACCTGTGCTGGAAGTCGGTAGACGTATTGATCCCTCTTCCAAGGTGAGGTCACACTGTGACCCAAAAGCATCATTCCACTAGCTACCATCATTATTAATTCTTTTAATAATGTAAAACCATTATTTTCTACTATATACCTCATTATAAATTTGAGAAGGTGATACAAGGAGGAACATTTTGATCTGATACTTACCCCTTTCTATGTAACTTTCGTCCCCCTTGAGAGGGTTGATTTTTGAGGCATTATTTCAATGACATAAAGAATGATTACCTTTCTATCCTCTATTATAGTTCATCCTTGTTATCCCATGACCTAGGTGTATTTAACATAGGATTTGATGCTGAATCCACTGGATCGTGGGGGAAATAGTGTGGGAATGATGTGCTATTACATATCGTAGAAAAATGATATCCTAAGAGTATGGACACATATATTTTCTCACAATTATAGTATAAGTACATTATCATGTGATTTTTTCTAGTTGGTTTGATGAAGCCAGATAATATTAGTGATTAACAGGTTCTAGTTGATTTTTATTTGGTTCATAAATGTATCAAGAACATTCTAAAGGATGTTGGAATTTCATTTAATGGGCTTTCATTGAGTGGGTTATTTTTTATGGGTTTTTGGTGATTAATACGATATTAATTAAATTAAATAATTATTTATAACAATTAGTTGAGATAAGATCTCAATGTTGATGTGATCGTGGATGAGGCCTAGATTAGTTTAGGAGATCTCATAACATTATAAAAGGTAATAAAATTAAATAAGTTGGGTGGTTGATTGAGTCGATATATTTATATTTTTCAACATAATATTAATGTTCAAAATATCATCACAATTGTTAATTTATGGGTAATTATCAAGTATTAATATTTAAATAATAATCAATACTATAATATGAAAATGCATTAATTATTGATTTTTCTGTATTTTTATTAATCATTGATAATAATTTGTAAATCCAGATATGTTTGAGTGATGTTTTAAAATTAATTTTAAAATAGATAATGAATTTGTAAATTTCATTTAAATTTTTTTTCTACCCTTTCAACTACACATTACTATTTTTGACATAAAATTTTCAATTTGATTAATTTTAATATGAAAATTTTACATAAAATATTATATATTTATGGATTCATATTTTATTTGAAGACCTAAAGATAGATAATAATTTTTAATGGATAACATGAGACCATAAGTAATTTATGGACTATATTTGGTAGATTTCACTTCTGCTCCCCATTAATGAAATTAAATTTTCATTCATGATCAAATTGTGTTTAAAATTTTTAACACATTATAGAAACAAAAGGAAAATATTTAATTAAACTTGAGTTACATATAATCCAGTCATTATGATGTTCAACCATTCAATACGATATTCTAGATCTACTTTGACTTGATTTTTACATTTTTTAAAACATTTTACACCATATCCTCCCATCCACTCTATAAATATATAAAATTACCCTTTTTATGGGAATATGTCACTACATTAAATATATGGACGAATTTATTCAACAATTTAGGGTTATTTTATATTTTTTTAATTACTACACTCTATAATCTCTTTATAGATATTTTTTTAATAATTTTTTATCTCATTTAGATGATATTATTTTTTCAAATTCATAGACACTCTCTTTCAAACCATTATCAAATGTTATCTCTTATAAGCATGATAAAATGTAACCAACCAATGGAATCTCCCATTGAATTAATCTAGTGTTGTACCCAAGTCTTTTTATTTTGATGATTAATATATCAGGATTTATTAGAGTCAATTAGAGGTTATTCTAAGTGGGTAAGAACATGGGTTTATTTACTAGATTATTTGAGGTTTATATGAATCTTTTTCAACGATTTACCTTTAATGAAGGCTGTGGTTATGAAGTGAAATCGATCAATGTGATAAATGTTTACCACCAAGGTAGTATAGTGTTTTTACATTTATTAGAGTGTGTTTATTACGTAAAAATGTAATTTATAATAATGTAATGGATATTCCCCTTATGTGAATCTCATAAGATAATATCCTTTTTTAACCACATTTTATATAAATCTCATGTTTACTAACATGTATTTCATTATATATATGAATTTCTCATATAAATTTCACTTACTTTCATAAAATATAGAAAACATTAAACACATAATTATCAAGCATCAATATTTTTTATTGACTATAACAAATACTCAGGTGAGTAAACCGTGGTCAACAACTAGAAAAAACTAGGAGAAAATAATAGGTTTTACCATAGCCCACAACTATGGCGCATACAAAATTAGCATCTTTTGTAGGGATCCATGTGGTCTTTCAGATAGAATTTATTTTTAATTT
Source organism: Viscum album (assembly GCA_963277665.1). Taxonomy (NCBI): domain Eukaryota; kingdom Viridiplantae; phylum Streptophyta; class Magnoliopsida; order Santalales; family Viscaceae; genus Viscum; species Viscum album. The sequence continues at coordinate 1,865,784,555 of OY728120.1, read as the reverse complement.
TATATATACTATCTATTTAAAAAACATTTTCTCACTCACCCTTACCCTTTCAATAAACCATGGAATTTTTTTCAAGAAAACAGAGGATCACTCAATGTTGAATTTTATCGGTATTAGAATTTAATGAGGTTATCATGGTCCATAAATAGACCCTATAGTAACCAGTATTTGATTATTTGGTCCCATAATTAAATAATATTTTAGAGTAATTCTTAGAGTTCCATGAAGATGTGAGTGAGAGAAAAAAGAGTCTCACTTGCTTCATCCAATTTTTTTTAATAGACTCTAGTGGTTGAGGAAATGATTAAAGACCAAACAAAATCAAACCTCACTCAAACATGGATAGGGTAGAATCCTAAATAACAAATTCATGACAAAAAAATTGTGGGGGATTAGCCAAACTATGTTAATTCATAAATCAATTTTTGTAAGATAACTAGTATATTGATCATCATATACTTCAAAGAGAAGAATATACAACCTGGAATTATTCCCTACAAATTAAAGAAATATTGGAGGATCCTAAATACCTATCTACATTCATGAAAACCCAAATACCAGAATTATTTCAAAATTTAATTAAAAATTAAATCTAAAAAACAAAGTAAATAATTGTTTAATTGAACCCATGTTGGTCTCATTTAATTGAAATAAAATTAAAAATGCACTCCCACTATTAAAAATTTACAAAAATGGATAATAAAAGGGTTTCCTTCAATTATGATGAAGATATGGATGGTACACCAAATGAAGAATATGTGGAGCTCCCCAAATTGATTAATTTTTAATTGAGATAGTACTTTAGGATATTTTGGCAGAAATTCATGAAAAAAAATTATGAAGTTATAATTTATGCACGAGATTTAGATTTCAATTCAAATTTAATAAATTTCCATAAAATATTATTAATCTCATTCTACCTCATTAAAATTCATATTTATGAAACATATTTTTAGAAAAATTTATAATAATAATAAGTGTCCATAGTGAAGGATGAGTACCCATTTTTTGTCCTACCATTAACATGAATGTTTTATCTTATTTCCAAGGGGATGGAATTGGTTCACACTATCTATGAAATTCTCTCCAACTGATATTAGGTGATGGTAAGTTGGAGAAAACAATGTAGTAGTCAAATAAATATAACCGCATCCACCATCATATTTTAGATAAAATCTATAACTTCTTTCCATGGAGAATTTTATACATAGAGCCTACTTGGGCGACAAATCAAGGCATATACCTCTCTTCCATTTCCCTTTCCATTTCTATTTTTACATTTTTTTCTGTAATTAAATTTATTAAATTTATATTTTTTCTTTAAAATTTTTATTTTCAATGACAAACTCAATGTTATTCATACCAATAAGTAATGTTTTGTTTCTCATTTAGAGTTCATTTATTTCCCAACAATTATATTCTATATGAGAAGATGAATAAAATTATTTTAAAACAAAAAATGGGGTAGTAATAGTTTAAGTGTGGGGGATTGATACCAATCAGTCTATGAATATATGTTATTTATTCTTCATTTTATTTTTTGTGTTTTTAGATTAGGAAACTGATAATTATGTGTCAACTTTTATTGTGAAAAATTCCATTCTAGTATATATTATTTCACAAATTTTGATGATTTTGAACGTAAATGATTTTTGATTGAGTTGTTAGATTAAATTCATTGAAATTTTCATTTTAAAATCATAAAATGTTTTGTGAATTGAAAAAAATTATGTGTATTTACAATATTAACTTGAGAAATAATGAATTTTGAACTTTATCTGGAGTATCATTTCATCCATGAAAAAAACACATCATGGATTCAACCGAAAATATATTCATATAAGTACTTTTAAACTAGATTCAAATAGGAAATTAAGATACAAAATATGTTTTTGAGATATTATGAAATCAAAAAAAAAAGAAAAAAATGAAAAATTGGGGAAAGTATGAATAAAATACAGTGCCAAATTATGAAAAAGGAATGTATCCAAGTGAAGAAGATATTGAATACATAATGAATAGTGGTGAAATTATCTTATAAATATGTAATTTGGGATGTATCAAAGATGTTTTAAATTGAACAAATATATAGGTATCTTGGGATATAGGGACCCCTGACAATGACAATTGTTAAAATATTATTTTTCCAAAATTATATTCTATTAACAAATTGAAACATAAATTTTTTTTAATTAATGATGGATAGTAGATTCTACTATTATATGTGGCTTAATGTATTCAATGATGAAGAAATATTTTCTTATCATATTTTTTTTGGAATTTGTACATAGGTCGGAAAATTTATATGTCAACTAAATTCATTGGTTTTCCTATGAGTAAAATGTTTAATTGCGAGGGGGGAATTGGAACATAAATATTTTCATATTTTCAAAAGTATTTTGGTGTCTAATACCTCACCAAAATTATTTATTTATGTGAAATATCTATATTTCATATAAAAATAATAGTTTATTTTGTATTTTAAAAATACATGAATTACTAGTTTTCATGTGTTTTAATTCACCTTTGATATTAATTAGAAAATCTGTATTTTCAAATTTTTATTTAATATCAATTTATAAATAGAGAATGAATTTTAAAACTGCAATGAAATTCCGGTTCTTCCAACTCATTCGTAATTTATTGTTTTTTTATAAAATATTGTATATGATTAATTTTAACTTGAAAATTTTCGATATAATTGCAAACACATTGTAAGTAATATTTTATTAAAATATCGTGAGATGAATCAAAATTTTTGATAGAGAACATATTAACAGAATAAATGATATAATCGATTTGATATACTCAACCATAACTCACTATTTAGACTATAACATTTACACATGTGCAAGTATTTTGATGGAATTTTTACATGGATTAAATAATTAAATGAAAAATATTTTATTCAACTATTGAATATTTTAATTTGGGTTTAAAATAGTCATCCATGTATCCCATCATTTTGGATATAGTATTAATCATTTTTTATATTACCCTTTTATTAAATTTAAAACACTAGACTATCCTATAATATATAAATATGTACAATTCAACTTTTGTTGGTAGATTATCTTCTATAATTTATATTTGGATGATGTTATATTGCAATTATTGATTTGTTTTTCTTTGGTTGGTTTTCATCCTTATATATTTTTTAATAATTGTTTCTTTATTTTTCCACACCTACTCCAATATCATAATCTATTTCTCTATCCCTATATATATTTTACACTTTGGTCTTCTATACTTGTGATAATGAGTATTTAATAAAGTGAATTTTCTATGGTATTAATCCAGGGCCAAACCCAAGTCTTCATATATTCATGGTTAATATATACTTTAAAAGTTATTATATTTAAGTTGACATGAATCTACATGGACAAGATTTTTTATGTATCTAAAAGATCACATGAGGTCAACTAAATTCATTTCAAACCATTTACCTTTTGATAGAGGAGGTGGATGCATTTTTTTAATCAATCAGATCACCGTATGTTCAATGCTGGGTAAGAATAAGGTGTTAACATTTAGTAGAGTGTGTCCATTAATTAAATATGAATTTAATAATAAGGTGATGAAGGTACACTATGGATGATTCTACCGAGAGAATAACCTTTCATTATAACACCATTTGTTCAGAATTTAAGGATTAATATCATGTTTTCCATTCTATCTCTTCATAACTCATTTATAATTTACATTCTTATATAATATTTATAAAACACAAAAAAATAATAAGTGAATATTTATAGTTGGTGATTTACTAATATGGCTCGTTAAATGAGATGACCGTGGTTAGCCACAATATTATATAAAATAAATTAATAAATAATTTATTTTTACTCACCCCATGATAGGCATGTTTTAGTGTTCCTTGATTATCTCCCTATGTTATATGAATATGTTTATGTAGCATGTGATATTTCTTCTCATCACTATGTGCACGTTACCTTATACATAAAAATAAATTGTTTCCCCTAAATCCAAATTAATTTAATGAATGTTTTAATTTATTTTTTGTATCCTTTAAAAATGAAATAGTTTCTCTATTGTTGACAGATAGCGTCGTGAATATCAATTCATACCATGAGATATTTGGACTCTAAAGGGGGTATAATTTAAAATAACACATATTGTGATCCATGTAATATGTTCTCTTAGACTCCTCTTTATAGATTTTAGTGATAAAATTGGAATGGGTTTCCTAGGAATAAACCATATAAGTACATTATGATTCATCATAGATTTTGGTATTGTTCACTAAAGAGTGGGGGAAGAATTCCTCCTCCACTAGTATGTGAGTTCCTATGTGGGTACACCCCAGCTAGTACAAATGGAAATTTGGGTGCAAGAAAACAATATTTGTTTAATTTATGAAAGGATATGGTATTTATGCCATTCCTCAAGGGTGAAATCAATATGGTATTTCTTACAAGGAGTATTAATCTAGGATGTGATCACGATTGTGTTGAGGGAAATTAATCCATTTGAGTGAAAGGCATTGCCCATAGGTTTTGAACTGAGAGAGAGGAACCCATATAGGGTGTCTAGCCTATGACGTGACCCTTGGTACCTTGGAGGGTTCACTAGACTCATTTCAACCTTATATAATATTAATATAGTATGTTTAATGGTGGGATTACATTGGATTGATGTGTTGAAGAGTATAGGTAATTTTCTTGAAAGGAAAATATAGAGATATGTGATGTGTTCAAGTATGTTTCCTACTTGTGTGAGGTTGATATATATTATATGATATATATAGGGTGAGAACAATTCTATTATAGTATGATATGTTTTTTGGATAATGAGACTAATATGAACCCGAGTTCCTAATAATGTGATATGTGCTTCCTTGGTGGGATGTTAGATTGACCTTTGCTTTCTGATGACATAGTATGGGTTTTCAAGTCGTGAGTAATGTATTTGGGTTTAGTGAAAGCATACAGTGGTGGGAAATATTTTAAAATTTATTTTAATATTTTGTTACCAAAAAAACAGAGTTAGAAGATTTCACGTTAATTATATAATAAAATTTTAAGATCTTTATGAAAATAAACACCTCATCCAGGGATCCAATCTTCATAGATGAGGTTGATATTGCGAAATAAACATATCATATAACCCAAATTTCAATGTTAGGATCCAACAATAGAATAATTCTAGTAGTGATCCACACATACTCCATTGATCTCTGAGATTATCTTCTAATTTCAGGGTTATAGCGTATAGAATCAGTTTTCATGTGTTATTTGTGTTCATCATTCATACATTGGATGTGAATAAATCATTCTTGTGTTTCTCGTTCTTGAGAGGGAGATATAAGGGGTAGTTGAGAGAGATTTTTATTGTGCATAATTATTCTCTATATCCACACCACCATATTTAATAGACATAATCATATATTTATATATCTAGGGTTTATGATAAAAGATTATTTACTTCAATGTAAACCCTTAACTAATATTATAATATTTAATAAACCCCATGCCACATAATAATAAAAATAATCATCCTATTATTATTATTATTATTTTCTCGCATGTGACTACCTCTATAATGATAATCATTATATACCATAACGTAAATAAACATTCATCACCGAACCTGGTCTTGGTCCATTAGAACTCCAAAAAATTTATTCAATGACCAAATGAATATTTTATTCATAAATAAGTTATATTTGGGAATTCTAGTGAACAAATAGTTATTAAATATTCAATAAAATAAATTAATATATTTTGACGGTGATGGTGAATCTACTAAAAATCATTCAGTTGAAATTCATCAATGATTGGATTTCATTTTCATCTTATTTGTGATTATGGATTATTTACAAATATAATGGGAATGATATTTCAATGATGTGAAAAATTTGTCCTCAATTTATCAAAAGAAATTAGGTGATAAAATAACTATTTCTAGATCTCTATGATCAGTGAAATGAAAAGGTTTCTCCTTTACAGAGGCTATTCTATGATTGAATATTATCAAAGATGACATTCCAAGGCCCTCAGTTTTAAAAAAATCAAAGGATGGTCGGTTATCAATCATTGTAGATATATATTTCCTATCTACATAGGCTATATGTATGCAAGTTACCCATTCTTGGATGGATAGATTATTCTATGGGTGATAAAACATCAACCTTCATAGATCTTATGTAACTCTACGACCCCAGTTACCCAGATTCGGTGCATTATTACATAACATTGGCATGATCACAAAAGATCAAGTCCCTAAGGACAGATTAGTTTTGTAGCCTTGGAATCACTAGATACATTTATAAGTCTTACATCACATAATATGTGAAAAAAACAAAAACAACATCTTGTATTTATATCCCCTCATACAATCCCTGTAGGTCATTCATAAAATACTTCTTCACATCTAGGGAAAAATAATACATTGAAAGGGGTGAGCATCGATGCTCAGTAAGGATAACAATACAGCGGAAACTCTCATAAATAGGAATAATCATTTAAGGAAATGTATAACTAAATAAAAATCCTTTTAAACTTGAACTTCCGCATAATATAGAAAAAATAAAATGAAATAATGACATTTACTTATTCACATGGATATTCTACTAGTCTAATAATCACATGCAATATCAATAACAACTTTCAAAATGATGGAATGCATAATTCCAGACTATCATAACCACGTAACCAAGGACTCATGCCAAGACTACAAATAATATTTTTTCAAGGCCTAATGGCATGAAACTAGTTTTTCTCATGAGACCTACTGATGCATCAAGGAGCTATAGCGGGTCCACCCGTCACTTACTATGTCCAATGAATTCCTCATATGAATAGGTTTAAACATAACATAAAAATTCTTATTAAAACTATCATACGAAATGTCAATAAATTCTCTATAAACCATTAATGGTATAAAAATAACACATCCATAGTCAAAAATATCACATAACCTTCAATACAATATGGAAGTTTTGTATCATAATAAATCAGCTTCAAATTAGCATAAAATCCATCAAAGGATGTTGACATAGATGAAATCAAAACTATTTGAGAGAACTATATCTTTCTTGAAATCATTAAAATGTCACATATTTATAAAGGAAGTAATTTAAAAGAGATTTTTGAATCAAAGTGTCTCATACCACTTTGACACTTTTGATATTAATTATCATTTCAAAACATTCATGTCTGTATAAATAAATCTATAAAATCATTTTGAAAACATGGACATTAATTATAAATATTTAGAAAGATAAATCTTTAAAACATTTAAAAGTCACATAATGGTAAAAGAAAACATTTACAATGAAAATATTCTTATAATATTGTAATGGAAGCTTCGACGATTTTATAACGGCCAAAAATAGCCGCCCCCACCATATATGGTAAAAAAATACATTCTTACCTTAATTTTGTCGAAAAGGTTAAAAAAGACCTTGTTTGGAAAACGACAAAAGGATTCCTTTCAAACCATTTTTTAAAAAGTAAAACAAGTGTATAAATGAATTTAACCCATAGTCTAGTAAATAGTAAAAATGTTTTGGAATACAATTTTATGAAACATGAATGTGGATGATAAACAGGTCCTAGTAGATAATTACATATAAACAACCTCGGATAATGAAGAGATTGTGACATAAACCCTTACCTTGTACTTTTCCTTGGTTGAGGGTAGATTAACCTCCTGTATAATGGTGAAATAATTGTTATTAAATTATACAGGAATCATATACATTAATATGATATCATATATGATCTTTTAACATTTCATTGTTAATAATATCTTAGTATTACCATTGTTTCGGGTGTTAACTTACTCGTTTTCTTTTATATGTTTTGTTACATAAGTCATGTTTGTTATGGATTGGTTGTTTATTATCCAAATCCAGAATGATATCAAGTACTTAAACATTATTTTTAACCATCAAATGAAAATTATTCTAGAATGGATACGATGGGGAATGTATCTCATCGTTTTGTGGAGATGGTAGTCCGTACGTACGCACGAGTGACAATATCATTCTTTTGATATTGAAATAATATATAAATTGATGGTATATAATATATACAGAATCATTTTAATGTTATATTTATTATTTACATCAATTACATATCATCATCATACCCATCCAAATAATAATGTTTTTGAATTACAATTACACCACGATGTAGAGACGGTAAGCCATACATACGCACGTATGGTGACATGTCATTCAAAGGATGGATAGAATACTGAATATGGTTGTACCATATTTTTAATATCATTAAATTATGTAGAATATACTAGATTTATTATTTAAAAATGGAAATAAAAAATAAATAAGAAGTTGAAGAAGAAAGTAACTTGAACTAGGGTGGTGAAAACATTACCTCTTATTTGGGTACTTGCTTTTGATTTGATCAAAATGACACCATAGGTTGGCTTTATGATCAAAATAAGGCCTCTAAGATGAAGTGAGAGAAGTTGAGAGAGTATTTGGGCCTGGTTTGGCCAATACAAAAGGCTTTTAAGGAGTGAAGAAATGGTTAGAAGTTGTGTCCTTTTATAACGGGTACGAGGGGCTCTTTAGGAAAAACAAAAAGATTTAATTTATAATAAACACATATTCGGTTTCTAAAAGAATAAAAGTGGATTATTCAATGTCGAAGGTGGGGATGGTTCTTAATCCATTCAGCCAAAAGATTTTAGACAGGTTTGGGTCATTACATTAACCATATCTTTTAGTTTTAACTATTTGTTTATTAGATTGACATTTACCATGTCACTTTGTATATTTATATTATATAGTTAATAAACATACTATATACATCCAATCTACCCACAAGTGGTTCATTAATGATACCCCTATCATGATATATGTCCTTTGGACAAACCATATATTTTTAGGAATATTATATCAATTAATAATATAATATTTGTTTTAAAAACTCCTTTTTGTCAATTTTTACACTATTCAATAAAGGATTTTTGTAAAAGTCTTAATAACATTATTAAGTTGAACCAAATTTATTTATTCAATAATAACATGTCATATTAACCAATAAAATGCGTGTAATTCATTAAAAGTCTCAAATTATATTTATTTGGGTATTTATAATATATATTATTTTTACATTTCACCAATATGGTAATTACTGCATCATCATTGTGTCATAAATAAATTAAATTATATAATGTCGTAAAATTATAAATAAAATACCATTATGTAGGAAATAATTTTTAATTTCTAATGAATTTTTGTAAGCATATTTATTTTATGTATAACCTTATATAAAAATGTTTTAGTTATTAAACTTTGATTTTAACTCTTTTAGCTCTTCTTTGAATTAAATAATAATAAATGTCCTAATATATTCCAAGTGGACCTAAATGATAATATTTTATTTCTAAGGTTTTTTTTGGCCGAGATACACTTGTCCATTAAAATTAGGACATGCGATCAGGTAATATTAATATCATATTTACCCTTAATTACCCTATTTACTTTTAACCGTGGTAGGTAAAAGTAAAAAAATTACTATTCACCAAAAAAATTTATCTTATTGAACTAAATTTTACATCTTGATATTAACCGTGTCTGTCGGATTTTTGAAATTCCACTCACAGAAGCAGTAAAATTATGTTTAATGTGAATTTGTAAATTCTTCTTGGATGAGGGTAAAAGACGGTGAAAAGTTCAATAAAATATATATATATATCTAAAATTATTATAAACTGACTCCAATTAATTACATTTAACTTATATAGGTATTATGTATCTATTTTGACATAAAAAATTTCAATAAAATTAATAATTATTTAAATAAAAACTCACTTTTAAACTATAACTCTGTGTTTTTCACTATTAATGAAAAATTAAAAGTTTTCAGAAAAATACCATAAATTTACCCTAACATAATATTGATTTTACAAATTCAATAATGAAGTCTATTTTACCAAATTCAAAATATGGAATTTGTATTTAATAATTTAAAATTAATTTCCTCTGTCAGAACCAAAAGGCGTATTTTTTTAGAAATAATAGCTACTAAAAGTTTGACACTTGTTTATGTCCAATTTCAAAGTGAAATTACATAGAATTACCATAATTGGATTAAATGGTAAAAATATAATCTATTTATACTTCCAAAACATTAAAACTTATAATTTAACTATATAAATTATTTTGATTTAAAAAGTTGTTCTCAGTTAAAATATAGTATTTTTCACAATTCACCCAAATATGAAAGTTATCAGAAAAACACTAAAACGTTATCGAAACTAAATTCATATGTCCTGATTCTAAAGAAGGGATTTATTTTGTAAAATTGAATATATAAAAGTTTCAAATATTGGATTTAAAAATGATTTTCCCTTAAAAAGCGGTAAATTTGCATTTTTTGAAAAATACTTCTTTTTTCTGAAAAAAATGTATTTGTTTTTACATTACATCTAAGAAACACATAATATGGATTCTAAAATTATTAGGATTATATAAAATTGTGGGCCTTAAATTATTCAATCTATGATGATTTAAAATACCATCAGTTCAACAAAACATATGGTATTAGGATAACACGTTTTTTGTTTTAATATCCCTTCACTAAATATAAGAATTAATTTATTCATAGAATAAAAGAAGAAGAAAAATATATACTTGAAAAGTAGAGTCACATCCTTTAACTAATTTATACCACAAACTCATCTTTCATCTAAACGATAATAGAACAGAAAAATAATATTCTATTTATCCTATTCGTATAGGGTTCAAAAAAATGAATTTATAATTAATCTACAAGAGTTTTTTTTTCAAAATACTAAATTATACAATCCAGGTCATGACGAGGGCCAGTGGTAGGTGATACACCCTTATCGCCCTTTGGTTGCGGGTTCAAGTCTCGTATCCTTGCCAGACGTGACAGGTTACCACCAGACCTCCGGGTTGTCCTTTTAAGGCAATCCAAAAATAATCTCAAACTATAATTATCCAAAATACTTCTGTCCAAACACACAGTAAAAAATTTATAAGAATGTTAAACACAATGAATATCTTTTTTACCGCATAATAACATGTGAACACCTTCATCATGTATTCTATTAAAACACGGCAACATCCTGAATTACCATTAAACCTTATTTATTACATTCATGATCTATTATTCCTTATAGAATACTGGATATACTCCTTCTATCCATAAATGTTGTAAACTTCAACAATGATGGAATATACAAATAATTAATCAGTTTCAAGGTAATCATGAATATCCAATATAATTTATCCAAAACAATAATGTATTATTCCAAAATCACTACCTCGGTATCCGAACCATATTATGGTTTATCTTTCTCTCAACCATATACTTTCCAAAAATTTAACCTGCTATTGAGTCACTTTCCCTGGTTCCACACTATCTCAAGTCCTTAATGAAATAGTACTACAGTACAATCCTTATATACTTCATAATTATTATAACTAGTACATTGTTGACAAAACACGCAAATGACATAATTCCCTAATAATAACATAAGAAATCTAATCATTCCTTCTCATATGTGGTAGTATCATAACATTTCTATTATCAAATAACATCATTTTGGGAATACTCTGATGATTTGAACTTTGATTCGCGTAGTGTCCCCAATCCTTGCAGATGAATCATTTTACATTTGAAACCTTTTTCTTACCCTCACAATCACGAATGTGGTTTCCTTTTTCTCCACACTTATAACATACTCCCATTGGCTTAAATAATTTTCCAAGGTGATTCTTTCCATAGTTATCACATATGGGAAAATCCTTCTTTACCTTCTTCCTGTTATCAGTCTTTTTCTTTACCATCCTTTTCTTTTCGAGATTCCCTTCAAATCCATAGGACTCTGAAAACTCGTTACTTATATTATCAACACATGATATTATTTATTCATATGATGATTACAAATGGGAGGCTATTTCCCTTCTTAAATTTGTCTTAATCCCATAAAAGATAGGATCCTTCTTACTCTTCTGATCATGAGTATTGGTGGATTTCTCATTCCTTCTACTGGGAACCATTTTTAAACAATTTCATACACTAGATTTGTTTATGAATAGAAATCCCTAATCACAAACTGGTAAAAAACATAACATAAATTTAACAGTTTATTGATATAATCCATAATCCTAAAAATGCATTCATTGAGGAAGTATATAATCATAAACCCTTCATAATGGTTTTTAAAGAAAATGAGAATTATCCTAAGCATATCCTTTGGGAGTGTCGTAACCAAGAGTGCAGCAAGACCCGTTTTCGTGCAGCACTTCCCGTTTGAGTCTAGCTCAAAGTGGTGTTTTCGGGTTTTACCCCTAGGTACATCTGTACCAGAGCTGCGTCTACCTGCTCATATCTAGATAGGGATATATTTCTCTGAAAACTCACAAAATCACTACAATATGAAAATTCTATGATGTTATTATATACTAATCCAAAAATTCCATATTAGATCTATGTGCTCTAATCAGAGTTTTACTAAATCTAGATTCTATGGTTTGTACTAAACTTCCTCTGATACCAACTGTAACGCCCCGACCCCAGTTACCCAGAGTCGGTGCATTATTACATAACATTGGCATGATCACAAAAGATCATGTCCCAATGGACCAATTAGTTTAGTAGCCTTGGAATCACTAGATAAATTCATAAGTCTTATATTAAATAATATGTGAAAAAACAACATCAAAATCTTGTCTTCATATCTCCTCATACTATCCCTATAGGTCATTAATAAAATACTTCTTCACATTCTGGGAAAAATAAAACATTTAATGGGGTGAGCTCAGATGCTCAGTAAGGATACCAATATAACAGAAACTTTCATAAATAGGCATAAACATTTAATAAAATGTATAACTAAAACGAAAGCCTTTTAAACTTGATCTTTAGCATAATATGGAAATAATAAAATGAAATAATTCCATTTACTTGTTCACATGGATATTCTACTAGTTGAATAATCACATACAATATCAATAACAACTTTCATAATGATGGAATGCATAATGCTAGACTATCATAACCATGTAGCCAAGGCCTCGTGCAATGACCAAGACACTAGTTTGTCTAGTGAGACCAATCGATGCATCGAGGAGATATAGCGGGCTCCACCCATCACTTACTAAGTCCAATGCATTCCTCATATGAATAGGGTTAAAACTAACATAAACATTCGTATTAAAACTAGCATACAAAATGTCAATACTTTTTCAATAAAACATGAATAGTATAAAAATATCATATCCACAGTCAAACATATCAAAAAACATTCATTACAATATGGATATTTGGTTTCATAATAAATCAGCTTCAAATAATCTTAAAATCCATCAATGGATGTTAACATAGATGAAATCAAAACTATTTGAGAGAAATATCTCTTTTATGAAATCATTGAAAAGTAGCACATTTATAAAGGAAGTAATTTAAAAGAGATTTTTGAATCAAAGTGTGACATGACACATTGAATCATTTTAATGGAATTATCATTTCAAAACATTCATGTCCATATAAATAAATCCTTAAAATCATTTTGAAAACATGGACATTAATTAAAAATATTTAGAAAGATAAATCATTAATAAATTTAAAAGTAACATAATTGTAAACGAAAACATTTACAATGAAATTATTCTTATAAGCATGTAATGGAAGTTTTGATTATTTTATAATGGTGGAAAATAGCCGCACCTGTCGTATATGTTAAAAAAGACATTCTAACCATTATTTTGTCGAAAAGGTTAAAGAGGACCTTGTTTGGAAAATGAAAGAATGAATCCTTTCAATCCATTTATAACAAGTGAAAAAAGGTATAAATGACATTAACCCTTAGTCTAGTAAACATTCAAAATGTTTTGGAATACATTTTTATGAAACATGAATGTGGATGATAAAGAGGTCCCAGTAGATAAATACGTATAAACAACCTCGGATAATGAAGAGACTGTGAAATAAAACCTTAACTTGTACATTTCCTTGGTTTAGGGTAGATTAACCACCTGTATATTGGTTAAATAATTGTTATTAAATTATACAAGAATCATATACATTAATATGATATCATGTATGATCTTTTAACATTGCTTTGTTAATAATATCTTAGTATTATCGTCGTTTCGGGTGTTAACTTACTCGTTTTCTTTTATAGGTTTTGATACGTAAGCCTTTTTTGTTATGAATAGGTTGTATCATATTCATATATAGAATGATATCAAGTATTTAATCATTATTTTTAACCATCAAATGATAATTATTCTTGAATGGATACGATTGGGAATGAATCTCATCGCATTCGTGGAGACGGTAGTCTGTACGTACGCACGAGCGACCACATCATACTTTTGATATTAGAATAATATATAAATGGATGGTATATCATATATACAGAATCATTATCATTTTATATTTATTATTTACATCAATTACAAATCATTATCATACCCATCCAAATGATAACGTTTTTGAATAACAATTACACCACGACGTGGAGACGGTAAGTCGTACGTACGCACGTATGGTGACATTTCATTAAATGGATGGATAGAATAATGAATATAGTTGTACAATATTTATAATTAAATTACAGTATATAGAATATACTTGAGTTATTATTTTAGAATGTAAATAACAAAGAAAGAAGAAGTTGAAGAAGAAAGGAACTTGAAAAAGGGTGTTGAAAACATTACCTCTTCTTCAGGTTCTTCCTTTTGACTTGATCAAAATGGATCCTTAGGTTGGATTTATGATCAAAAAAAGGACTATAGGAATAATTTCGAGAAATTGAGAGTGTATTTGTGCAGGGTTTGGCTGAACTATAAGGCTTTCAAGGTGTGAAGAATTGGTTAGAAGTTGTGTCCTTTTATAAGGGGGAGGATGGGCTCTTTAGGAAAAACATAAAGTATTCATTTATAATAAATTCATATTGGGTTTATAATGCCACCAATGTGTATTATTAAAAGTCTAAGGTGTGGATGGGTCACAATCCATTCAACCAATAGATTTTAGATAGGTTTGGGTCATTATATTAACCTTATCCTTTAGTTTTATCTCTTAGTTAATTTGATTGACATTTACCATGTCACTTTGTATTTTTATATTATATTGTTAATAAACATTCTATATGAATCCATG